>OX155658.1:9834696-11162929 GCA_944567765.1 Carterocephalus palaemon
GAAACGGAATGTCTAGTTTACTGCATAGAATTACATCAGAGTAGGTAAATACTCGTAGAGTGACAAGGGACGGTCCATTATGACACTTCTTTATACTTTAAGCTGTGGTGGATGACGTAGAACTTCTGCCCATATTGAAAAGAACCCTCGTCAAGCGGTGACAGCCCAGCGAATATCGAACTCGCCTCTCACTAGAGGGGGCCTGGGTTCAAAGCCAAGCGGCACGCAGCATGACTTTCGTGTGTTTTATGTTAAGTTTAACGTTGAGATGAAGATATCGTGAGGAAACCTGCGTGTCTGAGAGTTCTAATGTTCTTGGAGGCAGGTGAAGTGTTATGAAGTCTGCCTACCCGCGCATGGCCGCTGGTGGAAGAACTTGGTATTTCGCTGCGACCCATAGACGTCCCACTGCTGGGCACGGGTCTCCCCCAAAGACACTTCTGCGGGAGGTCTATAGCACACCACCACGCTGCTCCAATGCGGATTGGTGGAGGGGTTAGTGGCCAACCCAGTGTCGAATGTTCTCAAGCCACCCGAAGGTATTCGACAGGTCTTAACGACTGTTTCCAGCATTGAAAACGACCGGGACCGACGGCTTTACGTGCCCTCCGAAGCACGGTAGCGTCCATGAAATTTTGCCACTAGCGGTCACCCATCCACAAATCGACCGCGCCCGTCGTTGCTTAACTATTTCGATCACATTGAATCGAAAAGCAAGCCATTGGGCTATGGAAGAAATTGCTTAGTAATAAGTTATTTCTCATGACTACACGCTGAAGACTGAAGTTCCATACACACCGACTGTATTTCTGGCAATCCTGTACTAAACGGTTTGCGCAATCTTTTTTACCGCGCACTTGTCAACTGTGGAATGAACTTCCTTCTGAGGTCTTCACGGTGGGCTATGACATGGGGTTCTTCAAAAAAGGCGTAAAAAGAGCTTTCCTTCAGGGCCGGCGACGCATGGACAACTCCTCTGGTGTTGCTTATATTCATAGGCGACGGTGACTACTTACCATCAGGTGGCCCGTCCGCGTGTTCGTTTGGCTAAAATCTATAAAAAAAGTTGAGGTACCTACCTACAATGGATGTAAGTTAAACTGGTCGCAGGTAGCTCGACACGAGCTAAGGGTCAGCTCACACCGGGACGCGACACTACGCGACTATACTCTAACAGGCCCTACGGTCGAATTGGGTGAAATATTGATTGCAAGATTCCAGGACATACATACTTACTTACATACGAGTGAAGTTAAATAAAAGCATTTAATAAGTTGTATTTTTTCTATTGCATGGCTATCATAAGTCTCGGTGTAAGTTGACCATAGGAGTGACAAGTGAGTACAAATTTTTCTTGTAAAAAAACATCCAAGAATTCCATTCTTTCGTAATGTAAGTAAATGAGATGTTATATTGAAGGTTATTATACCCTTATACCCTTCAATATAACACCTCATTAACATTATCTTTAATGTTATAATTAATATAAGAGGAGGTACGTAAGTAGTAGCGTAAATTTAATTTAAGGTAAAATCATTAATAATGCTCCTTGCAAACGTTTACACCAAATAGTCAGGACCAAATAATTGCCGTTACAAATTGATAGGCGTTAACACAAACGTTGACTGTTCTATGATACAAAGGGAATTCAATCTGAGACAGAATATCTACTATTACACATCAAATAGATTATAGAGGCCCTTATTATAGACTTTGATAGTAGCTAGAATGATATTCATTGACAGTCCACTACTGGATATATTCTATGGGTTGGCCTAGTACCTAACTTTTGGTAGTAATTGTACTAAGTATACAATTTTGTTATGAATTTTCAAACGATACCAACATAGATTTAGTGAAGTATGTATAATATACATATTTCACTAAATCTATGTTCTAAGGATATCAAGATTTTATACTTTTAATACCGACAATCCAGGCTGCGAATCGTGTCTTATAATACTTAAATACTCGTATTTTTTAATGATTTTGTAGTTACCAGTACTGCAGACTTTAAAATCTCAGTTTTATATTTTGGTTTTACGAGTCCTACTAGAGAGTAATAAACCTACCTGCCTATTTAAAAAAAATCCTACAGCGAAAATTTTACGTAGCGAAGGTACTAAAATGATTTATTCATAGCCTTTGACCACGATATATCTAGGGTTGAACATACCAAACTTGACTGACGCTATGGTAATATTTTTTTATTTATTAAAATACTTCATAATTAAATTTTTAAAAAAAGTGTTCTAAAAATCCTAGAGACCTAGCTCGTATTTTATTATACAATACTTACACGAAATTATTTAAAAATATCTTTTCTGCAACAATAGATCCTTTAGGTCGCAGTGGCTTATGGGCTTAACCCACACCTCCTCCCTCCAACCCACAGCTGGGAACGGGTTTCCCCCACAGACGTCTAGAGCATACTCCACCACGCTGCTCCAAGGCGGATTGGTGGAGAATTTAAAAATACAAAAAGTAAAGCAGTGTGGCAGCCCTAGACAAAGTGTGGTCAGCCAAATAAATTTCATAACAATTACCTACAGTTTAGCTGACTGCAAAAGTTTTGCTTTAGTAGATCGTCTGCTACCTATACAGGTATACCCTCGCTATACCTGGGCATGTATTGAATCTGCGCACCTCTATGATATTCTAATCCCAAATAAAAATTTAAAATTTATTTATTTACTCGCATTACATCAAATAATTTTATGTCAATAGATTATTGTAAAATTAAAATGATTTATTCTTACTTTTCTAAAAATACTAGCTGACCCCGCAAACGTTGTTCTGCCATATGAAATGTCAGTGACGCGACGCTTCACGTCAATGAACGACGGGTAAAAATAAAAATACTAAAATCGTGATTAAAAACATTTTCCAGTGGAGCAAGTTGTGAATCTAAACCATTCTCGAATCCCCTTGAACACACACAAAAAAATTCATCAACATCTATCCAGCCGTTTAGGAGGAGTTCACTGTCATACACACGTACATAAGAATTATGTATATTAAGATAAACCAGGCTTAAATTGGTTAGACGAAAGAACATCAGCAAATAGATGATTTTTTTAAATCTTGGAATGTAGGTATCTATGTATGTACCTATGTAAAGGAAACTGAACGAGATTTTCGCCTACTTCAAAACGTAGGATTAATTTGAAACTGCACACTTATCAAAACCGATGACAATGCAATAATTGAAAATAATCTACATTATAGTTCGGTTATATACAAAAGCGTGTTGTTTAGTTTTTGTTTTTTTTTTTTAAACAATGTTGTTATTGTGTTCTTACCTAATTTAGATTCCCAGTTTTAAATTTACTATAGCCTAGTTTATAAAAGCTTCATTCTTAAATAGTCACTAGTAAATTATATGAGAAAAAATATAACACAAACTTCTAAAATTACACTTGTCAACACCCGACTGCTATCCAGATTGTGACTTAACTTCGAAACTGGCTGGAGGGAGCTCCAACTTCCTTGATAGATTTACTGCTCTTCTTAAGCCTTCGAGAATGCTATTTAAATTCCAAGGACTACATTTTACTTGGAACATGAACTAAAGTTAGTAGTGTTAAGTTAAATAGCAACAAGACTGTAGTACAGGACATACATTGCATCGGAGATTTAGACGAAATCAACTCTAACTGCACATACACACACACATTACACCACAACTATTTCATTGTCCCACTGTTGGGCATGGCTCTCCTCACGGAATGAGAGGGGTTAAGCCTTAGGCCACGCTGGTCAAGTCCGGGTTGGCTGACTTCACGTGCCTTTGAGAACATTGTGAAGAGTCTCAGGCATGCAGGTTTCCTCACGATGTTTCCTTCACCGCTACAGCAGTGACAATTTCTTCAATATCTCTTAACTTCGAAAAGTCATTCGCGAGTGTCGTTTGGATTTGAATTGGACTCTAACACCAGTACAACTAAAAGCTTACAAGTACTGAAATAAACTACCTACTCTAAGTATACAGAATCACTGGATTATTTAGGTGATTTATTCATGAAAATTGCTGGATTTTAGAGAGAAATTATAGACTTGCTTATTATGTAATGTAACCAATTTTATTTACAAACACACTTGCTCATGTGGAAATTAAAAAAAACTCCTAGGAGTAAAAGCGTACAAATTACGCACGATACATAGATTGCTCTGAGTTTTTTTCAGGCTGATTGGTTGGGCAGTGTGGACAACAAGAAGACACTTAGGTTGTTACAATTTAAAGTTTCTTTTTCGTTTTTACGTTTTCCAAGCTGATATATCATTTCTGAAGGATTGCAGGCTGACAAGATAAGAAACCCTCCGCGCACTTAACCAATGGATCCGTTTTAATTACATACACGCTATTCTAAATTTAAAACAAATAAATAAATAAACAAATAAACAAACAGGGCAAGCTAAATGAAACCGTTAAATTAAATTTGTAATGGCATTTCGAGCACATAAAACACTTATTTTGCTATATTTACGAGACCGTGGCGCAGTGAGTTCCGTGCTCGAATCCCGGCTGGGGTAAATGCAGAAAATATTTATACTCGAATCATGGTGTTCATACGAAATTATTTCTAAAGCTGAAGAAATAGTAGTCCTTGCAGTATTGGTCGCAACTTCGCAAGTAGTAATTGCATTTCAGCTACTCGACGCGAGATGGCGCTGACAATGCTACACAGAGAATTTCATCAGAGTTGTTTCGCCAATCACTTACGAATTGGTCACGGGTAGATATCCTTTAACATAGACGTACCTATAAAACACTTATGAGGTTGGTTATTTACAATATACTTCCCGATTCCTACTCAATTTATACTCCCATGTGGTCCTATAGATAGGTATAGATACCGGCATCAAAGTCTAGCTCTTGCTCTGACCTTGAATGCGCAGAACTCGAAATTATATTAGTAAGTATTGTCTGGCGCGGGACGAGCGGGTTGTCAGTAGTAGTGAGCGCTGATTGGTTCGCCAGCCATATTATATGCTCCTTCGATTTCTGTTGAACGTCCTCCAAGTTGGGTTATGAATTTTTTATTATATTGGTCTGATCCTAAAATATCATAATGCTTTCGATTATAAGGGCGTTACTGGTTCAATAAAATCCCTTTTCGACCTTTCTTCCCCACGGATATCAGTTCTTCGAACGACGTGGCCTCGCCATTGCTACTTCAACTTGCTAAATGTTAACCCTACGAACTATGTCGGTGAGCTTTGTTTGCCTACGGATTTCATTAATTTTAAATCAAATATTTTTAAACCAAATTAATTAAGACCCGTAAAGATCTGTAGTTGTAAAAAATATCTCTTTCTTTTTAATACAGCGCTAAACTCATCAAAACTTTCTAAAAAGAGGATCATTAAAAATCATTTTATCACTGTATTATAAATTATTATGATGGGTTTAAAGATATAAACTTATCTTGATTAAACAGATTTATTAAACTTTAAATTAAGACTTACAAGAGAGGACATATTTCTTATTTTTATATTTTGACATTAGTGAATGACCACACCCATGATCACAGACTATATAATTAGTTATCATAGAACACCTTCCCCCCTAGACAATTAATTAACAATTTTGCAACATTCATAATTAAACAACTACAATCAGACATTACAGGTTTAAGACATCACGAGGTTTTACAACTCTACCACTTCTTGTTGTTTTTACCTGCTGACCATAAGACTCTCTAACAATAGGTTCTAAACTTTGAACTGGAGAAGGCAATAAAGTATTAGTACAATCATTGTTATCATTTTCAAAAGCATAATCAAAATTAGTAACAGTACTTTTAGTAAATGATTTTTTTAAATGCTTAATATTTCTTCTAATATTAGCTTTACCTTCCCTTCCTATCCAAAAAGATCTTGGTTCCTTACACTTAGCAATTATTTTTCCCTTTTTCCAATATTTATCTTTTTCAGTTTTATGAACAATCTCATCTCCAATATTAAATTGAACTTCTTTTTTACTGTTTACATCTTTTCTTTCTTTGTTTAATGACTGTCTTAAAATTAACAAATTATAAATATTATTTTCTATCTTAGGTCTTAACAACACATCGTTAGTAGGAATGAGTGTCCTAACCCTTCTACTATTTAAGATCTGTGAGGGAGAAACTTCTAACCCTGTAAGAGGAGTGTTATTATAACCCAACAAATAGTCTCTATAATCTACCTTATCTTCACAGGCTTTTTCCAAAATCATTTTACTAATATGGACAGCTTTTTCTGCCATACCATTGCTTCTAGGATAATGAGGACTGCTAGAAGTGAATACAATATCCTTAGACTTATAATATTCATGACATTCAAGAGAATTAAAAGGGTTGTTATCGGTCACAATTTCCTCTGGATAACCAAACCTTGTAAAAGCTTCCTGAAAACCATTAATAACAGACTTAGATGTCTTGTCACATATAGGTAAAATTTCTAACCAGTGAGAAAAATAATCAATGATAACCAGGAAAAATTTTCCATTAAAATCTAAAATATCTGTACCAACCTTAGCATATCTACGATTAGGTATCTTATGTGGTAACAGCTTGTCATGTGGATTAGCAGGTCTAAACTTTTCACATGTACGACATTGAAGAACAAAATGATGTATGTCATTTGAAAGTCCAGGCCAATAGAATAACTGTCTAGCCTTACTAATAGATTTACAGATTCCTGGGTGACCTTCATGAACTAAGTTTAAGACATAAGATCTCAGAGATTTAGGTACAATAATTTTGTTTTGATAAAATGCTAAACCACATTCAAAATATATATCATCCTTAATTTTATAATATTCTTTACACTGTTTTGAAACCCTATTTTTCTCAGGCCAACCATTTAAATAATATGTATTTAATAAACTCAAAACAAAATCAGATCTAGTTTCATTTTGAAATTTAAGTTTTCTTTCAGGTGACATAGGTAAGTGTGCAGTAACCAAGTGAACAAAATGTGACATTTCTTGATCTATTTCAGTATTCTTTAAGCTATTCCTGGATAACATGTCAGCAAAATGTAACAATTTACCTGGTACATAGTAAACATTTAAATTATACATTAATAATTTCAATCTTAAACGTTTCAAACGAGGAGATCCTATCTTACATATAGGTTTTAACATTATTGACACAATAGGTTTGTGATCAGTTTGCACATCTACCTGATACCCATATATAAACCTATGAAATTTTTTAACTGCATAACAAATGGATAACAATTCTTTTTCTGTTTGACTATAGTTAAGTTCAGCATCATTCATGGTTCTTGATGCACAAGTAACCAACCTTAAAACATTTTGCTCATCTTTTTGAAATAAACAACATCCTATACCATTTTTAGATGCATCACATTGTAAAGTAATTTTTTTTTTAGAATCAAATGGAGTAAGAGCTGGTGTCATGCAAACTTTTCTTTTCAGCTCTGCAAATGCTAACCTATGAGCAGGTAACCAAATAAACTCAGTATCTTTCTTTAACAATTTAGAAAGAGGTGACAATAAATTTGCCATATCAGGAACATATCTACGGACATAATTAAAGGAACCTAAAATTTGTCTCAGTTCATCCTTATTTGCTGGTTCTTTTAAACTTAACAGGGATTCAATTCTATCTTTATCTAGAGACATTCCATGCTCATTGAAAACCTGACCAACATATTTTACTTCTGTTTGCTTATACTGAAACTTATTCTTATTAAATATTATTCCTAATTTTCGAGCTTTATTAATTACACTTAATAGCACTTTATCATGCTCTTCTTCTGTACTACCCATTACTAAGATATCATCTGCCCAAATTACAACATTTGGCAACTCTCCAAAGTGATTTTCCAGTATATCCTGAAATAATTCTGGTGCATTCATCAGCCCATATGGTAAAACAAGGTACCTATAGACTCCTAGTGGAGTTGCAAAGCAACACTTCCACGATGAAGGTTCTGAAAGCATCAAGTGATGAAAACCCTCAGACAGGTCTAAAACTGAAAACCATTTCTTGCCTTTTAATTTAAAACTTAAGTCTTCCAATGTGGGTAAAACTTTAGGCTTTTTAACAATTATTTTATTTAAATCTAATGGATCTAGACATAACCTTATATTCCCGTTTGGTTTTTCAACAATTACAATTCTGTTGATACATGCATTTTCATTAATCTTATCTACTTTAACTATAGCATTTCTACTTTCTAATCTTTTCAATTCTATTTTTAACGGCTCAATTAAAGAAGACGGCAACCTAGGTGAAGGGTGGCAAATTTGTTCCTCTGTATACTTTGTAGGTATTTCTACATTTCCTGGTATTCTTCCTATACCTTCAAAAACTTGTATATTCTGTTTTATAAATTTATCTTTGTTATCACTGACTAAAGCCACATGCACACGCTTAACTAAATTTAGAGACACACAGGCAGGCAATCCCAGTAACATAGTGTTACAGTCTACTATGACAAAATTTTCAAAGCATTCATTATTTTTAAATTTACATTTTAAATTCACCATGCCTATAGGTTCAACTTTTTGACCAATAAAAGATTCTATTTGTAACTCTGTTTTATATAAATTGCACTTTATTTTATTCTTTATTTTATTGTAAATTCCTGTAGGCATAATGCTTACATCTGCACCGGTATCCAATTTACATTTGATATTCTCATTTTCAATTTGTATATTTTCAGTCCACTCACACTTATTTAAATTTGACATATTTTGTACCGCACCACAATATACACTTTCATTTGATACATTTAGTTCAGGTGACTCAGAACATTTAACCTCACTTACTTGCTTTCTTCTACAGCTTACTGAAAAATGATTTAAAATACCACACTTAGTACACTTCTTCCCATATGCTGGACATTCTCGAGGACCATGTAACTGTTGAAATCTCCTACACTTAAACTTTGTATTGTCATTTTTCCAAGACTTTTCTTTGTTAAACTTGTTAAAACTTTGCCTTTTAGAACTATTTTTTCTATACTTGACCTCATCTATTTCTAACATTGGGTTCATTTCTTTGACTTGTGATTTACTGATTTCACTAGTACGACATATGTTAGTCACTTTATCCAGAGTCAAACCCTCAATTCTGAGTAAATTTTCTTGTAGCGATTTGTCATGCAAGCCATGCACCAATCTGTCCCGAAGTAATTGATCTTCTAATGACTCGCCTTTAGATAACTCATAATTACATGTTGAAATTAACTGTCTCAGACAAGTGTAAAAATTTTCAAACTTTTCACCAGTTAATTGCTTTCTTTCGTTGAATTTATATCGTTCGAAAACTTCGTTACTTTTTGGATTCACGTACTTACCTATTGCTTCAATTACTTTTTCATAATTATCATATACTTCTTTACTTAGCTTGAAACTCATGATAACTTTTGTTGCCTCTGCACCCATCATGTTTCTCAACAGAGATAACTTTAATTTGTCCTTCGCCTCATCTTGTCCAATGCTTATTAAATAATCCTCAAAAAGGCATTTCCACACTTTCCACTCTGAAGCGGCGGATTGGGATCGTATATCAAAGTTTGGTGGCAACTTTACTAAGTTCTCCATTTTCCTTATTACGACTGCGCCATGTATTATAAATTATTATGATGGGTTTAAAGATATAAACTTATCTTGATTAAACAGATTTATTAAACTTTAAATTAAGACTTACAAGAGAGGACATATTTCTTATTTTTATATTTTGACATTAGTGAATGACCACACCCATGATCACAGACTATATAATTAGTTATCATAGAACAATCACCAGCCGTCTTCGCAAAGAGTATTGTTGTACAGTAAAAATGAAAAAAAAGTACAAAAAGCAGGTAACATGGCTAACACCGCCGAAGATTATAGTTCGCCGTCTTCTGTTCCCCTCGCACGCTATACTATCTTGATATCTTTCTCGCTCTCGCCCCTATCAACCGAAGTTAGTTGCGCTCCAGTGCAGCAGATGCAATACATTCACGCTAGTGCTAGGTATGGTAATATTAAATATTATTATTAGTAAAGTACAACCAGTAAAACCTACCGATCAGTTGCTTGGGTTCAATAAAATGCTTGTGCGTTCTATGCACGCAGTGCTCGTGACCCAAACAAAAACATATCGATACCTAATCTCCGTGTATTGACGCTAAAGAACACGCGCACTGCCCTTATTTAATAACAAGAAACGAACAGTACAAAAGTAAATTGTACGCTAAACAATCTCCAGAGGTTTTTTCACGTGTTTAACCGGCGGAGTTAAGAAGTGAACCGTCTGGTTGAGAACGCAACGCGCGGCCAGTTCATCTATTTTGTAGGGTTATATTTAGTGACAGCGGCCGACGCGAACCGGACGACCGGCAGTCGTTCACTGGAGGCCACGTGCCCCTGTTGCGTCGTGTTTTCGCGTTCGATAACTTTTCTCTCATCGAGAAAAGTGAATATCTTTAGTTAATAAATCGACTCGAAATTTGAAAGAACAACGATTAAGTGATGTAATCTGTGGTATTAGAGAAGTTTGTGTGGTTCGTTTTAAGTGTAACAAGGTGCATTCTTGGTGATTCATCTCGTGAACAAGAAATTCTGTTTGTGTGTCATAGATGTATGTATATTGGTTATAAAATTGTGAGGTTGCTTACTGGAAATGCTTTGTGATTGTGACCGTTGATGTTGTTCGGACCACTGGAGCCGGTACACGGCTGCATATTTGGAAAGCTGAATAAAAAGGTATTTGCCTACTTAAGTTTTGTTTAAGAGATAGTTTTCGCGGCACGTAGGTATGCAATGCAGTCTGGTAAGATATACTTAACCTTACACGAGCCACCTTTAGTCTAAAATGAGGCAGGTGTGTGATGTACATAACCAGTTATTATAAGTTAACTTATCTACTGTTTGCATACTTATGCAAAGGCATGTTAATGTTACCAATACTATGTGTAACTATATTATGTAATATTTGTACTATTATTCTGTGGTAACTAATATGAAAATAGAATAGAATAGAAAATTGTTTATTTTTCGCTAACAACTACAACACATCTTAATCTATATTATAAAAATGAATCGCAAAATGTGTTGGTAAGGGCATAACTCAGCAACGCCTGGACCAATTTGGCCAATTCTTTTTTTTAAATGTTCGTTGAAGTTCAAGGATGGTTTTTACGGGGAGAATAATTTGAAAATTCATCCCCTAAGGGGGTAAAACGGGGGTGCAAAGTTAGTATGAAGCTGTGTAACGCGAGCGAAGCTGCGGGCGTCCACTAGTTAATTATACATTTCTTGTGTACGTGTGTATGACAGTGAACTCCTCCTAAACTGCTGGATAGATGTTGATGAAATTTTTTATGTGTGTTCAAGGGGATTCGAGAATGGTTTAGATACTTTAGATTCACAATTTGGTCCACTGGAAAATGTTTTTTAAACACTATTTTAATAATTTTATCTGTAACCGTTTAGACGTGAATCGTCGCGTGACTTTGACATTTCATATGGCAGAACAACGTTTGCGGTATCAGCTAGTACTTTTATATATAGATACAGGTATATGCAAATTTCATCTTTGCATCGAGACATTACCATCTAGCTTTGGTGCTTCGAAGGGCGCGTTAAGCCATCGTCCCCTGTGGTAATCGCAAGATAACGTTAACAGAACTGTTAGCCATTTCTGTGGACTGGTCGACAGTCGGGTTAGCCACTAAACATTCGCGCCTAAGTAAGCTTCTTTCCATAGTATAATCCTTTCCATGTATCCTTTGTAGCGTCCATAGCCCAATGGCTCGCGTCGATTCAATGTGATCGAAAGAGTTAAGCAACGAAGGGCGCTGTCAGTTTGTGGATGGGACCGCTAGTGGCTAGATTTCATGGACGCTGCCGTGCTTCGGACCTCTTACTACCGACTAGTACAATTCCGGTTTCTGCTAAATCCACCTAGCGCCTAAGTAAAGAATGAATTGATGAGAATACTTATGAATATTTCAGTCAAAGTCAAATAATTTATTTCGCTATGAGGTGATTAGACACGCTTAACGAAAGTCTAGGTAACTAAAAACTACTTAAACTACTAACTGATCTATATAAGGCAAAGGATTAGCTATTGATCATTGAATGAATAGCTAATCCTACACAGATGCCTAACTTGCCTTAGGATAAATTTACAATAATTACCTACCACTAAGCTAAGCTCTGTCACGATAGACTATCTATCTGGTCATCGGCTTTAGGAAGAATTTACAATATTCTTATCCTATGTCCTAGTGTAGGCCGAGAGAGAAAAAAGCCAGAGGAAAAAACTCTCGGTACTATTTTAAAATTCAAATTAATTTTTACAGAAAAAAAGTAATAACTAGCTGTGGTAGTTACTAATCATTTCACCAATTCTCCCCGCGGCGCGATGGCGGTGAAGGCACAAGACAACTCCTCTCCCTTCCGTACTTCGTGGTTTAAATTCATAAAAGGTTTTTGCAACAATAAAATAGTAGTACAATAGGACGCGTCATTGTTTCTATTTTAAACCTAGCTAGACTTAGAGGCCGGGTTTACTTTCTCTTGTCTCTTGTTTTTTGTTATCGATACATAACTACTAAATTCCCTGAAGTACGCAAGTCCGTTGTCTTAAATGTTTTCAATGGCTTGCAAACAAAAAGCTTAGGTAATCTATAGGATCTCTTATCGGGGTTCAAATCTTGAACGACTTGTGTTAACATCCCGACCAATGCTTGCCTTGTTACTGAATGATTCGTGAGTGTCAATATTCATAGTGGAAGTTACCGGCTTACTCATGTGTGATTTAAGTCGGAAATAGACCGACTAGTTTCGATCGACTTCAACAATGAATGCTTGTTTTATACATAAGAATCAGCAGTACTGTTCCCGCATAATATTTTCCTTCATCGTTACAACATTTATATTGTAACTAGTGGACGCCCGCAGCTTCGCTCGCGTGGAATTAGACATTCACTAACTACAAAAACGGCAAAGTTTCATACTAACTTTGCACCCCCGTTTTACCCCCTTAGGGGGTGAATTTTCAAAAATCCTTTCTTAGTGCTCCCCTACGTTATAAAAGGAACCCCTGTGCAAAATTTCAAGTTTCTAACCCTTATAGTTTAGGCCCGCGTTGATATGTCAGTCAGTCAGTCAGTCAGTTAGCTTCTCCTTTTATATTATATAAATTTCATAACATAACATCACGCCTGTATTTCCTCGATGGGGTAGGCAGAGGCGTTTATACACCCACTTCACCATTTATCCCATGTGTTGTTGTGAGCCTTTGCCACACCGGGCACAAATCCAGACTCCGAGCTGCTACACACATTTCAAGTTTGTCTCCTTTTATATACATATTAGATTTCTTTCTTTCTATACATGCTCGTTTGCGAATAGGTGTGTTGACACAGTTCCAGTTGCCCGCACAAATCACTGGCCAGGGGCGCCGACAGTCGCGCTGTGCACTAAATTTTTCAAAAGTCGTTAACCGTGTACCCGGCAAGCCTTCGGCTATCGGTTTTATTGCCAAATGTATCTAACTAGTTAGTATCGTATATTTTGTTATCCAAAACATGTTACACGGAAGTCGAGAGCGGATTCATCACAAAATTGTAAAACTAACTGACCCCGCAAACGTTGTTCTGCCATGTAAAATGTCAGTGACGCGACACTCCATGTAACTAATTGACTTCACGTTAAACTATTTGGATATTGTTCATGCAAAAATACTAAAATCGCGTTTAAATAATAAGGGATGTGGGTAGGAGGCTGAAATATACTTAAAGACCTATTCTCAGACCTACTGAATATAAACACATAATTTCATAAGAATCGGTCAAGCCGTTTCGGAGGGGTTTTGTTACAAACATTGTGACACGAGAATTTTATATTAGAAGATACCTACTTAAACCGAAACCAGCCGATCCAGTCGTATTTAAAGCTTGTCACAGTTGTCATTGGCGGTAGCAATGTGAGGCCCTGCTCATTTGTATAATTAATAGTTATAATATAAATTAATTAATAACTAGTTTATTCCGCTTACTTATTTGGGAACACCGATCAACAGTATTAAGTACCATGAACAAAAGACTCAACGTTTAAATGCAATAAATTATTCGAGATAGGTAACATTATGTTTGATCAATTAATTATGATTTATTTTATAAATTGATATAGCATCAATCAGCCGTTGTATGTACCCATGTAGTGTGATGTATTTAATTAACGGTAAAGTTATCTGGCAAATACAGTCATACAACATCCGGAACAAACATCATTTTGTTACTTAAAATATTTCAATAACTATTTGTACTTAGTGTTGGGACGAGATTACAGGGTACAAAAAGGTTAAGATGTTTGGTTGATGGGATTAGGTAATTTTTTTTAAAAATAATTTGAAGACCCAATTGTTCGTCAAGTTGTCACAGCCTGTGGCTGCCTCGCCTTTCACTCGAGCGGTCCGGGTTCAAACCCAAGCGGTGCGATTTAAGAAATTAAATGTCACTTGCTGTTACAGTGAGGAAACCTGCATGCCTGAGAGTTCTTCATAATGTTCTCCAAAACATGTGAAGTCTGCCAATTCGCACTTGTCCAGCGTGATAGACCTTAGTCCACCTAGCTAACCTAATCCCTCCCATTCTGAGAGGAGCGTGCCCAACAGTGGGACAAAGAAAGGGTTGTGGTGTTGTTCGTCGAAAGGGAATTTGATGTTCTGAAAGGAGTTTGAGAAAACAGCCAGGATTGGAGTATTGTAGACCGCACCCAACTACTGATAAGGATTTAGTATTGTTTCATAAAGATAAGAGCTGAGATAACTAGATATGCGGTGCATTCTGGTTATGACGTTAAATTGTGTAGTTTTCTTTGTGTGCACTCCACTAACTATTGATATTCCGATCACATTAATGGCCCAAAATGGGCTTAATATTGTGTTATGTGAAATGTCAAAAAGGGGCACTAAATACGATAAAAATTGTGCACCTCTTGCTTGGTTTCGCGTCAGTAACTAACTACTTGACGTTTTCTAATATTTCTAATTTAATGTCAACCAAATCAAATAGTAAGTTAAGAAATAATAAATATCATATAACTACACATCACACACGCTAATATGACCCCAAACTAGGCGGAGCCTGTACTATGGGTGTCTGAGGCTGATATCCATATATGTATGTACATATATATTTTTAAATACATAACTACTTAAATAATAACCGTACTAATTATTATTAGTTACGTAATTAAATTACCTTAATTAAAAACGCTTGATACATGGGTTAGTAACTAATTTAAATTTAAGGGACAGTATACTTTCATACGTTAAAGACCTTATCATAAGAAAAATATTGTACTTCATTACAAGTAGTGTCCCTTGTATTACAAGAGACCTAAAGATAAATGATGAAGGAACAAGTAGACCGGTTCTCGCGTGTGCGACTTGTGGTTTTCGCGGGATATAGGAATGTGGACTGGTTTAAGTGTGTAGGAGAACTATCTGATATTGTACTTCGATACGTATACCTGTGAATCGTGTGGGGATCGCAATGAAAAGCAGCGTCTTAACTAACTATCAGATGGCCGTGTGTGAGAAAGTTCATAAAAACAATTGTGCTGGGTACGCGGGCGAGAGATTAGCCGTACCGAACTGCCAAACAATCTTTCGGTACTAGCAAGTGGAATGGCACATTTGAGTGACGCAATGTAGTTACACGACTACGATGTAAGATTAAGAAAATATGACATCCCTTCGGCTCGCTTCGCTTCGCTGCGACCCATAGACGTCCCACTGCTGGGCACGGGTCTCCCCCATAGACATAGCTGCGGGAGTTCCAGAGCATACTCCACCACGCTGCTCCAATGCGGATTGGTGGAGGGGTTAGTGGCCAACCCAATGTCGAATTTCCTTATGCCACCCGAAGGTCTTCGACAAGGCTTAACGGCAGTTTTCACTATTGAAATATTACGAATTCTTTATGCCGAACTGCTTGAGACATTGTAGTTATGTCAATCAGAGTTTGTATGCATACTATACTATCTTACCTTTCAGTCAAAGTAATATTAATAAAGGAATAGTTATTAAATTTATATTTCCAATAAACCCCTCCTGCAGCTTTAAAATGCACCCGCTCGTTCGCTGCGCCATGCAGGTCCACAATAACGACAGAATATGGAAAGAAAGCACTTGCGTCAACTATTTACGATAGGCGGTAAACGCGTACTCATTTGATATGTTATATCGTACAACGTTATACGTTATTTATGGACTAGTGGACGCCCGCAGCTTCGCTTTTTTTACACCTAGTAATATTATATAGCCTATGTCACTCAGTAAACATGCAGGCTTCTAATGATGAAAGAATTTATGAAATCGGTCCAGTAGTTTTTGTGTGAAAACATTACAAACAAATGTTTCGTCTTTATAATATTAGTATAGATAGATTAATATTATGTACAGTTACTGGTAATACGTGGGCAATTGGTTACGGGTATGTAAGGGAAGTAATTTCCAACCAAATGACCACTTATAAGCCTTAAACAAATGTCAATCATTTTCGAGTATTTTGTTTTTTTTTGAGAAGCCTGGGACGCAACTTTAAAAAATAATTTATAAAAACGTCCGTAAAAATTTGCGAATTGCACTGTATAAATCATCCAATACTTTAAAACATTGCCATATCATATTGAGTCTTAACCTACATAGTCGACCTTTTTATGAAGCCCTAATTTATTAGGCAATTAACTGATAACCCGGACTGCTAGCCGACATCGTAATCACGATGAGAGGTGGTAGAGCCTGTATGTAACCTTTAAATAGCTTGTCGTGCCTATGTATTGTTTTGCATCGAGTTCGGTATCTAACTACCATTAAAAAAAATATCTTGGACATTCTCACACACGGCCATCTGACCCCAAAGTAGGCGCGAGTCTGTAATAACTATGGGTGTCAAAGACTGATATACATATATAGATATTTTTAAATACATACTTAAATAGGTTATATTAACATACAGGCACAGAACAAATACAAGTGTTCGTCACACGAATATTTGTCCTGTGGGATTCGAACCCACGACCCCTGGCGCAACAGACAGGGTCACTTCCGATTGCGCCAACGGGCCCGTCGACAATTGTTTTTGATTTAGTACCGTGTAAGAATTGATTCCGTCTGGAAAGGTGTGGTTTCAAACCGGTACCGAAATTCTCGGTTCCACCAAAGGATACCGGTTCTTGATACCCAATAGCAAACCATTCTAATCACTTTCGTAGTTCGCGGTGTCATTGTTGTATCATCAAAGTCAAAGTCAAAGTCAAATAATTTATTTCGCTATGAGGTGATTAGACACGCTTAACGAAAGTCTAGGTACCTAACTAAAAACTACTTAAACTACTAACTGATCTATATAAGGCAAAGGATTAGCTATTGATTATTGAATAAATAGCTAATCCTACACAGGTGTCTAACTTGCCTTAAGATAAATTTACAATAATTACCTACCACTAAGCTAAGCTCTAAGTCACGATAGACTATCTATATGGTCATCGGCTTTAGGAAGAATTTACAATATTCTTATCCTATGCCCTAGTGTAGGCCGAGAGAGAAAAAAGCCGGAGGAAAAAACTCTCGGTACTCTTTTAAAATTCAAATTAATTTTTACAGAAAAATGCACAGTATGACCATGACATGATTAAGTCAGACACGAGACAGCCAATCGTGTATGCCAAGAATCACCCCATATGCCACCTGCTTACAATTTTTAGTATAATTAATACAGAAGCATAGTGATAGCCTGTCAGAGTTTAATTCAGTCCCATGCCCATCGCCTTATCACAAGCGTTCATTGATAACAAAGTTGACCGTGAAATGTTCAATGATTAGTTATCAAAACATTATTAGAACAAAGATTTCTTCGTACAGGCGCGATGTCTTAATTATTATATGTTAGGACTCATGAGGTAAATTGATAATTAGTAGTTAAGTGTACAAGCGGTGACAAACGAACTCGCCTCTCACTGGAAAGGTCCGGGTTCAAACCCGAGCGGCACGCACCAATGACTTTTCTATGTTATGTGCGATTTAAGTGCGTGAGTCTGCCAATCCGCACTTGACCAGCGTGGTGGACTAAGGCCTAATCCCTCCCATTATGAGAGGAGACCCTGCCCAACAGTGATAAAGAAAGGGTTGTGATGATGTAATGTACAAGCAAGCTGAAATTTCAATGGACAGGCTAAACTCGTAGGACTGACAAACGATGGATAAGGAAGGTCCTCGAGTGGAGACCACGACGAAACGGAGCACACGACCTGACGCCCTGAAGTCAAGTGGACTGATGCCCAGAAGTCAGCGAGTGACTGGATTCAAAGAATCAGGAGGATGCACCGATTAAGGGAAACCTATTTCCAGCTGTCGACTACTAAAAACTGCTGGATGGATAGATGACAGTATGCTAGCGCTGAAAGCGTGATTGGAATTCTCATTCTCACTCAAAAGTTTCCGGGCTTAAATCCGAGCGACACGCTTTTCAAACAAAGCGAATTTCTGATATGAATCTACAAAGGAAAAAGTCGTGATAATGCATCTAGCGGTCTATTTAACTACCGACCGCACCGGAGCATGCCTAACGTTATCCATTTACGGTTCTCACGAAGCTCAAACGCTACAATTTGTATGCATGCCAAACATTAGCCAACAATAGACCTAAATTCTGCAGCGACTAGACGTGTATTCTTCTTACGTGTAACTTCTTAACTTATTCTGTAGTATTCCAGAGGCCGAGTTTTATTCTAAAACGGCATTGTACCTAACTATGTTCTAATTTCATGTGTGTCCGAGATTTCATACGACACGTATGTACCTACTTAGGACCTTTTAAACTGAAACATGAAACCAAAAACATGCTAAACTCGGTACACTTTCCATACGTAAGTGTGATTTAAAACGGCAGTGAGTTACTGATTAAACGTGGTAGTATACACTTCTGCCTACCCATGAGTGGAAATACATGGATATGTTATGTTATTATCAAGTCAAGAGATAACGATCATCGAACCCTAGCTGCTGAGGCGACCCAGTGCACTCACTCACGTGCTTATGTCGTCATTAATTCAGTGAATCATTGAACGTACAACCGTACAATGGCGTCCATTCAAGGGACCGCCTTAAGCATTTACATATCGTGTTTAGTTCCTCCGTTTGTTGTTACGCATAAATATTATAATAGTTGCTCTTGAATTTGGTTGGAAACATCGATTGAAGTGTAAATTAAGGTTGTAGTTATGTAAAGTATGGTTAGGTTATATGCGCTTTAAAAGTGGCATACGTTTTGCTTTATTACTTGTACAATAAATGAATGGCATTCGAGGATTATAATTATAATTGATAATTATAATAATATGTCTATTAACTCATACATATTTTTTGGTTTTGTAAAACGAATTTTCTATAACTATTCCATTTTTTTTTTATCTTTGAGTTACATAGGTATTAGTTCGAAGGACTGATAACCGATGGGAAAGAAAAGTCCTCGAATGGAGACCACGACTTGGAAAAAGGAGTAAAGGTCGCCCTTCGACAGGGCGACCTTTACGACCTGAAGAAGACGGCGGGAAACCGCTAGATTCAGGACCACAGGACCGGTCGGAGTGGTGTCGTTTAGGAGAGGCCTATGTCCAGCAGTGCACCTCAAAAGGCTAATGGATGGATGAGGTTTTTTTGGATTCGGTAAATTTGACGGATGCGGATTTGTGGTGCAGTCACAGAATATTACAAGGTGCACTGTAGAGCAGGCAGGAAAACATCTCGTGTTGGAACCGTAGTAAAAGGACTGATAGTTACTGAAACAAAAGTTTTCTCAGAAACAACACTACAACACCAGGAAGTCAACCAACTCCGTCGCCCGGATGTGTCCCTAAGGAACCAGCCTTGGTCTTAATTTAGCTGAAATGGTAAAGTTGGGATTCCGCTGAGACCGGTACTATAGTTAGTCTTGAAATTAAATAAGATTAAGTCTTATGGGCCTTGTTCACGTTTGTTTGTGTATTCTATTTTCAATAATTACAATTGCTTTCAGTTTTTACATATACATAATATCACGCCTGTATTTCCCCAAAGTGATAGGCAGAGGTGTGTATAAATCCATCTTTTTCCAGTTATGTTTAGGTCCCACGAAATAGGTTGTGAGCCTATTGCCATACACCGGGCACAAATGAAGACCAAGCTGCTAACGGGCATTTCATGTTAGAAAAACCCTATAGTTAGTTAGTTGTTGCCCGACCCGAGGGAGGTTATATAGGATTTATAGAAAAATCTGACATATCATATTTCGCAACACCATATAGATTTTTCAGAAAAATAAGATAGCGTTACCTTTGTACATAAATCATATATTAAGATTGTATTTCTTGCTCTTGTTCTCCTGTGTGTACATAAATGCAAATAAATAAATAAATAAAAATCTGACATAACTATGCGAGCGCAATTTTCCTTAACCTCGATGAAGTACTTTCCACGGGAATAAGGATGTCATTGCTTTCTAAAACCCATTAAGCATAATAATTCCGCGCACCACCGGTAAGCCTGGGGCCGTATTATTGAATCTCACTCGCATACGAAAATTAGGTAAGCGTCTACGAATTTCATGTTGTCTTTACAAACTACAGGCTGCACTGAAAGTGTTGCGATTTGAGCAACTGCATCTATGCTGAGTGTAGACCTATTTGCTGAGTGGTCACTGCAACATAGAACTACTTATTTATAATTGTGTAGGTTAATCTTTGTTGAACTTAACATAACTATAACAAGTAGGTACCTACTTGTTATAGTTTTCTGTGTTGTATGAACGATTGTGGCAAATAAAATATTCTTTCTTTCCTGTATTTTTTTTTTATATTCACTTGCGCGACTTAACTATCAAGTGGCACATAACTACCGAACTACAGAATTTGAATTCTAATTTCGCCCGGCGATAGAATGTGTGTGTGATTTCATTCGCAGTGTTTAAGTTTCATTTTTAAAAACTTTTATTTAACTTCACTCGTATGTATGTATGTATGTCCTGGAATCTTGCAATCAATATTTCACCCACTTCCACTGAAGCTATCGAGCTGAAATTCGGCACATTAGTTTGGTTCCGATGACAATGCACGAAAATAAAATAAAAAGTTGTAAAAGCTTTTAAAAAAATATGTTTTTACAGTATAATTACCTCGTAAGCCCACAATTAACTCATTATGAAATTCCCATTCGAGAATTTTTCGCATGCGAATAACTATCTAAAGTCGTATCGGTGAAATTCAAAAATCAGAGCCCTGGCTTTTCCACTTGCATTTATTTTAATATCTTAACAGACTATTGTTTGTGAGTGAGACAGACTAGAAAACAATCCAATACAATCCAGCCCTATATTATTTACTCATCAATGCATTCAGTCGAATGGATAAAGGGAAGGGAGGGGGATTCGCATGGGTAAAATATACCTTGGGGATGCTTCCCTTATGTATATTTCTATGGGGATCTATGCAATACAGGTAATTCAAACACTTCTAGGGAGAGAGAAAAAGTAATGACTGGGGTGTGAGACATGGCGCGTATTTCGCTTTGTGTAGTCTGTGGTGAGTCATTTCTGCCGTGTAATAATTGTTTTTAAAGCAATTGTGGTCCGGTTGGAAAGGTATGGTTTCCGGTTACACTTCTTTAGAGTCGACCATCTTAGTCCTCAAGGGTAGCAACACATCTGTGACTGACTTGGAACGAGACTCTTTCTAACAAGTATTAACTGGACTATTACTAACACCAGCTCGTAGTTATAGAAGGATTTTCGTAACATTTACCGTAACTTTGTAACTGGAAAGATTTGAATACTTAAATAGCCACACTTGTTGTTTAAAAAAAAATCATTACCCTTTTCGCAACTGTCTTAAAGTTCCTTTTACATGTTACCAGAATAGAGTACGTAATGGTAATGATCACGTTGTCTGCATTGATGATTAAAGTTGTTTTTCTAACTACACAACGACTCTAGTAACGACACTAAATCGCACATAAATTGCTTCAAGCGCCGTCGCAATACGAAATGAAATAAATTATGGCGGACGCGCCACTCAGCTTACTGTCCGTGTTTTCGAAACGCTTTTAAGGCTGAGCGCAGACGACCGACAAGTTCATTCATCTATATAATAAAAATGAATCGCAAAATGTGTTGGTAAGCGCATAACTCAACAACGCCTGGACCAATTTGGCCAATTCTTTTTTTTAAATGTTCGTTGAAGTTCAAGGATGGTTTTTACGGCGAGAAAAATTTGAAAATTCATCCCCTAAGGGGGTAAAACGGGGGTGCAAAGTTAGTATGAAGCTTTGCCGTTTTTGAAGTTAGTGAATGTGTAACGCGAGCGAAGCTGCGGGCGTCCACTAGTTATCAATATATTTGTGGCACGTTGTAAAAGTTTTCATTAACATTGACAGCTAAATCTTACGATTGGCAGTGTCAAAGTGACAGGTTTTCTATGGATAAAATAAAAATAAGAAAACAACTGGCACGAACTTCCCTACGAGGGTCGTCCTGAAAATCAGCGGCTGCTGGCTTGCCACAGCCATTTGCTGAGGGCGTCCTATTTCGGCATTGTTATTAAAATTTAAAATTGTATTGACTAATGTGTTGTATTTATGTCGAAATAAACTTATGTCTATGTCTATGTCTATGTCTATGATTCATAGTTTTGACATTAGTTTCATCGTCCATTTATGAAAGGAATTTACGCAATTGACCGCGTGATGGATTTTATAAAATAATAATAACTTACTCAACAAAGAGACGTAAAGATATGTCACCTCCGTAGAATTCAGTAATTCATCTGCAACTATCTATTACGCAGATGAATATTTCTACTCGGGTTATGGATGTAAAAATTGTGTAGTTTTCTGTGTGTGTCCGCCACTCGCAACACGGGCTTAGGCCCACCGCGGGCGTGCGCTTATAATAATATATATCTGCTTTTTTTACTTATATAAATAATTGCTCTACAAAGTCAACTTTTCAATTCCTTTCTCTTGTTGCAGCTCACTAGCGACCAAATATGTCTTTACATAATTGTTAAGGCCTCCAGCCTCCACCGCGTTGTTTTAAGTGCGGATTGTTGGAGTGGTCAATGGCCATTATGGTCAACGGCCTGGCGATGTTTTGAGACCGTATGCTACCAACCTTACCGACCGGGACATAGCTCTATGTAACCTACGAAGCACGAAATTTTGCACTTATGCAAACTTCACTTAAAAAGGTCGTCTGCAGAAATCCTAAATTCAAATTATTTAAGACGCACCTAACTAAATTTGGACGTTCCACACAGTTGCAACTTAAAAAGGTTGTCTGCAGAAGTCCCAGGACGACAAGAAGACAACTAAATTTGGACGTTCCTTGTTCGTTTAAAGTTTTAAACTGTCGCAGGAACTAATTTCACTTTTGTAAGTATCTTCACTTTACCGATGACGCCGCGCTGTTAACTATGTAATTAAATACACCGTACAAACTTCGACAACTGCCCGATCAAGTTGCGTAACGATGTCGAGGAGTTCTCGATTGAAGCTATCACGGTTGATTTAATGTCTCCGACAAGTGTCGCTGTTTTATTGAAATTTAAGTTTGCCGGGCGCTTTTTTCAAATGTAACTAACAGAAGTACCTACTCTTTACTTGTAATTTTTGTGTTTAATAAGCCAAAACCATAAATAATTTGATCAAGTAAATCAAACCGTTTACGGTGAACTGTGTTCGCTTCTACAATATAACATCCAAGAATAAAAAATTAATGAATGTTTGAAGAATGTTTGTTCAGCCAGTCTGTAAGAAAATAAATTTAAATCTTGTTTTTAGTTAAATGTTTATTAAATTCTTTTCAAAAGAGTAACGTTTTATAACTACTTGCCGTATAAAATGAAACTAACGAACAAACGAAATGAACAATATCTTTAACAGTACAATAGTATCCATATTTTAGTAAATAAAGTGGTTTTAGACGAAAAACACAAAATATGCTATAGTTACGGATAAGACGTTTAGCACGCAACTAGCTTTAATTCCGAGCCCAAGTAAACAGGATAAGCGAAGGATGGCGTTGAGAAGGAAGAAAAATAGCGAAAACAAGGTGAACGGATTCCAGACAGACAATTTAGCTTTCGGATATAAAGCGTTTTTTACGTTTTCAGCATCGATGCTCATAGAATAAATTGGAATTGTAGTTAAATACAGAAGTGCAATTTATGACTCTGTCCTACACTAATGAATGTTTTAGCGGTGTCTGTAGTTTGAAAGTCAAATCGCATCGTAAAGAAACAATAAATTATACTGTTAAAAATTTCTTTTTTAAAAAGCTTTTTATAACTTTTTTTTATTTTCGTGCATTGTAATCGGAACCAAATATGTGTGCCGAATTTCAGCTCGATAGCTTCAGTGGAAGTGGGTGAAATATTGATTGCAAGATTCCAGAACATACATATACATACATACATACGAGTGAAGTTAAATAAAAGCTTTTAATAAAAAGTGAACATACACAATTGGATATCAGGTTGTAGAAAAAACTTACAACATGCTTGTAAGTTTTTAATTGGTTAACGGAAGATTGGTTAACTTCGTTGAATAACTTTAACTGAAAAGAGTTGTGTCAATTTGGGAATGCCTGGGAACTACCTCAATATACGCAATCAATCAAACTTTTCTGTTAGGGCGATTAAAGTCTAATTAAAACTGTAAAGTCGGCGACAAAAACCCGTGTCTAAGTTTTTAGTCATTTTACAAATGTCGTCCAATATCAAGTTACGCGATTGGGTGTACTTCCGAAAAGCGCATACCACCGAACGATCTGAAATTTGGTATAATAACGTATTTTGACCTCCTGATCACGAATATTATAATGAAAATTGGCGCTAACGCCATTTTGAATTTGAAGCTATTTCGGCTATAGAAGCTCATTTCAGGAAAGCGCATACCACCGATCGATCTGATTTTTGGTATAATAACGTATTTTGACCTCCTGATCAGAAATAATATAACGTTACTTGGCGCTCAATTAATAATAAAATATTATTTATTAATTAATTTGTGTGGGTAACTAACAGAACGAGTAATGAACATTTATAAATTTAATTTCTGTAACTACTCATATCAATATTCAATTATTAAACTTTTATAAACTACTAAAAACTTGGTCACACTATTTTGTCGCTAACTGTACTTTCACTTGGCCTACATATCTATTCCTCAGAAAACACCGATTCTCGAAATTAAGTCAAGCCGTGCCCCGGGGTTCGAGTCGTATCGAGGGGGTAAAGTGTCGGATAGGGGGGTGAAGTGTCGTATTGAGGGGGCGTGGCGGTGCTTGAGCACGTCGGGCCTTGAGGCGTGATGATAAGGAAATAGCCCCCAAAGCCGGCGGCCATCTTCTAATTGGACTCGAGTCGGCGAGGATTATGGGGCTTGTATCTTATGTGGTGTAATAGATGGAGGAAACCGTGTACAGAAAACTTTTATTCAATGTTTAATGAAGGTTTAATTTAATGTTTTTTTTGTAATGAAGGAACGCAGCCGCTCTGGCAAAGATGGCGCAAAAACAGAAGCGAAACACAAAAGATGGTCGCTGACGTCCGTTACAGAAGAAGAATAGAATGAAGGTTTAATCCTTTTGCAATCGTCTTGTACAATCAATAGTATTTTCATTTGTTGACAAACGTACTGATCTTTGTCCGTAGCTGTTGAGACGGCGTGTGTCGACAACTTAATATTTCTCTCTCTCGTCTCGACTTTATTGGTCTTTAATATTATGCACTTTGCAGCAGAGTCCTTCGTAGTTTTTTGTTAGGGAAATCATAGATTTCTTTATGGATATAAGATACTAAACGAGCTTGCAGCACCACCCATTCGCTGCCGCCCATGACAACTGTGACTGACTTTGAACAAGACTCAATTAGGGACTGGGATGGTTAATCCAGTTAGCTGAGTGAGGTAATTAGAACATTAGTTGGTCAGTTCGTTAGTGGGTATGAGCACTAAGGACTGTTAGTGACAGTTACAGCGAAAATCTAGATTTTTCGCCAGACTTTAGCCTATCCTTAAAATATATAGTGTGATGCGTAAAAGATTATCGGGACATTAGAGCTTTTATGCCGCATTTTGTATGAAAGAAACCTTTTTGAGACGTCAACACATAACTACTGCCTATCCGATAAATCAGATCAGACTGTATTCAGTAATGCGCCACTATAAACGCTTCCAGTATACATGCGATTATTCTGTCTTGCTCCTGATACGAGAATACGTTACAAGAAAGTATCCGTGAATAACCATGAGAGAAACGCTTGGCTCTGGCAAATGTCTGTGTCGACCTCATTGAGTATGACTCCAAAAATTGCGCTACGAAAATTCTCCACATTCTTGTAAATTTTAGCTTACCTAAACAAATGGAACAAGATAGCTTATGGTAGTAAGCTAGGTAGCTGTCTGGATGAAGGCAAAATGATAAAGAATTCAAAGCACCAGAAGAATGTAGAAAAAAAACAATAACTCGAATCGTTGACATGCTATCGTAGCCATTTTTGTTTTATAAAAACATCCATGGAGATGACCTATTTAAGATTTTATAAAAATTTACCCTAAATAGTTGCTGAAATGGCTAATTTGCAGACATGAAGTGTCAGATGATGCGGAGGTTGAAAATATGGGTTTAATCTCGTATGTAGGCAAGGAGGTCGCGTGGGCTGGCCGCAGATTACTATTGTGTGCATACTGTACGATTTTTCTGTAGGTGGGCTCAGTTTATGTAAAAATATACATGGCGTCCGCAAATTGCTCGCGGATGTATACGAAACGAGTTTTCACGAAACCCCGATGCTATTATCTCGTGTAATATAAATAAATATTGGATGCTCGGATTAAACCGGGCTGAATTTACTCAAAAGACAGGTTCGAGAGAAACGAGCATCGATTTGAAATGAGAAGACGATTCTGGTACAGTTGCCATTTGCCCGCTGTCGCAGAACTATACAAAAGATGTTTCGTCGTTTTTGTAATACAATACGCCTATCAGAATGAGGGTTGCGAAGCATACAATTTAAATGATGAACTCCATTTTTGGCACAGATGACAGAGGTCTTTTTGATGGAACCGAAACCAACATGGGCTCCACAGAATACACGGACCCATAGACGTTCCACTGTTGGCACGGATCTCCCCCACAGACAGCTGCGGGAGGTCTACAGCATACTTGAGTAAATAAAAATAAAAATACATCCCCGCTAAAAGTTATCAAGGAACAATCTTCGTGTTATTGACATCTCTTTGCCAATTATCACACGGATGGATTTTCCTTGACGAGAATTGAGTCTTTGTTGGTAGTAACTCGTACGTACACATTGATTGAAATTGAATTACTACCGTCGTCGAAGTAGTGTGTCTAGAACGGATCGTCGAACTCAATTTCTGTACCGGGAAGGTCGGACCTTTAGGCAATTGCTATTTCCATTGTTTAGTTATTTATCCCTTGTGTGTTTCGTTACTAATAGGTTATGCTTTCTTATAGCATAAACTAATTTAAAGTTCTATTGAGTTGGGTCAGACCAGGTCTTGCGATAAGAGCCTGAACACAAATAAACTAACTACTGGATGCGAAAACAGTTTGACAGAGTCGGTAGCCTTTATACGACTGCGAAGTTTGTCCGTTAGTTGTCCTTTGTCACTGAGAAGTTTGCCAGAGCCTTTTGGCGAGCCGTTGATCTAAATTGATCTAAGCACAAAGACCCGAATTCAAACTAACAACTGCGCTTCGCTCATACTTTACTAATATCACGCGGTTATGACTGTGTTCATGACGCTTTCGTATTTCTCCTATTCAAGCATTGCCACAGATAAAATCATGTGTAATTTAGTAGGTTAATGTGTTCGTTCGGTTATTAAGTTCAATTCAAACAGTTATTGTTTAGCCTGCTAGAAAATTACCATTTATCTTTTAGCCGTATAGTAAATTCAAGGTCTTTCCCCCTTATTCCTTCCAAATTAATAAACCTATTTTAGTTATATTGATTTTTATTTTTTATTCAAACTTAATTTAGAATTTGAATGTAAATGATAAATAAAACACTTTTTAGCTATAATTATTAATTAATGTAAAAGGGGTTTCTTTCTTTTTGATAGTAGGTATATTGACCGCCTAACCTAAAAATTCCTCTATAATTCGAAAGCAAAAACTTGTTGCCACAAAAAGGCATCAAACGCCATGAAATAAATGTTGAACGAACATAGCTACAAACCATAGACTGTTGGGCACGGATCTCCACAGACACAATTGCAGGAGGTCCCAGTGTCGAATGCTCTCAAGCCACCCGAAGGTCTTCCACAAGGCTTAACGATTATTTTCAAGTATGGTATGGAAACATCCATTCTCGGAATACCCTTTGTGATACCATTCCTATAAATTTTCCACGGGAATATTTCTCAATCCCGGCATATTTCTACATAAAAGAACACATTGCTCTTCACTTCAAAATTGTAGATAATCATCAAAGCACAAATCAACTTCAAAAGGCTTTTATACATGACACATTTAACAATGTAACAGGTAATAATGTGTACCAGAATATATTAAAGCTAGCATAAATATCTTTTGTGTTCGTCGAGTATTAGGTTTGTGAAAGGATTTTAGTGTTTTGTATATGCCTAGGTCCTACATTAACGTTGAATCTTTGTTAGGAAATGAGTTTTATGATTATGTTTTTTTCCCCACAATCGGGTCAAATACAAAATGTGTGGTTAAAAGAGGTCGTTATTTCAGTTTGTTTTGATTGATAACTTCTCACTTTGTGTTCGGTAAATGAACTATAAAACTTAAGTATACTTACTGTCTTCTTCCGAAGTCTATTATTATATTTGACTGGCAGAGATAGATTCAATGTCTCACTGTTGGGCCACACTACTTTGACCAAGAACATATTGGCATTACCAGGCAGAATGTTCGTCTCGATGAGTCGTTTTTAATGTCACGGAAGTCATGGGAGGCAGTGGTTTAGTGGTGCGACATGATCGGTTATAATCTTTGATCAATAAAAAGCACTAGCAAAAGCTTAGGATATCACCTGTGTAGTTCAATCCATACAGTACGACTACCAGCTTAACGTCCTTTACTTCTGGCTTCTGGTAAATCAACTGTTATCGCCTCATGCTAATTCCGGTGCTACATCGCCCCAGCTTTATTTGAACTGCCATCGATTTAGACTACGGTAATGATCGGGATAATAAGATGAAATTTTCGCACGCAGCAAAACGGGGGATGATAAAGATGAGACGACCACCAAAGAAAGGACCCATTAAGGTAAGGCGAGCCCCCGTCTCGAGAGCTCTCCAATGTGCTTTGAGAAGGGCCATTATTAAATATTTCATCCATTATACTGATTATTTTTTGCACACCGTTGC
The DNA here is from genome assembly GCA_944567765.1 of Carterocephalus palaemon. NCBI lineage: Eukaryota > Metazoa > Arthropoda > Insecta > Lepidoptera > Hesperiidae > Carterocephalus > Carterocephalus palaemon. The sequence continues at coordinate 9,864,117 of OX155658.1, forward strand.
TACAGAGGGTCTCCTTTGAGGAAAGATACCGCGTAGATTAATACGGGAAGAATGGGTTTGTTAAGGATTATGAGATATATGAGGAATTCTGTATGTAAACTGTGGCCTGGAAAAAGGTTTGACTTTAGTATTGGCAAAAGTATGGTATTGGTTCAGATGGGGATTACCTTAGTTGGCATTAAAGACGTTTAATACTTTACCGGCGTGCTATAGTGGCCGTAGCGAACTGAATTTGTGTTTAAACATACTTGGTACCCAGAGTAATATCTGTGTCACTTAGGTGAAAGGTTTCCATCTACACAAATTTTTGATATTAATTTCTCTCAAGTTTTTGTTTGAATCGGCTGCTCTGTATACTTAAACTGTTTAGTTTGTTTCTTTCGACGTTACCTGTTAACTAGTACCTACTTTTGCACTTCATGAACACCAATGAACCCGTGAAATGTTTACAATGATTAGTTATATTGTAAATACCACAAATTGTTCAACTGTTCAAAATGCAATTATAATTCCCTAGTTACTGCCTCTGTGAATTAACTCATTATTTAGCAAATACATTTTCATAATCGAGAGTTTATTTTGTTTGTTCGCACGCGTTAATCTCCGGAACTACCAGTCCAATTAAAAAAAAAATCTTTTAGTTGTATTTGTATAATATAGGGCTAAGGTTAATGATATATGAATAGTATAGGTTATGTAGTATATATATAATAAACCTATAGGTAAATCAGTAATTGACTGTATGTTTTATTGACTTTAGCCACATAAACTCGTATTGATTTGTCTTCGTTGAAAAATATTCCAACACTCTGTATTACAGCGTAACTTAGTAATTTCAATTTATGTCGCTGAAAATGTTTTTGTAGTAACTAAATTAAAATCGTCACGCTATAATATAAAGCCTCCGGCACTTAGTTTCGGCCTTTGGGGGTTTTGTAAAGCCACATTTTCTACTGTATGGAATATTTTAAAGGCCCCGTGTCTTAATATAATACTATCTAGACATAATAGTTAATGTCATGCCCTTTAGGCAGGTTTTAAGGATTGGTTAATTTGATACAAAATATTTTTCAAATCAAATTTTTGAGTACGACCAAATTATTTGGACGATGTGATCATTTAGGTTGTTCCTCCTATCTTAAGAGGTCATAACAATCAAGATTACCCAACAACCATTAATTCTGTATAAACGTGTCCCCTTTTTAGAAGTGCAATAAAAGCACGGGAATGTGGCTACTGCTTACCAAGCCCTTGTTATTGCCTTGCTATTCCATAGTCTCAAGCCGTATAACCCATACTCCAAAGACAGTACATCACGCACACAAATCGTGAACCCCCACAGTATCTCATTAACAACGTTTGCTGAAAGATAATTGAATGTGAAATTATTATTTATGCAAACACAACGGAGAACCGGGTCGGCTGGCTCAATAAATCTTTGTACAGACCTGCTTGTGGTTACACCATGGTTCTCTGCGAGTTTCTGAACATTCACCGCAATATTCCATACGTCTACGCCTGTCTAGCGGTGAAAATCTGCTTCAGTTGAGACACATTGGCTCGTCCTATAACTAATTGACCTTCAAATGACCCTAGACTTCATGCGGTTGTGGTTAACTTACAACATTCAACCTCTTATTAGTAACTAGCTTTCCCCGCGTCAAATCGTTTTACATGCAAGAATTACTTATACCATCAAGGATGTTAAAATTAATTAGTAAGTATGTATAGCCTTTATCAACGGCAAGCTACACCGATGATACCACTTATCAAAATCTAGCTTCCGTTCATCCATCCAAACCCACGTTCAATGAGACATGCGACAAATAACATGCCATCGTATCCAGGTAACCAACTACTAAATACATATGTTGTATGGTAGTGCGTGTAATTTTATCTTTTATTAATTTAATAAATTTTTAATGCATATTATATAAATATTTTAGCTATCTGCACTCCTCCATATAAACTTAATTTAATTAATTAAATAAATAAATATCATGGACATTCTCACACACGGCCATCTGACCCATAACTAGGCGCGAACCCGTACTATGGGTGTCAGAGACTGAATACCTATAGATATTTTTAAATACATACATAGTTATATAGATAAAATATTAACATCCAAACACAGAATTGGATGTAATACTTAGACGCAATATAACACGCACATGACATTGACGCAAATAACAACGAGGAATGAAGCGGTAAGATGCTAGTGTAGATCTCCAGTAGTTAACCTAAAAACTTAAATGGCTACTTAGATTCAAGCGACCGTACCAAATCTTTGGCGGTAAATCGAAAAGGCCAAGGTAAGTCAACAGCGGGCTCAGCAGTTAAGATACTACAAATTAATCGCTGGATCGCCCCTCGTCCTAAACCAACAGATTGGTACAGCCCACGGCACTGTTGTTGGGCGGTGACCTTCGGGAATCCTTAAACATCGAGAAGAGTTTAGGTTCGATCAGCGTTATTGCCACAGACTGCGGTATAATATCAGTCAGTGAGTGATATTGGGGGTTATCTGTGTCATCGACTGACGCGTCGCTAGTGTATTCTTCCCGTGTAGAGGTCGCAGGTTCAATTCCAGCTTGAGTTGGAATTTATTCTACACTAGTGGAGCCCCGCAGCTTCGCTCACGTGGAATTAGACATAACAATAGCTTCGTTTACACCTAGTAATATTATATAGCCTATGTGAAGATGCAACTTTCTAATGGTGAAAGAATTTTTGAAATCGGTCTAGTAGTTTTTTGTGTTAAAACATTACAAACAAATCTTTCCTCTTTATAATATTGGTATAGATGGTTGTTAGTGGGGTTTAATTGCGTAGTTTTTTTGTTTGTCTGCTACACTACGTCCATACTAGGTGTGTACTACATTGTGTAATGTTCTTGCATATTTCTTACTTACTATATAGATCGCACTTTTAGTGCTATCTCTATACTCGTAGAATTTGAAGAGGCAAGAAATTGTAGGCGAAAAGGCCCAAGGTGGCTAAACAAAGGTACTCCTCTGAATTGATCGCTGAAGGATCGCTTTTCGTCCTAAATCAACAGCCTGGACGGCAAGGCGCGTTTGTACTATGGGATAGTGACGTGATATCGTGTCGTGATGAATGTTGATCGTCTAAAATGCCTAACATTATTGCGCTAACTAAACTAATAACCCCAGTTGTCTATACTGCTATTATTTAATAAAGAGGAAACATTTGTTTGTAATACAATACATCATCATCATCATCATCATAAGCCTTTATTGGTCCACTGCTGGACATAGGCCTCTCCTAAACGACGCCACTCCGACCGGTACTGCGCCTTCTGAATCCAGCGGTTTCCCGCTGCCTTCTTCAGGTCGTCCGTCCACCTTGTCGAAGGGCGGCCTGTGCTCCTTTTTCCAAGTCGAGGTCTTAATACAATACAATATAATTTATTGCACCAGAAAAAGAACAGAAAAAAACAATAAAGAAAAAGAAGTTTTGCAAATTTCACACAAAAATTACTGGGACATTTCAAAAATTCTTTCACCATTAGAAACCTGCATCTTCACTGAGTGACATAGGCTGTATAATAACTAGGTGTAACCAAAACTATTGTTATGTCTAATTCCACGCGAGCGAAGCTGCGGGCGTCCATTAGTTATGGATGTAAGATAGCAAGCGAGCATGCAGCCGTCTGCTGCCACCCTTTACTGTAACCCTGAAAAATATTCATTACGAATTGTTCCTTTTAAACATATTTTTGTAGTTTTTTCGCGGGGACACCTGATCATAAATGATAATAGTAGGAAATTATACATTACTAAATTCATTTCTTTGTCTCAACGGGTGAATGATGGTGAATTCTAGTGTAACCAAAGCTGATTCTACTTAAACTGGACGAGGTCTTACTTTCCTCTTGGAATTGCCACACGTTAAAAATACTTTTTTTTACGATAAAAAGGAACTTAAACATAACATAAACGCACCTGTTAAGATTTTGTGCTACACGTATAAAGATAGCATTTCTTAAACACGTTGAAATGTTACTTTTCTTCATTTTTATGCGTTCAGCGCCCTAACTTCTCGTTTATAGCTTAAGTAAATCTAGATAAACATTTTCGTTCCTCCAGTACCCTTATAGTGAAAATTATGTTTATAAAAATAAGTATTTTATTAACAATATGGATCAGACTAAGTAAAAATGTGACATCCCTGCAGATATGAAGCATTTCCACACTTCAAAGGCGATGCGATGACCCACTGTAGGTAGAACTGTCTAGGCTGTCTGTAGGCTGTCTGAAAATATTCAAACGCTTTCGGCTGAAAAGTATTAGAACCGCTCAGGCAGACGGTCGAGTAAGCGCTGCATTCTCCTAAACGCTAATTCTTAGTAGCGAGCATTGCGAGGAACTCATGATGTTCTCACTTAGCGATGTGCCCGTCGAGAGTGGGGATGTCATTAGTTAGTGTAGTACACGTATAGAACAGGCGAGAGGCTGCTACCCTGTGGGACACCTGTGCATATAGGATGAGGGTCTGAGGCGCTGTTCTCCGACAAATCCGCAAATTCTTAATAAGGTGACATTGTGTGCTTTAGCCTAATTCAGCTTAGCACTCACGAATCTTCCCTTTTACAACATCAATGCCCAAGATTTGTTTGCGTCGTATAGCTGTAGGATCGCTCGTCCTAAACCAACACTCGCAGACAAGTTCCCCATAATCCTCCTTGAGGATAAATCTAGATCGACAGATAAATATCCGATTTTACTCCGAAGTTAATCAGTTTGGGCCGTATAAGTGAGGCTTTATACAGTTGATCTGCTAAGTGTAGACGCGGTTCAAACGTTGTTAATATCATGTGGATTAGGCGATTTGCTACTGTTAAAGTTATATCGCTCGCTGCGACCCATAGACGTCCCACTGCTGGGCACGGGTCTCCCCCACAGACACTGCTGCGGGAGGTCTAGATCATACTCCACCACGCTGCTTAAATGCGGATTGGTGAAGGGGTTAGTGGTCAACCCAGTGTCGAATGTTCTCAAGCCACCCGTAGGTCTTCGACAAGGCTTAACGACTGTTTCCAGCATTGAAAACAACCGGGACCGACAGCTTTACGTGCCCTCCGAAGCACGGTAGCGTCCATGAAATTTAGCCACTAGCGGTCACCCATCCACAAGCCGACCGCGTCCGTCGATGCTTAACTCTTTCGATCACATTGAATCGACGCAAGCAATTGGGCTATGGACGCTATACATAGTTTTACTGAACTATATCCATTGCTTTGTTTCAAATAAATATACTTACCTACTTACTGATATCGAGACGATGAATTTAATGACAACGATAAATAAAGCGCAAGTCGTATAACGTGAAATCAAATCGGAAAAGCCATAGCACGCCACATTTACACAATAATGGATCAATTTAATTCCAAATGATGGAGAGCGGACAGCGACAGGCGAGTTATTGCCTCCGTGATGCATGGGGCATTCCAAATGAATCGGGATTCGAAGCATTTGTCTTGATTGATTGGTAGGTGGGTGGTGGAATCGGTAATATTTTGGTAGTAGGTGGTACAGCCTATTGTTTTGATCAATTACTAATAATTACTGACTGGACTATTACTAACAGGACTAAATATCACAAACAGTCCTTGTCCTCGTACCCACTAAAGAACTGACCAACTAATTGAATATTTGAATCTTGTTAAAAGTCTCATTGTCATAGGTGGTAGCGGATGGGTGGTGCTGCAAGCTCGTTTGCTAGCTAATATCCATTAAAAAAGATATAATATAAAACATTTTCAACACAACAATAATTTCAACAAATAAAATTATGCAAACAATTAAAACATAACTATTACAGGGTATAAGCTCGAACTACACACTTTTGGTCCTTACTCTATGGTAAAAATACTTAGTAAAAATTTGTTCAGAATTCTTCAAAACATAGACAGGCCCGTTGGCGCAATCGGTAGTGACCCTGTCTGTTGCGCCAAAGGTCGTGGGTTCGAATCCCACTCAGGACAAATATTCGTGTGACGAACACTTGTAACTATTTGTTCTGTGTCTGGATGTCAATATTATCTATTTAACCCTTAACTACCTACCGGTAGTCTCATAGACTCCGGCGAATTTGTTTCTTGTCGTAACTAGTCGTATGCGCATCTTTAGTCCTCAAGCGTCCATGTACCTTCCACCCTCTACCAGGAGTATCACGTCTGCACTCGTCGACGTTACACGTGTGCGCCTTTGTTCTCTAGTCAGTATTTTGGAGTCTAATAGACTCCAGGCAGGTACTTACGTGATTTTTTTGCGTTTGTGCCGAAGCAAAACAAAGCATCAAGCATTCATCACACACCCGATATTGACCAAAATATATCAGCCTCCAACTCGTATATGGTTTACTTATCCACTCAAGCATAAAAGACTGAAAGCAGATTCACGTTTATGAAGAGACTGGCTGGACATCTCACGAGACCGCACATGGAACGCAGAGAAAGACTTTCCCTTCGTCAGGTGCTGCATCTGGACACAGAGACACTTCCTGGTGCTGCAGGAAGTAGTTATGAACAACCAGAAAGGCTGACAGAAAAAAAAACCCTTTTTGCCTAGAATGTTGTCATATATTATGTGGGTTTAGTCACGTAAAATTTGTAAAAGTTTAGGGCTTGCAATTTTGATGATATTTTGTCAGTACAATTACAATTTATGAGAAAATTTATTAGTTGATTGTTAAATTTTCATAAATTAATGGATGAAAGTTACTACTTAACGTTTTTTTTTAATAATGGATCTCGATATCATAAGGAGTAAATTTTTATTTTTTTTGGTAGTCTTTAAGAGATTTGTGTTTTTTTTAATGAATATCATAGATTGTTTACGCCTTTGTTTTTGTATTTGAAATAATACACTCTAGAAATAATATGTGTAATATTTATTTACCATTTGATGACCTTGTTTTTAGTTTAGAGTCCTGAGAAGAGAGGAGTTTGAGAGACTCCAGGTAGGTAGTTAAGTTACTGAAACAGGGGGTAGGTAGCTAAGGGTTAAGTATGTATTTAAAAATCTCTATGTATGTCATGTAGTCTCTGACACCCATAACACAGGCTCGCGCCTACTTTGGGGTCAGATGGCCGTGTGTGAGAATGTCCAAGATATTTATTTATTTATTTATTTATTTATTTATTTATTTATTATATTTATAGTTATTTCGGAACTAATAGACAGTTTGTATTGTAGTTTAATGAACGTATAGTATGCAAAAATGAACGTTATTTCTTGCAGTAGTATGTATTAAAAGAACTGCGAAATAACATAAATATGTATAAAGTATTCGCGGCGATGACATTTAACTAAAATCAAAGCAACTTTATACCTTTTTTTTTCTCGCTGGGAAATGCATTTACGCATCCTGCCTGGTTTAATGAGAACACAGACAGGTATGCGGGACTCGCTGAAGACCAGAATACCCACTAAAACCCAGTGGCACCATCAGCGCTTAAAATGAAGCGTCACAGTCACAGTCACACCCCGTGGCGCAATCTTGCAATATACTGCAAGTTCGGTCAGTGGGCGTCAATACTTGTTATTTGTCGGGACTTGGGCGGGGCTGACGAAAAATGTGTCAAGCATCGTTTGTATCAAAACAATAAGTGATTGCCGTTCTATCTTGATTAATTTCTGGGGTCACTGCACAGGGCAACACCGGCAGTCGGAGAAAAACAGACATGCACTTTTGTTTATTACAGATTTGTTACCAATATTTTATCTTTTACTGTATGTATTAAAAATACCATCCAAGAGATCTGAGATATCATCCGGGGATCGTCAAACAGGAACCCAGAGAGGAGAGACCAAAAAGGAGATACATACGACTCAGGACAAATATTCGTGTGACGAGCACTTGTATTTGTTCTGTGTCTGGATGTTAATATTATCTATTTAAGTATGTATTTAATAATATCTATATATGTATGTGTGTATATATCAGTCTCTGACACCCATTTTACAGGCTCGCGCCTACTTTGGGCTCAGATGGCCGTGTGTGAGAATGTCCGAGATATTTATTTATTTAATACTGTATTATACATATCCCGTTTCCTCCAAGTGTTCTCAATTGCTAGGGATAATTAGTTGCATATACAAATAACTGTTCGGAATTCAAATCCAAGAGGCCGATGACTTTATCCATTCGTTTCGTTTCGTCCTGCCTGACAGATTCAAATAATGTAAGAAGATTGTCTTTTCCTGCTTCAAAGCGCTACCAGTAATGATATCCTTTGTCTTACGCCGGAAAGTTAATCAAATAGCAGTACCTCTTTACTGGGTCGATGGACCGGTTTATATGTAGTTTTTTTACGGATATAACGAGCATGCAATCCGCTGCCGCCCATGACAACTGTGACAATCTTCGAACAAGACCCAAAGAGACGATAGTTACTAAATACTACGGTAAAAGACAAAAAGAACACTACTTGGTCACTTCGTTAGTATCTAGGAGGCTAGGAGTAGGGACCTAGTGACAGTTAGTCCGATTAGTTGATGTTAGTAATAGTTATTAGTATTGTCAGAGCCAATAAAGGTCATATAGTTGTAGGCTCTACCACTGAAAAGTTATTAATAACCATTCATTTTTATTACAGGTACAGGATCATAGTCAACTGGCTGTTACACACTTCTGGTAAGGTTACGCTTACCTTATCATCATCATCATCATCATTATCACAACCCTTTCTCTGTCCCACTCATCCATGACTTCGCTGCGACCCATAGACGTCCCACTGTTGGGCACGGGTCTCCTCTCAGAATGGGAGGGATTAGGCCTTAGTCCACCACGCTGGCCAAGTGCGGATTGGCAGACTTCACATACCTTCGAGAACGTTATGATGAACTCTCAGGCATGCAGGTTTCCTCACGATGTGTCCTTCACCGTTATAGCAAGTGACATTTAATTTCTTAAAATCCATCCATGACTTATGAGGTAGGATTAAGGTAACGTCTTTGTCCGGTTGTCAGGTAATCGCTGATTGGTTCGCCATCCGCATTATGTCCCCGGCACCCCCAGGCATCTATCCCCTGCGAATTTCGTTCAGAGCTGTACACGCAAGTCGTAGAAGGCTATGACTATTTCCCAATCTTAAGCTTGTCAATATGTATTTATTTATTAATTAATTCATTTATTTATTTATTTTAGCATCTTGTAGGGTTTGTGGTGACCGCGGTCAATAAAACACGCCTTTGATCACTCAATAGGTGGTACGTAATGCGTCCGGCGCTCGTCCGAACTTGCTCGCAGCTAGCGCGTGACTGCCCGGCCAATGGCTCGTGCACATACTCTACACTTCTCATACACAAAGGACACGTTTATCTTTCCATACAACTTGGGCCATGAGATGTACCTCGGTTACAAAAATTGATTTTTGGAGAAAAAAATGCGTATTTTTATTAAAAAAATAAATTAGATTTTTTACTGCATTTGTACCACCTAAAATTAACTTTAAAAGATAATTTATGTATTGCAACACTGCAAGTTATGGCAATCTAATTCAATCTATCATAACACTGCGTTTCGGTTGTTACTAAATCTGTAATTACTCTATACCCATATATAAAATATACAATAAGCGCATTGTATTAATAAACTACCTTAAGAAACAGAATCATAGTATCTTATATTGATTTAAATATTCTATTAATTACCATTATAGGCTAATTTTTTCTTGAAATCGTTTTTAAACTAGTAATAATTTGTAAATTGAATACAGGTTAATACGTAATACGTAACGTCTGTCACTAAAACAGAAGTTGGCAGATGACATAAACAGTGCAGAGTAGTTACTACCGTAGTATCTCTAGCCAGTTTGTGGTTACTACTATGTGGTGTTTTGTGGTACGAACTGTTGCATTTTTTATTATTTTATTACAAGCTAACTATAAGGATTCTAAAAATAATTGATCGACCATTAGTTTTAGTATAATGTAAGGATTTTTTACCAATACTTTGTACCTCGGTACATCGTTTGGCCCAAAATTGATCGTCTCCTTTGTACAAAGGGCGTACCTAAAGGTATACGGCAATAGCATAAACTGGAGAGATTTTTTACATAAATTCTTTCGCATGATTCGAATAGACAGCGCTTGATTTCGCAATCACTCCAACACCACACCCTACACACTGTGGCGATAAGGAGCCATATCAGCAACAACAAACACAACTAGTGAGTAAACTCGCATACAAATATAGCCTTTAGGTCTATATGAATAGCAATGATATTGCCATAACGATGCTACGAGTACATATCAGTGTTTGTATGAAGGTACGGATAATCTTTATAAGGCTTATCATATCGATTCTACCATATCCAATGTGGTAGGTTCGCAATTCACGTTCTAGATTTTTGCGTTTCCTAGATTTTTTTGAAGTAATAAAACTTCTTTATTAGCGACTAGAAGAAGAGAAGAATGAAGAGATATTAATACAATTTAGTGTATTAACGATTAAATAGATCATCGTTAAATAAAATAAAATATAAGGTTGATTTTTATATAAATATGGGCCTTTTTCAACACAAACTTTCGGAGTGCGGACGCTTAGGGGCTGACATTTAGGGTCATACATAAGGGATTTCAGATATTTTGATTTCAGATTTTTTTCTTTTTTCAAAAACAATTATTATGGGTGATGAATAAAACACTACGAGCTGTTACTTAACAAATTTGGAATAAAATATTATTAATAATTTCAAGTGGAATGTGGATGACTGTGTGAATGAATGTGCGGGACATGGAGTTGTCCTATTTTTGTGGAATGACCCATATCTATTCAAATATAATTAAATGAGATATCAATAGACACGTAACTAATTTTGTCATCGTTCTCTACACAAACTAAGTCTGAACATGTCACGGCGCGGTCGACAAGTTACTCGGAAGGTTCCCGAACTTCCCACGTACAGACAGATAGCTGACAAATTGATTCGTCGATTGGCCTTGGATTCGCTCCAGGTATTTGTTAGAGAAAATACAACTTTATTCCTTTGTATTCGTAATGATTTCGTTCCTAAATTGTGTTGTTCCAATATTTTATTTGTACAAACCACGGTACGGCTTCGGCAATAACACAGCGCTGCTTTTCAGTGGTTTTCAGATGTAATTACTTTCTCTACACGCATCGTTGTTCCTGTGTCTACTGCAACTTGTAAAATTAATAAGAATATATTCTATTCTATTATATTCTACTAGCTGACCCGGCAAACGTTGTTCTGCCATATGAAATGTTAAAGTGACGCGACACTTCATATAAATGACTTCACGTTAAAATATTAGGATATTGTTCATACAAAAATACAAAAATTGCGTTTAAAAAATAACGGATATGGGTAGGAGGGTGAAAAATACTTTACGAGTGCTTTACGACATATTCTCAGATCTACTGAATATACACACAAAAATTCATAAGAGTCTGTCAAGCCGTTTCGGAGGAGTTTAACCAGAAACACCGCGACACGAGAATTTTATTGTATTAGATATGTTTATAACGCTAAATTAATTATTATAATTATGTTTAAAATTTTCTGTTTGAAAATATTTATAAATAATAGCGCAATAAAACATGAAATTGAAAAACAAAATATTGCACCTATTATAGGTTACATCTTAATAGGTTGTGGTACAAGTAATCCATCAAGTAATAATCAAAATTGGAAGTCCTTGTTATCTTCTTCTCTCATGGTAAACATTATGTTTCCGGAATCCCATAAGACCAGTATAAACTTCCATAATATTTACAGTTAACGAGGTCGGAACTAATCAGTGATATCTACTCGCATTAACTTGTTTGACGACATCTTGACCTGCCCCAACACTTATCGCTCGGATAGATCTGTACTTGAGTCATCTTGATGACAACTATCTCAGTTTGTAATGGTTTAGAAGTTTTAAAGTAGCTAACTGATAGTGATATGTAATGGTAACTACTGAATTTCTTCTTGCGTTTCAAAGTAACATCGACTTGACTTAAATAAATAAATAAATAAATTATTAAATTGGGTTAGGGAAACAATGTGATGCTGATGACGTTTAATTCGCATTTTTTACAGGAACCCAACCGAGCTCCATAGCGGGAGCTGCTCGGTATTAATCTAGGCGACCGAATAAAAAAATGATGAAATCCGTAGAAGTACAAAGAGCGACATAGTTCGCAGAGTTAGCAAGTTGGAGTGGCAATGGGCAGGCCACGTCGTTCGGAAGACTGATATCCGGTGGAGAAAGAAGTCTCGGATGGAGACAACGAGTCGGATAAAGGAGTAAAGGTCGCCCTTCGACAAGGTGGATGGACGAAGACGGCGGGAAACCGCTGGATTCAGAAGGCACAGGACCGGTCGGAGTGGTGTCGTTTAGGAGAGGCCTATGTCTGGAATGCTGGCAGTGGACCTCAAAAGGCTGATGGATGGATAAAATGGCAAACGAGCATGTTATTAACAACTGTGACAGACTTTGAACAATACTCATATACAAAACACTTTTTTTTAATAATATACACCGACAAACAGACATACGGGCCACCTGATCGTAAGTGGTGACCGTCGTCTATGGACACGTGCGACACTAGGGGTATCACAGGTGCGTTGCCTACCTTTTTATTTAAATATCCATGACCTGATTATTTCCGAAATATTCGTTCACGGCAAACGAACCCACCAGTTCGGCAGTCAGTCCCTAACCACCACCGTGGCGCCGGACCAACCCTCAATATCCTCATAGAACAAGAAGTATTACTACAAAAACCTCCCCACTCCCGCCAGCACTACTGAGATATTTGATTACTCCGACAATACCTCTGCGCACCTCTCATTACTTTACTTAACAATATTAATGTTAGTCCCAAATCCCTGAGCTGAGTGCTTTAATCTAGTTAATTAATAGCACTTACAGTCGGTAGGCAGTGTTGGGACAGCGCCTATTTATCTTTGCTATAGCATTCATATTTTTGTGGTCCATTGGGTCACGATCTCATGTCTCCTTGAAGCTTGTAAGCCTGTAAAGTACTCGTTATAAAACAACCCATGGACATCACATTAGCGGTCGCCCGCCCATTCACAAATTGGTCGCGCCCGTCGTTGCTTAACTCGTCGAACATATTCTTCCGATTCGAGAAATTACGCTATGGACAGCCCAACTGTATAAGCGACGACGCGTCGTTGTGATGACGGTGTGATGGGACGTCATAAATTTCAAGGAATATTACGACACTTTCTCGAAAACTGTCATATGTACCAACCTGTTCGTGTGGTTAAAATATAATTTCAAAAAAAAAAACTTGACTATGTAGACTGAAAAAATATTTTACTAACTTCTTACATAACGACTCCTATTTTATTATCGAATGATGCTTCCGACTGTGATTGTGAACACGGTCAACCAATTATTCAAATAAAAAAAAAGATTAGTTTTTCAACTTGTTTCTATATTTTCATTTCATTTATTAAGTAGATAAAGTTTGAAAATACACGCCAGACAGACATAATCGTTTACTAAATAGGAAAAGTCTGAGGAAACTTAGTGTAAAGGTTATTCAATAATTTTATTTTCATTGGTATTTCGAGCTGATAGTGTAGATAAACCCTAACCCCTCCACCAATCCGCATTGGAGCAGCGTGGCGGAGTATGCTCTAGACCTCCCGCAGCTGCGTTTATGGGGGAGAGCCGTGCCCAGCAGTGGGACGTCTATGGGTCGCAGCGGAAGTGTAGATATTTCGCGATCTAAACGCAAAATCTTTCCATGCAGACTTCCCGAGTCCCTTTACACATCCCATTCAAGGACTCTTCCCGATAAGTGGTCGTTTAGTATAATCTCCGTACTCATCCAGTCGACTCTTGATCGATGTAAAGTACAGTGAACTCGACGACTAGGAGCTCTATTTTTGAATCGCTCGCCGTTATACGAGCGAAAAATTACGAGTCATATCTCGATCGACGGGGCTGAGTCACATTGCAACGACTGGTATTAAACACTACTGGTAGTGGGCCAAAAGATGGACTAAATACTCGTAGTATGGAATGGTAGCGTCCATATAGCCCAATGGCTCGCGTCGATTCAATGCGATCGAAGGAGTTAAGCAACGACGGGCGCGGTCGGTTTGTGGATGGGTGACCGCTAGTGGCAAAAATTTCATGGACGCTACCGTGCTTCGGAGGGCACGTAAAGCCGTCGGTCCCGGTTGTTTTCAATGCTGGAAACAGTCGTTAAGCCTTGTCGAAGACCTTCGGGTGGCTTGAGAACATTCGACACTGGGTTGGCCACTAACCTCCACCAATCCGCATTGGAGCAGCGTGGTGGAGTATGCTCTAGACCTCCCACAGCAGTGTCTGTGGGGTGAGACCCGTGCCCAGCAGTGGGACGTCTATGGGTCGCAGCGATGGAATTGTTTCTATTCAATGAAAATGTTGCTGTCGTACGATAAAGTCACGCGAGCGATTTATAAGTAGAGGTCTAGCATCTAGCTAGACAGAGGATCTCGACGAGACTCGGACGTGGGTGTTTCGCAAGCTTCTTACACGTGAGTGTTTGACACGCGTTTCGTGTCGCAGGGACTGCATAGTTTCGGAGTTTTTGTGAAATTGCTAGATGTAGGTACTAAATTCAAATTCAGATTAAGTTTGTAGTGATATTCATGACAAATGTTTTCTCTGTTAACTAATAATAATAAAAAGTAATCTTGTAATACAAAATGTTATGTCATGATATTTTTAAAATAGGTATTGAATGTGTTTTTTATATATCGGCGTTGAAGTTAAAATAAATGAAATATAATTATACCCTACCTTTCCTGCATGAATCCTGAAAGTATTACATTACCCACATTACAAGTTCTTACTTTTGATTTGATATTACTGACCTTTGTATGTTTATCCGCCTCATCCAGCCATTTCCTGCTATGTCTGTTATCAGCTCTGCTATCCTTACTCCCTGCGACATAGTGAAGGCATAACATTAATCACAAGTGGTTGCCGACAGTCTAAGTAGGTGCTAGACTACGTAGGTCCTAGTCTTCTTTTTAAGCCCTGAAACACTCAGCAGATTTGCTGTCTTGATTCACAATGTATGACGCCCCGGTCCAACTGCAATATACTGTTTGTACATTACTTCGCCTGAACGACGGGTAAAGTGTAGGTAGTACCTTAATTACTAGGTACGCGAATAAAGAGGTACCAGCATATCATGTGACTGAAACTTGGTTATGCATTGATAATTTTGATGACGTCCGTTAAGCGTATACAAATGCCATAGTTATAATGAAAAAGGAATACTCTAAATCTGAATTTGCAGGGCCGACTACAAACAAAATTTTGTGCCTTGTGTGTCAAAACGATATTGCTATGTCTCTTGTTTGCTATGCTGTATAGCAATCAATTTATTTGAAGAATAAGGTTAAATTAGTTAAATGTGTTTCTTTAGTGCTTGGAGAGTCCACTTAGAAGACTTTATGACTCCGAAATCCTTGAAAAGTTCCATTCTATTCTACGTTCTGTCCTGAATTCTAGCGTTTAGTATGAGCATAAGATTATATTTAATCAAGCATTATTATTACCAGAGTATTATATGTATATTATTTATGACTAGTGGACGCCCGCAGCTTTGCTCTCGTGGAATTAGACATAACAATAGTTTCGTTTACACCTAGTAATGTTATATAGCCTATTGTTGGGGATGTGGGGTGTGGATAATGCCCATAAGCCACTGCGACCTAAATAGATCCATATTATAAAGCCTATGTCACTCAGTGAAGATGCAGCTTTCTAATGGTGAAAGTATTTTTGAAATCGGTCCAGTAGTTTTTGTGTGAAAACATTACAAACAAATGTTTCCTCTTTATAATATTAGTATAGAAATATAGAAGAATCATAAGCAGTTGAAAGACAGGTTGATAAGGTGGACGCAATCTATCATGTTAGCACTTAACGAGTTTGACAGCCACCGGAGCTTATTGATTACTCGTACGCGACCTGCCTGACGAGTTTTCAACGCGTTTTCAACTGAAGTTGGAATTCACGAGGATTTTATGAAAAGTTTTCAGTTTCTCGGCGTTTCCCGAAGATACCATAATCTGAACTACTACGCTACTACTCACGCCTGTATTTCTCCGGAGGGATAGGCAGAGGCGTGTTTCTCTACCAGTTATTGACCCACTTTTCACCAGCTATGTAGGTGGGGTTCTATTGCCATACACCAGACACGATTCCAATTCCAAGATACTACTGCGAATGTCAAGTTAAAATAAACCAGTAATGATTCGTCCGACCCGGGATTCAAACCCAGGTCGTCGCGCTTGCGGCCACTACAATGAGACTGTTTTTGGAATACCTACCTATTATCTTTATATACCTATAATATTTCTTGTGTACGTGTGTATCTCACTGAACTCCTCCTAAACGGCTGGACAGATGTTGATGAAGTTTTTTGTGTGTGTTCAAGGGGATTCGAGAATGGTTTAGATTCACAATTATTTTAACCGGCGTTCATTGACGTTAAGTCATTTACATGAAGTGTCGTGTCACTTTGACATCTCATATGGCAAAACAACGTTTGCGGGGTCAGCTAGTTTAAGTATATAGTTAGTTGAGGTAATAATATGTTAAAACGATCAAAGAACATAAATTCACAGTACAATATTCCTTATAATACCAATCATGATAACTGTGAATTAATGCAGTTTTAATCACCAAAGCAGTCAATGCAATTTCATAGACTTTCTCTCACACAAAGTAATACCGGACTAATTGGAAATTGTTAATTCATTCCCGTCGGGGCATGCAAATGAAATGTCCTCACTTATCCGACAAATTGCTGAGAGCAAGATGGGAATTGCGAGACGCGATTAAAGGCTGACAGAATGACCAACTGGATCAAACTGGATCAAACCAATGTTTTTTTGGCTGGATCAAACCAATGTTTTTTTGGCTGGCCGCAAGGGATCATTTTGAGTGTTGGTCATTTCAAAGAGCAGGTTATATTATGTGCGTTTCTCGCTACGAGGTTAAAACCGGTCAAGTGCGAGTCGGACTCTCGCACCAAGGGTTTCGTACCATCCATACTAATCTTATAAATGCGAAAGTAACTCTGTCTGTCTCGCTTTCACGCCAAAACTACTGAACCGATTTAAATGAAATTTGGTACCTACACAGATAGTCTAGAGCCTGAGAAAGGACATAGGCTACATTTTAATTGGAAAAAAGTGTTGTAAAGGGTTGAAAAGGGGAATGAAAGGTTGAATGAATGTTTTGTCATTTTCAGAACTAGAAGCATAAAATTTATATTTTAGGCTGTTAATTAGATATATATGGCATTCAAAGTTTGTAAGAAGTATTATGTCTTATTCCACGCAAGCGAAGCTGCGGGCGTCCACTAGTTGTCTATAAAAACGGCAGAAAAATCATGTAGGTATGTTGTATGGGAGCCATCCTTAAATTTTTATTTTTCTGTTTTTTAGTATACTATACTTACAGACTATGGACTATACTTATGGATGGGAATGATGAAACACTCGTAGTCTGCGCTCGGCCCAAAGGCCTGTCCATGACCTATTTAAATGTCACGCTAATGACGCCAAGGGAATTAGGAAGACGGAGTTTTTCATGCAGAAAGGGACACTTTTCGTACGTGTATGTCAAATGGTAAATTACGAGTGACCCGAAAACCGCTTCTGTCTATACTAATATCTATATATGTATATAAAAGGAGAAGGTGACTGACTGACTGACTGACTGACTGACTGACTGACTGACTGACTGACTGACTGACTGACTGACATATCAACGCAGGGCCTTAACTATAAGAGTTAGAAACTTTTGAAAATTCACCCCCTAAGGGGGTAAATCGGGGGTGCAAAGTTAGTATGAAACTTTGCCGTTTTTGAACTTAGTGAATGTCTAATTCCACGCGAGCGAAGCTGCGGGCGTCCACTAGTTTATTATAAAGAGGAAACATTTTTGTGATGTTTTCACACAAAAATTACTGTACCGATTTCAAAAATTCTTTCACCATTAGAAAGCTGCATCTTCACTCAGTGACATACGCTATATAATATTACTAGGTGTAAACGAAACGTCCACCTAATGAATATTTCATTCGTATATCACGAAAATAACAACGCGAGCAAAACTAAAAACTAGCTATTCACAGTTCAGCTTAAAATCATATTCAAATTTCACGTTCTAAAGGAAAAGTGGTTCCATGAACCTAAATAGGCTTTGGTAGCACTCAGGTGCTATCGAAACTGGTGTACTGGTAATCCCCAACCATTAAAGGCTCACGGGATTACCTTCCATTACCGGAGAAAGCCCCAATATTTCGTTTGTGTCTCAAAGCAGTTTACTTCGAAGTCTGACTTACCCTGTTTCGATCACTTGCCCTGTTAATTTGTTCCGCAGCAGGGCGTAGTGCAGTTAGTCTAATTTACGATGTAAGACGAGACGAGATGTGGCGACAGTGCGTCACACGTCACAGGTCCCCGCCAAGTTACAGTACCTACCTATTGCTACCTGGCATTACAGGTATTAGGCAACATTCGAGCAATGGCATTACTAGGTGTAAACGAAACTATTGTTATGTCTAATTCCACGCGAGCGAAGCTGCGCGTCCACTAGTATATCTATAAATAAAAATGACAATTTTAAGTTATTACCTACTTATTAATCAAATATTACAATTAAAACAAATTTAAGTATTTAAAAAAAAAAGCTTTTTTTAAAAAAAAAGTTTTTAATTTATTTTCATGCATTGTCATCGGAACCAAAAATGTGTGCCAAATTTCAGCTCGATAGCTTCAGTGGAAGTGGGTGAAATATTGATTGCAAGATTCCAGGACATACATAGTAATACATACATACACATACATTACATACGAGTACGAGTGTAGTTAAATAATTTTTAATAAAATCTAAATATTCGAGATATCCAAACAGCTGTTTCAAACCCGGTAACTACAGCGTGTTTCATAAGTAGATTTACAGCTACGTCACGATGTTTCCTTTGGTTGTTTCATGCGTCAAACAAAGGAAAATATTTGCAGAGTACGCTCCCCGCTGACATAACAAACTAACGCAAACAGACGAGTTTTCAATCTATAAATATGGAAAGGTTGCGTGAAAATTGGCGAAAATACTGACATACAAAATGTGATACCTACTGTATTTTTCCGAAAGATGACCGGTTACCATTGCCTATCAATTCGTTGCAAGTCTACTAGATAGTGAACTATAACTGGCTGTGGGTATAAAGATTAGTTATGGTCGAAGTGCCCGGAGCAAAATAAGCTCGAGCTAACACTTAATAAGCTATAATAATAATAAGTTGCTATGTACAACTTTAAATAACAATTCCAGCCCGCAGACTCTCATTACGATCTACCAGTGAGACGTAAGCCGGATGTGTAAAAAGAGTTGAGTTCTGTACAGAGTAATTTACAAGCCCGCATGAGTTTAGCGGCCTTACAGCTGACGGTGAGCTGTTGTATCGCTTGTGTCCTACATAGGACGAATCTTCCGTCCATCAGCCTTTAGAAGTCCACAGCCGGACTAAGGCCTCCCTAAATTTGGAAGGTGGGAAAAATAATAGGTACACAATACAAAAACCTTGTTTCCTTGTTTAAGTACAATTTCTGGGTAGTTAATAACATATCGTCGGGGATAGTGCAAATCCGCGTATCTAGCATTGGATAATTCCGCGTATCTGACAAATGTAGCCAATTTTGAATTTTGCGGGCGATTCACGTAAGATCCCGATTGGGAGCCTCCTCATTGACATGACGTTTATTCGACCAATAGAGAACAAGAAATTTCCTAAAAACAATACTGCGTATCTACAGTCGGCGATTGTCGATACCGCGAATGTTATCAGTGTCATCGGGAGCGTATTTATTGTTTATTTTTGATGTTAAACTCAGTGTTTTTGTTAAAAATAATCATTATAATATCAGGTAAGTGTTATTTCAATGTTATTTAAGTATTTTATCTATTAAATTTGAATATGAAGTATCATTTAAATTAATTTTAACTGTATTTTCTCAACCTACCCTAAACGGTTTTACAAAAGATAACTTATTGTTATAAAGTGAACATGTGTAAGTTGTCCTCTTGTATAAATACTTTTAAAAAACCACCACATTATATAAATCAGTTATTGTTTTGTCTATTTTTACTCCTGTAATGTACTTACGCGGTGTTGCTGTTCATCAAAATAGAATTTACGCGTTATGCTGGTTCAGTAGATTTAATGTTTTTTTTTTTCATTTTTTAGGATGGCGAATGATACTGATGATACACTTTATGTTACAACATTAGTCGATTTAAAGAAAAGGTGCGAAAAATTATTGGAGGTTAAAAAAATGATTTTACGGAAGCAATCGGCAGCTCATGAAAATACCAATGAACTCCCCGAACACTTACCTAATATCAGTTTTGTTAATTCAGAGAATCAAGAAGAGCTTACCAAAGAAATTGAAGCTTTAGCTAATTGTGACACAACCACTTTTAGTACTTCCTTTTCAAAAAATCTGTTAGAAATTTCTGATCTCACTGGCCCTACTATGACGACTTCGACTAATAATTTGGTATCTAATGTTTTTGAGGAGGATGTTTGTGCTGATATTAATAATGAATTAGGTCATGACTTTTCATCAGATGATTCTGTAGCCGACCCAAACTATATTCCGCTCTCTGAAATAACCAATGTTGCACTGATAGCTTCAACATCGACTGACAGCAATAATGATTTGTTTCCTGAAACAATCTTGGAACGTGAGGTTGCGTTTGAGTCCAGAGTAAGAAAACGAAAAGCAGAAGAAATGTCTTCAAAAAGGCTGAGAAATAAGAAGTTGAGAATGCAAGGTCAGGAATACATAGGTTTTAGAAAGACTGGAGTTGAGAAATATTCACAAGACTCAATCAAACCTGCACGAAAACTTGGAGAGTCTTGTAATTCAAGCAAATGTTTAACAAGCAAAATATTTAACTGTAATTAGTTTACAGAAACGAACCGATTAAATATTTTTAACGAATTTTGGAAGATGACCTGGATGGAGAAGAAAATCTTTGTTTCATCTTTAATAGATAGAAAACCAACTAAAAGGAAAACTACTGAAAGGGCTGATACAAGACGAAGTATTACAAAAGTTTACTATTTAAAATTAAATGATCAAAAAGTGAGAGTATGTTTAAAGACATTCTTAGGAACATTAGGAATTAAAGAGTGGACAGTAAGGTATTGGCTAGGAGAGAAACCAAATAAAGAAACGAATGATATAAAACAAAGAGAAGTGGCAGTACCTAACAGAACTGTAACAGAATTTGTTTTTAAAATGACTGAGACATACAATTTATATTTATATTTTGTTAGATAGCTGAAGAAGCTCTTGTTTTGTTTATTTAATTAATAAGTTTTAAACTTGTGATACCTACTGCCTATGCCTAATAAATAAATAATTGAAAAGGCTGACATGGAATGTAAGATTAATTTAAAAACTGCTGTTGATATTACAGTATTTTCAATAAAATGACTGAAACATACAATTTATATTTATATTTTGTTAGATAGCTGAAGAAGCTCTTGTTTTGTTTATTTAATTAATAAGTTTTAAACTTGTGATACCTACTGCCTATGCCTAATAAATAAATAATTGAAAAGGCTGACTAGAATGTAAGATTAATTAAAAAACTGCTATTGATATTACAGTATTTTCAATGTTTATAAAAGAGATTTTTAGAAAAAATACTTTAATATAAAAAGTTTTCTTGTAAGAACAGTGTTTGTCAAGATTAACCTTTTGATTTTGTAAGTCATGCGTTGATTATTAAATACCTAATATTTTGTAATATTATTACTTGTTTGATTTCAAAACCGCGTAACGTACTTTTAATGTTCCATTTTGACAAGATTGTGGTTAAATCAAATCCGCGTAAGTGTCGTAGCGATTAAATTAATCACTTTAATGGATAATCTACATTAACAATACTTAGAACCCATGAATTATTACTCTCTATGTAAAAATGAGTCCAATTGCCCTTAAAATAATAAAATTATAAAGTTTTAACCTTCCCCTGTAAAATTGGATCTAATGCAGATACGCACCTTTTACCTATGGTAGATTCGCGGATTTGCACTATCCCCGACGATATCTATACTAATTTTATGAAGAGGAAAGATGTGTTTGTAATATTTTCACACGAAAACTATTGGAACGATTTCAAAAATTATTTCACCATTAGAAAGCTGCATCTTCACTGAGTGCCATAGGCTATATAATATTACTAGGTGTAAACGAAACTGTTTTTATGTCTAATTCCACGCGAGCGTAGCTGCGGGCGTCCACTAGTGTATTTATAATTTACAAACACTCGTAATATCTAAAATTAGTTTAATAATAGGTATTTTATTTCCAATTTGTTTTAATCCATTAAATTTTCAGTCAAAATACAACAAATTTGCCACTAGCGGTCACCCATCCACAAACCGACCGCGCCCGTCGTTGCTTAACACTTTCGATCACATTGAATCGAAGCGAGCCACTGGGCTATGGATTTTAGTAGTACCTATAGTAGGGGAGCCCAAGAGGGGATTTTGCGGGATACTCAAGCGCGTAAGTTTAATATACAGTGGGATACCTTGTACCCGGTCAAGTACCTCCACCAAATATGAGCCCCATATATAAATGGGGCCGTCAAGGATAAAGGATCAGATTAGTAAAAAAAAAAAATTTGTCATCAGAAATTCTTGAGCGCGTTAGATTAAGGTAGGGTGAGTTAATTACATGCTAAAAAGTGTATATTCCACTAATCTTACAATTTGAGAGTAACGTAAAGAAAGGGGAGGGCTACAACTTTGTAGCCCATATTCCACTAATCTTACAATTTGAGAGTAACTTTGTAGCCCTCCCCTTTCTTTACGTTACTCTCAAATTGTAAGATTAGTGGAATATACACTTTTTAGCATGTAATTAACTCACCCTACCTTAATCTAACGCGCTCAAGAATTTCTGATGACAAATTTTTTTTTTTTACTAATCTGATCCTTTATCCTTGACGGCCCCATTTATATATGGGGCTCATATTTGGTGGAGGTACTTAACCGGGTACAAGGTATCCCACTGTATATTAAACTTACGCGCTTGAGTATCCCGCAAAATCCCCTCTTGGACTCCCCTACTACTACCGTATAAGATTTTAAAATACTAGTCTTTCTCGATTAGCTCGCAGTCAAACAAGAACTTTAGATCTTTAAATCCTTACTCGGCCTTTGCTACGTAATATTTTTACTGCAAAAATAGTAAGTCGATTTAAATGTTTAATTTCGCGAGCGACTTTTGGGATTTGCCGTCTTAGCGATGCTCTTAATCTTCTACGGAATTATCAGTTCATCTTTTCACTTAGGGGAGCTTCAGTATTATCTGAGAATAATAAAAAAATGTTTTTTTTATAGCATTTTCATTGTTGTAAAAATTTCTATAGCAATGACTATTGGACGCCCGCAGCTTCTCTCGCGTGGAATTAGACATAACAATAGTTTCGTTAACACCTATAATATTATAAAGCCTATGTCACTCAGTGAAGATGCTTTCTAATGGTGAAAAAATTTTTGAAATCGGTCCAGTAGATTTTGTGTGAAAACATTACAAACAAATCATTCCTCTATAGTATTAGGAGTATTATTAATAGCAGAGCAGATTGAATTGGGAGTATTAAATAGCGGATCTAATATCTGCTTCATATTCGTGTAAGGTTTTGAAATCAAATGTGGTATATTCGGAGCGATATGGAAGCTTATATTAAGGCGAGCTTGGTATTCAGTTAAATTCTGTACTAACCGCGCTCTTATTACCGTTCCGACCGGTGGAAATGTCTCATCCAGCTTCCTTAGCATGCGCAAAATGCGCATACAAGTTAAGAAGAAGCGATCAATCCTTTAGATTTCGATATGTTATATTAGATCTTTGTATTATTTTAAATCTGCAGAATTGACATGAGTGTGAGCAAAAATTAAGCAAGTGCGTGCGTCCATACACAAGCGTTTTGTGCAATTTTAAAGTAAAACAACTCTTCATTTAATTGTGATCTATATTATAAAAATGTTATGTTGGTTTGTATACGCTTCAAAAACTCAAAAAGTTCTGCACCGATCGAGCTGAAATTTTAGCATGATATATAATCCGCATCAAGGATTGTTTTATCTAATTTTTGCATCAGTCTTCATCCCCTAAGGGGGTAAAACGAGGGTGCAAAGTTAGTATGAAACTTTGCCGTTTTTGAAGTCATGTGAGCAACCCGAACGCGTCGACGCGAAGACGTCGTTAATGGGTCTAATTCTACGCGAGCGAAGCTGCGGGCATCCACTAGTATTATATATATTCGAACCCACGACCTTCCTCTAGGTAGGTACCTATAAAAAGAACCTTATGCAGTGTACAATGGCTGAAGAGAGAGCCGACTAGATCTAAGACACAACTCTCTAGATCTACATCAAACCCAATATTTGAGTGATATTCAAAGCCGGAATGAGAGGATGATCAACATCTATTTAGCAATACCACGTACGTTTCATATAGCGTAGTAAGCGTATGTTTAAGCGGAACATCGGGCCGGTATTACTACAGCTCACCCGGCGAGAATATCTGCTAAATACTATGTATGCGAGCCTAATATTCAGGTTTAAATGTTGGAATGTAGCAGGATTTGTTGCGCTTTGAGAGAGAATTGTGTCAATACTCAATCCACCCTTTCGTTTTCCCACCGTTGGGCTCGGGTCACCATTCGGAATGGGAGGGATTAGGTCATAGTCCAAGCAAATCTTAAGATACCGAGTAATAAGCCGGTTACCGAGATCTTGCACGACTAACGTTTGCCCACTTGGCTCCACCAGGAGTTTAAGTAGTACAGCACATCACACCCTTGTCGAGTGTGCTGCGTGGGCCACAACGCCATACGAGTACATTATCGGCAATAGTCGGCGGTAATGTTTCACTCCCGAGTGTGGTGAATACCGAGTGCTTAGCAGCAAAACACGCTGGAAAGCAATGGCCATCTTCTGTGAACGGGTGATCAGGCAGCAGAGCGGTCAAGAGAACCCTCGCTGACCCACTACGTAGGAGGAGACCTGGAGGAAGAAGACTGCGCTACGCGCACCATCTCCCTGCGCCATAGGACACATCACCTTCATGGAGGAGCCACTACGGCTAACACAGGGACGCCGCGGTAGTAACGCCTAGCGATCCCGTTGCGTCTCATATTGTCGCTGAAGGTCTCGCTGGGTTTTAGTGGGTATTCTGGCAAGCCGTTGCCGACGAGTCCCACCTTTTTTTTTTATCGCTGGGAAATGCGTTACGCATCCCACCCTGCCGTGAAGACAAAGGCGGGTATGTGGGACTCGCCGAACCATGTCGGAATACCCACTAAAACCCAGCGGCGCCCTCAACGTCTTTTAAAGCGCCACGGGATCGCTAGCGCATTACTACCGTGACGCTTCGACGTATTAGTTGTGAGACCAGCAAAAACCATCTATGGTGGAGGAAGAAGGTGCGCAAAGCGCCTTCTTCTGACCTCCAGCCTCCTTCTGCGCTCAGGTCTCTAATACCTGGGCAGGATGCGTAAAAGAGTTTAGGTAGTCTGTGGCGGAGTATTTTTACTTTCCTACATTCATAAAGGGTGTTCATTAATCCACATTCACATGCAGATATGAATATTTACCTCATTCTTACGAACAATATACTACTACAGGTAGTTGCGCGCAGGTGTTGTGCACGTACGGTAGGCATTTCACCTTTCCAACCGCAATATTCAGCGATTTCTATTCCAACTCGCACCAATGTTCAGTAGAAAATAAGGAGTTTCATATTATGAGTTTCATGTAACGTTCAGAGTTCCGCAAATATAGCGGAATTCGTTTTCAAACGATTTTATCAGTAGCTGATTGGTGTAGTAATGTGATGAAGAAATATACCAAGGCCTGAACTAAACACATTTACCTCGGCAGTCATTTTGTTTTGAATTACAGGACACCTCCATGCCTGAGAGTTCTTCATAATAATATTATAATAAGTCTGCCAAACCGCACTTGGCCAACGTAGTGGACTAAGGTCTAATCCATCTCATGAGAGGAGACCCGTGCCCAACAGTGGGACAAAGAAAGATTGTGGTGTTAAGTTACTTTCTACTATTCTACTATATTTACTTACTAAACTACTATTGGCTGATGTAGTTTAGTTATTCTAGCCTCGTTAATACACGATCTAGCAAGATTGCCATTTCTCGAAATCGTTATTTATATTCCACACGACATCGACAGAGGCTTGTGCGAAAAATTTTCGCCAGGATTTATTAAGCTGAGAGCGTTGCCAGTTGCCAATAGCCGCGTCTACACTGAGCACATTGGCTCGCGTGGCAGCCTCGGTGTGTGAGCCAGCCTCACGATGCACACCGGAAGCACTGAGGCGAGCCTCGCGAGGCAGGCCGATCCATCCAAAATGGACAGTGGTGCAATTTCTGCTGCAGGTATTTTTCTAGTAGCTTATTGTTTAAAAAAAAGGAAACTGTCACGTTTTAAGAAAATACCAAGACGCTTGTGGATTAAAAATCTTTATGAGCATCGCAATCAATACGGAAATAGTTAAGTAGTAAAAAGTAAAAAGAGCGCTCGCGAACCAAATCCGCCGTCCACATAGAACGCACAGCGCACACTGAGGCACCTTTGAGCGCGTCCCGTTTACCGACAGCCGACGGCTCGCCCCGAGGCACGCTCGGTCGAGGCAACGTGCGCCCGCACAACCCCGAGGCACGTCCACACCGACCGAGGGATTGGCTCGCTGAGGCTGCCGCGCGAGCCTTGTGCCCGGTGTGGACGCGGCTAATGCCGTACGAGCTACTACGACGAACTCGTGCCTTTCGTCGTCGACATTCGCCTGATGCTTTGATGAATAGTCGCGGGGCTTTTCCGGAAATTTGATACCGGAAAATGCTTGTTTTATTCATGCGTTTGAATGAACTATGCTAAAATCTAGCTGTGGAGATATGTTGAAGCTAAAACTATGTCTGTAAAATGAACTATGCTAAAATAAAGTCTGTGAAAAATGCTTTATTTACACAAATATTTTTCATGTGAAACATGCTCCACTTGTGTGTGTCATCTGTGACAAATTACAACTGGATCAAGGAGTCACTTAGCGGAATTAGTAAACACACCAACAGAACTGTAAGGATTTTAAAATGTGCTAATTAATTTGGACTTGACCATTAGAATAAACAGTAATAAACACATTGTCATTCTGAAATTATTATTTTTATTTACAATTGTGACCCTATGGTGGCCAGTGTAGATTAAAAATAATATGTGAGTAGATTATATTTTTTTGTTATCTTTATTTTCAAAAAAGGGTTTTTGGTTTTAAATAAAATGTCAGTCCAATCATTCCTACACACCTCCGCACTAGGTAAATTTGACAAAAATAAATTAAGTAACTTAACATGATTTTCCCAGAGTAGAGGAGAACATAGGCTAAATTATATTTTGAATAGATGTACCGACAAAAGCATAAATACATTTTAAGGTTTTTAAATTTTTCGCATTAGTAGTTTAGCTGTAGTGGTACGGTATAGCAGAATGCTCGTTTGCTATTCTAATAAAAAAATTGTTTCTGTTTTCCTTTGTGTGTTTCAAAAGTTTAGCATCTCCAACACAAGAGGGCGCATAACGAAGTAAATATGGAAATTAATATAACTTCTCGAAGTCACGTCAGGTTGGCTCGCACAGAACTTTTGCATGACGCAGTAAATACAAAACCAAACAAATGTTTGGCATAGAAAGAAAATTAAAATTATTTACCTTATAAGTACCTACTTATAGTATGTAGATAGCCTTGTCGAAGACCTTCGGGTGGCTTGAGAACATTCGACACTGGGTTGGCCACTAACCCCTCCACCGATCCGCATTGGAGCAGCGTGGTGGAATATGCTCTAGACCTCCCGCAGAAGTGTTTATGGGGGACACCCGTGCCCAGCAGTGGGACGTCTATGGGTCGCAGCGACGTACTTATACAGTGTAAACTTTATGCATAATTATAGAGAAATTGAAGGGACCGGGTATTTTATTGCGTTATAAAGGGTTTCCGTTAAACGGAGCGTGAAAAAAAAAATTAATCTGAAAAGTTTGCAGCATCATCTTTTTCCCTCCCTTTTCTATCGCGCGAATTAATGACACTTTTTCTTCAATACACAAAGTATTTCTTTTACTCGCTGCTACTGAACTGTAAACAGACAGTTCAAAACTAATATAAGAATAACATAAAGATAACCCATAGCAATATGACGATAGTATGAAGTGCAGCACTTAAACATACACATTTCAGAAAATTCCATGGCGCATACGAAATATTTACGACTTTATCAGTGATTGAAAGTCGGTGAAATCTATATTTAAAGTGAGTGTGTGTGTGTGTACGTAGGCTAAGCCGCTGGGAAAAGCTAGTAAACGAATAAAAGTGGAAACCGATAGTTAAATAAATTTACTGTGGTTTGAATGCGCGAATATTAAAAGAACTGTTTATGCGTCGAGTGACAAACTACGTAGATTTGTGAGTTCCGTACATAATCCACTTATGTCTGTAACGGTTCGTTCTTTTCTATCTTGCACTTGTAAATTGTAGAATGAGCTTTCTTCTTAGGATTTCACGGTGGGATTTCACATAAAAAAAGCTACGAAAAGAGCTCTGTTCGCGCCATCTTTGGTGTTGCTTGTGTCTATGAGCGACGGTGACCACTTAACTTCAGGTGGCCCTTTTGCTTGTTCGTTAGGCTAAAATTTATGTTCATCATGCTTACCCAGTCTAGATAATTACCAGATCATTTAAGGCTCGTGTTTCGATATATGAACATCTGCGTAAAGCGTTGTTTTCATACCTTTGTCATTTTTAAATCATCAAATAAAAGGCCCGCTCCGATCTCATTTGAAAGAAAAAGAAAGATAGCAAATCTTTATTTTGTCTCAAACACAATAAAAAAAAAATAAAAAAAAGGAGAGAGACAAAATAGGACTACTTTCAGCCTGTGCCGTGGTACTGAGAGAGAACAACGGCTGCTGGTTTTCAGAGTAGCCCTTTTTTTTCGAGCAGTCGTACAACAAGCAACTTAAATAAGTAACATAACATATACCATGTTATTCAAATTCAAATAATTTATTTCGCTATGAGGTGATTACACACGCTTAACGAAAGTCTAGGTAACTACAAACTACTTAAAGAGATAAAATGCTATTCTAAACTGATTAATATAAAGCAAAGGATGAGATATTTATCCTTGAATGAATAATATTATTAAACTAGCTAACCCCGCGAACTTTGTTCCGCGCAGGAAATAAATGAGTATATTTTTGATTTTATTTTTATTAGCATAGTACATAATATAAATAAAACAAATTAATTATTTTAATGATTCTTTATTGACCATTTATTTATATATTACCTTGTGATAGACGACATTTCCCGTTTTATTTTCATGCGCTAGATCAAATAATGCAGATGATCTTAAATTAATGTTAATAAATTATTAATTTGACTTAATCTGGAGCGTTAAATGTGCGTTCGTGTTTTCCAGATGGTTGTTTGTTGTAGTCCTCATTTGTCATGCGCTCCAAAGCACTCTTGAACAACCTGACCAACGCATGAAGTTCATGAAGTATTTGCTGCAGATCTTGTTTAATTGCTCTTTTCATTGCTGAATCTCTTGACGTCGATCATGTTGCCCATGCAGTATAATTGTAAAAAAATATTTTGTGCATCTTCGAGAAGTTGTAATGATCCGATTCAATGGTAAATTTTGACTTAATCTGGAGCGTTAAATGTGCGTTCGTGTTTTCCAGATGGTTGTTTATCCGCTCTGATCACCACTTTGTAGTCCTCATTTGTCATGCGCTCCAAAGCACTCTTGAACAACCTGACCAACGCATGAAGTTCATGAAGTATTTGCTGCAGATCTTGTTTAATTGCTCTTTTCATTGCTGAATCTCTTGACGTCGATCATGTTGCCCATGCAGTATAATTGTAAAAAAATATTTTGTGCATCTTCGAGAAGTTGTAATGATCCGATTCAATGGTAAATCTGTCTGTCCTTGTATCTACAAAATCAAAAGCAAAGTCAGTATTACTGATTTATAAATATTTTTTTTATAATTTGCATACATAACATAGTAATAATTATAATATGTTAATGTTCCTACTTTATTCTTTGTAAGTACAAAAATTAAATAAATTAATACATACCTTTAATGTCGGATTAAATCCTCGTTCTTCCATAATGACTACCCCAAATCAGGTCATTTGGAAACAACTATTATATTTTCGAATGTTTGCTAGAAAATGTCGTGATTCTGGTGTTTCGCCAAGAAACAATGAATGTAATGGTTCAGGTGGCGGACAGTAATCAGTTCTGAAATCGTATTGAAACGCTGCTCGATTCAAATCAGTACTTGATAAATTTCTTCTTGTTCTTCTCAAATTATCTAGTTCTTGATCTCTCTTTGATCCACGATTTCGCATTGCCAACCTAGCCGTTTCAGTGGCTGCCTCGTTTTGCTCTTGTGATTGAGAAGCACGAAGTCGCCATACTAACGCGGCGCTCTTCACGTGCCCTTTGACGCGCAATGTTTCGAATCCTAGGTGGATTACGGCTTTGTCGGAAAAGAATTGATTGTCTTGGTCGCGGCATGGTATTGTTAATGATAGTATTGACACAATAAGCTAATAGATATTCGAAACAAACATTTAAAATGTACTCTGTAAAACAAACACATCAACTGGTCGACTTCAAAAATTTCAAATTGTCAAAGTATCAACTGTCACTAAAAAATAAAATAAAACGGAACGGTGTAAAAAGTATCCTATAGCAGTGCCCCGGTTCTAAGGTACCTCCCGACAAATTTTCAGCGAAATCGGTTCGGCCATTCTTGAGTTATAAATGGTGTAACTAACACGACTTTCTTTTATATATATAGATATTAAAACAATAAAGTAATGAAAATAAAAATAAATTATATAAAAACAAAAATAAAATTTACCTTATAAAATTCTCTTAGTTCTACGCTAACTAGTGTACGCTCGCACATTATAACTGCATCTAACATTTTGTGCAGTCTTTAAATAAAACAATCATAACAGTCGACATGTCTGATGACTGAGAGCACCCTGTAAATACCATTTCTTGTGTAAAGTACCCTCAGAAATGTGCAGAACTGATTCCATTTTGCCTATTTTACCACAAGAATTTTAATGACAGCTCACACATAACTGAATGACTCTGCGCGGTTCAAAATCAATTCAAAGGAACCCCAAAACCACTCGAACCTCGACGCTGTTTCGGTCGAAAGCGGAACGCATAAAGCGAGAGAGTAAATTATTAGACCAATATCTGTAACAAAGAACTGGATACAATGACCGACGGACCGACAGTAATGCCGGCATACAATAGATGGATAGTAAATAGATGAGATCCGACACTGGCTGGCGCGGAAAATAACTGCGTGGATACAATGACAATGACTTTCTTCACATTAAACATACATAATTACATACCTACTATAAAACAGCTAATAGCGTCTGGTCTCTTATAGTTGTAATCACAGAACAGATAAAGGTTGTAATCATTCAAAATAGTCGCCGTTATATAATGTAATACACAACGTCATGATACAGGCACATTATTGAGACAAATATGGCGCAAGTTGCACATTTAAATTTTCATTATTTAAAATCGGCGTTTCAGCCATTAATAAATTATTAGTCCATTAAAAATATAAAGGACATCCTCACACACGGCCATCTGACAATTTATAGAAACGTAGATCAGTTACAAGTGTGGTTTACTAAATGCACCAATTTGGACATCAAAAATATCTTCAGTAAACCATTGATTTATCTAAAAAGAGGAAAATACGTTATTCATAGTAACTATGAATATTAGTTACGTACTACGTTGATACGTCGCGTAATATACTGACGCGAAACTAAGCGATAGGTGTAAAAATGTGTGCCGCTTTCAGTACTATGCATATCTACTACATATCCTTTTCACATTTAATATCGTGATATCGTAGTTAGTGTGTGACGTTGAAAAATTCGCTAGTTTTTGTGATATCAGTCGACCGTCGACGAACCGTTTAAAAAACGAATCGATCCGCAAGTCTAACTGTCATTGATGTTTGGAAACTGTTTAGTTTTCCGGCGATGTAAGGTGGAAGATCTAGATCGTCCCATTTATTGAAGCTGTCCCATTTGTAGCTGGACCGAGAGCTTACAATGCGTCCCGACTCAGCGTTAGTATGTTTGCCACGTCCGCGCGTTATAGTGATTTTGGAGACGATTCCAACCGGAAGTAGCATACGAGTACGAATAAAGTCTTGATATCGATTGCTTTCAACTTTTACAGCGATGACAGCCCGAGCTGTCTGTTAAAATACAAGTTAGTTGTATGTATATGTTTCGTACTATGTACAATATTAACTTACGTATGTATATGTATTTTCTTTTTGAATAGCGTTATAACAGAGAATATATTAACAGGAAAATATTCCATTATTTATAGGAAGCAGGAAAGCTCATGAAAATGTTTCCTAGGTGACTTTAACATATTT
Organism: Carterocephalus palaemon; assembly: GCA_944567765.1. NCBI lineage: Eukaryota > Metazoa > Arthropoda > Insecta > Lepidoptera > Hesperiidae > Carterocephalus > Carterocephalus palaemon. The sequence continues at coordinate 9,896,763 of OX155658.1, forward strand.
AACACACAGTACATTATACGGAATACATTTAAAGGAATACGTACCTATGTAAGACGAATTAGTTGTCAGAAATAGTCAGAAATAGATCTGATAGCCTCCACCAATCCTCATTGGAACGGCGTCGTAATTTATGCTCTAGAGCAGTGTTTCCCAACGTGGGGCCCACGCCCCACAGGGGGGCAATTTGATAGTTAAGGGGGGCAATTTAAAAATGGACTGGACACGACTTTCACAATGCAATGACAGATATCGGTGACAAATTTAACAAAAAAGGCAAATTCTTCAAAAAGGGCTGTAAATAATTATTAGATATAATTTCGTTTGACATTACCAAAATATCAACTGGGTAATTAGAGTAGTCGAGTAAACTTCGTCGGGGATTCACGAGGTTAAAAATTTTAGAAATTTTAAGGTGAGGCATGGCCTATAAACGGTTGGGAAACACTGTTCTAGACTCAGCTTTGGCTGTGGGAAAGGCCCAATAAAGCTCAACTGTGGGACGCCTCTTATTCCGAGGTCAATGTAGCAGTCCAACGGTGTAAAGTACTAGGCTAACATGATCTTGCAGCGCTGTAGACTGCACAACCTCCATTACCGTAGGACGACATTATATAACGACCGCAAACATGTCACGGTCACGTGTGATCGAAGTGAAGTGACGCAGGAAAAATTAAATACCAACCAGACTTGCTGAGTTGTCCAGCTAATGGCGCTCGGCCTATAAAACTTTTTACTCTGTGGAGCCATACAAACTGGTAAAGGGTTCACTTCATACTTTTAATAGGTACCTACCTACAATTCCTACCTAAAATTCTTTCACCATTACAAAGCTGCATCTTCACTGAGTGACATAGGCTATATAATATTACTAGGTGTCAACGAAACTATTGTTATGTCTAATTCCACGCGAGCGAAGCTGAGGGCGTCCACTAGTAGATATATAAGCATGAAGTTTTCATGACTTTTGCTGAGAAAAATACACCTTATTAACTCGCTTAAATTTACTGCTTTTGGCAAGCGCATGTCAAACCGGTGTTTTTTGGCTGTTATCATGCTGTTATCAGACACAGATAGAGCTGAAACGGTAAAAACTACGTAGCCCGTACCTCCCTGTCACGATAGGTCAAGGAATTAGGGTATAGCGTGACTAGAGCGGGCTTGTTGGCGATAGAACACCATTTGTCTCTTTTGCTTTACGAATTCTTTGGTTCACGCGATTCATGATGTCGTGCTGTCATACTGTATGTTACGAACGGTCGAAGCACTTGTGCAAAAGTGTTGTAAACGGTTGAAAAGGGGGATGAAAAGTTGTATGAAAGTATTGTCATTTTCAGAACTAGAAGCATAAAATTTATATTTTAGGCTGTTGATTAGATATAAATCAATATGGCATTCAAAGTTTGTAAAAATGTTACCCTTAAGGCTGTAAAATAAACATACGGGTTAAAATATTTACGGATTCATTAGTGGAGCTAAGTTAACGCGTTAAGAAGAATTTATTATTGTCTAATTCCACGCGAGCGAAGCTGCTGGCGTCCACTAGTCTATATATATAAAAGGAGAAGGTGACTGACTGACTGACTGACTGACTGACTGACTGACTGACTGACTGACTGACTGACTGACATATCAACGCAGGGCCTAAACTATAAGGGCTAGAAACTTGAAATTTTGCACAGGGGTTCCTTTTATAATGTAGGGGAGCACTAAGAAAGGATTTCTGAAAATTCACCCCCTAAGGGGGTAAAACGGGGGTGCAAAGTTAGTATGAAAGTTTGCCGTTTTTGAAGTCTTTAGACGGGTAGACGTCGTTAATGGGTCTAATTCTACGCGAGCGAAGCTGCGGGCGTCCACTAGTTCTATATAAATGTTAATGTTCATACTAAGGCTATTGTCACAGTATAGATACTATACCTACATATAATTCCTCTGTGCTAATTGTCCTCCTATTGTACTCCTATTTTTACAGGGTACACAGTTACCCTCCACCAATCCGCATTGGAGCAGCGTGGTGGAATATGCTCTAGACCTCCCGCAGCAGTGTCTGTGGGGGAGACCCGTGCCCAGCAGTGGGACGTCTATGGGTCGCAGCGAACACAGTTCATCAATATCAAAATGTTTCTGCATCCGTAGAAAGACTCGCTTAAAGACCTCTACGTATTCGTGTCACCTGATTCTGAGTATTTTTGCGAGCAAATTTGCTTTCCTGTCTGTCTCGAACAGCAGAACGTTTCTAGAATATTCCGTTGGTTTTGGCGCAATGTGCACCTGTCTCGTGCTATTCCGCCGGAGGGTCTTGTTCTAAAGGAGATATTCATTGTTTGTTTGTACGTGATGTCTCGGTGTGTCGACGGCTGTTGGTGCGGTTTGTTTTCCTGTTTGGATATGTAGTCAAATAAGCTTGAAATTCCCTGAAGGTATAAGGAAATGGGTGACCGCTAGTGGCTTAACTTCATGGGCACTACCGTGCTTCGGAGGGTGCGTTAAATTAACGGTCCCGGTTGTTTTGGTGAAACAATCGTTAAGCCTTGTCGAAGACCTTCGGGGCTTGATAACATTCCACACTAGGTTGGCCACTAACCCCATAATACGCATTGGAGCAGCGCGGTGGATGCTCTAGACCTGCAGCTTTGTCTGTGAGGATGACCGGTGCCCAAGAGTGGGACGTCTCTGGGGTTATATCGTAGCTTACGTCATGTAGCTTTGTACTTTTTTTTATCTTTATACATCCAATATCGGCAAACGAACTCTCTGCCAAGTAGCTTAGTAGGTAGTATTTTTATGGATATTTCGGGAAACGAGCATGCAACTAACAAGAACTGGCAGGCCTACAGCGACGCCCTCACGGACTTCAACAGTGAGCTAAGGAGGGCGAAAAGGAAATCGTGGAGGAGGTTCTGCGAGGAAATTAATGGTACCGCACACCTCGCGAAAATTCATAAAATTATGGCCAAATCCCCTTCTTCTCACATAGGACTACTGAGGCTACCGGATGGGAGGTACACAAACTCACCTGCCGAAACCCTGCGGCTACTCGCTAATACGCACTTCCCGGGTTCGGAAGTGGTTGATGACGACACCCCCATTACCTTCTCCAAGCCAGTAAAAACCAGACCATCCGTGGAAGACTGGAGAAGGGCTACCTCAGTCTTTAAACCCGATCGAGTAAGATGGGCTGTTAAAAGCTTCAAAAGATACAAATCACCGGGAGAGGACGGTATCTTCCCAGCCCTGCTACAAGAAGGGTTAGAAGTAATTCTGGCAGTGCTGATCAAAATACTACGAGCAAGTTTCGCTTGGGGTTACCTGCCAGAAATGTGGACTAGGGTGAGAGTGACCTTCATCCCTAAGACAGGGGACAGGGATAAATCTCTCCCTAAATCACACAGACCCATAAGTCTAACCTCATTTCTGCTGAAGACAATGGAAAAGGTAGTAGACTTCCACATAAAAGAGACGTACCTACAGGTTAAACCTCTTCATCCAAAGCAACATGCTTATCAAAAAGGGAAATCGACGGAATCTGCTCTTGGCGAGCTAACAGACCGAATTGAGAAGGCCCTTGAGGATAAGGAAATCGCCTTGTGCTGTTTCCTGGACATAGAGGGAGCTTTTGACAACACCTCTACTGATGTCATACTTAACTGTATGAGGAAACGAGGCATTGACAATACCACTGTGGATTGGATAGGAGCAATGCTAAGTAATAGAATTATACTCACCACGATCCTCAACACCACGATAAAAGTTAAAGTCACACGAGGCTGTCCACAAGGTGGGGTACTTTCACCTCTTGAGTGGTCGATTGTGGTCGATGATCTAATCCAGGAGCTCAACGACGAACGCCTGGACACCCAAGGTTATGCAGATGATTTGGCCATCTCCATCATAGGAAGCTGTCCCAACACTGTATCTAACTTCATGCAAGCAGCACTTAAAAGAGTCGAACGCTGGTGTGGGCGAACAGGACTCAACGTTAATGCTAACAAAACGGTTATAGTACCCTTTACAAGGAGACGAAAGCTGGACAGGCTGTACACCCCGACCCTCTTCGGCACAAATATACCGTTCTCTAAGGAAGTCAAGTATCTTGGAATAACAATGGATCAAAGACTAACCTGGAATCAACACCTCACACAGGTAGTTAAGAAAGCAAAAATTGCGCTGGGAATATGCTGTCGGCTCACAAGCTCCAGATGGGGCATCAAGCCGGCAAATATGCACTGGATATACGCGACCATTGTAAGGCCAGTCATCACATATGGTTGTGTAACCTGGCATAATAAGACAACCCAGGCAACATGCATCAAAGTGCTCAATAGCGTTCAGGGATTTGCCTGTCGGCTAATCACAGGAGCACTCGCATCAACCCCCATCGCGGCCATGGAAGCAGTCCTGAACATGGAACCTCTTCACATACACGTGCAGAGAGAGGCCAGGGCATCTCTGCTCCGGGCAGCCGAAGGAGGTAGAACAAACTGGCAATCACGTGCCATGAGGACCCTCATAGATGACCTCATGACATGCAGAGTCATGGCGATGCCCAGCGACGCCACTACCAAGCAGCTAGTCTTCAACAAGCTGTTCAATGTTACTATACCACCAAGAGAGGAATGGACGCACAAGGCTCCAGATCTCCTTAAAAACAGTGATATCATCTGGTACTCGGATGGATCTAGAAAGGGTGGTCAATCTGGGGCGGGGGCCTTTTGTGGACCACAGGGGGTAGGGAGGTCTATAAATTTAGGTATCCACGCCACCGTTTTTCAGGCTGAAGTTTATGCAATTATAATTTGTGCACACGAAAGCCTTGACATGAACTATACAAATAAGCGTATCACCATACTCTCGGACAGTCAGGCAGCCTTAATGGCACTGAAATCCGATGTAGTCACCTCAAAGATAATCTTTGAAGCCATCCAGGTACTAAACAAACTATCTCTCAGGAATAAGGTCACCCTGGGCTGGGTGCCTGGACACATGGGAATAGACGGAAACGAGATCGCTGACAGGCTAGCAAGGGAAGGGGCCGAACTGCCCACCATGGGACCTGAACCGATGGTGGGCATATCGAAGGCCGCTACCCGATGCATCCTAAAAAGACAAGCCCTAGAGCGGAGCACCGAGTTATGGCTTGGTGCGGCAGGCCTAAGGCAGTCTAAAGCACTAATATCTGGTTTCTCATCTAATCATTCGAAAAAAGTGTTGAGCCTTAACCGCACCGACCTGCGGATTTTAATCAGACTCCTCACTGGACATTGTAGGTTAAACAAACACTTACATACGATAGGAAGAGCCATCACTGGCGCCTGTAGATTCTGTAATGAGGCGGAGGAATCACCCATCCATATCCTCTGCGACTGTCCTGCAGTGGCCCATTATAGAAGTCGCAAACTGGGCGGAAGCCTAGTCACACCTTGTACAATCAAGGAACTTGACCCCAAAGGCATCCTGGGATTTATCCGAGCGATTGGCCTTTGGGATCAGGTTTGAACCTATGGGGGCTAGCTACAATAGATCTCTTTAGGTCGCAGTGGCTTGTGGGCATAACTGCCCACACCCCCGTCCGATAAATAATAAATAATAATAATAAATGCAACTAACAGGTAGTTGGTTGTGTGTGTGAAACCTGCATACCTCCATAATGTCGAAGCGACATTCGAAGTCTGTTAAAGTCCTTCATACAGCGCTCCATGACCAATCTGGTACAAAGAAAGGGTTGTGATGGTGGTAAATCTACCGTTACCGTAAATCTACGTTATTCTATTCTATTCTATTCTATTCTATTCTAAATCTGCCAACACGCACTTGGCCAGTGCGTCACTATCCTAGTGGCCCCGGCCGAACATTTGCTTACTTGAACAAATAGACCGACCGTGTCAATGGTCGAGTCCTTGTCTTCAATGAAATCCTCATAAATTCAGCTCGAGTCCACGTCATTCGTTAACAATAGATTGAATTGATCGAGTCGTAGATTGATTACGTCTTTGATCATTGCTTATATAATGGTGTCCGTTACAGCTTGTGTATGAGTATGTGAACCATAGATTTATTACTCTATGTGAACTATGTCGTTCACCAGTTATGAACAAAATACAACTACATATCGTCTGAATCGCTTTTGATGTTTCATTTAAGTGTTAGTTATACTTTAATCACTTCATACATATTAAAGCTATCTTGACAACAATTTAAGAGTTAGGCTCATTTAAAATAAATAAATAAATAATAAAAGTGTAATATTTTCACACAAAGACTACTGGACCGATTTCGAAAATTATTTCACTAATAGAAAGCCGTATCTTCACTGAGTCACATAGGGTATATAATTTTTTTTTTTTTTTATTTATTTGCATTTATGTACACATAGGAGAACAATATCAGGAAATACAATCTTAATATATTAATAATGTACAAAGGTAACGCTTATTTCCCTAAGAAATATCTTCCAGCGTACCTGTGACTGGAGACATGTAAATGAGTGGTAGAATAAGCGTGCACACCATGCAACAAAGCAATAAACTTACATAAACTTACTTACTAATAAATTTCAATACATATAAATAATAGTACGATACATACAATATTATACAATATCATACATACATAATACAATAGGTATAATATAATACATACATATAATTTACATAACTAGCCAATAAATATATCGTAATCAGAGAAGTTATGTTTAAACAGAAAGAGATAGATAGTGTTCCTTGACTCGTTTTTTAAAGATGCCTAGGCTTCCTGACTCGCGGATCATCGGGGGGAGAGAATTCCACAGACAAACTGCACGAACAGAAAAGGAACGAGAGTAGTAACTGGTTTTATGAGAGGGACATTTTAGCAATGTTCTTAAGTGTTTCCTACACGGAGCATAAGAAGGACGAAGAAAGGAGAAGCGCTCGCGAAGATAGGATGGGCAGCTTGGATTGTGCAGGATATTATATAGCGAGCACAATATCCTAGTGTTCCTGCGAAAGCGGATCGGGAGCCACTTGAGACTTTTGCGAAAGTGAGAGACATGATCGTATTTTCGGATACCGAAGATGAAACGAATTCCTAAGTTCTGCAACCGCTCAAGCTTGTTAAGTAGCTCCTGTGTAGCATCCAAATAACAGGCATCAGCGTAATCAATCAAGGGTAGAATTAGGGATTGCACGAGGGTAATCTTGGTTTGTAGGGGAAGGAAACTTTGCAGACATTTAAGTGCATGAAAGGTGTGATGGACTTTACGACTTACCTCATTAACGTGGTCGGTCCAGGAAAGGGTGGAATTTATTTTAAGACCTAGGTATTTTACATTATCGGTGTAAGGAATCAAGTTTCCATCCAAGGTAATCGACGGCAACGCATGGAAGTCTACACGGCTGCGGGTAAATCTTGAACCTATGAGTATTGCTTGTGATTTCAGTGCGTTGATCTTAAGCCCAACCGAATTAGCCCACACGTTTATACGGTTAATATCTTCATTTAAAGAAGCGATTGCTGAATCAGCGTCCGCTGCGGTAAAGTGACAATAGAGCTGCAAGTCGTCTGCATAGAGATGGAAGTTTGAATTAATAAGGGGAGTGGACGTGTTTATAAAAACTGAAAACAATAACGGAGAGAGAACGCCACCCTGAGGCACACCCGCTGTAAGATAGCTTACTGTGGAGAAGTTGTTCTCAACACGAACTCTTTGCGAGCGGCCCCGAAGATAAGAGTCGAACCAAGATAAAGCGGTAGAAGAAACATTAATGGACTGGAGAATGCCTAGCAGTATATCGAAATCTACTGAGGAGAAAGCATTGCTAAAATCGAGCAGCACCAGCAACGTTAACTGTTTACGTTCCATAGCATAGCGAATGTCATCGGTGACTTTTAATAAAGCAGAAACTGTGCTATGGCCAGGACGATACCCAGATTGAAATGCGCTGAGGTGGCTTGTGGATGACAAAAAGACAGAAAGCTTACTATGGACTATATGCTCAAGAACCTTTGATAAAAAAGGTAGAATAGAAATAGGACGAAAATGTGACATATTGGTGGGATTAGAAATTTTAGGGAGAGGAACTACATACGCCTGCTTCCAGATTGAAGGAAAAGTACTGGTTGAGAAGGAAAAGTTGAAAATATGGGTGAGAATAGGGAGAACGGAAGGCAGGATAGGAACTATCATTCTTGAGCATAAATTGTCGCACCCAGTAGAGTTAGAAGTAATTGCTAAGATTGATTTCCTGACTGTATCCTCATTGATAGGAGTAATGTTAAAAGAATCACCTGGAGGTTTCGGCAGTTTTGATAGTGAATTCAGTGTTTTAGATTTAATGTGAGGGTTAATGTTAATCGGAGAAAGAGAAAAGTGTTCATTTAACTCACATAAATCCATATCGCCCATGGAAACAGAAGGAGATTTGCCGATACCAACAGACTTAAGGAACCTCCAAATGTCAGCAGGTTTGCGATTGACGAGAGAATCATGGAAATGGCGTCTCTTGGCATCACGACACATACGATTGCAGCGATTGCGTAATCTTTTAAATAACAATAGGTTCTGTTCGGATGGGCAACGCCTATACCTTCTTTTTGCTCGGTCTCTACGAGCCATCATGTCCTTAATGTCACCAGATAACCAAGGAGCAGGGTTGCGTTTAACTTTTACACGTTTTAGTGGAGCATGAGTATCGTAGAGTTTGAGAATAACCTCCACAAAATATTTAATTTTGTCATCAACATTGGTGGACACGGTGACTGGAGACCAGTCAATAGCATCCACATCGCGCCGAAGTGTAGCCTGATCTATGCCCTTGAAACTACGGAGATAAAGTACCTGAGATTTTCGTTTAGGGGGACGCACACGATAAGAAAGGAAAACCAAATCGTGATACGAGAAAGGAGCTGCAAGTTGGCCATGGGAGACAACACTATTGGGAGAAGAGACAATCATTAGATCGAGAAGAGAAGGAGTACAGTTAGGAAAATGGTGTGTGGCAGAAAGAGGGAGAAGCTGAAGGTTAAAAGAGGATAACAGTGCTAGAAGTTTGGAGGACCGGGAATCATTTTTGTTGATACAAGTATTGAAGTCACCCATTATTATGATGTCTTCATAGATAGGGCATAGGTTTGATAGAACTTTATCCAAAGCTTCAAAATAGTCAATAGTGAGGTTAGGACTATAAAACACAGCCAATAACACTTTCTTGACGTTAAATGATAACTCAATAAAAATATATTCAGCTGATTCAGAGTATTGAGATGGAGATAAGCTGACAACTTTATACTGAATGTTTGAGCGCAGATACATGGCAACACCACCACAGGCCTTACCAGTACGGTCGTTGCGAATGAGGATGAAGCCAGGTATTGCGTACTGAGTTGAGGGTTAATATTACTAGGTGTAAACGAAACGATTGTTATGACTAATACCACCTGAGCGAAACTTCGGGCGTCCACTAGTATATCCATAAAATGGTACCTACATAAACAAGTAGCATAAAAGGATGGTATATAAAAGGCGACATAAATGACTACTGAAGCGAACAGTCAAACCTGAGACCTCAGCCACTAGGTCACTGTCGGATCATAGAGCGGTCCGTATAAAACAAGCACGACTTCGAAAAACAACGATACCTTGTTACTTAGTGGATCTGGGGCGTTTCAGGCCAGTAGAATCGTTGAAAAGTTGGTCCGATGCAATTTTCATAAAGAGAACTCGGGTTAAAGGTGGCTACACACGGCCCTAAAATCAGTGGCGATATCGGAGAGTGATGATGGGGATGAAATCGGCTTCTACTCTACACAACACACGTCCTTGCCAGTTAGTACGTAACCGACCGTGCAGCAAAACGCTCGTCGATCCAAGATGCCGCCTATCCTTTCAAAGTAACAATAAATAGGCATCGCTCTGGCACTCGCTACGGTGCGATCAAAACAAAAGCAAAAGAGGAAGACTTGGGTTAAGAGGTGGTTGATGAAACGCCATGAATTGAGTCACATGAACATTTTTCGGCTTTCACGATGATATGGCATATACATATCTTCGCTTGAATTATTCTCACTACGCTCGCACGAACACTGCGGTGAAATCGGACCTGATTTCGCTACACACGCACTGACAAAGCTCCCTAAACGATAATCGGCCCTAAATCGTGAGCTCGCCCGAACCAATTTCTGAGTTAGGGGTAATAATAATAATGGTACGATTCGCCTACACACGAGGCGATCTAGGGAGCGATCTAGGGTCCTCCCCACCTCTTCCCCGATATTGCCTCTGATTTTAGGGCCGTGTGTAGCCACTTTAAGGCTGTTAGGAACTGAGCGAATTAAATTGTTAAGTATTTCCAGCGACACTGAGCAGGTTTCCATTTACTTCGGTTTCTCTAATTGTTCCTCATTCGCCGAAATTTATCAGACTAGTGGACGCAGCTTCGCTCGCGTGGAATTAGACGTAACAATAGTTTCGTTTACACCTAGTAATGTTACATAGCCTATGTGACTCAGTCAAGATGCAGCTTTCTAATGGTGTAAGAATTTTTGAAATCGGTCTAGTAGTTTTTGTGTGAAAACATTACAAAAAAAATGTTTCCTCTTTATAATATTAGTAGTATAGATTATTTTTTTTATTATTTGAGTTGTTGGCTCGAGCTTCTTCAGCTCCGGGCACTTCGACCATGACTGATCGTTTGTGCCCAAAGCCAGTTAAAGTTCACCATCTAGTCCTGCTTCTTTGAGGAAAGCTAGGACTTTGTCGATGGTGATGGATTTGATTTCATCTGGATGCAATTCGTGCGCTCCTAGATGAATGCTCCTTAGGCGCCCAAGAGCACCGCATTGTGTGATGAGGTGCTTCGGACTCTCTAGGTCCTCCAGGCAGTACCTGCAAACTTCAGAGGCACTAAGTCCTAGCAAGGACATATGCCTTCTCAGTTTGCAGTGGCCTGTGAGTGCCCTAGTTATAATTCTAATATTGGGTCTGCTGAGTTTAAGTAGCTCATCAGATAATTTCCTGTCATAGCCTCTAATCAGAGCTTTGGAGTGAGATTGACCGGGCTCTTTAACCCATGATTCAAGAGCTTCCTCTCTGCACTGTTTTAGAAGCTTTTGACGGATCGTACTCTTTGGAATACCACAAAAAGGCTCCGGACCTATGAGGGTGCCTTTAGCACCTCTACGTGCGAGATTGTCAGCTTTGTCATTGCCGACAATGTCTGAATGACCCGGAACCCACTTTAGAACGACTTTGTTCCTAGAACCAAGTACATTTAGCCGTTCTATACAGTTCTTGACCAGCCTTGATTCGATGTTAAACGAGCTCAAGGCCATAAGAGCCGCTTGACTATCCGAGTGGATAAAAATATTTTGATTTGCGAAGTTTCTTTTGATAATAGTCTCTACGCAAAGGATTATGGCGTAGACCTCGGCTTGAAATATGGTTGCGTATTTTCCCAGGTGGGCATACACTGCCGCTTTCGGTCGCTCACCATAAACGCCAGATCCAACGTCAGGCCCCATTTTGGAACCACCAAACGAGATCACTATCCCTATAGGACATATGGCCTTCTTGCCATTGTTCCCTAGTAGGGAATTCTACGCGATAATGTTTGGTAAAGTTGTGTTCTGCAATCATAACGTCAGAAATCATACAGAACGTTTTCTCCCTTTCAGTTAGTTCAATTAAGGTCCTAAACGATTGGGAGCGCCATGGTTTCTTTCTACCCAAACCGATCCTAATAATGCTGGCCTTCACTTGACTGCGTACGAATATAGGCAGCGGTGGAAGGCCAAGAAGAGCATTCAAGGCGGCTCCGGGAGACGAAACCATGGCTCCTGTTGCAATCATGCATGCCGTCCTTTGAACGGCATTAAGTTTATCAACCGTAGTCTTTTGATCTGTCTTCTTCCACCATGTAATACAGGCATAACATACTATGGGCCTGATTATTGCGGTAAAGAGCCAGATCATGGCCTTGGGGCTTATCCCCCAACGGACCCCTACTAGTCGGCAACATAGACCCATTGCCATTTTGGCCTTGTGTACTATGTGGTCGATATGGGAATTCCATGTCAATTTTTGGTCGATTATGACGCCCAAGTATTTGACTTCTTTGGAAATGGGTATAGTAATGCCATTCACTTTGGGAGGCATAAGCCTATCAAGCTGTCTCCTTTTAGTAAATGGTACTATTATAGTTTTGTCCGGGTTTACTGATAGTTGGTTTTCAGTGCACCATTTGAGGACAACATTTAATGCTGTCTGGAGTCTCGATGATATCGTCCTTTGGCAGAATCCTCGAACGATGATAACCAGGTCATCGGCGTAACCCAGTACCTCGAAGAGGCTCTTGCTGAGGCGCTCCAGCAGGAGGTCCACCGTTAGCGACCACAAGAGGGGAGAAAGAACGCCACCCTGTGGGCATCCTCTGGTGGTTTTGATTTCACGAGTTATATCGTGAAGAGTTATCTTGATAACCCTTGTAGAGAGCATGCATTGAATCCATTTGATAGTCGTTTTATCGACTCTCTTTGCCTCCAGTCCTCGTGTAATCGAGGCCGTTTGAGTGTTGTCAAAAGCTCCCTCAATGTCTAGAAAAGCACATAGGGCAATCTGCTGGTCTTCGATGGTCTTCTCTACCGCATCCACCAATTCGGCTAGTGCAGTTTCAGTAGACCTTCCCTTCTGGTAGGCGTACTGATTGCCGTGCAGGGGTCGTTCGATGAGCACGTTTTCCCTAATGTGTTGATCTATGATTTTTTCCATTGTTTTTAATACAAAGGATGTGAGACTAATGGGTCTAAAGGATTTTGGCTGCGAGAAATCCTTTTTTCCTACTTTTGGAATGTATGTTACTTTGACCCTAGTCCACGGTTCTGGTATTATACCCCAGGCGTAACTCGTCCTGAAGATTTTGACCAGAAAAGGCGTCAGGATCTCTATACCCTGTTGAAGTAGCGCAGGGAAGATCCCGTCATCCCCAGAAGTTTTGTATGGTTTGAAGGAGCTTACAGCCCACTTCACTTTGCTGGGTCTGAAAATTTGCGCAGCAGCCTTCCAGTCCTCATTTTTGGGTCTTTTGCGGGAGGCTGCAGGCAAAGGGCTTTGTAGCCCTGATGTTAGAAGGTACGAACCTGGGAAGTGAGTGTTTGTAAGCAGCCGAAGTGTTTCTTCCTCATTGTCCGTATAGGTGCCATCTGGTTTTTTAAGAAATCCCAGTTCTGTAGGCGGAGTTTTAGCCATGAGCTTGTGTAATCTGGCTGCCTGTGGGATGCGTGACATCTCCATTACGAATGTGCGCCATGAAGCTCGTTTGGCTCTCCTTAGTTCGTAGCAGTATTCCATTTGGGCGCTTTTGAAGCGATCCCACTCTTCCGGCCCCCTTGCCTTGTTGAATAGTGTACGAGTACGTTTCTTTAACTTTTCGAGTTTAGAATTCCACCATTGAATTTTACGTCCTGTGTTCCTTGTTTTCAAAGGGCAGCTTTCTTCATAGGCATTTTTAATGCCGCTATTGAAGACCGCCACGGTGTGTTCAAGTACAGTAGTATAGATGATGCGGAACTTCTTTCTATAAGAAGTGGAGCTTAAATCTTCAATTATTTCCGAAGAAATCAAAGCACTTGTACAACAAATACAATACAAACAATTCATATAAATAAGTGTTAAGCCTCAGGAAATCAGAATTGATGAGTTATTGTTATGGAAATTTACGGGATAGTTATATTGTGAATACAGATTGTAGCGTCCATAGTCCAATGGCTCGCGTCGATTCAATGTGATCGAAAAAGAGCAACGACGGGCGCGGTCGGTTTGTGGATGGGTGACCGCTAGTGGCAAAATTTCATGGACGCTACCGTGCTTCGGAGGGCACGTAAAGCCGTCGGTCCTGGTTGTTTTCAATGTTGGAAACAGTCGTTAAGCCTTGTCGAAGAACTTCGGGTGGCTTGAGAACATTCGACACTGGGTTGGCCACTAACCCCTCCACCAATCCGCATTGGAGCAGCGTGGTGGAGTATGCTCTAGACCTCCCGCAGCTGCGACTGGGGGGGGGAGACCCTTGCCCAGCAGTAGAACGTCTTGGGCGAATACAGATACAATCGATATGATAAGAAACTGTAGAAAAATTGGTATGTTATGCACATTTACAACCGGGCAATTTTAGTTTCCTGCGATGCAAACGCCTTCATTCACAGTTTGGTTAGACATCGGTTTCAATTCACACTTGCTTCCCATTCGCCAATAGCTCAAGTTGTGACAAGTTAATTGGTTGACAGTTTGTTGGCGTTGCCTGGCTTGTGGTGTGCCAAAGTGCCAACTTTGTCAATGTGTTAGGCGCTTGATAGACGACGACTTTTTGTCGGACGAACTGCGAACGAATTCGAACGCCTTGCCTCGTCGGACTGGACAGTTTGAATCGTGACGCTCGTAAGGGAAATTAGGGTATGGATTGAGGCACTTCTCATTTGATCGCCAATTATGTGTTGAATTCTCCATGATAATATTTATTTATATTTTATTTAAGTAAAGTAGGTATGCAATTTCTCTAAATATCAAGCCTTCTTAAAGGAGCAAATTAGAAAAGATGGAAAAAGTAATAACAACCGCTCCTGAGGTTGTAACAGTACTTGTATAGTTTTTTTTTTCAATTTGCATTTTTGTACTGAAAGGTGAACCAGAACAGGAAGTAAATATAATCGTTGTAAGGTACAACGTTTTATTAACGTATTCGTAATATTCTTTCCACTTTATTAATATTTGTTTACCTCCACCAACAACTTTTTAACAGTCCTAATGTAGGGCACGGGTCTCCTCTCTGAATGGGAGGGTTAATGGTTAAGTCCATCACGCTGGCTGAGTAAATATTAGCAGACTTCGATGTCTTCGAGAACTTTATGGAAAACACTCAAATTTTCTCCGATGATGTGTTTTTCAACTTTATTAATTAACAAGACAATGTTGTCTGGCCCGCCAGTGCGTCGTCTGCGCAAGGCCTTATAGTACCCGTAAATTTTGTTCGCGGCGCTAAACTTCTAAATCCCATTGTTTCGCCAACAAAGCTCTCTTGAAAGTATGATATTATGAGGCGAAGTTTGCCTCGTTCATATGCTTATATCTGGGACACGCTGGGCTTTTAAAATTTATATTATTTTAGAACAATGGCCGGCGATGTTGGCGCGTCACGACGTATTGTCGTGACGCTGCCGTGCCGTGACATCCATCTGCTGAGAACATGATATGATGACACGTGCGGTTTTCATAATATGTACCTAGTGCCTTTTTATGTGTACCTATTTGGTCTGTTCAAGCTCTCAGTCTTGCCGACAACCTATCATCATCACAACCCTTTCTTTGTCCCACTGTTGGGCACGGGTCTCCTCTCAGAATAGGAGGCCTTAGTCTACCATGCAGTCCACAACCTATATCAAATTCAAATGATTTATTGAATTTATCGAAGATAGTTTTTCGTCGCTCGTTTTTATATAGTTATTATTATAACCGCTAAAAGGGTTAGGTTCAGTTGCCTTTTCCGACAGACAGATAATCTCACTCATTCCTCAATAGTCTACTGTTGAACATACGTCTGACCTATACGGAAGTTTCAAAACAACACGTGTTCCACTATTGAGGTTTCTGTTTGGATAAGGAGTAAGCCTATTAGTCCACGCTGGCCAAATACTAAAGGGCAGACTTCCTATCTTTTATTTTGAATGCGTACGAATTAATAAGACGGTAAAACATGAAATCTTGAGCCCCCCAGTATTTCAACGTCTCTGAAAGCCGTCTTAACGGCAAACAAGGCTTTTTATATCGAGAGCCATTTCCCGCGGCTTGTTCAAGTATTAACACGACAAATCGCGTTTAAGGCTTTGACGTGGCAGAACCTGTATACAGCCTTAGGACGGTGTTTCAATTTTAACCTATACTATTATTTACGTCGTATTATAGTTAGTAATATGCAAAGGGCTTTCCTACTTCCTGAAATAAACTGGCCGTGTCTTGTATAGATGATACTAATATTATAAAGAGGAAAGATTTTTTTTGTAATCTTTTCACACAAAAACTACTTGACTGATATAAAAAATTCTTTCACAACCTATTAGAAATCTGTATCTTCAGTAAGTGACATAGGCTACATAATATTACATGGTGTGAACGAAACTATTGTCTTTGTCAAATTGTTAGTAAGAGTCTCATTTCAACATGGCTTGAGAACATTCGACACTGGGTTTGCCACTAACCCCTGCACCAAAAATTGGTGGAGTATGCTCTAGACCTCCTGCAGCAGTGTCTGTGGGGGAGACCCGTGCATGTCCGTGCCCAGCAGTGGGACGTCTATGGGTCGAAGAGAGCGAGGCCAGTTATTATCACTCAAAGATTTTGTATTGTAGTATTTGAGTAGTAGTAGTATTTGAGACATGTCTTTTGATAAATTAGATTAAAAAGAACATTTAATCGTAACAATCAATTAGAACAGTGTTCCCTTTTCTTGGGTACAGAATTGTCAATACAGCACATATGAGCCTACATAGATTTATGGGGATTATCTGAACATAAAACATGATCCGGTAATATATGACCTCCCCACGCCAACGCGCCCATGGGAATCTCTTGGATTAATATCACGACCGGGATATAGGTCTCCAGTTTTATGGTCAGTCTAGATTTTGTTCTTCATAAAATGCGCAACCTCGTTGGTTTTGTGGTCGCATGCAAGCGCGACTGCTAAGCTGGAGGTTCTGGGATCGATTTCCAGGTCGGGTAAAGTACGAGTATTATTGGATTTATCCCTACCTGAAATTCCTAGTCGCTGCGACCCATAGACGTCCCACTGCGGGAGAGCATACTCCACCACGATATTCGTTTCGTTTCGTTCGCTGCTCTATTGTGGATTGGTGGAAGGGTTAGTGGTCAACTCAGTGTCGAATGTTCTCAAGCCACCCGAAGGTCTTCGACAAGGCTTAACGACTGTTTCCACCATTGAAAACAACCAGGACCGACGGCTGTACGTGCTCTCCGAAGCACGGTAGTGTCCATGAAATTTTGCCACTAGCGGTAACCCACCCACAAACCGACCGCGCCCGTCGTTGCTTAAATCTTTCGATCACATTGAATCGACGCGAGCCATTGGGCTATGGACGCTGACCCAACAGTTGTTGCCCGATCCGGGGATCGAACCGAGGATCTTTAGCTCAGCAGTCGCTTTTACAACCGCTACACCAAGGCATAAGATTAAATAAAAATGACAATTTCAACTGTAAATGCAATCTTGCAGGCCGGCTTTATTTCCTGTAAACATTTTTAAACCATAAACCTTACAGAGGCTATTAGGAAAATAATCTTTCATTCCGCTTCCGAGCCCCGCGAAGAACGATCGACGTAAAAAACGTACTGGCAGCGCAACAAAGAACGATTTATGGACACCAAAATAAATTGAGAGTTTAACGTCACAATTATTAATTACAAGCATAGCGGAAAGATGAGAAAATTGTAAATTAGTCGCTCTAGAATTTTTTATAGGTGCTTGTTTATAGGCGTGCGTTCCAGCGCTCGTGGGCAAGCGATATGATACTCGTATATTTTCCTCGATAAAATATTTTAAATGAAAGTTACAGCTCATTCTAATTACTCGATAAGGCTGACTGATAGAACGGGGGTGCAATGTTAGTATGAAACTTTGTCGTTTTCATTGAATGTTTCGAAAATCATCCCTTAAGGGGGCAAAATGGGGTGCAAAGTTTACTATGTTATGTCTAATTCCACGCGAAGCTGCGGGCGTCCACTAGTTACTTATAAAGAGGAAACATTTTGTTTGTAATGTTTTCACACAAAAACTACTGGCCCGATTTCAAAAATTCTTTCACCATTAGAAGCTGCATCTTCACTGAGTGACATAGGCTATATAATATTACTAGGTGTTGCAGGTTAGGCACCTGTGTAGGATAAGCTATTGATTCAATGATCAATAGCTAATCCTTTCCCTTATTGATCAGTTTATAATAGCATTATACTTGTTTTCTTTAAGTAGTTTGTAGTTTACCTAGACTTTCGTTAAGCGTGTCTAATCACCTCATAGCGATATAAATAACTACTACTACCAACTACTACTACTACTACTACTACTACTCCTACTAACTACGTTATAAAAGACATAGACATAGACATAAGTTTATTTCGACATAAATACAACACATAAGTCAATACAATTTTAAATTTTAATAACAATGCCGAAATAGGACGCCCTCAGCAAATGGCTGTGGCAAGCCAGCAGCCGCTGATTTTCAGGACGACCCTCGTAGGGAAGTTCGTGCCAGTTGTTTTCTTATTTTTATTTTTATGTACATATATGTATATCATTACTAAAAAATAAAATAAAAAAATTATAGTAAGTACCTACCTAAGTATAGTTAATAAGCTACACATGATATAAATTAATATAAAAAATAAAATGGAAAGATGGACAACAAAAAGGAACCCCTGTTCAAAATTTCAAGCTTCTAACCCTTATAGTTTAGGCCAGTGATTCCCAAAGTGGTCTATATCGACCTCTAGGGGTCTATGACAACCTGCAAGGGGTCTACGTCAGCGAAAACCTGCAAGGGGTCTACGTCAGCGAAAAAAAATTTGGGGGTCCATGAAATGAAAATGGGGGTCCACGATAGTGGATCTCAACACATGCACTGATAGTATCTATTTACTTACATCATACTATCTTATAATATCGAAACATATACATTATTTAAAAAAGTACCTATGAAGTAAAAAAATTATTATATATGTTTATAAAATTGTGTAAGTTGTAGGATGTTGGTATTTTATTTATAGTTTATTTTATGTTTATTTAATGCTACGTATATTTTACATAACAGATACAAAATTTTATTTTGAGTAGTTTTAATTTAAATTCAATTAATAAATGTATAAATTAACATGTGTTTTTACTTTAAGTTTTTAACACTAAACTTCACTACAGTTAGAAATTTACAGGAAATCAATATCGCGTAAGTAGGGGGTCTACCCAACACAGAAAAACATGGCAAGGGGTCTACGACACAAAAAAGTTTGGGGAACTCTGGTTTAGGCCCTGCGTTGATATGTCAGTCAGTCAGTCAGTCAGTCACCTTCTTCTTTTATATACAGATTCCACGCGAGCGAAGCTGGTCAAGTAATAATTTAACTGAAGCAAGAAACTTCACTACTAGAACCCGTAACAGTGGAGGATTCTCACGAGTGAACCAGGTGATCAAGCTTATTAGTTTTTGTTAATGTTAGTTGATGGTTTAACTGGTGACCGAACGGAAAATCAGATTAACATGCCGTACTTGAAAAATTGGAACATACAGAATGTTCGTCGCGCACTGGACCCCAGCCAAAACTTGTTTTACATACTAAAATGCTCATATAAAGCTAACTTATGGACATGTACTTGAATCTAATATAAAACGCTTTACGTCGAATACAGGCTTGTTTCAGGGATGAGTGTTGAAACAAGGTCGATGACCCAATGCGGGCAACCACGTAAACAAACACTAGTTCATTCATTTACAAATAGGTAGACAAACGAACTTATTATATTATGTTGTGCGGAACGATTATGTTGTCCGTGCAGTATGAACGTGACGTATCTTTCTTAAAATATCATTGACTGCAACGCAGTGTTAGTGATTCTATGTTAATTTTTTTTTATGGATATAAGATAGCAACGAGCTTGCAGCACCACCCATCCGCTGCCGCCCATGACAACTGTGACTGACTTTGAACAAGACTCAATTAGGGACTGGGATAGTTAGTCCAATTAGTTGAGAGAGTTAATTAGAACATTAGTTGGTCAGTTCGTTAGTAGGTAAGAGGACTGGGGACTGTTAGTGATAGTTATAGTTAATCCTGTTAGTAATAGTGTTAGTAATAGTCCAGTTAATACTTGTTAGTAGGAGTCGCGTTCTAAGTCAGTCACAGATGTGTTGCTACCCTTGAGGACTAAGATGGTCGCCTCTAAAGAAGTGTAAGCGGAAACCACACCTTTCCAACCGAGCCATAATTGCTTTAAAAACAATTATTACACGGCAGAAATGGTACTAGGTACCGTGGCGGTACTGCCCCGGGCAAATGACAACCGACGGACTATTATTATATCGCTATTATTAGACGGACAGTACTAAATCAGAACTCGCCAACTTGTTCCCATATTAAATCGAACTGTATTTTTTTCTGTGCAGAGCAACTGCCTTTACCGGCTCGCCAGACACTGGTCGCACCGGTTTCCGCCACCCAGATCTAAAACATCACAACCACCAACAGCCCCAAATGAAAATGCACTTTAGTTCTTTAGAACAAAGCTTAAGTTGAGTTAATCTGATGAGAAAGGAGCAGTTCATAGAACGCTGCAAGCTGCAACCGATGAACAGATCAATCCAAACCGAACCTTATTGTAGACTTAATAGATTTGAATTTACTTTGATTGGTTGCTGAAATTTTTTGATAGGACTTTAGCGTTTATTCCAAAAAGCTTAAGGCTTATTTAGGCGTGGGTTTAAAGTAGGCTCGGTATGCTCACCTATTCCGAGTTCAACTTTGAGTGTAGAATTATGGAGTTGCGGATTCATGGTCCATTGTTGTGTGATAGCCGCGATTAGCCGTCGGAGCTGTATGAGCGCAAATGACGGGCTATTTACGAAATTCTCTTACTCATCGCGAAATACCAGATAGTAGTGGCCTCCGTATAATGTTATTAATCTCCTGGTAGGTTACATAACTTTTGGTATTTTACGTTAAGTATTTTTTGAAGTGAAACTTCTTTAGGCCCATGAGGTAACATTTTTACGGATGAAGCGGATGTGACGTAATAATTTTTTTAACTTTTTGTATCTTAACGAGAAGAAAAAGAGAGATTAAGATACAAAAAGAGAACTTTGCAGCACTCCCTACTTATGCGAATAGATATAAATGTATACAAAATGAAACGAATATACTTACTTCACAAAGCTAAGTAAATAACAATAATATTAATGTTAAATCTGACTTTATATCTGGTCAGATTTCCCCCAGAGTCGTCTGGGAACTGCTTTTCCTGATTGTATCTCTACTAATTTAATTTATAGAGGGTCCCGCTATAATTGATGTATGGTCCTGCGATAAGATAAATTGTTTGTTATATTTGTCCCAGACTTCGTATAGGTCACAGATTAGACAACACAACTCTGGTTCAGTGTTGTGTTCTCGCCTGCAGAGCGAGGGTATTTGGTTCGATTTCCAGTTGGGGTGTTGGGTTTGTGACTGATTTTTAGGGGTAGGTACATTTTGAACATGTTGTTATTTGTGAATTATATATATAGATTTAGTATAGGTACGTAGGTAGGATGTTTTAAGGTAGGATTTTTTTAGAAACACAGGTACCGAATTTGGATAATTCCACCACCATTTTAATATCTCACTATAAATCCCACAATGTCTGGCTTTTGAAACTTTTAATTCCATTCGGTAATATTTTTCAAGATTTTCACTGGCAACCTCTGTAGCACCAGTAACTATGCTGAAGTTCACCGGAGTTTGTTGGCCGGCTACACTGGCAAGTTTAACTACGATGTGACTAGTTGATACTTACTCTTACCGCGAACTTACCTTCCACTTCTAAGTAGGTCTGCTGTAAACTTCGTTGGCAATAATACTGGCTAGCAATATTTAGTTATTTTTATTACACTCGTGCTAGCTGGTTTGATACAGCTGTCTGCGCGAATGTTTAGCTTGGAACGAAATTTCAACGGGATTGTGCAGACAGGAGGATTGGCAGACTTCACATGCCTTCGAGATCATTTTAGTGAACCCTCAGGCATGCAGGTTTCCTCACGAAGTGTCCTTCACCGTTTTATCAAGTGACATTGAAAAGTCATTGGTGCGTTCCGTTTGGGTTTGAACCCGGACCGCTCGAGTGACAGGCGAGTTCGATAGCCAACTGGGCTGTCACCGCTTCTTAACTCGAATTATTTTGACCTAACCTTACACAGTCAAAATTCCAAAGTAAAAACACGTAGGCAAGTATTGTATCAAAATCTTTAATGTTATGTTTATATCTTTACAGGTAAGAATCCGTGACGAAGAGTGCACACTGACTCCCGGAAAACCTGATCCGCTCATTTGCCTGCACCGCACCGGAACGGGATTGGCTTCAAGCGAAGTCGGTAGGTAGATATGTAATGACCGAAGTTCATGCGCGAATAACGGTGCTATGTGTGAGCATAATGCAGAGCGGGCAGGTTTTCTATACTTCTTCCACAAATTTGTAATGAATCCGTAATTGTGTTATCCCCAATGTTTATTTATTTATATTTAATCAATAGCCTAAAATATGTCATTAATGTATTAAATACTAGCTTTTACCCGCGGCTCCGCCCGCGTGGTCAAAGGGACTTAACAATGAATTGTTTATCATATTTGTGGTAGATAGTGAATAGTGACAGTTCCACGATTAAAGCAGATATTTCGGGAAAGGGTGAGGCGCTGTTGCCTCGAAGAATTTTGAAGGGTATGAAAAGACCAAGTCTTGTTTGAATTGTGAATTAATTTTATACCAAAATAGTATCGATATTAAGTGTTAAAACTGTAGATACACGTTGCTGTATAAGTATTATCTATGATCTTATATCTCTTTGTGCTGTTGTGATTTATAAAAAATAAATAATTCATTCATTTACTCTGAAAGTGGCAAAGTAAACCTGATCTTTGTGCACCTTTTACTTAGTTTCATCTCAGTATATGACGTTTCTTATAGATTGTAAAAATGTGCCTGTTCAACCTGCCAACTCTGAATATTATGAAGGTAACATTATTAATTAATCTATATTAATATTATAAAGAGGAAACAATTTGTTTGTAATATTTTCACACAAAAACGACTGGACAGATTCTTTCACCATTAGAAAGCTACATCTTCACTGAGTGACATAGGCTATATAATATTACTAGGTGTAAACGAAACTATTGTTATGTCTTATTCCACGCGAGCGAAGCTGCGTCCACTGTGCGTTGTTTGCGGGGTCAGCTAGTATTAGTATAAGTATAGAAATAGAAATAGAAGTATAGACAAGCCAACTTGGCTCATTTGTCAGCTCAGGCGAGTCCTTACGAATGAGTAGAGTAATTACTTGGCATTTTTTATTCACTTGCCTGTTCTAGGTCGTTCATTAGGCCGCTAAATCAACTTTAATTGGAAACATCTGCTCCAGTGCAACCGACGTCTACTTCATGCCCTCCGCATGGCATAATGAATGATTGTACGAGTATGATGCAACTGAAACTGTTCCGGTATGAACTGGATTATCATTGGACTTTGTGATTGATTGATCACATTTGTATCCATCGCATATTTCTCCAAATGGTGCAGAGGTGTGTAGTACACCTAGTTTACACCACGTAGGTATGCTTAGATAGCGTGTCTGGTCTCGAAAATCACTACATAGTATAAAACAAAGTCTAGATACTTACTATGTTATGGGCGATTTATTAAATTAAATATAGTTGAAGTTACCGGCTTACTCACGTGTGATTAAGTCTGAAATAGGCCGACTAGTTTCGATCTATTACGATGATCATCTTCAGGAGTGTACGCCTTGCCCGCCGCGAGCGCGTTCACTCCTGAAAATGATCATCGTAATAGATCGAAACTAGTCGGCCTATTTCAGACTTAATCACACGTGAGTAAGCCGGTAACTTCAACTATGAATATACTCGTAGATACTCACGAGACGTTCAGTAATGAAATTAAATGTCAACTGCTGTAACGGTTACGAAAGTCCGTGAAAAAACCTGCATGCCTGAGAATTCACCATAATGTTCTCAAAGGCATATGAAGTCTGCCAATCTACTTGTCAAGCGTGGTGGATGGCTTAACCATTGCTAGAAGAGACCAACAGTAGGACAAAGAAAGGTAGTGGATCCTGTGTCGAACCCAGGACCCCTTAACAGTCACGCTTGCGACCACTAGATCATGGACTTGGCTGTTCTCCTACTGTATTCGCTACAAATTGCCAATCGGTCGTCGACTCATCATGAATTCAAGTCGCTCCTTTCTCCTTAGCTTCTGTTGATACTCGATAACGACAGGAACGGACCTGTGTTGAACACTAATTGTCTGTTTAAACTAACAATTGTTCAGTTTTACTCGTACAGTTGTGCAAGTGTGGATAGCCCAGTAGCCAGCCCGAAAGGAACGGGGTTTAAGTCTGATGATTTTATTATTAATATTTTGTTATAACACATTAATATTTACTATACTTTGACAGAACTTTAAGAGCGTTTGTAGAAATTAATTAAACTAGATATCCCCCTAGACATCCCACTGCTGGGCACGGGTCTCCCCCACAGACAAAACCTGCGAGAGGTCTAGTAGACTCTAGCTAGAGCATACACCACTATGTTCTCAAGCCACCGGAAGGTCTTCGACAAGGCTTAAATATTGTTTTTCACATGGCTTAACATCGAAAACAACCGGCTTAACGTGCCGTCAAAAGCACTGTATCGCCCATAAAATTGTTGCCACCAGCGGTAACCCATCCACAAACCAACCGCGCCCGTCGTTGCTTAACTCTTTCGATCACATTGAATCGACGCGATCCATTGGCCTATGGACGCTACAAACTGAGGACTAAGATGATCGCCTCTAAATATGTGTAGCCGGAAACCATTTCAATCGGAACACGATTGCTGTAAATACAATTGTTACTGGTAGTATTAAGTAATACAGCCAGAATTGCAGTTCTAGTGTTAACAATTCATAATAATTACGTTTAAATCACGACCACATTATACAGCGCCCATAGGCGTAATATGATCAAATTAATATAAGTATCTGTTAGTTTGCGGTAGGTACTACAAAATGCAATCCGATTATTATTGCCAACTAAAGAACAATTCGATTCATAACAGCTTGGTTTTAGTTCAATTTTGAAGCTAGTTTAGTTCAAAAACCGGGTGTGTGGAACTTAATTTAGCATAATTTACTGTAATATACCTATTCAGTGTTGATGGTGTCTAACCTCCCTGCGTTAACGTAGAGATGTGAAGTAAAGTAGATGTCGCTAGTTATACAATACGTCTTATTATATAGAAGTAGAAGTCGCATCGACTCAATGCGATCGAAAGAGTTAAGCAACAACGGGTGCGGTCGGTTTGTGGATTGGTGACTGCTAGTAGCAAAATTTCATGGGTGCTACCACGGGATAGCATGAGCATGAGCATTACGCATTACGCAGACGTAACTTCCAATGCACATAGTACCTACAAAACAAACATCAAAACAAAAGTAAGTTAAGAGGCAAAGATAAGTAAACTTAAACAACTCAGAAAAATGTTATTGTTTGAGCAGCCCGCACGTGAGGTGACTACAAATGCTATGCCACAGACAGAAGGGAACTCAGCGAAAAACTCAGAGCACAGGGAAAGTCTGTGGGTTTGGAATAGTTTAATACTAAACAGATATAATAGAACATATATTCTACCGCAAGCGGGATTTGAAGCCACGACTAATCTGCATCAAGTACTGGGCATATTCGGCCTATATTGCCCTGTAAATGGAGACGTGCAAATAGATGGCTGATGTATGATGTACACCACATTCTACATTCTATAAGTAAATTATAAAATATAATCGTTTGCTATCGTATTCATATCCAATGATATTATACATTACAAGATTCATTGTTAATATATATATAAAAAAAAAAACAGTTTCTAGATATGTATGATGTGGTGCAGTTGTAAATTTATACGAGTAATTAAATAGATTTTTGGCATTGCACAACAAACTAAAATGTTCACAACAAATTCGTTAGAAAACAGCCGCGTGTTAAATTTCAGAAATCGCAAACGAATTGCGATTTGAAATTAAACATTCAAAAATATATTTTGCCGGCGTGATGGGGTTGAGTCGCGGATGAGTTTTTACCGGATCGGGTGCAATCCGAAGGTCGTTAGTATTCATGGCATTCGGAAACCGTATTTATACATGTTGTAGCGTCCATAGCCCAATGG
This sequence comes from Carterocephalus palaemon, assembly GCA_944567765.1. Lineage (NCBI taxonomy): Eukaryota > Metazoa > Arthropoda > Insecta > Lepidoptera > Hesperiidae > Carterocephalus > Carterocephalus palaemon. The sequence goes on from OX155658.1 coordinate 9,922,759, forward strand.
CTCGCGTTGATTCAATGTGATCGAAAGAGTTAAGCAACGATGGGCGAGGTCGGTTTGTGGATGGGTGACCGCTAGTGGCAAAAATTTCATGGACGCTACCGTGCTTCGTAGGGCACGTAAAGCCGTCGGTCCCGGTTGTTTTCAATGGTGGAAACAGTCGTTAAGCTATAGAGCCTAATAAAGGCTATAGAACCTTTATCAACGGCGAGCTAAACCAATGATTACCACTTATCTTGCTTCATCCGCAGTCCGACCGATCTTATCCGAGATAGCAATCAATTAGTTTTTATTATAGACTAGTGGACGCCCGCAGCTTCGCTCGCTTGGAATTAGACATAACAGTAGTTTCGTTTACACCTAGTCATATTATATAGTCTAGTAATATTATATTATATAGTCTATGTCACTAAAATGTAGATGCAGCTTTCTAGGTCAAAGAATTTTTGAACTCAATCCAGTAGTTTTTGTGTGAAAACATTAAAGATAGGAACGAATATATTTGAATGTAGAAACTGTAGAAAATGTAGAAACACCAAACTGGAGAAGAATCTAGAATGTTTGCTTAAAAGGCACATACGGCTTCCGCGCCGTCACCGTAGTTATCCGACATTAATTTAAAAAAATATATTCTTCCATGTCACGTTTCCCGCGTAAAATGTCTGCCATAAAAAGGTATAAACATGATATACTAGCGCGTTGCGGCTGCGTTATCATTAATCATGACGGAGCTTAGTTCGTCTCCGGTTACCTGGGTGTGAGGAATTGTCCTTGCATCGCAAGGGCCAGGGTTCATGAAGTTTACTGTCAGCTAATCGACTAACTATACCCTGTACAAGATAGCTTGATCTTTTTGACAGATGTAAATGTTTGTGATTGACATAACTTTGCATTGACGACCATATTATTTTCTTAATTTAAAGTTTTTAAAAATTGTAAAAATATTAAAAAAATACATATAACACAAAAGACCCTTAAGATTCAAGCGTTATCCGAAAATTTTAAGACTTTTTATTGCTTCAAAGTAAAATTTAAATAGGAACACTGAAAATAATAGACGTTTGTACAATGTTACATCGGTCGGACGGATGGGACACGAATAACAGGCAGTAACCGTTACAAATATCGATTACCTAAAATCATTATTAAAGATCATTGTTAAGTTATTGTAACGAACGGGGGTCCTTTTGGTTGGGGTTTCTTTGGCTAGTGGTTGGGGTCTCTTTAGGTGGTATAACCCTTTTTAGAAAAATAAGTTAAAAAAAAGTTGAATTATAATTTTAATTACGCATTCCATCGACTGGCCATTTAAGCCATTTATAAGTCTAGTGCAATAAAGAATTTCACACATAATACACCCACACCACCTCGTCACAGTTGCAAGTATTTTAAAACGTTATTTTTTGGACTACTAGATATTTTCTGTTTCCCATCACTAGCCAGTCTGTCAAAAAGATCAAGCTATCTTGTACAGGGTATAACACATAAGGTGAAGGACACATATTCCTTCACCGTATCAAGTGACATTTAATTTCTTAAATCGCACATAACTTAGAAAAGTCATTGGTGCGTGCCGCTGTGGTTTGAACCCGCACCGCCCGAGTGAGGTCGAGTCCGATAGCCACTGGGCTGTCACCGCTTTTGTCAGCGACTGTACTGCCAACTAAACAATGTCAGTGTCGTTACTTGTATCCGCTGACCTTGCGATAATTGTCGACTAGTTTTTCACACTGCATACAACATCTCAATGCAGCTATGTCTATTATATCCAGTCTATTATAATTTTATATATCTGTAATAAGGCTTTTTCACAAGGTTTCAACAAGCAAGGCTCCTCAAGTCGATTTCGGCGCAGAAAATTTGTGTAGCCACAGATGAATTTGCATCTTTTCCTTTCTTTATTTAAGAGCTTTGTCGACCTCGACAGTGTCGCTCTGTAGGGAATCATACAGACGATTACAATCTACGTTATAAAACAATATCAACTAGACTAGTTCACGCGGCTTTGCTTGCGTGGAATTATACAACAGAAGGTTCGTTTATAGTTGCTGTCCTCCTCAAGGAAATAACCGGAAAATCTCTACCTGAAATTCTTATAGAATGTATTCATGGGACTACAGGCACCTATTTATTCCGAGATTTGAAAGGGCTGTGCTAGTACGCTGTTACAAAAACACAAACTTCATAATTAGATTATAATAGAATAGAATATACCTAATTTATTTATTTTTTCACTTTGTAATATACAACTAATTACTACAATTTTACAACAACAACAAAACTACATACATACTACTTATTACAAAGCGAAATAGGACCGCACTCAGCTTTTGCCATAATCCTTAGGATAGGAAATATGGCGCTGATTTTCAGTACGGCCCTATGCAATTAAGAATGCAGTTCCAAAGTTACGATATAGTGTATCGACCGGTCATTTACTGCGACTTGAGAAACATAGTAATCAATATCGTTTAGAGATGCTGCTATCTAACCAATTAAATATTCCCATGCACAAACGATTCCCAAGCCTAACAAATCATCTACTTAAAAGAAACAGCGTAGCAAAGGAGACAGTAAAAATCCTAATTGATTTGAATGAGGGCACCAAATGGAAGAAGCTAAACTGAATTCGAAACATTCGTATAAATAGAGGGAATAGGTACCCGAGCATTGAAAAAAGCACTTTATTTGCGCTAAGGCACGAGTCACACAGTCGAAAGTGATAAATTTATAGGTAAGTAGGTACCTACATATTTCGGAATTGTTATAAAAGTTCATCTTCCATATTTTTTTACTAATTTAGCTGACGTACTTAGATTATTCAATGGTGTACCTAATTATGATATTTTGCAATTCTATTTTAAAATTTGTAATTTTGTAATTTATGTTTGTTTTTTTTTTATTTTGGATTTAATTTTGTAATTAGTGTAAGTGGTATACCCGTAGGTACTAATTAATGAATAAAATAAATTAATTTATTTATTTATCCTATCGAATCATCATCATCATCATCATCAGTCTAACGCTAACCTTGAAAGCTTAGAAGTCTAAATTAATGTTTACCATCGGGCGCGGCTGATTGGTTCGCCAGCCGTATTATGTCCTCCACAGCCCTGAAGGAGCCTTGTTGCTTTTTTAAGGAACCCTATGTCATAGCCCACTAATGGTGACGATTTTAATAATATGAGAGCGAGATTAGATCATTCTGTGCTGTTTGTGAAGTTTGTTGTAATGTTTTCACATAAAAACTTTTTTTCAATTTTTCAAAAATTCTATCACCATTAGAAAGATGCATCTTCACTGAGTGACATAGGCTATATAATATTACTAGGTGTAAACGAAACTATTGTTATGTCTAATTCCACGCGAGCGAAGCTGCGGGCGTCCACTAGTAATTTTTAGTTCGCCAAGATACCAAGCAGACACCATATTTTTCCCGTGTTATATGGTTTTCAAATGCAATTATATTCCCGTCGTAAAGTCGTATTCTGTGTATGGTCACAGGCCTAGGCCACGGTAAGGACTACCGCGGGCGTGAGTGTGTATCGTTTATTATGCCAGTCAGACCACAACCTTAGCCTGCTTGCGCTAACTGGCCGCAGTAAGCCTCTCCAATGGTTTTAACTTTTCATTGTCATTTGTTTCTCTGAGCTTCGAAAGGAGATTATTTGCAATAAGTCTGAAAAATTCGCAGGATATTTTATGTATATAGCAATAGAACAAAAATGATTTTTATATAAGGAACTTACAGGATTCAACCCCCGTTCATATTAAAAGCTTTTATTTCACTTCACTCGTACCTATGTATTCATTCATTCATGTAAGTATGTATGTCCTGGAATCTTGCAATTAATATTTCACCCACTTCCACTGCAGCTATCGAGCTGAAATTTGGCACACATATTAGGTTCCGATGACAATGCATGAAAATAAAAAAAAGTTATAAAAGCTTTTTAAAAAAAAATTTTTTTAGAGTATTTATCATTTTTTACTTTGGTTTTCAAGTTTTTTTAATTTATTTACAGTAAAATTTTCATGTGGGTTTTCTTGGCTACGAGAAGGGGTTGAAATAAAAAACACGAGAAAAGAAGACTTCTAATAAACCGTAAGGACATGGGAAGAGGAATAGTTTTGAGTCAATAAGCACTTTGGGCATGTATGACCACAATTATAAAAATCTGTCATGAGAACCGGCAACATAAGTGAAATCTTTAAACAGGATTATCACTGTTACTTGTATCTTCCATTTAATATAGTGTCGCAAATTATAATTTCATAATTTGTAAATTTAATCATTTTGATTCAAAATCATTCTGGTTTAAAATCTATAACCGACACGCCACATAGAAATAAATAGCATCGAAGCCCATGAGATCGAGGTTACATTGATAGCAACTATAGGCCACGAGCGGATAAATGAGTGTTTGCTAAACATATCCTTTTACCACAGAGATATAAAAAACGGAGTTCTCTCCACGCGTAAAGCATAAAGCGATGCCAGTGTGATATTATTAAACGGGCGCCTTGTAAATAGCGCTAAATCCGCTACTTGTGCTGTGAGCTTATTAAAAAGTTTATCGCTGCGTAACCGCGGAAAAATTATGGCGCGTAAGGAAAAATGAATTTTAACTATTCACAAACAAGCCGCTTATAGTGAAATTTCGACAGCTACTGGACTGAGAAATAAACTAATAAACAACAGGTAAGTAGGGTTTATGTGGAAGATAAAAAATGTGTAAAGGTTTTCACGATGGGCTGTAACATGGGGTTCTTCAAATAAAGCTGCAGGAACCTGCAAGAAGCTGCTCACCTTTAGAGCCAGCGGCGTATTGGCCTCCGTGTTGATGTGTTCACAGGCGTCGGTGGTGGTGAATATTGAGACTAGTCTGGAAACAACTGATCTGTGTCAATCTTCTTATCGATCAAATATTTTGGCCATATTAATTATTTTACCTTTAAAAAATTTTTTTCCTACAGTTGGTGGGATTCGATTCGAACCCACGACCACGATTGTGGGCATTTGTGAAATTGTTAAAGTTGTTGTTTCTTACATCCATTATAATTGTGACATTAGTATTACTTTATAGACCGAGCATGTGGGTTCAAATCCCACCTGCGTTAGAATTTTTTTAAGATGAAATAATAAAAATATTAAAATATAACACTGTATATTTAAATATTTGGGCTTCTCGACTATACGGTGATATATGTATAATATCTTATCTTATCTTCACATCAAGCAAAATTAAACGCTCCGTTACCTGTTTATTCAGTACGAAATTAAAGTGGTTTCCATATAAGACAAAACTTTGATCTTCTCAATGATTTGCGCGACTTAATTATACCAAGAAGCCCTAAGAAATCCCAGCGGTTTACAATGTCTGGCTCATTCGTTGCTTCAGTGCCTTTTAATGCCCAACCCTCCATTACTAAGGCAAACCGTTACTTCAGGGTCACGGGATGAGATGAGAACTTTATCTCCAAGGAGATTCTATAGTATCGACTTGTTTTAGTAATTTTCGACGAATTTTGGAGGAATATTCATCTATGCTGCCTGCTTTCCTTAAAGCATTGCATCGCATGACCATCTAGTCCTACTAAATGGTCATCGGTGCTGCAAGCTCGTTTGCTATCCTATACCCAAAAAAAAAAAAATTGGTGAAAATACAGCAGTGATGTTATGTTACATACTTGTAACACCTTTTTTTTTCTACATAAATTAAAACTTACTTTTCAACAAAATTGTAAACTTTCGTTTCATACAAAAGGACCTCGATGAAGGGTATTGAGGTTCCATAAACGTATGTCATCCCGTTTTGCTTCCATTTAAATAAACTTAGCTGTTATTCATCGTAAATACACTTAATTAATTACACTAATGACAAGGGCGTTTGACGGTGACGTTTCCGAAGTATCGACAGATCTACAAAACTATCGGCTGGTGGGCGTTCCGTTTCACACTCGTGGGTCGTGTTGTTTATGGTTCCTTAAAGTTTCAGGTTTGGTAGTGGCTAAAGAATATTGTATTTTGTCTTTTAGGTGTCTGTAGTAGTGTATTTAGCTTATTTAAACTTATACTAATAATGTTTAGGCTTGATATCTAAAATATTTAATTCTTTTTCCTTTGATGTTATTGACCATAAATATTGTCAAGTTGTAAGTGCGGGACGGAACGGTTTTAAGGAAATCGTTCTGAAAGAGTAGTTTTTGTCTGTTGTTGTCAGTCTGAGTTATTTCGTTTAAATAATTCTTTATTTATTAAAACGCTAATTCATTGTTGTATTAATTTATTGAAATTAGGTAATTTGGAGTCTTTTGAGCTGTTTGGTGTCTAGTGTGTTAATTCTTCGGTTGTCAGGAAGTTTGCCTATATTCATGTACGAGTCTGTAAGTGTGTTTTCGGACGCAGCCCGGAATCTGTCGATTGATTGATGTGAACCCCGATCCGGTCCGTGAAGAAGGGGAAGTGAATTGTAGTCAGGGGTGTGGTGAAGAGGCCATTTTGGGAGCGGCCGTGCGCGCCCGCGCACGCCGCGGCCCCCTGTCTGTCTTGTCTGTCTGGAGTGTCTGGATTATGTCTGTCTGCTGTCGCAGCCATATCCGAGTGGCTCAAAAGTTATTGGTTGTGTTCTGAAGATTGTCTGTCCACGCGGTTGCGTGTGGAATGCGCTGTCTGTTACTGCTTCGGGTCCCGTGTGTGATCGGCACCTGTTTGGCATCATGGCGTTCTGTGGGCTGTTGGGCGATCTTGCCCACTCCTCCCTAATAAGGAGGAGTTCTTGGAGGGAACAGTTTTTGGGACTGGAGAGGAGTTTTCTGGAGGAGAGGAGTTTTGGAGGGAAGAGTTTTGTTGGAGGGAAGAGTTTGTGGAGGGATAGGAGTTTCTGGGGAAGAGGAGTGCGTGTGGCGCTGAGGGTGGAGTGGTGAGCGGAGTGAGGTTCAATTCGACGGCTCCGGATTCTTCGCGCCTCTCTTTACTAAATTTAGAAACTTGATTTAGTATTAAGTTAACTTAATAAACTTTAATATAATTAATATACTTTAATATAATTTAAATTAATATAATTACTTGGTAATTTAACTTAATATATTACTTTGTAACCACTTTACCCTAGGGGTAGTGGACTGACCGGTCAGAGTAGGGATATCGGTGGGGCGCGGTCCGGACGGACCCCTCTGACAAACATCTAGGCACCTGAGCAGCCAAGCACACCAACAGGCCCTGTTCTTTTCTTTATTTGTTAACTAAGCTAATTTTAATCAAAATAATTAATAACCTTTCTTGGTAGATTTTTGGAGATTAAGTGGTCTGAATAAATGTGGAGTTTAGTGGGACAGTATTCAGTTGTTTGTACTTTGTCCTACCCCCCCCTTTTCCGGTTACAATATACCCATACATTCGCAGATATACCTACCTACTAAACATTTTCTACTAAAGTATACCAAATTGGTATGCCAATTCAGTAACGAGTTAATTGAAGGCACACGAAACAATGAAATGAACCTTAAACACCAGAATTCGACATAATTACCGACACACATTCTATCGCCAAGCGAATTTAGAATTCAAGTGGCAAGGACCACTCACGAAATGTATTCGAATAGGTACTAGTGGACGCCAGCAGCTTTGCTCGCGTGGAATTAGATATAACCTAATAGTTTCCTTTAAACCTATAATATTATATAGCCCATTACTCAGTGAAGATGCAGCTTTCTATTGGTGACAGAATTTTTGAAATCGGTCCAGTAGTTTTTGTGTGAAAACATTACAAACAAATCTTTCCTCTTTATAATATTAGTATAGATAGTATAGAAGTATAGATTAAATCCCATCAAATCACGGACACCAAAGTGCTTTATTAGCAAAGATCTCATTGCTCTGAGCGTGTAATAAAGTGTATCGCACTTGCACAGGTTCAATCGTCGGAGGCAATGACCTCGCTCGCAAAACTGGTACAGACGCCTTACATCTTATCACAGGTACAGTAAAAGTTACTCATTACTTATAGTGATCCAAAGGATGACCATACTTCTTAAGATTCACAGTTTTCAAAGGATACCAGAGAGTAGTAGTAGATATTAGTAGGGAATTGGATGTGAATCGCCTTCGTATTTTAGAGGTCGCAGTTGTTATTTTAAGTTAAAATTCGTTAAACTACATATAATAATAACTTCCGACAATCGGGTTGGCGACTAACCTTAGCCAATCCGTAATGGAGCAGCGTGGTAGAGGACGCCCCAGGCTTTCTCAGTTGTATGAAGAGATCTCATTAAGCGTAAATTTTTTACTTGACCTAATTTAATAGCTATTAGTTTGTTTACGACTGTTCCTAACCAAATCACAATGATATTTATGTGATACAGCCACAGCACATACAATGGCAGGACGTGCCATGTGATAAGCTATGGTGTGTGGTATTTATGGTTAACTTGTTCTATAATCTGCGGTTCACTCAATTATGCTGTGTCATGTGTGCGGTGGACGATACCGTAAACAACTCGTAATATCTGACGCCAATGCGTCAATTTTAATTCACTTGTGTAGTGATTTGTGATCGAAGTTCATCAAACTCCTTACACAAACCTTGTCTATATACAACATGGACGCTCGCAGCTTCGCTCACGTGGAATTAGACTTATTAGTTTCGTTTACACCTAGTAATATTATATAGCCTATGTCACTTAGCGAAGATGGAGCTTTCTAATGGTAAAAGAATTTTTGAAATCGGTCCATTAGTTTTTGTGTGAAAACATTACAAACAAATCTTTCCTCTTTATTATCCATACTAATGTTATTAATGCGAAAGTAACTCTGTATGTCTGTCTCACTTTCGGTTCGCCAAAACTACTGAACCGATTAAAAAGAAATTTGGTACACAGATAGTCTAGACTCTAGACTCTAGAGCCTGAGAAAGGACATAGGCTTTTTTTAATTAGATAATTAGTGTTTTAATGGTTAAAAACGGGGATGAAAGTTTGCATGAAAGTATTGACATTTTCAGAGCTAGAAGCATAAAATGTATCATCACAACCCTTTCTTTGTCCCACTGTTGGGCACGGGTCTCCTCTCAGAATGGGAGTATTAGGGAGGAGGAGGGGAGGGGAGGGATTAGTCCACCACGCTGGCCAAGTGCGGATTGGCAGACTTCACATACCTTCGAGAACGTTAAGATGAACTCTCAGGCATGCAGGTTTCCTCACGATGTGTCCTTCACCGTTATAGCAAGTGATCCATACTAATATTATAAATGGGAAAGTGTGTTTGTTTGTTTGTCCGGCTTTCACGTCGCAACGAAGCTATTATATGGTATGGTATTTGTGTGTGGAGATATTGAGGAGGGTGGAGAGTGACGTAGGCTACTTTTTACCGCGGTAAAACATCCCCATGGGAAGATATCGATGTTTTATTATTTGCTAGATATTTAGTTCCGGATGTTGTTAATAGATGGCGTTAGTAAAATTCATTTGCAAGTTCTGAATTTCGCTAACAAATGATACATGTAAATTAATTAAGTCATAGCCAACTAATAAATGGAATTGAATTTTGAGTTCGCGCTGGATAAATTGTTGTTTTGGTTTAAAATTAATATGGTAAAGGAATAAGACATACGCTTCGATTTTGGTTCGCTTCTTGAATTGGTATTGTCGACTGTTGTTGTTTTGGCTTAAAATAATAATTATTTTTAAGGAATAGTTAGTACTTTAGATATTTATGAGTTTTATAAACATTTTGTATTGTAGTTTTGTTTAATTTTTTGTGTAATTAGCTTTATTTTTCACTTTGAATAGTTAGTACTTTAATTAGTTATTAGTAGTTATTATTTAGTGTTTCTGTAGGTATTGTATTTGATTTATAATGCCTCGCAAACGTAAGTCCAGCCTTCAAAGAGTGTCCTGTGAAGCACGTGTCCAATGCCCAGAATCTATTATTATATCTATATCTAGCATTCTATCCCCAAATGGAAAGAAATAGTGCTCTGTTCTGTGTCCCAAGCCGTGTATGGCTAGAAACACTTCAAAAGAAAAAATCACACCCATTTGGAGAACAAATCACACTTATATGTACTCTTCGCGTTAGTACTGCCTGTTAGTATTGCCTGTTAGTTAGTATTGCCTGCAGGATCGGTGGATCCTGTATCAATCTTCACCAGCACACTTCTATTGAAGTTAGTTTAAAGCTCCAGTAAGTCAGTTTACGCACTTTATCTGCGGTCAGCATTACCTCTGGTTCCTTTATGTATCTTTTAATCCAGATTACTCCAGATATCAGTTCACAAATGTCGCGCTTAACTCAACGGTCCGCAGTCCGCTTGGGCGGACGTGCCGCGCCTGTCCTTGGCGAGATCCCTCTAATCCAAGGATCCTGTTCAACTTGATAACTGCAGCCCTGTCTGATAGCCGGCGATTAAACTAAACTTAGCAGTGGTGACAGCCCTAGTTATTAAACTAGCCTCTTACTCGAGTAAGTACATATCCAAGCGGCAATGTATGATTTAGGAAATGAAAATGTCATCTGTTTTGACGGTATAGGAAAAACATCGCGAAGAAACCTGCATGCTTGAGAGTTTTACAAGGTTCTTGAAGGCATGTGAAGTCCGAATTGGCCAGCGTCGCGGGCCATGCCTTCCATCCATCCATCCTAAGAGAAGATCCGAGCCCAATAGTTGGACGAAGAAACGGTTGTGGTCGTGTGAACAAATAGCCTTTGGCAGGCTCAAAAAGACAGCAATAATTTATTTTACCCTAGTAATATTATATAGCCTATGTCGCTCAGTGAAGATGCAGCTTTCTAATGTGGAAAGAATTTTTGAAATTGGTTTAGTAGTTTTTGTGTAAGTATAAAGGTTATAACATACTTATACGTATTTTTTTTACCCTTTTTACATCATTGTGTTTTTTTCATTAAACACTTTTTAAAAATGTATTTAGGTAAAAATCACTGTTACATGTTTTTTTTTTATTTCACGGATTTTTCAGTTGATTGATCCTGAGTATAGATTTGTTACTCGTAATATTTACGTTTTAGAAACATTTTCACTCCGCTCGCTTGCAAAGGAACAGTTACTTGTTTCAAATTGCCAACTGTTTTTGTTAAGATTACAAAATATATTTTAGAAAGGACCTCTTCATTTCTTTAATAAAGCTTTATCAGCCTTTCTATAAACAACGATAATATCCCAAGACAATATTAAGTGCTCCATTTTAACAAAGGTATTTAAAATAAAATCATAACCATGTTGATTTTGTATCACACTGGCAAATCTATTCTTTGTTTTCTATTGTCATCTTCATTTCCAAAAATTGTGAAGAATATACTGAATCTAAAATAAATATCTTGGAAATTCTCACACACGACCACCTGACCCCAAAGTAGGCGCGAGCCTGTGATATGGGTGTCAGAGACTGATATACATACATCGATATTTTTAAACACATACATAAATAGATAATATTAACATTCAGACACAGAACAAATACAAGTGTTCGTCACACGAATATTTGTCCTGAATGGGATTCTAACCTACGACCCCGTGCGCAACAGACAGGGTCACTACCGATTGCGCAAACGGGCCCGTCAAACTTTTATATTGGTATACGCGCTCAAGCGCCACGGTAGTAGTTGCCGTGGCGCTTTATTCTAAGCGCTGCTGGTGGCGCTGGGTTTTACTTGGTATTCTACCACGACAGTGAGTCCCATAACTGGCTGCGTTCTTTAATCAGGCTTAAACGCATTTTGCAGCGAAAAAAAAGGGCATAAATCCATACCACGAGCTACGAGTACTACTAAGAATTTCAAGTAAACCAAACCGAAGTATTGTTGCTTTGCCCGATCCAGTGATGGTGTGGTGAATGTTGTCCGAGCGCCGGCCGCAGTCACGCGCTAGCTGTGAGCAAGTTCGGACGTGCGCCGGACGCATTGCCTACTTCACCTATTGAGTGATCAAAGGCGTTTTATTGACCCAACGGACACCACAAACACTATGATGGAACCCGGGACCTTAGCAACTTAGCTTAGTAACCGCGACTGCGACCGAGGCAATATAATACTTACAGTAAATAGATTAGCTGTGAACACGTAGCTTTGTTTCGTATCGGAAACCGACCAAGGCACGAATATTAAATTCCCGGAACAGTCGGCCGGCCCCGGGGACTAATGAATGAAGTTCGGACGACACGCGCTTTGTCAACTGCCTACCGGACGCGCCCCGCCCGCCCTTCACCACGTCAAAGCTAAAGAGGTGGACATTTGCATAAAAATACAGCCGATGACAACACTAATTATATGGCTGGCTAAGCCGTCAAAGGCCTGAAGGACCAAAACCTCTAAACATGAGTAAGTCTTACTGGCCCATTTCGTGTTGGCGGAGAAGTTGGCCAATTTAAGTTGTAGAGAGTACGATACCTAATAGTATGAACTCATGAATGTGGGCAAATAAAAAAATCTTCATAAAGTAATAGTTGATTGAGTAGCGTTCATAGTCCAATGACTCGCGTCGAGACAATTTGATCGAAAGAGTTAAGCAACGACGGGCACGGTCGGTTTGTGGATGGGTGACCGCTAGTGGCGAAATTTCATGGACGCTACCGTGCTTCGGAGGGCAGGTAAAGCCGTCGGTTCCGGTTCTTTTCAATGCTAGAAACAGTTGTTAAGCCTTGTCCGAAGACCTTCGGGTGGCTTGAGAACATTAGACACTGGGTTGGCCACTAACCCCTCCACCAATCCCCAATGGGGATTGGTGGAGGGGTTGGAGAAGCGTGGTGGATGTTCTAGACTCCCCGCAGCAGTGTCTGTGGGGGAGACCCGTGCTAGCAGTGGGACGTCTATGGGTCGCAGCGATACACCAACATAGGCCTTAATTGAGGGTTGTTGCAAAGAACATTGGCACTAACTTTATAACAATGGATTTCCGCAAATGAACGTCTGATACAATTAACTAGACAGTTATATTATGTTATTATTTATCGACAAAATATTTGATTAAAACACAACGTTTATCGTTCAACGTCGCCAGTCAAACAAGCTGCTTGTTTGCTTTTGAACTAAAAGTGCTCTTAAGTTAAGCTTTGACTACATCGCAATGCTACGCTGAGCAGACATCCGATATGACAACCGCTTTCTTCGGTTCATTCGACACATTTCACGGGATTACTTTGAGACGGTATATTTTGATATTTTCTCAAGCATCTTAAATAACTAAATGATATTTCGATGCTTGCTGAACAAACGGATGGTTTTAAGAGTTATTCTTTATGACGGGTTGTCGTTTATTTATTGTAATAATATACTAGAACTGTTACAAAAATACTTAGTAGCTTTGGACTAGAAAAGTGCTACGGCAGGCCCTGCCTGTCCTAATAGCGGATTTATTATGGATTTTACGGTACACGATTCTTCAGATTATCACGGACGACCGACTTATGAAACGTATGAGATTGTCAGACGAAATACGAGTACATTATCTTCCCACGGAGCATCGTGCGCGCGAATCCGCGTCCGACCGCAAAATCACGCACCGTGGGAAGCTGCCCTAAGATGACTAAAAGGTGGATAACGGGCGAGCAATAGGCTCGAATCGTCCAACCAGAGACCCTAGGTAAGACAACGCTGGGTGTAAGCTACTCAATGTTTTATAGGTAGACGCAGACGGAGGGAAAGCTAGTCTCAAATAACCCGCCAGTTAGATTATACCATTAGTTAAAAGGTTTTTAAAAATAAGCAACCATATTCTACTTGTATTGCTATGCAATGAATGATATTGCTACCGAATTTGTATAACGTTGATACGGTGACTCGTCATGTTAACCCTCACAGGATATCATTATTAGTCTTTGTTCTCAATGATATTATATATGTTACTGTAAATGCAAGATAAGATTTACCAACTCTTAATAGTAAAAGCCCGAACGATTTTGAGATTCGCACTTTTACCACCATTCACTTGGTAAGTCTTAGGATTTACATTAAGGGCACGGTAAATCGTGAATTTTAGTGAATAGTAAAAAAAGGGGGGGCTCGGGGGGCGAATCCCCCCGCCAAGTAAAAACGACACAATCGACTCCAAATTTTGTTAGGTTAGGTTCAGGTTTGTCTATGTTTATTTACGCAAAAAAGGGACCCCGCGAAGCGGGGTTCCGTCGACATTTGTGACAGGGTCCAACTTGTCTGACACGAAATTTCGTTAGATTAGGTTAGGTTTAGGTTGGACTTTTAATAGTAGTTTTAAAGAGTTTAAAATATCGATTGATAATCTTTGTTTTAATCCCAAATCCAACTTTTACTAGCTGTCAGTGGTAAAACCTAGCATGTACAAAATTCTAATGGTAAAAGCCCGAAAAAAATGTCCCATTTTCATAAATCCTTACATTTACCAACTCATGTCGGTAAATCCTAAGACTTACTCTTAAATCTTAGGATTTACCGTAGTTCGAGCTTTTACAGTAACATATACATTACAAGATGTACGCCATATATACGCCACCAACGCAAGAAACGCGTGCCGTGAATTGGTGTCAATTGTAACCATTGCAGTCAGTCGAGCTGTGACCTGTCATTGTGAGCGCGCGCGCTAACTTTACTGATTACAAATACCTAACTGTCTCTTTCACTCTTACGCTTTGTATTTCCGGTCGCACTTATAGCGTGTGTGTAGATATCGCTACGACTCATAGACGTCCCACTGCTGGGTACGGGTCTCTCTCACAGACACTGCTGCGGGAGGTCTAGAGCATACTCCACCACGCTGCTCCAATGCGGATTGGTGAAGTGGCGGAACGATTATGTTGTGCGTGCAGTATGAACGTGACGTATCTTTCTTAAAATATCATTGGTTTGTTCTGCATACAACTTTCAATATAATGATACGGCAAGGTGGAGCAACCGGACCGGTTTGCCGGTCGTCTGTTCTCGCCTCGCTCTCCAGATGATATCTCGAGAGCCGTGGCCTGCACCGTTACGTTTGTTGAACCCGCGCGTGCCGCTAATACTTGTAACGCTGCTCTAGAGTGGAACTCCTCAAGATTAACGATGTACGTTTATCTTACATCTGACTTGTATTGATGCGAAAGTTTGGTGCGGTTGTACCCTTAACTTATTTGGTATCAAGTTTATATTGGCATGTGTTTGATATGATAACATCACTCGTGTTTTACCCGAAGGGGTAAACAGAATGTTCTGTACACCCACTTTTGATCTGCTATGAACGTTAAGGTCCTCATCGTTTTCGGTGACGGCGACGGCGAGTTTTATATTATTCGACGGTCGGTAGTGACCCTACCTGTTGCGCCAGGGGTCGTGGGTTCGAATCCAACTCAGGACAAATATTCGCGTGACGAACACTTGTGTTTGTTCTGTGTCTGGACGTCAATATTATCTATTTAAGTATGTATTTAAAAATATCTATGTATGAATATCAGTCTCTGGCACCCACTCTCTTCCACCATTGAAAACAATCGGGACCGACAGCTTAACGTGCCCTCCGAAGCACGGCAAATAATAAACATGCAAATAACTTCACTATACATTGCCAATTGCCATGTAGCCCAAGCAGTGAGTAATGGGAAAATTGGTGTATTTTCACTCGCTTCTTTTTAAGCTTCTAATTGAGGTTAGAATACTTGTTACAGTGGATGAAAAGCTCGAAACATGATTGTAAGCTTATTCCGATGAAAGGGAAAAGGCTGCCAAAAATTTTCTTCGTATCAGCAAAGTGGAGGTCGATTGAGAGGCCAACAAAATTAATGTGTCTCGATGCCAACCGGCCTTTTGACGACCAATAAAAGCCTACTTTAAGGGAAACGCACGGAATTAATGAAATGCTTGCCTGATTTTATGTACGAGTATGTTAAGCGAAATGGAGGGGAAATAAACGGAGGTCATGGAACGATGAACAGGGATTATTTATTTAAGTACTAGTGGACGCCCGCAGCTTCGCTCGCGTGGAATTGGACATAACAATAGTTTCGCTTACACCTAATAATATTATATAGCCTATGTCACTCAGCGAAGATGCAGCTTTCTAATGGTGAAATAATTTTTGAAATCGGTCCAGTAGTTTTTGTGTGAAAACATTACAAACAAAATAATAGTTTGCCCATCACTGGTATAGATGAAAGGGCGTGATGTTTTATATTATATTATTATTAATTTAATAAAATATATTGTATGATCGTTCCTCCGAGACCATACAATTTACAAAATTTATTCACTATTTTATGAAAATCCTTACACAAACACAGTGCACAGATCCAAGAAACATCTAGCTTGTAACACTGTTGCTTAACAAGCATTTTCTTGAACTGATCTAAAAGTTTACCTGTTAGAGAAACAAGACAAACTTAGTGGTAATCTCGAGATCTCAAGACTCGAGCCTGACTGACACATTTATCATAGTCTCATAGCTCGAGCGCTCGCAGCTATGCTTTCACAAGCTAGGTACGCCACATCTCTAAATATTAAATGCCTAGCTTTGCTCACTTTGCCCTGCAGACTAAATCTAGCTTACATTCGAGTATTGTGTTCCTTGTTTATATCTATTCAGGTCTGATATATATTGTACTAGTCGACAGCTTTGCTCGCATGGAATTAGACATAACAATAGTTTCGTTTATACCTAGTAATATTATATAGCATACTAGCTTTTACCCGCGGCTCCGCCCGCGTGGTAAAGGAAATTAACAATGAGTTATTTATCATAGATGACACATTTTTGGTGGATGGATAGTGACAGTTCCACGATTAAAAGATACTTAGAGGAAGCAGAGGTAATGCTCACCGCCGATAAAGTGTACGTACACTGACATACTGGAGCTATAAGCTAACTTCAATAGAAGTGTGCTGGTGAAGATTGATGCAGGATCCACCGATCCTGCTTACGTGTACAGGCAATACTAACGCGGCGAGCACATATAAGTGCGATTTGTTTTCCAAATGGGTGTGAATTTTTCTTTTGATGTGTTTCCAGCCATACGCGGCTTGGGACGCAGAAAAGATTCTGGGAATTGGTCACACGCGAACATCCATACTTACTATACTTACTAATATTATAAATGTGAAAGTGTGTTTGTTTGTTTGTCCGGCTTTCACGTCGCAACGAAGCTATTATATGGTATGGTTTAAAAATAATTATTATTTTAAGCCAAAACAACAACAGTCGACAAAACCAATTCAAGAAGCGAACCAAAACCAAAATCAAAGCGTATGTCTTATTCCTTTACCATATAAATTTTAAACCAAAACAAAAATTTGTCTAGCGTGAATTCAAAATTCAATTATTTTTATTTGCCTATGTCTTAATTAATTTACATGTATAATTTGTTAGCGTGATTCCGAACTTGCAAATGAATTTTACTAACGCCATCTATTAACAACATCCGGAACTAAATATCTAGCAAATAACAAAACATCGATCTTCCCATGGATGGGGATGTTTAACCGAGGTAAAAAGTAGCCTACGTCACTCTCCACCCTCCTCACTATCTCCACACACAAAAATCATATCATTTATTAGCTTCGTTGCGACGTGAAAGCCGGACAAACAAACAAACACACTTTCCCATTTATAATATTAGTATGGAGTATGGATGTCACTCAGTGAAGATGCACCTTTCTAATGTAGAATTTTTGAAATCGTTCCAGTAGTTTTTGTGTGAAAACATTACAAACAAATCATTCCTCTGATAATAAATTTGCATTCACTGTCGTCTTTACAATTGATACGTGGTGTGCTGCGTTGAGCGTGGTGAAGTTTGCTCTAGACCTCCCGCAGCAGTGTCTGTGGGGGAGACCCGTGCCCAGCAGTGGGACGTCTATGGGTCCCAGCGTGCTGCGTTGGAGTCCCCATGGTTGAGTGGCGATCCTGTGGAGGAAGTGTGTTAACCTCAGTATCAGTGATACAGAGCAATAGCGTACCTCTCGCAGCGATCAAAGTAGTGCTTCAAGATAGGTCGTTTATTCTCTGTGTAAAGTACAGACTCGACGGATAACTTTTACTGAGTAAGTGAGATAAATGCCGTTGTTGAAAACAATAAAATCCTTGGAGACTTCAATGCGCACCTAGTTAAGCTTTTTCTCTATGAATTAAGTAACTTTTGTTTGGATCAGGAGTGGACTTGGGTTGACATGGACTTGCTACCGTTAGGCACTTATACTTTCGTGTGTGAGGTACACGGCTGTCTGTGCTGTGGGAGTGTGTATTCGCTGCGACCCATAGACGTCCCACTGCTGGGCACGGGTCTCCCCCACGGTGTCGAGGGCTCTCAAGCCACCCGAAGGTCTTCGACAAGGCTTAACGACTGTTTTCAGCATTGAAAACAACCGGGACCGACGGCTTTACGCGCCCTCCGAAGCACGGTAGCGTCCATGAAATTTTGCCACCACACCAATCCACAAACCGACCGCGCCCGTCTTTGCTTAACTCTTTCGATCACATTGAATCGATGCGAGCCATTGGGCTATGTCCGTTACTTAGATTTATCTAAATCTTTTGACCTGGTGTCGTACAAATTACTATGGGAAAAACTGGAAAACGAGATGGACCTGCCACTAGAGGTGAAAGCATTACTACGCTCATGGGGCGGTCATCAAACCAACACCGTGGTTGGCGGGCCCGTATCTGTAGTCTATGTGTTAGAATGCGGATAAGGCAGGAGGGTTGGGTCAAATCTCAAAAGCTCTTCAAACTCTAATATAGTTTCGATTTAATTTCAACTATCGCAGCAACCTTATTAGGTACTGAATTCAATTAGCCACTCGTAGAATAGCGAGGCCTCAAGGCCAATGAATAAACAGGCTGGAACTAGGTCAGAGTATGCGCCAGGGGACCATACGTGGAGTGTTGTAAATTCATCGAATTTGACCTGAATAATGATCATCCTACGAGCACAGTTGCACTTCTACTATGCTACGTCGCAAAGTTATTACTCGTTCTTGTATGCCTTGCAGCTGCATGGCAATTACGAGGAGCAAACTAGATTTCCCAGGACACTATTAAAAGTAGAGTTCAAAGAATGGTCCCTTGGAAACTCCAAATACGCTACGCTTACTAGCTTTATCGATGTGAATGGGAACTTAAGAGTTTGAATTAACAATAGTATTGCTGAATGCGGTGACAGCCCAGTGGCTATCGAACTCGCCTCTCACTCGAGCGGTCCGGGTTCAAGCACAAGCGGCACGCACCAATGACTTTTCTAAGTTATGTGCGATTTAAGATATTAAATGTTACTTGCTATAACGGTGATGGACACATCGTGAGGAAACTTGCATGCCTAAGAGTTCATCATAATGTTCTCGAAGGCATGTGAAGTCCGCCGATCCGCACTTGGCCAGCGTGGTGGACTAAGGTCTAACCCCTCCCATTCTGAGAGGAGATCTGTGCCCAACAATGGGACAAAGAAAGAATTGTGATGATGATGATTGCTGAATGACGCGTAGTAATACTTAGCATGTTTAACATGATCTGCTTAAATATTAATTGATTAAAACTAGGTGCCGATGAGGCGAAGACCTCATTGTATTCAGCTTAATTTTTTTTTATATTTTCGATGTTTGAATGAAGAGAAAAAAGGAAATTGCATACCTACGTTGTGTAAGCTTTTTTTTAAATGTTTCCTTATTGAGCTGCCTGTATCGATACAGCAGCAGATAAAATAATATGTTCCTCTTATTAAGTAGGTACATTGTCCAACAATGTACCTCGTACTGTATTGCTCTCCTGTAAGTACTTAAAGCCGTTACATAACCGGCCCCAGGCCCGTACCAGTATTTACTAGTTTTCTTCGAAAACAAGCCAAGAAGTATACAATGATAAAAATTTACAAAATGTCCTGTGTAATTAAAGTTTCAGTTATTGAAAGAAGGCGTTATAATTGTTTAACGTTACTGAAGACTGATACTGAACAGTTTCGATTTGACGAATTACGTAGCACCCCAGTATTCAGTTATAACTAATTATAGCTATAAAGTGTTATGACACTTTCTTTTAAATTCATAATAAAATTTGAATATAGAAGACAAACTAGAAATAGGTGTCATTTGTTTCTTCTCTCCTTTCCATCCACACTAAACTTGACGTTATTAATAAGCTGTTTCACATTAATTAGATTATTTTTTGTTTTTACAACATAATAATGTATGTGTCGTTCACCCCGTTTTTTTTTTAAATTTATTTATTGAAATTTATCGTAAAGTCATATTTTTCATGGACGAATTTAACGTGAGGTTTCACATATACACATCACACAGTAGACTGCATAGCAATTTTAGAGTGTTTTGTGTAGCTCGCATTTTTTCACTGTCCTACTTTTCAACATTATATTCTACATATAAAACCTGACTATCTCTTTGATGAACTTTTTTGTACTGGCTTGGAATAAAGTGGGTAATTTCTCTGTATATATTTTTTTTATTTCCCCAAATATTTTATAAATTACAAAATTTATCTTCGAGTGTATCTATGACAAGAATTATTGTAACTTACTACGTAAGAAGTACGAGTACGAAACCGATAGCTTGTTTTTTGAACTTTGTATTGTATAGTTTTGATTTGCATCATGCAAAATGAGAAAAAGAATGACGGGGAAAAGTTTTTTTTTATCAATCACATTATTTTTTTATTTTTTTATTTAGACAACTTTATTGACACCTCAAAAGTGATATAGAATAAGCGGACATAACGTTACTATACCACATAATATAACGTAATATTACCTTAGTACTATTTTAAATTAAAATAAAACAAACATTAAGGAAGTAAAATCCCATCTGCAGCGATCGTGTGCCGTATTTAAATAAATAAAGCATTACACATGCACGCCTCTCGTCGTCACGGCCGCGCGCGTGGCGCTCTCGTGGACGATTTGCTTTATTACAATCTAATATATAAAATTTCCATGTCACAATGTTTGTTGCAGTACTCCTCCGAAACGGCCTTACCGATTTTTACCAAATTTTATATGCGTATTCAGTAGGTCTGAGAATCGACTAACATCTATTTTTTATCCCAATAAATGTTAAGGGTAGTCCATCCCAAATTTTTTTTTTTTAATTTTTAAATAAATTTTTATTTCTTTATTTTTTTATGATACAGCATTAGAAAATACATACAACCCTGAATTTTCAACCCTCTACGATCAACCAAAAATTATTTATATGGCAAAACAACGTTTGCTGGGTCAGCTGGTCTATATATATAAAAGGAGAAGGTGACTGACTGACTGACTGACTGACTGACTAACTGACTGACTGACTGACTGACATATCAACGCAGGGCCTAAACTATAAGGGCTAGAAACTTGAAATTTTGCACAGGGGTTCCTTTTATAACGTAGGGGAGCACTTTGAAAGGATTTTTGAAAATTCACCCCCTAAGGGGGTAAAACGGGGGTGCAAAGTTAGTATGAAACTTTGCCGTTTTTGAAGTCGTTAGACGGGTAGACGTCGTTAATGGGTCTAATTACTCCCCTGCAAAATTACCATTGAGTACCTATCAATGAAAACAGCTACCTTACAAACTAATAACGACACGTAATCTATATAATAAAAGGAGAAGGTGACTGACTGACTGACTGACATATCAACGCAGGGCCTAAACTATAAGGGTTAGAAACTTGAAATTTTGCACAGGGGTTCCTTTTATAACGAAGGGGAGCACTAAGAAAGTATTTTTGAAAATTCACCCCCGAAGGGGGTAAAACGGGGGTGCAAATTTAGTATGAAACTTTGCCGTTTTTGAAGTCAAGTGGGCAACCTGAACGCGGGCAGACGTCTTTGATGGGTCTAATTCTACGCGAGCGAAGCTGCGGGCGTCCTCTAGTAATACTATATATTGTTTATTCATCATTGTTTAATGTCGTTAATTCATGTCGCTGCGACCCATAGACGTCCCACTGCTGGGCACGGGTCTCTCCCACAGACACTTCTGCGGGAGGTCTAGAGCATACTCCACCACGCTGCTCCAATGCGGATTGGTGGAGGGGTTAGTGGCCAACCCAGTGTCGAATGTTCTCAAGCCACCCGAAGGTCTTCGACAAGGCTTAACGACTCTTTCCAGCATTGAAAACAACCGGGACCGACGGCTTTACGTGCCCTCCAAAGCACGGTAGCGCCCATGAAATTTTTGCCACTAGCGGTCACCCATCCACAAACCGACCGCGCCCGTCGTTGCTTAACACTTTCGATCACATTGAATCGACGCGTGCCACTGGGCTATGGACGCTACTAATTCATGTAGTGTTCACGAATTGTTTTTCACATGCTTGTAACTTAACAACCTTCATTTTCTTTTTGAAGTCCCGGGTTCGGGTAGCGTCCATAACCCAATGGCTCGCGTCGATTCAATGTGATTGAAAAAGTTAAGCAACGACGGGCGCGGTCGGTTTGTGGATGGGTGACCGCTAGTGGCGAAATTTCATAGACGCTACCGTGCTTTTCAACTGCGGAAACAGTCGTTAAGACTTGTCGAAGACCTTCGGGTGGCTTGAGAACATTCGACCCTGGGTTGGCCACTAACCCCTCCACCAATCCGCATTGGAGCAGCGTGGTGGAGTATGTTCTAGACCTCCCGCAGCTATGTCTGTGGGGGAGACCCGTGCCCAGCAGTGGGACGTCTATGGGTGGCAGCGGGTTCGGGCGGCCGGTAGGTTTATAGGATTATAGCGCGCAAGTACATGGACTGAAATAGACCTGGCTTAATGTCCACTCCACACATATTTTTGCCCGGTTGACTTAAAATAACATGTGTTATTATGCTCATTTTAATTAATTAAATATTAACTTACTTTTTTTGTTTGATTACAGGTACCTACACGAATTTAAGGTAAACAGGGTTTTTAATACGTGAAGCAAAAATTTAAGTCAAAGTAAGTATGCACACACATATAACACCACAATTTCCCAAGACTCGATCACAATTATTTATCTGCGAAATAAATATATGCTGCGGGATTCGAATCCGGGGCACAGGGTCACTCACCACAGTCACCACCGCGGCACTAAGTCGTCGGATAGTAGATCGATCTACCATAGATAGACCTAGATAGACCATAGATAGATTATCTAGTTATGTTCCAACCTTCCAAACCATACCTAACCCATAAATGAGTTAAGTATTTATGTTTTTTTTTGATACAAGATAGCAAACGAGCTTGCAACACCACCCTTCCGCTGCCGCCCATGACAACTGTTACTGTGACTGACTTTGAACAGTCAGCCAGGGGTCAGCAACTTTTTGAGTCGGGAGAGACAAAAATTACAATTTACAAAATTTCCAAATTAAAGAGCCACAAAAAAAAATCTTGCCACCAATAAATAGTACTTGCATCAATAAAGTTTTTGGAAAAAAAATCCAATCTATTTATTCATAAGAATAATATTTAATTATACTTGCGTATGGAACTAAAGAGCAGCTTCACATCCAAAGAGCCGCGTGTGGCTCGCGAGCCGTAGGTGGCCGACCCCTGGTCTAGTGGTCAAGCGCGACTGCTAAGCTAGACGTCCTGAGTTCAATCCCCGAGTCCGGCAACAACTATTTGTATGCCCGGTAGCAGCTAGAAATCTGGATTTATGCCCGGTATGGCAATAGCTTCACCACCGACATGGGACCGAAATATAACTGGTGAAAGTGGGTGTACAACACACCAGACGGAATACCACTTATCGTGTAAGTACGTGTTTGCCTTAGAAATATGAACACGACGACGCACTTGGTAATAATGTTATTTTACTGCCATTTTATTTATTTACAGCAACGTAATGGATATCGTTATTACCCCGAGTCTGTTCCACCGCAGTTGTATGGGGTCATTGTCGACTTTACTGCACTTTTACACGTTACCTACCACCACTAGACCAATGAGAGCTATTAAATCATTTTTTTTATGGATACAAAGCATAGGATAGCAAACGAGCTTGCAGCACCACCCATCCGCTGCCGCCCATGACAACTGTGACTGACTTTGAACAAGACTCAATTAGGGACTGGGATGGTTAGTCCAATTCGTTGAGACAGTTAATTAGAACATTAGTTGGTCAGTTCGTTAATAGGTATGAGGACTGGGGACTGTTAGTTGATGTTAGTTATAGTCCAGTTACTGCTTGTTAGTAAGAGTCTCGTTCTAAGTCAGTCACAGATGTGTTTCTATCCTTGAAGACTAAGATGGTCGCATCTAAAGAAGTGTAACCGGAAACCACACCTTTCCAACCGGACCATAATTGCTTTAAAACAATTACTACACGGCAGAAATGATACTAGGTACCTTGGCGGGCGGTGATACTGCCCCGGGCGAACTCTATATGGAACCAATTAGGTTTCATATAAAACCTATTTGATTCCCTATAGGCTCTACCACCTACCAAATCGTCGTAATATATTCAAGTTTTATTTATTTATTTATTTATTTATTTATTATTATTACATGTAATTTACAGGAAATCCTAAAACACTACATGCACATATACAATTGAAAACAGCTTAAACCTATGATAACATATATAATAATATTACGACAATAATTTAAATGAAAGTAAAGTAGGAGAAATTAATTATAATGACACAGATATAGCCTACAAAGGCTAATGAATCTTAAATGACTATTAAAAAAAATGTCACCATCAGGCATTTGGGCTAGAAACTGGTTGAGCAGGGTGGGAGCCGCGCACTGCGGCGCCGCGGCCGTGCGGCGGCAACGCGTCGCGGGCACTGCCAGCAGCCGGCCAGGCTTCCTACCGCCGTATAGCCCACACATGTACTCCCTGGGCACTCTTAGATGACAGCATGCGAGTGCCCAAGGGTTGTCAATCTTGCCATTCAATAAAAGGTAATAATGGACCATGAGGTGCAACTTCCGCCTCAGCTCGAGTGTGTCAAGGTCTATCATACCGGAAACAAAAAGGGAAGGGTATCTAAATGGGTAATATCCATATTTTTTTTGTACAGAAATCTGGCAAATTTACGCTGTATCTTCTCCATCATGAGAGAATATTTCTTCTCATGCGGAGAAATAACGATTGCATTATACTCTAATATACTACGTACATAGGTCTTATAAAGAGTGAGCGCTACCTTACAATCTGTAAAGTACGCAGCAGTTCTTATTACGAACCCGAGAATTTTGTAGGCTCGGGCACACGAATCGAGTATATGATTTCTAAAATTAAGCTGGGAATCGAGAGACAAGCCGAGATCCCGTATTGTGTTAGTACGCTCTAGCGGCTTGCCGTGGAGAGTATAATCATAGGTTAGAGGGAGATGCGACCTAGAAAATGTAATACATTTGCATTTATCCACATTTAACTCCAACCGGTTTTGTATACTCCATTGCAAAACCTTATTGACATCTCCTTGCAGAGCTAAACAGTCAGCGCTACTCGTAACAGGATGGTACAATTTCAGGTCATCAGCGAACATCAGACACCTAGAAGCACTGAGGACGTTCGGCAAGTCGTTAACCATGATTAGGAAGAGAGTAGGGCCAAGATTGCTTCCTTGGCTTACTCCAGATCTAGTAAAATAAGGTTGTGATTTAAATGTATTTAAATGGACATACTGTGTACGATTTTTCAGGTATGATGCAAAAAAAGCTAGTAAGTTGGGGGTAAATCCCATCCTCATCAGCTTTATTAGTAAGATATCATTATCCACTCGATCAAACGCTTTTTTTATGTCAAAATATGCGGCATCAACTTGTGTGCCTCTATCCATGTTACTAGTGGCATCAGCAACAAAATTGATCATATTAGTTGCTGTAGATCGGTGTGGCCTGAAACCGTGTTGGCAATCGTGGAGTTGCACACGGATTTGCTGCATAATGCGAGTATTGATTACACATTCAAATAACTTGCCGAACGCCGACAGAACCGCTATGGGTCTGTGGTTCGTAATGTCAGAACTGTTACCAGATTTGGGAATAGGCGTGACTCTAGTGACCTTCCAAGTCTCAGGATATGTCTCAGTTGCTAGAGATAAATTAAATATGTGAAGAAGCGGCGACTGGAAGACATGTATACAGTCTTTTACTAAGAAGGGAGGAATACCATCCGGTCCGGCAGATGACTTATCTTTCAGGCGTTTTGCTGCTTTGCTTATGTCGGTCAGCGTGACTGTTTCCAATAATACAGAGGGAGTATTAATAAAATCCTGCCCCATGTATGCATCATAACAAGTCGAGGTACTATTAAGGCGTGGTATCTCGGTCAAGAATACCGAGCTAAAAAAGTCAGCAAAAGCGTTAACAGCCTCTTGTCCTGCGACTTGCCTGTTGCCGAGTTTGTACACGGTATTGTTTTGGAGACTGCGACGTTGAGTTTTAATATATTTCCAGAATATGCTGGGGTTTTTACAAATATTTAATTCTACTGTTCGTATATAATTCGAAAGTGCTTCTTCAATCATTAATTTAACTTTAGCTCTATAATATTTAAACATTTCAAAATTAAATAACTTACCTTCTAATTTGTATCTTTTGTGATGTAAATATTTAACTTGTATGTTGCGTATTAACTCAGGCGTATACCAAGCTGGATAATTGTATCGACCGGTATGCCTTATACGCTTTTTAATAGGAACGCAACCGTTACAGCAATCATCGATTGTTTTATAAAAGGCCAGAGTGGCGAGATTTACATCCCTACTCTCCAGAACGCACGACCAGTCAGCGTTCAGCAGTGCTGAGTACAGAAGACAGTAGTTGGCTTTTCGGAAGTTCCATTCCTTGCTAGTACCCGTATGAGGAATGGATTGTTTTGTCTGTGACAAGTTAGAACGTTGTAAGTAATTACCGTACGGAAGCCTTAGTTCAATTTCTATGGGTGGATGGTAAGGATCAGGGGATACTAACGGATCCACTTGTCCACTGACTATCAGACTATCGGCTCCCAACCCGCTCAGAACCAGATCAAGCATACCGTTAAATTGGTTTTTGATGGTATTATGTTGAACTACATTACAAAAATTCAAGAAGTGAGTAAAATGTTCTTTCACTTTTTGGGAGCTAGAGTTAAGGTTGAAATCCCCTAATATCACTATGTCGAGCTGAGAATACTTACAAACTATGTTTTCCAACACATTCAATACGTCAAGGTATTGATCATCTTTATAGCTAGGTGGTATGTACACAACACAACATAAAAGTTTTAAGTTTTTGTAGCTAATCGTAGCACATACAACTTCTTTATCGGGTGTAAGGCCCACGACATCATAAATTCGTAGCACAGTATACATGGTCCGAACCGCCAGAAGAACGCCGCCCCAACCAGCATCATTACGTCGGTCATTACGAAGAACCGTGTACTCACAAGTAAATAGTTCGGCATCGCTAACAGAACTGGTTAGAAATGTCTCAGTCAGTGCTATAATATCCGAACTACAACACATTACCGCCTTCTTAAATTCACAAGTTTTACTACGCAAACCACGTACATTTTGGTAAATAATACTTATGTACCGCTGCTTAACTTGAACTTGTGATTTGCTAGACTGTTGCAGTTGCTCTTTTTCCTCGTCTTTGAAACCACTCATTAAATTGAGTGTTAGGCGGCCAACTGCCAGCTTGCATGAAGTATTCGAATGCACTCTGGGGTAAGGTTATTACAAATGATGAGTAATGATTATGCTTTAATTCGAGTTTCTTAATTTCGTACTCGGAATCTGAAGGTTTCTGCTTGTTCATGTACGCTAAGACCTTCTCAGGTGTAGTGTCCGAACGCAGGGACCAAACATGCAAATGCCTCATTTGCTCCACGGATGTCAATTCGGAATCCGAATCACCCGTACCACGAATCGCTGGATATCGGTACTTACGACGACGTTGCTGCGTTATCCAATGCCCGTTTCGCAGCTCATCCAAGTTCGTAACGTGTTCGACACTCTTCGATGTACGGTTTGCAGTACGCATCGACTCATCCGCCCGCTCGCGTGACGCAGTAGCAGGCATCGACGAGTCACTTTCAGCTGTGCGCGCTATTGGCTGCATTGTTTCCTGCGCCGACTCGGCGGCCAGTCGCTTGCGTCGCTGCCGGCGCGTCATGATCGGCAGAACTTCTTGCATTGGTGCCGCGGGCTTTAGCGACTCTGCCGTTTCTGATCTCCCGTTGGCCGTTTCTTCGGGCTGCGTGTTGGGTGACTTAGATGTACCCTCCGACGAAATAACAATCTTCTTGGAATTGAGTTGTAAATTATCAATTTTTGCTTCTAAACTGTTAACTGTCTTGAGAATCATGTTAATCTTAAGTTCAATAGGTAACAAAGCATTCTGTACAACTTGCTGCACTTCATTTAACATAGTATTATCCATAGTTATTGAGTTTAGAATTTAATATAAGTAGGAACCGTAAACACGTCAGTTCGCGAACTGATCTTCATTAAATTCGCCACGCATTCCTCTATACAAGCGGCGATAAATTCGTACAGAACGACCCCTGTACCCTCGCAGGGCTGTCCCTCGCAATAAGTCAAGTTCTGAACAAAGAAGAAGGGCTCGCCCCAGTCGCCCCTCGGCTAGGATTCGATCGGGAAGTGGCTGAGACTCATTGCTATCGATTTTTTGAAGTCGTCAAACTTGTACATCCTATTATTTTGTTTCTTTTCTGTGGCTAAATATATTTTAAGAAAGATAAGTCACGTCCATACTGCACGCACAAAATAATCGTTCCGCGACATATACATACATATTTAATAACGTTGTATATCTACGCACACGCTATAAGTGCGACAGGAAATACACAAAGCTTAAGAGTAATAGAGACAGCTATTTGTGATATTTATTTTTTAATTTTATTACTTATATGTTGATTATTGTGTATTGTCTTTTTTTGTATTAATATTTAATTTAATTCTGTTTTGACATGTTATATATAGGTAGCTAATTATGAATTTGATTGTTATTTTTGATGGTTGTATTTAATTTAATTTTTATTTGATAAGACAATTTATAACTATTCTAGCGCATTAGGGACATCCCTGTAAAGCTAGATGTAAGTTAGATTTAAATAAATATACTTACTAAAAAATTGTACGAAAAAATGTGACCTAGCAGCTTGACGAATCCACCAAACTGTCGAACTATACCTAGACTAATACGAGTATGAAGGATTAAAAGAAAGCCATATAAAATTACTGTATACAACCAAGTAAGCCTTATACCCATCCGTTACTAAACGTTGGACATGAAAAGCAGAATTAAAAGAGCATAGAAAAGGTACAACATCCAAGTATCATACGGCATACCGATATGACGTATACGGCTAAAGCTACTATTAAACTCCTTTTTTCTCAATTTTTTTCGTCCCAAACGGTCTCAACGACCGCATTCACATTTTAATCTCCAACGCGCGTAAATCTTGAATAGGGCGAATCGCGGGGGTTAGGTTCCTTTGTACGCGAGCGATACGGATGTGTGAGGGGGGCATTATGCGTGTTTTATTGACGGAACTATTATACGGTTCCACCGCAGGCGATGTGGCGATGCGATGAAGTATTTTAATACACAGTGTAGCGTATGTGGGTCCCTGCAGCGGC
Organism: Carterocephalus palaemon; assembly: GCA_944567765.1. Taxonomy (NCBI): domain Eukaryota; kingdom Metazoa; phylum Arthropoda; class Insecta; order Lepidoptera; family Hesperiidae; genus Carterocephalus; species Carterocephalus palaemon. The sequence goes on from OX155658.1 coordinate 9,952,263, forward strand.
CGGAGAGGCTGTGAGCAAGTTCGGACGTGCGCGGGACGCATTACCTACTCCACCTATTGAGTAATCAAAGGCGTGTTTTATTTACCCAACGGTCACTAGAACCCCAACACACAGGTACATAATGTCATGCCTGTTTCCCACTGGGGTAGGCAGAGACAATGGTTATCACTGGCACTGATTTATTTAATTTAGATAATTAGAAACTGAAAGTAAAGAAAAGCGGTGACAGTCCAGTTATCGAACTCGCCTCTCACTGGAGTGGTACGGGTTCAAACCCAAGCGGCACTCATTTTTTAAAGTTATATGCGATTTAAGAAATTAAAATGTCACTTGCTATAACGGTGAAGGACACATGAAGAAACCTGCATACCTGAGAGTTCTTCATAATGTTCTCGAATGCATGTGAAGTCTGCCAATCCGCACTTCGCTAGCGTGGGGGACTAAGGCCTAATCCCTCCCATTCTGAGAGGAGACCCGTGCCCAACAGTGAGACAAAAAAAGGGTTGTGATGAATTAGAAACTGTTTTTTTTATATAATCGGAGTCGGAGTTTGTGCCCGGTGTATGGCAAAAGGCTCACCAACTTATATCTCATAGAACCATAGCATAACTGGTGAAAAGTGGTGTAACAAACACAGGTGTGATGTTGTTTAATACAAAAAATTCGCTAGCTATTTCATCGCTTTCTATGAGACCGGTGGTTTACGCGTACCTATTGATAGATCTTAAGGGAACGGTCTCTTTACAACGTTTCGCCGCTGGAGCCTCATCATTTTGATCGTAAACCGAATGGTTCATCATAGTATGCGATTATATTTATCCAATGATATTTTAAGAAAGAAGATACGTCACGTTCATACTGCACGCACAGCATAATCGTTCCGCGACACATAAATACATATTTAATAACATTGTATATACACACACGCTATAAGTGCGACAGGAAATACACAAAGCGTAAGAGTGAAAGATACAGCTATTTGTAATCAGTACAATTAGCGCGCACGCTCACAATAACAGGTCACAGCTCGACCCACTGCAATGGTCACAAGTGAGACCAATTCACGGCACGCTTTTGGTGCGTTGGTGCGTATCAAACTCTTGTAATGTAGGTATATAATATCATTGTATTTATTGGTTGGCTGGTTTTCTTATGTCTGGAATGGCTATGAATAGCGTCTAAAGTTTATAGGGATACTAGTGTACGCGCCTACGAACTCTTTATGATTTTTAGAGTGAGATGTGTCAGAGATTTAAAAAGGTTTCTTTGGCATCTGTCTTTCTTGTAACTTTTAACCATTGATATATAGTATATTTAACTCAGTGCTTTTAACTAATTTTTTGTACTGAAAGTTGTGTTTAAATAATGTTGAAATACATGCTTGGCTTTGTGAAATAAATGTATTAATAAGCAAGCAAACATTATTTTATGATTTGTCAAAGTATTAGACACTAGTGTCTTACTAAAGAAGTATTATTAGGCGTGCCGAATGGTAATTATTAGTCATTAAATTAGTAATTCTTACTGAAGCAACCATTTTATAGGGGCAGAAGGCATAGCTTGTAAGTTATAACGAATATTAAATTAGATGTTGACAGTCGAAAATTATGTATAAGCATTCTAAGCCTTAATTTTCATGGATTTCCTTACGCCGTTGACGTTAAGACACTTAAAACCTATTGTAATATAGTATAAATTCATCAAGTTTTAACGTACTTATTTAAACCACATTTAAGTACAATACAGCACTATTGACAAACCAGTATAAACATTGTATAAGCCTTAACAATCAATTTTAACGATTCATCAGCCGGGTTGAATTTCAATCATTTGAAAATTTGAATGAATCATTCACTGCATACTGCATTCACACGAATGCATTTGCTAGGGTACATATTGATGCGTCCTTATTGACGGATGAATGGATACGTAATATATTTATGTATTGTAATGGCCTCCGATCCTATAATCTGTTTCTGGTTAAATGAAACATTCTTATACAGAAGTTATTTGTTAACTAGATACACAGAAGTTATTTGTTAACTTGATATAAAGAATAACTTGATAAACAGAAGATATTTGTTAACTAGAAAAACTTAAGTTATTTGTTAACTAGGTAAACAGTTCTTAAGTAGACAGCAGGCAGCTGCTGGACTCAGAGGGCACAAGACTGGGAAGAGTTGGGCAGGCCTATGTCCAGCAGTGGACCCTTAAAGGCTGATGGATGGTACAATTTTTAATTCAATAAGGGATTAAGAGAATAATCTGTCGAATTAAAGTATCAAGAACCATCTGGGTGTCCAAGATTCTCATAGATCCATATTTTATCGCTTCGACATGAAAACTTTTCCTCTGAAAGTCGTATAAGAGTTAGAAAATTTACACGTTCTCGTAAATGTCTATTTGAACTTTACAGATTAGAACTAGGGACTTCAAGGCTTTAGTTCAGGTTTATGCAGATATTTTACTGCTATTGTCAGGAAGATAAAACCAATGAACAGAACATGTTCTAGTGTTCTGTTCATTGGTTTTATCCTTTATAAGAGTATATAGGGCTAGAGGACGCCCGCAGCTTCGCTCGCGTGGAATAAGACATAACAATAGTTTCGTTTACACCTAGTAATATTATTATAGGAGTGTCGCGCCGCGAGCGCGTTCACTCCTGAAGATGATCGATCGAAACTATTCGGCTTATTTCCGACTTAAATCACACGTGAGTAAGCCGGTAACTTCAACTATCTATTGTACTTACTCAATTATAACGTTCTATGTCCTGCATATTCAATTAGCTCAAGAAACCTACGTCAGCACTATTTTAACATTGAAACGTCAGTAGTTTCAGCATCTTAATGAGTTCAGCGGAGCTCAGTCGACGCGCGGTTGGGACTAAACTTGTATAAAGGATTGCAATGGAAGCGTCGGGTACTTAGACGATTTGAAATTTAAAATGGCCACCATGTCACGAAACTCGAGCTGCGCCATCTGTTAGCGATAACATGAACAGAAATACATTAAAACATAATAACTTTAATAAAATCAGGTTCATTTTAAAATTGCAACAAAAATGATGTACATCAAAATAAATTCAATTTTTGGGTGGTGCTGCAAGCTCGTTTGCTATCTTCTCTCCATAAAAAAAAACAAATACATATAAATTATATCTCCCTCATAACTGCCTCTCCAACAGATTCTCCAAAATCGGCGCAAATCATTTGAAATAATATGACGTGTGATCAATCAATATCAATTGAAATAATAGGCTGTGGCAATGAGTATTTAAACTGTTCTCACAATTCAAATTTAACAAATTGCTGATAAATTGTGGTTTTAATCAATTCTGTACTATATCTGGTAGGTACCTCTAAACATCAACATAGACGATATGTATCATAAATGATTTGCTGCAAATCATTAGCGTCCCACTGCTGGGCAGTCTCTTCTCACAACCTAGAAGGGCTCGTACTTCAGTCTCCACCACATTGCTCCAGTGCGGATTGGCAGAGATGCTAGTTTAACCGGAACTTCGCATGTTTTTAGGTCTTTTAAAGGCCCTTGTCTTGGCATAACGACTGTTCTCTTGTGATAACAACCGAGACCTTACGTGCCCTCTGAAGCACAGAAGCTTTATTACATATAAGTATACTTATGTATTTTTTCTCTTAACTTCTCGTGTAAGGCTTGACGTCATATTTTTTTTAAATTTTATTATATTTTATGTATGTATCTACATAACATTAAATCACGCCTGTATTTCCCCGATAGGGTAGGCAGGGGGTTCACACACTTTACTATATAGTTTTAACTTTTCACGAGCTGTTTGTTGTAGCAGTACATTGGGCAGAAATCTAGAACACGAGCTTTTAGTAGGGATTTCAAGTTAAAAAATCTCAGTAATAATTTGCCCGACCCGGAATCGAACCAAGTACCTTTAGATTAGCAGTCGCGCCTGACCACTAGATAGAGAGAGACCCTAATGTCTCGAGCCTTCCCACGAGCCAAATAGATTACACGGCTAACCTGTCATCAAGACAAGTACGCACAAAGTGAAATACGAAGTGACATAAATCTCACTTAGGCACCAGCTTCTACCGACCGGCGCGGCGCCAAATACAGGCACAGTGGAGCCTTAGGCTGGGAATAGATTGCCGATTTTTCTCTCCGATAGTCGGATCCGATAGTCTGATCAGACAATCGGTAGGCACTCCATACAAACTCGGACGTCCGATCCGACTATCTGATCTTATGTTTATTTAGTACTCAAACAAATGTATGGTACGAGTGCCTTCAGATAGTCTGATCAGACTATCAGAAGGCACTCGTGCCATACATACTCGGACGTCCGATCCGACTATCGGATCGTATTTGTATTTAGTACACAAACAAATGTATGGCACGAGTGCCTTCAGATTGTCTGATCAGACTATCGGATCCGACTATCGGAGAGAAAAATCGGAAATCTATTCCCAGCCTTAAACTGGTACTCGATTGATACTATTTTCAGCTACGATACGGACCGGTTTTAGCAACTTTACTTAATGTACGGTCAGCAAAAAGCGGGCTTAGCTATAACGTGTTTATACTACACCTTTTTTTAACGATAGATTGCCTGATTAAGAAGAGTATTGGATCTCTGGCTTAGTATATTACTCTTTCTTTTTAACACAATTGATTTATAAAGGCCTCATTGCTAAGCACCATAGACTTATAGGTAAAGCCATTGATTAATTAGGCGTAAAGCACTTTACACTTTAGACGGTAAGCTTCGTATTGTTATGTCAGTTTAAAATCATACGTAGTATATTTGTTCGCTTGAATAATGGGTCTACGACAAGCCTACAATATAAGAATATTATCTTAATTCAATAACATTTTCCCCATAAGTTATGGAAGATTAAAGTCAAGGGCCATGGACGCTACAGGTTGTAGCTTCCATGGCCCAATGGCTCGCTAAAGTAAAGCTACGACGGGCGCGGTCGGTTTGTGGATGGGTGACCGCTAGTGGTGACAATTTCATGGGCGCTACCGTGTTTCGGAGGGCACGTTAATACGTTGTTTTCAATGATAAAATCGTTAAACCTTGTCGAAGACCTTCGAGTGGCTTGAGAACATTCGACACTAGGTTAGCCACTAACCCCTCCAATCAACCAATCCGCATTGGAGCAGCGCGGTGGAGTATGCTCTAGACCTCCCACAGATTGTCAGTCTGTGGAGGAGACCCGTGCCCAGCAGTGGGACGTCTATGGATTGCAGCTTAGCTTAGCTACTGGTTGTGTGTCCACTTTGTTTAAAGGATTTATAATGTGGGAAGGAAAATATGTACCTCAAAACGAGACAACGTCTTGAAAACAGAGCAGCAGAGAGCAACATAGACATAGTAAAAACTCTTTATATGACAAAATAAAACTGTTCCAATCGAATCCGAAGGACACAACTCGTCTCGGGAATCGGATTTGTGTGCTGACAGTACACATTGGATGTGTCACCCAATGGCACATGGAGATAAACTGCAGCGTTTATGGCAAATTAAGTAGGCTATAATTTTAGAGCACTTATACACTAACATGATTAATACAGTAATCTCTCGTAAGTAAAGGGGATCCTGAATATAATAATACTAGTGGACGCCCGCAGCTTAGCTCGCGTGGAATTTGACATAACAATATTTTCGTTTACACCTAGTAATATTATATAGCGTATGTCACTCAGTGAAGATGCAGCTTTCTAATGGTGAAAGAATTTTTGAAATCGGTCCAGTAGTTTTTGTGTGAAAACATTACAAACAAATTTTTCCTCTTATGTCTAATTCCACGCGAGCGAAGCTGCGGGCGTCCACTAGTAATAAATAAACGATAAAAGTCCACTGTTGCGGGTGGGGGACACACACAGAATACAACACAATTTAACATTTATGATCGTAATACAAATATTTTTAAGCGAAATAAATATCTCTCCCGGCCGGGATTCGAACCCGTCAAATAGGTCGTCACGAGGCTTCAATCCATCAAACAATATCAACATTCACAGCAACCAACGACGAAGCACGTCGAGCTCATCCAGCCAAAAAGGGTAAGCATTTAAAAGGTATGCAGCGTTCTGAATAAATAAACACCAATCTACACGGATCATAAAAATATTGCGAGTCGCGATACCGTCAGTCAAGATTACTCGCTTGAAGTCAGGGTGCGAGGAGGAAGAATAAAAGGAAGATATAAAAATAAAAAATAACCAGACCTATTAAAATGAATCAGAATTTTACTTAATATTTTATTACAAGTTACAATAGCATGGAATTGAACTTACTGGAAACATGAACTATTAATTAAGTGTTATGTGCTAAAACTATGATAAATTTATTAGTAGTACAAACTACAAAGGGATCGGCAGAGGTGTGTAGTAAGTATAGTCACATTTCACCATATTTAATCAAGATATTCCTTCAATAATATTGGGGAATCAAAAATGGAATGGGGCGGATCCTATTTATTGAGAATGAAAAATTTACTATTTCAAATATTTTTAGTAAAATTAAAATTACTTTTTTTTTTTTAAGTTATTTATGCGTTTTACTATGTTGTACAATGTTTGCTATTTGTGTTGCAGTTTTTACGTACAAAATAATTATAATTATTTTGTACGTAAAAACTAATTATAATTATTTGAAATAGTAAATTTTATATAATAAAAATATTTTCTTTCTTACGTTTTATAAAAAAGGGTCAGTTATTAGTGCTATAAAACTGACACACGAGATTTGACCTAATGTAAATTTTATGAACTTTTGTAGTTGTCGCATGCAAGCGCGACCGCTAAGCAGGGTTCGATCTCCGCGTTGGGCTTAGTATTATTGGGTTTTCCCCGGGTTCGATCTTCGGGGAAGTATAGACAGATGTTACACATATCTGCTTCTATATTCTATGGAATCAGTTATCATTCAATCCCTCTCAAAGACAATACGGAACTTGGAACTAATCCATATTTAATGCCTCAAGAGTTCTACAGAACATTCTGGAATCAATCGCATACGCATACAGTTGAATTCCGACGAATCCAACTGTTGTCACCCTATCACCGCCGCTTCCCGCCCTCCAGCTCTGCATAATTTAACTCGCTTAGCGGCGCCGGCAAGCGGCAATCCCAACTTGCGACTGAAAGGCAAACTGTTCGAGTCAAACCGGAGTTGAATCCAATTTGCGGAATTTAAACTTGTTAATGGGCATTCGCCGGCGTTTTTGTTAAATCCCTATTCAGGCTGATTCATGCTCAGCAGTTAATGAATTGGTCTGGTGGCATCAAGTGACCATTTTCACGCGGCGGTAACCTTTTAAAGGTGGCCGGTTATCGGGAGCGTTTCGGGTTGTGTGGAATTACCAACCACTAAACCTCCAAATGTAGCGTCCATAGCCCAATGTCTCGTTTCGATTCAATGTGATCGAAAGAGTTAGTAACGATGGGCGCGGTCGGTTTGTGGATGGGTGACCGCTAGTGGCAAAAAATTCATGGACGCTACCGTGCTTCGGAGGGCACGTAAAGCCGTCGGTCCCGGTTGTTTTCAATGCTGGAAACAGTCGTTAAGCCTTGTCGAAGACCTTCGGGTGGCTTGAGAACATTCGACACTGGGTTGGCCACTAACCCCTCCACCAATCCGCATTGGAGCAGCGTGGTGGAGTATGCTCTCTCTCTCTTCTTAGCATTAAACTTAAAAAAAACTTGGCCATTTAAAAGACCTCACCTTAAAATACACGTTTAAACCAAACATATTTTTAGCATGTAATTGCCCACCATTTTGACATTTCACCCATCCACTCATGAAGCTTTTCATACGTGCATTCTCAACCAAGAATGTGTACTGGCAACAGATTAATTAAACTCATGGAAAATGGTCAGTGGAGGGAGGTTAACTGTGAGAAGAGATCAGAAAATATACAGCTATTGAGCGTACTGCGTAGCATTTCTACCCACTTTACCTCATAATAAATTACCACACCAACTGATGGGCTGGCAGGTGATAATTAACTATCAATTTAAAACATAGATAACGTCTTGTGGAAAAGAGGATCGAAGATGGAAGAAAGGATCGCTTGGACAACATGATAATTAGTGGGACCACAAATTATCATGTTGTCGAAGTCAATTCCTTAGGAGTACATGCCCACTCATAGAATCCCTATAAAGCCGACTTAAAAAGTGCTCTACCAACAAATAATTTCCCTCAACATCGTGATCCGCTTAACGTTAACGATAAGACATCACAGCGCAATCCAAAACGTTTATAGGACCACTAAAAAGAAGATTTCTCATTTCAATTTAACTGCAGATGGGAATGGGAACGGCTGCCCTATATGGATGTCGGAAGCAGGACTTTCTCGCGAACGACCGGCGGAAGGACTCGTCAAGATTGCATCAGCTATGAGAGGAATTCAATTAAAGTTCCAGAGATATTGCTGTCCTTGCAGAAATGGTTGATGTGACCTCATACCTGTCTCGTTGTGACAATGTTTCAGAACAAATGTTACATTCTTTTTGAGAAGTACAATCCTTAGATTTACCCCATTATGTTGCCAACAGGTTCCAGTTACTTGACGGTTTAAGGTTGACTTCCAAACAGCAGAAGTACGTAGAGGAGTTGATGATACTCCCTCATATAAAAGGCAAGTCATCATCATCTAAATTCTAAAAGATGAATGAATTTTTATGGATTTATGCTTACCTCAATCCTTACACACCTCGTGGGAAACAGTCACACTATATTTCCATGTAGTACGAAGCGTCCATAGCCTAATGGCTCATGTCGATCGTATGTGATCAACCGAATTAACGTCGGGTGAGGTCGGTTTGTGGTGGTGGAGGTTCGTATGTGCTTGGTTTGAACCCGGACCTCTCGAGTGAGAGGCGAGTTCGATATCCACGTGCTTTACTATTGTGCTTTATCTCCCTCCTTGCTCGACTTATTATGTCAACAACTGCACTTTGCACCGAATGAAAATTTTAATTCCGTCACTCCCTTAGCGATGGCGCTAAGCGGCCCTCAGTCTCCCAGCACTTGACTTATCTTTATGGACCTTCTAAACGGTTATTGTACACAGGCTTTTTGTGTTCCATTGAATAAATTTTCGTTTATAGCTCGACACGACACTTGCCATCATTTACACGGGCGTGAACATAATGCTCTGGCCCTGTTGTTGAATAAGGAGGCTATAAGAATGGTCAAGAGTGAGCTATAAAGCCGGCTTGTGCGGTAGTCTTTAAAAACGTTTTTTTTTTTTCAAGACTACTATAATATTGATTCGACTTTTTTAAGAGTAGATCCTAAGAAAATACTCGTAGATATTTATAAACCTATGTATCACTATCCCAACCCTTTCTTTGTCCCACTGTTGGGCACAGGTCTCCTCTCAGAATTGGAGGGATTAGGTCTTAGTCCACCACGCTGGCCAAGTGCGGATTGGCAGACTTCACATGCCTTAGAGAATATTATGAAGAACTCTCAGGCATGCAGGTTTCCTCATGTGTCCTTTACTATTAAAGCAAGTGACATTTAATTTCTTAAATCCCGTTTGTTTAATTATCCCGTAAGTTTGAACCCGTATATTAACTATGTATAGCCCATTATAATGAGATCGGCTATTAAAGTAGCAGTCTGCTCGCATCAGGGACAATCAATCTTATAATTGATTTAGCACCAAGATGATATCGCGAATACGGCCTTCGCAACATAATGGATGAATAAGGTACATATTCGTCGAAAGTGTACGATAAAATCTGATATTAACAATATTTCTGTTATAATCAAAAGGGTAAATAGTTCTGCGTTGGACGGATTCTGGATCGGACTTTTGCAATCTTAGTTTTACAATTTAGTTTCCCTTCTTATGCGGACTAAAACTTTTTCTTAGCTGGCCCGTGATGAAATTTATGGGATGCGTTTAACTGTCACTGTCAAAGCTTTACCTATGTGAATTATATAATTCAATAATACATTCCCGAGTTTGACAGCACGATCAAATGGTTTGTTTTTACTCAATGACAATACATGTTGTTCATTTACGTTCTCAATTATATAGTTACAATATTTTCCTACAACTTCCAGCGTCTTTAGACTCCGCGATATTATCGACGCGTTTTTCATTTAGCTCTCTTGTTTTAAACTTTGTACTTTCTAAAATATCTACAACTTCCTCTTCGCTGAGTGAGGCATTAAAATGAATGAGCCAAAGTTGTGTTTTTATACCTGTTAAATTGCTGTTTAATTTTTAGCTTTTTTTTCTTTTAAAGTGTTTGAATTGGTGAGAATTTTATGTCGGGCTTAATGGTTTGTTTGTTTTTTCTAACTTTTATGTAATTTGAATTTAGAATTTGAAAGAAAAACATTATTCCTTTCAGTTTAGTATGACATTCAAAAGGAAATATTCTATCATTTATTCTGATGAAAGACTCTTTTTAAAAGCTTTTATTTAACTTCACTCGTATGTAAAAGTATGTCCTGGAATCTTGCAATCAATATTTCACCCACTTCCACTGAAGCTATCGAGATGAATTTTGGCACACATATTTGGTTCCGATGACAATGCATGAAAATAAAATAAAAAGTTTTAAAAAGCTTTTTAAAAAAAAAAAATTTTAAAGGTATAATTATTAACTATTATAACTATTTTAAATAGTCTTATTATTTTCATCACTATTCGTATCTACTGTTTGTATTTTCGCATGGATAATAGATAGCAAACGTGCACGCGACTCATCCGCTGCCGCCCATCACAACCGTGAAAGTCTCTAAAAGAACAAGTCTTGTACAAAGTCAGTTGCAGATGCGATGCTACCCTTGAAGACTAACATGGTCGCCTCAAGTTCAATCGGAAACCACACTTTCACACCAGACCACAATTGCTTAAACAATTGTTACACGGCAGAAATACAAAAACAAGAATTAGCAAATATGTAGTTCAATCTTATTAAAAAAAAAGTATGTTCCATGTTCAAAAAGAAAATTTTTAAGGTGCGTTTCCATATCATATGCGATGATTTATGTATCCTATTTAATTGTGTTATTTTCTGTGTCTTGAGCGACTGGTTGATACCTAGGTAGGTATATACATTACTAGTGGACGCCCGCAGCTTCGCTCGCGTGGAATTAGAGATAATAATAGATTAAAAAGTAGCCTATGTCCTTCCTCAGGCTCTAGACTATCTGTGTACCAAATTTCATTTAAATCGGTTCAATAGTTTTGGCGTGAAAACGACACAGACAGACAGAGTTACTTTCGCATTTATAATATTATTATATTATATGGATTGCCGTTCAAGGGAAAGGCGCGTCGCGTCGTGGCGGCACATTTATCCTGCTTAATAATGCAAGCTATACCAATCTGGGCCGTCTCGCTACATTATAAATGTTCGCTGATAATAGCTTTGTTAGTCTACATCGGTTTTTGTCAATATGATAGTGTATTTTACGGCTAGAGAAATTATATATCGTAGCAAAAGTCTAGTTATTACTCGTATGTTTTATTAAACATACGAGTAACTGGTGTTTTTTCATAACAGATTGTTATGACGTAAGCGAGGATACACTGTACAATTAGCTAGCTAGCTAGCTAGTAACAAATAAGATATGACTGTGTACCATTCCGCATCGATCAAGGATGTTGATGCTGATTGTTTTTTTTTTTTGTACTGTTTGTTTTGTATAAATTATTATATCAGCTGGCATGGGGGAACAACGGACACATACCCGCCTTCCACCTCAGGGTATAGGGGCTGTCTGAAAACCAGCGCTACACGGGTCTCTAGCCTCGCAGTAACAACAGCTGAGACAGCTCCTGTTGTCATTTTGTCTTAATTTTTTTGGTCTTTTGTATTTCCTACCACTACGTCAAACCTATTACCTAATGACAATAAAAATTTATTATTATTATTATTAAGGAACTGATTCACCCGGCAGTGCATAAATGGCGCTAGCGATTTTTCCGCGGCCTACTTTGTTTACGGCGGCTGAAATTTGCAGTGGGATTACAACAAGACACAGATAAATTTTTCTTCAACTGGTAATCATCAACAAAGCCTCTTTCTTGAAGATCCAAATTCGGCATCCTTAAGTGGCCAGCATCAAAAAAATTAAAATTCAAAATTCAAAAAATATTTTTCAATTTCCCCTTCGTCAACTTCGTGCCTAACATTAAGCTTCTCGTCGTAGAACAAGGCCCCGTTCCCGAATCCCCACGCATTAGGGTGCGCCATGGTACATTTATCCCGCTTAATAATGTAACGCCTTACAAATCCGGAGCTCCCTCGTAGTAACGCGTTTATGTGTTTGGTTATACAACGTGGCAGCCTCCGCTCTTTGAAGCTTCTGTAGTCTTGTAGGCTCCTGAACGGAATACACCGGGTTGTTCGCTGTTATTCAATGATGCGATGCATTGGATGTTGTATTTTGACGTGATAACATCTTATAAATTGATGAACAGCGCATATGAAAAAGTATCCCGTTCCGCTTCCGTTTCCGTTGAGTGTTTTTATTAAATTAATTTTTAATTTTATTAAATTAATTTTACACACGACAACATTGGCGTTTCCATGGCTCCGAAATAGGGAACTGTCAAAATAAATATATAGACTTGTCTGTTATCTTTGTATTTTCAATTCTCTTTTTTTGTATTGTTTAAAATATTGATTATGACGTTATCACGTAAATCTATCGTCCGTAAACCGACTTTACAGACAACCATTTATTTTTATGGATGTAAGATAATAAGGCATTAAGTCCGCCCATTGTATATATATCTCTTTAGAGGTGTCAATAAAGTTGAATAAATAAATAAATAAATAATAACAAACGAGCTTGTGGCACCACCCTTCCGCTGCATATTACAACTGTGATAGACTCAAATAGGGACTGCAATAGTAAGTCTTGTTAGCTGAGAGTTAATTTGAACATTAGTTGGTCAATTCGTTACTGGGAATGAGGACTGTTAGTGATAAAAGAAGAATACAAGGTAGACGTGGTGTCTACCTTGTACAGGGTCTACCAATTGCACATAACTCCGACGGTCAGAAGCAACGGTATTTTTATCGTGGAATAAATTCGATTAAGTGTCCGTGCAGCCGTCCCGTAACTATATTATATCAACAGTGTCACTGCCATGTGTTGTCGGCGCAACAATGCGCATCATAACATCGCACGGGGTTTATAAAAAAAAACGGCCGTGAGCGAGTCGGACTGGCGCACGAAGGGTTCCGTACCATTCCGTACATTCCGTACATCTATAAAAACCGCAAAAATATCATGTCTGTTGATTGGGAGCCCCCCTTTAATTTTTATTTTTCTATTTTTTAGTATTTGTTGTTATAACGGCAACAGAAATACATCATCTGTGAAAATTTCAACTATCTAATTATCACGGTTCATGAGATACAGCCTGGTGACAGACGGACAGCGGAGCCTTAGTAATAGGGTCCCGTTTTATCCTTTAGGTACGAAACCCTAAAAACGCATCTACGAATACATACAATGCGTCCATGAAATTTTCCCCCCACACAAAACCTCCTACTTTGCACCCCACCACAAACCGATCGCGCCTGTCGTCTTTCGATCACACTGAATCGACGCGAGCCATTGGGCTATGGATGCTACAAAATATTACTTACGTCACTTAGGTAATTATTGTAAACTAGCTTTTAGCCGCGGCTCCGCCCGCGTGGTCAAAGGGAATTAACAATGAGTTGTTTAACATACATGACACATTTGTGGTGGATGAATTGTGACAGTTCCACATTTAAAAGATACTTAGAGGAACCTGAGGTAATACTGACCGCAGATAAAGTGTACGTAAACTGACTTACTGGAGCAAATAAAAAAACATCGATATCTTCAAATGTGGATGTTTTACCGAGGTAAAAAGTAGCCTACGTCGCTCTCCACCCTCCTCACTATCACCACACACAAAAACCATACCATTTAATAGCTTCGTTGCGACGTGAAAGCCGGACAAACAAACAAATAAACAAACAAATACACTTTCACATTTATAATATTAGTATGGATTAGCCATAAGGCAGGTTAGGCACCTGTGTAGGATTAGCTATTCATTCAAGGATCAATAGCTCATCCGTTGCTTTATATTAATCAGTTTAGAATAGCATTATATCTCTTCTCTTTAAGTAGTTTGTAGTTACCTAGACTTTCGTTAAGCGTGTGTAATCACCTCATAGCGAAATAAATTATTTGAATTGAATTTGACTATAATGTTATATCAATTGGTATAATTCTGCAATGCATTACCTATACCTATTGCTATTCTCTTCGGACAAAGCCCTCGTCTATACGATTACGATTACCTATGTAATTATGATAGAACTTCACGTACAGGTAAGTTCGTTTAATCATTAATTATATTCCACGTTTTAGTATGTGGCGCCCCGTCCAGTTAGAATACATCAGCATTATCATTTGTGACCAACTGCAGGGCAAGAACACTACGTAAATGATATTAATCACACACTCATCAGGTTTCATTACCGAGCTACTCTATAAATAGAGTGCTGGTTGATTACGAGTTATATAGTGTCATACATACAGTCATACTTAGCTGTGTACCTGCTGCGGACATACAATTGTTATATACCTTCCGGTACAACACGCAAGATCAAAGATTATATTGTTAAGCAGGTCGAGGAGCCATTGAAAGTAGTTTTATATCGATGTACAGTTGGTTACAAAAGTTGATTAAATTTCGACAAATAAAATTTGCTTGGAATCTGTGTAAAATTTTAAATTTCGACGAAAATTATTTAATTAATTTTAACAATTTGCTAAATATATTTATATGAAAGTAAGTCGTGGTGATTTCGGAGCCAACACACTACGTATAACATTGACAGTTATCCAAGATCTTGAGTCATTTTTTAATTATGCCAATTTTTTATAATTAAGCCAAGCTCAATTGAAACAAGTTACGCCCATGCAATTTTATTGTTCTGCATTTAAGTATATTCAAATATTTGTTACAAAGTGGAGTTACATAAAAAAATTAAACGGAACTACAGTAAGTGGCAGTAGCGTACTATTAATTACTTAAACAGAAAATGAAAAATAAAATGAAACTTCTTTGTTCACTTTAGTGTCCTTAAGAGAATAAAAAAACTTTACTTTGGCTCTGGAATTTCTTTTGTGTACTTAGTAAGATGTCTCTTTTACATTTTAAACCATATTCATTGTTGCTCAAATTATTTTTTATTTTTTTCAGGTAATAAAAGTTTGCAGTCAAGTCAAAATTTAATATCAAGTGTATTTAACTATGGTGAGTATGCACTAAGTGTGGTATTAGAAATATAAGTACGTATGTATGTATTATTATTATTATTTTTATGGATATAAGATAGCAAAAGAGGTTGTAGCACCACCCATCCGCTGCCGCCCTTGACAACTGAGACGGATTTTGAATAAGACTCAAACAGGGACTAGGATGATTAGTCCAGTAACCACCACACCTTTCCAACCGGACCACAATTGTTTTAAACACAATTATTACTCGGTAGAAATGGTAGTAGTTACCGTGGCGGGCGGTGGTACTGCCCCGGGCGAACTCTATATGGAACAAAATAGGCTTCATATAAAACCTATTTGGTTTCCTATAGGCTCTACCACCTAACAAATATTAGAAATAAAATTGAAATGCTCCATGTATCAGTTGACCATAAAATGTGATTAACTGATCTATACTAATATTATAAAGAGGAAACATTTGTTTGTAACGTTTTCACACAAAAACTACTGGACAGATTTCAAAATTATTTCACTATTAGAAAGCTGCATCTTCACTGAGTGACATAGGCTATACCTATAATATTACTAGATGTAAACGAAACTATAGTTATGTCTACGCGAGCGAAGCTGCGGGCGTCCGCTAGTAATCAATAAAATTACCTTTAGATTTGTTGGCTTGACTCAGAAAAAAATCTATAGAAGGTAAGGTTAAGCCTTATGTTATGCTAAAATTTGGGCTATCAGTAGTGCTTCAAACTAAAATGATATAATAACTCGTTTGTTAAACATGTGCGAAAGTTTATTATTTTTTGTTGCGCACTGTACTAGCATTGCATCGGTTAGATTATCTGGGTTACTTTGAATACAATATTGAATACAATACTTTGAATACAATACCATTGTCTGTGGTACCCTCGTGGCGAGGTCCTGTGGGATTCAGTTCGAAAGCGAATCTGTTTGAGTTGCCTTTTAGGTGTACCTTCCATATAGAGTTCGGCAGAGGCAGTACCACCGCCCGCCACGGTACCTAGTACCATTTCTGCCGTGTAAATTGTTTTTAAAGTTGTGTTTTGGTTGGTTGGTTCGGTTTTGAAAAGTGAAAGGTTACACTTTTCTAGAGGTAACCATCATAGTCCTTGAGGGTAACAACGATTCTGCGACCGACTTGAAACAAGGCTCTTTGTAAAAATTACTGTACTGGATACGAAAATCATCGTTTAGGAGAGGCCCCGTGCTCATTTGCTATCTTATCTTATATCCACACAATAAGTTGTGGGTAAAGAACTTTATTTCTCAAAGAATAAATACATTATTCACTTATAGAGAAATAACAATTTACGAACTAATAAATATAACACACAATAAGGGTACTACATCTAAAACTATATTGTCACTGTATCAACACATGCGTAGATGATCGCAGATACAAAGATCTAAAGCAGAATCGACTGGAAGTGACAAACATGGTTACCTCTAGATGTCGGCCTACGAACCTATTTTCTCCTCGTCTATCACAGCTTCAGAATATAACTGATTGTAGCGGCGTGTTCTGTTAGAATAAGAAGTTACTGGGCGTTACTTGTTATGATATAATTGATCGCGTGATTGTAACCGCAGATGTTACTTAAGACCCTGAGCCATTCATCATCGTTGACACGAGCTTAGTGAGGTGTGTGCACTATCCGACATGTTTGATGAAATACGAGCTTGATGACGTAGTGTTGATATATCCATACTAATATTATAAATGCGAAAGTAAATCTGTCTGTCTGTATGTCTGTCTGTCTGTCTCGCTTTCACGCAAAAACTACTGAACCGATATAAATGAAATTTGGTACACAGAAAGTCTAGTCTAGAGCCTGAGAAAAGACATAGGCTACTTTTTAATTGGAAAAAAGTGTTGTAAAGGGTTGAAAAGGGGGATGAAAGGTTGTATGAAAGTATTGTCATTTTCAGACCCAGAAGCATAAAATTTATATTTTAGGCTGTTGATTAGATATAAATAAATATGGCATTCAAAGTTTCTAAAAATGTTACCCATATGGGTGTAAAATAAACATAGGGGATACACACATATTACACATTTACGGATTCATTACAAATTTGTGGAGCTAAAGTTAACGCGTTAAAGATAATCTATTATGTATTATGTCTTATTCCACGCGAACGAAGCTGCGGGCGTCCACTAGTCTGTTTATATATGTATTTAGCTTTATATGGATGCTTCGCTTCGTGGCGGGAAATATATCTTTTATTTTTTTGTTGTTTTCAACTAGATATAACAAGAAGTGACTTAGTTACGCACATCTGAAAAGCATTGCATTTTTCAAATAATCTTACGCAGTTTATGCCAATTCACTATATACAAACTATAGCAAAGGTCAAAGAGTAGGCAGTAAAGTTTAAAACGTCGCAGCCCCAGAGATAGTGGCATTAAAACCTAATTCCACCGTCCCTCCAATCCCTCGAATCCCCCGGGTGGTTGTAAGACTTATTCTCGAGCTAAGCGGGTTAAGAGATCTTGTTACAAAGCGTTCGGAACACAGTTGTGAGACTTGCCAGTTGATGGAACGGGATGGCGCTCGCTGATCCAATTGAACAGGCTCTACTGAATTGTGTAATCGTGAGTGGAATGATGAGCAACAGTTTGCCTTGTAGCTTGTCTGATATCCGCTGCGACTCATAGACGTCCCACTGCTGCACGGGTCTCCCCAGACGTAGCTGCGGGGGGTCTAGAGCATACTCCACCACGCTGCTCCAATGCGGATTGGTGGAGGGTTAGTGGCCAACCCAGTGTCGAATGTTCTCAAGCCATCCGAAGGTCTTCGACACGGCTTAACGACTGTTTCCAGCATTGAAAACAACCGGGACCGACGGCTTTACGTGCCCAGCGAAGCACGGTAGCGTCCATAAAATTTTTGCCACTAGCGGTCACCCATCCACAAACCGACCGCGCCCGTCGTTGCTTAACACTTTCGATCACATTGAATCGAAGCGAGCCATTAGGCTATGGACGCTACACGCTACAGGGTCACTCAATCAAGTCTATAATATAGCTAGTGACATTTAATTTCTTAAATAACTTGAAGAGTCCTTGGTGCGTGCCGTTGGGTTTTGAACCCGGATCGCTCGAGTGAGAATTGAAATTGCCAGTTACTAGCCTTTTAAAATGAACACGCACGAAGTCTTACGATGAATGTATATTCGACGAATTGCCCTCGAAACGGTCCATGTATTTGAAATTTGTGCGGTTTGAACGACATGTGGCGCGGAGGGTCGCTCGGATCGTATGTCCGTTTCCTGACTCGAAAATGACGACGTAATAGACACTTTTTACTGGTGGACCTTTCCCCATCATGTGTGATATGGTCTTTTATCCATATGATTATGGATAAAAGACTTTATAATATAAAGCATTCATATAGTATGAAGTGTGAAAAAAGTAGGGTTTAGTATGCACGCTGAAAGTTGTGTCTAAATCCGTTCTATTTGTCCAGTTTTTGCTTAGTTTCGCGTCAAAATTTATTTTATCTTATTCATTCTAATCATCTAACAGATCATATTCAAATGATATTCAAACGTTACGTAATAAACACGCTGTTATTTAATAAACATAAGAAAATTATTTAAAAACAAAGTAAGACCATTAATATTTTTAACTAAACTAAATATGTAACTAACCGGCTACTTATTAATAAAACTAATGGACGTCCGCAGCTTCTCTCGCGTGGAATTAGACATAACAATAGTTTCGTTTACACCTAGTAATATTATATAGCCTGTGTCGCTCAGTGAAGATGCAGCTTTCTGGTGAAAGAATTTTTGATATCGGTCCAGTAGTATTTGTGTGAAAACATTACAAACAAATGTTTCCTCTTTATAATATTAGTATAGATTACAGACGCCACATTACGTGAATTCTGATGACACAGCAACACATTGAAGTGCAGCATCGTCGGGAACCAAATTTATCGCGACGTCTGCGAATGCAAATTAGCGTCGCGACCGTACGCCGGCTTCGGCCTGGCTTCTGATTTATTAACATCAAGTATGTTTGCTTACTCGTGTATGTCTGCAA
This sequence comes from Carterocephalus palaemon, assembly GCA_944567765.1. Classification (NCBI taxonomy): domain Eukaryota; kingdom Metazoa; phylum Arthropoda; class Insecta; order Lepidoptera; family Hesperiidae; genus Carterocephalus; species Carterocephalus palaemon. The sequence continues at coordinate 9,971,600 of OX155658.1, forward strand.
CTATAATAGTGATACTACTTTCTCTATGTCTTTTTATTTTAACCATTTTATAGTTACGTACAATTTATCTGCATAGATCTATATGGATCTAACTATATGGATAAGCCAGCTTCTGTAGCTGATCTGTCCGCAATGTTCATCTTGTTTTGAGTTTCGTTAATCCATACTCCGTACTATATTACTTATTATATTATTATTACTAATATTATAAATGCGAAAGTAATCGTAAAAAGAAGTCTGTCTGTCTGTCTCGCTTTCATGCCAAACCTACTGAACCGATTTAACTGAAATTTGGTACACAGATAGTCTAGAGCCTGAGAAAGGACATAGACTTCTTTTTAATTGGGAAAAAGGGTTGAAAAGGGAGATGAAAGGTTGTATGAAAGTATTGTCATATTCAGTACTAGAAGCATAAATAACTAATTTTAGGCTGTTGATTAGATATAAATAAATATGGCATTCAAAGATTGCAAAAATGTTACCCTTACGGGTGTAAAATAAACATAGGGGTTAACACATTTACGGCTTCATTACAAATTTGTGGAGCTAAAGTTAACGCGTTAAGAAGAATCAATTAATATGTCTAATTCAACGCGAGCGAAGCTGCGGGCGTCCACTAGTCATAATATAGGTTTAAGAGTAAGATCATCGTATACACAGGTGTACGATACAAAGATATGATCACTTCAAGTGCCTTTATTTAAAAAAAAACTCTTATTTTGATGTTAAGTACAAGCACAGTTTACTTTAGATTAATGCAACAATTTGGTGGCATTACTGTAATGTTGGCTCATCGTTGTCATCAAAATCAGAATATTCACCATCCATGATATTTTCATTTCCATGGAACAAGCCTCAGACCAATAAAAAATAAGATATACGAAACGAAAAATCACTTATGTGTATTAAAGTCAGTTCAGCTAGAAATGCAGGGTCGCTATGGAAAGAGGAAATGCAAATTGTTGACGCGACGTACAATTTATTGGGGGATGTACGAGTAGTATGAAAGATAATGGTATGCAAATTTTACCCGCACGTAGGTCGAGGGCAGCAGGCGTGTTCTATGCCAAGTCAGAGGATAACTTATTCATGGTAGGATAGCAACGCATGCTGTATAATGGATGGTTATATGTGGACAGTAGCGTCCATAGCCCAATGGCTCGCTTCGATTCAATGTGATCGAAAGAGTTAAGCAACGACGGGCGCGGTCGGTTTGTGGATGGGTGACCGCTAGTGGCAAAATTTCATGGACGCTACCGTGCTTCGGAGGGCACGTAAAACCGTCGGTCCCGGTTGTTTTCAATGCTGGAAACAGTCGTTAAGCCTTGTCGAAGACCTTCGGGTGGCTTGAGAACATTCGACACTGGGTTGGCCACTAACCCCTCCACCAATCAATCAATCAATTTGTCTGTAAGTAATGTTTTTACACAAAAACTACTGGACCGATTTCAAAAATTCTTTCACCTTTAGAAAGCTGCATCTTCACTGAGTCACATAGGATATATTCCTTTTTTAAATAGGGATCCCTAATAAAATGCAATAATATAATAATAACCCAAGGTGTGAACCTAAAATATTCTTTACTGTGTGTACCTAAAACATTATTTACACCGCGTGCGCAAATTGTGTGTATATTACTATTATCACATTTCACCAGTTTACGTTCTCATGCTCTCAAAATTTGGAGTCCACTACGCCGTTAGATTCTACCGGCAACTGATTTGAATGCAATTTGTCGCTCGCTGCTTCACCGGGCATCGCATCAGCTAGTGAATGGCGAATCGGGAGATAAATTAAGTCTGCTAATGGAGTAAAGTCTGCAGTTTATACGCAAACGGCTGCTGTTCGCGTTTGATCTGCTTCGTTTGTCTTTTGTAAGGTACAATCTGATGTTGTATTAACATTATGTGCTTAAGTTTATCTCGGAAATTTATGTTGTAACGCAAACATTTATGTTCATTGAAATTATCTTCTAAAGCTGTTTCGAGAAGATTCATGAGGTACAGGTGATGAAGACTCATATTCGACATCAGCCGTGTGGCAGTTTGTTCTTGTGGTAGGTATACTGCGCCAGCAACGCATCTGTACGCATATTATATAGGAACAGACCAACTATTACACTATACTCTTTCTTATCTCTATCCGTCTTTATACTTACTTATTCTACGTTTGGCAGAGTTGTCACTGGCAATGCTCATTTGCTATACTATGCCAAAGTCTAGCGGTGAACGAAATCTGCAGGGGATAGCTGCGCATGTGTACAGTTGTGCGCGCAATTATCTCGATAAGGCTTGCTTGCAGTCAAAAATCGACTATCAAAAATTCACATCAATAAGGAATCAATTTGTTTTTGAATGCAACTGTATTTCTCCTCGACGACGATAATTTAATTTCGACTTCTGATTCACGGTTAGCTAGACTTTGGTGCCTTATGTAATATTTGCGGTTCATAAAAAAACCTTATGTAAACATTTCGACGAGGCAAGTGCTCGCATGTTAAACACCATTTAACTGGTAGTCGCAAGGTCAGCCGCGTGGTGCCACCAATCTCGCTAATTACACCGTTTGACGCCAATTGATAGATTGTTTGTTCTAAGGTCATTCGGTGAAATTGTTTGAATAAAATACAATGAACGGGGTTTTTTATGACTTCATATTTACATTGAGTAAGGAGGCTAGGTCGTGGGTAATGAGACAGAAAAGTAGATGTAAGTGGGTCGGCAATTAAACAAATAGCGCGCTAATGACGTGAAGACTGCTGCAAGATGGAGTAATGCGTCGAATCATCTTCGGTTTGCATAACTTAGTCCCTGGTAAGCACGAATGTCAATGGTTCTGCATGTGCGCCCTCCTGAAGGTCGACTGCTCCTTAGAGAGCTGTTGGACCTTCTTCCCCCAGGGGGCGACTAGCGCTAAATAGCGACTAACGGCTACAACAGCGCGGATTTCACTGATATGGTTCACCCCTGGAGCAATTGCTCGATTAGAAGGATCATCCATACATCCGAATTCCCTCACGCAGGAGCCCCCACAGCCAAAGAGGAGGAAAGGTTTCGATCGTTCTCAATGTTCTCGGATGGCGAGAGATACTTACCTAGGCTCAAAAGCAGGATAAAGGGACAGACAGAAAAGTTCCTTTATTGTACACCAAAAGGATAAAGATACAACATACAACAAAGGGACATTACTGATTAAAAAATTGTTAATACATACGTATATTTCAATCGAGTTTCAACTTCTCCACAATATCTTTGCCTAGCTTAGGTTTGAATGTGTACAGAAGACAAAATATAGATACGCAGTACTTCATACTTCGTTTATGAAAATAATATAAATGCGATTTTACTCTGCCGTTTTTTTTCTTCCGCGATCGACTGTTATAAGCGAACTGATTTGCTATGGTTGCGTCAGTCATTGTTTAAAATCGGTAACCTCTTTATTTTGTACTTCCATGGGAAAGGCATACTTATTTATTTTATTTTTATTCTGTTACACGAAAAATATGTTACAATGGGCGGATTTAATGCCTATTTCCATTTTCTGCTCAATGGTGATGGTGAGAATAGATATTCAATGGAATTACTTGATTCGATCGTCTCGATCATCTTGATGCAAATCGTCGTATACATAGTAATACGGCTGTACCATCGCCCAGTGCACTCTCGTACGTGTACATTGTAAATGAAGCTTGTTTCCACTGCATAGCCGGAGGCGTCGCCGTCGCCAAGGGCCTGATGCAAAGGGTTTCCATTTGCATTGGAATACAGTATGTTCGTGTGTCTGTTTGTCGACGAGACACTATACGAGTAGCTGCAAATCACCAGCCCGGATTAAAATTCGTTCTCTAATTCAAGAACGTTTGAAGAATTACTTTTGATAGATAAGTACTGCGTCATTGAAATGACACCTGCTGGTAGGTACCTGCTGGTATTGGTGAAGGAAAATTGTTGGGCACGGGCCACCTCTCCTCTCCTCCTCTCTCTCTCTCTCTTCAGCCCACATTAGTCCACTGTTGGACATAGGCCTCTCCCAAGGCACGCCACTGAGCCCTATCTTCGGCTCTCCTCATCCACTTGCTCCCCGCCGCCTAGCGCAGATCGTCGTGACACCTAGCAGGAGGTCGTCCCACAATACGTATGCCTATTCGCGGTCTCCACTCGAGCAGTCGTTTACTCCAACGATTGTCGGTCCTCCGGCAGATGTGGTCCGCCCATTGCCACTTCAGCTTGCTGGCTTTCAGAGCTATGTCGGTGACTCTTGTTCTCAGTCCCCGTCCTCTCCTCCTCATAACTTTAGAAAAGTCATTGGTGCGTGCCGCTTGGGTTTGAACCCGGACCGCTCGAGTGAGAGGCAAGTTCGATAGCCTGTGCTGCCACCGCTTAGTAATCCACCTCCCTTTAAACCCCCGCTGTTTATAGCTCTGACTATTCTGCTTAAGTAAGTTCAGTAAAGTGGGAGCGATACCGGGACGATTACAGATGCGATGCCTGCAAGGCTGTTTGCGTTCCATTTAAGTTCGTTTATCCTCCGGGAACTCCAATTTTAGAACTTACCTCATTAGCTTGTGTCGTGAATACTTAATGGCGAGACTTTGTTAAGTAACGCCACTTAACTTGCTTAACGATAAGTGATAAGGATGTGTTGATCGGATGTTTTTTAGCCGTAACCGTGAGACAATTTATTGTATGAGTATCTCTAAGGCAAGTGACGCCTGCAAATGAACTGTTGGTCAGCGTGGTGGAGTATGACCTAATTATTCTCATACTCACATACGCATATAGGGGCTTTACTTTAAATCCTCATTTAAACTTCAGAGTGACTTGTTACCCCGAGGTAACAAGTATGGGTCCACAAAATTTACTTGATAAGGCCCCCTATAGATTTCTGTGAGTACATACTAAAATTTATGACATACGTGATCTTAAATCTAAGCATAGCGATAGATACAGACTTACTACAGCATAGCGGTAATAAACGCTATACATTCATGCGGGCGGCGGACACAGACATAAAACTAAAGAAAATATTTATCCGCGATATAAATATCTACCCCAGCCGGGATTCGAACCCAGGATCCGTGGTTCGGCAGTCAGGATCGCTCACAACCACCACGGAGTCGTCTTTCGATGATACATGTTGCAGCTAAAAAAATATTTACTTACCTAAAACAGCCGTTTCTGTATATGTTGCCACAAAATAACGCGATTACCCAATTCGGTGCCTCTCAATAACCAAAGTGGGCTATCGAAATGAGATTTTTGTAAAGTAACAATAAATCACCTGCTCAGAGATCCTGAAGGAAACGCCGAGCTGAATGTAATCTGGAACAATTTAATACACCCGGCCTATCAATAGAAGCGTGAAAATTAAATTTCGACCAAGACTCGGGGTAAGTGATTTAGAAGCAACTTTGAAGAGCCTTTGGCCCTTTTATTATAATGGGTTTTGAGTACGCCCGAGGTGGTGGGGGTTTTATGTGGGTTGTTTAATGTAGATGGATTGTGTGGTACCTTGTACATTTGCGAGATTAAGGATTTGTAATCAAAGGAGCAAAGGGGGCCTAAGCGAGTGACGGCCTTGGTACCTGAAAATATGTGGTAGTCAAAACTCATTGCCGGTGAAAACCATCAAAACAAGCTAACCTCATTATGATATTTTTATACTTGTGGACGTAGGTTAACTTTAGACCGGTCGGAGTGTATACGTTTAGGAGAGGCCTATGTCCAGCTGTGGACGTCAAAAGGCTGATGGATGATGGATGAATTAATGCTTAGTCACAATTGAAAAGCAAGAGATTGAATTTAGGATGACGTGTTGATAGATTGAATCAGGATCAGAATTGACATTGAATTCAAGAGTGTGTTCGGACAAAACTACACTGTGTACCTACAACCTTTACATCCGTGAGGAAGAACATTCCAGATCTTTGTATTTTTTACCTTATTAACAAAGTCGAACTCGAAGGCAAGAGATTATTACTTATAGATACGCGTAGGCTGGATAGGACAGTAATTATATTATAGGAGACAAGGCGCGTAACACCTTTCCCTAATTAGCGACAACGGCTCATCCAATTACAACGGGATTATCCGGCGGTGACCGGATAATCCGGTAGTTAGGGGTCAGTTCCGGTGCTTGTGGTCGAGTCTAGGCTGGTGTTTGACCCTGCGTACATTGCGTGATATGTCAAGGTTGTTATTATCTTCACTGCATCGATACGTGAAGCGTAAAAGTGTAAAATAGGTAGTCGAGTTGCAATGTGCGCTGAAACTGATATTTTTGTGCACCTTTTGATTAGTTTCGCGTCAATATTTGACGTATTCTTTCTTGTAGATTCTATCTAGCTTTCCCCGCGACTCCGCTCGCGTCCAGTAGTTTTACGTGTAGAATTAATGTTTGTGCTGGTTCGATGATAAGACCGGCTGGGAATTGGCTCTGGATTTATTTTTTATTTTATTTATTTAGGGAGTGAGACGGAGATAGGAAGACACAACGAGGGAAAAGGGTATAGGTGTGCCTTCTTATCAACAGCGCAATTTTAAACGAAATATGAATATACTGGGCCGTTTCGCTATGGTTAATCTGGCCAAGACAATTAATATTATAGTATCAAGGGAAGTAGCCTGTGAAATAGGCCTATTTATCCAGGCCGTACACTGAATCTATCCAAAAATTTTAAAAGTTAGTTTAATACCGTGTTATTGTCGGTGACTGTACCGCAACAATTAGCTTTGTATACAACTGTACAGAAAAGAGAACAATAATATAAATTTATTTTATGCACTCGGCACCAACCCAAACATGTTTGAGCAAAAATAGGTACTTTTATTTTGATCATTAACAAATTTTCGTTTGAGTAGAAAATATCTTTATGTGAAATAAATTTTTTGTTAACTGCAATAAAAATCGACTGCAGCTTGCAACAGTCTTTATCTAGCAGGTAATTCGATCAATTTCGTCCGTAAATCCGTCTTTATAGCAAATCTCGTATTGTCCTAAGTCCCGGCGAACGATCGGGAATATTCGGGAGCACAAAGGCATCCATCCGAGCCCCGCATTCGATTCGGTTCACCTTTCCGATTGGATTGCGGTCGGTCATCGAATTAGTTTACGTTGCAAACGAATTGGAAACGTCCGGTCACATTACCCCGGCTTGTGTTTCTGTAATGTTTGATCTCTTGCGACTTGTATTGATGTTTGTACAATCAATTTATTAGTTTATCTTACGGCTTATTGATCGAGTTATATCATTGCTTCAACCCTCAGTTAATCTACCACATGGAAGCTACGTTTTTTGAATAAGAAACCTAAGAAGGGAAGGTAATCAGGTACAGAAGTATAGGACCTATATAGGTTTTTCTGTAAGGTATATCTAAGGTTCATTTGTAGCGTCCATAGCCCAATGGCTCGTGTCGATTCATGTGATCGACAGAGTTAAGTGGTCGCTTTGTGGATGGGTGACAGCTAGTGGCAAAATTTCATGGACGCCGTCGGTCCCGGTTGTTGTAATGGTGAAAACAATCGCTAAACCTTGTCGGAGACCTTCGGGTGGCTTGAGAACATTCGACACTTGTTTGGCCACTATCCCCTCCACCAATCCGCATTGGAGCAGCGTGGTGGAGTATGCTCTAGAGGGGACCCGTGCCCAGCAGTGGGACGTCTATGGGTTGCAGTTTATATCTAAGGTTCATAAGATTGATCTAGGCTATACCACGGCCTCAAAGAACCAAATCTATTTGAAAAGTCTTGTCGTCCCCGGAGTCTTCAATACTAATAGACAAAGCTAGCCAGTGCCAATTGGCACTTCACACGGCTGTGTAATTCGTTGCGAATTGATTTATTCAAAACTGTACAATTGTCTCGCTCACGCTAAGTTTTCTCCGAATGAACTCTATATCGAAAGCCAATTTACCGTATAGCTTGGTAAACGATTTTAACTTCCAAATTGGATTGAGATCGCGCTGTAATAGTCTGTCTTATTTTGGATGCTGGTATAAGGAGACGCAACGTTCGTAGTCATGGTTGTGATACTATCGATGCATCTGTATATAACGTTAAGCTGCACCAGTCTCAGGCAGTTGGATAGCCGACCGCTACTAGGAAACATTTCTTGAATAAAAAATATTTAAAAAAAAAACCTTTTTAATTTTAAATACATTTTTTTTTTCATGTACCTATTGTCATCAGAACCAAATATGTGTGGCAAATTTCAGCTCGATAGCTTCAGTGGATGTGGGTGAAACATTGATTGCAAGATTCCAGGACATACATACTCGTACACACGAGTGAAGTTAAATAAAAGCTTTTAAAAAACTCCTTCAGTCTTACCCAATTCCTCCAAATGCAAGCTTTAGGCTTCCAATCAAAATAATGCAGCAAGCTTTAAGCTTCGCTTTTAAAGAGCTATTCGATTTATCGAGAGCGTGGTAATCGATTCCATCTCTCAAATTGGTTCGCGGTCGTCGCGGATCAGAGGATGACATTTGTGTGAGCGGGAAACGATTGGAGTTCCGTGATAAAGGCGGGATGATCGGATGATAAGCATTTGGATGTAAATAAGGCGTAACAAAAGATATCGGAGTTGCGCTTTGAATTCCACTGCGAGCTGAGCGATTATGTTGATATACTGGTCTAGTGGTCAAGTACGGTCGCTAGCGAGGGTTCTATTTTTTTAACTTGAAATTCAGTGCTTGGATTTGTGCCTGGTATGTGGCAATAGGCTTAACGAGGATGAAAAGTGATGTCAAGTCCCATACTACCTGTCTACCCCTTCAGGAAAATACAGGCGTGATGATATGTTAAGTCATAATTGCTATCTCCATTAAAATATACCTAAAGGGAACTTAAAATAGTTTTTTTTTTAAATATAAATTGTAGTAATAGGTACTTATTTACAAAGCGTGCGAGGTTTTACCCCGACCTACTGTTATTTAAACGGTTTTATTTTTATTCTATCATTAGGTACTTTACTGTATAGTATATTACATAACAACGAAATAAAAGCTTTTCTTTCTTTCTATATTATCTGGTGTTAAGTGGTCACCTTTGCCTATGGATACTGGACACGTACAACAACACAGGAATTACGTGTACGAGTATATCCATCCATCCATAAGCCTTTCGGAGTACGAGATATAAGTACCTACTCGTGCTTAGTTCGAATAATGATTTGATTTGACGCTTTTGAATATGAAGTCTCCATTATTTGAAGCTGAGCTTATCTTGCCTAGTTTTAACTACCTGCTCCAGTTGTACTATGCTCAGATATTACCTTACAAAATTTCCCCAAAATATTCAATGCAAAAAAGAATTCATTGATCAAAAACGAAAATACCAGGAAAATATTATCAAGATCTCATCTTGGTTTTAATAAAATGCAAATAATGACGTCATATTACTCATCGCCTTCCTTTCTATGCAAGAAAGTTACTCCTTACTCCCCACGGGGCAAGCAGTTGTCATGGCAACGAAATTCCCTATAATCCCCTCTATTTTGGCTCTACCCTCGCCACCCTATTATCCATCACCCCTTGGTCGGCTGTTACACCGCTACGAACGTCAGAAGTAATTACTGAGGCGAGTCGTTTCTAAATAGTTGCAATTTATTTTTGAAAACGAGCTAAAGGGGCACATAAGACAGAAGGATAAGATTTACAAGTAAATCTCCGTTTCCAAATGTTATCTCCCTAACTTGCTTATCTTGAAATTGATCGTCGAATCGATCGATTGTAAGCTGATGTTATTTGATGGATAAATGTTTGTGTCTGGAATGTTAAATTGTGTTCATAGTTGAAGTTACCGGCTTACTCACGTGTGATTTAAGTTGGAAATAGGCCGACTAGTTTCGATCTATTAACATGATCATCTTCAGGAGTGAACGCGCTCGCGTTTTTTTCCAAGTGTTTTATGTGTGGTAAGGATTCATAGCAGGAGCGTTTGTTGCTGTGGTTATGATTAATTACAGTCTTCTATTCGGGGATTTACCCCGTAATTACCTGTATTTTACTTTTATTAGAGCTCATGGTTTTGTGACGTATGATACCTTTTATGAGTGAACACTGTCGTTATTGCTTCTCACCTACTTATTACTTTAATTACCTGGTTATTACAATTGTGTTTTATTTTATTTATTTTATAATTTATGTACACACTTACACTTATACTTACTTTACTTTTATGTGGTTGATGCGGATGATACTTAAGAAATGAAAACTAATATTTGATATTCTTGTTACAGGTAACAGGAAACAGCGACACCCTTAGAATACTTTCTCAGTTTAAAATTTTAAGGGAACTAGGAAAGCATTAGGAAAGGTAAGATTAATATTTGACTTTGAAATAAGACTAAAAATACATCACACAGCCAAGTATAAGAATAAGAATGTTTTATTGGGACCTCTAGAATTTACATAAATGTACTTAATTTACTTAAATATCAAGCATATATTATAAAGAAAAAGTTACATAAGAATGAGCCCTGACTTCTAGTGAAGCGTGAGCTGAGTAGGTACCTACTAGAAGCCAGCCATGTATTCCAAGTATCTCTACATATTTACTTTTCAGTTATTTCAAAAGCTTTTTAAATGTGTTGGTTAATGCTCGCAAGCGATTGCTAAGCTAAAGTTCTCGGTTCGCTCCCCGGGTCGCGCAACAACTATTGGATTTTTATGTTATGAAAATATGCTGATGAACATGAATTTTCGCTTGTTCGGTGTTTGGTTGTAATGAGTCTGTTTATATGTGCGCGTCTAGTAAAACAAATTATCAAGTCTCTAGGAAGCAGTCTTTTTTTTTATGGATACAGGATAGCAAACGAGCTTGCAGCACCACCCATCCGCTGCCGCCCATGACAACTGTGACTGACGTTGAACAAGACTCAATTAGGGACTGGGATCGTTAGTCCAATTAGTTGAGAAAGTTAATTAGAACATTAGTTGGTCAGTTCGTTAGTAGGTATGAGGACTGGGGACTGTTAGTGATAGTTAGTCCTGTTAGTTGGTGTTAGTAATAGTCCAGTTAGTACTTGTTAGTAGGAGTCTCGTTCTAAGTCAGTCACAGATGTGTTGCTACCCTTGAGGACTAAGATGGTCGCCTCTAAAGAAGTGTAACCGGAAACCACACCTTTCCAACCGGACCATAATTGCTTTAAAAACAATTATTACACGGCAGAAATGGTACTAGGAAGCAGACTAATCGAAATAATTAGCTGTGGCCTGGTCCCGTTCCTCCCGCAAGGCGGTATCTTGTGTCCACGGATGTTGGCCATTAGCCGTTCGTTACGCACGATTAGGATTGTATCCGCTAACTGGGCATTGTGCTAACTGTGCTTCTTATATTTGACCATCTTAGCATTAGATATGAAATCGATTCCACACATTAGGTAGGTAGGTTTGGTGTTTTCTTTTAAAGATCCGCTTACAATTTTTCGTTGAATAATCAACGAGTCTGTCTGATATTATTATCAACTGATAATAATATCAGACAGACAGACAGACAAGTTCCTTTATTGTACACCAAAAGGATACAGATACAACACACAACAAGTACATACAAAAATAATAAAATATTAGAGTGGTGGTTCAAATGGTATTATCAGTAGGTATTATAATAAGTCCTTATATCAATTTTATTTATTACAATCAACTGCACATCGTTGTATAGTGTTGAACGTTAGATTTATCCTCATTATAATAAGAAATACAATTAAAAATTAAATTTTTATTTTTTTTATTTTTTATAGATTTTCATGCATTGTCATCGGAACCAAATATGTGTGCCAAATTTCAGCTCGATAGCTTCAGTGGAAGTTGGTGAAATATTGATTGCAAGATTCCAGGACATACATACATGGATACATACGAGTGAAGTTAAATAAAACCTTTTAAAAATTGAATGTGAAAGAATTATGTTATTTTGACGTGTACCTACTTCGGTTATCGTGTTTGTCCATGTGGAAGCCAAATATGCAGCGACAAGGAAGTCGTCGACAGTCTAATCATAACAATTACTTGCGGTCGTCGTTCCCAATTCATCCCGCAAGGCGATATCTTCGGTCCACAGATGTCGAGGCGCAGCGCAGACAAACGTTCTGACTGATTCGGTCACGTTATCAGGTTTCGATGACAGTGAGGATGTCGTAGGGTTTGAATTCGGATTATTAACGTCCGCGTTGACGTACCTAGCGGTCGCTTAAATGTGCTACTAAAATTGTATATATATATAGGTTCACGAAAGAAGAAAAAGAGAACAGAATATAGAAAGCAAATTTGATAGTAACATTTTTATATACGTACATGTCTTAAACTCAATATATGACTTTATTTCTGAACGATTCGTGAGTGTCTATATTTATAGTTGAAGATACCGGCTAACTCACGTTTGATTTAAGTCGGAAATAGGCCGATCTATTACGATGATCCTCTTCAGGAGTGAACGCGCTCGCGGCGGGCATGGCGTACGTACGCCATAACCCTGAACTAGTCGGCCTATTTCCGACTTAAATCACAAGTGAGTAAGCCGGTAACTTCAACTATGAGTATAATAATATGATGTACCTACACACAATTGAAAAGACGATGGAAAATCTTACGTTACTATATAGGTAGGCTTATGCCTAAGTTTGTGTAGCCAGCTGCACTGATCGGCCTCGTCGCTTGATGCGTCGCTCTTATAAGTGCGTGTGTGTCGATTGAACATCTGTTGCCGACTGTCTAATGAGCAGGGGTTGTTAGGGTGCGGTATATCATAAGTTCTATTCCATCCGACATTTTCGCGGCCCAATTTAACGGGCCTCTGCGCTGCGCCTTAACCGATTAGCCGCTCATTACTGTCCGTTTAGCGCGGTGCTCACGTTACTAGTTCTAATGGGTACGGTCCTTGTGTTCATTTCATTTTGGGCTTTGTTAAATATGACATAATGACTTGTTTCGCAATCATACAACACAATACGCTCGAGTTTAACAGTACATAATGTTGGTCTGAAGGAATTCCTTCAGACCAACATTATGTACTGTTAAACTCGCGTATGTCATCGCGACGAGAATTTACGTTGCAACCGCATTTCAATATAAATAAATTACCGGCCAAGTGCAAGTCGGACTCGCACATTAAGGGTTCGGTACCATTATCTATAAAAACGGCAAAAAAATGTCTGTTGTTGTCTGTAATACGAAGTTAAATAAAAGCTTTTAATTTTAAATTCGCTGCGACCCATTGACGTCCCACTGCTGGGCACGGGTCTCCCCCACAGACGCGCTGCGGGAGCTCTAGAGCATACTCCACCACGCTGCTCCAACGCGGATTGGTGGAAAATTTAAAAAAAAAATTTTAAAAAAAATATACTCGCCAGCCAGTGTTGCGAGTGCCCAGCATACACAATTATACATACACAGTTATCCAGTAAAAGGTCGAATTCTTTCCCACTGGGCTATCACTGCACTTTGTTTACATAACTAACCAGTATTCGATTACTGCATCGTGTGACAGGGGCAAGAATGCAGGTGGACTTCGTCCCCTCGACCGACGTTAATGTTGCGATCTAAAGATGCTCGGATAAGGATGGGACATCTACACGGGTATCCGTATCCGAAAAAGGTAAAAAATTTAGCCACAATTTCAGATGAGGATAAGTAACACTGGTATCCGTAACATTTTCGGTAAATAAATTAAGCCACAATTTGAGATGAGTATAAGTATTAAGGGTTACTTAGTTTAACCCAGTATTTTTTCTAACTGGGAACCTGTCAACGGCAATTGTTGTCTGTTTGTACTCGTAATTTGTAGCATAAAAATATAATAAATCTTTTCTTTAATGTTATTGATTGTTTATTTTCTTAGTTTTTCTGTACTGTATGCAGGTTAACATAATATATTGTGGTATGTAAATCAACACTCATGAAAAAAAAAAAAAACTATCATTAGATATTATTATTTATTCCATTCATTTAAAAAGGTTTAATTATAATCAAATGACCGGAAATAAATGGAATGAGAACCCGAAACTAGCTGCAAGTATGAGTAATCCACTATCATTTAATTTTAGTTTAATTTTAGTCCATAATGTAAATTGTGTTTATAAAATAGTATATTTGCAAGAAATCTACGAGTATATATAAATATATATATGTCTGTTTGTCCGTCTATATTATACAAAAAAAGATTAGGATATCCTAATCTTTGAATAATCCATATCCGAAACGTCACATCTCTAACCCTGGTTTGTATTCACGTCGCGAGCCGAAAGGGTCTCGCGTGACCGTTACATTAGGGGGGCTTGTCTAAGATAATCTCATCATAGTTTCGGCAACAAAACAGTGCCAAGTGCCAAACCTACTATTATACTAGTGTTGAAGAACGCTTGCTAAGCATACTTACTCAGCTTTGTTAGAGTAGAAGACATTAGTGAAGATGTGTAATATGAACATGATTATGTCTAACTAAGCCAAAAAGCTTAGCGACGGGCCCGATGGCGCAATCGGTAGTGACCCTGCCTGTTGCGCCAGGGGTCGTGGGTTCGAATCCCACTCAGGACAAATATTCGTGTGACGAACGCTTGTATTTGTTCTGTGTCTAGATAATTGAGTCTTGTTCAAAGTCACAGTTGTCATGGGCGGCAGCGGATGGGGTGCTGCAAGCTCGTTTGCTATCTTGTATCTATAAAAAAAAATTGTATAAACATATTTCAAGTAGGTACAATTTATTGAAGGCCCGTCGGTCGTCGACCTTTTGATAGATTACATTGAGAAGTCCCTGTAGCCCATACTATACAAACCAACAAATAATCTGTCCGCCGCTCAGTTCAAATATTTGTTCGTGTTATCCTCAGCCGTTAACACCGTTCTCTAGCGAGGGCGTAAAAATTGGTTTAGTTCACAAATAAATATGTATATCAATTAATGTTTCTAGATATTAATATTCTACTATGATTTAATACATTAAAACTTGTTAAATATTTATTTTTTAATCCATTAAAAGTTGTTAACTATATTTTTTTGCACTTATTGATCTCGAATCGATAATCTTAAGTCTCGTTCATAAATAGAAATTTAGATTGTATTCAATCTAATTGAAATATGTTTGCGTACTATTTCTACAACAGTACGCAGACCCAAATTACAGTACAATATCTATAAAGATTTGTTTGTAATGTTTTCACACAAAAACGATTTCAAAAATTCTTTCACCGTTAGAAAGCTGCATCTTCACTGAGTGACATAGGCTATATAATATTACGAGGTGTAAACGAAACTATTGTTATGTCTAATTCTACCCGAGAGAAGCTGCGGGCGTCCACTAGTCAATTATAAAAACAATCGTTAAGTCTTCTTGGAGACCTTAAAGAGTTTGAGTTCATTCGACACTGAGTTGGCCACTCACCCCTCCACATAACTTCCTACATTAATCTTAATCAATTAACATTTATTTTCGATCGCCGGTAATCGTAAGCATCGCGGGATCTCATTTAACTAAATCCACGCCGCCTGATTTACGGTATAGAGGTGTATAGGGGCTAAGTGAGGCTAAATAGATAATGTATGGCTCTCTGCAGTGATTAGCTTCAAATCAATCGATGGTGATTGAGCTCGCTTAAGTAGGCTAAGGGCTTGGTAAATAGGTAAATCAATCAAAGATATATTTGCACTCGGGTCATAGTCATACAGTGCTAGCACTCTGCAGGAAAACTCGTCCAAAGCCCTCCTACAATAGGCATGATGACAGTATGTATTCAATAATAAAGAATAAATGGTTTTAGCGGAACAAGTATGTTGAATACCTAAAAAACGGTCAAGTTTTAATATTAATAAACATTGAGATCTGAAACGCCAATCAGAGCGGATGACGTCACGGCTCAGTAAAAATTCACCTGTCGCTTGGGCTTCTGTTGAATACAGCGGCATATTTACCAAGGCGTAACGTCAAGCGAACGCCATGACATCTACGAGCGTTTTCGCGCTAAATTCAAAGTATAAGTCTTGGATATCATCATCAGCACTCGGCAAACGTTAGATATTCTAAGTCTTTTTATGAAGAATAGTTAGAAAAGAGAAAAGACGTGAGACGTGAGCAATAAAGCTCTAATCTTTGAACCCTGAACTTCGCTAGATGAAGTTACCTATTATTATTATTCCACTGGTCTATTACAGCCACTGTATCAGAACATTACTTTAAACAAAATAAAGAGAATTAAAGTAGAGCATCAAATACAAGTCTAATACAAAGACATCTGTTTGATTGATCAGCTATGCCCGCTTTAAGGCCGACGTACACTTAGCGGTGTCACGCAGGGCAACAATACATTAATGACGAAATAAGTTATATATTTATATATCAGGTACATACAGTAAATTTACAGGTACAGTTTGTTCTTAAAAAGTTAAAGTATGTTTGTTAGTAAGTAATTAATATTCATATAAAACAATTTAACAAATTTCATACCCAATTATGAAATGCAACTAAGAAATAAAAATAGAAAATAATTTAAACAACACATTCACACGCCTTACCTAGATTAGCTAGTTAAGAATAATAATAAATTTTACTGTAATTTTATACATATTAGGTCACATAAGCAGACAACAAAATGACAACTGGAGTTGTCTCAGCTTTTGCTACTGCGGTAACTACAAAATATTTATTAACGTATTATATGCCGTAGTACCTATACATAACATTTTAATATTAAACTTTTTTTTTTTATATTAGTGACCTATTGAGTTTCTTGCCGTATTTATTCTTTTTTTTCATTTATTTTTATTTACACATGGGCGTAATGTCATGGGCGAATTTAAAAAAATGTGATCATGTACTGCCCTCGGTGTGTGTGTGTACCCTTTTGCAATCTTGAGCGCGTCTCTGTTCTCCCCGGGGAAATCCCACAATGCCGGCTTAAAATAAACAAGCGCTTTGCAAACCATTCGCTCTTAGGAGGCAGACGAATGAATGAACGTATATTGTGTTGCTCCTTATTGTTGTATAGATAAAACAACGAGTGCATTTGTTATTAAAAAAATAAAATAAAAAATATTTTCTACTAACTATAGATTAAATTTAATAATGAATTAT
Organism: Carterocephalus palaemon; assembly: GCA_944567765.1. Lineage (NCBI taxonomy): Eukaryota > Metazoa > Arthropoda > Insecta > Lepidoptera > Hesperiidae > Carterocephalus > Carterocephalus palaemon. The sequence continues at coordinate 9,988,661 of OX155658.1, forward strand.
TAAAAAAAATTAAGTGGTCTTAAGTGATTCAATACGAATGAATTATATGTTGACAAAATATTAAATGACCATTTTGCAGGAATAAAATAATTGAACAGTATTTCGTTGGAAATCTACGGAAGGTAGATTTAATTTATCGGAATTGTAACTCATCATTTTGACGAACTAAATACAATTTCGGCGAGCTTGCGCATTTCTGTCTGTATGTCACCGTGGGTGGTAGGGACATTCTACATAAGACTACGACAATATTTTCGTTGATACGTTCACCACGGAACGTATCGAAGTGTTCACATAGTAGAGATAATTTTAGATATTATAGAAAGGCACTTCAGATATGCTTATACCTAACGTTAAAAAGCCATAAGTAATTGAATAAATTACCGGCCAAGTGCGAGTCGGACTCGCGCACAAACTTTCCCGTACCTTTTTCATGTCTGTTGTATGGGAGCCTCCTTTAAATTTTTATTTTTTCTTGTGTAAAGTATTTGTTATTATAGCAGCACATATATCACCTGTGAAAATCAATTATCTAACTATCACGGTTCACGAGATACAGCCTGGTGACGGACGGACAGCGAAGTCTTATTAATCGTGTCCCGTTTTACCCTTTGGGTACGGAACCCTCAAGAGATATTGTCGACTTGACATTGTTCTATGGACGCTTCAAATCAACAACTAAGAACCTGGCTGTCTGCAAGAAATTGCTCAAAGCAATAAGACAGCCTTTTGCAAAACTTATTTTTCTTTATTGTTTTTTTTTTCTGTTCTTTTTCTGGTGCAATAAATTAATTATTGTATTGTATTGTAAGAACCTTCCAAGCGCCCCGCTCCAATCCTTGAGTGCCTACCGTACGCGCTGATGGTATTATTCCAGTTAACGCTTCAGCTGCCCAACATCGAAATCTTCCCTCATTATCCGAATGCTCCAGATATTTGTGCTGACGTAATTTAATTGTGCGCAATAGACCGCTGGTTTGAGATGTATCCTTTGTTTTGATTTGTTATCATTCATTGGCGGTATCCCAAGGGGCTTATTATGCAATTTGATTGCATTTACGGTTGTAAGATAGCAAACGAGCTTGCACCACCCATCCGCTGCCAACTGTGAACAACTGTGACTGACTTTAAACAAGATTCTTATATGGTTAGTGTAGTGTATGTGGTTCCGGGGCAGCGACCGGACAGTCACGCGCTAGCTGTGAGCAAGTTCGGACGTGCGCGGGACGCATTACTCCACCTATTGAGTGATCAAAGGCGTGTTTTATTGACCCAACAGTCACTATAAACCCTACAGTTAGTATATTTGTAGCGTCCATAGCCCAATGGGTCGCATCGATTCAATATGATCGAAAGATTTAAGCAACGACGGGCGCAGTCGGTTTGTGGATGGGTGACCGCTAGTGGCAAAATTTTCATGGACGCTACCGTGCTTCGGAGGGCACGTTAAGCCGTCGGTCCCGGTTGTTTTCAATGGTGGAAACAGCCATTAAACCTTGTCGAAGACCTTCGGGTGGCTTAAATTCATAATGTCTTCATGTTACTTTCCCATCTTTTTCTTTGGACCAATAACCACTAACTTAATGTGCCAGCAATAAATAAAACGTACCGACCTATTAACGCCAGCGCGTCCTGGAGACAAACGGGCAACAATATCTCTCGTCTATAAGAGGCCTACCTGATTTGGTATTCTCAGCGTCGTCCTTTGTCGAGGCATTACTCAGCGAAAGTTGACTTGGGATTGATTGGGAAACAAAATGTTTTTCCGATGCTCGGTCACTTGTCGACATGATACCTACTTTTGTACCTGAGAGGTCTCAAGAGTTGCTAAGATAGTACATAATAATAATATCTTGGACATTCTCACACACGGCCATCTGACCCCAAAGTAGGCGCGAGCCTGTAATACGGGTGTCAGAGACTGATATATATATATATATACATATATATATATATATTTTTAAATACCTACTTAGTTAAATAGATAATTATTAACATCCAGACACAGAACAAACACAAGTGTTCGTCACACGAATGTATGTCCTGAGTGGGATTCGAACCCACGACCCCTGGCGTAACAGGCAGGGTCACTACCGATTGCGCCAACAGGCCCGTCAAACATAACATACATCACATAACATACATCACGCCTGTATTTCCCCGACGGCTTAACGTGCCCTACGAAGCACGAAGAACAAGCTTGAGAACATTCGACACTTGGTTGGCTACTAACCCGTCCACTGATCCGCATTGGAGCAGCGTGGCGGAGTATGCTACAGACCTCCCGCAGCTGTGTGTGGGGGAGACCCGTGCCCAGCAGTAGGACGTCTCACAGCTATATGAATTCAATACACTTTTTAATTTTCATGGTTATAATAAAAATACATGTAACGGCTCCCATACAACAGACATGTATTTGCCGTTTTTAAAGATAATGGTACGGTACCTTTAGTGCGCGAGTCCGACTCGCACTTGGCCGGTATTTATACCCACGTAATAAAAAGAACAAAACCCAAACCTACGAAAAGCCGTGGAATGTATCACGCTAGTTTTATCCGCCTTCTGAAAGTTCCATGTTGAGCCTGTCTGCGATCCCGGTTTGGTGCATTGCGTATAGAAATAAGCACCACTTTATTTTATAGAACATTTTTACGGATTTTCCTCCTCGAATGTCGGTATAAATACGGTCTGTTACGTCTGTTTAATCTAGCTAGATGGTCTATTAGGTTCTCAGTCACAGAGTCATGAGATCACATGTGATGTAAGCCGTAGACCTAACTAAAACTTTTAAACGATATCTGAAAAAAAAAAAAAACAGGTACCTACCTATATATAGGCTTATATGGAGTTTAGTATATAGGTATCAAGTAAATTGTTTTTTTTTTTTAATTTGTTATAATTTTACTAACATGTTGTCGTTCATTTATATTGAGTGTATCTTTTGTTAGATTGTTACCATACCAACAAAGTGACTGAATATAATACTGACTGGCTCCACAATACACTAGCTCATATCAGCAAATTGGTCTAGTCTCGCTATAACGCTCGAGACCCTATACAATTCGAGACGACAATTCTCTGTCGCCTATTATGATATTTAGTGGTCCTAGTCACGAGTCCTTGAGGGTATGAAGCAGCGAACAAAAAAGCCAATAAAGTACATCCACCTCCTAGAAATACAGCAGTTTTTAGATAAAATAAAAGGCACATAAAAGGTAAAAGACAACGTTATTGGAAAACGTAATTGGATGAGATACCTATTAGCGCAAACGTGATATTGCTGTGATGAGGCGACATGATGGCGATAGTGGAGGAATTGAATTAAAAAATGATAGAACGTTTATAGACGCTTTAATCAAACTTCAACATAATTTCATTGTTGTTAAATAGAGTAGGTATATTGGACAGATATCTTTGCCTATCTACTCCTTGGGACTCTTGGCGTGGGGGTCGGGTAATCGGTATATTTTATATTAGGAAACAATGATTCAAACGGTGTTTCCTTTAATGTTTGTAAAAATTAAAACCCGTTCTATTTACTAAAATCTCCAAAGATTATATTTGAGTTATATTAGTAGAGATATATTAATATTTGTCATATACCAAAGTAAATGACAAATATTAATAATTATCTATAATACGTTTGACTGCCAGAATCTCAGTACTACACCAAGCATGTATGGAAGTATAGTTTACATATTATAGTTTACAGTGTATTAGATTTTAATTTACTCCGAGACATTAAGTGATGAAACAACTATGATAAATAATTTAGCCAAGCCTTTTTTCGTAAAAATGTTTCATCGAGAGCATTATAAAATACACAAGTGCTTGCTTGTTAGTGACTTGTTTTGACTTGCTTTATACCATATTTTTTCGAGAGAACAGTATGTTGTTGGCCCTAAATGCCTTAACAGCGTCACCGAAGACAAGTATTTACAACAAAATGTATCACATAAAAGCAACCTTAGAGAATACGAATTCACAACACTAATATTAGCAACACCTGTAATCCAATTCTCTGACACAAAAGGTATCCGAACACGAATAAATGTCGCATCGCGTGACACTCCCCGACACCAACTTGTGCTGAAACTTGGCAAAGCTATAATAATATCCATCCAACCGTGTACCCACGCAACACACATTCATCCTACGATGAAGATAAGTAGCCCACGATATTATAAGCAAAATTCCTTATTCTAACTTAGCTCTTACAAAAAAAAATTACAGTTTATTGTCAGGACTGTAACTCGCTTCGATTCAATGTGATCGAAAGAGTTAAGCAACGACGGGCGCGGTCGGTTTGTGGATCGGTGACCGCTAGTAGCAAAACTTTATGGACGCTACCGTGCTTCGGAGGGCACGAAAAGCCCCGGTTGTTTCAATGGTGAAAACAGTCGTGAAGATTTGTCGAAGACCTTCGGGGGGCTCGAGAACATAGGATACTGGGTAGGCCTCTAACATCATCCTCCATCAATCTGCATTGGAACAGCGTGGTGGAGTATGCTCTAGACCTCCCACAGCTGTGTCTGTGAAACGTCTATGGGTTGCAGCAGCACAAAACCTGAAACTGTTATACAAGGGCGGAGTTAATAACTAAATGTATCTGCCTAATAAATATCGAATCCGGGACACTGCCACTATGGGTCATTTGCCGCTGCGCAATCGCCTGATACCGTAGGGACTCCAATCTCAATAAAAGACACAAAGCGAGCGCGAATAAATGACACATCGTGCGAAGTTCGCCAAGTTAGCAAGTCGACGAAACTTGGCCACATTCAGACGTAGCGGGCGTGCGAGCGGAGTCACGCGCCGTCGATAAACCGACGTAATGGCGTTTACTTAGACCAGTCATATCGTAAGTTTCCGAACTGCCGCTATCACTGCAACTCGATCGGGAATCGAAAACGAAATTTTATCGCGACGATTTATCGAGCCTACAGTGTGAGCTGATCTTATGATTCTGATACGACACCATCTTTCTTTTATATTACAGAGTAGTTGCTTTAATAATACAGAATTAAAAATGTTCATTGCAAAGTTAAGAAAAAAGCTCTGGGGGTTCTCACTACTGAGAAAGCCTGGAGTGTACTCCACCATGGTGCTCCAATGCGGATTGGCAGAGGAATATATTGCCAATCCGATTGTCGAAAGTTTAGGTCGTCCGAAGACCTCCCGCGTCATCTGTGCACAAACAAGGTTCGTTTGTTCCTTCAAGGCAGACAACGCACCTGTGATACCCCTGGTGTCGCATGTGTCCATACACGACGGTGACCACTTACGATCAGGTGGCCCGTATGTCTGTTTGTCCGTCTATGTTATTAAAAAAAACATCTACAAAATAAATATCTTTCCCTGCCGGGATTCGAACCCGGGACCCGCAGAGACGTCAATTGCATGACGACAACAAAAATTTGACGTCAAACTTTATTAACTGATCAAAAATTATGAGTAAAATATACCAATGGTAAACTATAACTGCTGTAACTAATTATATTATCGGACAAACTTGTCCCTCGCTTGTTCGCAACATCCGGGCCTTGACGAGTTCTATGAAAGACGTTATTCGCAACTGGCACTACGCTGAATACACACCTGAACAGGTTCGCTGCAACTCATAGACGTCCCACTGCTGGGCACGGGTCTCCCCCACAGACGCAGCTGCGGGAGGTCTAGAGCACGCACTATGATTCTGATACGACACCATCTTTCTTTTATATTACAGAGTAGTTGCTTTAATAATACAGAATTTGAAAATGTTCATTGCAAAGTTAAAAAAAAGGTTTGGGTGTTCTCACTACTGAGAAAGCCTGGAGTGTACTCCACCACGCTGCTCCAATGTGGATTGGTGGAGGGGTGGTAAAAAACCTGAACAGGTTACTATAGATATACTCTGTTTTTTAGTAAACAATCGTAGTGTATTTTATTGTTCGTCATTTGTGATTTAAAAAAAGAAAGACAAAATAAATGATTACAGAATAAATTGGTCATTTAATGAAAATACTAATTTCTGTTTACTGTTAATTATTTTGAAACTAATATCAATTTTCAATGAAAAGTATGCACAGAGGATTAACCAAATAAGCGAAACTCTAGAAAAACCTTACTACATACATTCATAGTCTAGTGTGAAATATTATTAATCTGTCTAATACTTATGTAAAGTAATTTCTTCTTAGCGATGATGCTAAGCTAGCCCAGGTTTCAATTTTATTACTGGACTAACCATCCCAATGTAATAAATATCCTAATATTAATGCGTAAAGCAAAAATGTTTTTAAAGTGCAATTTTAATAAAATAAATGTACTTTTTTTTTAAATTATAAGCATTACTTGTAGAATATTGTAGATGATGCCAAATATTAAAAACGCCATAACTCACCAAGACGCGGACGTGACAGGTTTTGTTGGCGAAACAAAAAATACTTGTGGCCAAAGGAAACGTTAATCACAATTGATAACTGGTTAAACAATAGAAAAGTTGGCCAGGATTCATTTGCAAGGAACTAGGGTGGCAAGTTGTAAAAGTAAGTCAAACAAATCTGGGTTAATGGCTGTACGGACTGGGGAAAATTAAATATCAGTTTTATGGAATTCTGTCCTCCTAAATTACTGGTTTAGATCGACCATTCGAACTTCAAATTTATAAGTCGTTATCATCAAAACTTTTTGTATCGTGTAAACAACGGGTAGTCACGATTATTGTATTTTATGCTGCTGTTTTTATTTGGTTTAGTATTGTCGCTCAAATAATTATAAAAGACTAGATTTTGCTTGTCTGAAAGATAATTTTAGTTCTGATCCACAGTAAAAAAAGTGAATTAAAATATATAAATGCGAAAGTAACTCTGTCTGTCTCGCTTTCACGCCAAAACTACTGAACCAATTTAAATGAAATTTGGTACACAGATAGTCTAGAGCCTGAGGAAGGACATAGGCTACTTTTTAATCTATTATTATGTCTAATTCCACGCGAGCGAAGCTGCGGGCGTCCACTAGTGTTAATATAAATCCGACTAAAGAGCATGCTAATAAAGCATGATTATCCATGATATCGTCTGCTCCTGTACTAAGTTCCATCATGATCCTATCAGTCGTTTCAGTTTAATCATGTTAGGAATTAATGTCAGCGCCATTTGATGTGATAGCGGCCACAGTAAGTTCTATGAAAAATTCAGGTGTCTACCTATTTCCATTCAAGAGACACAGTCCTGTGACAGAGACACTTCGACACAATAAGACTGAAATGTAACAGATCAATATTATCCTTATTGCTGCGACCCATAGACGTCCCACTGTTGGGCACGGGTCTCCTCTCAGAATGGAAGGGATTAGGCCTTAGTCCACCACGCTGGCCAAGTGCGGATTGGCAGACTTCGCATACCTTCGAGAACGTTATGATGAACTCTCAGGCATGCATTTTTCCTCACGATGTGTCCTTCACCGTTATAGAAAGTGACATTTAAAACCTTAAATCGCACATAACTTAGAAAGTCATTGCTGCGTGCCGCTGGGGTTTGAACCCGGACCGCTCGAGTGAGAGGCGAGTTCGATAGCCACTGGGCTGTCACCACTTCCTTATTGCTGCAACCTAATTAACTTGTATCTACTAAATTTTCGTTCCAATATTTTCCTATTTTCTCATGAAGGCCACGCTTATCATCTCGGTTCGTCTCATCGCAGATCATTACTGTACCCGCGTAATAAAAGTGGGGTCATAGCCTTTTGCCCTCTAAGAAATATTCCGACCTTCCGCCATAACTTGTCCGAGGTCTGATAAAAACTATTCCAGCATCCTTACTTTCTATGAACCTAAGAAGCTTATGCCGTTTTCATCGGTATTGACTATACATACTTGTTGATGCGGTTAGATATCGGTGTTGACTATACATACTTGTTCATGCTGTTTAATATCGGTGTTGACTATACATACTTTTTGATGCGGTTAGATATCGGTGTTGACTATACATACTTGTTCATGCTGTTTAACATCGGTGTTGATTAAACATACTTTTTGATGCGGTTAGATATCGGTGTTGACTATACATACTTGTTCATGCTGTTTAATATCGGTGTTGACTATACATACTTTTTGATGCGGTTAGATATCGGTGTTGACTATACATACTTGTTCATGCTGTTTAATATCGGTGTTGACTATACATACTTTTTGATGCGGTTAGATATCGGTGTTGACTATACATACTTGTTCATGCTGTTTAATATCGATGTTGACTATACATACTTGTTGATACTGTTTGATCATTCTTTGCAGGGCTTTACTTTATCACAATTCTAAAATATTTTAAACAGTATTTTGATGGTACTAGAAAGCTGCATCTTCACTGAGTGGCTATATAATATTACTAGGAGTACCTAAACGAAACTATTGCTATGTCTCTAATTCCACGGAGGCGAAGCTGCAGGCGTCCACTAGTATTTAATATTATTGCGAATAATTATTTATAAATTTTAAAATTTTAAACATTCGACAGAATAAACTGGCGGTTACATAGTTAACTTATTATAGTTTAAACGTATTGTCTTAGTTGTTAATTGCATCTCTTGTTTAATTTCATATTGCAAATACTCAACATTATTGTTTAGCTACACTGTTGCTTATGTATATTTTCGCACTGCGTTTAAGCGCGAGACAGGCTCACCATAACATTGGCACTTCTAGCGCAATGGGCAGGAAAACGGACAATCTTGATACGTTTCACGGCTTCGCGAGTAGGGATTGGGTTGAGAAAGTTATCACTCAGTTAACGATAGTGGACATGTATAAGTAGAAACTTTAGCTGTTGGGCACGGGTCTCCTCGCTGGCTACACTACACTAGGTTGCCCACTAACCCCTCCACCAATCCGCATTGGTGCAGCGTGGTGGAGTATGCTCTAGACCTCCCGCAGCAGTGTGTCCGTGGGGGAGACCCGTGCCCAGCAGTGGGACGTCTATGGGTCGCAGTGAAATATATTAAAGTGCATTTATTTATGTGGGTAGAACACAATTTAATTTTTAAATTCATAATCAAACCAGATTAATCCAGTTCTGTGGAAGTACTGGGACCAGGCGATTTTATATTGTAGCTAGATTTAAGAGCCATTACGCCGCTAAGCGATAGCGGATACCTTACCGGTATATTAGCCGAGGGCCATAAAATCACCTCGTGTAGCGAAATGTGGGTGAAGCTCATAACTTTTGCCGTGACTTTTCGAGACCTCGTATATTCCGCAGCCACAGGGGCTTAGTCCCACCCACCATTTAAACTTTTCTTTGCCAAAACGACCCAAAACTTATCTACTTACTACTCGAGCATTTCGAGAGAATTATTCTCGGATATTTCTGATGTTAAATCATTAACATCGTAATTCTAACCCGTCTAATAATCACTCGAGGGTGCTCGAAAGTTTTAATCCCATATAAGTCTGAGTTAATAGGGTAGACGGCATTGTATGAGATGTCTTGGAAGACGCTGTAAATTTAGTCACGCCCCAGATAAGAGAAGATTTGTAATGAGATTCTGTAAAATACACCTCGGCAAATGAAACGGCTGAAATCGACGGCTAAGGCCGCTCAAAGGAGAAAGTTCTCTAACATGATAAACTTGCTTTTGAAACTCACGACTATTGTGTTATCAAGTTTTATTGTGTTTTGGATGACATGACTGGTATTTTCGTGAAATTTACAATAAGTACAGTGAATGCAGACGTAGATATAAAAGTAAGTTGAAAAGATGATTGCGTATGCATATATATTTTCTCTTTCTATTTCAATTGTGATGAACACTTGCCTTTTGTCGTTTAAGTAATAACAACGGTATATGTGCCGTTTCTATAAGAAACTAAGAAATAAACATAAATTAATTAACAATACAGTAATTTCAGTAAACTCAGATTGGTGGACCATTAGAGTTTTTTTTTTTATAATGGCCACCTGACCCCAAATTAGGCGCGAACCTGTACTATGGGTGCCAGAGACTGATATACAAACATAAATAGATAATATTGACATCCATACACAGAACAAACACAAGTGTTCGTCACACGAATATTTGTCCTAAGTGGGATTCGAACCCACGACCCGTGAAATTAGAACTGTTTTTTTGGTGCGGTATATATTTAAAATTCGTTTACCAATAAGGTGTTTGAGTCACAGATTAAAGAAGGAAATGTTAATACTTCGCTAATCATGTACATTCAGCGACTTATTCCTGTGAAACCGATCTGTATGATATAGATGTTCGCGAAAATAAAGCTGATTAGGCTTTCTGCTGACGCGGCCTCTGCGGAGGGTCCTCGTCATACACTTGTGTCCGACAAATATTTGTACAAATATTTGCACGCCGTACGCGAAAGCATTCTTGATTGCGTGAAGTGGTGTACGAAAAGTTTGCCCGCCCTTGAGTATGTCGAAGCCAATTTTCTGCGTGTACACGCTTGGGAATTTTAGGAAGAAATATCGTCATGACAACCGTTTTATGCCCTTTGGAATATCTGGACTGAACTCTACCTGCTCTCGCAGCGATGTTGTTGCGTGAGGGAATTAAGGTTTTGGGAAGACCATTTTGGATTGGAGGTTTCCGTTCACAGCCAAGTGCGTATCGGCAGACACTATTACATGGTGAATTAGGCTAATAGAAATAAAGGGTTTTTGAAGATAAATATTAATCTCTCATCTACAATGTTTCCGTTAATGTTTTCATCTTTCATGGTCATCGTCAACATCGTTTACATCTTATCAGATGATTAAAAAAGCGCCACCTTGCGGTAAAGGCTGTACCTACACCTACACCGGTTGCTTTACTGCCCATTGCGGGACAACAAAAATACAAATCAAGATAAATTTTGTATTTGCGTAGACATGTGCGAAAGTTCGTGTCAACGGGAAAACGTCCTACATACTTGTAGTACAAGTACCTACTCAACTTATCATTTGACCCTGGCAAGGTCAATGGCTGCCATCATTTCGAGGGTATAACGGCAACAGTTGGCAAGTAGCGTGACATGGGCGCATTAACCATAGCAAGTATCGCTGTTCGTGATAGTAATAGACTGCTAGGTGTTACAGAGAACTGTAAAGATACGTCTGTTGGACACACAGAGGATATTTTACAGCTATCCAGAGAGTAGAGAGTCACTGCTTCTCATCAAAGAAATTGGAGTAGGAATAGAAGCTCCATCAAAATTTGTTGACAATTCCAATTCAGTAACATCCCTTTATCCTGTTCTATCTTATGGCATGATAGGAACGTGTGAGTGAGACAAATTATTAACTTTCAGTTTTTTTTGGCGTGTCACAAGATTGAATGTCAGTTTTTCTTCAAATGTTTGTAATTACGAGAGTAAATTGCTTCAAAAGCTTAGACAGAGAATCAACTACGTTTATTACTCAATGGACAGACGACCTGAAGAAGACGGCGGCAAGCTGTTTCAGAAGGCACAGGACCGGTCGGAGTGGTGTCGTTTAGGAGAGGCCTATGTCCAGCAGTGGGCCTCAAAAGTCTGATGTATGGATGGATTACTACTCAATTGTATACTACATGTAGTACCTGATAACCTACAGTATAACATCTTATGGAACAAAATTTCTAATGTTTCATTATCATTAATTGTTCATTATCATTTCCCTTGTCCTCACGGTAAGCTAAGCTGCAACCCATAGGTGTCTTGCCGGGCACGCTCTGCCACAGCCACTGCTGTGGGAGATCTAGTGCTTGTAGCTTAGATTAGCTCGGAACGCTGGAGCGTTTTACCAGGCTAAACTGTAGCTGGTTTACGGAAACTGAGTGCGTGACTGTGTCGCGTTAGTGTGGCGTGCGGGAACGGAATAATATTTCGTGATAGTTATTGTCTGCTAGACGCCTCGCACGGAATAAATATCGCATATGCCATTTGGGGAAAAAAGTTTTTATGGATATATGAAGCGCCCGTGCGCGACGTGTAAGCCGATCGGTAGTGTTTAACCGCGCCGGTGTGGTCTTGACAATAAATATTTCGTGAACCGCTTCCGTGCTTTAGAGGGCACCTTAAGCGCGTCGCATTTGTTATCGTCGGAAAATGGCTAAGAATTTTGAGCAAACCAAAAACTCAACAGTTTGTTTGGCCACTAACCGTTTTAAAAAGATCCCGTGCCCTGCAGTGGACAGCTTATGGTTTGTAACCAAAAAAAAATTACTACCCCGGGCGAATACTTAACATACCTTAGTTCATATATTCTTTTAACCAGAAGTATTACTCAGTCTTCCACGCAAAATAATACCTTAGTTTTATTGCTTTCGTCTACTTTCAAGTAGAATTTCTTCATAACAAGGGATTTTGCAGTGTTTCCTTACCTTAACCACAAATCATTGTTAGGGTTTCTAATCTGCTGCAATCTGTCTATCTCTTTCTTATGTCTTCATTTATATAATGAAAGATAGAGATGGTAGTACATTACATAAGAGTTTCTTCCAAATAGCGTTGGAAGACTAGAAAATTAAGATACTAGTGGGGGATAGAATGTGTGAGAAAACAAACATGTTAGTAAGTAGCTATAGATGTTTGATTTTAAGAGTCTAATTCATAAAAAATCCTTATTACACGTTTACACTTTTAATTAGTCATAATGGTACATTAAACCTCTTTAAATTAAATTATCGCTTAAGGCTGGTGTCACCTTAGTTATGTTGTCGTTCTAACCAATATTAGGGAAGTAATAAATTTTGGGTAATTCCAACTTCGAGAAAGAGGTCACTCGCAGAAACCAACTCGGTTGGGCAGCGTTCGGGAAATTAAGGCATATCTTGACATCCAAGTTACCTCAGTACCTGTAGTCGAATGTTCGAGCAATGTGTGTTGCCAGTGATGACTTACGGATCCAAGACGTGGTCCTTTACCGTCGGCCTATTTCACAAGCTCAGTCATTCAGCGCGCTATGGAGAGAGCTATGCTCGGTATTTCGCTATGCGAACGAATCAGAAATGATAAATCAGTAGACGAACAAAGATCACCAACATAGTTTGCAGAGCTCGTACGAAGGCAGCGGTAAACCGCTGGATTCAGAAGGCACACGACCGGTAGTGGTGTCGTTTAGGAGAGGCCTATGCCCAGCAGTGGACCAATAAAGCCCGATGATGAATGAGGGATTTTTACCAACTAAACCATGAAATTATTATTATTATTTGACTCTTTATTGCACCATAGAAAATAAAATACAAACAATTTACAAATTACAAAACATAATTCAAAACTAGAAACTTAACGTAGTATCTAGCAATGGACGGCGTTAGCGCTAAGTAGCGATTTCATCCAGGCAACCTCATCGCAAGGATTTACTTCATCAAGAATTAACACTTCTATGGATGATACACAGACCTATAATAAAACATCTATAGGTACGCACGCCAGTTTGGCCTTAACCCTGCCGTGGCCAAAAAACCGCACATGTTCGTGGATGAGAGATAACCGAGATTTCTGTGAAATTATTTTATACAACCGCTGTGAGAGAAATGCCGTGAAGAAATTTAAGTTAGTTCCTAATTAGGAGTAATTAAAATAACAAAATCATTTTTAATTGTTACCATTTTTGGAGTAACCAAACAAATATATTTGTATGTGGTGAAGACAAGTTACGTTTCGTTAAAATGTTAATAATTTTGTATTCCATAAATGGGTATTTAATTCGAATGTTTACAGCGTAGTATATGTACTGTTATACATGTTTAAGTCATTGCATTGATGAATAGAATAGATTGATAAAAAAAAAACAATGAAAAATAGAAAAACATAAAAATTAAATTAAAATTATCTGACTGTTGAGTCAGATAAAAGTGTTTCATTTGTTTTTTAAACACTTCTAAGGACTGTGCACATCTAATTTGTAATGGAAAAGCGTTGCACAAACGTACCGCCACAGCACATCCTAACATCTCAGAAGTAGTCAGAAGATATACATAATATGTAAGGTCTAGTACAACAACACAAACAATAATATTTTCGCAACACATACTCGTGTTATAAATCGAAAACATGTAAAATTTTAGGAGCAGTGCTTCATAATGATGACATAACGAGACAATTCAAAGCTTCTGGGAGCCGTTTGCGGGATTTGGCGTCCTCTCCAGTTGAAATAAGCTCGGGAATTGTTTTGTTCGGGTTTTGTAAATAAAGATATATTTTATTTGAAACAGTGTGGAAGGTTTCCTTTGTTGATACGACGAATTGTTTGAACGGAAACCCCGTTCGTTTGCGGCTCATGGTTCACCACAGGCGAGAACATGTCAAGCTATTTTATTCGCTTAGAAAATAATTGTATGGTAAATCATTAAATTTTAATGATTATTTAGAAAAAGCGATAGCTCCAATTTGCCAGGTACTTTAGACATAAGTAGTAGGTATTATTTATCCTGAATCCCACGGTTTCCAGCTGTCTTCATAATATCAATATGTTGGATTCAGAATGGACAGGATTGGTCGAAGGGCTGATGGATGGATGGATGGATGGATGGATGGATGATTTTTTAAACCAGTTCGTGTATATCAGAAAAAAGCCTGACTAGGAATACAATGAGGTGTGGCCATCTCGCGGATTTTTATAAGAACTAACTAGTGGACGCCCGCAGCTTCGCTCGCGTAGAATTAGACCCATTAACGACGTCTACCCGTCTAACGACTTCAAAGACGGCAAAGTTTCATACTAACTTTGCACCCCCGTTTTACCCCCTTAGGGGGTGAATTTTCAAAAATCCTTTCTTAGTGCTCCCCTACGTTATAAAAGGAACCCCTGTGCAAAATTTCAAGTTTCTAGCCCTTATAGTTTAGGCCCTGCGTTGATATGTCAGTCAGTCAGTCAGTCAGTCAGTCAGTCAGTCAGTCAGTCAGTCAGTCACCTTCTCCTTTTATATATATAGATTTCTTAAACGTCTTGTCAATATTTTAAAATCATTGCGTTATTGTGAAAAGTTGTTTTTTATATAACAATAATTATTTAAACGATGCCTATAGCTATACACGACGAGATATTAATCTTAGCGTCGTTGTAGTGTACCCTACGATGTTTATTTTATTATTTCACAGGCATATTGTTACTATTAATTTTGTTAACTTGTCGAAATAAATCTATATTCTAAAGAAAGAAAGAATCATTTATTTGCCAAAATCGTTCATGAAACACAGAAAAATATCATGTACATGGTATGATTAACAAAGGTTACCTTAAATAAAAAAGAAGAAACAAAGTTCTATTCTATATTCTATTCTATTCCAAAACAAAGCACTCATGGCTCACTACATATTATGTTCTGCTTTACCTATAGCTAACAAAAATATCGCCAGTAATACGACAGGCCAGCATCACAGGAATCCTCTTTTTGATAAAATGAAACCTAATTCGTTAATTTCATGTTATTTCCAGATGAAAAGAGCCCGTGGTGAAGGGATTACTGCGAGAGTTTGAGGTAAGTTTTGATTTGATACCCTTTTGCGTTTTATTTGATTTATATTATAAAGTACCTACTCAATTTCCAACGAAATTTTGTTAAAAGTTTGTTAATCCAAAATAATATTTTTTCTAATTTGAAATGCCCGGTAGCAGCTCGTAGTCTGTATTTGTGCCCGGTGGATGACAATAGCTCACCATCTATTACATGGTACCTAAACATAACTGGTGAAAAGTGGATGTTCCTAATGTGTTACCACTAGGGTTGCCAAAATTTTTTCGTCTAAATATAGTATGTTTCAAAATAAACTATTAAAATATATCTAAAAATAATACGTGCCCACATGCGTGGGCAAATTTAATTTTTTAAGCATAAAAATTCCGCTGTTTTATCTTTTCCATCTTGTTCATTGCAGTAGGTAATTTGATTGTTAATTTGTAAATATTACAAGTAGATGTTTAATGTGTAAATAATGTTTTTTTATGGCATACAACGATCATCCATTAAATGGACAATACATGGAAATTAATTCCAATAAATTTAATTGGAAACCACGACCAAGCCCGTTTATTCGAAATGTTCGAATAGCTATTGAAAATTAAATAGGATTTTAGTATGGAAAATTTATTTAAGCTAATAGCGACCGCAAACTTCCTGCTAGGTGGCGATGCGAAAGGCGGCGGGAGCAAGTGGGTAAGAAAAACCGAAGATTGGGATTAGTGGCTTGCCTTGGGTGATGCTTATACTGTAGACTTTTGTGTGCTAAAACTGTCTTCAGCCCACGAAGTAAGTATCCGTACCACATTTTTCATACAAAATTAGTGTCACCTATTTGCGGAGTTGATGAAAGAGAATTCTAAAACCAGCTAGCGTCCAATATAATAATTGTCTATTGATAATTATTTTTAGCAATTTCCAAATATTTAGCTACTCCCCAACAGGTGTTAAAAACCAGGTGGATGCCAGGGAATTATGTCAGACAAATCCAGTTTCACTCCTATCCTTTGTCTACTTCGCGCTTAATCCCAATTATTAATTCTACCACCAAGAACAATAGTTATCAATAAAGTAATAATCTGTCAGTATAATATATGATTCCGTGTAAATGCTAGCTTTGAAATCCTCAACTTAAGTAATAAACACGTAATTAACACTTCGCTCAACATAAATATCGGTTTCAAGCTGAATTGAACTCCTTATCCTATAATATCCGACATCATTCCTGAAAATGTAAAAAGTATTCTACATTTCAAATTTACACCTTATAATTAACTGTTATTAAAAGGTTTTGAAAAATTTTAAAACAAACATTTCAAATTGCAACATGTGTTCAGTAGCCTACAATTTATTAAATGATAGCATTGTAGACGTATTCTACTAATGAAAGGACCAAGAGAGCCTTATTTTACTAACTATAAATTGGTATATAATCTCTTAAAATTAACTCTTAAATCTTTGATTAAATAAGACTCACGAGTCAAAACTGTGACAGATATTGAACAAGTTCATAACATGTCAAGGGCGTTAGTGGATGGGTACCTAGTACCTACTATATACTCGTTTGCTATCTTATATTCAGAAAAACAAACCTACGATGGTTCGGAACCCATGTGATCCGACTCGCTTTGTACTTGTAAGTAAGTGAACCATAAGCTGCTAAACTCAAGGAGTAATAGTATGAAACGTTTAACTTGGAAAATGGATGGAATATTATGGAAAAACTTAAACTTCAAGAAATATGGAATGATTCCATTAAAAACTTTACGGTTAAACGGGACGTTTCCGGGTGGTAAGAAGGTTATCGTACCGCCGAGGTAAGTACCATTTAAACTCATATTCCAACTCGACATGACGCAAGGATTATTCTTACTGAGTTGTATCCATTAAATATAGAACGAGTGAAAATTAATTTTCTAATATTGTGTCTCCGATACGTGCTCGCTGCGACCCTAGCAGCGTTCCATAGACGTCCCACTGCTGGGCAAGGGTTCCCCCCAGTCACAGTGCAAAGGTCTAGAGCAAACTCCACCACGCTGCTTCAATGCGGATTGATTGAGGGGTTAGTGGCCAACCCAGTGTCGAATGTTCTCAAGCCACCCAAAGGTCTTCGAAACAGGCTTACCGACTGTTTCCACGGCTTAACGTGCCGAAGCCTTGAAATTTTGCTACTAGTGGTCACTCATCCACAAACCGACCGCGCCCTAACAAACTATCACATTGAATCGACGCGAGCCGACGATGAATATAAAATGATGACCAATGTCAATATACTTCGTCTCAGTGTCTTGTCTAATTAGCTCTGTATTTACGAATCAAACCATCACTTACACGTTCAGATGTAAAAATAAATTATCTGTAAGCAGGGGTGCTATTTTAGTAGCAGGATTAATCAACTCTCTAATTAGCCTCGCTGGAATTCATAGTTCATGTTTTGGAGTTTGACTGAACTGCAATAATTAATTATTGTATGTATACAGTACGGACCATAATGTAGTCAATAAAGATCATCATTAGCTATGCTGACTTGATTAATTTGAGACTAGTGGACGCCCGCAGATTCGCTGGCTTCGAACTCGCTGCTCACTCAAACGGTCCGGGTTCAAATACAAGTGGCAAGCACCAATGACTTTTATAAGTTATGTGTGATTGAAGAAATAAAATGTCGCCTGCTGTAAAGGTGAAGAAATCGTCGTGAGGGAACCTACATGCCTGAAAGTTCTCCCATAATGTCTTGAAGGCACGTGAAGTCTGCCAAACCGCTCTTGGGCAGCATGGTGTAATAATGCCTAGCAAAAATTACTGGAGCGCTACCGTTCTGCCATCACTTCGCGCTAGAGCAGCGTTGTGGAATACACTCCAACTTAGTTCGAACTGTTGTGAGAAGAAGCACGTGAACTTCAATCGGCCGCTAATTGTTTGCAACTTCCTTATCAAATATGTGTGCAGTAGACACACAGACGCATAAAGCCCCTTATACGTCTGTGAGTAGTCATTTACTGCAGAAATCAGCTGCAATCTACATAGATAGCTCAATGCCAACCATTCTAACGATATTCATTCAGTCTAGTCTTAATATGGCTCTAGGTCTTCAAAACCCTCAGTCTCGCTTTCATATTGACAAACAAAAGACAAACAAGACAAACGGCACAAAACAAGCACTCGAGCAGAACTGGCGCAATGTTTGCGAGAGTCAACTTCGACTTGGGGCGGAGATTGGATGGGCGCAACAAGTTTGTCGGGACGCCCTGCGCTTGACGAGTGACTCGGGTGTCATTTGCTATATTGTTGTACGGGAGTCAACGAGAATCTATTTGTAAAAGCACTCACAAGTGCATTGATTCGCTTTAGACTTCCTCACTAGGTCCAAGTCATAGTTCGATCAGAGTGATGTGATGGAGCAATTCTTCCAGTTATGTCTATTTAAACTTAGCGTCCATAGGCCAATGGCTCGCGTCGATTCAATGAGATCGAAAGAGTTAAGCAACGATGGGCGCGGTCGGTTTGTGGATGGGTGACCGCTAGTGGCAAAATTTCATGGACTCTACCGTGCTTCGGAGGGCACGTTAAGCGGTCGGTCCCGGTTGTTTTCAAAGGTGGAAACAGTCACTAAGGATTGTCGAAGACCTGCGGGCGGCTTGAGAACATTCGACCCTGGGTTGGCCACTAACCCCTCCACCAATCCGCATTGGAGCAGCGTGGTGGAATATGCTCTAGACCTCCCGCAGCTGTTTTGTGGGGGAGACCCTTGCCCACCAGTGGGACGTCTATGCGTCGCAGCGATGTCTGGACAGCATTCCGAAACACGGTAGCGTTTATGAAATTTTTGTTTTGTTGACAAAAATTTTGACATAGAAAGGGCAAAAAGCAAACCTGGCAGAGGTAGCGAATCGATATTCGCAACTCGAGTGCCATTTGACTCGGGTAGCGAAGGTTGGAGCGCAACAAGTTCAGCGCTCAACAAAGCGTCTCGAGGGAGCTGCTCTATTTGTCTGCAGTGCCTTTGATATCGTTGATGAACAGATAATATGAGATACATTGTTCTTTAATCGTCCGCCATCTATCTACGTTCATTGTCATTATACCTAAGCTATGCATGCATTCGGTGATGTGACCGCTTCTCATCTATTGCCAATGAATAGAATAGATAAACTTGTTTATTTTTCGCATCAACTACACACATAATACCTACAAGGGAAGAACAATAAAACACAAAAATCAAGAAAATAATAGAAAAATAAACACTATTTACTTACTAACGACAAAGTAGTTGGACTTGAGAAAATAGATGTTGATGATGAAATGCACTCAGAATACGTGCAACAAAGATGTAATAAATTCAAACCATGGCTTCTCTGAAATAATTGTGTGTTTGATATAGACTAGTAGTTTAGTGTAGTACTGGCACATCGTTTTCTGTGCAGAATTCCTCTACCATCGGGTGAGGTTTAAAATATAATAAGTATAGCCTTTATTAATGGCACACTTAATCAAAGATTACCACTAATCAAAATCTAGCCTTCACCGCCCGTGAAGTCTGCCAATCCGCACTTGGCCAGCGTGGTGGACTAAGGCCTAATCCCTCCCATTCTGAGAGGAGACCCGTGCCCAACGGTGGGACAAATAAAGATCCATAATAAAACCCATTTCACGGGAACCATGAAATTTTTCGAGATTTAAAAGTAACTTATGCTAATCTCCAGGGAAATCTGTGCAAAAAATCACATCGATTTGAGTAAGGATTGAATTCCTTGCAATCATGGGTTCATTGACAAACAGAAGATAGACGACAACACAAGCACACTGGCAGAAGGGCAGTACTAGCGAATCGATGTTTGCGACTTGTGTCCTATTTAACTTGGCAGGAAGATTGGAGCGCAACAAGTTCGACACGAGGATCTCCCTAGGGAGTTAGTTCATTTGAGTGAGTTTCGAATCATATCCATACCGTTATTTGACTTGGTTGGTGAGCTGGTGCAGTGTTTTATCTATCTATCTTCTATATATATATAAAAGGAGAAGCTGACTGACTGACTGACATATCAATGCAGGGCCTAAACTATAAGGGTTAGAAACTTGAAATTTTGCACAGGGGTTCCTTTTATAACGTAGGGGAGCACTAAGAAAGGATTTTTGAAAATTCACCCCCTAAGGGGGTAAAACGGGGGTGCAAAGTTAGTATGAAACTAACTTCAAAAATGTCAAGTGGGCAACCCGATCGCGGGCAGACGTCGTTAATGGGTCGAATTCCACGCGAGCGAAGCTGCGGGGGCGTCCACTAGTTGTTTATAAAAATTGTGAAAAGAGTAACTATCATGTGAAGTCTGTAAATCCGCACTTGGCCAGCGTGGTGGACTAAGGCCTAATCGATCCCATTCTGAGAGGAGACCCGTGCCCAACATTGGACAGTGAAAGGGTCGATGATGATGATGAATTAGTAAAAAATATTACCACTACTCCAGGGTTTGCTTGTTTTTTAGCACGGGTCACGTCTCTAAATATGTATTTCTAGATGTAAGATAATAAACAAGCATGCAGCATGTACCACGTGACAAACATTGAACATTTCTCAGAAAATAACTACTAATTAATTAAAGCTTTGTTGGCTGTGTTAGACACTGATTACTTACTAACGAACTGAACAACAAAAGAACCTCTACAAATAGTCTAACTACCCCGGTCCCCAACTTTCCGAGTCTTGTATAAATATTTAACAGGTTGCATTCAAGTTTGCTTTCTTAAATCCCTAAAAAAAAACTGGCCGGTTTTGCGAATCGGACTCGCGCAGTAAGTGTTCCGTACCATTATCTATAAAAACGGCAAAACAATCATGTCTGTTGTATTGGAGGCCCCTTAAATTTTTATTATTTCTGTTTTTTAGTACAATACAATACAAATATACTTTATTGTACACCACAGGCATAAAAAAACATTAAAAAAGAAAAATAAATATTATTACCTATTTGTTGTTAAAGCGGCAACAGAAATACATCATCTGTGAAAATTTCAACTGTCACACTATCACGGTTAATGAGATACAGCCTGGTGACAGATGGACAGACGGACAGCTGAGCCTTAGTAATAGGGTCACGTTTCCCCCTTTAGGTAAGGAACCCTAAAAACGTTCATACAGAGTTTTTCAAATTATTCGCAAACAGACAACCATTTCGCCGTTTGCTTGCTCTAGAAACAGTTACAAAGACTGGCTCAACAAGTTACATGTGTGCTTGCCCCCCGGGCCCGTCCGAAGGGGACTTTACCCCTCTAGGCCAGCCGACTAGCGACTGTTTGATTGCGCGAGTGCCTTTTAAACCGAGTGTTTAATTTAATTACTGTTTTAATGTCATTTACGTGGAGTGGGAATACGATTTGTAGATTTAATTAGTAGACGCTTTTGACATCTCAACCAGCTCAACACATTAGTCTATACAATGCATTGCATGCATGTTTGCCCCCCGGGTCCTCGTCCGAAGGGGCCTTTACTTTACCACTATGCAAGCCGACCGTTTGATTGCGCGAGTGCCTTTTAAACCGAGTGTTTAATTTAATTACTGTTTTAATGTCATTTACGTGGAGTGGGAATACGATTTGTAGAGTTAATTAGTGGACTTGTTTGTGACATCTCAACCAGCTCAACAAATTAGTCTATATATTGCATTTAAAGAACGGTCAAGTGCGAGACGGACTCGCTCATTTAGGGTTCCGTACTACCGAGCAATTTTTTATGGTTACTTGTATATATCCCTGTGGTATCCAACATTTTACTTTTTTTATTATTGATTGTGACAGTAGCCTCAGAAACACGCATTCGGTGTAAATGTCAGGTGTATAGCTATTTCCGTTCAAGAGATAGACTTAAAATTCTGCCTTGTGACAGACAGGCAGAGAGTGGAGGCATATTAAATAGGTTCCGTTTGTCACCGTTTGGTACGGAACTCTAAAAATGTAATGTCCACTGAACTATGTAATTACATAAATCTTAATAATAAAATCATAATAAATAATCTTACTTCAATACATTAATCTTTATAGTAACATAGCAGTTGATGGTCCGTTGTGACGAGACTATTATGAGACTCTATATCTTGTTCGAATTCTGTTACAGTTGTCATGGAGAGCGGATGCGTGGTGTTGCATGCTCGTTCGCTATCTTATATCGATCATATCTATATATATAAAAGGAGAAGGTGACTGACTGACTGACTGACTGACTGACTGACTGACTGACTGACTGACTGACTGACTGACTGACTGACATATCAACGCAGGGCCTAAACTATAAGGGCTAGAAACTTGAAATTTTGCACAGGGGTTCCTTTTATAACGTAGGGGAGCACTAAGAAAGGATTTTTGAAAATTCACCCCCTAAGGGGGTAAAACGGGGGTGCAAAGTTAGTATGAAACTAACTTCAAAAATGTCAAGTGGGCAACCCGATCGCGGGCAGACGTCGTTAATGGGTCGAATTCCACGCGAGCGAAGCTGCGGGGGCGTCCACTAGTCTATCTATATATCGATAAAAAATCAGTATTAAAAAAAATCCTTTTTTGTATTACTTTTCTAATTGCTACTTATTTATTTTCATGTATGTATTTGATGTTCCTGGCTAACTTTCCACCTCATCGCTATGCAGGCGGAGGTTGTGGGCGATTAATTAATATTTGCATAATTGAAATTCAAATGCTTTAAGGGTTTCTAGTTTTCTATTAGATTTTACTTCAATGGAATACCAATAGAAATTTTATACGATAATTGGTGTTGATTTAATTGTTTTGATTATGATTTCGTTCATAGACTTTTTTAATGGATTTAAGATCCACGATCTCAGGCACCACCCATGCTACTCTTTTACGTCATCGAAAGCTTGTGAAGTCTGCCAATCAACACGTGGTTAGTGGACCTGATGAACTTATCCATCCCATTGTGAGAGTCCAGTGTCTGAAATGGGATATAGAACTGATGTTGGTCTGCCATGGCATTGAAAGAATAGAAGAAAGAATTAAAAATGTATTTATTTCGTATGAACTGCATCATTACAAAAATAAATGAAAAAAGAAATTGAATAAATTAAATTAAAAAAATGCAGTCAAATCTATACGAAAAGGGGCTGCACTTTGCATCGGCCGCAGTATACTACGACCACTGTTTTTCAGGGCGACCCCGTGTTTCGTCGATTGGACCACTATGGCCCACCTTAGTAACGAGAATCGTGCGGGCACTGGGTCGCTAACAGCTTGTTCCAGCTTATGCCAAGCCTATTTATGTACCTGAGATAAGCTTGTTTGCATAACAGGATCGAAGTGAAGAATGCACACTTTCTGTGCTAAAGGAATTGCTTTGCATATTTCTATCGTAACTTAGGTGCCCGCTTTGCATACGCTCGTAGGTTACAGGTAAAATACGAAACTTTGAATCGTTAAATTAAACAAAAACTAAAAAGTTTTAATGCACATAAGAAAGCAAACGAACATGCAACATCACCCTTAACAAGGTTGAAATATCCCGAACAAGACCCATGTTAATCTCACTCAAAGTCGGTCACAGGTTTCAGACGCGTTGCTGCCTTTGATGACTATGTTAGTCATCTCATGAATAGAAAACTGTAACCACAACTGAAATCCTAGGTATATGACTATGTTAGTCATCTCATGAATAGAAAACTGTAACCACAACTGAAATCCTAGGTATTCTGACTGGAACGCAATTGTTCATAAACTATGACTAAACGGTAAAGATACTTGATACTTTTTATATTTTAAACCATCTGTTAATGCTAGAGTGACAATTAAATCGCGTTATTTTAGTATGTATTGTTTTAGCTGCAACCCATAGACGTCCTACAGCTGGGCATGGGTCGTCCCCACAGACACTGCTGCAGTCTAGAGCATCCACCACGCCGCTCCAATGCGGATTGGTGGAGGGGTTAGTGGCCAACGCAGTGTCGAATATTCTCAAGCCACCCGAAGGTCTTCGACAAGGCTTACGACTGTTTACAGCATTGTAAACAAGCGGGACCGACGGCTTTACGTGCCCTCCGAAGCACGGTAGCGCCCATGAAATTTTGCCACTAGCAGTCAGCAATCCATAAACCGAGCGCGTCCGTCGTTGCTTAACTCTGTCGATAACATTGAATCAACGCAATCCTTTGGATGCTACTTCAGGGCTATGGACTCATGTTATAAAACCTATAAAACTTCTATTTTATCTAGTCTTTCTTTATGGTATTATTGACGACTAATGGTGTCAGGTTGTGCCAAGGTGAGGTTGTAGTTTAACCCATGACAGATCTTACCTCCTCCATGGTTGTGCCATGGCACACATGCGAATTGCGAAACAGGTCAACTCATACGACCGTGAATAACCTATCCAGATAAAGCTATTAGCAGTTACTGGAACACTATGCTTTTAGCTCTGAGATTTATCTCGTTTAAACATTAATGCATTAGATTTTAACATTTCATGTGCCTTTGTAGGAGCAGTGCAGACTGAAGGTAATGTACGTTTATTTGTGAGTAGTCCACGACGATAATTTACACATTGAAAAGCCATGAATATTAATTCCGCTAGTAATAATAATAATAAAATCTTTATTCAGGTTACCAGTGACCCATTTAAAAATCTTACAAAAAATTACATATAACAATTTTTAAATATCACAATTACAGAAAATCCTCAAAATAAGTTAATATTTAAATTTAAAATTTCATTACAATATAATTTACAAAAAAAAAAAAAAAATAATAACAATAATAAAAAATTGAAAATTAAAATTAAGTACATCGTCAAATTTAAAACAGAATAATTTTAGTAAAATAAATTAGATTTAATTTAGCTCTATAAATAATAATAATTTAAAACGTTTTAATTTTACTAGTGATTAAGTACAGTGTGACTAACGTGCCTGTTACAGCAGTTTAAAATATATGGGCAGTCTAGCCTATGTCCGATCATTGCCAGTACGGCGTTAGAGCTGGCCCGCACTCTGCGCACCAGGGACGCGCTGCGCTTGCGCATCGTGGCGTGGAAGCAGTCGGTGCGAGCCGCCGCGAACATACCAGACGCGCTACAGAAGCGGGGCAGACCCACCACCGCCCTGAACGCATTATTGAACTGGACACGAAGGGCGCTGTAGCATCTCTGCGAATAATTGGCCCAAAGACTACAAGTGTACAGCGAGGTGCAGAAAGCCCGAAAGAGCGTCACCTTTACGTCAACCGAACACCGCGCAAAACGTCTCGCGAGCATGTTGGCTCTTCTGGACAGCGCCCTCCGCTCCCGTTCAATATCAGCACGATCCTCGAGGTTAGCGGTAACGATGTGTCCCAGGTATTTAAACTAGTGATCTCTTGCTATTAGGGTATCTCTCTCTTTCAAAGGAGTCTCCCAAGGCACGCCACTGAGCCCGATATTCTACTAGTACAGATTCAGATTTATTTTTCATCATACGGTTTTTGTATACGCTTAATGAACGTCATTGAATTTTCTATCTACCGCCGGACCACAAAGTTGATGCTGCCGAGATCACTAACTTCAAAAACGGCAAAGTTTCATACTAATTTGCACCACCGTTTTACCCCCTTAGGGGGTGAATTTTTAAAAATCCTTTCTTAGTGCTCCCCTACGTTATAAAAGGAACCCCTGTGCAAAATTTCAAGTTTCTAACCCTTATAATTTAGGCCCTGCGTTGATAGTGTCAGTGAGTCAGTCAGTCAGCTTCTCCTTTTATATACAGATTTGAATTAGAATCGAGGAAGGTTACGACATCACCCAGTATCACCACAGTATCACGCTAAACGCTATTTTCAAAACATTATTTACACGGACTGAGTCTCAACAACAATACTTTTTTTGAGGCTACCAAGTTAGGAACAGTTAGATATTAATAAAGTGGAGCTGGAGATACTTCGCACCAAGGGCTTTTATCGCTTAAGTAGTCATTTATTTTATAGAATGCTTTATTAAGAAAGTTTTGTATAATGTTAGAATTAAATTTATTTTCTGAGAAACAAGTAATATGAATTTATTACAGGTATTTTATTGCATAAAAATGATCACAGTTCCTCATGAAAGATTTTGGATACTTTACTTAGTCTAGAGCCGGCGCGTTCTACAAGAGATCCCGGAGCCCTCCTGTAGCGCCGGAGTAGGCCACCGAGCGGGTTTTAGTGGGTGAAAGTCCCACATAACCCGGCGTCGCTCCTACGACGTTCGGGTACCTTTTCAAGGTTTCCCATTTGTAAAACAATGTTACGAGCTCATATTACGAGATATTACACTACCTACGAGATTACCACATGTATTTTAGTCATTAAAAAAAACCTTTTAGAAGCTCCGAGATTTACAACCCATCCGAGCAGTTCCTTACACCTGTTTTCCATCTAAAATCTTAAAATTCACACGGAAAGTGCACGTAACTTCATATATCACTACCACCAGCTCGGTACAACACAAACATAAATCTGAGTTACGAGCACCAACTTAGTTTTATTATGTTTGTGTTTTGTTTCACCTTTGTATTTCACTGTACGGTCCAGAGTGCTTTTCGGTATTAAGGCCGTGAACGCACTGGGCGTTCCAACGCATCGCTCAACTAACGCAGTTTTTAGCATAGTAAAATTTCTGTAACAATGATTGGTTACAGACGCGATTGCTTTACATTTTAATGTGTCCAAATAAAAATAATAAAAGGGGTTTTATTACTGAATGATTCGTGAGTGTAAAGACACTATTATGAGCCGGTTATTTCCACTATGAGTAAAGACTCATACTGGAAATAACCGGCTTACTCACATGTAATTTAGGTCGGAAATAGGCCGACTAGTTTCGGTCAATTACGATGACCATCTTCAGGAAAGAACGCGCTCGCGGCAAGTACGACGTACTCATGATCACATCGACAGTTAAGCCGGTAATTTCCAATATGAATAAAAGGGGTTCATGTACCTCAAAAAAAAATATGAAAAATTGAACCAAAGAGGTTTCATATAAAACATATTTAAATAAATAAATAAATATCTTGGACATTTTCACACACGGCCATCTGACCCCAATGTAGGCGCGAGCCTGTACTATGGGTATCAGAGACTGATATACATACATAGATATTTTTAAATACATATTTATAGGACGGGGGTGTGGGCAGTTATGCCCACAAGCCACTGCGACCTAAAGAGATCTATTGTAGCTAAATAATAGCTAAATACATACTTAAATAGATAATATTAACATCCAGACACAGAACAAATACAAGTGTTCGTCACACGAATATTTGTCCTGAGTGGGATTCGAACCCACGACCTTTGGCGCAACAGACAGGGTCACTACCGATTGCGCCAACGGACCTGTCAATTTGGTTCTAAATAACTCCTATTACAGTGGTTGTCATAGAGACCAGTGGAAGTTCTCCACAGGTTATCAGTCCTTCGAACAGGTGACGTGAAGGTCTTTATGACCATGCCGCAAAAGTCTATTCGAAAAACTTCCAGTTACCTGTTTCTGATGCAATTCCCGCCTACTCTGAACAAGGCCTACAAAGCTGTTTGCGGTGTCGACCAATTTGACTACAGACTAAACTGTCTTTTGTCCGTGGAAAGTTACGAGTTCTGTCCGACTAAATGGACTGTGTGTACATAAATAAATAAGTATTTTTGGTTAATATATTCTCTTTTATATCGATGAAAGAATTATCTTGGGAAGATCGCACGCGGGCGGAGCCTTGGGAAAAGCTAGTTAAGTTATACACTTCTGGCTACCCCTGCCGTGAAATACACATACATAAGGTGACGTTATAATACTAATGACAGGTCCATTGGCGCAAACGGTAGTGACCCTGCCTGTTGCGCATGGATCGTGGGTTCGAATCGCAATCAGGATAAACATTCGTGTGACGAACACTTGTGTTTGTTCTGTGTCTGGATGTTCGCTTCGCTGCGACCCATAGACGTCCTACTGCTGGGCTCGGATCTCCCCCACAGACACTGCTGCAGTGGGTGTAGAGCATACTCCACCACGCTGCTCTAATGCGAATTGGTGGAGGTCTGGATTAATATTATCTATTTAAGTATGTATTTAAAAATATCTATGTATGTATATCAGTCTCTGACACCCATATTACAGGCTCGCGCCTACTTTGGGGTCAGATGGCCGTGTGTGAGAATGTCCAAGATATTTATTGTTATTATTATTAATACTACTATCTCGTCGAGTGCTGTTTTTAGCAACTATTTAGTGAACAAACCTCCCAGCTATTTGGCTGTCCTCGCCCGCAGACAAAGATGACCTTTCTCGCCCTAGCATCTCACCCTATAACTTTGATGTTTTCCTTAACTTTTTGATTCCTTTTTTATACGCCTGCTTCTTATATTCTTGAAAAACAATTTGCGAGCTTGTAAAAACAAAATGGTTCTGAAAGCACTGTTCATATTAAATTATTGTTATTGGTATTGAAGTGAATGTCTTCGATTTTTCATAGTGGTACAAGCATCATTGTTATGCTTTGACTATGGCTGGATATAAAACCAAGTAAAATTTTGAGTTAGCTTTGTTTATTTTTCAATGTGTCTGGCCTGGAACTTATTTTATCACGAGGTCAAAAACACACGTGGCTCTCAGCAATGACTTCCATGTTATTTGCGTTTTAAGCAATCTATACTAATACTAGTGGACGCCCGCAGCTTCGCTCGCGTAGAATTAGACCCATTAACGACGTCTACCCGTCTAACGACTTCAAAAACGGCAAAGTTTCATACTAACTTTGCACCCCCGTTTTACCCCCTTAGGGGGTGAATTTTCAAAAACCCTTTCTTAGTGCTCCCCTACGTTATAAAAGGAACCCCTGTGCAAAATTTCAAGTTTCTAGCCCTTATAGTTTAGGCCCTGCGTTGATATGTCAGTCAGTCAGTCAGTCAGTCAGTCAGTCACCTTCTCCTTTTATATATATAGAAGAAGATAGATTAAGAAGAGAAAAGATTTGTTTGTAATGTTTTCACACAAAAACTACTGGGCCGGTTTCAAAAATTCTTTCACCTTCTAATGGTGAAAGAATTTTAAGCTGCATATCTGCCACGTGAGCGGCCACTGCGGGCGTCCACTAGTATAACATAAAGGTTTTCTATTCCTATAAAAGAGGATAGTAGGCCAATGACAGGGTTGTCAATATTGTGATGACCGAATAGGTTAAACCTTCAGTAAACCGAATTCGTTTACCTACTCGCCAATTTTCCACGCGGACCGATTTGGCGTCAGTAATAAGGAGTAACTTTACTAGGTCTGTTTAAATAGGGATCGTGGATTGCTTCTGAATACGTATGAGCTTGTTTGTATTTGTCTAAATAACTACGCGCTCACGCGCTCGCAATAAGCCAATAATGTCTCGTGTGTGTAGAGTATAAAGCTGGTAGCGTTTATCATGATCAATCGAGTTAAGCAACGACGGGCAAGGTCGGTTTGAGGATGGATCGCTCGTGGCAAAATTTCAAAGACGATACCGCAAAGCAGGTCCCGTTAAGCCGTCGGTAAAAACAAACCTTAAGACTTGTCGAAGACCTTCGGGTGGTTTGAGACCATTCGGACTGGCGGGAGGCCTGCCTAATAGTGGTCCGGCTTGTATTGTTGCTAATGCTTGTGCTAATTGTGATGAAATGAGAGAACTATGCAAATATATCAATCTGGTATCCGTGGCAAACCTTGCAAAGGGGTCGGTGGTTGTGGTGACAATACTTTAGTTTGTAGTTACTAAAGTATTATTCAGGGTTCAGTATGTGCTATTCCATCCACCAGCCTCTTTAGGTACACAGCTGGACCCTCCCTCAATCGAGAATCCTATTGATCCTGTGCCCTCTGAATCCAACGGTTTCCCGCTGTCTTCATCGGGTCGTCAGTCCACCTCGTCGGGGCCAACACTGCGTTTTCCGAGACGCGGTCTCGCCTCGAAGACTTTTCTCACCCAACAGTCCGTCAAGTGACAGAGAAATAGAAATTAGAGTGGCGATGGCACTATTTCAGGGAACCGTACACAGATTCTACGTGCTAACAGATATAGACGAGTCCCTTGGATTGACGGATCGGTTATTATCACATACCTTGGTATGTGATCCTGTCTGTGATCCCTATGTGACCCTTAAATCATAACAGAGTAATCAACAGTAAACGGCAAGGGGGTGATAAGCTGAGGGTGTAGGTCGTAAATTGCAATAACATGGGGAGTTTCCTGTAATGGCCCGACTATAGCTAATATCGACGCTCATATCAGTGATGGCTTCTTGCATAGTTGATTTAGGGACACTAGTAATAGGTGATTCTAGAACAGGAGCGCACAATGTATTGCTCTGTGTTAAGCAAGAGTCGAACGGATACCTACCAGTAAAAAATGCTTGAATCTGAGTGGACACCCCGCACCTCGTTTCCCGCCCCTCGGCAGGCAAGCTGTGTCACCTCTTATAAAGCAGGTGACATTTAATTTCATAATGAATAGAATAATTATACCTACTGTAAAAAAATTTTTTTTTTAAAAAGCTTTTATAACTTGACCTTGAAACCTAATCGTGGTCAAAGTTCATTACAAGACTTTACCACAAGTGCAAACACGACTATGATACGATATTCCATCATGAAGTTCCAGTTAATATCTTCCGGCTCCATCATCAGATCAGTTCGACAGTACCATATTATTGCATTGTCATCGGAACCTAATATGTGTGCCAAATTTCAGCTCGATAGCTTCAGTGGAAGTGGGTGAAATATTGATTGCAAGATTCCAGGACATACATACATACATACTTACATACATACGAGTGAAGTTAAATAAAAGCTTTTTAAAAAAATGACATTACTCGAAATGAAGCCGTGACGCTTCATTTCGAGTAATGTCATTTTTTTTTTATTGCACAGATAACTAAGAAAAGTCATTGGTGCGTACCGCATGGATTTGAACCCGGACCGCTGAAGTCCAATATTGATAGAGACAGGGGGACAGGGGAGACAGGGGGCTCAAGTGAGAGGCGAGTTCGTTAGCCAATTGGCTGTCACCTCTTATTGATTGGCAAATACCCCCTTATATGTAATATTCATTAGTATTCATTCAAATGCCTTTATTTTTAGTTAGTAATGTTAGTATACAATTACAAAAAACATCTCAATATCAATGGATGACAGGTTTCTGGAATACTTATATTCAAGTTCTTTTGTGTACACGAGAGACTATTAACGTAAGTGGCGATACGAGAGCTATCAGTCTTGCTGGAGTCGTGCGCTGTT
Organism: Carterocephalus palaemon; assembly: GCA_944567765.1. Taxonomy (NCBI): domain Eukaryota; kingdom Metazoa; phylum Arthropoda; class Insecta; order Lepidoptera; family Hesperiidae; genus Carterocephalus; species Carterocephalus palaemon. Next base: position 10,020,330 of record OX155658.1, read on the forward strand.
CGCGTCAGAAGTTGCACAATTAGCGTCGTTTGTCATACTTATTGACGTTTCGTCTAGTTAAGTCATTTTCAGTCAAGTCACTTGGCCAGGATATTGGTTCCTTCATTGGTAGCCCAAGTTGCTGATAAGCTGGTCTTTTAGGTGGTAGAGCCTATAGGAAACCAAATAGCTTTTACATGAAACCTATTTTGTTCCATATAGAGTTCGCCCGGGGCAGTACTTACCACCGCCCGCCGCGGTCTCTTGTAGGTACCATTTGTACCGTGTAAAACATCCTAACCCTTGCATCGCAGTACATCTATGAGAATCTTACGTATATTCGTAAAAATAGGCATCAGTTTGTAAGAGGCATTTAGGTCACTACGAGACCTAAATGCCTTACGCAATGTAACACTAAGGAACGGCCACAAATTAGCGTTTCCTAAATGCCGGCTTAGTAAGAAAAGTCGTTCCTTCATAGGAATGTCTATTCTAATATTCAATAAAGTCCCGGCTGCGGTTCAGTCTCTGCCTTTACACAGGTTTAAAAAAACCATCAAACAAACATTATGTCAAAAAGCTTATTATAATATTCAGGAGTATTTGGATGATAAGAAGGCATGGGACTGAATTAAACTCTGACAGGCTATCACTATGCTTTTGTATTAATTATACTAAATATTGTAAGCAGGTGGCATATGGGGTTATGCTTGGCATACACGATTGGCTGTCTCGTGTCTGTCCTAATCATATCATGGTCATACTGTACATTTTTCTGTAAAAAATAATTTGAATTTTAAAAGAGTACCGAGAGTTTTTTCCTCCGGCTTTTTTCTCTCTCGGCCTACACTAGGGCATAGGATAAGAATATTGTAAGTTCTTCCTTAAGCCGATGACCAGGTAGATAGTCTATCGTGACTTAGAGCTTAGCTTAGTGGTAGGTAAATTATTGTAAATTAGCCATAAGGCAGGTTAGGCACCTGTGTAGGATTAGCTATTCATTCAAGGATAAATAGCTCATCCTTTGCTTTATATTAATCAGTTTAGAATAGCATTATATCTCTTTAAGTAGTTTGTAGTTACCTAGACTTTCGTTAAGCGTGTGTAATCACCTCATAGCGAAATAAATTATTTGAATTTGAATTTGAATAATAATTGTCATTAAAACAATTGTGGTCCGGTTTGAAAGGTGTGGTTTCCAGTTACACTTCTTTAGAGGCGTGATACATAATTTGTTAATTTAGGTTTTAATTGTAACTATTGTATGTAAAAATTGTAACTTTGTGCAACTATCCCAAGGTACATCCACCTTGGGAAATTACTAATATTTTCTCATGTAAGTGATTGTTATTCTTATGTAAACTTTCCTCATTAATCATTCTATCTATTTGTAAAAAGTGCATGTAAATCCGTTCAGCAGTTTGAGAGATGATCGCGCAGACAGCCACCTCACTGGTCTTATTTATTTATTTAAATCTTATTGTACAATTTTATCGTAAAAATGCGGACTTAATGCTAAAGGATTCTCTCCCAATAATAATAATAATTCGCTTTATATCTATGGACTTGTCTTCAATTGTTACTGAATTGTCGGCGCCAAAATTTATTTAACTTACATTTATAAAACATTATTTATTCTTCCTTTCAAGAGAAGAATTGATTTGAGCATAGAAAGGTTAGTGTCTTCTATTCTCGATGCTATAAAATATTGATGGAGGGCGAATATCCAAGATGCACGGCGCGTCGCTGAATAAGGCTTTGACACTTGCGGTGTGAAGACTTAGCTCGTTGTCTCTTCGCTCGTATTTCGTGGATATTCCGGATTGAATTTTCCTGTGAATACATTTCAGTGAAGTATATTTTGTCATTGTTCTATCAAACTGCGGTGATTTTTGCGGGCTCCGGAGATTTGGTCTTAAGAGCTATAAGTAATGATCTGAGTTTAGTTTAGAGACGATTTATTTTTCTAAGGGTTTTGTGTCTTAGCGGTGATAAGTGTGACAACCCATGCTATCGAACAAGTCTATCACTCAAGGGTCTAGTCTAGGTTCAAAACCAATTGGCACGCACCAAATACCTAGTAATGGTGGAAGAAAACATTGGGAGGAATCATGCGTGCCTGAAAGTTCACTCTAATATTCCCGACGGCATACGAAGTCTGCCAACTACACTAAGCAGCGTGGCGTCAATTCCATACACAATGGGACAAAGAACAAGTCGTTTTGGTTCTATCTTGTTTTGATGCGTAATTTGCTTATTTTTATTTTTTCTATTTCAGTTTTACATTTATCTTAACACAAGTAAAACGCGATTTGGGATTCAGTTCTCAGCTCCCTCAAGTGCATGAAAATTTCTCTTAGCTTTTTCTCCTTAAATCTGTAACGGTCTGAGTCCTGCTTAAGTGAGCATGAACTCGAAGATTGTCGTTATTTCAACATCAGTACTAAAATTCTCTACTTGGCCGTGGTGCTGTATTCTGCTTGTTTGATTAAGTAAGAAAGAAAATATGTTTATTACTTCTGATAAGGTTTGTAGTTAATCGATTTCAACTGTTTAATATTATGATTAACACGCTATATTACACAAATAGTTCTACTCTTTTAGGCAGTCTGAGACGAGATCCAGAACGAAAGGGAGACGACGAGTGTCATTTAAGACATAGCGATGATTTGACAGTTTCGAGTGCTATCGATAAAACTGTATATAACACCATGTTATATTCTGGACAGTAAATTAAGTGCCGACACATTGGTATCCTTGGGGTAGGCACAGGCATGCGTGTGGGTGGCGAACATATAGAAAATGACAAAACAATTTGACTGTGCTTGCCCAACAGTACGAAGAAAGGGTTGTGATGATGATGATAATGAAATAAAAAGTACGCAGTCGGGATTCGGGACTTGCGGTTCGGCAGTAAAGGATCAGTGAGTCGTCAAGAGGAAGATTGCATACTGTAAACTTAAAGTACACGGCTGATTTAGGTTATTGTTTTTAATTTGTTTCTAATAATCTTTGTGGTATTAGGGTTTTTGATTATACATTTCATTTCATATTCCATACATTTGCCTTATTACTCGCGCCCGGTGATACAAGGATCTCTAGTTTCCCTTGCTGTTGTTTCCCAACACACCGATTCCATCCATTTCTGTTTCCCAGGACAGACGTTTCGCAACAATGCAATCACAATTCTCCGTTGTTATGAGACGTAAATCATGGATTTTATTTATTCTCAACTCTCAAGTTAAAGTACTTTCGAGGAATCACGAGCGGTCTTGTGAAACAACTGAACTGACGAACAAATAAAAGAGTGTCCATTAATGGCTTCTTTAAGAGAAGCTAGTAATATGGTCTTGTAATAAGTGTAAACCTAATTAACATCACGCCTGTATTTCCCCGAAGGTGTGTAGTATATCCACTTTTTAGCAGTTATGTTTAGGTCGCATGTCTATACAATTTTTTTTTTATGGATACAAGATAGCAAACGAGCTTGCAGCACCATCCGCTGCCGCCCATGACAACTGTCACTGACTTTGAACAAGACTCAATTAGGGACTGGGAAGTTAGTCCAATTAGTTGAGAGAGTTAATTAGAACATTAGTTGGTCAGTAATAGTCCAGTTAGTGCTTGTTTTTACTAATATTATAAAGTTGTACTACTAATACATACATACACAAAATTATTACTAGATGTAAACGAAACTATTGTTACGTCCAATTTCCAAGACGCCAATTCAGACTCCGAACTGCTACTAGAAAATTCAAAATCCAATAGCACTTTGCCCTACCCAGGAATCGAAACCAGGACTAGCTTAGCAGACGCATTTGCAACTGCTAATCCAACGAGGCTAATATTAGTAGGAGAGCAAAAATATTCTGATTGGTTTAGTAGTAGTTAGCTGGTAAGTCCTTGTTTGTACTCGACAAACAAGTAAGTAACTTTATGATGGAAAAAATGCTCATTCAACATAGAATGCCGACTAAAATTCCTTGTATTTTCGCTCTGGAACCGCGTGCAGAGAAAGTAAATCCACGAATGAAGAATTTCATGTTTGATTTGATTTCGACTTATTAAGATTGAGCTCAAGAAGCCATTTTAATAATTGAGACACTCCTAATTGAGTTGAGTGGTTAACGACTTCCAGTAAATTATGGGTGATTGAAATCCAAGATGGCGGTTAAGATGGGGCGTTTGTTTTTTGGAACGGAGCGCTTTGATTTATTCCTTTGCTAAGAGAATGTTTTTGATGATATTACGATTGTAAATACGTTGTTTTTCTAGCTATGAGAATAATTATATGGATCTGATGGAATTTTGAGGTAGTTGTCAGAGAGAATTGAGATGATGATGATGATCAAGTAAGATAACCACAGCGGTGACAGCCCAGTGGCTATCGAACTCGCCTCTCGCTCGAGCGGTCCGGGTTCAAACCACAGCGGCACGCACCAATGACTTTTCTGAGTAATGTTCGATTTAAGAAATTAAATGACACTTGCTGTAACGGTGAAGGACACATCGTAAGGAAACCTGCATGCCTGAGAGTTCTTCTAATGTTCTCGAAGGCATGTGAAGTCTGCCAATCCGAGCTTGACCAGCGTGGTGGACTCTCCCATCCGTCCCGTTTTGAGAGGAGACCCGTGCCAAAGAAAGAGTTGTGATGATGATGATGATGAAGATAACTCCCAAAGTTCGAGTCCCAGCCCTGTGTGTGAGGGAAAGGGAAAGGGAATACCTTTCGCCAGCTCTCGTGGCGTGATCAAGCGCCACGGAACCGTTCACCACACGAAAAGGCTGGAATGGGCAATCAACACGGAAACACATAAACTCTCAACGAGCCACTTCCCGTGTTAATTTAGGGCAATGTAAATATTTATGCAGCGTCATATAAATGTTTAATTTCAAATGTTACCTAATCCTGGGGACTTTGTTTCGCTATTGTATGTCGCATAGCGCATAATGTACCGTGACCCCAATGTTACATGAACATAACTATGTATCTATGTTTTAATGATTCTTCAGAATTTGAAAACGAGACTCAAAATGAGAGTGGATGGAGAGGAGAAACCATGGATGTCCCACTGTTGGGCACAGGTCTCCCCCACATACAAAGCTGCGGGAGGTCTAGAGTTTACTAAGGAAGAATGCGGATTGGCAAAATGGCCAACTCTGTGTCTCGTCTCGAAATAGGAGGCTTTAGTCCACCACGCTGGCCAAGTGTGATTGGTAGACTTCACACGTCATCGAGAATATTATGGAGAACTCTTATGTAGGTTTCCTCACATTGTTTACTGCACCGTTAGTGCAAATGACATTTGATTTCTTAAAACGCACATAACTTAGAAAAGGCATTGATGCGTGCTTGGATTTGAACCCGGACCGCTCGAGCGCGAGGCGAGTTCGATTGCCACTGGGCTGTCACAGCTTAGGCTTACTAAATCTGTTTATAATTTTACTCCACCTGGTAAATTACCCAATACAATGACAATTAAAATGGAAAATGAAGAATATTCTGGCGGCTTCCTCGTGATGAAATTAATTAAATATTGAAACAATTGCGCCCTCCCGCGGTTGCGGCGCCGATTCAATTAAGCTGTGAGCTTTTTAAAAGCTCTCCGAAAGCTATCATACAAAACTCTTATTATGAAATTATATCATTATGTCTGTTATTAACGGTCCAAAGCGCACGAGTCGAGGCTCAACTGAGGTTTTGATTTTTAGATGGAAGAACCTGTATAGAGTAGTATAAAACCTGTATAGAGTTGTATAGAACCTGTATAAAGTTGTATTGTATAGAACCTGTATAGAGTCCAAATTACCAAGTTCCACAGCTGCCTAATCTCAGTCTTTTCCCGGTCTTGTAATCATGGTTTTCAGCGGATGAGTGGTCCGCAGGCTCGTTTGCCATTTATATCAATTCTAGTGGTACGCCCCGCAGCTTCGCTCGTATGGAATTAGACATAACAATAGTTTCGTTTACACCTAGTAATATTATATGTATAGCACGGAGTGAAGATGCAGCTTTCTAATTTTTGAAATCGGTCTAGTAGTTTTTGTGTGAAAACATTTCAAACAAAATGTTTACTGTTTTTAATATTAGTATAGATAAAAATGATTAGTCAGAATCCAAAGACTAAAAATAAAAGCCAGTTCAGACCACAGCAGGATTATATAGCCATTAGGATTACATAAAAAAGTAGTTTCAACAGCTATCGAAACTAAAAGAAACGCAATACTCATAAATAAATGAACTTTTCTTTTGTTCGCAGGTAATAATGAGAACTGCGCAACTGAGAAATACTTACCTACTCATGAAGTTACGACTTATGAGTCACTTCAGTCTTCTCACGACTTATTTATTTGTCTGGTAGTTTTTATTTTTAGAAACGACTGTCGTTGTTTGTATAAAAATCTATAAGTACAAGAAAGTATTATACATTAAGTCCGCCCATTGTATATCTCTTTAGAGGTGTCAATAAATTTGAATAAATAAAAATAAAGTAACCAAATAATTGAATAGTTACCCTAATATGTACCGTCCATAGCCCAATGGCTCGCGACGATTCATTGTGATCAAAAAAATTAAGCAACGACGGGCGCGGTCGGTTTGTGGATGGGTGACCGCTAGCAAAAATTTCATGGACGCTACCGTGCTTCGGAGGGCACGTAAAGTCGGTCCCGGTTGTTTTCAATGGTGGAAACAGTCGTTAAACGTTGTCGAAGACCTTCGGGTAGCTTGAGAGCATTCGACACTGGGTTGGCCACTAACCCCTCCAATCTGCATTGGAGCGGGTGGAGTATGCTCTAGACCTCCCACAACTGTGTCTGTGAGGGAGACCCGTGCCCAGCAGTGGGACGTATATGTGTCGCTACCCCTAATATGGAATTTGGTCGTGTACAGGATAGATTCCGTATTTGGGGTACCTACTACTATTCCATATTTGGTTACTTTCCCCTACTTGCTTCTGAAGCAATACGGAATTGGCGAACATGGAATGTTGCCTTAACCTTCCCTCTTCTAGGTCTAGAGGAGACCTCTCCCCAATAAAATAAACTTCATTAGAAGAAGTGTGCTTTTTGCAATTAAATCTTAATATATATTTCTTGTGTACGTGTATATCAGTGAACTCCTCCTAAACAGCTAGATAGGTGTTGATGAATTTTTTGTGTGTGTTCAAGGGGATTCGAGAATGGTTTAGATTCACAATTTGCTCCACTGGAGAATGTTTTTTAAACACTATTTTGATATTTTTATTTTTAACCGTTGTTCATTGAAGTGAAGCGTCGCGTCACTTTGACATTTCATATGGCAGAACAGCGTTTGCGGGGTCAGCTAGTTTTGTTAAATTTCATTTATGTACTGCCTTGTATGCTCACTAAAATGAATTCACGCCGAGTCGTTATACATAAACATCGTCAGTTAACATGATTACCATCAAAACAAACATTCGTTTACAAACGAACCACTTTCCGAAATAAGAGCAGTTAATCCATGTGAACCGAATGAGCTCGCTAAACAATAGCGTATGATAATGAACTCTGTTACATTGTGATTAAATTGGTTATGCTGTTCAACGTGTAGAGGAAATTACGCAATTATAATTTCCTTTTATAATTTTCAACCGTTCGTTTTTGTATTTCGTTCGAATGAATGAGTGACGTCATCGCATCTGTGTGATGACGGTGCAGCGGTGGATTCTCGTATTAATTGACGAGGAATTAAAATATGATGCGACTGGATTCGTCGGTGTATATTCAATGTTTTTGGATTATTTATTGATATAAGTTGTAGACTGCCTCGCCGGGCCAATAACTCAGTTATGCCTGATGAAATGTATGTGTACAAGACACGTTTGCTTACTTAGGGTAAATTCTGTCAAATGTTGTCAAATGGTATGTGAGTATCAGCCGTGAACTGAACGATTTATCATTTTGAGTTTTGCCTACCTTGTGTGTTTTGCTAGAAGTTGACAGGTGAAAATTGTCAGGCAAGGAAAAAGTTATGCCTCTCCTCTGTGATTTTAAGAAAGAAAGAAAATTATTTATTTTCATCAGCAATTAAGTAGGTACACTAAAAAACACAGATACAAGTACATAATTGATTGAAAATAATGAAAATTTTGACGCCCTCATTAAATGGCCGTGGTAAACCAACAACCGCTGATTTTCAGGGCGACCTGCTTGTAATGGTTGACATTCGAGGAATGGCGAAACCGACGCTGTTTCTAAAAAATCTATTAATTTTTAAAAATCAAAAATTTATACGTAATTTTTTTTTAATTATTCATATAGAGAGTGACAGTTAATTACGAGTATTTCTGTGTTTTTGATCGCAGTTGTCTACAATTCAATGTAACGTTATAAAATGCAGGTGGCAGCAGTAGTTGAGTCGGTACTCAAACTAATATTAAACTTTTAGCTGTGTGTGCTTAGGCACGTTCACATGAGGTTCACTCGTTCACTCGTAATGTGCTCTAAGCATAGCCAAGGAAAATGAAATCTATTCTTGTCGCATCTAGTACGGCTAAACTTCCGTGAATTTATTTTTGAGTTGCAGTTCAATGCCTCGGCTACTACATTAGCGGTACTCACAGCTGTTTTATTGCGTTGCAGTTTATTTTGGACTTTATGTTTTAATCCATTAGAATGTTTGTTGCAAACGGCCATATTTTACATGGAAATAGTGCTTCCCAACCCTCTGTAATGGTTTCAAATTATCCTCCGGTGAGTTAGTATAATAGGAAGACGGATAAAGAAAGGAATTCGGCAAAATAAATGTAAGTTATTTGTTTTGTCAATTTGTTAGGACGTTGGGAAAAATAGCGTCGTTCTGATTCTTTGGATTTAGCTTCTCTGATTATTTGGGAGTTGAATAAGGTGATTTTCCAAATTTAAATATTCGTAATTCATTTTCTTCCTTCCTTGTATGGATATATACCTTGGTAACGAGTGGGAAACCTTGTAAAGGTATCCGGACGTCGTGGAAGCGACGCCGGGTTATGTGAAACTTGATGTTAATATTATCTCTTTATGTATGTATTTAAAAATATACATATATGTATGTATATCAGTCTCTGATACCCATAGTACAGGCTCGCGTCTACTTTGGGGTCAGATGGTCGTGTGTGAGAATGTCCATGATATTTATATTGCTGGGGCTAAATTATAATTAATCCTTCGTCGCGAACCGAGTTAATTACTCCATTAGGAGTTAAGGAGGCAGGTATTTTACAATCACAGTGCTTATAATTAGTATTGGGCGTCTCTGTTCAGTACAGTATACGAGAAGGAGAAAGCGTTAATGAAACATAACAGACGTAAAAAACATATGGCAGAGACAGGCGTGAATGTATTAGCAGTGCACGCTGACTGGCGAGGATTATTTGTACTACTGGTTTATATCTCGACTATTTGTTTAGTTGTTCCTGTGTACTATATGAATACTCTTAGCTTTTATGTTTAGTATAATATCGCTACCTCGATCGATGCGGAATAGAATAAAAATCATTGTGAAACACGCAAGTGAGACTTTTCGCAGAATACATAAAGGTGAATGTATTTATAAGGAAGGGCACTGCTACAAGAAGTGTAAATTAATTGTATATACCTATATTATAATTGACATTTTATATCATTTTATAAAAATAAATTACTAGGTAGTGAAAGCCCGCAGCTTCGCTCGCGTGGAATTAGACATTCACTAACTACAAAGACGGCAAAGTTTCATACCAACTTTGCACCCCCGTTTTAACCCCGTAGGGGGAGAATTTTCAAAAATCCTTTCTTAGTGCTCCCCTACGTTATAAAAGGAACCCCAGTGCAAAATTTCAAGTTTCTAACCCCTCTAGTACAGGCCTAGCGTTGATATGTTAGTCAGTCAGTCAGTCAGTCAGTCAGCTTCTCCTTTTACATATCGCTCGCTGCGACCCATAGACGTCCCACTGCTGGGCACGGGTCTCCCCCACAGACGCAGCTGCGGGAGGTCTAGAGCATACTCCACCACGCTGCTCCAAGGCGGATTGGTGGAGGGATATATAGAGTATAATAAAACATACCACATCACAGCATAACTGAGAAGAAGAATTTGCTGCGTGTCATTTGAATCCGGTAACTTTAGTTAGGGACCTATACGAGTAATTTAGCATTTGACCAGAAATCACTTCACAATACTTTACATTGAACTAAGCTACATCAAAAAACGACTGACATTTTATCGTTTAAACGCATTTATAACCGTAAGCCTCTTATTGACGAAGGATTAAAAGCCGGTAGCGATGGCCGCCGATATCCCTTTGATCTCGGTTCCGGCTTATCAAGCGTAATTACGAACAATCTACCGGTCCGGACCGGACCGGACGGCGTCCGGAAACGTCAATTCGGATAGACACTGCCCTTAATTCCTGAACGCTTCGATTACTTCGCTTTGGAGTCGTGCTGGTTAAACGATTGATTGTTTGAAAGCACTTAACACGTACATTCTGTTTATTTTTAGGGTTCCTCGTACTCAAAGAAACTGAAGACTGTCTCGTAGGTCTAGTGGTCGCAAGCTACTAAGCTAGAGGTCCTGGGTTCGATGCCCGGGTCGGGCAAATTATTATTGAATTTTAAGAACGTCACCCAATCAGGACCGGCGTCGTGTCATCGCCAGCCTATCGCGTGGCCACGTTGAGACCTGTACAGTTTTTACAGCAAAAATCGCTTTATTCAATAGCTTTATCCCTTCACGTCAGCGTACGCTCCCAAATTACTTCGCAAATTTTACTTGTTGGTATTTTAATCGCAAGTCATGACATCTCAAGAAGAAAACTCATTTTATTTGACGGGCCCGTTGGCGCAATCGGTAGTGAGCTTGTCTGCTGCGCCAGGGGTCGTGGGTTCGAATTCCACTTAGGACAAATATTCGTGTGACGAACACTTGTATTTGTTCTGTGTATGGATGTTAATATTATTATCTATTTAAGTATGTATTTAAAAATATCTATGTATATCAGTCTCTGACACCCATATCACAGGCTCGCGCCTACTTTGGGGTCAGATGGCAGTGTGTGAGAATGTCCAAGATATTTATTTATTTATTTATACATTCCTATTCATTTATTTTTTAGGTAAATTTTTACTCGTCTAGTGGAGTGCCGCTCGCGACGCGGTGCTGTTCTGGTGTTGACGATAAAACCGATGTAAAATTCCACAAATAACACGGCACGCAATGTTGGTTTCACGTTAGTTAGCTATCTTATATCCGTTAAATCAAGACACAATGATACAGCGCTCGAGCACAACTCCACATCAGTATTCAGCCAGCCATCATCGGCAGCTCTGAGACGACGTCTCGCCGAATGTCTTTCCGATATCGGAACTGCCCGAACGGCTGTAGATCTAATGAAGTGTCCCGGCTGTTAGAAGGCTCCGGTTTGGTGGTGGTGTTTTACGATACATAAACAATGCTTATGAATGTACCCACGAGTAACTAGGCTGTGCACGCGACTTTATATTTCGTTTCAATATGCAGCGGGCAAAATAATAAAAGAAATTAATTATTTATTTGATCTCACAAGGTGTACATATTTTTGGATATGTATAGTATTTCGCTTTGTATGAAATTAGAATTAGAATATAAATTTATTTCGTCAAATTAAAACTGTTACATAAGTATCGTACAACAATATGTCTATAAAATAAGTAAATTGTGTGGTTTTATGAAACCACGGTAAAAGTGAAACTTTCACATTATAGACATGAAACTAAAAATTTTTGAAATAATATTCCATTAAGGGTATAAAAATCGCTTTATCAATCTTAATTTTATACTAGGAAAATTGGAATGATAATGGGAAATAAAGTAATGCGACATGCGTCACGCGACATGCGACAGACAAACCAAAATTTTCAGAACGATGTAATAAAAGTTTCACTTTAATAAATGACAGTATATGAATAGGGCCGCACTCAGCTATGGTCGCAGCGAACTACCACCGCTGGTTTTCAGGGCTCAAAATTCTCGAAACAGACATACAGGTGAAACTAATAAGAGCGCGTTAAAATTAAAGTACAATTCACCACGGCGCGGCGCATTGTCGAAACCTAAGCAGATAGCACGAACAACGTCCAGTGGTGATCTCGTCCAAGTTGCTTCATTTCGTCGGAATTGTCCGTCGGTCGGCGGACAGATGAGTCAAACATTTCGGCCTTGATTTGGCTTTGTGCGCGATGGCGACGTGAGTTTATGACGTCTGTCTGTGGTCAAACGAGCTCCGCTGATTTGTTGTCTGTACCTGCCACGTCTCACTGTTGGATCTGGCAGCTTCATTTCGTGCCACGTGTTTGTACTGTTTGTATAATCTTGCTTATATGGGATGTAAATTCCGCCTGGTCCCAGCAGTTCCATTACCAAGTTCCATAATCGAATATCTTTGTTATTAGAACTTTTAGTTTTTTACTAAATAAATCGCCATTTTCTTTTTTCACACTAGCAATAGGCTGGCAGCGGATGCTTTTAGCATTACTAAATACTTTTGTATAATTCTATAAGACTTAATTAAACAATAACAAACAAACATTTATTTATTGCCACAAATATATCATTTTTGTCATGGCTATGACTTGACAAAAATATTACACGACCATTTGAAAACCTCGTTTTAGAGTTGCGTTTCAAAATAATTATATTTCGAATCATTAGCGAATTAACTGTTTCTCGATTTTTGTGAACTTTGCAATAATTTTTTTCGGGCGTTTTTTTCATAGCACAGTAAAAAATCATGTCCTTTTAAAAAACCATAAACAAGAAAATATTTTCCCTAATGCATCGTCCATAATAATTTTCCCGCGTAAAGTCCTGATGACCTAACGACTCGCCATTTGGACCGCGCGAAACCAATTTGTGTTAAATTATAACATTGGTCGTAAAAGTCGTAAAGATGGTTTTACGAAATTAGACTGTATGATTGTAGAAACTGTGAAATTATCTTGGAAACCTACTTTGTTCCTTAAAATAGAGCTAGTATGATCTGGCTTGCAGATATACTAGCTCTGCTTGTATACTGCTTGACCAATTTTGATAAAATTTGCTATGGAGGTAGCTGACACCTAGGATTAACATATAGGATACTTTTTATCCTGATACTGTGTTATCTTGGGATAAATAATATGTATAATCAATTTCAATATTTTTAGGTATACTATAAATTTCATAACTTGTTACACGTACATTGACTGTCAAAGTGCACTCATTACCTGAAAATTGAAATTCCTAGCTCTAGGAGTCTGGATTTATGCCCGGTGTATGGCAATAGATCGCCCTTCGACAAGGTGGACAGACGACCTGAAGAAGACGGCGGGGAACCGCTGGTTTCAGAAGGCACAGGACCGGTCGGAGTGGTGTCGTTTAGGAGAGGCCTATGTCCAGCAGTATACCTCAAAAGGCTGATGGATGGATGGATGGCAATAGGCTCACCACCTTGTCTATTCACATCTCTGCCTACCTTTTGATAAATACAAGCGTGACGCAATGTTACGTTCTGTTAAACAATAGACATGCACCATCCGGAATCTACCACAAGAAAATCGGCACTTCGACACGCGAAAAGCAATTTGTGTAAAATGAGAACAGGGTATAAAGCGGGTTTAAGCAGCGTTCGCTTGGGGAACAGTGAGTCCGTAATCTTGGCGATAAGGAACAAAGAGGACAGTCCGATAACGGAGTGGCCGGCGTGTCATCTGGAGTATACTTTATTTATACAGCGGTGCCCTCATAAATTGCTTTTGCAACTGATAAAGATTGTGTCGCCGTTTAAGTTGGGACCGTTCGACGCGTCAGTCGTCAGTCGTACCATAGTATAAAGAAGTCCCCTCCTTATACTATGGTCTTACTCGTAGGGATAGCCCAGTAGCCGAAATTCTCATTCGTGAGATGCCGGGTTCAGATACCAGCGCTACGTATGGCTTTATCGAGTCACTAGTGGACGCAGCTTCGCTCGCGTAGAATTAGACATAACAATAGTTTTAGTATATAGCCTATGTCGCTCAGTGAAGATGCAGCTTTCTAATGGTGAAAGAATTTTTGAAATCGGTCCAGTAGTTTTTGTGTGAAAACATTACAAACAAATGTTTCCTCTTTATAATATTAGTATAGATGTGTTAGGATAACCTGCACCTGCATATGTAGCGTCCACAGCCCAATGGCTCGCGTCGATTCATTATCATCTACAGAGTTAAACGACGGGCGCGGTCGGTTTGTGGGTGACCGCTAGTGGTAAAATTTCATGGACGATACCGTGCTTCGGAGAGCATGTTAAGTCGTGTTTTCAATGGTGAAAACTATCGTTATGCCTAAGACCTTCGGGTGGCTTGAGAACATTCGACACTGGGTTGGCCACTTACCCCTCCGCCAATCCGCATTGGAGCAGCGTGGTGGAGTATGCTCTAGACCTCCCGCAGATTTGTCTGTGGGGGAGAACCGTGCCCAACAGTGGAACGTCTATGGGTTGCAGCTTAGCTTAGCTTAGCTTAGCTATTTTTTATGCAAAGCTTAATCCTTTCCCTAACGAAATAAGACAGTATCCAATAGATGCACCTGATTTCTTTTACGCTATCACTACGGCCGAAACTTAAGCGCAAAGTAATATTTAAGCGCTAAAGTTCAATGACCCGTCGGGTGTAAATTCAGTGTTCTCTGAAATGATCTCACAATTTCACTAGCGCACCCTTCTTAATATCTCCAGCTCCGAACGAGCCAATATGTAAACAAGATCCCTGGATTTGTGAGTCGGTGCGCACCAAATTGAATACCTAACTAAGATTGGATATTGAGATGGCGACGACTTAAAGACGTCGCTGTAAGGAATACAGAAAGTCGCGGATTCAAAGAGAAAATTATACTAGCAGCTTTTCTACAGTGTTTATAAACCTACCCCCTTATTCATAAAAAAATAAACATAACTATTTTACACAGTCTGCTGTATTCAAACTCAATTCAGTATGTTTTATTTTATTTTATTTTATTAATATTTGGGAAACATACAATATATTAAAAATGTAAAATATAGAACAAAGTAATGATGCAGAAATCAGCGAAGTTTCCACTATTAAATAAAACAGACTAAGTTTGGAGTAAGAAAAAGGATCGACGCTCTGCAGATGTTTATTGTAGAAGTTGCACGTGCGAAATATGAATGCGTTTTCAACGTAGGTATGTTTTATGGATATAAGATGGGATGGAACTGTGCCTGACTGAACAAGATTAATAGGGACTGGTATGGTTAGTCCGGTTAGCTTATTTAATAAGAACATTAGTTGGTCAGTTCTTTAGTAGGCGTTAGTTAACACTATCTATCACATATATTTCATATTTTCCGGGTCATGGTTAAAATATAATTATCCTGAGACTGTGCTAGTACCTACTTATAAAACTAGTGGACGCCCGCAGCTTCGCTCGTGTGGAATTAGACATAACAATAGTTTCGTTTACACCTTCAGTGAAGATGCAGCTTTCTAACGGTGAAAGAATTTTTGAAATCGGTCCAGTAGTGTTTGTGTGAAAACATTACAAACAAATGTTTCCTCTTTATAATATTAGTATGGATTCCTTGTATCAATATGAGTTAAAGTAAAAAGAGATGAATTCCCTGCGGCCTGCACGGACCCCGAGGTCACTCATTAAAAAATAAGGGATATACCCCGCAGCTGTTTTCGCGGATAATCAATCAATTTTGTTTTCAGCCAATACGCACAATCATTCCGACCGTACTCGTTATTGACGAGCGGTTCCTCCAGAATTTATAGGAACAAAAACCTTTTCATACATTGATTACCTACCTACTGCAGAATTCAAAAGCTAAAACCGTGTTCCGTTTTTCTGACAGCCTATTCAATAGGGTATTGAATAAATGTTTTTGCAAAATAATTTGCCTAAAACATGACGTAATTTTCATGAGGATTACGATTACAACCGGTTGGTGGGTGTTTGGAGGTCAATTAAAATTAATTGAGCTAAAGAAAGAATAATAAAGGTGACAGGGGTAACGTTGTACAGTCCTCCGGGCTTTTATCCGGGAATCATTTGAAAGTAAAACGAAGTAGGCCAAGCAGATGCTGTGCTGTAAAATGTGGCGAGTATTTTTTCACCGCTATTCAAATCTCGACCCAAAATCTAAAAGCGAAGATTACAAGGAAACTAATAAACGTACGCTGCGTCATAGCATTGCATGTGACATTTTAAATTTGACTCAGGCTTTTTAAATCGGTTCGCAAAGGCCAGCATGTCATAAGCTTTCATAATAAATTCATAGAAAATTTTCATGAGGTAGAAACCAGTACAATATCCTAATTTAAATATTTTTATTTATGACAACTACATATAAACTAAATTTAAAAATAAAAATTACGTTTATAGTTGATTTTCATTATATAAATTTGAACTCAATATTTAAAAAAAAAAATCGCTCCTGAAGATGACCATCTTAATCGATCGAAATTAGTCGGCCTATTTCCGACTTAAATCACACGAGAGTTAGCCGGTAATTTCAAATATGAATTTTGATTTTTGATCAAAATTGAAATTTTTTTATTAAAAAACGAAGTTTTAGTTGGATATCCGACATTTGAAAACGATAGTAGGTACTATTTTTTAAAAACCATGCATATTGTAATTGAAACTTGATAGCCTTTATGGCATCAAAGAGACTGAATATCCTCCAGGAAAGGAATCTCCAGTGTAGATAACACAGTAAATAAACAGTGCTATCGCTAATTGGGGCAGTGAGTTCATTATGGCCGACCTCGGCGTCAAATAACAGACAATAGCTATCGTTAGAACCCTGACGGCAGCCTTTTAAAGCCGATGATGCAACCTGCCCTCTGGTAAACGACTTATTTCAAGCTGTCTAACTTGTTGATTATATTGCGAGGAAATGTAGTATTAGTATTATTAAATTAATGTCAGTAGTGTAGTATAGATAGAGGTTGTGATAATGTTAGTGTAGTTACTTATATGTAGGTATATTAGTTGTTTAGCCACTATTGTGTGTTATGTTAGCGTATGTGTATGTATATAATTATTATTGTTTTGGTTATTTAATTGTTTTTGGTTGTTTGGGTAGGTATTTAAGTAGTAACGCCAGCAGCAGGACGAAACACAGGGTTGCCCTGAAAACCAGCGGTTGTGGTATACTGCGGCCAGTGTTGAGTGCGGCGCCTTTGCGTAGTATTTTTTATTCAATTTATATAATTTTTATTTTCATTTATTATTGTTCGAAGAGTTCATACGAAATTAATATATTTTCTTTCTTACTTTTTTTTAGTAGAATCTCTGAAGATTATGCATTAGTTGCCTATTAAGATTTTCTTTAAAACTCTTAAAGAAGTAGATTTATTTGCATTCAAATACTTACTGAAACTAAGTATTCAAATTATAAGTCTTACCAGTATTTACCCTGGCCATGAATTTTAAATTTTACCGTCCGAGTTATAAAAATTCAGCTGCAATATTCTCAGCTGTTTCTTTATTAGGTCGAAAAGTATTTCCCGTAGTTTGTTCTGATCTGGCGTTGGGTTAAAATTTGTAATTTATAGTTGGCCACGATCCAGCGAGGATAATTATCACGTCCGAATATAAATTAGTAGCAATGCAATTTTGTATTACGCTGTCTTTTATGCAAATTCCAGGAAACTACGTTGCGTGTCGCCTTCTAGAAAATGCATATGTAATTGTTTGTATTAGTACTCAAAGCGTTTTTCTATCATATTGTTAGCTAGCTAATAGAAATTCATCGCCGTTAGGTTACCTCTGCTATGTGTATTTTTAGAATAATAGGAGGTTAATACGAGTATAATTCCAGCCATTTTCATTCCTTTCCTTTACTCTATACTTATGACAAATACATTATTTTGATTCGGTATAATTTAGTCTTTGAGTATACAAATTTTCACTTTGTAAACGATTTTCCCAAGTATGTTGGTAAAAATATTCTTGTCCATAAACGAGTCTAAAAGATTCACAGAAATCACTATTCAGAAAATTTAAAACTTGTAATATCACTAATCTACTCTTTGGAGTGAAATAAAGTACTTTTGTTTAGTTTTTTATATCGTATTAATTACATTGATTATTTTTCGCTCTTCAGCATTAGTAATCTTTACGACTTTTGCCTACTTATGTAGGAAATTGCAGTGCACGAAAATACCTGCCTCAAATACTTAGCCACCGCACGTTTCCCTAACTAGTTGTTCCAAGATTAAGCTCCCTAAATTGCTGAGCAGTTTTGTTTAGCCCGCATAGACAGTACTAAGTTTTCGGCTTTGAGCACTATTCCCATTGGTTATGGCAGTAACGAAACGTAAAACGTAAACGTGAAATGGCCATTCTGATTGTGTTTCCTTCCTGTTTGCACTTGTCATTCGCACTAACTAACCACCCACTAAGGCTTCATCCATTTAGAAGAGTGATTAATTGTAACTGTCATATATTTTCTCCTTTATTCCTCTCTTTATTTTACCTTATTATCGCCTTTATAACATTGGAATTTTATATAATTATTTTAAATGAAGTTTACTACTAGTCCGAACTGGATCAAAATGGGTCGCACTGAAAACCAGCGGTCGTGGTCTGCTAGCTACGGCCAACGCTGAGTGCGACCCCTTTTCATCAAGTAGCCAATTCAATTTATTTTTTTTGTTTATTAATTGTGTTGTGTTAATTTGTATTGTCTACTTTTGAAATAAATGTGTTCTTCTCTTTTTTCTTTTCATCTTTAGTGATTGATAAAATGCAATTTTATGTTTTCCTGCTTTCAATTCATATAATTTTCTTTTGGCACCTCACCTGTAATCGGTAATGTTAATAAGCCTTTATTTTACTGTAATCATTTAATATTATGAGCCTATTGAATTGGGCAGATCATATGTCATCCAGATTAAAACATTCATCAATTTAGAGCAAGATCCCAGTGCCGCCAGACGTTACTTATTTTCTCACAAACAATTTATATGGGATAAGCTAGTGTTAGTACATACTTTGAGCGTGTGCATACTCGCTAGCTTGGGTAGACGGCCAATTCATTGGTATCAGATGCTGAAAATCGAAAATTACAGTCCCAACTTTTCTTATATTCTCATGGCTAATTTTCACATATGTTTTAGTTAATTTTGTTACAAATTAATAATAACTATTGCCAGACACCTTCCGTCGGCGGTTACCCTTGCCAGACGCTTTAAAGATCCAGAAAAAATGATGTAAGTTTACTTATTTTCTCAAGCTTGATTTTTATGCACGACACTTGGGGAACTATTTCAACACTGTTAGTCAACAGCCAGACCAATTGGATGGGCCAAACATCCAGCCAGACACACATAAAGTGTCGCTAGTAGTCCGGTCAATTTAGAAAATTGAAATAAAGAAAATTCCGACAGAGCCAAATCTTCGTAGAGACCTTAGGTTTACCACAAGGAATAAAGTGTCAAAAGTCCCAATCAGTCCCGTGCGCTTAGGGACTTATTCGGGGCCCAAGGTCAAAATTTTAGGTATTTTGGATTTTTCTCGAAAACGGTAAGTTTTATCGAAAAAGTACTTTAGAGCAAAGTTGTAGATCTTAAAATTCTCTATAAAAATGGTCTCTATGATTTTTTCTCTAAGACCCACTATTTTCCAGATATTGCGCTTGTAAGAATCATGTTCTACATAGTATGCACACATATGCCACGTATATACATATTTAGGTACTCAAGCAAGCAAAAATGCCTCTTTTATGTATACATTATACTATTCTAAGAAAATTTACTCTAAAATGACCGCCGGTCCCTTACCGAATCCCCTCTACTTGAATAACAGATATTTAACATTTGTAAAAAATACACGAAACAAAAAGCAAGTACAGCTATCTTGTCTTCCTCCAACATCGGCATCTGCTACTCAACATTTGTTTCGAGTATACTATCAAGTTCAGACATGCCAAGGCAATGAACTGAACCCTGAAGACTGGGGTTGGAAATTGATAAATAATACTTTGGAACCGATTCGAACTTTACTGCCCCCTGCTCTCCTCTCTTGTATACGTGGCATATGTGTGCATACTATGTTGAACATGATTCTTACAAGCGCAATATCTGGAAAATAGTGGGTCTTAGAGAAAAAATCATAGAGACCATTTTTATAGAGAATTTTAAGATCTACAACTTTGCTCTAAAGTACTTTTTCGATAAAACTTACCGTTTTCGAGAAAAATCCAAAATACCTAAAATTTTGACCTTGGGCCCCGAATAAGTCCCTAAGCGCACGGGACTGATTGGGACTTTTGACACTTTATTCCTTGTGGTAAACCTAAGGTCTCTAAGAAGATTTGGCTCTGTCGGAATTTTCTTTATTTCAATTTTCTAAATTGACCGGACTACTAGCGACACTTTATGTGTGTCTGGCTGGATGTTTGGCCCATCCAATTGGTCTGGCTGCTGACTAACAGTGTTGAAATAGTTCCCCAAGTGTCGTGCATAAAAATCAAGCTTGAGAAAATAAGTAAACTTACATCATTTTTTCTGGATCTTTAAAGCGTCTGGCAAGGGTAACCGCCGACGGAAGGTGTCTGGCAATAGTTATTATTAATTTGTAACAAAATTAACTAAAACATGTGAAAATCAGCCATGAGAATATAAGAAAAGTTGGGACTGTAATTTTCGATTTTCAGCATCTGATACCAATGAATTGGCTGTCTACCCAAGCTAGCGAGTATGCACACGCTCAAAGTATGTACTAACACTAGCTTATCCCATATAAATTGTTTGTGAGAAAATAAGTAACGTCTGGCGGCACTGGGATCTTGGACCAATTATTTAAATATATTCCGTTTAATTTAAATATATTCCACTACCTACAATTTTGTTGTTATTATGCTGTTTTCAAACTATTTCCAGCTCATTAGTCCTCGTGTCCATTGTCACCGTCCAATTATCATATTGATGTCCGATGGAACTAATTGTGTGACATTATTATTACGGTAATTATAATTTGTGTGCTGAATAAAATGAAAAATTAAAATGTATTTATTTATTTGTGTATGCTTAGTACAATGTAGATCATAAATTAAAATGGGTTCTATTACACTTACTCAAGATTTGACGCACAAATTGTGATATTAAAATTTATGCCTATTAGGTTTATCTTATCGTATTGATGATTAGTATTTATTTACAAGTTATCACCATTAATGAATTATAATATTACAATTACAATACACAATCATATAGTTAAACATAAAATATTTCCATCGAGGACCTATTTTTATGTTAAATTAAATAGAATTAAAATTGTTGTTTAATATCTAAAATTATAAAATATAAAATTTCATAATTTTATCATCATGTTTATTTTTATAAGTCGCTAGGTCGCTAGTACATTCATTCATACCTTTTTTCAGTCTCCTTCACCAATTAATTCCAAATGATGCATCCTCCACCAATTTATTCCGTCGTCAGTTTTAGTTTAATAATGGTCTGTTTATTTGGATCAGTCCGTCGACTTGAAACTAATATTTAGACTAGCCTTCACTTCCAGTTCAGACTTAACACCGGATATATACATCGCCTGCAAACAGAATTTTGCAAAACATGCCTCAGGGCAGTATATTTAGAACACTAGTCTTTTTGCTTTGCTATGAATACCTTAGCGTTAATTTTAAATACATTGGAATTTAATAAAATTGTGGTGTTTAAGAGGGTTTGAAGTTACTTTGTTAACCACTCGCCTCGTCGTGCTCGTCTCACCACAGACATGTATGCCTTTCCCAGTCGAAAATACCTAAAATTTTTCTTAGTTATGTTATGTTATGAAATAATAGTTTAACGACATATATTAAATTACTGTCAATCTACTCAAATAGATTAACTACCATTTCCTCCTCAGATTGTAAACGGATTTTTTCTTTTTAAAAAAGCTAAGCTGCAACCCATAGACGTCCCCCTGCTAGGCCCGGGTCTCCCCCACAGAGAAATCTGCGGGAGTTCTAGAGTATACTCCACCACGCTGCTCCAATGCAGATTGTTGGAGGTGAAGTACGAGCGACCGATAATGGACCTTTTTAATATTTAATTTTATTTAAAGAAATAGAAAGCTTTTATTTAATAGTTTTCTAGCAGTGCTTTTTGTGCTTAACATTTGGTAAACTAAACATATTATAACTAGTAAAATAAATAAAATAAATAAATTGAATATACCGTATGGTGACTCACGGACGACAGTGAAAATACGTGTTTGACAAGCTTAATGGTCAATTTTTAACTTAGTTTAACTCAAAATTCGAGCTTAACACTTGTTTAATTTTTGTTTCATCATCAAAGTTTAAGCAACTACTTCAGTCAATGCTTGACTATACAATGTCTCATTCATAAAGATTCACTGAGCATCCAAATAGCCATTGTGCCAGAATCGTATTATTCCAGAACGGAGCACTGCAATGCATCGCTTCGAAAAGGATTAAATTGAAATATGGACGCGTTCGTAAGTAGGTATCACAACAATGTCATTTGTTCTTTGTCCCAATACCGTATAGATAAAGATTATTATCGAATTCATTTTGTCTCTCAATTTAGGCATCAAGAATACTAGTGTTTTCAATTCCTTTTGCCTGCATCTCCCCTTGGAGTTCACATCGAGTGTCACTTGCAAGAAGTGTCACCGCCGTCTAGCAAACTGTAGGTTGCCCTCACCGCTAAAACCTTTTTTTTTATGGATACAAGATAACAAACGAGCTTGCAGCACCACCCATCCGCTGCCGCCCATGACAACTGTGACTGACTTTGAACAAAACTCAATTAGGGACTGGGATGGTTAGTCCAATTAGTTGAGAGAGTTAATTATAACATTAGTTGGTCAGTTCGTTAGTAGGTAAGAGGACTGGGGACTGTTAGTGAGTCAGTCCTGTTAGTTGGTGTTAGTTACCTAATAGTCCAGTTAGTACTTGTTAGTAGGAGTCTCGATTATCCGGGATTAGACCAAGGTATTTTCTTTTGGGCTTTTATCTCAACGTCTACGACCAGGCTTAGCACGTGAGTGTGAGTGTGTAAGCGTTATTTTTTTATAGATATGTTTGTCGAAAGGTGTGTACTCGTAGCTAGTAGCTATGATTGCTTCGGAGAAGTAGCTTTGTTGAATCATATTCAGTGCAGTCGAATCTAACCAATCAGTGCCTAGTAATCAGAAGTTCCGCAAGTAGTGAAAGCGTCCGCATCCGCTGACATATTTCAAATGCGGAATGACACGGGGTTTCAATATGACATAGCTAAATGTTTATTTATCACATTTACATGACAATCTACGCTGACAAATGAGCTGACTAACTAATGTTCCTATTAACACACATTTTAAGTCTTATTCGGAGTCTGTCTCGTTATGGGCGACAGCGGATGCTTGGTGCCATGTTCGTTTGTTATAGAATAGAATAGAATATATTATAATATATAGCAGCAATACGAGCGGGCATAATGCCTAGTGGGTACTCTACTAGTTTCTTTCGCAAACACCATATGATGATTCCTCTGTGGTCATACCATGACCACGATACGTCGTAATTGAGCCTTCAAAATCTCGTAACCATAAATCATGATAGGAGGGCCCAACGATCCTTAAGTTATATAAACGTATATAATTAAATGTTAAAACTGTCCAAATTATTCCTAGCCGCTTCTTAATTTAAAAATAGTTATAGGTATAGTTGCGCATAATAACTGAAGTCATCTTGAAGGAATTTGCGGACAATACAAATTCCGGTGAAATTGCTCGATTTGACCCCAAGACCCCTATAACTACACGATCCGCGAGTTTCGGATACGTTTCAGATACCCGTCGTCTCCTGCCGCGTCTAAAAGGCGATAACAAGGAAAAAATTGAACATTTCCGCCGCAGTTTCAGTGTGTTTCCTATTTTTCGGTTCGACGCTCCTCAGATTTTGCTTCCGGCCGTCTCGATTGAAACAGGATTTCGTGAAATGCGAAATATGTCGAGAATATTTGTAAGTGTTGTCGAAACTTCATACCTCATCCACACTGTCCGATTTCACTAGCAAATTGAGTAGATCGAACTTCGAATCGTCTCATGAAGATTTAAAGAGAGAATTCAAGCCAAATTCAAAGTCGTTGGACGGCCGGGACCGCCTGACAAGACCATAACCAATTATTTCATTTTCTTCAATAATAATTAAATATTTAAAAAAAAACATTCTTTAAGTTAAACGTCCGTGCATTCTTCTATATATTATCATACTCTTTAGTGCAGGCTCACATTCGAAAATCGAATGCAAATTGGCGTTTTAGTTGTTACGTGTGGCTTTTAGGTTTTATATGAAACCTTCCTTATAGTGTTCACCCGGGGCAGTACCGCCGCCCGCCACGGTACCTAGTACCATTCCTACTATCCATTACTTCCATCAAGAAATCCATTCCTGCAATATATACGATACCAGTGAAGAGAAAATTTTAAAATTGCTTTCACGTGTATGCAGAGGATGTTTTTTTAAAATCACCGCTGGAATTATGGCAGCCGTTAATCTACGAGAGCTCAGCGCTCGCGTGTAAATTAATTGATAATATATTATGTATCGTGTGCGGAATATAGTCCGGTGTTTCACGTTAACGTTTACCTGTGTAGAAGCGCTCGTTGCCACGCGGCGGGACAACGATCGACGGAACGATAAAGTTAAGTTGCACCAGTTTTGTTGTCTTACTAATAGCCGTTAAGCAGACATTCGTGTTGACCAATAATTTCTTCGCCAGTCTGTTTTGGAGTGGTTGGGAACGTAATTTTGTAAAATGATTAGTTATGTGCACAGAATCAGGGGTCGTACTGAAAATCAGCGGTCGTGGTCCGCCACGGCTAATGCTGAGCATGGCCCCTTTTTGAGTAATTCTATAGGTAGGTACTTCTATAGGTTAAAATTTATTTTAAGGTCAATTTATTTTTTATTTTTGTTCTGTAATTGTATTTATTTATTTAATATTTTATGTACACACTTTTCAGTATACAATATTTTTTTTTTTTTTATAGTATAGGACGGACAAACCGACATACGGGCCACAATACATAAATAGAGTAACAAAGGAAGTAAATAGTTCAAGGGTAGTAGGTACTTATTTCTTACGAATTTTGTAAGTAAAAGTGGTTTGAAAAATCACAGCATTCCAGAGTTTTCCATTCCCCTTGACCTCGATTGACCCCGCAATCCCTCGCGGCGCGCCATACCTACAATCCAAATCCCATAGCAATTTGTATCCAATCTGGCTGATAAGAGCCCTCGCGCCGTATAAATTACCCTGAACCCTGGGTCTAGTCTAGACTCACCCCACCCCTGTGAAAATGTTTGTATGTGTTTTATAATATCTGCTAACCTAACGAATTAGATTTTATTTAAAGAGCATTTTTGAAAATCAACCCTTAGTTTATTCAGGTAAATAATTAAATCATAATAATGTAAGATCTTGGTTAGGTTAAAACTTATTTTTAAATTTAACGTGGGTCGTTCAGGAGCCAAAAACTGTTGAAATTTTTCTCTCTCTCTCTCTCTTCAGCCCACATTGGTCCTTACTAAAATGACTTACTAAAATGTCTCATAAAATTAATTTGAATCAGAATTTAGTAGGTAGACAGGTATGCTGTGGCTTGAAGCATAAGCAAGGACACAAAAACTTTAAATAATATAATTACTTTAGTATATGTCAGGTTACAAAGCAAGTACCTACATACACTCCAGGACCTGTAGTGAAATATATTTTACTAACTAACCCCGCTAACGTTGTTCTGCCATACGAAATGTCAAAGTGACGCGACACTTCATGTAAATGACTTCACGTCAATGAACGACGGATAAAATACTTGGATATTGTTCATACTAAAATAGTAAAATCGTGTTTAAAAAACATTTTCCAGTGGACCAAATTGTGAATCTAAACCATTCTCGAATCCCCACTTGAACACATTTGATTGAACACACACAAAAAATTTCATCAACATCCGTCCAACCGTTTAGGAGTTCAGTGACATACACACGTACACAAGAAATATATATATTATGATCATTGTTACTTTTTGCAAGTTTCTAAATACTCGTACATCATAAATGTATTTACAAGAAAACCCTATTCTAAATTCATGTTTTTGTTTTCAACATCCCTTTCCATTTTCGACACGTCGCTAACATAACTCCTGCTTAAGAAAGTATTACTAGACTGCTCCTGACAAATGGACCATACACAGTACAGTTATTCCTTTTATCGACATTTATTTTGACCAATAGCCGGAAATAAAAATAGGTTATGTCAATGTAATAACATTATTTACAAATCGCCGCTCCGCCTCTATTGTTTTGTTACCGACGAGCCATCAGTAATTTTTATTTTTTGTGCGCTCATAGTTCCGCGCTGGGATAATGTATCACAGCTAAAATAAAAGCCTGAATAGGCATCTGTTGGTTTAGTTTGGTTTTCAGTTCGAAGAGTAAATAGTCAATCATGTCGAAACATTCTATCATGACTCGTTGGTTTAAAGTTGGTTTTTAATTTTAATTAATTGTTGATTTATGCCTCGTTGGTCTAGCTAGTGGTTGCAAGCGCGACAGCTAAGCTTGAGGTTCCGGGTTCAGAGTCAGTCTTTGTCGGATTTGTACCCGGGTTATGGCTTAGGTTGCCTAGTAACGAATGTCGATAGGCATTAAGTGCGACCTTTGTAAAAACTTTTTAATTACAGTAAAGAAAGATTGAAGTGAAGTCTGCCAATCCGCACTTGGCCAGCGTGGTGGACTAAGGCCTAATCCCTCCCATTCTGAGAGGAGACCCGTGCCCAGCAGTGGGACGTCTATTGATTGCAGCGAAAGAAAGATTGATGATAATAATTATAATAATTCTTTATATCAGATAGTGTACACTGTACAGTCCCTAAATTGGGTTAGAAAGGGTTGTTATGTTATTTTAGTTATGTTAGTTTACAAAATTGATATGGTTAGTAAGAAAAAGATCTTATGTTAGTAAACAAGCATATGTAAATAAAACAAAAATATCACCACCTATTATTATCTAGCTCCTAAACGTAAGTTTCTTGGCCATATTTTTTTTTAATTTTATGGCTTTATCTATACCATAACCATACATCAAAAATCGAGACAAATGTTCAAATACCAGAAAAATGGTGATAAAAATTGGCTTCAACCAAAGGGTATGAAAGGGCATCGGTTTGCCATCAATAAACGTCATTTCTAGTGTTTCGTGCGTTGTCTAACGTGAAACATGAGTTAACTTAGATATTAAACGCTTTAAATCTTAG
Organism: Carterocephalus palaemon; assembly: GCA_944567765.1. NCBI lineage: Eukaryota > Metazoa > Arthropoda > Insecta > Lepidoptera > Hesperiidae > Carterocephalus > Carterocephalus palaemon. The sequence goes on from OX155658.1 coordinate 10,047,592, forward strand.
CTAGTTTTATAACAAAACCAATTACACATTCAAACCCACACTATTCGCTCAAAGGAGCCAGCCACAAAGACATTCCTCCTTCCACTTGGAGGCAATGATTTATAGTCCCGAGGGAACCGCAGTCCAGGACAGCGATGTTCAATCTTTGTTATGTGAAACATTGGTTCTATCGAAGTTAAATTACGCCGATACTGCTTTTGGTCCCAGACTTCTATCGAGATCACGAAACCTATTACAAAGGGTACAAAACGCCTGTGCCAGGTATTGTTTCAATATCCCACCCCGCGCACATGTTACGCCATTCTTAAACTCGGCTAGAATCCTGAAAATGGACTCTCGCTTAAAGCTTCACTTTGCAACGCTCCTCTTTGGGGTCATAAAACACGAGGAACCCAAGTATTTATATGAAAAGCTATTATTTAGGCGTAATTTGACCACTAAATTTGTCAGTCGATATCCTGATCGACTTATGTACCACTCACATTGTTCGGCCGCATTTCATGGCAGTTTTAAGTACACCGCTACCAAATGTTGGAACAATTTGCCACCACCACTTCGTAATCTACAAACAATTAGGAATTTTAGGCACAAATTTAAATTGCATCTTATTAACATCCAACTAACAATGGGATAGCGGTGTATTCAAAATTTTCCCTTCTATTTAATGTTATTTATTATTATTATTTTTTATTATTATTTTAATTTAATTTATTTAATATTTATCACACTATTTCCAATCATTTACATATAATATTTATATCGTAATCATAGCTTTTATTTTTATAATTACGTGAACAACAATTTTTGGTATACATGTACTTCGTATAAACAAAATTAAAAAAAAAAAAAAACTTGTATCTATGTATTACTTTTGTAGGCTTTCCGTTTGGCCAGACTATTCTCCCCCAACGTAGGCTGCACTGAAAATCAGCGCTGCTGGTTTCTTTTTCAGAGCCAGCAGCATAATGCTGAGTGTAGGCCATTTTGGTTGCACTCACTGCAATAAGGATAACGTTTAGGTATAAGTTATCTTTGTAAGTTAGTTATAGTTTAGTTATATTGTGTTTGTTATCTTTGTTGCAATTTGTGCATTACAAATAAAGTTTCTTTCTTCTTCTTCTTCTTCTTATATTTAAAGGTAATTAAAATTAATTAATCTAGTTATATTTTAGATTATTATGAATTTGCGGCGCTTGCAGTAGAAATTTTAGGTCTTTGGTTGGCTTATATGATAATTTTCGTGAAAGTCTCGTCGACCAAGCAAATTTCCGGTTTTCCATTTTTTTTATTTTCATTTAATAACTAGTGAACACCCGCAGCTTCGCTCGCGTGGAAATAAACATAACAATAGTTTCGTTTACTATTAATATTATATAGCCTATGTAAGTCAGTGAAGATGCAGCTTTCTATTGGTGAAAGAATTTTTGAAATCGGTCCAGTAGTTTTTGTGTGAAAACATTACAAACAAATGTTTCCTCTTTATAATATTAGTATAGATTTTTTTTTGTTTTATATTTACGATTCGATTTAAGCTAAGATATATACTCATATTTCATTTGACGACTCCGTGGTTTCGGGTTCGAATCCCGACTGGGTAGATATTTATTTCACAACAAAAATATGTGTCAGGGTCATGCATGTTAAATAGTATTGTTTCCTGTATCTGTCCGCCACCCGCAACACAGTATTGTATTTTATTATACTTCTATGTGTTCAAACTATCTTGAAACTATCTTGAATATTGAGACTATCATATGATAGTTAATATTTTATTCTATCTAAAGTTATATTAATGTTATGTATCTATATAAATTTATTTATTAGTCTTATAATTATATGTATAATCTAATTTAGTACACCTTTTATAAACCATCCAGGGTTAGCTGATGGAGAATGCCATTAGGCATTAAGCAAAAATAAATAACTATGAAGTATCTCTATATCGGAACAATCAGAATATAATTTTGTTTACCCCTTAAATTTGACAACCACTGGCTCTGAGGTAGTGTCTCCGCAACCATGAATTGGTAATAACCAAACCATTATCCTGATCAATTCGTCCACATTCAAGGTCTAGGATGCGTTATAACCTATAATTTAATTTTGTTGTTATAATATGTGACCTAATAACACAAAGTAGACATAAATTCCGTAGGTATTAATTACACTAAAGGACAAGACTTTGCGTGCCTTTTAATATTCAACTTAATTTTGTCTTAATAACTATTTTTAAAAGCTTTTATTTAACTTCACTCGTATGTATCTTGTATACGTATGTCCTGGAATCTTGCAATCAATATTTCACCCACTTCCACTGAAGCTATCGAGCTGAAATTTGGCACACATATTTGGTTCCGATGCAATGCATGAAAATAAAATAAAAAGTATAAAAAAGATTTAAAAAAAAAAAAATTTTAACGGTATAATTAGGTATTTGTTAGAAAATTTTAAGGGCTTTGTAGTTAGTACTAATTTTAGAGATCTATAGAAAAACTTATTTCGAAGACTTGTCATGTATCTGATAAGTAATAATGTGATAAGTAATAATGTTTGCTAGAAATCAACTATCTACTGTCAGAGAAACAGTTTTGCTTTTATAACTAGTAAAAATTTGGTCAGGTATATTTAAAATTATATTTGACTCAAATTGAAATTATAACATGTTCAAATTGTATACGTTTTCATTGTGTGAGGTTGAGACAAAGTTTATCTCGTCTATTCCACATGAAATGCAGAAAAGCAAAGTAGGCCAATTGGGGTTAAGTTGTAAATTTGTTCCGGTAAAATTTACACGCTCCTAAGTGTAACCCTAAAACGCTCGCGTCATAATCTGTGGCTTAGCGCCGCCGCAGCGAGCAGTTGGAGAGCGGCCAGGTGCCCTGGCCCCTGATCGAATGGCATTTGTTGAGGCCAAAAAATATGATTTCACCTAGAAATGTTTAGCTAACGGTGATTCTGGCAATATTTAGCATGGATGCTGTGCTAGGTGTGAATTGCATCGGCATAAGCGTATAATCGGTGACAGCCCAGTGGCTATCGAACTCGCCTCGCACTCGAGCGGTCCGGGTTCAAACCCCAGCGGCACGCACCAATGACTTTTCTTAGTTATTTGCGATTTAAGAAATTAAATGTCACTTCGTGAGGAAACGTGCATGCCTGAGAGTTCTTCATCATGTTCTCGAAGGCATGTGAAGTCTGCCAATCCGCACTTGGCCAGCGTGGCGGACTAAGGCCTAATCCCTCCCATTCCGAGAGGAGACCCGTGCCCAACAGTGGGACAAAGAAAGGGTTGTGATGATGATGATGAGGCGTAATGTAGGAAAGCCAGAGTATCGTTCATATAAAGCCAAAAAGCCTAGCTTTGTAGCTTGCCCATGGTAAAGGCTATAAATATCATAGTAGAGGTAATTTTGCACGTAAAATGATATGACGCGGGGAGTCCCGTGGGAAGGTAGTTGTAAATAAATAAATTATTTTTTTAAAACGTTTTTAAAGTGAGGAGATAAAATATGTGATTTTTTCAGTTTTTTCAAAAAGTTTTCTTATTCTTTTTATTTGTTTCATTTTGAAACGATTTCTTGTATTATTTGGCTTGTACTATTATGATGGGGTCATCTCATCATAATAGTACAATAAACCATACAAAGAATAAGAATAATTGACCAAACGAAGAATTGCCAGCGAAGGATTTTTGTAGACCGATACTTAGTCATGCTAGTAAAATGTGGCCAAAAGAAAATCTAGGATCAAATCTTGTATAAAGAACGAGATAGATAAATTAAGGGAACAAATCTTAGCTTTTTTCTCGAGGATATATTTAGAATGGCAATAATTCTGTCAGCACGTGAAGAATAGGCCCATAGCGAGTCCAAAAAAAATTGTATTTCGGCGTCGACCCAAAAAATTAACTAGAAATGGTACTTTGGGGGAGTGGAGGTTCCTATTTAAATAATATTGTTGACTTATTGTTGTTGTGAAGAGGGCTGGTGGTAGAATCTTCTATACATATACATAAAAAGAGAAGATGACTGACTGACTGACATATCAACGCAGGGCCTAAACTATAAGGGTTAGAAAGTTGAAATTTTGCACAGGGGTTCCTTTTATAATGTAGGGGAGCACTAAGAAAGGATTTTTGAAAATTCATCCCCTAAGGGGGTAAAACGGGGGTGCAAAGTTAGTATGAAACTTTGCCGTTTTTGAAGTCAAGTGGGCAACCCAAACGCGGGCAGACGTCGTTATTGGGTCTAATTCTAGGCGAGCGAAGCTGCGGGCGTCCACTAGTATTATATAAGCAAGCAACCGATCACCAATGGTTTCTCTATGTTATTTGTTTTATGAAAGTAATTAACTTGACACCTTTTGTTACGGTGAAGGAAACATCATGAAGAAACCTGTATACCTGAGTCTTCATAATCTTTTCAAAGGCATGTGAAGTTCAATCTATATCATTTGGCATTCATGCGGTCAGCCAGGCCTGGAGGCCTTGTGTCCGTGACCATCACACTGGACTATCGTCGCTGTCAGACATGGGGTACCCACCCCCACAACCGTTTCTTTGTACCGCTGTTGGGCACGGATCTCCTCGGCATGGAAGGGGTTAGGCCTTAATCCGCACTGGCCAAGAGCGGATTGGCAGACTTCGCATGCCTTCGAGAACTATGGACTCAGACATGCAGGGTTCCTCGCGATGTTTCCTTCAATTATTCCGTAATTGGTGCGCGTATCTTGGATTTGAACCCGGAGCGCTCGAGTGAGAGGCGAGTCCAATACTCACTGGGCTATCACCGCTGTTAGCCATGGGGTACAAACCGTTCGAACACCATGTAGTGTTGACTTTCAGCTACTGGGTAGCGTCATCGCTGCCTGCTCTCATCCCGAGTCCATTTAACACGAACACTCGTCTGTTAACGACAGCTCATTGCCATTAACTCGTTAATGACCATTAACGCTATTAACGCTCGTTTTGTTTTGTGGGTTAATAGATCGGAAGGGTTTAATGGGCGAAGTTGTTGTCCTTTTCGGATTATGCCGGTTGGAAAGAGAGATAATTAAGGTGTGGTTATGTTTAAACAGGTTGGAATCGTTTTGCTAATAACATAAGGTATAGTAAACTTTTGGTCCGCTTGTGATCGTTTTAAAATTAGGTTACATAACATCACGCCTTTATTTCCCCGATGGGGTAGGTAGTGGTGTGTACATCCAGTTTTCACCAGTTATGTATTGATCCGTCCCATGCAATAGGTGGTGAGCCTATTGCCATACACCCTTTACACACCTTTTATTTGTCCCACTGTTGGGCACGGGTCTCCTCAGAATGGGAGGGATTGGGCCATAGTCCACCACGAGTGCGGATTGCCAAACTTCACATGCCTTCGAGAACATTATGAAGAACTCTCAGGCATGCAGGTTTCCTCAGAAGTGTCCTTCACTGTTACAGCAAGTGACATTTTAATTTCTTAAATCGCACATAACTTAGAAAAGTCATTGGTGCGTGCCGCTTGGGTTTGAACACGGACCGCTTGAATGAGAGGCGAATTCGATAACCAGTGGGCCGTCACCGCTATATATAACAGTAGAGGATAAAGGTTTTTTTCCTTTAATTAAATCATGACTCATAACCTTAAATGTAAACACGCCCTTTTTAATTTGTGAACGAAAAGCTTAAATAAATAAATAGTGTAGTTCATCCCTACTTCACATCCAAAACCACGAGAGCCTAGTATTGAGTTGTCTCTTGATTAGATAGGGTTGTCACACAGTCTTACACATGTCGAGATGCAAACTAGGCAGAAATTATACATTAGGCTTCTGTTTGTTCCAAGATTACAAGAGACTACCGGCTCACTAACAAGTAATTTACACAAACAGAGCCGTCCCATTTCAGGATAGTTACAGGTGGTGTAAGGGTAGATGAGTTTGTACTAGTCGTTTATTAAAGACTGGTGGACGCCCGCGGCTTCGCTCGCGTGGAATTAGACATGACAATAGTTCCGATTACATCTAGTAATATTATATAGCCTATGTCACTCAGTGACACACGCCCTTTTTAATTTGTGAACGAAAAGCTTAAATAAATAAATAGTGTAGTTCATCCCTACTTCACATCCAAAACCACGAGAGCCTAGTATTGAGTTGTCTCTTGATTAGATAGGGTTGTCACACAGTCTTACACATGTCGAGATGCAAACTAGGCAGAAATTATACATTAGGCTTCTGTTTGTTCCAAGATTACAAGAGACTACCGGCTCACTAACAAGTAATTTACACAAACAGAGCCGTCCCATTTCAGGATAGTTACAGGTGGTGTAAGGGTAGATGAGTTTGTACTAGTCGTTTATTAAAGACTGGTGGACGCCCGCGGCTTCGCTCGCGTGGAATTAGACATGACAATAGTTTCGATTACATCTAGTAATATTATATAGCCTATGTCACTCAGTGACACAAATGTTTGGTACACAGATAGTCTGTGTACCAAAAATTTCAAATAGAGAATTTCAAATACATATTTCTAGAGCCTGAGACATAGGCTACTTTTTAATAGGAAAAAAGTGTTTTAAAGGGTTGAAAAGGGGGATGCAAGGTTGTATGAATGTTTTGTCATTTTCAGAACTAGAAGCATGCAATTTATATTTTAGGCTGTTGATTAGATGCGTAAATATGGCATTAGAAGTTTGTAAAAATATAGGGGATAACACATTTACGGATTCATTACAAATTTGTGGAGCTAAAGTTAACGCGTTAAGAAGAATCTATTATTATGTCTAATTCCACGAGAGCGAAGCTGCGTACGTCCACTAGTATTATCTATTTAAGTACGTATTTAAAAATATCTATGTATGTATAACAGTCCAGATGGCCGTGTGCGAGAATGTCCATGATATTTATTATCATAATTACTTCTGCAATTTTTTGAAACAGGTGGTTTTTGTTGCGATATATCTACCTACATTACCTACATATAAAGTCTTTGTTCATGAACAAAGACTTTATATAGCAGCTCTATAAATAATTTAAGAGAGCATATTGTAATCAGTGAGAATTGATTCATTTAAGTCGACTTAACTAGAATGAAGGAGCGGTCCTCCATCAGACATAATGTGGATATGCTTGTTAATGTAGTAAAAAATGTTATGACGTTCATTAAGTGTATACAAAATACCATATAATGAAAAATAAATGAATCTGAATCTGAATGTTGATTCATATTGTTATATATAACAGTCGGAGGCATCATTTGATAGCAAAATAGAAATCATAGTTAATGTATTTGATACCTCCGACTCCGTTTAACCCATTAACCGCCAAAATTAAAACAGCAGTACTATTTTTACAAATCATTTATTTTCATGATATGTATGAACCAAATTAACATAAAAGATAAAAAAAAAATGAAAAAAGAAATCAGGCTTTCCAGGAAAATGGTGTACACAATTGGGTACAGTGGCGTATTACAGGTGAAAATTTTCAAACATTGCTTTTCTACACATCATGTTTTTAGACACTTATTGTATTGCCACGGAACTCTTGCGTGACAAACAACACATCGAAGTGGTTTTTCAAGTTTTTTTGGATAGAGTCCTACACCATCTTGAGGCAAACCTTGCACTACTGACCATGACGATCGGGCTTTATAGTGTGTCTTTTGGTGTAAGTGGTATCTTGCAATGGCACGTCGAAACTGTAGCTGGTCCATTTTATCACAATGACTCGTATGTATACATGCAAACTCCTAGAGTTTACAATCGCCATATCAACCATGTAGGCACCACCTCACCACCACTTTTTCCATGAACTGCATTCCTATTCAGTGCAATTGAGTGATCCAATTCATCCACTCCTCACATATTTTTATTATATGTCTGAAATAAATTTGGTACATTGACATCAACCTTTTCACGTTACGTGTACAAGTACGGGAGACTCCGGGGAGACCATCGTTTTACAACTCCCAACGGCTCAATGGTGCCATAATTTGTAGCCATAGTACAAACACTGTTATCTATACAGGCTGACATGGTTGTTGACGGCTTCTCTCAGCCAATGGTTCATCATCGCTACTGTTGTCACTTTGAATGATGTCTTCGTCACATCTAAAAACCTCAATATTGCCAGGCGCATCCTGTGGTAAAGAGGCAGCGACCATGTCCTCATCAACACCTTCATCTTCATCTGTAACGACGCTAGGTTCTGGGGGTATAACTGCAAAGTCATAATCGCCATCACTGTCACTCTCATCCAAAATAGCATTGCCTGGTTCCTCAAAGCCGTTGTAACAGTTGAATGCGTTAAAATATCTCGATCTCATGATAACTAAAACCTAGAACATAAAATACAATTGTTATATGGATTCGGCCGCTGTACTCATTTGGGTACAGTTGTCTTTCAAGCACGATTTCCTTGTAAATACATGTTGCAAAACAGTTATTTCTTACTTATTATACGAATAAGATTATATACTGTAAAAAACATAAATATATCAGAAATTTAGTTCATGCAAACACAAAAAAATTATAAAATAGTGACCTTACCTCCATAAACGGTTATAATGCCAAGTTGCAATCATCGCAGTGGTAAATTTTATGAATATACCCACATAAATTGCGATTTATTTGATGCTCTAACTATCACTTTATACTATGAGTAGGAAAAAACAAATGTAGGTTTATATATTTATTTTCTACCGTCAATTGATTAGATGTACTCAATCAGGTACAGTGGCGCCAAATGGGTTAAATTATGAATTAATTTAAACATTAATGAAAAAAAAAAGAAGTTTAATTTTACAACTTATTTATTTGATGCCTCCGATTGCGTTTGTGAATACTGTCAAGTGTCATTCTTGATCATGCAAATTAATGAAAAAAAAAAGTTAAATTTTTCGACTTAAGTAAGTTTTAAGACACTCTTAAGTAAACGTATTTTTTGTTTACATATCAGTAAAATATAGCGTGTACGATTTTATATAGTCTTGTAAAATATATGAAACGAATATATTTTCATTGCTTTACAATAACAAATAATTTTTTTGTTAATTTATTGCATTATACGTATTGATTTCTTTCAGTAAAATTGTCTAGTTAGGCATCTAAATAAATAGGTAGTATCAACAAACACATATGCGTGAAACAATATAAATTAAACTCAATTTGCAATTACCTTATTACTTTTACACGTCGTATCCATACAACGCTAGCAGTAATGTAACCCTTCAATGGAAGAGGCAATAAAACGTAACCTTTACTTTCGAAAGAGCCCTTATTGAGTACAGTGCTTCAATTGTTAGACAGACATTGCTACTTTGTTTGCTCTTACGTGGCCTTTATTGATACAGATTTAACTTGAATTTACGTATGTAAGTAATTTTATAGGTAAACCTGCGATTATAAAAGGCATTACAAGGTTAGTTGGAACAATAAATATAGTTGCAGCATACCTATAAGTACCTATTATCTGCATCAGCTTTATGCATCAACTAGTGGACGCCCGCAGTTTCGCTCGCGTGGAATGAGACATAACAATAGTTTCTTTTACACCTAGTAATATTTATAGCCTATGTACTCAGTGAAGATGCAGCTTTCTAATGGTGAAATAATTTATGAAATCGGTCCAGTAGTTTTTGTGTGAAAACATTACCTACAAACAAATATTTCCTCTTTATAATATTAGTATAGATTACGTATAAATAAACAAAGTATTAGATTCCAACTCAGTATACTTCAAGGTGCTTGTATATTAAGTAGGTATTCAGAGAACTCGTCAGATTCTTGGGAATGTAAAAAGAAATACATGTGATTCTTGTAAAGGTTCCCCGTTATCGTGAAGGTAATTTCATTTTAGGTTCTCAGCCATTCCAATTCGACAACTGGAATTCGGGACTGATTTTTCGCAGTCAACCCTATACCACCGTGTTCATAATGGAATAATCTTCAATTTCATTTAATTTTAATTCAATAATCAGACCGGTGCAAAATGCGATATCGATCGATTTACCTGTTTATACCTGGCTACTCGAGAGTTGTGACCGGAAAAGAATAGCCAACCTAACGTTTGCATAATCTGTGGGCTTCATACTTTCGATTGGTATAGAATTTGTCTAATAATCAAACCGGTGAAATGTTTAAAAAAAATTTTTTTTTTATTTATTAATTAATCATATCCTGGACTGAAATTAGTTAGCCAACCCATATGTACTATATTTATTGACATATTAAATTGAATATAAAATACGTTTTATTAAATAAACATCTCGGTGAAGGTCGTTGTATAGCGGGATCTTAGACTATAATCGGTCATGCAGCCGCCACCGCTTGTCGCTCGCGCCACTGCTCGAGGAGCGAGCGGAGGAACGCATGGCGCAGCGCCGGCAAATTGCGCGCGTCTCCGGGGCGCGGTTATTGCAACCTGTACGCACCCTAATGGCACTTGCCTAATGTTTATGGATGAATGGATGTAGATAATACTAGTAAATGTATATCTTCTTAATATATATAAATCACGTGTCACGTTGTTTGTCCGCGATGGACTCTTAAACTACTTAACCGATTTTAAATTAAATGTGCACACCGTGTGCAGTTTGATCCAACTTGAAAGATAGGATAGCTTACATCTTAATTTATAGCCGCAATATTATTTTATTACAAATTATTTGTGTAGTATTTGACATTCACAATTATCTGTTAACTTACAAACGATTTAACAGATGGCGATTATAACAGATGGCGAATGGGTCTTATTCTACGCGCGCGAAGCTGGGCGTCCACTAGTATATACATATATATTACTACTACGTATTAGAGAAAACATTACTTACATCTGATTAGTGACTGACATGAATCAATGTTCAAACGGACGGTTATCCGCAAACAATAACTATGGTTTAGAACACAAAAAAAGTTACAATGCTTGGAAATACTGTGGCCAAAATGTTCCCAGAATAAACGGTAATATTGCAAGCGTGCCACGTACTCAAACAGTACGCTCGTTATTGAAGTGGACTCCATCGCCATTCTAAACAATACCGGAGTTATAACGTTCGAATAAAAGTATTATATCACAATGATTTCGCTTTAGGGTTCCCGCACACAGCCGACTCGTTATTTTCTGACCGAAATCAACGGACCAAATCAATGATGACATTATTTTAAATAAATAAATAAATATCTTGGACATTGTCACACAATCTGATCCTAAAGTATGCGCGAGCAAGTAATTAATGTACTTAGTCAATTTAATGTTTTAATTTCAAAGTAAAAGTCAATTGACGTCTTCCTGTCTTCCTGTTCCAAACCCATCGTAACTGTATTGTAATATTTAATACTGTACTGATTTTTTGCAGTGCACGCGGGTTGGCCACAAACTTTCAACCGTTTTGTGACTGACTTATTGACAGATTGTGGTTTTCGCGGACTTAATTTTTTCCTTAAAAGTCGGTCGTGTGAGGAAACCCTTAAATGCCCGTATGATCGCGTTATTTACATGACTGTTCAAACGTGCAGACGAACGTACGACTCTTGCTTCATATGTTATGTTTTAATTTAACACAAAAGAAATTTATTATTCTCGACGGTACGCTTTTTACTTCTAGTTGAGTTTGAAAAGCGAACATTTCAATGTGAAAATGTTGAGACATATTTTTTCATAAAAGTTGCTTTTCGACTGTTTTTCGTTGAAACTGATTATGAAAAATATCTAATTTCACAGAAACGTGAATGGTTTGATATAAAAAAAAAATAATAATAATCTAGTAAAATATTTTGATAAGTTTCACTTAAAACCACGTGGAGACGAGGAGAGATGTTATAATTAAATCAAACAATCACTAAAATAGTACTTCGGACATCAAAGAGGCAAGATCGGAAATTATCTTCAGAGAGCAAAGCATAACATATTAATCTACTAAAACAAATTAACAAAATGGCCTATAAATCCCTTGCAGGCACAAGAGCAATAAATCGTTACGAGGCCAATAAAGAACTAACAACACAATATCTTATATTCGATATAATAATCGTACTACCCTCACTTTCACTCTTAATGCGAGAGAGTGAGATGCAGCAACGTCTACATTGTTTATTTGCTCGGCTTATGTAGACTATAATTCCTTTACGTGTTTATTAATAAACGTTTCATCTCTAAATGTTTTACATTTGTAAAGTTGCCTTTACGGCTTTCGCGGTACCGTCTGCTCGTAAGATGGCGCCGTTTTTTTCATGACGATACGATCACGATTTACGATTTAACCATTTATCACCAGTTATGTTTAGGCCCAATCGTTGGTCACTAGCCTAGCCTATTGCCACTAATCCAGACCGGGAATTTCAAGTTAGAAAAACCCAATAGTTGTTGTGACCTGGGGTTGTAGTATTAAGTATTTTGTTCCCGGGAATCGAAAGGCGAGCGAATAGCTTGCGAGCTAAGCTAGAGTTTAGCTTAGCTCGCAAGCGCAATTTGCAACGAATAGAATAGAATAGAATTCGAGTGATATTATATTCATTCAAATGGAGCTCATATATTTTTCTACTTCCCACAAATACTCACAATCTACTAGTTTCCTTTAAAAACTATTGCACATAATTATTTTAATTGTTAATTTAGGTTAAACGTTAATAATTTAAATCATTCAACGATGTCCTTTACCTATTTCCGAAATGTTTTACTTTATTTTACAATCCGGTAGTAGACAGATCATGCTTTCATTCAAAGTTTTTATTTGGATTTGATTTCAATTGGTGTGGTTCACATTGAAGACATCGTTCTTTATAAATCTTGACAAAATCGCAAATTAATGTTACGTAGGTCAAACGTCGTGAGGTGAAGAGACGCTTTGATGCGGCTATAAAACTACCGTGCGTGCCATAACGCCTTCTATTTCCAGCCTTTTACTGCCCCAAAAACACGTACGCTTAAGTGTCTTATGTTTTTTATACTCACGAGAGCACACCCCTTGACAAGGTGGCTTTTGGTATTTCAGGCGTGGAATCGTTCGCTATTGATATACGTCAATGCTAATGAGATAACTAATTTAAAGAAAAACGTAGAACTTCTCGTTAAATCGAATTTCAAATATGTATGTGGAACATTTTTGAATGGTATGCCACGAACGGCTACGAATTGATGCCATGGTTAGGTACAGGCATTTGTTTATACCGAATTTGCGGAAAACTTTCAACTAACTATGGAGCTTTTAGGATAGCTAATACATTGTTACAATATAAACCATTACGCAAAGTATTATAATCCAGTTATTCTCATTTTATTTTCAAGTTTTCAAAAACTTTTTCTGCCAAAAATTTAATTCGGAAACTAACGTTAAGCTTTCTTTGTTCCAGGTCCTAAAATAAACGAAAATGGCCGAGAGAACGCTACGCAAACTACTGCTTTTACACTTGGTGCTGGCAACGACTGCGACTGATTTCACCACTAACTGCCCCGAGGAATGCAAATGTGTCTGGGCCAGCGGCAACAAGCAAGCGGACTGCTCGCAATCAAGCCTCCACGACATACCCAAAACACTCAGCACTGAAATACAGATATTAGACCTCACTGGCAACGAACTGTACGAAGTATCGAGGCATGCGTTTGAAGATGTCCGCCTAATTAACTTAAAGAAATTAATATTAAGAGAATGTAAGCTAATAACGATACATAAGAACGGATTAAGTGGTCTCGCTATCATGATCGAGCTAGATTTGTCGAAGAACGACCTTAAGACGCTACACGCAGAGACTTTCAAGGAAACAGCGAAGATCCGATGGATTCTTCTCAACGATAACCAAATAGAAAAGCTTGAAGACGGTCTCTTCAATAATTTACCGTTCCTACAAAAAGTCGATTTAAGTAACAACAGAATAGTTCAACTCGGTGTGAAAACTTTTATGAATGTCCCAAAGCTTAATATTTTGAGGCTAAACGGTAACAAGCTTGAGCACTTAAAATTCGATACGCTAAGAAGCTTGAGTTTATCTAATCTAGACGTCCATGACAACCCATGGCGGTGCGATTGCTACTTACAGCCTTTCAGAAACTGGGTTATCAGTAAAAACCTTTATACCTCACCGATAGCATGTAGCGAGCCCCCAAAAGTTCACGGAAAATTATGGAAGGAACTGGATTCCACAGACTTTGCATGCCGGCCGAGCATTATATATCCTTCAACAAAAACTACTTTGAGATCCTCTGACACAAACGTTACCTTATCATGTCAAGTTAACGGTAACCCTTTGCCAGAAGTCAACTGGGTGCTGAATGCACAAATCATTGACGGTGCTAATAGATATCAAGGTGATATCAAATATTACTTAACGCAGAGCAACGTAGAGAATAGCAAATGGGTAAATTTGACAATAATTGACGCTGCAAGTACAGACAACGGTGAATATCTGTGTGTGGCAAAGAACGCGGGCGGCGTAGAAGAAAGGAGTTTAACACTAGCTATAACTCACACGCCTCCGGAAAAAGTAATCCCACCTGGAATGGACAATAACATGCTGCCAGTGTTGATAGGAGTTTCCTGTACAGCAGCGATTCTGCTGATCATTCTGGTGATCCTGTGCTACTGCTGCTGTAGACGGAGGGAGATGGATAAGAAGAAGGCCGATACATCGAACGGAGAAGCGTTGATTGAAGGGTCAGTTATACCTGAGATGGAAAAGAGTTTGATCACGGCTGTGAATCCGGTGACGAAGCCGCCGCGGAGGTATGACGTGCCGCCATCTATTACGAGCGGGGGTACCGAAATGTCTGAGCTGAATAAGACGTTGCTGGACAACGATTCTGTTTTTGGTAAGTAATTTTATTTTAGATTTATTTTTTTCTTAGATTCTTTATTTTACACGAAAGATTATCATAATTTATTGATGTTTACTACGAAAGAAAATCATCCATCTCTTTAAGTCTTTACCACTACTTTGTGTCTTTACTAAGCTAAGTCATGGGCGACAGCGGATGGGTGGTGCTGCAAGCTCGATTGTTATCTTGTATCCATAAAAAAACAGCTACCTATAAGAGTACCTCTGTTGGGCACTTGTCTGTTGGGTTCGCAGCCACGATCTAGAATCAGTACGACTAAGTGACCAAACTTGTGTCAGTTCTCAAACACATTCTAGCCATGTCTTCGACAAGGCTTAGCGATTGTTTTACAATTTAAAAAAACCGAGAACGACAGCTTACTGTACTCTTCGAAGCACGGAAGCGCTCATGAAATTTTGCCACTTGCGGTCTTTCATCCACATACTGACCGCGCCCGGCGCTGTTTAACTCGGTTGATCACATAGCTCGTGTCGATAACGAGTCGTCAGGCGCATATGGGGGCTTCAATTATTTTTTAGCGTAGAATATTTATTTATGCTACATAAATAAAAAACTTATGTACGTACATTGTACCTATCCGATTCTCTGCAATTTCAGCCCATATTACGTGGCCGTAAAAAATACCTATAATTAGTTTCACTAATTGTAAACGAAGAAACCGGGCTTTTGTGCATTACCAATGGCAGGCTATGAAACAAAATGGTAATTGCAGAACCAATATCGAGTTCATTTGGAAACTAAAGTAGCGACATTTACCTCACAAAACATTTACTATGTCACAGAATTAACGTAGTCATCTAAGTTTTAGTTAGTAATCATGATAGAAGATCATGAGTAATCGCAGTTATTAACCTTTAATATAATATTTGTTTCAGCTCACAACGACGACGAGAAACGCTCGCTCGACTTCGAGCAGCAAACCAAACGGTCCCATGATGCCCTCAACGTTGAATATGGGCGCAATGACGGCCGAGCGTACCCTCCAGATCTACTGTCCTTCCCTGCAAGGGCCGCTCAAATATCCCCTGCTGCCAGCAACGCTTCTACTGTTCCGGACACAAGTAGACTACAACTGAACCCAGTCAGTCCCATACATTCTCCAATCTATGGTATAACGACCAATCAAAATCTCTTCAGGACGCTACCCTATTCTCGATCTCAATCTCCGTTCACGGCCCCCATCACACCACCCGTGGTCACACCTAGACAAGGATATGTCACCATACCAAGGAGGCCAAGAGTACCTAGCTGGTCGAGCACTGCTAGTACGCAAATCCTTCCGAGCACGGAGGCCCAGGAGCCTTTATATGATAATTTAGGCCTCAGAACGACAGCAGATGGCAGCTCAGTGCTTTCGTTGAACAAGGCTGGTCTTGAACAGCAATTCTCGCCGATGAGAAACAGGCCTTTACCAGCAACACCAGCAGCGTATCCACCTTCTCATCAAGTCTACTACGCGCCAATCGAGGAACAAGAGCCGGCACCGTCTCCAGTACCACCACCATTCACACCCACCAGGAACAGCATCAGTTCTCAGTTGTCCAGTCAACTCTCGACCCCTGGCCCGCAAGAACCTGTGAATCGGATGAGTTGGACCGCAAAGAACACTTCAACACCCCAACCGGAGCCCAGGAAACAGCTGTTCAGCAGCTCTGATTATAACAGAAATGCTGACACGCAATCCCACGTGTCCGACACTAGCACCCTAAGCCGAAAAGGAAAGCCAGAGACGGGGTCACTCAGGAGAAACCCTAGAACAGACAACAAGGAAGAGATTGGCTCACCGTCCAAAGAAGACCCGAGGAAAAATGAAAGTAATGTGTCTCTTAATCAATCGGGAACGTTGGGTAGAAGTGGGAAAATTCCGCCGAGGCCACCACCGAAACCTAAAAAAAAACCTAGTACCGATGTGAGTCCAAACGAACCCCTTTTCGAAGACGAAGGGGAAGACGGCACGGAGGTCTAGCAAATAGAGAATAAGGAACTAAGTGAACAATGAAGTGCCAACGAGCTTTTAGTGATAACGTCACCTGAAGTGAGTGAAGTGATATCAGTGAAATGAGATAGTGCAATCGGATCATTTATTTGCGGTGCTCGTGTAAATAACTGTCGTGCTAGATTTTTTACTATCGCGTACAATTACCTTATGGACCATAACGCAGATTATTGTAAGTCTATCGTAGTTAGCATTACATGCCATGCAATTAATTTTAATGGATTGTGAATGTACACAATATGTTACATAATTTAACTATTTATTCTTTGTGGTACTATTGGTTTAAGATGAGACGGTAGCTACTCTTGAAATCGCTTGCCAGCCTCTACGGCATCTCTAGCATCAATTTTCAAGACTGATTATTCTAAATTGGTTCAGTTTGCAACATTCCTGTTGGACATTAGCATTTTTTCCAAGTCTTGAGACATTATTCCATTTATGCTTTCCATTTCCATAGGTTTCCTAGGAAGTTTTTAAAACTAGTGAGTATTTGGAAGACTGAAACGAGATTGTTTCTCGCTTTTTAACTATTGATGATGTCAATAGTGACTTTAAAGCGATTATAGGATTCGGACTTTTCACAATCATTTCAATCACACATATTGCATACTTTGTTTTCAGCATTCTGTTTGGATGCGCACTTTCTGTTACAGAGTTTAAAAGTACTGATTATACATTTGTCTTTGTTTTCAAAAAGTAAAGTAGACAAAATTAAGTTACTATGGAGATTACAAAGTACCAGCAAAGTAATATGTGTGAGATTCCAATTGAGCTATCATTTTGTAACTAAAATATTTAACTTCTCATGTCTAAGTTAATATCATTTTAGTTGTAGTTGTGTATTATTGTGAGCGTATTATTTTAGAGCGGCGACATAGTTTTAACCACACTCCAAATTACTAAATTTAAGATTTGTATTTTACGTTTTTTGAGTTCGTCGATGAATGGTTGGATATATGAAGTCAAAAACACACAAGTACATATTGTATTCATATCATTGTATAATGTATTTCAGGTTGTACTGGTTGTAACTGTGTTTCCGTGTCTTGTATGAGAAATGTTGGATGGATGGCAGTGGTAGCCCACGCTGTCTGTCCAATTTCGGAATAGTTCCTAAAGCATCATTAATTGATAACTTTAAGTCGTCTAGTACCGGTGTATAAGTGAGCATTTCTTATTAAGTTTGAAGGTTTGTTATCCTTTTACGTTGCGATTTAAACTCCTTTTTCCATCGCTCTATCTTACAACTAAAAAGTATATCGATAAAATTGCGACAGTTTACAACATTAATCGTAATCACAGCCATTTTAATGATAGATAGTCAATATAGATATTTGAAATCAATTTTTAAAGTTAACATAATATTACCCAAATTTAAAAGCTTTTCTTGAAACGTTTTTCATAGTATTCGAAGGTACTTATTAGCGGTGCAACTTGACTTCGTAAGCAAAAGTATTAAGCCACATCTAAAGATGATCTCCTCCTGATTTTTAATATTGGGTTACCTTCCTTGTTTTATTATTAGGAGCACCAAAAAAATTTATTTATACAATATCGCTCTGTTTTACCACATTTTATGTATGCTATATTTTAATGACTAAGAGCTACATTGGGTTACGTAAACCTAGAATTGATATAGTATGAAGTATCTGAGATTGTATATTTTATTATTTCGTCCCAATGAGATGTGGTTAAGAGTTTCAGGTAGCTCTGGTGCTTTTAAAATTATTTTATAAAACCTTTTTATATTTATTATAAATTTTCACTTCATTCCTTATACAAACATTGAGAGGACTACGGAATATTGATAATATTTTAACCTTTATTTATTCTATATTTTATTCCATGAAATCATGAGTTGTTTTACTTTTACCTGGTTTTATGTTCATGTGCATTTTATACATTTAAATAGCGCAGAAAGGAATGAGGTGATCGATTTTAGTATGTAAATAATTTAAGTGACACTATTTTTTGCTATCATGCTGTATGTTGTTTTGGCGCCCTCTAACAGCCTATGTTGTACTAGGTATGATTTTATAATACAGTGTGCAACCAAGTTCTGTTTAACAAGTACAGGAATACCTACGCGTCAGTTGTAAACCTGTGTGGCTGTATACGTTCCGTTTATATGTTTTCCTGCGGATTGTACAATGTACGATATTTTTACAATTTTTACTGTAGACATCCAGTTTTTATAGATTTTAACGCTATGTGTACATAAACATTATTAAAAGTGATTAAAGCTCTATTTCAGTAAAAGCCTTTTTTTTATTTTACTCCATACATTCAATACTTAAAATGTCATATAAATAATGAATTTAGATGACGGCAAAGTTAAACAATCAGTGTATGGTGCGGAGGGGTGAAAATCGGATGTATTTGACAGTTACAATACAATTGATTTATCTGTCAAATAAGTAAACTATATATAGAGCAAGATCCCAGTGCCGCCAGACGTTACTTATTTTCTCACAAACAATTTATATGGGATAAGCTAGTGTTAGTACATACTTTGAGCGTATGCATACTCGCTAGCTTGGGTAGACGGCCAATTCATTGGTATCAGATGCTGAAAATCGAAAATTTCAGTCCCAACTTTTCTTATTTTCTCATGGCTGATTTTCACATATGTTTTAGTTAGTTATGTTACAAATTAATAATAACTATTGCCAGACACCTTCCGTCGGCCCTTACCCTTGCCAGACGCCTTAAAGATCCAGAAAAAATGATGTAAGTTTACTTATTTTCTCAAGCTTGATTTTTATGCACGACACTTGGGGAACTATTTCAACATTGTTAGTCAGCAGCCAGACCAATTGGATGGGCCAAACGTCCAGCCAGACACATATAAAGTGCCGCTAGGTATAGAGCGTGAGGTCATTATTTGTACGATTGAGAGTGACAAATTAAAGTATCAGTACTGATTTTAACATATGTTTTAGTTAGTTATGTTACAAATTAATAATAACTATTGCCAGACACCTTCCGTCGGCCCTTACCCTTGCCAGACGCCTTAAAGATCCAGAAAAAATGATGTAAGTTTACTTATTTTCTCAAGCTTGATTTTTATGCACGACACTTGGGGAACTATTTCAACACTGTTAGTCAGCAGCCAGACCAATTGGATGGGCCAAACGTCCAGCCAGACACATATAAAGTGCCGCTAGGTATAGAGCGTGAGGTCATTATTTGTACGATTGAGAGTGACAAATTAAAGTATCAGTACTGATTTTAACATATGTTTTAGTTAGTTATGTTACAAATTAATAATAACTATTGCCAGACACCTTCCGTCGGCCCTTACCCTTGCCAGACGCCTTAAAGATCCAGAAAAAATGATGTAAGTTTACTTATTTTCTCAAGCTTGATTTTTATGCACGACACTTGGGGAACTATTTCAACACTGTTAGTCAGCAGCCAGACCAATTGGATGGGCCAAACGTCCAGCCAGACACATATAAAGTGCCGCTAGGTATAGAGCGTGAGGTCGTTATTTGTACGATTGAGAGTGACAAATTAAAGTATCAGTACTGATTTTAACATATGTTTTAGTTAGGTAGTTATGTTACAAATTAATAATAACTATTGCCAGACACCTTCCGTCGGCCCTTACCCTTGCCAGACGCCTTAAAGATCCAGAAAAAATGATGTAAGTTTACTTATTTTTTCAAGCTTGATTTTTATGCACGACACTTGGGGAACTATTTCAACACTGTTAGTCAACAGCCAGACCAATTGGATGGGCCAAACGTCCAGCCAGACACATATAAAGTGCTGTACTTGCTTTTTGTTTCGTGTATTTTTACAAATGTTAAATATCATTCTGTTATTCAAGTAGAGGGGATTCGGTAAGGAACCGGCGGTCATTTTAGAGTAAATTTTCTTAGAATAGTATAATGTATGCATAAAAGAGACACGAGTAGGCATTTTTGCTTGCTTGAGTACCTAAATATGTATATACGTGGCATATGTGTGCATACTACGTAGAACATGATTCTTACAAGCGCAATATCTGGGAAATAGTGGGTCTTAGAGAAAAAATCAAAGAGACCATTTTTATAGAGAATTTTAAGATCTACAACTTTGCTCTAAGGTACTTTTCGATAAAACTTACCGTTTTCGAGAAAAATCCAAAATACCTAAAATTTTGACCTTGGGCCCCGAATAAGTCCCTAAGCGCACGGGACTGATTGGGACTTTTGACATTTTATTCCTTGTGGTAAACCTAAGGTCTCTACGAAGATTTGGCTCTGTCGGAATATTCTTTATTTCAATTCTCTAAATTGACCGGACTACTAGCGACACTTTATGTGTGTCTGGCTTGATGTTTGGCCCATCCAATTGGTCTGGCTGCTGACTAACAGTGTTGAAATAGTTCCCCAAGTGTCGTGCATAAAAATCAAGCTTGAGAAAATAAGTAAACTTACATCATTTTTTCTGGATCTTTAAGGCGTCTGGCAAGGGTAAGGGCCGACGGAAGGTGTCTGGCAATAGTTATTATTAATTTGTAACATAACTAACTAAAACATATGTGAAAATCAGCCATGAGAAAATAAGAAAAGTTGGGACTGAAATTTTCGATTTTCAGCATCTGATACCAATGAATTGGCCGTCTACCCAAGCTAGCGAGTATGCACACGCTCAAAGTACGTACTAACACTAGCTTATCCCATATAAATTGTTTGTGAGAAAATAAGTAACGTCTGGCGGCACTGGGATCTTGGACCAATAGGTAAGTCAACCTCAGTCACACCTTTGGGCAGGTCTAGAGCATACTTCACCACGCTGCTCCAATGCGGATAGGTGGAGGGTTTAGTGACCAACCCAGTGTCGAATGTTCTTAAGCCACCCGAAGGTCTTCGACAAGACTTAACAACTGTTTCCACCGACGGGACCGACGGCTTTACGTGCCCTCCGAAGCACGGTAGCGTCCATAAAATTTTCCTACTTAAATTACACAACTATGGGACGTCTATGGGTCGCAGCGAAAAGCGAAAATAGGCATGATGACAGTATTAAAAAAATAAAGAATAAATGGTTTTAGCGGAACAAGTATGTTGAATAATTCCTAAAAAATGGTCAAGTTTTAATAAAAACATTGAGATTAATAAGATTTGCATTAAAATAAAAGTATAAAATACAGCAATCGGCCATGTTGACTGAAACGCCTGGAAACGTCAGTCAGAGCGGATGACGTCATGGTCGAGTAAAAATGCACCGGCCGCTTGGGCTTCTCATATAAATACCACGGCATTTTCTGTTATAATATCCAGGCGTGACGTCGATGCGGACGCCATGACACCTACGAGCGTTTTCGCGCTAAATTTAAAGTAGATAGGAAAAACTGCAATAATTAGCGTTAAAACTCAATTTATTGCTGAAATAATGTTTTTTTTCGAAATATTGGATGTGTACCTGCATTATACAAGGCAATTTCAAAATCTGTCATCATGCCTATTGTGTAATGTCTATACTAACATCCAAAGTTTTAAAAAAGTAATCCACACGACGGCGTACACAGTTCCCATGACGGCGGGCCGTGTGCGAGCGGCTCCAAAACAAGAAAAAATTTAATGGTGGAAAAACTGCGATGACCCAAATGCGAGAGCGATACACACAAAACTTCTCATTGTGATTTTTACTGCCCAATGCCACGCTCGTAAAATCGAATGAACGGAATGTAGGGTTGGCACCAACTAGAGTTAGGAGGGCGTCGTGGAGCATGAGAGCTTGGGGAGACTACTTCAACGATTCATATGCATAGAAAATAAGTCCAATCAATGACCGAGCATAAAGATTGCCTTGAGACTGCAAGTCCGAAACATTTTTCAGGCCCACAGCAACCTTCAAGAACCGAGCACATATTATCATAGCAAAGACGCATATAGCGAGTAGCCGCCAAATTAAGCTAAGTTTAGTTTAATTAGGCGCTGGTGCGCTTAGGACGCTACAGCGTGGCGTGTAGCGTCCATAGCCATAGGCTCGCGTCGATTCAATGTGATCAAAAGAGTTAAGAAACGACGGGCGCGGTCGGTTTGTGGATGGGTGACCGCTAGTGGCAAAATTTATGGAGGCTTCGGAGAGCACGTAAAGCCGTCGGTCCCGCTTGTTTTTAATGGTGGAAACAGTCGTTAAGCTTTGTGACCTTCGGGTGGCTTGAGAACATTCGACACTGGGTTGGCCACTAACCACAATCCGCATTGACAATCATTGCATTGAAGCAGCGTGGTGGAGTATGCTCTAGATCTCCCGGAGCTGTGGCTGTGGGGGAGACCCGTGCCCAGCAGTGGGACGTCTATGGGTCGCACCGAATTAATGAGAACAAATGAGACCCATAAGATCTCATGATCGACTGTGACTTCGGTCTTGAAAACGCAACCCTAACTGTCCTCGGTCCGAACGATCGACGTTTCGGTTGGCAAAAACAAAGGTAACATGCTCCGGGACAAAAGGTACAAAACTGAGTGACGGGTTATTTTGGTCCTTTCGACACACTGGACTTTATCGTTCGGTTCTTTGACTTATTTTATAGTCAGAACAAAGGGTCTATGGTTGGGGAATAATGATGATTGAAGTCGTGGTGGTCTGAAGAGAGGCTAAGGAAAATATATTTATTTCGTTAAATCTATACTAATATTATAAAGAGGAATGATTTGTTTTCACACAAAAACTAGTGGACCGATTTCAAAAATTATTTCACCATTTGAAAGCTGCATCTTCACATATATATATACATATATAATAATTACTAGGTGACATACAACTGACATATAACTGACTCGAAAACCCTAGCTTAAGTTACTTAAATACCACTACCTCCGCTTTTCTATTAAATACAGACAGACATAACTTCAGATAACACTGCAAATAGTCAGATTAGAATATAAACTTAACATTTTTTTTTTATCCGTAATTGGCAACTAACGATGACCGTAGCGGTTCAAGTCTAACTTCGACTTTGTCCTCGTTATGCCGTCATCATAAAGTCCAATTTGGCGTGACAGAACACCGGGCTTTGGGAATTTGGATTAATTACGAAGACATAATTGGTACGCATTGGGGCGAATGCTCGCGTTATGATGCGCATAACTTATGGACGGGTTGGGGTCGGAATGACCAGATGTGAGGTAGGGTTATTTGTATATGCCGAAATTTTTTTTGGTAACTATTGAAGAGTCACTAGGTAGTAGAAAATGTCATGGAGGAACTTATATGTAAGTCTATCAGGAAGGCTGCAGTGATATATATAGATATAGTGATTCAAAATATCACATAGCTATATTAAGATAAACGAAAGTTAGCGCGTACACACAACACAATTTTAAAATATAATTTTGAGTCCTATAAGGATAAACGCACGGGACGAAGTCACACTACAAACGCAAATCTATATATATAAAAGGAGAAGCTGACTGACTGACTGACAGATCAACGCAGGGCCTAAACTATAAGGGTTAGAAACTTGAAATTTTGCACAGGGGTTCCTTTTATGACGTAAGAGAGCACTAAGAAAGGAGTTTTGAAAATTCACCCACTAAGGGGGTAAAACGGGGGTGCAAAGTTAGTATGAAACTTTGCCGTTTTTGAAGTTAGTGAATGTCTAATTCCACGCGAGTGAAGCTGCGGGCGTCCACTATTTTGAAATAAAGCATTAATTCCAGCGCTATTGAATTGTTGAAATTACCGACTTACTTAGCTGTGACGTCTCTAAACTGATTAATATAAGGTATGATAAGACAGTCGACCACAGAACACTTACTTATACCTTCAGAAGTATGTACCTACTCCATAATATCAAAGTACAAAATGTCTCCTCAACCAAACACGAAAACCCGAAAACACTCGAGATTTTCTTTTCAAGATGCATTTATACCCCTTTAAGTGGGTACTTTTAACCCCATCCAGCCAATTGCCTCTCATTTCCTCATGGAATTAATGGAAATTCCCTCCGTAATCAGGGCTGTCCGTAAGCGTAACCGAAACTATCATGCAGTTGTCCGAAATAAAAATCGATTCGAAAATAAGATTTCGCACCCAGGAAGGACTTAGAAGGGATCTAAATCTAAAGGGTCTACTATATATAGGTTTTTCGGCTTTCGTGGGGCTGTTTTATTGTTTTTTTCTGGGATTATAGTACAAAATTTAATTTAAAATATCCAAAATAAAAATGTAGTCTATATTTCTCATGTAATGAGAGGTATTCTGATTTTTCCATGCAAATAAAGTCCAACATTTATATTTTTTTATTTAGGTATATATTTTTTTACTTATAAATCTAATATCCTTAATTGAAGCTATTGGAGAATCCAAAATAATGTTACATCCTTAAACGTATGTGAAACCGGTGTCACATTATTCATAATCTATACAGATTTTGGATACAGATACCCGTATCCAAAATCCGTATCCGAAATTTCACATCCTTAACACCCCTGTTATAAACGAAATAGAAAATTAAAAAAGTATCTACCGTTTGCATAATGATCGCTTCCATGACATTCTGACGATCTGTTGTGTAATCCTCGCTCTTTACGTCCGGGTGAACCACACCCAGCAATTGCGATACTCATAAAATCGAAAAAAATAATATTTTTAATTAAGTATATGGTCTACATTTTGAATCAAGGATTGCAAAAAAATAAACATGAAATCTGTCACTAGCTAACATTTGCTGCTTCTTACCTTTAGCTATAGCGCGTATAGCGCTTCATAATACGAGCGTACTATTATTTATTTATTTTTTATAATATAGACGGACAAACAGACATACGGGCCACCGTCGTCTAAGGACACGTGCAACACCAGGGGTATCACAGGTGCGTTGCCTGCCTTGAAGTAAACGTTTCATACTTATTTTGAAGCGCTCCATGTCGTAGCTCGAAGGGAAAACCTCAGTCGGAAGCTCATTCCACAGAAGACCAGTTCGCCGTAAAAAAGACCGCGAAAAACGCACGGTACTACCGTGCGTTTCTCGCGCCATGAGTCGATTCGGTGTGGATGAAGCTTCAGACCTATTATTATTTGAAGGTAAGGGGAATGGGTCAAGCCCACAAGCCCCTGCGACCTAAAATCTATTGCAGCCCCCAAAAGTTCAAACCTCATCCCAAAGGCCATTCACTTGGATGAATCCTAGAATGCCTTTGAGGTCAAATTTCTTGTTTGAACAACTTTAAGACTAGGCTTCCGCCCTAACGATTTCTGTCATGAGCATAGGACGAAAATAAATTGATTAGTAAAAAAAATTTATGCCGTAGAAACCAGCCAGGTTATAAAAAAAAGCAACGCAATCAGACGCAACACTCGCTTTGCTAAATGCACATAAAACTAAGCTGCATGTAAATAGATACTGCGCTATAAAACTAATAACAAACTCAACAATGTGCGGGTAGATGGAAAAAAGCTTCATTGTCCGAACACAAAGGGTTTGTTCCAGAGAGGCCTTTATTTAAAGGATATTAAAAATTAAATTTTGCTGTTAGGGACGCGTGAATGTGGAAAAAAACCCACTTTCCTTGACACCATTTTCACTCTTATACGTGATATCGTTACCGGTAGACGATATCGTCTAGTCTGTGGGCAAGTAAACAGTTAGAAGAAATTCAAATATATAATATAGTCTATGAATGTTTTTGCATGTTTTGTCCAATTTACTTTCAAAACGTAGAGCAAGCATATGTAGTAATTAAACGTAGAGGGAATATTGCTTTAAAATTAATTTTGATTGATGAACACACATACAAGATAATTTTTGTTATTTATTATTATGTAGTAAAAAATAAAACAAAATGTACATTCGTATGTCGTTGCCGACATAAATATCGCATCGTGGAACCTGAAAGCGGTGTTTAGTGGTTTAAAAATCTCTTGCAGCTTTTGAAGCGCTTTGGTAAATATGAAATTCACGTTCCGGGCCAACATTCATGGCAGAGTAACCCAATTCCTTCACGACCACGTTAAGTACATTGTTGGTTTTGTATGTGAAGAGATTTTGGGCGTTGAATAATGTATATAAATATCTAGAAGAGCAACTTTTATTTTCTTTTGTTATAGATTTTAGCCTCAAACAAGCAGTTCCGCATGTGATTGTTGTCTGTTTTTGGGAAACAGAGCCGCTGGTCTCGAAGGAGATTTTGCACTTAATTATGCGCCTTTTTGAAGAACACCATGTCCACAGCGGAAATCTTAAAAGGAAACTCACTCCATAAGAGTAGTTCACACGTGCGCTCTTGCCTGCAAATCCCAAACCGTTTCGTGAAGTCGTGAAGGCGTCTATCTTCTACATAGCACACAAAATTGTTGCCTTGTGAATTGTAGAATATGCAAAATGAACCTATGGAGCATGAGGTCGCCATTTGTTCCGCTTTATGTGTTATTTTATTGACATTAAATACATAAATATGACTTTAATATCCCTCTATAAACGAAACATAGACGCCCCACTGTTGGGCACGGTTCTCTCCCAGAGACACTGGTGCCGGAGGTCTAGAGCATACTCCACCACTCTGCTCAAATGCGGATTGCTGAGGGGTTACTGGCCAACCCAGTGTCGTATGTTCTCAAGCCATCCGTAGAACTTTAGCAAGGCTTAACGATTGCTTTTTCCCATTGAAAAATAACCGAGAACTTAACGTGCCCTCAGAAGCACGGTAGTGCCCATGACATTTAGCTACTAGCGGTCACCCATCCACGAGCGGTATGTTTGTGGATGAGTTGTTTGATGCATAACTAGGTCGATCAAATACGATCGACGCGAACCACTGAGCTATGGACGCTACTAATCGACTACCTACCAATTAATATTTAAAGTACCTGCTTACCAATTATTATTCTAGTGATAACGTTTTCAATATACATATACAGGGTTATTGGTAATTCGACGTATTCCCGTTAGGAGGTGATAGGGGTGACTATTTGTAATAAATTTAACCCCCATATGCATTATGCAAAAGTGAACCATTTTCGAGTTATTAAGCTTTTCAGCTTTTTTCAAAATAGGTCAGAAATGCAACATCATAAATTTATTTAAAAAAAAGTATCAATCAAAATCTATTTTTTTCTTCTGATTTATAAAAACGATTAATCAATGGTTATTTATCAACATTAAAACTACAATTATCGGTCCAACTTTAAAAATGCGAGACGATTAACGATATTACTTCAATATTTTTTGAGATTTTTGTCCACTAAAATGCCTTAAAAACAAAAAAAACTTATATCAAACTTGGCTTGCAGATTATTTTAAAAACATAACCGTTTTCTTAGCTTTCAAACAAGGCATAACAACTATGAACTTATTTTAAAAAAACTGAGAAAAACCGATCACAAAGGAAGCAGGCGGAAATTTGTATTCGAATTAAACTTATGGTCGTTCTTAAAAATTTCAAAAAAAGTAATTAAAAACAATGCCCAATGTAAATAAAACAAAAAATATAAATATAAAATTAAATTTAGAACCAGTAAAAGTTTAGTAATAATAACAATTATAAGGAACAATTAAGACATTTTGTAATTTAGCCTAATTAAAGTTCTTGCTCGAAGGGACTTCCCCTATTGCGTACGCAAAGTCTCATTATTTTTCTGAGGTGTAACTTAAATACCGAAGTAGTCAAATAATTCTGCATTATGTTCAATATGTGCAATAATTTATCGATGAACCAATTTTGCTCGCTTACGAATTTTTTTAACAAATGAAATGCTTGAAGACGTGCCTTTGGCTATAAAGCAAAACATGATATACTAGCAAGACGGATTGTCCTGCAAATGTGATTCGGAATAATTTGAACACTTCGGTAGTTAAGTTACACCTCAGAAAAATAATGAGACTGCGTACGCAATAGGGGAAGTCCCTTTGTATGCGCCGGAAGCCTTCGCTTTTAACGTAATGGTCAATAGCTTGAAAAAATGTTACGTGGTAAATGCAAAAATCAGGAAGGAAGGTGACTTAAAGGGTACTCACGCAACCGCCGTTGTAGAACCAAAATCCACTTATTTTGAGGGGCCCACTCAACACACATTCAATGTTAGTTTTAAATTGTCTTTACTATTAGTTTGGAGAACGTTCTTCATCGGTAATCACACCGCACATTAACTTTTAACACGATATTTTCAGGACGGTTAGGCAGCGATGCGTCCGCGCACCATCCCTCGAACACGTTGATTAATTTGACATTTAGATGTCATCGGGGCCTTCAAATTAGCAAGGCCGCAGAGCGCGAAGTTCCGAATGATGACACTTGGCCAATCAGCGTGCGGTTTAGGAGCAGGGATTAGGAAGAAGGGATACATTGTATTTACCACATTTAAACTAATATAAATTGATTTAATTGGCGTCAACATGCCCCTGCTCTTGAGGGAACGTAGTTCTCTCAACCTAAAGGCGCACACATCAATAAATGGTCACTCCGATTCGAACATCTATATTGAATATGAGTAATCGGAATAAATACTTCCAAGATACTTAATTGATAATGAGATACCGCTATTAAAACAGTTATCTAAGTTAATGAATTGAAAACTTATAATTATAAGTAGGTATTAAATCTATATTTATATGCTAATTAGTAATTATAGTAACTAAACTAGAGCTATGGAGTGGACTGTATTTTATTACTATTGTGTGGGCAAAGGATAAATCTTCACCACGGGTCTACGGTAAACGCCAGTTTTGGTTCGGACATCTACTACCCTAACTACATTATCCTTACCAGGAAAGGTGCGTTCAATCACGCCTATAGGCCAGTTAAGCGGGGCACTGTTGTCAGATTCCAGCAGAACAACAGTTCCAGCTTGAATAGAAGTATTAGACTTCGTCCACTTGCTACGTACTTGAAGAGTGTTCAGATACTCGAGCTTCCATCTTTTCCAAAATGATTGGACGATTTGATCGACTGCACGTTTCCGAAGAAGAAGATTAACATTTTGTTGAGACAAATCCTCAGAAGGAAGTGACTTAAGAGGAGTCATAACAAGAAAATGAGCAGGCGTAAGAGCTAAAGGCTCAGCAGGGTCACT
Source organism: Carterocephalus palaemon (assembly GCA_944567765.1). NCBI lineage: Eukaryota > Metazoa > Arthropoda > Insecta > Lepidoptera > Hesperiidae > Carterocephalus > Carterocephalus palaemon. The sequence continues at coordinate 10,077,410 of OX155658.1, forward strand.
ACTCAATACCGAAAGGGGACGCGAGTTTAATAAGGCCTCGATTTGAGTGAGCACTGTCAACATCTCCTCATAGGTTAAAAGCTGATTTCCTACCACCCTAGCCAGGTGCTGCTTAACACTGAGCACGTTCCGTTCCCAGCAGCCACCGAAATGTGGAGCGCAGGCCGGATTGAACCGGAATTCAATACGACTATCGCGTAATTCATTAGCGAATTTATCACGATATTCTTCAGACTCCAGTAATTGATACATATTGTCAAGATAGGACTTGGCGCCTATAAAATTAGTTCCCCTATCAGAGTATAAGACGCTGACAGGTCCGCGCCTAGCTAGAAAGCGCCTAAAGGCATTTAAGAAAGCTTCAGTACTAAGATCGGAAGACAATTCTAAATGCACCGCCTTAGTGACAAGACAGACAAATAGGCACAAGTAGGCCTTAATACTATGCATGCCACGACCGCGTCGTAAAGTAATTGATAAAGGACCGGCATAATCCACACCTGTATGACAGAAAGCCTTAGCTTCAGTAACACGACACGCGGGAAGATCAGCCATTATAGGAAATTGATTTACAGGTCTGGATTTAAAACAAACGTTGCATTTTTGAACCCTATTCCTAACGATGTTACGAGCCGACATAATCCAATATCGTTGTCTTAATAAAGACATCAAAAGCTGAGGGCCAGTATGCAAATGTTTTTGGTGATAATAATCAATAATAAGATTGACGATATGATCGCGGCGCGGTAATAGAATAGGATGTTGACTGTCGAATTCTATGGGTGCGTTATTTAAACGACCTCCTACGCGTAATATACCTTCACGATCAAGAAAAGCATTCAGCTTGAGAAATGCTGGTGGTAAAGTCTTACCCAATTTAACCTTAATAATTTCATCGGCGAAATAAACGCTTTGCAAGGTTTTAATTATTACAGTTTCCGCATATTCAAGATGGGTTAAGTTAAATTTCAATGGTAATTTTTTAATGAAACGTAGGACATAAATTACTATTCGGAGTAATTTGTTCCATGAAGACACGCGAGAGGCGAGTTCATATAGCACTGGTGAAGGGCGAGGAGATTCTGTTGTCGTCATAACTTTCACCTTAGCTTCAGGAATTTCTCCTGTAACGCTGTCGTCATGACCTAACGGCCATTCAGAACGAGGTTCATAAATGAACTTAGGTCCGTTAAACCATAAAGGATGCACCAGTAGTTGTGCTGGCGTGAGCCCTCTGCTGAGGCAGTCCGCTGGGTTCTCCTTGCCGGCGATATGAAAAAAGCGCTTCGGATCAAGACTTTCTTGAATTTGAGAGACCCTATTAGCGACGAACGTCTGCCAACGACTTGGCATCGAACGAATCCATGCAAGCGCTACTTTGCTATCGGTGAACGCATAGACAGAGTTAGCCGGTAGTGAGTAGGTATCCATTACCATTCTGGCTAACTTGGCAGAAATTAAATTTGCACAAAGCTCTAAACGGGCGAGCGTCACTACAGTCTTAGATGGCGCCACACGCGATTTCGCACATACTAAATTAACTAGAGTATGATTAAGCATTGGAAAATACACGTGGACGTACACCATGCCACCGTAGGCCACCTCCGAAGCGTCTCCAAAGGCCAATATAGAAATCTCACACTCGTCATTTACACCAACGTGTCGCGGTATCCGAATATTTTCCAATAAAGGTAGCTCAGATTGAAACGTTTGCCATAACTTAATAATAGCCAGTGGAGGGGTCTCATCCCAATCCACCTTTTCATTCCAGAGTGATTTTACAATCAATTTGGCTAGCAGTGTAACAGGGGCAATAAAACCTAGCAAATCCCATAATCTAGCGATAACGGAAAGAATATTACGTTTTGTACACTGGCGCGGACTAGAATTAACACTAAACGCAAATACATCTTCGGCCGGCAACCAATGAAGTCCCAATATTTTTAATTGGTCCCCTGGACTAAATTCAACGGCGTCAGATACGCGATGATCAACTGGAATACTAGCCATGACATCGGGAGAGTTACTCGAGAATTTTACAAGATCGAATCCTCCAGCCGCAAATAATTTTATGAGCTGGTCGGAGAGCGCGATACCATCATCCACCGACATACAACTCGTGGCAAGGTCGTCCATGTAGATGTCCCTTGAAGCTATTTGAGCGGCAACCGGGAACCTATCACTTTCGTCTATAGCCAATTGACGGATTGTGCGTACCGCTAAATAAGGCGAAGCACACATGCCGAACGCGACACGGGTCAGTTCGAAGATCTGTATTTGATCATTGGGATCAAAACGATACAATAGTCTTTGAAACTTCCAATCATTTTTATTCATTAAGATGCGCAAATACATTTGTCGTATATCAGCACTTATTGCAATAGGTAACAATCTAAATCTTAACAATATTTTACACAAATCATTTTGTAGATTCGGTCCAGTATGTAATATGTCATTCAACGACAAATTTCGGTTCGTGGTCGGATGGCTGGCATCTAAGACCACGCGCAGGCGGGTAGTGCTTTTATCTTCCCTTATTACTGCATGGTGCGGTATTACATAATGAGGTTTAATTTTATTATTATCAGTAACAGGTCTTAAATAATCTTTATGTAAATATTCGTGGAATACATTGTCGTATTCTTGCTTTAATGTAGGATTGGCTAATAATTTTCGCTCTAACGATAAATACCTACGAGTCGCGGAACCCAAGGAATCACCAAGGCAAGACGCATCCCTTTTGAAAGGCAATGAAACCATGTAACGGCCCTGATTATCACGACGCGTAGTCTCAGAATAATACGTTTCGCATTTCTTTTCCTCGCTGGAGAGTGAAGACTGCATAGTCGGCACTTCCTCTAGTTCGAAAAACCTAGACACTCTGTCATTTATCGACTCGTCTAAAGTATAAAACGTGCGAATTACATCACTCGACGATTTTATCACGGGCGCCTGGCCTATAACGATATAGCCTAGCAGCGTATTGACCGCCACTGGTTCACCGGACGCGCGAGCGACGGTGTCGGGTTGTAAGATGCGCGCGAAAAAATCGGCACCTAAAATAAGGTCGACGGGAGCAGGCGTGTTAAACCTACTGTCCGCTAGCGGGAGATTATTCAAGTAATCTAGTTGGTCGGTATCAATTTCAGCAACCGGCAATTTATCCGTTATGCTATTAATTACTAGGGGCTGTATTGTAAAAGCGACCTTATCATTATGGCGGGAACTAAAAGTTAAACACGTCACCCCGTCGATCGGATTCGTGACGTCACCCACACCAGATACGTATTTACTAGCAGTAGGGAATATGGCTAACTTTAATCGCCTACAACAATCGGTTGTAATGAAATCGCGCTGAGAAGCGCTATCGACGATCCCCCGGACGATATTAGTATTGCCCATGTCATCAACAACATGGCACTGAACCGTCCCTAACAGAATCGAAGTCGCTGCGCACGCGCCGCGTAAATTAACGCGCTTAGCGACAGCATCGCATTTTATACCTACCGCGCATAATGTGACCGGGCGATCCGAGTTGCACCGTTCACCGACAGCGGCGGCAGCGATGGGCTTATCTGTTGTCGTATTTGTGACGCACTCAATGGCAGATGAGTCACCCGACCTCACGGTAGGCTTAGCCGATCGACTGTCATTATTAAAATGCAGCAAACTAAAATGGCTACGGGAACATATATTGCATCTACTTGTTGATTTGCAATCAAGTAGCGAATGTTTATCACTTAAACAATTCACGCATAATTTGTAACGCTTAACGAAAGCATAACGATTATGAGGAGACATTGACAGGAATATTGGACACTGGGCCAATTTAATATGGTCCGATTTGCCACAACTTACACATTTACCGTGTTCCTGTACGTTAATAAACGATTTGACATTATTGTTATAATTGGGTTTGCTATTAGAGCGTGACCCTGTGCTCTTGACAGACGAATTCATGGCATTTAGATCCATATTTCTGCGGGATTGAGGCCCCGGCTTCGTATTTGTCAAATTATGTGCACGTTGCAATAGGTGGGCGTGATTACGGACGAAACTAACAAACTCTGTACAAGTAGGCATTTCATTATCATTTTTGTCTTTTATAGACATTTCAAAGGACTTAACCGTCTCTAAATTAAGCCTTTTACAAGCGATATGAATAAAAAATAAATCATGTAATGATTCAATCTTCATCTGATTTAAAGCAGACGTAATTGATGAGAATTTATCGATAAACTCTTCTAAACTCGCAGGCGAACTCGAGTCGACCGGCGCGAGATTGAGTATTTTATCAAAATAAGAGGTTACTTGTACACGTTTGTCACTGTATTTACCTACTAAGGTTTTCCAAACTACTTTATAATTATCACCTGACGGTATTATACCCTGACATATTAACTGAGCTTGCCCCGTTAATTTACTTATTAAATAACGCATTTTCTCACTATCTGTCAAATCAGAATTTTCATGAATAGTTGTCCGAAATGTCTCATAAAAAATAGGCCAGCTATCATAATTACCATCGAAACTACATAGCTCTAATTTAGGAAGCATTATATTTTTCTGACTAACCTGTTTCTTTTCACACTTTTCAGAACTATCCTTAGTTAACTGTCTTATTGTGTATTTAATTTTAGAATAAAGCTGTTCAAATGATATTAATGAATTATAATAAGACGGGGTACCCACTGATTCGGGTAATGAGACTTCATAATTAGAGCGTTCTTCCAACGACTCGACATATTTTAAATGTATAGAATCAATGGTGAAACTATTTGCTAAAAATGACTCGATGCTCTGAGGGTCATTATCATCGATTGTTTTAATGGAGTCATAAATCGATTGAACATGTTGAAAGTAGGCAGATATTTTATTCTGTATTCTATTTAGCTGTTTCACGCTATCTGGGACAATGGGGTCCTGTTTAGGCATTGTTTATTTGCAATCGAACTACCGCGGTACTCAATACTTATTGGAAGCTAAGCCAGCCGATAATTATTATGATTGATAAAATAATACGCCTTAGCATGAAACGAAATCAAAATGGCGGTGGCGCCGCGCAGCGGCGAACATCGGGGTTACTACCAACGGTTGAATAAAACTTTAAAATAACTATTTAACCTACGATATAACGAAGGAGGACCTCCGTCTCGAAGTGACCAAAAAATATGTATGCGCCGGAAGCCTTCGCTTTTAACGTAATGGTCAATAGCTTGAAAAAATGTTACGTGGTAAATGCAAAAATCAGGAAGGAAGGTGACTTAAAGGGTACTCACGCAACCGCCGTTGTAGAACCAAAATCCACTTATTTTGAGGGGCCCACTCAACACACATTCAATGTTAGTTTTAAATTGTCTTTACTATTAGTTTGGAGAACGTTCTTCATCGGTAATCACACCGCACATTAACTTTTAACACGATATTTTCAGGACGGTTAGGCAGCGATGCGTCCGCGCACCATCCCTCGAACACGTTGATTAATTTGACATTTAGATGTCATCGGGGCCTTCAAATTAGCAAGGCCGCAGAGCGCGAAGTTCCGAATGATGACACTTGGCCAATCAGCGTGCGGTTTAGGAGCAGGGATTAGGAAGAAGGGATACATTGTATTTTACCACATTTAAACTAATATAAATTGATTTAATTGGCGTCAACACCCTTCGAGCAAGAACTTTAATTAGGCAAAATTACAAAATGTCTTAATTGTTACTTATTATTAATTGGTATTATTACTTAACTTTTACTGGTTCTAAATTTAATGTTATATTTATATTTTTTGTTTTATTTACATTGGGCATTGTTTTTAATTACTTTTTTTGAAATTTTAAAGAACGACCATAAGTTTAGTTCGAATACAAATTTCCGCCTGCTTTCTTTGTGATCGGTTTTTCTCAGTTTTTTTTTAAATAAGTTCATAGTTGTTATGCCTTATTTGAAAGCTAAGAAAACGGTTATGTTTTTAAAATAATCTGCAAGCCAAGTTTGATATAAGTTTTTTTTGTTTTTAAGGCATTTCAGTTGACAAAAATCTCAAAAAATATTGAAGTAATATCATTAACCGTCTCGCATTTTTAAAGTTGGACCGATAATTGTAGTTTTAATGTTGATAAATAACCATTGTTTAATCGTTTTTATAAATCCGAAGAAAAAAATAGATTTTAATTGATACTTTTTTTTTAATAAATTTTTGATGTTGCATTTCTGACTTATTTTGAAAAAAGGTGAAAAGCTTGATAACTCGAAAATGGTGCACTTTTGCATAATGCATATGGGGGTTAAAATTATCACAAATAGTCACCCCTATCACCTCCTAACGGGAATACGTCGAATTACCAATAACCCTGTATACCATATGCTCCAGTCAGTAGCAATTACCCGTAACAGGCTGCTATGTGCTGACGACTATCTACTTGTGGTCAGTAAATTAATTAGCACACACTTCGATACGCCAGCAAACACTTCGAACTTCGCTACTTCGGTAGAAGCAGATTCGGATAGATTTCGGATAAGTGACTCTTTATGTTTTGATTCTTTAGTTTTTAAAAGCTTTTATTTATCTTCACTCGTATGTATCTTGTAAGTATGTATGTCCTGGAATCTTGCAATCAATATTTCACCCACTTCCACTGAAGCTATCGAGCTGAAATTTGGCACACATATTTGGTTCCGATGACAATGCATGAAAGTAAAAAAAAGTTTTAAAAAGCTTTTTAAAAAAATATTTTTTTACGGTATAATTTCATTTCTCTTTTGCTTATAACGCTATTTTTTACTACCACCAAAAGCGTTTTATCACTTTCTGTCAATTCTGATTGAGTTTGAATAACGACCAAACACGATAAATAGGTTTATTATTTTTTTATGAATAAGACCGTAAATGTATATAGTACTAATTCTCACGATGTGAGGTAATTATCTACATGCAACCTTAAGCAATTAAACACATTAAATCAATGGTGTGTAACGCATTTCTCTTTAATTGCACCTTACACGCATGATCGCGTCATTGCAATTCAGAAGCACATTGGGATGTCAACGCGGAAATCCTGCAGAACTAATGCTGATGCAAGGCTATGGAATAATAAGGTATAATGGATCTTCTTATCTCCTACCACTATGTTAACCTATCGCTGCGACCCATAGACGTCCCACTGTTGGGCACGGGTCTCCTCTCAGAATGGGAGGGATTAGGCCTTAGTCCACCACGCTGGCCAAGTGCGGATTGGCAGACTTCACATACCTTCGAGAACGTTATGATGAACTCTCAGGCATGCAGGTTTCCTCACGATGTGTCCTTCACCGTTATAGTAAGGGACATTTAATTTCTTAAAACGCACATAACTTAGAAAAGTCATTGGTGCGTGCCACTGGGGTTTGAACCCGGACCGCTCGAGTGAGAGGCGATGTTAACCTATACCTAATGACAAATAAAAGAAATTGAATTTGAATTTGAATAAATACCTTAGCTATAAAACTTCGTCCATTGAAATCATTCCCTTAACGATATGATAAGCGGTGTTTAAAAAGCAACCTTTTTCGTTACGACGACACTATCAATGATTTGGTTCGAAGAGCTCTTGCTACCATACCAGTGCTCTTGGTGCTAGTTATGGTGCCAATAAAAAAGTCGTGCGGTATTTTCATATATGTATGAAAATAACGCACGACGAAATGAAAAAAAATTAAACGTATGCGTTTAATTTTTTTTTTATGGATACAAGATAGCAAACGAGCTTGCAGCACCACCCATCCGCTGCCGCCCATGACAACTATGACTGACTTTGAACAAGACTCAATTAGGGACTGGGATGGTTAGTCCAATTAGTTGAGAGAGTTAATTAGAACATTAGTTGGTCAGTTCGTTAGTAGGTATTAGGACTGGGGACTGTTAGTGATATTTAGTCCTGTTAGTTGGTGTTAGTAATAGTCCAGTTACTACTTATTAGTAGGAGTCTCGTGCTAAGTCAGTCACAGATGTGTTGCTACCCTTGAGGACTAAGATGGTCGCCTCTAAAGAAGTGTAACTGGGAACCACACCTTTCCAACCGGACCATAATTGCTTTAAAAACAATATTACACGGCAGAAATGGTACTAGGTACCGTGGCGGGCGGTGGTACTGCCCCGGGCGAACTCTATATGGAACCAATTAGGTGATGATGAATGATAATGTCTAGGACAAGCAGTCATCCTGGCTCATTGACAGGCCCGTTGGCGCAATCGGTAATGACCCTGTCTGTTGCGCCAAAGGTCGTGGGTTCGAAACCCACTCAGGACAAATATTCGTGTGACGAACACTTGTATTTGTTCTGTGTCTGGATGTCAATATTATCTATTTAAGTATGTATTTAAAAATATCTATGTATGTATATCAGTCTCTGACACCCATAACACAGGCTCGCGCCTACTTTGGGGTCAGATGGCCGTGTGTGAGATGTCCAAGATATTTATTTATTTATTTATTTATTGAAGAGTTGAAGAGTATTCCAGACGCGAGTTCCCCCGGGATATATCAGGAACGGCGGGTGAGGCAGCGCGAGACGAGTCGGCGGGTGATGCGCCGTGAAATAGACCGCCTAGGGCCGGTCTCGCGGATCAGGGGCGCGCCGCACTTTACTGGACGGAATTGTCTTATTATTAGTCTACCAACAATTATACTCACATTAGAAAGCAAATAAAACTACTGAAGAAAAGTCAAAAGTATCCACCTAAAATTGTCTTTGACTTGTGTCAGAGGAAAAAAGGAAGGAACACAAAGTCTACCATCAATAAATACAATCTTGTTTGTAGCAAACTGTCTGAAAATCTTTTTTCTAAGTGATTTTGGATCAGTCGCTGCGAAAAAAATAATTTTCAGAAGAAAATTAGACCACATTATACAATATTAAGAAAGTGTTGAAAAATTTTATCTACCTGTCTCATAGAAACTGTTGAATATGATTCAATTAAATGTCCAGACGTAGAATAAAATAATCTATACTAAGTAATATTATAAAGAGGAAACATTTTGTTTGTAATGTTTTCACACAAAAACTACTTGACCGCTTTCAAAAATTCTTTCACCATTAGAAAGCTGCATCTTCACTGACTGACATAGGCTATACAATATTACTAGGCGTAAAAGAAACGCTGCGGGCATCCACTTGTATTAGATAAATTAATTGATGCACCTTTGTAATCAGACAAATTTTCGTTGATCAGAAATAACTAAAAAATCGTACAACCATATTCAAATCAAACTGGTTAGTTAACTAGTTAGTGATTTGCAACCGATTTAACCAATTTGTAAAATGTAAAATACTCTGAAGTCGAAACAATCCAGTGTCTTTAGACTGATGTGGCGTTGCCCTATGTGACAAATGAGCTGTCTGGCCCGAACATTAACCATTACAGGGCAAAAATAGCTGCATTCGCTCCGGTGTAAATATAAATGCTGGAGATAAGTACGGTATTTATTCAATGAACTATCTATTTATGTTTAGTTCGGAGTTTGTGTTGCGGACAAAGGATTCTGTCATAGGAAATCATCATCAGCTTTAAGTGGTCCACAGCTGGACATAGGCCTCTCCTAAACGACGCCACTCCGACCGGTCCTGTGCCTTCTGAATCCAACGGTTTCCCGCTGCCTTCTTCAGGTCGTCCGTCCACCTTGTCGAAGGGCGGCCTGTGCTCCTTTTTCCAAGGTCTCCATTCGAAGACTTTTCTTCCCCACCGGTTATCAGCCCTGCGAACGACGTGGCCAGCCCATTGCTACTTCAACGTACAAACTCTGCGAACTGTGTCGGTGAACTTTGTCAGTCTACAGATTTTATCATTACTGATACGGTCGCGTAACAAAATACCGAGTATAGCTCTCTCCATAGCGAGTTGAGTGACTCTGAGCTGGTGAAATAGGCCGACGGTAAAGGACCATGTCTCGGATCCGTAAGGCATCAAACATTGCTCGAACATCGACTTCATAGTAAATACGAATAGTTAATTTAATTGCCTAGTTTGGGAATCCCTGTTAAAGACCCTGGATTTCCTCCACGTCATACATACCACGTACGCTTCATCTACTTTCATTTTTATGTTATCTTCATATGCTCGCCGATTGAAGCTGAAACGTAATTTATTCCTATTGTGCAAGCATGAAATTGCTCCCAGTCGAACATATTTAACGAAACTCAATTCTCTGACGCCACGGTGCATGCCGAATAACTCGCGCGGGAACTGCTAATAGATATCTAGGGATGCGATACATACCTACTGTACTGTCGATATCGATTATGCATCTGATAAGCTTATTATTTCGTACAAACACTTGCTTTTTGTCTAATTTTAAACTAAGCAATGCACCAGGAAAGGATTAGAGCGTTTAGGAACCAAATTTTTACAGTTTTACTATATTCAATTAGTTACTGTCAAGTACATAATAAATATTAAAATATTAAAGGAATAAAAATTACAAAGTTTCGATATAATTATTACAATTATTGTTAAAATAATACGCTATTTTAATAAAACAACTTTACCATTCTTATTGCTTTTTGTACAAAAGTTCGCGGCGCGAGTCTAGCGCAGGTGGTATCAGTGCGGAGGACATAATACGGCTGGCGAAGCAATCATCGCTTACGACTGACAACTTAACTGACTAAATAAATAAATAAATAAATAATAAAATAAAATAAATAAAAAATACAAATTTACAATACAAAAATAAATTAACTTGCCGCGCCCGACGATACCTTAATTTCGAATGCTGCTCATTGAAGGTTAGAATAGACTTAAATGTCAGTCTCTATAACTTCATTCATTACACTAATTAAAAATGTAATACATCGATATTGCCATCTCCAGTTCCCATCACTAATGTATAGCAGCTTACCTGTACCTATTCGCCGACATGCTGCATCTAATAACCCGTTACCACGGTAACACCTTGACTCTACTTAACCTACATACTAGTCTTGCTTAACATGGTGGTGCTAGGAGCTGGACTGTATTGTATATAGGATATCCAAACAATTGGATGACCGCTAGTGGCAAAATATGGGTGAGCGCTATAATAACATCACTTGAAATTTTATTTTTCTAAGTTGTATACACAGAGTACTTTCATTAGGTTGTTTAATAGCTGCCATACATTTTCACCTACCAAAAGAAGCGCTTTTATAAACGGAACCTTCCAGTATAACTGTCGTAATGATCTATGGCGTCTGCCATAGATAAAAAAATGTATTACGGTCGATCGAAAGATCCGGCGACAAAAGTTGGTCAAATTATTACTATTAGCAAAAGCTATTAGTTTGGTTTCCGCGGACGTGTAAGTGATGAATGCACTGTAATTAGCAAACATAATTATAAACCAGAAAACGATTCGAAATGCATGACGTTAAGTTTTTCAATACATTGGCGGCAGAAAACATCGATTAATAATTCGAGTCGCAACCACGGGTGACTCAGCGCGATCATTCGATTCTTCACGTAATGACACCTTAAATTTCAGAACAAAGCCGCACCAAAAATGCTATATAGTGCTTAAAGCGCCCACAAATTTATTTTAAACGCAAAACTTTCGGGGAACTAAGGCCGCGGGCGAGGTCAGGAGCTTCGGGGAAGTTTCCGACTTGATATTACGCCAGAACGGTATTTGAGGCAGGATTTTTTTGTAATTACCAAGCGGACATACATAACATAACCTGTGTTCCCCAAAGGTGTAGGCGAGGCCTTTTCACTAGTTATTAAGGTCGCATGTAATAGGCATTGAACTCCGTTGACTCCAAATATCTACCGGGATTTTAAAATTCAATAATCATCCATCCATCCATCCATCAGCCTTTTGAGGTCCACCGCTGGACATAGGCCTCTCCTATACGACATCACTCCGACCGGTCCTGTGCCTTCTGAAACCAGCGGTTAAAATAATAATAAAAAAATTAAAATTCAATAATACTTTACAAACCAGGGATCGAACCCAAGATCTCTCAGTGCTTGCGACCAATCCAACCACTTTTATATTTGCAAACTAGTGGACGCCCGCAGCTTCGCTCGCGTGGAATTAGACATAACAATAATTTCGTTTACCTAGTAAAAAAGCTTATGTCACTCATGGCAAAATTTCATGGACGCTACCATGAAATTTTGCCACTAGCGGTCACCCATCCACAAGCCGACCGCGCCAGTCGTTGCTTAACTCTTTCGATCACATTGAATCGATGCGAGCCATTGGGCTAAGGACGCTACTAAACCTTAAACTGACTCACAATCCTTGGTGAACTAATGCGTTTTAATTCACATAACACGAGTTGCAAAATCGCCAACCCTACAATTCACATGACAACTCCACACGACACAATGCTCGAGTGTTACAAATGCGGCTATCGTTTTCGCATGCAACGAAACAATAATAACAAACAAAATATATCAAAACAGATTTAAAGTTTCATTCAACCCCCAAAACCTTTGTCATTGAGAATTTAAGCTCTACCGTAAAACCACAAGGTTCAATTTAACTCAACGCATGCAGATGATCCATATTAACGGGACCGCATTAAAAATTTATGGATTCAAAATAAAATTATGAAGTAGTTAAGGGAGCCAATTATGGTTAATGTTATACTAACTTTGTTAACTGACTGTAATGAGTTTCGTTGTTACCGTTCTAGTTCAAATGATGGATGGCATCTCAGTAGGAGGTTCGGGATTTGAATCCCACGCTTTGACTGGGTTATGTTAGAAGAGAGACTACTTAGTTATGTTAGAAGAGAAATTAGTTATGTCAGAAGAGAGAAACATGAGCCAAACTTGGGTAATAGTAATAGTACTACCACGGACTACATTAATGGTACTACTATTACTACTACTACCAGTCAAGTAGTGTTGGTAGTATTATTTAGTACTAGCAGTCGTAGCGCTATAGATCGTGTGAAAAAGTAGTCTTATCCAGGCAAGTAAGTACTTTTGTCATTCTCGCTTGATACAATTGTCACCTAGAGCTAACCTTGCTGTCCCAGTAGCTCGGGACCAGAATAGTGCTACGGTAGTCCCTGCCTGTTTTAGAGGCGACTGAAAGGGGACTTCTGGGGTTGCGGGCGGTGAGAGGGGGAGCTCGAATCGTCCATCATGTGACCCCGGGAAAGACGACGCTGTTTGTGACTGCAGTGTTGTGTAAACCGGGATGAGCCCGTCTTGGGCGCAGCGCCGGAAGGGACCGGCGCGTTCTACAAGAGATCCCGGAGCCCTCCTGTAGGTCACCGAGCGGGTTTTAGTGGGTGAAAGTCCCACATAACCCGGCGTCGCTCCCACGACGTACCTTTTCAAGGTTTCCCACTCGTTAAACAAAAAGAAAAAAAGGGCTAACCTTGCTGAGTAGCTAGTTCTAAATAAGTAAGTCCTCTAAAATTATCATACTTTCAATGATGTCAAATGTATATCCTATATGTATGCACCATTTGTCTCTCAGCCGTTTAAAAGAACTTAGAATTGAAATTTACCAAATGATAATCTTTCCTTCGCGTATCAGAATGGTAACACCGACAAGAAAAGTAGTTTAAAACTTAAGTTTGACCATTACTAAGTTTTAGTGCCTAATTGGCAACATTTGGCGTTACTTGTGACTAACTGCTTTCGACCAATTGGCATGAATTCTCATGAAATTTATACATTTTTATAATCGCTTATACCTATTGCGTACCTACTTACACAACCCAGTTGAATACCATGTGATGTGATGCAGACACCCACAGAAAACAACACAAATTAACATAATTATTTTGTGGATGGATATATATGGCCTGAGAAAAAATTATTATCTAGGAATTGTCTGCCCATACAAGAATCGAATCCGGGAATCGCGGCTACAGTCAGATCACTAACGTCCACGACACGGAATAGACATGGTTTTTTAGATTTGCGTTCTGATTCAGATTAATTTATTTTTCAATATTGTTATGTGTAAACGCTTTACGAATGTCATTAATTTGTGATTACATTATACATACAACACGACCAGAAACTCGAATTCGACATCTATACAAATATTATAAAGAGGAAAGATTTGTTTGTAATGTTTTCACACAAAATCTACTGGACCGATCTCAAAAATTCTTTCACCATTAGAAAGTTGCATCTTCACTGAACGACATAGGCTATATAATATAACTAGGTGTAAACAAAACTATTGTAATGTCTAATTCCAAGCGAGCGAAGCAGCGAGCGTCCACTAGTAGAGTTTATAAAGTTAGTTTAATCTACTTTGCAACAACCCGTGAACCAGGCGTACGATGGTTTATACTCATGCATACATCACCTCCTTCCTGCAAAGAAAACCATGCACATACAACAATGAGCCGGAACATCTTCAGGGAAAATTGAGTCCACGAAGATCATGGCAAAGTCCAAAGTCATTTCAAAATGTCATTCCCTAGAAGGATCGCTCCAGAGATCGAAGATAAGGAACCGATTCCTTCGAGAATCGCGATTTCTAATCTGTCTGAAGGATCTTCTTGTCCGTTTTTATTGCAATGGAATGGAACAGACAGGAGATGACTGCCTCGGATGAAGAAAGATTAAAAAAGATACCTCAGATTACAGTACCAACGTGATACCACATAGCAATGTGTTGAGAGACTTCTAGCATTGACTCTGTCTATATACGCATCTTTATGTAGGGTTGCTAGATTAGGAAATACTTTTCCGAACTATAGTTATTATCATTAAACTTACTACGTCACACTAGCTGTATTTGTATTGAATAATGTGTATGTAATGTAATAAGAGTCACTACTCGTCTATACTAATTTTATAAAGGGGAAACATTTGTTTATATAATGTTTTCACACAAAATCTACTGGACCGATTTCAAAAATTCTTTCACCATTAGAAAGCTGCATCTTCACTGAGTGACATAGGGTATATAATATTACTAGGTGTAACCGAAACTATTGTTATGTCTACATCCACGCGAGCGAAGCTGTCCACTAGTATATATCAGATGAAGCGATTGAGCTCTGAATTAAAACATCACTAAGTTTTTACATTCAAATACAGTTGTTATGGAGGGCAGTGGATTGTTGGCGCTGCATGCTTCTTTGCTATCCAACTTCCATTTGAGCAACTATTTCTAAGGTGCTTCGAGTATACTGCTGAAATCCCTGCTCCTGTTAGCCATCACAAACGAACTGACCAATTGACATTGGCTAACTGGACTAAACAAAAATATTCTAGTCCTTTTATGAGTGTTGGTCAGTCGTTTATGAGTGTTGGATACTCGTTTGCTATTATTATCCATAAAAAAGTAGTATATAATCCTATCTAAATATCTACTCTAAAAGTAACCTTTTTCAATTCAATATAAATAAACAGTGCCGTAGTCGACGTTCCGAATTATACCTAACAAACAAACAAACAGTTTGATTTAACTGGCGGGCTTATGTAAACATACTGATATAGACCCGGTGCGCGACACACTGGCACGAGAGACGACTGACATTAATTTGTGAAGGAAAAAAGATACTAGATACCTACTACGTTACCATCAGAGTTCGTAAATAGCACATTTCGTTGATTTTAGAACTCATTAGAATCTAATTACATTGGTTCAAAATTTTTAATTAAATACTTAATTTAAAATTACTGTGATTTCGATCAGAATTTATTGTATCATTTTCAGAACAAATACTGATAACATCTTGTTCCATGGCATAGTAATTTTAAAGAGTTACTGTAGTTCTGACCGTTTTTAAAACTAGCAACATTAGTATTCATGTAGACTTTGTATCACAGTGACATCTATGACAGATGTCACTTGAGCTAAATAAAAGATTCACCTCTATGAATAGTAGATTTTAAAACATACCTTATCTTTGAATGAGTACGATCTGGTTAACTAGTTGTATACTAGTCATCCTAGTTGGTAGTATCAAGTATCCCATACTTCACGGAGATTTGTCCCACCGTTCAATTCCTAATAGTGAGAACAAGTCACCCAGAATATGGGACACGTGGTACATTTAGCTAGGGATGGATCAAGTGTCCCACTTCTCCCATAACTTAACCGTACTATTTCATATTTTAAATGTCAATAACGATGGTTGTAACCGATTTAATTAGACATAGTAAATAAATAATGTGGCTGTAACGAATTCTCACACATGGGCACAGTTATGGCCAAGACTTCGTCTCCTTTATGCCAGAAAGCAAATGTTAGGACAAACGTAGATTTAAGTATGTAACTTGGTTGGGTACCTACTGTAATTATTTATTTATTATTTGTAGGAAGGGGGTGTGGGCCATAATGCCCATAAGCCACTGCGCCCTAAAAAGATCTATTGTAGCTAGTACCTACTGTAATAATATTTTGGCTGATTCATCGTCTGACGATGCTAAGAAACTATAATATAATACTTAAGTTAGTTTGTATTAAAATTCAACTCCAAAAAATTTGTGAAGTGGATGCTCAAAAATGTTACCAGGGTGGCTTTAATATCGCTTTAGCAACAAACCATTATTTTCTGATTAAAAAAAAGCAAATAAGTGTCCCCTCTCAAATGAGAAGGTTTAGAGTTTTAGAGTGTACTCCATTACACTCTACTGCAAATTCGGGGAGGGGCTAGTGGTCAATCCAATCGGAAGCTTGGATGAAAATATACTAAGGTTACTAATTCCTGAACATTCGACACTGGGTTGGCCACTAACCCCTCCACCAATCCGCATTGGAGCAGCGTGGTGGAGTATGCTCTAGACCTCCCGCAGCTGTGTCTGTGGGGGAGACCCGTGCCAGCAGTGAGACGTATATATGGGTCGCAGCGAAGTAATTCCTTAATTTTATTATGTACTTTTTTATTTATTTTTAATTTTCTTAATTTTTGTTTCGCCATTCGCTATTCGCATGGCCCGTGTGTCACATACGGGCTTGAGACCGCCGTTAAATCATGTGCGGCACATAATGAAATGTTAAATCATTCTTATTCACACGTAAATCACTTGGCCTAGCGGCGGCCATTTTAATTTGTGCCCTCGTAATTTGGCTTATAGGGTCAGTGAGTACGCTCCATTAGACTGTATTGTGTTCAATTATAATATTCAAACAGTATCGACACACTTTACATATAAACGATCGATAAATCGACAGGCCCGTTGGCGCAATCGTTAGTGACCCTGTCTGTTGCGCCAGGGGTCGTGGGTTCGAATCCCACTCAGGACAAATATTCGTGTGACGAACACTTGTATTTGTTCTGTGTCTGGATGTTAATATTATCTATTTAAGTATGTATTTAAAAATATCTACGTATGTATATCAGTCTCTGACACCCATATTACAGGTTCGCGCCTACTTTGGGGTCAGATGGTCGTGTGTGAGAATGTCCAAGATATTTATATAAATAATGAGCACAGTCAAATATAATCGTCCTTTTTGTATGTTTATGTATGTTGCATGATTAATATTAAGTGTTTGTGAACGCCTTGGCTTGCCGCTGTAAGTTCGCAGACGTTTGTGTTAAATAAATAAATAATTAACAAAAAATTAATTTAAAGTCTAAGAGTCTATTTATAAAGCAAATCTATAATACGAACTCCTTTCCTAGAAGAAGAGTACATACCGTTAAATCGACCCACTGTACACTGTAACTTTTGAAAATAGAATAATAGCATGTTAAGCTTCACTTTGGCCTGTGATGGAAATTCCGGGTCGCAAACGCATTAGCGCTGTAATGTAGCGTTGTAGCAGGTAGTAGCAGGTAGCTCCTTAATGAATTGACACTGTGATGGGACGCGGAGAGTCGTGTTGATGGCGGTGTCAGGGTTGCCAATTTCGTATAAACAAAATAGAGATTAGATATGTAGTAGTAATAACATAAACACAATTCTTTAACCTATAAACAGACATAAACATTTGAATTAATTGACATTCACAATTTTGACATTATTTACCTGTATTGACTTGTATTTTCCTCTATATTGACATTTGTTATTCATTATTGACATTTAAAGAATATATTGAACGATGTTAAATTAATAATTAATTTTAGAAATTGTTATAATAATTATAAATGACCAAAAAAAAAATATATGTAGGTAGTACTGTTATCTAAAGATTTGTTTGTAATGTTTTCACACAAAAACTACTGGACCGATTTCAAAATATCTTTCACCATTAGAAATCCGCATATTCACAGAGTGACATAGGCTATACAATATTACTAAGTGAAACGAAACTATTGTTATGTCTAATACCAAGAGAGCGAAGTCCACTTGGCGAGCGAAATAATAATAATAAAATAATAACCGTTACAATAATCTCAGTATCAGATTATTGATTTGTGTGAAAATAAAATAAAATAATTGCATTAAAAACCGTTACAATAATCTCACTCACAAGTACTCACAACCCTATAGATATGATTAAATAATAATGATTGCGTTAGAAGTTTTCATTTAACTCGCAACTATATAGCTAGCATCTCCCCAATTGTTATTGGATGCGAATCCGACGAGGGCATTGCCCCTGTAGACCCATCACCCTCCGCAATCCGTGACGTCAGAAACTCAAAATGACACAGTATACATTTAATTATTCATGCAGCAATGCAAGAATGGCGCGCACCGGGCGCACAATGATGTAATTTCAGCAAAATTCAGGGTTTACCTACTGCCCGCTCGAGAATTGTTCGTAGGACCCGGTACGGCCACGAAAACAGCGGGTTTCTGATTCTTGTAGCTGAGTTCATTCATCATCATCATCAGCCTTTATTGGTCCATTGCTGGACATAGGCCTCTCCTGAACGACGCCACTCCGACCGGTCCTATAATAATACTACATTATTTACAAACATCACAAGAGCAAAATCAAACAGACCAAACACCTTCTAATGCACAACAAAACACACCTCATGCCCAAAACATACCTCTTGACACACAAAAAATCGATAAAACTTTTGAAGATACCTGGCAAGCATTCTACAATTCACACCCAACAACTAGACCTTTCATACCTAAACAGAAAACATCCAAAAGGCTTTCGCAAATAGTGGAACACATTAACATAAACATACTGACAAAGCACATCACACCAAACCTGAGTTTTGAAGTCACCCACACACTAATTTACTGTGCTGCTTATACTGCAGCTGTTTGCAATGGATCCAGATTAATCCCACCGAACATGTTAAGCCAACGAACGCCGAGATGCAGGATCCCAGCCTGGCAAAAAAGACTGCAGATTAAGATAGAAAACCTGAGGAGAGACATAGCAAGAATGATCCAGTATATACGAGGCAATAAAAGTGTCCGACTTATTAAACATATAGACCTAATTAAAATCACCCACAGAATTCACTCACAACACGAAGAACCTAACTTAACGAGCGAACAATTTTTAGACACACTCACCCAAAAACTTAATGCAGCAACTGCAAGGTTGAAAAGATATTTAAGCTGCACTTTGAGGAAGAAGCAAAACACACAATTTAAGCATAATGAACGACAATTTTATAGAACACTCACTACACATTCACAAAACATTCAGACCCCAGCAAACACATATATTACCCCACCTCCTAATGCACTTCACAATTACTGGTCAAACATATGGTCAAACCCTGTACAACACACACATAACTCTAATTGGATAAAAGAAGATAGTGAGAAGCTTGCCTCTGTACCTGAGATGGAATTTAATACTATAGATGTAGAAATATTCTTAAAAGCCCTTGCAAAATCACACAACTGGAAAGCTCCCGGCAGTGACAACATACACAATTTCTGGTATAAAAAACTTACAACCACCCATCCAATTTTACACAACCACATTAACGGTTTTATTCAAACACCCAGCATTATGCCACATTTTTTAACACATGGATTAACTCACATGATACCAAAAGGAAACGATCCTCAAAACCCTGCTAACTATCGGCCTATCACCTGCCTGCAAACTTTTTACAAGATTCTCACCTCGTGCATAGCTGAACATATAAATATACACATTTCAGACAATGATATTTTGGCTGAAGAACAGAAAGGGTGCCGTAAAAGGAGTCAAGGTTGTAAGGAGCAGCTCATTATAGATTCAGTGGCAATGACACAAGCTCGCAAAAACAAGGCAGATCTAAGCATAATGTATATCGACTACCAGAAGGCTTTTGACTCTGTTCCACATAGCTGGCTTAAATACATACTACATCATTACAAAATTCATCCAACACTCATCACATTCTTAGAACACACTATGCGACATTGGCAAACTAAACTTAAAATATTTGGCTCAGATAATTTGATAACAGAAACTGAAGTAATCCCTATACGCCGTGGAATCTTTCAAGGAGATGCCCTTAGCCCACTGTGGTTCTGCCTAGCCCTTAACCCTTTATCTAACATGTTAAATTCCTCTGACAAAGGACTCGCAATTTCTAACGAACACACATGCACTACATTAACACATCTGTTGTATATGGACGACATTAAGCTGTACAGTAATACCACTAAATCTCTTCATCACCTAGCTGACATTACACACACTTTTTCCCACGACATACACATGAAATTTGGAGTCGATAAATGTAAGACATTAACCATAAAAAATGGTACCATCATCCAAAATAATTACGTGCTAGCCAGTGGCACCCAGATCGATTCCCTAGACCAGGATAGTGTTTACAAGTACTTAGGGTTTCAGCAAACGGGGCAAATTAACCAGAAACAAGTTAAAATAGATCTTAAAAAGAAATTCAAACACCGCCTAAATGCAATATGCCGATCGCAGCTTAAGGCGCCTAGTGGTGCAAAATGACCTTGAGAATCGGTGCACACATTCTCACAAACGACAACAGCGCCTCTAACGGAAAACCTCAGAACTACCTTACAGAGCATACAATGACATGTCATGAGGTACTGTATTAATCGCCTGTATAACCCGCGCAGATAGAGAATAGATCTGAAAATGGCACTTAAAATACAAGCACAACACACAACACAAGCAAGGGTACTTAAAACACTGGATTGTAAAATTTGCCTTTATTAATTGTGACATTTCAGAATCAGATTATAAAAATAAAGAACAATAGGATGGGAATGGTATCAAAGGTTTTATAAACCGCTTGGTCCAGCAGTGTCCTGGTCATCTGTACCCATTACTGGTTCAATTCCCTCCATGAATTGGTTAAAATCTTCCATGGACTGGTCACTTTCACAGTCCTGGTCTTCAGAGTCGTCACTTTCATCTTCGGTGTTGCTGTTCAATTACATCACAAAATGTCAACGTTCGTAACAAAAACTTAACGAAAATAAATAACAATCAAATGTAACGCAAACAAAAACAACAATATCAACGAAAACAACAATTACTCGGAGTGCGTCAAGTAGCTTAGAAAGCGAATCCCGACTGATTATTTGTTTGCAGCTCGTACTTCACTGTGTGAGTATAGACAGCGATAGAGAGTGAGCGAGAACGCATGCGAGAGGACGCCATTTTCAAATCTATTCTCTATCTGCGCGGCTTATACGGGGAAGTGTTTCAGTAGATGGCGTTTATTTTAAGTAATAATTGACCTAACAAAAAATTTATAGGAAGGTACGACAACGTAATGAAATTAGATTTATGCAATTTTTTTAGTTACTTAAAATAATAACAAAAAAAAAGTCATAAAAAAATAAAGAAAAAATTGAAAAAGAAAGGAAGTGTAACTGGAATTTGAACCCGAGTCTCTAGAGCGAGATTCTTACTCACTGCTAATGTCTATAATTTCCCCGTTATTGATATTATCTTTGGATTCTCTTTTCCTGTAATAAATACATATTATGACATATATAAATATTATTCGCTTTTTATTTCATTTGCATAAAATAATAACAAAAAAAAAGTCATAAAAAATAAAGAAAAAATTGAAAAAGATAGGAAGTGTAACTGGGATTTGAACCCGAGTCTCTAGAGCGAGATTCTTACTCACCGCCAACTCCCAACTACGCCATTTACAGTTATATGATTAGGGTTGAAAAACTGTGTACGTATCTATCTTTTTGTACTCTGCAAAACTGCAGAGAAAACAATGAAAATTAATAAGTGTTTGACAAAATTAAAATGCTTTTACCTCTTTACGTCATTCATATGTGTGACGTTTGCTTTATATGAATACTTTTGATTTATTTCCCATGTTTATTTACAAAATAGGAGTCCGTTTACGAATTTAAAAAATACATATACCGTTAAATTATTTATATAAATCAAAAAATGTATTATCCAATCAATAAAAGTAATGAAATAACGTTGGAATCTTGCAGAAATTTTGCGGCAGAAAGCGCGACACGCCCGTCTAGCAAGAGGCCTGAGCCGCGACTGTCGGTACACGGCGTTTACTCACACATGCTCGCCATTTCTCGCGAAATATGTCCGAAAATGAGAACAAGGGTTTTTTGGAAATTCTACAAAGTGGATTTAAAAAGTGGTACAACCGAAATATTGTATTTATTGTGATGAAAAATATATGTTAAATTGAAAAAAAAAATACGTATTTTAGAAGGGATTTGATTGTTTAGAAGATTATTTTAGAGGTATCTTCGTGATTTTTTTCTATCGAGTCAAAATTAATGTATTATGTTTTGAAGACCATAGCAATATAACATATATCCCCAAGAATACCATATATTTTTTTTATTTGATTCTCTGCAATGGTTCGTGTGATATCTTGTTTATAAAACTCGCGTTTAGCCTCTGTAGTCCTCTTAACTCTCGTAACATAATAAAGGCCATAAATACTTACGCAATCCCTATCCTAACATATTCTTTTGGCGTAATAACTTGGTCGCAGTCGGATCTAAAGGCACTACAACGGACAGTCAATACCTCCTTGACTGCTCATCGCAAACACCATCCTAGATCTTGCGTACAAAGACTTTTACTATCTAGAGAAGAAGGAGGTAGGGGAATAATTGATATTAACAATTTACATAACAAACAGATAACCTCTCTTAGGACATATTTTTTCAACCGCGCTACTCACTCTTTACTTCACAAGACAATCGTTCACACTGACAAACGACTGACCCCATTAAACCTCAACGACAATAATACACAACGAAATGAGCGAATAGTTGATGATAAGGAGAGGATAGCTGCCTGGGAACATAAATCCCTTCATGGAAGACATCGTCAAGACCTTCTGCAGCCACATGTCGACAAGAAAGCGTCGAACGCGTGGCTCAGATATGGCGAACTGTTTCCTGAGACGGAGGGCTTTATGTTAGCTATACAGGACCAAATCATCGAAACGCGCAACTATCAAAAGTACATCTGTCACATCCCCAACTTGGTCACAGATATGTGCCGACGCTGTCACAGCGCTTCTGAAACGATCCAACACATAACAGGTGCCTGCAAGTCCATCGTGCAAACAGACTATAAACACCGACATGACCAAGTTGCTGCAATACTTCATCAACATCTCGCGTTTAAGCATAAACTTATTACAGAAAAAGTACCATACTACAAATACACACCTGAAACATCATTAGAAAACAATAATTTCAAAATATACTGGGATAGGACTATAATTACAGACAAAACAATTCACTTTAACAGACCAGATATAGTAGTATTAAACAAACTAAACAAAACAGTACACATTATAGATATAGCAGTATGTAACACACATAACCTCCAAAACACCCACACCGAAAAAATAGCTAAATACATAGACCTTCAAATAGAATTAAAGTCACAGTGGAAAGTCAGCCAGGTAAAAACTATTCCTATTATAATTTCAACAACCGGCGTTATACCCAAAACCATGAACACCAGCTTAAACATGCTCGATTTAAATCCATCAATAGTCCCACTTTTCCAAAAAGCAACCATTTTAAATACGTGTAGAATAGTTAGAAAGTTCCTTTCGTTAGATATTTAAGCAATAAGCACTTGGCTTCGGCCCGTGCAATATTTCACCTCTTCGGAGAGCAAAATTTTAATAAAAAATCATAATAATAATAATAATAATAAACTTTTATTTCTGGCAATTATTTGCAGCCCATATAATGTTATTGTTAGTGGGTTAGTAGAACAGCTTATAAATATTGTTAGAAAGTATTAGTAGCAACTATAACTAACTTAAATATACAGCTAAAAACTTATTGACTAAAACTTATAACATAAACCTAACTGGAGATAGAGATGATGGTTCCCTCCCCCGTGGCTTGCCCACTAGCGCTCTCTCGCTTGGGGCTTATGGAGGTTAATCCAGTGCCTCAGAAACGGAGAGTCCCACCTATCTGCCAGTGTGCTTAGGATGTTGTTGGTGCTGCCGCGCAGCCGGCTCAGCAGAGATGCGCACCGCTTTCTAATGATGGCGTGAAAGCCATCAATGTGAGCCTCCGCGAACATCCCCGAGGCGCTGCAGCGGCGCGGGAGCCCCAACATCATTCTAAACCCATTATTATATTGTACGCGAAGAGCACTGTACGCCCTTTGCGTATAGCTGACCCACAGACTGCTCGTGTAAAAGGACTGGCAGTAAGCTTTAAAAAGCGTCGCCTTTACCTTACTTGTACAACGAGCAAACCTGCGAGCCAGCATATTGCATCGGACAGCCAGCGCCCTCCGCTCTCTTTCAATGTCTATGCCATCTTTTAGATCATCAGAGACCCAGTGGCCCAGATACTTAAAGAGAGAAACACGCCTTAGAGGAGTTCCATTTAATAAAACCGGGGGTGCATTTACACAGCGCTTGGCACCTGCCCTGAATACCATAATTTCACTCTTCTTCTCATTGTATCTGAGCCCATGAGTCTCTGCATATCTTTCACAAATGCACAGTAATTTGCGTAAAGCTCCAATTGACGGACTCAGCAGCACCATGTCGTCTGCATAGCTTATATTATTAATACAAACACCGTCTACATGACATCCGACATTAGAGCTGCTGAGTTCGGCAATTAGACGATTCACATACAGGTTAAAGAGCTTTGGAGATGTAACCCCCCCCTGCCTCACCCCGCACTCCAACCCATAGACAGTAGAGTAAGAGCCCGCCCATCTCACAGTGTTGGTTTGATGACCGTACCATGAGCGTAGTAATGCTATCACCTCAGGTGGCAGCTCCGTCTCATTTTCCAGCTTTTCCCACAGTAATTTGTAGGAGACTAGGTCAAAAGCGCTAGATAAATCTAGGTAACAGGCATATACAGGCGTGTTTCTATCAGTATAGTACCGAACAGTTTGCTTGAGAGAAAAGATAGCACTTTCAGTAGACAAGTTTGGCCGAAAGCCAAATTGTGCATCGCTTATCTTAATGAACTTGTCCATACATCCATCAAGCAAACTGTCCAGTACCTTTGCTATTACAGTTGCCAGAGATATTGGCCTATAGTTGGCCACGTCTGAAGCGTCACCTGTTTTACTTTTGATAATCGGCACCACAACTGTACTCAACAAATCATCGGGCAGGTATGAATGACTCATGCACAAGTTAAAAAATAGTGACAATACCCTTGGGAGATGGATTCCTGCATGCTGAAGGTGCTCAATGCTGAGACCATCATGTCCTGGGGACTTGCCCCTTACCATATTCCTAATAACACGGGCTACATCTTGAGCTGAGAACCTTGTGCTTAAGTCTAAAGTATGGCCTGTGCACTCCTCAGCATTCAGCAATCCATTCGACGGTCCAAGAGGTGAGTCAACCTTAAACTGCCTCTGAAAGGCATTTGCTATGTCTTTGGGCTCATGTAGGCCGGCAACGCTCACAGGAAGACCCGGTCTTGGGTCAAGTTTGTTGGTACATTTCCAAAAAGCCTTAAAATCCTTATTGGTATGGTGTTCAGCAATAATGTCCATTTTAATTTGCTGCTGATTGTTCTGACACCATCTCAACCTTGACTTAAAAACCTTTCTTGACTCGACCATATCACAATAAATTGGCCCAACGTTGGGCTTACCATATAACAACCAATTTTGAAAACAAAAACGCGCCCTCCTATGAGCGTCCCCAACATGTTTATTCCATCCCGTTATACATCTAGCCTTAATACTTTTCGCGCCCTTATAGCATATTCTTGCACTCTCAGTTAGAACACCTACTATATTTCTATACAAGGTAGCTATTTCTAATTTATGCCTACTGTCCGAACACATTCTATCTACACATGTATTTAATTCAGGCGGTAAGTGTAACAGCTGCAGTCTCGAGTCACAGAGAACCTCATAGCGCTTTATTTGCGAATTATCCCTCTCTCCCCACACTACTCTATTTACACTTACACAAAAGTTGCTACTCTTAGGCCTGATTTGACTAATATTACATTCCAGCTGTAATGGGAAATGGTCAGACCAATATACATTATACAATACAGACATTCCCACTACTGTTTGCCGCGCGGCCTTGGTAACTACACAATGATCTAGCCATCGCCGACAACCGTGTGCCTCACTCACAAAGGTATACGTGTCTACCGGTAACAAATCCATATCAGCGCAAGTCCACTCCTGATCCACACAAAAGTTACTTAATTCATTGTAAAAAAGCTCACCTGGGTGCGCATTGAAGTCCCCAAGCATATAAACAGATTCCACACTATTGTTTTCAATAACGGCACTTATCTCACTAAGACACTCGGTAAACTCTATTAAGTTTTCCGTCGAGTCGGTAGGCATATACACCGAGAAGATAATAAACGACCTATCTTGAAGTACTACCTTTATTGCTGCGAGCCGCACACTAATGCACTTTAATGCCTTCTGAATCTTCTTCCCTTCTCCTTCTGTTCCTTTCCTCATTCCCGCTGCCTTTCAGCTGAATTCATTACAAGTTACAATTTCTTATAGATTTAAGCGTATTTTTTACATTATTTTAGTGTTTTGAACATTTTAATTTTATTTATTTTTTATAATATTATTTATATTGTTTGCAACGCTTCTGTACCTTCTCAATAAATATATTTTAATTTTATTTATTTTCATTTTTACCGGTTCCAGCGATGTGTCCATGAAAGGCTGTAGATAAGAACATTAAATTAACACCTAATACAACTTCGTGCACTAACAGCGTCGTCCTTACCGGGGTCATTGGACTGTTTTAGCTCCTCACGCCACCTGCCCCCACTCCCAAAATCCCATTTTTATCGTTTCTTAACATAACTACGGTTGCACTGAGGGGATCTCCTCTCTTCTCCTCCTCTCCGTTTTGAGGGGATCTCCCTTAATTCCAATTTCCCTCAACGCAAGAGCGCACACAGCGCCGCGGAAGAGGAGGAAAGGTCTGTCTGTCCGTAGCACTATTCCATGCCCACTATCCGCTCTGTTCGTGGCCCCACAAAGGGCAGCGGTAATTACTGCAAGATAATTGTGTACTATCTACCTGCCGAAATGTCGACAGCGGTTCGCTGCGGGCAATCTCGACACGCCTCGGGTTAGCCCTAAATGCGTTTGACCGCTTTATTAATATTTTAGTTAGAAACCGCTATTATGTATTAGCTTAGTTAAATTGTATATTTATATTTTTTTTGTTTGGCTTTTAATAGTTTTTGTAGGTTTTTAAGTATTAAAGTAGTAACACCAGCAGGACTACATGAACCACGGGGTCGCCCTGAAAACCAGCGGTCGTAGTATACTGCGGCCAGTGCTGAGTGCAGCCCCGTGTTGGTATAGAATTGACTTCATTTATTCTTTTTTCCTTTAATTGGAATTCCATTTTTCATTTATTTTTGTAATGCAGTTCATCCGAAATAAATTATCTTTCTTTCCTTCTTTAAATTTACAAACGTTAATAACATTGAGGTGTTGCGGGCTTCGTTGATCACGCGCGACCGTGATTCGATTCCCGGGTCAAACAAACAATTTTTTTTTTCTAATGTACTTAATTCCGTGTAATACATACGAGTAGCTTAGAGTCCGAATGTGGCGGTATACGGTAATCCGCATTGGAGCAGCGTGGTGGAGTATGCTCTAGACCTCCCGCAGATTTGTCTGTAGGGTAGACCCGTGGCCAGCAGTGGGTCGTCTATGGGTTGCAGCTAAGCTATACGGTACTTAATAATGATTACCTAAAGAAACTGGTGAAAAGTGGGTATGCATATTTTTTCTTTTTTCTTTCTTTCTTTGTTTTAAGTTTCTGTATTTTTTTAAATGTTTTGTGAATAAAAGTTTTTCTATTTCTATTTCTATACACACATCTCTGCCTACTCCTATACTTAGCCTACTATACAGGCTTAATCTTAATGTTATGTTATGTGATAAAAGCTAATGTGTTACCTTACATTGTTTGCACAATGCACACCTGCTCAAATAGATATTTGTGCCTACATACATTATATATACATACAGGGACATAACGCTTTTTCCTAACGTGACGATTTATACCAATCAAGTTCTACAGCGAGTCGCGTAGGTACATCGCTCCCGTTCGAATCAGAATCAGTAGGTTACAATTCAGTCAATCATACAGAAAGTTAAACCATAGTCACAGTAGCTCAAGTCAGATACCTTTTGAATAAACATGAATGCATTAATTTATCACATCATTGACGCGTGCTCTATTCAGAGTTTTGAATAACACTGAAGCGAGTCATATGGGTAAGTAAATCTGCCATTCAATATCAGTGTCGGGCCGAAAGCGTGTACAACATGAGCCTAGAAGGGTAAGAGTGGTTACACACTGTCCGAATCATCATAATATTCCTTTTGGAATAGCATTATACCTCCTTTTTTAGTATCTATACTTTTATACTAATATTATAAAGAGGGAACATTTGTTCGTAATGTTTTCGCACAAAAACTACTGGACCGATTTTAAAAATTCTTTCACCATTAGAAAGCTGCATCTTCACTGAGTGACATAGACTATATAATATTAGGTACTAGGTGTAAACGAAACTATTGTTATGTCTAATTCCACGGGCATCCACCTACCTAGACATTCATTAAGCGAACCCAACCACCTCAACATGATAACGAAATAAATGATTTGATTCCGACTTGACTTTGAGTTTACTGTCCCACTGTTGGGCTGAGAATATTCTTCCCAAAACAGCTGCCATCCGGCGTGATGTTATGTTATCTTGAAAGAATTCACCGCAGATAATATTCGAATCTATGACCTTTCCATAATTACCGAAATGCTCTAACCACAAAGCAGCTGCGATCCGTCAATCTAGCAGCGAAATTCTTCAAGCTATAGCGTACGTCTTAGCGTGACGTCATTGATACCACTACCAACCACGCCCTGCTCTTATATATAGGTTCTACCAGATAAAAGGGTGTGCAAGGGCTGTTACCGGATCGCAACGTATCGGAGGCGTAACGACCTTTTTTCTATAAAAGGGAGAGATTTACGGCGCGTGTAAAACGAAACACCAGTAATTCGAGTTATCTTAGCATTTTTTGTTAACAAAGTACCTAGGGAAAGTGTTATCAAATGCGTATATTTGTAAGCAAAGATCAAAAGAGTTCGCCCGGGGCAGTACCACCGCCCGCCACGGTACCTAATACCATTTCTGCCGTGTAATAATTGTTTTTAAAGCAATTGTGGTCCGGTTGGAGAGGTGTGGTTTCCGGTTACACTTATTTAGAGGCGACCATCTTAGTCCTCAAGGGTAGCAACACTTCTGTCTTCTGTGGTCTAGAGCATACTCCACCACGCTGCTCCAATGCGGATTGGTGGAGGGGTTAGTGGCCAACCCAGTGTCGAGTGTTCTCAAGCCACCCGAAGGTCTTCGACAAGGCTTAACGACTGTTTCCAGCATTGAAAACAACCGGGACCGACGGCTTTATGTGCCCTCCGAAGCACGGTAATTCCATTAAATTTTTGCCACCAGCGGTCACCCATCCACAAACCGACCGCGCCCGTCGTTGCTTAACACTTTCGATCACATTGAATCGAAGCGAGCCACTGGGCTATGGACGCTACAAAATCTTCTCGTACACACACATATCCTCTGATGTGGTTTTGTTTTGAGGAGCTTTAAATGGCTTTTAATGGCTATTTTTGTGATTACCTTTGATCTTCATTCTCTTTACATCTCTGATGATAGAACGTGTGTAGTTAATATGGCTAGATGGTGGTTTGTTTATAGAGCGATTTTGTAGGCACTTTATATACCTACAGACCAGCCCGCGGCATATAAGTGTAGTTTTCTACAAGATTCTCAGAATCGGTTCAGTATTTTCTAAAATTGCCTCGTATACACAAACTTACAAACACTACCTCAATTGTTTGTTTTTTTATTTTAAGTATAAAAAACAATCAATATAAAAATTTATAGTTGGTAACTGTAAAATTAAATGCTTACTGTAACTGTTAATGTAATGGGCTGGGCACAAAAGAACAGCTATGGTCGACGTGCCTAGGAGCCGCAAAGCTCAAGCCCCAACTACACAAATAAAAAAATAAAAAAACTGTTAATGTAAATGTATGGTAACGCTGTATTTTTTGAACTTTGGACCAAATTAGATTAGATCCTTGTAACTTAACTGTATGTAGGAATAGGAACAGGGCCGACATACCCATACCAGCGTGATATAATTAGATGATATAAATTCCTCTCGCACCCCGGACCAGACTGCCGTCTGATTGAATAAGGAGTCAATACTAGGAATATTTGCACGCGCCGATCCGAATGTGGATTCTGAACTATGATATGCCTCTGTATTTACATAGGTATTTGTTCAGGGATATTGGGTAAGGTGAACTTTATGTAATTGTGTCATCGCAAGGGCGGCTGCTAAGCTCGAGGTCTTGGGTTTGATCCCGGGTGACAGGCAGAGGCGTGAAAATTACCATTTTTAGGGTACCGTATCCAAAGGGTAAAACGGGACCCTATTACTTAGGCTCTGCTGTCCGTCTGTCACAAGGCTGTATCTCATGAACATTAGTTAGTTGAAATTTTCACAGATGATGTATTTCTGTTGCCGCTATAACAACAAATCCAAAAAAGCAGAAAAAATAGAATTTTAAGGGGGGCTTTCATACAACATACATTTTTTTGCCGTTTTTATAGATAATGGTACGGAACGGTTTTAATTTATTATTTAATTCTATTAGAACATATCGGTCACAATTACAATCTGTGGGAAGTACCTACTGAAAATTTGAAGTTAAAACACCCAGTGAACACTTTGAGCGAATCAGAGATTGAACCTAGAACCTAACTTAGCAGTCAAGCTTGCGACCGCTAGACCTACGACCAGTAACTGACCTCTTTTAACACAACCTGACACACAGACAGATTCAGCGCACCAGACTAGCTTAGCACTTCGTAAGTCGCAGTTCTATCTATATGTAAATGGCGGTGCAATCTGCAGTTAGAATCAGTCGGTGCAACAGTTATGCCATTGTTTCCAATAAGGAGGCTACTTCGCTACGTGCCTCCGGTGAGGATGTCTGTTTAACATGGCGCAATGGTTATACTAGCCCACTGTGGGGCGTAGGTTTCACTTCTCATTGTTTGGGATATCCTCCACCCTGTTACCAGAGCTGAATAATTCGTTGAGTGTAAGGATGATGTTCTAGAGTTCCGTGCCCAAAATATAATATACTAGTGGACGCCCGCAGCTTCGCTCGCGTAGAATTAGACCCATTAACGACGTCTGCCCGCATTCAGGTTGCCCACTTGACTTCAAAAACGGCAGTTTCATACAAACTTTGCACCCCCGTTTTACCCCCTTAGGGGATGAATTTTCAAAATTCCTTTCTTAGTGCTCCCCTACGTTATAAAAGGAACCCCTGTGCAAAATTTCAAGTTTCTAACCCTTATAGTTTAGACCCTGCGTTGATATGTCAGTCAGTCAGTCAGTCAGTCAGTCACCTTCTCCTTTTATATATACTATGTAGCTTATGTGTAGTACTGTCAGCCTTATGTATCTTATGAAATAGAATAGAATAGAATAGAAAGAATTAATTTGCTAAAATATAAAAAAATTATAGCAAATGGGTCTGCACTCAGCCCAGTTGCGACATAACATAAATAGGTAGACAAGAAAAATTTACATTCAGTGTGTATTTTACTGCAGCTATAAGAAATAAAGAATGATAATAATCAATCGATTTATTACGTAATATAGAATAATTGATTATTATAATAAAAATAGGTACATACTTTAACAAGAAAAGTATTTTTTGCACTTTTTGCTGGATTAATAGCGGAACTCTAAACTAAGCGTGTTCGACATGCACTTAGACATGTCATGACTTAGAAAATACCAAAGAGTTTTTCTTGCGCCGCCAATACAAAACAGTACAATTGATTGCACCAAAATGTTTGAATGTATCACTACTTATTATATAGAGTTTGAGTTCCGTGAAAAACAAAAATTATTAGACCGATATTATATTACTGAAGACAATGAATTTTTCCTATAACAGTTTGAAGCGATATGAATTTCTTTATATATTTTCACATTCATAATGGTAAACATATTGTTAATAATTAACCAGGTAACTCCAGTTTTGAGTAAAACTTATAAGAGCTACTTACTAGCTACAACCCATATAGGTCCCACTATTGAGCACTGGTTCCCACAGCTATAGCTGCGGGAGCTCTAGAGATACTCCGCCACGCTGTTCTAATGCGGATTGGTGGAGGGGTTAGTGGCCACCCCAGTGTCGAATGTTCTCAAGCCACCCGAAGGTCTTCGACAAAGCTTTGCGATTATTTTTACAATTGAAAACCGGAATCCACGGCTTAATGAAGTCCAAACTTCCAAAGCTCGGAAGCGCCATTTGCCTAACGGTCACCCACTTGAAACGGACTGCGCCCGATGTTGCTTAACCCGGTCGATCACGTACGATCGACACTTCACTAGGCAATGTACGCTTCATAACTTTTATAATAATAAACATTGTAATTCAGCATTAATTGTATAAACATCAGTCTGAACACTAGTTGTCAGCATAAAATGGCCACGAAAACTTTCAACGAAAGAAAATAGAATGAAAAAAATTGTACTTAGCTGGAGCTGTGAGCTGGAACGATTAGACTTGACAAATTCTCGTTCGTTGTCGCTTTAAATTAACTCTGGGCTGCTGGAATTGTCTGGAACTGTCTTGAATAATGTAGCTGGAATATACACTTTAGTCAGTTTTATTAAAATTAAATGTCCTTGCGGGTGAGTATTTGCATTGATTTGAAATTATTTGTTTCATGTTTCTGTGAACCACGATACCACCGTTTCTATCTATATATATAAAAGGAGAAGGTGACTGACTGACTGACTGACTGACTGACTGACATATCAACGCAGGGCCTAAACTATAAGGGTTAGAAACTTGAAATTTTGCACAGGGGTTCCTTTTATAACGTAGGGGAGCACTAAGAAAGGATTTTTGAAAATTCACCCCCTAAGGGGGTAAAACGGGGGTGCAAATTTAGTATGAAACTTTGCCGTTTTTGAAGTCAAGTGGGTAACCTGAACGCGGGCAGACGTCGTTGATGGGTCTAATTCTACGCGAGCGAAGCTGCGGGCGTCCACTAGTCGTGTATAATTGCATTATTTGATTCACACAAGGATAATCTCAGATATAAATTTTAATTTTAGTATAATGGTATATTAATAGAAGGTGTGTACTAAAAACCTCCGCCGACCGCTTCGGGGGAGTATGTGTATTTAATAAATTAATGTATATAACGGAGCTCCCAACCGGGTTTTTAGGAAGGGTGACGTCAGCCCCGCTAACGTCACCATCATCACTATTTTCACTCATGTCTCAGATGAACAAAACACACACTTCTAGTGCAAAACACTTTTATTTATCATAAATTGATAGGCTTAATCACTAGGATATACTAATGGCCCAACCCTAACTAATTCATAAGATTATTACTACAGTAATGTTATAATAATCCTTAAAATTATCATTAAAATTAAACAATGAACAATAATTATAAATATAAAAAGTACTCACAAGATAACCGTTCGGTCTCAACGCCCAAAATTCTAGTAGTTCACTCTACGAACAAACATGGCGACCAAACATCACCACGGTAACCCAACGATACCGGAATTTATAATAACACATTTTTACTTCTTATTTTTAACAATACAAAGGGATATTTCATAATTCATAAAATAATTTCAAAGTAATTGTCGAATAATTTGCTCATTTTATGAAACAGTATTAAGAAAACGGATATTCAAAAAGCAACGATAAACAATGAATTCGCGGCGTCGAGCGAATAGCTCGAACAAATCAAACGGGTCATAACAACTATTAATATTTGAAATCTTAAACCATCGTTGCTTTTTGAATATTGTAATTGATTAAAATATTCTTATAAAATTACTTAATTAATTAATAAATCCATTAATCAATTCATTGATCTAAACAAAAGTAATGAAATTAATTGAAATCAATCATAAATTCTAATGTAAAATAAATGGTAACTAGAAATAAAATAAACTTCCACGCAAATGCGTCGACACGGCCATTCTGCGGGGCGGTGCGTGCTCTGCGCCTGCCTCGTCTCTAAAAGTATAAATATTTTATCTTTACTAGGTATCTGTACAACTGTACAGTGTACCTGGACTAGATCTTACACAACTTTTATAATACAATCAATTTCAATATTAATATTAGAGGTCATCATAATCAAACACACAATGCCCCATTAAATACTTTTTTCTTTATTTATTTTTTATTTGCACTCAGCATTTATGCTAACAGTACATTATGATACGACTTATTGCTGTACTTTAGGAATGAGCTGTAATGGTAAGAAGCAAATGTTCTCATATAGCGTGTTTGTATTTTTGTTATTAAATGCAAATGTCTCAACGCATCCTTGCATTTTTTTTTTAAATTGATGACGTGGTCTGGGCGGTCACGTACGCCGTGGTCCACAGAACATCTTAGTC
The DNA here is from genome assembly GCA_944567765.1 of Carterocephalus palaemon. Classification (NCBI taxonomy): domain Eukaryota; kingdom Metazoa; phylum Arthropoda; class Insecta; order Lepidoptera; family Hesperiidae; genus Carterocephalus; species Carterocephalus palaemon. Next base: position 10,112,224 of record OX155658.1, read on the forward strand.
TTACTGATGTGGTTATGAGCGGTCTTGAACGCCGTGGTCCACATAGTTTATGTTATGTTATTTACTGTCGTGGTTATGAGCGGTCTTGTACGCCGTGGTCCACGCAGTTTATGTTATGTTATTTACTGTCGTGGTTATGAGCGGTCTTGTACGCCGTGGTCCACGCAGTTTATGTTATGTTATTTACTGTCGTGGTTATGAGCGGTCTTGTACGCCGTGGTCCACGCAGTTTTAGTTTATGTAGTGAGTAAAAGAAATAATTTTTATTTTATTAAAAGCTCAAAGGAAATTGTGGCTGTGGTCTGGGCGGTCATGTACGCCGTGGTCCACAGAGGCTCTAAAGGAAATGGAAAGGACGATGCTGTGGTCTAAGCCTTTATTTGACCGTGGTCCACAGAGGCTCTGAAAATGACAGCTTAAGGTGGGAGTCAGGAATAAGGATAGGATCAGGAGCAAGGATAGTACAGTCTTGTTAAATGTAAACTTATGTTAGTGCATTATTGTTATTTTTAAAGTAGGCTATTACTACTAGTTAATTGTTTCATCTGTGTTTAAGCCCCAGATTAAGTTATGAAACGAACTCACCGTTTGTTTAGCAATCAATCGTCATCGCAGCTCGTGATGTTGATGGCTGCGGGTCACTGGTGTTCGTCTGGGGCTGAAGGTCATCGGGGTTGTTCTGTTGATCATCATCAGAGTACGTCGACACGGCGCCCTGGTCACCCGGTTGCGGCGCCCGGCGAAGCTGGTCGTGAGCAACCTTACGGGGCCGCCCTCTTCCTGTTACCCGTTTAAAGATGTATCTGTCCTTGTCGTCAACCCTCAGGATCTCATAAGGCTCACTATACTTGAGGTCCAGGCATGTTTGGTTACGTGGATTATTTTTAATCAACACGTAATCACCTCTTTGAAACGGTCTTATCATAGCCTTATTTTGGTCAAAGCGTTGTTTGTCATACTGAGCGGTAGCTTGCATTTTCTGTTGAACTTGTTGGTCGAGTATGTCGAAATCAATAGTCTCATCGTCAAAGTTTACGAGTCTCAGTAGCTGTGGGGGTACAGTATGCTGTCGGCGAGTTAGGAGTGTGAGTGGTGCCATTCCGGTTACACGATGAGGTGTGCAGTTGAGTGCCAATTGCAGAGCTTCCAAAGCAGTTTGCCAGTTCTCGGTTTCATATTTTTTAACCATAGTCAACGCGTTCTTTAGTGTAGCCATAACGCACTCAACTTGCCCGTTCGCTCGGCTGGCTCCTGGCGTAATCGCGTGAATGTTGATCCCAAAGTTGTCACAATAGTTTTTGAAATCACCTAAGAACTCTCTCCCTCCATCTACTATTACTTGTACAGGTGTTCCAAATAAATGAATCGTGCGTTTCAATGCAGCGAGGCAGCTGCTTGGGCTTTTATCATTCGAGTAACTAAGGAGCAAGTATTTGGTGAACGCATCTATAGTTACAATTACATACTCGTCCTGACCCTCTTGATTTCTAGGACCCAATTTGCCTGTAATGTCCATGTGGATAATTTGGAAGGCCGCAGTTGGTTTCTGTATAGGATGAAGTTGTACTTGTGTGGCACCAGATGGTCCCTTTGATATTTTGCATATTATGCAATTATCCACGAACTTTCGAACTACCGAACTCATCTTATCAAACCAGTAAGACTCTCGTAATTTATGTAATGTCTTTTCCCAACCCGGGTGTTGTAGAGCAGCGTGATACGAATTAATTAAGCTCCATTGGAATGACTTCGGCACTACGATGGCTTCATGATTGCCGAATAATGAGTCTGTAAGACGTTTCTTGAGTATGCCATCCACCAAGACATAGTTTTCTACTGGGTTACCGTTGGCAATGCCATCAATAAGTAAGCGTAATTCATTATCTCGTCTCTGCTCTATCTGAACTGTCTATCTGTATTTCTAGTCAGAATATTGACTGTACTCTCCATATTTGGATTTCTACTAAAGAAATCGGCGCGCTGAAGGTTTTCACCTTTACGATACTCTATTTCGAAATCGTAGTTCTGGAGGAACGCCCACCAGCGATGGATTCGTGGAAGTAAATCCTTCTTGAATTTTGATGCTTTAAGCGCATTACAGTCGGTGATGACCTTACATTTTCGCCCGTACAGGTATTGACGAAAATGTTTGATTGTTCTTAACACCGCCAAGGTTTCGAGTTCGTAGGAGTGGTATCTACTCTCTACTTCGGTGGTACGCAGGCTCATGTAGGCAACTGGATGATGGCGCCCGTTGACTATCTGCACCAATACCGCCCCGTAGCCGATGCTGCTTGCGTCGGTGTAAAGTTCAATCGGAGCGTCTTCCTGAAATATCAAAAGGGTCGGCGCAGTAGACAAATGTTGAACTACATAATTCCTAGCCTGATCATGCCTTGTATCCCATTCCCATTTCGCGTCTTTTTTAGTTAACTCGTATAATGGTGTCATAACACGCGAAAAGTTCGGTATAAAACGTCTGAAATATCCAGCCAGTCCGTTAAATTGCCGTACCTGCTTAACGGTTGTGGGAATGGGGGCTTTCGTTAGGGCCTCTACTTTCGTTGGGCTAGGACTAACTTGTCCGTCTGATATGATATTGCCTAGGTACTCAATAGAGCGTTTAAAGAGAACCGTCTTCTCCACATTGATCGAAAACCCTGCTTCCTAAAGAGTCATGAGGATTCTCTCAATGCGTGACAAACCTTCTGAAAAGTCTCTACATTTTGTGAGGACATCATCTACGTATACTTGACAATATAAGTTAAACTTTTCCGCCAAACGCGGGCGTTTGTTTAAATTTTGTGACGTCTGATTCGAATTTAAGCGCTTTGTAGGGCGTATCAATGAGGCTACAGAAATTAATTCTGGTACGGATTTTGCACGTGCATTTAATAAATCAATTCGTAACCGTTCGTCACTAATGCAACCAATGACAGCTAATGCAACCAATGATAGCCTCAACCGCGTCATCACTCGTCAGCTTATCTTTGGTCACACGTTGCCACAATACCCAGGCCTCAGATAGGAACTGCGCAACTTTTTTAGTACTGTCGTAAACATGTTCTCTAAACCGAATAACATCTCGCGAATATCGGCTTTCAGGTTCAAACGCCGTAATCAAAACATCGCGCAATTTCCCCCAAGAACCTGTGGACACCAACCAACTGTCCACGTATAACTTCGCGCGACCTTTCATTAAACTGCCTACTTTCATTCGAACATCATAATCGCTAAAGTTGTATGTATCCATTGCAGTAGTTATATGCTTACACGACTCACGAATTCCTATATTACTGTCCGGATCATATGACGGCAAAAATATGTCGTTAATTTTCATTTTAGAATCAACCATCGTCATACGATACGACACGTGCTTCATCATCTGCATCATCTGAGCAAAGAACTCGGTTGGGACCCCGCCAACAGAAGTGTTAACTACGGTAGGTGCATCAGAATGGCTAGCAGAAGTGGGTGGATGTCCCGCTTCTGATAACGGAGCTCCCAACCGGGTTTTTAGGAAGGGTGACGTCAGCCCCGCTAACGTCACCATCATCACTATTTTCACTCATGTCTCAGATGAACAAAACACACACTTCTAGTGCAAAACACTTTTATTTATCATAAATTGATAGGCTTAATCACTAGGATATACTAATGGCCCAACCCTAACTAATTCATAAGATTATTACTACAGTAATGTTATAATAATCCTTAAAATTATCATTAAAATTAAACAATGAACAATAATTATAAATATAAAAAGTACTCACAAGATAACCGTTCGGTCTCAACGCCCAAAATTCTAGTAGTTCACTCTACGAACAAACATGGCGACCAAACATCACCACGGTAACCCAACGATACCGGAATTTATAATAACACATTTTTACTTCTTATTTTTAACAATACAAAGGGATATTTCATAATTCATAAAATAATTTCAAAGTAATTGTCGAATAATTTGCTCATTTTATGAAACAGTATTAAGAAAACGGATATTCAAAAAGCAACGATAAACAATGAATTCGCGGCGTCGAGCGAATAGCTCGAACAAATCAAACGGGTCATAACAACTATTAATATTTGAAATCTTAAACCATCGTTGCTTTTTGAATATTGTAATTGATTAAAATATTCTTATAAAATTACTTAATTAATTAATAAATCCATTAATCAATTCATTGATCTAAACAAAAGTAATGAAATTAATTGAAATCAATCATAAATTCTAATGTAAAATAAATGGTAACTAGAAATAAAATAAACTTCCACGCAAATGCGTCGACATATATGTAACGCATATTATAAAAAAATCTTAGTTCTCTGCCCTAATTCTTTATTTAACCTTTAACTGCGCCAAATTTAACACACCTCCGTCCACGTAATTTTCGTAAAGAGGTGTCCAAAGTTTTTTCTTCACGTATAAATACTATGTTATTAGATACGGTAATAGACGATTAAATGTAATATTCCTGGACTATGGCTTCATGTTTCTCACCCTTGAAGCAGAGGAGACCATGCTTTTCGACGGAATTATGTAGATGTCCCTTGACGCAAATATACTCCGAAACAATCTCAACCTGATAAGTAGATTCTTAATCACAAGATAAGTTTTCTTGTTAATGTTTTTTTTCAGCCTGATAAGTAGATAATCACAAGAAAAGTTTTATTAAAGTTTTTTTTTTTAAATATAGACGGACAAACAGACATACGGGCCACCTGATGGTAAGTGGTCACCGTCGTCTAGGGACACGTGCGACACCAGGGGTATCACAGGTGCGTTGCCTGCCTTGAAGGAAGCGTTTCACACTCTTTTTGAAGCGCTCCATGTCGTAGCTCGAAGGGAAAACCTCAGTCGGAAGCTCATTCCGCAGGAGACAAGTTCGCTTAAGTAAGTTTTATTAAATAAGTAAGTATAAAATAAGTAAGTTTTATTAAATGTTAAAAATTCAAATTCGAAATCAAAGTGCAGTATAATATAACTTTCATAAGCGGTTTCAGCTAATTAATTCGCGTAATTAACGGCAGCGCCTGGAACGGCGCCAGCGGACGCCTGGAAATATATCCGAGCTGTTTTGGATACAGCGGACACCTGGAAATGTATCCGACCTGGTTCGGATACAGCGACCGTGCACTAAATTATGGCATTAATAAATAGAAGTATTGGTAACCTCGTTCATTATCATCAGCACTGTTAATATTGTCTTTTAGATTGAGAGAATTGGGTTAAAATACTATAGTTGATAAATATTCGATATCTTGGGCGTTTCGACTATTTTATTTCGTTTCATTTATTTTAAAAATCGAGTTGTTAATACAAAACACTTTTTTACTTGGATGACACATTTATAGTATAAACTTTATGCATTATTTTTAGTTTTTAATATTATTTTATTTTAGTTTGTAACTTTTTGATTTGTTTTAATTTCAAATTTTAAATGTGACGAAGAGAGGTAAAAGACTGGATGCCCTTTGAATCTCCGTTGCAATATTTATTTTCCTCTCCACGAATGCTTTGCATGTGTTCGTACATGCAGAGGGAATTTTTTAAGTTGCATAAATGGTCAAATCTGTAGTTATCAGAATATGAGCAGAGGAATTTCGTAGACAAATATTTTAATAATACGAATTTATTATTTTCCGCTTCAGGCCGAAACCTGTGTTGCGGATACACTCATAAAATAACACATAATGTAACATCCGTGACGCGAGAACAATTATATATCTGCGAAATTAATATCTGTCCAGACAGGGATTCGAACCCAGGACTCACGTTTCTTCAGGTCAGAGTCACACACCACACCACCGTGCCATGGAGTGGATTATACCACGCTGGTTGAGCAGATTGACAGGCTTCACATGAGGACATTTCACAGGAAGAAATTTTCACATAGCATTACCTATGCTGGTATCATTCCATAGAATCAATATAATACCCACCAAATCTATCTATCTATCTATCTATATAAGACTATTCCACAAAAGAGACCGGTAATTACCACGATAGCTAAATATCAAACAGACTGTTAAAATTTTGGTTAGGTACTAGACTAGATAAATGTTTTTATTCTGTAAATGAATTCCTAGGCTCTTAAGATTAAGATATTTGTAATTTAAGACATGATTATTTTTTACTTACAATAATTTAATTATATTGTAAACTTGACTAGTTATAATAATAATAAGGAATGTAAAATAATAATATGTTTAAGCACATTTTATATTTGTTCGCCAATAGATGGCAAGGTATAAATAACACTATTAAACTCTTCCCAATGTAACACCGTTGAACCTATATGTACTTTACAAATAAATATAATTGATTTTGATTCTGATTCTGATTCTGATTCTGCGTGTTAAGGATTATGTGGATAATGCTTCATGTTGAATGAAGCATTACCATAATTAATTGTGACTCCTAGCTACTATAGAAAGCTGACAATGATGCAAGTTTTACATAACAATAAAACTTGTATTATTTGCGGAGACGATGCATAGCATCTTGAGAGAGCGTCGCTTGACTTACCCTTAACTTACAACCAATCACAGCTCTCCGTTCCGCGTCAACCAATCAGCGTTCAGCAATTTAACGGGTGATCACCAGGTGACCATTCCCGGTGGTATATATAATGGTTATCTTACCGTTCGATTTCATAGAAGTCTCTCACCAGGAGGCCTTAATTGGATGCTATGCATCGTCTCCGCAAATAATACAAGTTTTATTGTTATGTAAAACTTGCATCATTATTTGGCGTGTGACGATGCATAGCATCTTGAGAGACGTGTTTATATCTCCTGGTGATCACGAGAACGACGCTATGTGATAAGGGTCAAGGATTACATAATTACTACAAGAAACAGCAACATTGTATTAATTAACGAGTTTCAGCAACAATATATGTTTTCAATACTTTTGGGTTTACAATAAAACTGGGAAATGTATTCCCCTACACCAATTACCAAGTGTCAGCATAGCAAAACTATTGCCGAGTGCATATTGTCAAGGGAAGCGGATATTCCCACGTCTTAAAGCATTCATTTTACCCAATTTCCGACATCCTAATTGCTTTATTAGGGATAAGTATTGAAATAAACAGGGCTCAATGACATTGATAACATTTGCAGTGCTATTCGGATTAAATCATGGAAGCGTATATTGATTAAACTAATACTTTTCCAGGGCACAGGATTGTATTATATTATATTTTTGTTCTGTTGTAATAATTTCCCAAATTGTCCGTATGTTGTCGTTTATAATCAAATAGCTGTACCCTGCCACGCTTCGCTGTGGCACATTGTGATTGAATGGTTGCGAAATTAGAAACAAAACAAAGAATACATGTCATTTAAGTTTAATTTTGCAACACTTTGACTGATGCAAAAATTAGATAAAAACAATCCTTGATGCAGATTATATATCATGCTAAAATTTCAGCTCGATCGGTGCAGAACTTTTTGAGTTTTTGAAGCGTACACAAACCAACATAACATTTTTATATAAATAAGATGTCGGGTACAAAATACAAAAATCGCCGTCTACCCGACGATAGTATGGTAGGTACAGTGGAAGTACTGACGTTAACCTACTGGATGTCTCAAATAAGGATTCAATATGATTATTTTGTAACCCTGTAACATGCAAGGCCGCTGGAGTCTGGCGAAATGGGAGTTTTACGGCTTAAGGTCTTTGATTCATATTTTCACTATCAACTGCTTTTTCGAACGTAACGATTACCGATTTATGGATTTATGTAACTAGATAGGTAGTATAATATGCTAGTTCTTCTTCAATCAATAAGAAAGCTTCAAACTTAGATAAGCTTAAAGCTCAAGGTTAAAGTTATTTGCATTAAACTATTTAACCCAATGGAACCACGCCGGCTGGTATGTTATTAGTGTGGATCCTCTCCAATTGCATATGAGTAGAGATCTTCGGGCGTCAGACCAATCGATAGTGATATCTTTTTAAGCCCCAATTCCTGACATAGAGCTTGATTTTCTACACTCGAGGCGGTGGAAGGCCGGGCAACCAGAGGGCTCTCTTCCACATCGGTGCTATCACCAAGAATATTCCTTGTGCATTGAGATGATGAGGGACCCACGGCAGGAGGCTCGAAGATGGGCCCCGCCAAGATATATTGACTTAATTTATAGCTGGTAAGTAATGAATATGTCAAGCCAGTAATGGAGAAAGATTAAGGTTAAAGTTAAATAACTAAATCCCTTTACTTCAGTCCAATAAAATTGAATTAAGAATAAATGTTTCAAGCCAGTAACACCTAAAGACGAATTTCCATTCATTTTCTTTTACTAGGTAGGTATATTGTTATTTTCAATACTACCCAGGTGTAGTTGAAATTGCCGGCTTACTCACGTGAGACTCAAGTCGGAAACAGGCCGACCAAATTCAATCGATCACGATATCCATCAGGAATGAACGCGCTCGCGGCGGGCACGGTGTATACTTCATTCAGTAATAAAATACTACTGAGGTACTCAAGACATTGTCGGTACTGTAATACTATGTAAAGTAGTCGTTACATTTGATAAGTATTTAATTTTGTCATATTAAGCTATATGATACCTGAAGCCAAGGTCTGTCACCACTGTGTGGAAATGACCATAACCCTCATTGACATGTTATATATATTAACATGTCAATGATTCACACGGAAATAATGCAACTGAAAGGTTAGGTTAAGTTACAGTGAAAAACTTTAATGTTAAATGAATTGTTAGAAAACGAATTTAAATTGTATGAAAAATACACACAATGATGCACCACTTCAGGTCGCACGTTGTGGTGGAGTATTTGACTTGCGTATTACAAATTATTCCTGAATAATCCAACTCCTGTGTGGGTTCCGTTGCCGATTTCTCGTAGATTTAATCGGAGAAATCGTGGTGGGATTTAATAATAATTAATGGCTAATTGTAAAAATCCTCCATCAATCCGCACTGGGACAGCGTGGCGGAGCACGCTCCAGACCCCCCGCAGCAGCGCCTGCGGGAGTGACCCGCGCCCAGCAGTGGGACGTCTATGGGTCGCAGCGACAATTGTGAAAAACAATTAAACGTTTCATATCAAATGTAAACCCGCGCCCAGCAGTGGGACGTCTATGGGTCGCAGCGACAATTGTGAAAAACAATTAAACGTTTCATATCAAATGTAAACCCGCGCCCAGCAGTGGGACGTCTATGGGTCGTAGCGACAATTGTGAAAAACAATTAAACGTTTCATATAAAATGTAAACACAAGTAAATGTCATTCGTTTATTTCATTAATGGCAAGCCCAAAGTATATCATTCGGACCAAGTTATGTAAAATTGTGTAAAATGATCAGGTAAAAGTACGCCCAGGAAGGTTTTATTTTGACCATCCAGTCCATGTTCCTGAGAAAATGGGCAATTAGAAATTGCGAAATTAATTTTAATAGTTTTGCAACTATGTATTTGCTGATCCAATCCTTTCAGGTTGAAAATGGGCCTGCTGGTTCCGTCGCCATTCTTTGTCAGCACCATGGTGGACAAGGACAAGAAAACACTGGGGCGCAGAAACAAGTCCGGTATTGCCACTATTGCCAGCGATCCCTGTTTTAATAGGAGCTTGCTTTGTTCATTCAATTCGGCCAATCGTGTAGTTTCGAATTTGCTACGAATATGAGACGAGCGGTAAATAAGTGAGTAGTGCTTAGGAGGTAAATGGCAGACGCATTCCCCTTATCATTAGGAGAAGGGCCTTCGGAGCCCAAAGCGCCTGCCACTGTTTCCGATACGCTCGGAGACAGCCTCCGTAGAACGTGCGCCAGCAAGGCGCAAGGCAAGGTGAGTCATTCTCCAGGAGCTCTGTTTGATCGAATGGATGCAAGTCCCGTATTGCCACTATTGCCAGCGACCCCTGTATTAATAAGAGATTTGTTCTGTCGTCTCGGCCGATTGAGCGGTTTGGAATCGGTGACGAATATGGGACGAGGGGATAAGCAAGTAGTGGTTTGGAGGTAAATGGCAGACGCATTCCCCTTATCATTTGGAGAAGGTCAACTTCTTATGTCTATGGAGAAGGGCCTCCGAAGCCCAAAGCATCTGCCACTGTTCCGATACGCTCGGAGACAGCCTCCGTTTTTCAATCTACCCTTTTGTACGAGTTTGCGTCACGTGACAGAAAGGGACGGTCTTAGTCGACAGGTTTGTTTATTCCGCTTGCTTTCCGCAAACAAGCTGTATATGTATTGTACGACGGGCCCGATGGCGCAATCCGTAATGACCCTGCCTGCTCATCAGGTGTCGCGGGTCCGAATCCCACTCAGGACAAACATTAGCGCGACGAACGCCCGCGTCTGTTCAGTGTCTGGATGTCAATATCATCCATTTATGCATTTAAAAATATATATGTATGTATTCGGTGTCTCTGACACCCATAGAACAGGCCCGCGCCCAATCCGGGGTCAGACGGCATAATATTTATTATTTATATACTGTTTTTACTAAGTTTTGTGAAAACTAGATATTAGTTTGAAATAATTCAGTCATTTCATAGACAATGCTTGAAAGAAAGTGGTGCTTGGGGAAGCAGCCCAGTAGGTCAATCGTCGTAAATTCTGATTGATAAGTAGATCGCGTGTTCAGTAAGGCATTACTTAGAGCTGTTACTATAGGCAAGATAATAAATTGCCGAATGGTTATCTCTAGTTGCAATAGGTATTGTGTTGAGTATCAACATACCGGACGTCCTTCCATTAGAGCTGTCAAAACGCTGGAGGACATCAAGGTTCTGTCCAACACAGACAGCAATTGCGTTGGGCACTCTCACTGGGTGGCGATTTCACCTTACCTTACAGTTAAATTAAAAGTTAAAAGGCTGTGATCTCTGATTACACACAGTTTCCCGGCCAGGTACGAAATCTGCAAAAGCGGCAAAGTCTAGGCGGGTAGATGCAGTAATACGGATAGTTCAGATGGAGAAAAATATTTTTGTCATAGTAAATTTTTGACTTACCGAGTCTGCTCCGCTTTACCTGCGGTTCCTCACTACCAGAGTAGGAGGAGCACCTTGGCTAGACTAAAGCGACAGGCGAGTGCGCCTGTGTGAGCTCGACACATTTAATGGTGTATTTCTTTATCACTCATTATGATAAACACTTTCACCAAGATTTTAAATGAATTAAGAATTAAATTAAAATACTGATTTCACACACGACACCAGATGACGTATGTATTTTTTCAGATGAATTAAAAATGAATTTAACACTTTCACTTTCATCTCAATTACAACGAATTAAAAAATCAAATTAAGATAGGTATGTACTGATTTTACTTTATGTACATTCTGTACTTAATCCAGCAGAGTTTCTGCTTGGTTGTATAAAGGAAATAACGACGCTATGAAATCGAACGGTAAGATAACCATTATATATACCACCGGGAATGGTCACCTGGTGATCACCCGTTAAATTGCTGAACGCTGATTGGTTGACGCGGAACGGAGAGCTGTGATTGGTTGTAAGTTAAGGGTAAGTCAAGCGACGCTCTCTCAAGATGCTATGCATCGTCACACGCCAAATAATAAATAAATATGAATATGAATGTTAGGTACCTAAGCAGATTTCTTCACGATAATTTTTCGATCTATAAAAATGTGTTTAAAACTCCACTTACCTACTGTTTAAAAAAAAGAGATACGTCACGAATTGCAATTGCTATCACCGTTCACAAAATTTCAGGAAACTACGGTTGGTAATATTATATTGAAAAATGTGGCTTCCATTAATATGTCCGCTTAATTATTGTAAATTGTTGATTGTGTGTGAGCGGCGGATAATCGCACAAGTTTGGCGTCACTTACCGTGCGAGTGGCATGCGTAATTTATGAAATTAAAACTTACGCCGTAAAGCCTTTATACGGGAACAGACTATACGTAAACGTGATATAGGTAGTACCTGGTAGTACGTTCTAACTGTGTTGAATTTGAAATCTGTGATAAATAATCAAAAATAAATAACCATCCCAATTGATTCTGGTTCAAAGTCAGTCACAGTTGTCATGGGTGGGAGCGCATGGTTGGTACTTGTTTGCTTATTAAAAAAATTAAATCTAAATTATAATCTGTATGTATTATGCCATTGTGTTAATTTAATGTAATAATCTTAGTAATAATGCAACTTACCCCTTTACCGCAAAACCGACCCAACACAATTTATCACACTAATTTCACAATGATCATTCTGATTTCAAATTATCACGCAATAGATACGTTCTTTTGCTTTCTGCTTGACTGACCGGATTGCGTTGTTCTATTTTTGAATTAACTTTTTTTTTTTTTTTTAATATCTGCCCAGCCTACACGATAAGCGTAGTACCTAAATAACATTATACAATATCACGACAGGTTGATATGTTTAAAAATCTGATAGGGAAATGTTTAGTCATTGTCTTGGTTCTTAATATAGGTAGGTATAGTTTACTGGCTGTAAACAATCCGTAAAATGGAATAAGTATAATAGAAAACAATTGGGATAGTGCGGTCGTTTATCTTGATCGCACACCGCCCGATGCAGGACTAATCTGTCTTAATCCTCGCATGCGAGAGTGGGGTAAAGATTTTATTTATTTATTTATTTAACACTTTATTGCACACATAGAAATAACAAACAATTATACAGAAATAATATTATTAATCTTAGTATCTAAGGTACAATGGGCGGCCTTATCGCTAAGCAGCGATCTCTTCCAGGCAACCACATTGCAAGGATTAACATTAATAATTATAATATGTATAAAGGTAGGGTGCACAATTATGTAAGGAAAAGAACGAAAAAATATTACACTTATATAACTACATACATAAAAATACATCAACATTACTATAACTACATAATTATGATAGCGAAATACCGTAATGGAAAGAGCAATAGGAAATAGGGAACAACAGAGTTAGGTTAAGGATGCGAGGTAATGAAGTTTAAGTTGGTGTTTAAAGGAGTTTAAAGAAGTTGCTTGACGGATGCATACAGGAAGAGAATTCCAGAGTTTGGCAGCAGTGATAGAGAAAGATTTTGCATAGAAAGAAGAAGAATGTAGCGGGATATTTAGTGTGAGTTTTTCAAGGTTTCCTAATCGTAAAACAAAAAAAAAAGGTTACAGCATTACAGCACAGTATCATAAACAATCAAACGAACTCTGTGAAGTTCTATTGAAATTATGTGAACTATTTAATCGAAGTGAATAGCTGCAAGTCTCCCACAGCTGGGCTCGGGTCTCACAACCAAATGCGATAGAATCCGATATTGTTACACATTCTTAAAGAATAGGGTTTTGTGTTTTTAAATTATTATTATTATTCAATTATTATTTTCTCAATTTTTAATTTATTTTTTTGTTACTGTCTGTCTACAATGTTTTTTTTCTTTTATTACTTTAAATTTGTATTTTTTACTCTGTGAAACAAAAGACAGTCAACTGACTATTAACTGATTGGTGCAAGTTGTGGTCAATGACCTAGGAGTATACATGGAGTTCAAACAAGTTTGCCGTACTGTCAGGTAGGTAGCATTTAAAAAGAGTTAGGTGGACACATCGGCATTAGATCAACAAAATCAGCGACTCCAGCCAGCCGTCAAATAGCCAATCCGTCGCCATTGTGATAGAATAAAATTGTACGATCCAAATGCCAGGACAATTTTGAATGTTGGTTCCCGCCTAACATTTTATTTATATTTAAAGAGATACATCTATATCTATACTAATATTATAAAGATGATACATTTGTTTGTAATGTTCTCACACAAAAACTACTGGACCGATTACCAAAATTCATTCACCATTAGAAAGCTGCATCTTCACTGAGTGTCATAGGCTATATAATATTACTAGGTGTAAACGAAACTATTGTTATGTCTTATTACACGCGAGCGAAGCTGCGGGCTTCCACTAATCTTAATATGTAATATATTTCTTGTGTACGTGTGTATGACAGTGAAGTCCTTCTAAACAGCTGGATAGATGTTGATGAAAAGTTTTGTGTGTGTTCAAGGGGATTCGAGGATGGTTTAGATTCACAATTTGGTCCACTGGAAAATGTTTTTTAAACACTTTGACATTTTATATGGCAGAACAACGTTTGCGGGGTCAGCTAGTACTAATAGAATTCTAACCCCGACTCCATTGAGAGAGCCAGTGTTTCATTCACTATACTGAATGTACTACAGCCAAAAGTATTGACTTGGAAACGGCCGAGCTCTTCCGAGCACCATTTGGGAGTAAAGGCGCTGCATTCGGAATATAAATAAGTGTCAGATGCGCTGCCTTGGGGCGTATTTTCACTCATGTGTGTTGCTCGATATCGGTAATGGAATGAGCTCGCCAAAACACAATTCACATTGAAAACCCACTTATGAAATTATATTCGTCTTATATTCGTCATCACGACTTAGCTACAACCCATATGTCCCAATGTTGCCACGGGCACATATGCGAGGTGTCGAGTGTACTCCACGCTGCTCCAATGTGGATTGGTGGAGGGGTTAGTGGCCAACCCAGTGTCTTTGTCACTATGGTAAGGTAAATTGTAGCGGGCGTTATATTGCGTAAATCTATTGATGAGAACGAGAGAGATGCTAACTCCTCCCCTCCCTCCTTTCCACATAAGACAATGAAAATGTACACCAATACACGCGCCGCCAACATTTTTCCCCCCAAACGGAGTATGCTCAGAGTTACTAATTTTATAACTAAGGTAAGGGTTACCTAATATTCCACACGGTGGAAGCTCAGTTTCAATATGAAAACAGACTATCAGCAATAAAGAGGCATAAGCAATTCTCGCCAGGCAATACAGGGATTAGCCCGGACGTTTATGAGTCAATATATCGCGCGTCCCGGTATCCCGGGAGTCGCTAGTCGGGTGCATTACGTGCATTTCCCTGACGCCGCCGCGCCGGGGTAAATCGCACTTACATGGTGTTACGTTACGGTAGATATGCTGCTTGTATTCCGGAGAAAGATGGTAGCTATCGGAACGTTATTTTCTAAGAATGTCTGTTTTACGAGTCGATGCCAATGATACTTTTTATGAATGTAAGAAAGGTATCTAGGTCATGACGACTTTTTTTATGGATATAAGATATAAGATAGCAAACGAGCTTGCAGCACCACCCATCCGCTGCCGCCCGTGACAACTGTGACTGACTTTGAACAAGTCTCAAATAGGGCCTGAGATGGTAAGTCCAGTTAGCTGAGTGGTATTAGAACATTAGTAGGTCAGATCGTTAGTGGGTATGAGGACTGGGGACGGTTAGTGATAGTTAGTCTTGTTAGTTGGTGTTAGATATAGTCCAGTTAGTAATTGTTAAACTGGGACACAGATGTGTTGCCACAGAGTACCGTAGCCTCTGTGTTGGTTACACATTTATCTTTTAAGCCCTTCCAACCGGAACGAAATTAAGTATATTAAAAATGAAAAAATTATATTATGTATATAGATGTATACTTACCTCCTTTACCATCAAGTAACAACTCGCCAACCGCAGGACTGCTGGAAGATATTTCCATGATAAATAAGTAGCTCCTTTGTACACCTGTTTCTATCTTTTGTTTTGTTCATTTTTATTTCATGTAATTGTGTACATAAATATAAAAATAAATAAAATAAAAAATAGATAAAACATCAAAAATTTAATGAAAGTTTACTTATTTAAATTAATTCCCCATGCCAATGTTTTGTGTAAAGCAAATGATGACTCGAGTTCCAACTAAAGGTCGCATACATCGAAAAAAATGATCAAACCAATATTCTTCTAATCTTCAGGCGATCGTCTGAAATTCTAATCTCAGTCAATACTGAATTGTTTTTGCGAGGCGTTTTCCCGGCTTAAACCTACCAGTCGCGAGAAAACCACGCTTTGAGATTCGATACGCGACTTCCAATAGCTCGGTAACGGTATGAGATCCACAGTAGCCACGGACCTCCCAAAGAACTATTTACTAGCGTAAGTGTGAGGTCTCTCTTTATCATTTTTTCTCTCTTTATTATTTTACCGGTTGACACAATAGTATGTACATATTTTAATTCCGAGTCTTAGCGTGCGAGGTTTTACCCCGACCCACTGGTATTTTTACTTTTACTGTTTTTTTTTTGTTGTTTAATATTAGATATAAGGTGTTCAAACATTAACCGCTACACATGCGTTAGAGAAACCGAAATAAAAGCTTTTCTTTCTTTCTTTCTTTCTTTGTATTCCGTTGTATCAGTTAAGTATAAGTAAGCTTCCGGTCCTGGCGGTCGCAGGCCGGGACCGGGCCGGTTGAGCCCCCCTGCCACTGCGAGGTGCGGAGTGCCCGCTCGAGATAGTCTCAGCGAGCGGCACATTTGACACGAACACTCCAGTAATCCGAGCCGAGCTTGAAGATAGTCCGAGCGCCGGCTACAGAAGTGTGATGTTTGTTTAACGAAATTAAAACCTAACATCTTCAAAAGTGTTCGATGACAATTGAGGAATGTCATCATTAAGCCGCGCGCACACTCACGTTCGGTTATGCCAGGCTCACACTCTGGAACGTAACACTAGGGGATTTTGATTTTGATTTTTTTTTTACTTTTTACGAATATTGTAAGTGCTTTGGTGAGATTTACCTCAAGCTAAACAGTCTTTTCACTTCTTTCATTGAAGCTTGAAATGCCTTTGCAGCAAATTATTTCTTAAGTTAGAGGAAATAAATGAGCTGTTTTTTTTTTAGTATTAAATCCTTCCGTGGACCATATGGAACATACAAAAAAAAATATTAGCCGAATTGGTCCAGCCATTCTTGAGTTATGCGCTTACCACCATTCATTTTTATTTATATAGATATACATAAAAATGCATGATGTTCTTATTTCAATTCAACAAAAGGCAAGTACGAATGTATTAAAAAAAAATTATATTGACTTTATAAAGTATTCGCTTCAGACTTCTTACTTGCATAACTCATACATACATGGTTAACCAGAACTCATAACTCTTGCTTATAATTGAATCCATATATCAAACAAGCGGAATGCTAAATCGTGGAAAAGGGGCACAAAACTATATTACTTCTGTCACAAGCTTCCCCGCCCTAACGGTTGTTTAACTTACTGCCTACAGAAGTTATAAAGAGTTTATGTATTATTATGATTGGTTTTTCAGTAGTTTCCGGTTACACTTCTTTGGCGACTATCTTAGTCCTCAAAGGTAGCAACGCATCTGTGGCTGACTTCGAACGAGATTCTTACTAACATTTGCTAACTGATCTACTACCAAGTAACAGGACTAACTATGACTAACAGTCCCCAGTCATACCCACTAACGTCTAACCAAGTAATGTTCTTATTAACTCTCTGTGCTAACTGGACTAACCACCAGGTGCTGCAAGTTCGTTTGCTATCCATAAAAATTAAAAAGTCATCTGTTGACGGGCCTGTTGACGCAATCGGTAGTGACCCTGTCTGTTGCGCCAGGGGTCGTGGGTTCGAATCCCACTCAGGACAAATATTCGTGTGATGATCACTTGTATTTTTTCTGTGTCTGGGTGTAAATACTATGTATTTAAAAATATCTATGTATTTATATCTTTCTCTGACACACATATTACAGGCCTACTTTAGGGTCAGATGGCCGTGTGAGAGAATGTCCAAGATATTTATTATTTATTATCTGTGGAACTTCAAACAAATCCTGAGGTTAAATTTAGTGTACTGTGGTCATTAGTCCGCATACACAGCTAAATTGAGCCTACTATGCACTATGTGAGAATAGCACATAAACTAAATAAATTAGAAAAGAAAAGTAAGTGTATTGACGAAATTCGTGAAGATTAAAGCGCTGCGGACCTGCATACACGTAATGAAACTCAGGTGCTGGCTCAACATGGCGCAGCGTGGTTGACAAATGCCCTGGCG
The DNA here is from genome assembly GCA_944567765.1 of Carterocephalus palaemon. Classification (NCBI taxonomy): domain Eukaryota; kingdom Metazoa; phylum Arthropoda; class Insecta; order Lepidoptera; family Hesperiidae; genus Carterocephalus; species Carterocephalus palaemon. The sequence goes on from OX155658.1 coordinate 10,130,142, forward strand.
CCGCGCCAGCCGTACGTTAATTGCGCGGGGAATTAATTAGCTCTGCACCTTATTGCCGCTAATATTCGCGCTTCCTGCATGTTTGCAGTTGAAACACTTGCTGTATCTGAGGTGTGACGAGTTATCGTTGCTGATGATTGTCAACATAATATCAAAGTCAAAGTCAAATAATTTATTTCGCTGTGAGGTGATTAGACTCGCACTCGCAAAGTCTAGGTACCTAGACTTTCGTTAAGTTAAGGGGGTAAAACGGGGGTGCAAAGTTAGTATGAAACTATGCCGTTTTTGAAGTCAAGTGGACAAACCGAACGCGGGCAGACGTCGTTAATGGGTCTAATTCTACGCGAGCGAAGCTGCGGGCGTCCACTAGTTTTCAAATAAAATATTTTCCCTTCCTGTTTCCCCGACTTATGCTTGTAAAGGGAACGTGGACCGTAGCCAGTCTTCCCCTCAGTCCATTACTTCCTTATTATAGAAAATATGTTTTTCACGGGATTAGAGCACCCTTTTAAGGCAACATTAATCATTCAGGATGTTGATGGGCTCGTCGAATCTTTTAGGAATTGCTGATATAATATTGCCATGTAAAAATCTTTATTTTCAATAGGTATCGTGCTTCGGAGGGCACGTAAAGCCGTCGGTCCCGGTTGTTTTCAATGCTGGAAACAGTCGAAGACCTTCGGGTGGCTTGAGAACATTCGACACTGGATTGGCCACTAACCCCTCCACCAATGCGGATTGGAGCAGCGTGGTGGAGTATGCTCTAGACCTCCCGCAGCAGTGTGGGGGAGATTCGTGCCCAGCAGTGGGCCGTCTATGGGTCGCAGCGAGTAGGTACCTACCGTTGACGTAAGACCTCTTCAATCAACTTGAGCAGATAGTCCGGATAGATCGCTTGTCAGTTTTATCTAAACAAAAAGCTTATGTATAATATTATAAAGAGGAAAGATTTGTTTGTAATGTTTTCACACAAAAACTACTGGACCGATTTTAAAAATTCTTTCACCTTTAAAAAGCTGTATCTTTAGTGGGTGACATAGGATAATATTACTAGGTGTAAATAAAATATTCTATAAAAGAAAACGTAATATGTAGGTACCTATTAACACAAATGTTATAGGTAGATTTGGCCAAATTTGGCCAGTGTGGTGAGCTCAGGCATTCCATGGATCTCAGCGAAAACATCCCACGAAGTTTTAATTATAACCCATTATGGCCTCTCCGTCGTTATTCCTCAGCGCGACCCCGTCTATGTTATACTAACATTACTCCCTACATGTAAATCTTATCCGACTTCATTATGTAAGAAATTTGCTCAGGCAGACGTAATCTTTGTCAGACTCCGTCGAATGTTCTCTGATGTACCTACTCTGCGGCAGGGGATCTCAACCTAAGAGTCAGAAATCTACAACTGAAATCTACAAATTTTACAAAATGTTATAAGTGTACATTTAGACTCTAAATTTTAGAGGCAGAATTTATTTTTTCAATTCAATTACAAACGTAATGTACCATATGTTTGCAAAATTAATGATTTATTGCTTTTAAGTTTAGTAGGTATAAATGTTTTATAATATCCTTATATTTTATTTTAACATTATACGGCTAAAAATATTTTAATTTATTAAGAAGCGTAGAAACAGATTTTTTTTTTGAAATATTTGACATTATTCATTTAACCATAATCTGATACATCCTCAACTTATCTGGTGGCTGAGGAACTAGACCGGCTCCCTACCACCACCGGCTTCCACAGTAGCCACGGACCTCCCAAAGAACTATTTACTAGCGTAAGTGTGAGGTCTCTCTTTATCATTTTTTCTCTCTTTATTATTTTACCGGTTGACACAATAGTATGTACATATTTTAATTCCGAGTCTTAGCGTGCGAGGTTTTACCCCGACCCACTGGTATTTTTACTTTTACTGTTTTTTTTTTGTTGTTTAATATTAGATATAAGGTGTTCAAACATTAACCGCTACACATGCGTTAGAGAAACCGAAATAAAAGCTTTTCTTTCTTTCTTTCTTTCTTTGTATTCCGTTGTATCAGTTAAGTATAAGTAAGCTTCCGGTCCTGGCGGTCGCAGGCCGGGACCGGGCCGGTTGAGCCCCCCTGCCACTGCGAGGTGCGGAGTGCCCGCTCGAGATAGTCTCAGCGAGCGGCACATTTGACACGAACACTCCAGTAATCCGAGCCGAGCTTGAAGATAGTCCGAGCGCCGGCTACAGAAGTGTGATGTTTGTTGGGGTTTCGTGGGACTGTAACAAACACTAGTTGAGGAAGACGAATTTCGCTGCGACCCATATAAGTCCCTCTGCTGGGTACGGGTCTCCCCCACAGACACTGCTGCGGGAGGTCTAGAGCATACTCCACCACGTTGCTCCAATGCGGATTGGTGGATACGAATTTATTGCTTAGTAATTAAGGAGAAAAGAGTACATCGATGTTGCGTGGTGAATCAGAACAAGGAAGGAATTGAGTAATGTCTGCACTGACGTGACATTTCAATACAGATTAATAAAACTATTTGTTAGGTTGCCAACAATATATGCTTCGTAGTTATTATTTTTTATAGTAGAAACCTATGTAGTTTCGTTTGTAACTTAGGTTTGTGTTCACGTTATTTGTAAAAAACCAAATATTTATTTATTAAATCTTTATTGTACTTATTAAAATATTAGGGACAAAAGGCGGACTTAATGCTTAAAGCATTCTGTGCCAGTCAACCTTTGGGCTGTCATAAAATATAATATTTATTATTTTACTTTGTTTTTTTTTTACTGCAGGTGAGGAATCGAACCCACAACCTTCTCATCCCATCAGTAATGGAAATGCTCTAACCGCTGTTCGTTTCATCTGCGGTGAAATTGTTCAAGATGTTTTATACCTATATGTATTTTACGGAAGTGAAATTGTAACATATACGTGAAATCAATCATTTTTTTTCTTAATTCCTTTTAGCACGGACTACTAACTCAAACTAAATAGTTTGAAAATCACATTACATTAAAAATATGCTGGAATTCTGAAATGGGAGTTAGGTACCTACTTCTCACTCATACTTGTACTATTATTCTGTGCTCATACTCAAGTTATTTCACAGCCTCTCAGACTATGAGAATAGAGTGCGGTCACTAATACAGATGTACCTACTGTAATGCAGTGGCAGCCAATTGATACGTTCTCTCAGGTCGGACGTTTATAAACGCATTCAATTCTATTAATTATTCATTCAAGAAAGGAACTCATACTTTAAGAATGCGGGTAGGTAACAAAATTTTTGTTCGGGTTAGGTTAGGGTTAGACTTTTTTAGATTAATTAGCCGGAAAAAGGCATTCGCGCAGCGTGGTTGCACATAAGTTGCTATTAGGTTAGTTTTTCTAATTGTTCTAGAAAACGAACTCATAACTGTCTATTACGTTTAACAAATTTTGTGAGCGTCTTCTACTACTGTTGAACTTTATTCAAGCACTATTGTAGTTGAATGGCGTTGTCCAGCGTTGGGCATCAACTAACCGTGATTCCAAATGTCCATATTAACACGTTAGCTGCGGCACCAATTTTTGCATACTTTCCGTTCCTGCGGCACGAGGTATAATCGGCCCGTACCGTGACCAGACGTTAGGGCGACACGCGGTCTATTAGACCCCACCTCCTTTTACAGACTAAAATCCATTTTCTGGCGCGAAATCAAAGATAAATGAGAATTTTGGTCCTTATTGATATAGACAGTGAATTGATGAACCCTAATCCACCGTCGCCCCGGGATCTGATGGCTAGTTTAGGAATTATTAGCAAAACAAAATATGGGATCTTATACACCTCGTAACGCACTGAAATAGGGCAAATTTTCGCTGCGATTAGTGATGGGAAAAATAATATCGACGTTTTTAAACTGTCTTAACTACGCAACGACTTGACTGATTTTGATCAATTATATCTCATTAGATCGTTTTAAGGGCAAAACCTGGCAAAACAACACAAAGCTATCAAAGGATACATTTTTTTTAAATAATCTAAATTGTGCTTGAAGGCGCCATAAAGAAAAAAAAACCGGCCAAGTGCGAGTCGGACTCTCGCACGAAGCGTTCCATTCTATACCATTAAGAGGCACCTATTACAGACTTATTATTGGAAAATAATGGATTACGGTTTATGCATAAGGTTTATCTTTCTATTTGTATATGAAAATCTTAATGCGGTTCACAGAATAGAAAAAAAAGGCAACCAGAAGTAGAAAAGAAACTGTCCTTATTATTCTGCCTCGGGCTTTAAAAATACAATTATTAGAACATGAATTAACATTAAAAAATCAGTATCAATATACTTTTTTATAAAAATCTCAATATATATGTTGTACTTATTTATGAGTGTGCACAACACTGGTCGCGGGAAGCTCGCGTTGAGTGCGGTACGAGGTCAGGGGGGATATGGGACGTTTTAGCCTCGTTCCGCACTGCATTAAAATTATATTAATTCAGTGCGGCACGAGGCCTAAGACATCCGGTACCAAGGTAGGTACACCACCGAGTCCGGAACCATTAGTGATCTCAAATATATATTTATCTCTTTCCTACACTGGACCAAACCAAAGCTATGCCATTCGCACGACAGAGAAATTCACTTTTTTGCTTGCCGCACCACAGGGAAGTTGCATCAGGGGTGATTTAGGCCTCGCTTCGCACTTAACGTGTTAACCGGTAGGATGTGACATAAAGACGCTGCAAATCCGTTGTCTCGTGTTATGTAATGGAGTAAGGCAATCGGCTATCGTCTCGCATACTCGCACCATTAGCTGTCTGTATTTTTGTGATTCCCTACTTATTCAAGGCTAGGCCCGCTCTTGGCAATATCTCGGTTTGTCTCTGCCAAGTAAATTATTCTGGTTGATAAGAGCTATGGGATTTGTTTAGTAGTCGCTACATAATTTAGATTGGTAATGTACTTTGTATACTTACCCAAACCTAGGCATACCTAATACTCGTAAATGAAAATAAATATGTGATTATCAATGTTTTCGCATGATCAACGAGAGCCTTTATGCTATGAGCGCTTCAAAACGAAATCTTACGAAGTCTCATATACGTTTACCAGCAAACCAGCTGCTGTTGCTGCTGCAACCCATAGACGTCCCACTGCTGGGCCTGGGTCTCTCTTACAGACAATTCTGAGAGAGGTCTAGAGCATAATCCACCACGCTGCTCCAAGCGTACTGGTGGAGGGGTTAGTGACCAACCCAGTGTCGAATGTTCTTAAGCCACCCGAAGGTCTTCGACAAGGCTTGTCGACTGTTTCCAGCATTGAAAACAACCGGGACCGACGGCCTCCGTAGTACGGTAGTGCCTATGAAATTTGCCACTACCCATCCACAAACCGCGCCCGTCGTTGCTTAACTCTGTCGTTCACATAGAATCGATGCGAACCATTGCGCTATGGACTGCGCAAGTTAGTTGCTAGCAAAAGTAACTAACTGGTACTTACTGGTAAGACTTAGCTGTCTGGATGCGTTAGGAAAGCCATTTGCTAGAGCACAGTGGTTCCTTAAGGACACTTGAGTCTTAAGACGTAGCATCTCTCAGACGTTCCTGTACACTTAGGTTAGGTATAGTTGCGGGTGGAAAATAATTGTATACCTTACTTTTATGCTGTACTAGTGGACGCCCGCAGCTTCGCTCGCGTAGAATTAGACCCATTAACGACGTCTGCCCGCGTTCGGGCTGCCCACTTGACTTCGAAAACGGCAAAGTTTCATACCAACTTTGCTCCCCCGTTTAACCCCCATCAGGGGGTGTATTTTCAAAAATCCTTTCATAGTGCTCCCCTACGTTATAAAAGGAACCCCTGTGCAAAATTTAGTTTAGGCCCTGCGTTGATATGTCAGTCAGTCAGTCAGTCAGTCAGTCAGTCAGTCAGTCAGTCCGTCAGCTTCTCCTTTTATAGATACACTTTACTAAGTACTAATCTACCCGTATACCAGCGTATACCACAACATTTTTGAGGTTTAAAGATAAAAAACGAGATTTTTATGAGTCTTGATCCAAGCCTGTCATATTATAGTGCGAGTTGGGAGTTTAGTTGCGTTTATTAAATACTTATATAAGATAGCAAACGAGCTTGCAGCACAACCTATCCGCTGCCACCCTTGAAAACTAAGACTGACTTTGAACAAGACTCGTATAGGGACTGGGATGGTTAGTCCAGTTAGCTGATAGAGTTAGAAAATTAATGGTAAAAGGACCTCTCGAAAAACATAAGAAATTATACCGTTAAAATTTTTTATTTTTTAAAAAGCTTTTGAAAACTTTTTTTTTATTTTCATGCATTGTCATCGGAACCAAATATGTGTGCCAAATTTCAGCTCGATAGTTTCAGTGGAAGTGGGTGAAATATTGATTGCAAGATTCCAGGACATACATACTTACAAGATACATACGAGTGAAGTTAAATAAAAGCTTTTAATAAAAAATACGCCAGCTTCACCAACCTCCCCGTCTATGACAAACTATCCGTTTACTATCCTATGCTCATAACAAGTAACCAAAAACAATGTGAATCATACCTTTGCAGGGCGCATTATATTAGGTACTTAACTGCTTGTGAGAAAATCTTTGAAAGGTTCTTTGTCATCGAAAATTCACTTCAAACGTCCCTACCCCGGCTCACTGTAAAGTGGGGATTTCCTCCGTTTCTCAGTCAAGAGGGGATTCCTTCGATTCCCCGTAAGAAGGCTTTTGGAGTGCACTTCTGTGCTGAGGAGTATCGCTCGAAAGGCATTTTTATGTAAGAAATTTCTGAGAACGCTCTTAAGTGTTCCCTGACTGCAAAATTACCTATCAATGGACAAGGGATGTTTCTGGATTGGAATATAATTCATTTATTTCAATCCTTTCATACTCACGTTTTGCCTGTGCCGTGCGTGCAAGCGAGAGCGCGGAACAAGCGATAGAGAGGCACGATCAGCCTAAGCGTTCGGCTTGTAACGCATCCATCTCTCTTCCACTCCATCGGCCGATGCGTCCGAGTAGAATAGAGACAGCGGCAGCACACTACCTACACGTGAACTGGTTTGTCAACTGTTTATAAAGTGATGAAAGATGATGTGTGAAAAGATGTTTTCTTATGACGTTATCACGTAAAATTATCGTCCGTAAACCGACTTTACAGACAACCATTATTTTGTTTTTAACTCACGAACAACTCTGGAATATGCGGCGACATTTCGCACCGAAAAAAAAATAATGCGCGCATACCCTATCTAAAATCTACACTGCAACAATAACGAAGACATTAATTGAATTAGTAGCATTTATAAATCGTAATTTATATAATAATAGCATATACCTACTATGGCAAATAAATTTGACGTCTATAGTCAGTCAGAATACATTAGTACAAGTAGTCTATGCAATTCGGGTGTATCTACAGACGCCTGGGTATCCCCAGGGACTTGCAGGTGAAATGCATCCCCCAAATACGGGGGATGTACAATTTATTGCCTCATAAACGTCCGCCCTAATCCTCGCAGCGAGAGCTATTGTACCGCCGCTGCATAGAAAGGCTGTGTCATGGGAAATTAGTATAACCTAATTACACACACACACACACCTCCGCGGTAGTTCTAAGCCTTTTTTTTGTTTTGTATAACGAGTGGGAAACCTTGAAAAGGTACCCAGACGTCGTGGGAGCGACGCCGGATTATGTGGGACTTTCACCCACTAAAACCGTCTCGGTGGCCTACTCCGGCGCTACAGGAGGGCTCCGGGATCTCTTTGTAGATCGCGCCGGTGCCCTCCAGCGCTGCGCCCAAGACGGGTTCTTCCCGGTTTACACAACGCTGTGCAGCCACAAACAGCGTCGTCTTTCCCGGGGCCATAGACTACATATTTGTGAGTGTCTTACATAACAAAATCCATGAGAATAAGTAAAATTGGATGATTTATGGAATGGTATTGGCATGGTACATGAAAACAACTGTCAGCATCAAATGAACACGTGTCATGTCGGTTTGCGCGGGAAAACGCGAGAATGCTGCAGCCAAATTGCAAGTTGATTTATTATGAGTCTGTGGCTGTGGTAAACAGGATAAATGATTTGACCAGCATGGCCAAGTGCTGATTGCTTTCCTTTATATTCCAATTCTTTTTTCCCTTTTATGTGTTATCTGATCATTATATTTTTCTTTCCTACTTTATCTAGCTACCGTTTTTAAATCTTATATTATTGTTTAGTATTCGCATTGGTCTTCTACGTGCAAAGGTATGAAAGAGAAAAAAAACTATTATCCTGATTGAGCTCCAGCGAAATGCGGGCGTAAGAAATGCAGCTGCATATAAATTACATTATTTATTTAGACGACACGAAGGTAGTAGCTACGTCTAAAGCGGTAGGTACTGCCATAGACATAAAGGAGCTGGATACAGCAAACAGCCATCCAATATGATATGAAGCATCAATTGTTTTTTTCACGTGAAAGTCGTTTTTTCGGACAGTTGCTTGGGTTATAGTGGGTTTTCTGATATCAGCGAGTCCCACATACCCACCAAGGTTATGGGTGGGATGCTTAATGCATTTCCAACGATAAAAAAAAGGTAATTGATGAACGTGAAGAAGATAGCGGGAAGAAAAAGTTCTAAATCTAGCCTCACCCGCAGTTCGGCCAATATCGATTAAAATTTGATCGATAGTTTACTATTGATTAAAATTAGATGATTATTTCAGTGATTTGTCACGGAAGCCATGCAATTTTCCGGGATAAAAAGCCGTAGCCTATGTTACTCTCCTGGCCGCGTTATTTATATTTGCAAATAATCACAACGTTTCAGCATTTCGTTGAGTAAGAAAAGAAGGACAAACAAACCAATAAAAATAATCGATTAAAAATTGAACGATTATTACAGTTTTTTGAACAACGGTTCCCGTGTAACCGTTCAATTTTCTGGGATAAAAAGCCTGTGTTACTTTCAGGGCCTACATGATGTATATGAAAAAAATCACGGCAATCCATCATTCTGTTGAGGCGGACAAGAATGACAAACCAACAAACACACACACACACACACACTTTCCCATTTACATATTAGTAAGAAATAAGGGATTCGAAACTTTATTTAAAGGCTAGGTACCTGTTTTTTTTTGTTTACTTTGTTCTTATTCTACTAAAGCCCTTAAACAGTATTGCTTTAATGGTTCACATGCTATTGCATTGCATTAGCATGCAATGAACATGCGGCATCTAGCCACTCGAAATCTATGGTTACGGCCCTTATTTATCCACAAAGCAATTGTTTGCATAGGAATTTTTGTTTTGCGCGCAGCAGGTATCAATTTGCACATTGCGTTTAAAGAGCACCGATCACAATCAACTTAAAATGCTGAATAAAATAATGTAGCTTTCTAATAGTGAAAGAATTATCAGAATCGGAACCAGAATCAAGCCCTATCATTTGATACCCATTTTGTGGAAGTAGTCATAAAATGTTATCCGCCATTTTGTAGCGGCGGCTACCTTAGATTTATAAAGATATCGAATATATTAAATTATATTGTCATCAGAACCAAAAGTGCGTACCAAATTTCAGATAAATCCATCAACACGAAGTGGGTCAAATTTCAATTACTAGATTCGACCTAAATAAAGAAACATGGCAAGCTAAATAAAACCGTTTAAAAATAAAATGTCTTTCTACATTCTAATCATTACACAGAGAGGCACCATAGTGAGGGCGGTAGTCGCTAGTTAAAGCCCCGCATTCTTCATCAATCATAAAAATACTCGTACTACTAAAATCGTGACATGCAATCATTCCACTTATCATTCCCTAAGGGCCCTTCTGGTTCAAGGATTGCAGGAGTATAGATCCGCGCTAGACAAAACTGATGATGGAGAACTATAGTTTCCTCACGATATATTTCTCCAACGTAGTCGTCACAACCCTTTCTTTGTCCCACTGTTGGGCTCGGGTCTCCTCTCAGAATGGGAGGGATTAGGCCTTAGTCCACCACGCTGGCCAAGTGCGGATTGGCAGACTTCGCATACCTTCGAGAACGTTATGATGAACTCTCAGGCATGCAGGTTTCCTCACGATGTGTCCTTCACCGTTATAGCAAGTGACATTTAATTTCTTAAATCGCACGTAACTTAGAAAAGTCATTGGTGCGTGCCACTGGGGTTTGAACCCGGACCGCTCGAGTGAGAGGCGAGTTCGTTAGCCACTGGGCTGTCACTGCTCTTTCTCCAACGTAACACGTGAAAAACGCACATAACATACTAATTGGTGCGTTCCGCTTGGACTTGAATCAGAACTGTCGATTATGGTGCCGAATTTCAGCCACCGGACTTTCACCGCCGTATGTAAGGCATGTAGGCAGTGATGTCACAGACAATACGAGTAATTGTGGTCAATAATTCAACCGTGTTCTGTTTAGAGGGCCCATGGAGAGGCTATTCGTGGCAGACGCCGCTGGTTGAAAGTCAACAACTGAATAATTAAACACCTATGTAGATTACAATGAAATTACAAAATTACCTCATCATCAAAGCACTGTCGAGTACAGCCAATTGTTTATGGAAATTAAAACTTGTTCTGTTGCCAAATCTGTGTGGAATACCTTTACAATTATCTTTCTCAATAACTTCATTTTTCAAGCGAAAAAGAGTCAAGAGAACTATATAACTTTAAAAGTACCTAAAACAACTGAACTAAACAATTACAATAACCTGTAACTAAAAGAAATAAAGAATTTTCTTATTTTTGTTTGCTTCTCTAAGCCAAGGCGGGCTGAAGTCTTCTTGAGAGTAATCTTAATATTTCTCATTTCTAGTATGATTATTCGTTCCTATATCGATTTGTTCGATTCCTAGGTAGTTTCGAGTTATTAGGAAAAGGCATATTTTAGATTCCAGTTGGCCATCGCGGTGAACTAAGGCCTGACACCTCCTATTCCGAGAGGAGACCCATTGCCCAACAGTGGGTCAAAGAATTTTGGTGGACTCTAGACTAGACTAATGTTCGCGTGGTTATTTAAAAAAAATTTGTGCCAGCGCACATTTATAGGACTGCAGATTCGGATGCAGTATACAAAAATAAGCAATCAGCATTAATTATTTAAAAAGATACTGCAGCTAACCGTAACCAATGATGATTCAATATTGTTTTGCAATTACGCTGTGGTCGGTTTTTACTTTTTTACATGTCACCGCAGCAAATTGGTTTTCACTAGTTAGATTTTTTTATTTTTTTATTATAAGTCTCATGTGTAATAGGTGGCGAGCTTAATGTCACAAATATTATACTAACATACGATTGAGCTTGAGCATTTAAATGCCTAGAAATTAAGTGAAATAAAACCAAATTTTTTCAACCAAGGTTTTATATTTGTGTGGCACTGGCAGCCATGGACGTTATGTGGCGCTGTTGATGGTGTTCGATCCGAGCACAAACTAATTAGGGACACTACGGATCCGAGGTTTGATGAATGATGATTGATGATTATAGATGATAATTATCAACCCATCGCCATTTGCCGCCATCTAGTTTCCACTACTGACACTTTTAGCGTACCGACACCGACACTACCGACTGCAAGCTTTCACTGGATTCGCGGTATGGAAACATAGATGACTCTGCTTTTTGTTATTTAGTTAGTTTGGAATTTTACTAAAATAGGCGTACATACATAAAATCTAAATTAAATAATATTTATAGATTTTTAAAGTGAAAGTTTAATAATGTGTCTAGAAACTGTTTATAAAAATTTCTTTATATTCGGAATAACAATAGAGTCACATTTTTCTAACCGGTAACACTGTTTTAAAAAAAGTTATATACAAACAACATGGTGGATCAGCTGTTTTCATTTTCTCGTATGCCGTAAATTGTTTTCTAAAAAACCGACGATTGTTATGGTTTCTTAGCCATGTGTGAATTAAAATGGGCTCAATCGCGTCTGTGCTGCAATGGCATTGTCAAGCGTGTGGTCAAATCAACCCTACAGAGAGTGTAAAATGTTTAAAATGTGGTACAAAAAGGGTCTCGAGTCATGACAGTGGTTCACAAAAACGTTTTTACACGGGAGACTCGTCTTCGGAATACGCTTCACGTACAGAGCAGAACGAAGGGACGACTCCTGGGTCAGAAGCTATCGTTATACCGACAACAAATCATTTCAATAGGTGAGTTTCGTTCGAAATATTGGTATACAAGTCTTTGATGGTAACGTCAAAGAGTTCGTATCGATTTTTCCCTGTCTGTATTTAGGTTATATTCTTCGTGTATTTGGTCGTTGCGTGTGTGAAGACGAAGTTCATTATCGAAGTTATCGACTGACATACTTTTTCTGGCGGGTATAAGTCAGCGTTTTAGTAAAATTGTAACAACAATGGTGTCCCACGAACAATGGTTATAGGTATGTTTGGAATTCCACCCGACGATTATTATTAGCGTTGGAATACTTCGATTTTTTGTTAGAACGTTTTAATTATAGTGTTTCAGGTTTTACAAGGTTGGCTTTGTCTGAAAGAATGTAACTAATTGCGTTTGTCATTTTACACAGGGTTACATTGGTTTTAATTTGTCATTTGTCCTTGAGGAAGTGGAAATCCATTAGTGAGTTGAATTGATGAGTTAATGACAGTGTTTTATATCTGATTTCTTTATTGTAAATTACAACAGTAGGTACATACTGTACAGCAATAGTGTTTTGGTACCAAATGGAAATCTGTAACTAAAAAACACTGAGACAGATAATTAAAATAAAAACAACACTGAGGAGACAAAGAGGGTTTCACTGTTTTTCAGATTAAACAGTGTGTGCTTTTTAAAATTGGCTTAACTAGAAATAAACTATGGAAATACCTTAGTGATTGTTATGTAATCTATTGTTTGTTGATTGATGGGACAGTTCTTGCAATAATCAGATTGTGTTCAGTAGTTCCCAGTTGAATTTTCATTATTTTACTGGTTGTGTTAGTTGCTTACCGGGTTGCTGATAAATTTTTAATTTTTGAAATCGGTCCTGTAGTTTTTGTGTGAAAAAATTACAAACAAATGTTTCCTCTTTATAATATTAGTATAGACTAGTGGACGCCCGCAGCTTCGCTCACGTGGAGTTAGCCTTTGTTCCGCCTTAGAGGAAATAATTGAGCAAATGTTGGATTTTTTTTTTAGTATCAAAAACCTTCCGTGGACTTCAAGGAACATACAAAAAACTAAATTAGCCGAATTGGTCCAGCCATTCTTGAGTTATGCGCTTACCAACATTCATTTTTATTTATGTAGATATATTCACACTTGTGTTTGGTATCTTTTAAACTGTAAGCTAGTTGTTGACTGAAAATAAATAAATAAATAAAGTGGTCTACGCTCTATAGGCACATCAATGTAAGAGCACCCACAGCGCAGCGGAAGAGGAGCAAAGGTCTGTCTATATGGAAGGAAACATTTGTTTGTAATGTTTTCACGCAAAAACTGCTGGACCGATTTCAAAAATTCTTTCACCATTAGAAAGCTGCATCTTCACTGAGTCACGTAGGCCGTATAATATCACTAGGTGTAAACGAAACTATTGTTATGTCTAAATTCCACGCGAGCGAAGCTGCGGGCGTCCATTAGTCTGTAATAACGGTGCGATTGTATAATTCCAGCGGATGGTCGTGCGTGGGCTCCGCGCCGCTGGCGAGCCGCGCGTGGCGCTGCGGCTGCGGCCTGCGCAACGTGTCGGCCGCGTGGCGCTGCGCCGCCTGCGACGCGCTCGCGCCGCACGCGCCCGTCTACAAGTAATATATATACTCGTAACATATCGACTGCCTTGTTGGTGTGGTGGTCGAAAGCGCATCTGCTTAGCTAGAGGTCGTGGGTTCGATCCCCGGATTGGCCTACATCAGTCGGCAACCTTTTGAGTCGAAAGAGTGAAAAAGTACATTTTACAAATTTTCAAAGTTTTTAAAGAGCCACAAAAAAAATTCGTGCCAACAATAGTTAAATAGTTAAAAACTAAATTGATGGCGTTTGCTCAACGCTCAAACTTACTCCCTGATGCTTCTCTCTCTGTTAGGGCTCATATATGTAACTTACGAACCGACACCTGTTCGTGCCCCTCTCTGGAACGTACAGCAGCGACTAAATACCTAGGAGTTTTTATTGACCAAACTCTTAATTTTAAACAAAATATAGATTCCTTAGTTACCAGGCTTCGTAAACTTATTTACATTTTCAAAAACATGCAGCATGTGGCAGATTTTAAAATATTAAAGATGATATATTTTGCCCTGTGTCAATCACTAATAGACTATTGCGTCACATCCTGGGGCGGAGCGGCCAAGTCCCACCTGATTGAAGCCGAGAGAGCACAGCGTGCCATACTCAAAGTTGCTCTAGGGCTTCCAATTCGCTATCCTACTGCTGATAAGAGGTGGGGTGTACTTACAGTTCGCCAAACATTTATACTCCAAACTATAGTAAAAAAACACACTGAAATAAAGTATACCCCACAAGCCCTTAAAGATATTCTTTTTTTTTTTTTTTATGGGAAAAAGATAGCAAACGAGCCTGCAGCACCACCCATCCGCTGCCGCCCATGACAACTGTGACTGACTTTGAACAAGACTCAATAAGGGACTGGGATGGTTAGTCCAATTAGTTGAGAGAGTTGATTAGAACATTAGTTGGTCAGTTCGTTAGTAGGTATGAGGACTGGGGACTGTTAGTGATAGTTAGTCCTGTTAGTTGTTGTTAGTAATAGTCCAGTTAGTACTTGTTAGTAGGAGTCTCGTTCTAAGTCAGTCACAGATGTGTTGCTACCCTTGAGGACTAAGATGGTCGCCTCTAAAGAAGTGTAACCGGAATCCACACCTTTCCAACCGGACCACAATTGCTTTAAAAACAATTATTACACGGCAGAAATGGTACTAGGTACCGTGGCGGGCGGTGGTACTGCCCCGGGCGAACTCTATATAAATTCGCCGAAAGGATATAATATGCGCCTCAGTGCCGATTATGACATCGATGTCGCTTAAATTCTATTATTTTCTAGGACCTTACATATATAATAAATTAAACAAGGCACTCAACATTTATCCGCTTCATACAAAAAAGTGCAAATTGGCAATCTCTAATTATCTAAAGGCCCTTACCTATGAAGAAACTGAAGATTTAATACACTTGTTAACTTAATTATTAGCCCCATAGCTTTACTAGTAACCTTTCATAATTTTATTGTATGTATATGTTTTAAAATTCATCACTCACATTAAGCACACACAGATTCACACAATAATACTCACACACGCACACGCACAGTCGCACACGCACTCATATCATTATATTATACATGCACACACATTACCTTTTCACATACACACAAATTAATATTAAGTTGATTATATGTTTTTTGTTTAAATCTTGCTCACCGATATTGTTAATCATAGTTAACTGTCAGTCTAGAGTGTACCGATGAAATTATACTAAAATCGTCCCGCGGGAGGGCGCTGGTGAACTGTACCACAGGTTCCAAAAACCTACATCAGTCACCAGGCTCTCACAAAGTATGGTTTAAATATACAACTATACTACGGGGTATGGTATAAATCAAAGTTTTTTGATAAAAAAAAAACAATCTATTTATTCATTGAAAAACATCAGGACGCCGACCCCTGGCCTACATCTATTGTGTTTTCTAACTTGAAATGCCCGGTAGCAGCTTGGAGTATGGATTCGTGCCTGGTGTGGGCTCACCGCATGTACATTGCATTGTCGAACACTTTCGGGTGGCTTTAGAACATTCGACCCTGGTTTGGCCATTAACCGCTCCACCAATCCGCATTGGAGCAGCGTGGTGGAGTATGCTCTAGACCTCCCGCAGCTGTCTGTGGGGTAGACCTGCGCCCAGCAGTGGGACGTTTATGGGTCGCAGCGACCATTGGTACTGGTACAGCCCTATGCATTACTTATACCACATAAGCAGGCTATGGTAGAAGATATTCTCATAAGGTGAATTTAATTGCAGATTGTCCGATGATGAAGAACAAACTGCAGGGATGACGGAACAGGAAAAGTCAGATAAAGGTAAGGGTAAAAAATATTTAACTTGGCTTTCTGACAGGCCCGTTGGCGCAATCGGTAGTACCCTGCCTGTTGCGCCAGGGGTCGTGAGTTCGAATCCCACTCAGGACAAACATTCGTGTGACGAACATTTGTATTTGTTCTATGTCTGGATGTTAATATTTAAGTATGTATTTAAAAATATCTATGTATGTATATAAGTCTCTGACACTATATCACTATATCACAGGCTCGCGCCTACTTTGGGGTAGGATGGCCGTTTGTGAGAATGTCCAAGATATTTGTAAGTTCAAAAAAGTTCTCAAAAGTTAACTACCATGCAGTTAGGTAGGTCAAAGCCCTAAAAAGGACTTACAATCGGTTGTAGCTAAGCTTCTTTTGGACACTGAGAACTCAGAGGCGTTTATGTTTCCTCACTGTCTTTTCCTTCAGCAATACAGCATGGGACATTAAAATTTCTTAAAATTCATATCAAACTCATTAGTACCTGAGATTTGAACTCGGCTTTCTCGAGTAACAGTTCCTACCACCACTTCCTATCCGTCGTATAAAGATCCAATACTTAAATTGCAATCCTCTTTAATTACAGACAACAGTATGATAAGATCCAACACACTAGCTGTTCCCTCGTACAAACCCTCATCGAGCTTCACCGACGGACGCCGTCTCAACTTAGACCTCCAGTCCTTACGCTTGTCCCCCACTCAGCTTACGGACCACGCTCATGGGGTCACCAGATCTCTCTCCCACGGATCAGTGATCAACTCCCAGCATAAGTGGTGGAATGTTGAGGAGGCAAGGGGAACCATCAATAGACCCACCAGTCTGATGGTATCAGAACGTTACGGGTATAATACCACACAGGTCAACCCCAGGGAATCGTTTCTGAGAAGCCTCCATACGGTGACACGACGCCCGAAGAAGTGCAACGAGAGCAAGTCTAATTGGGAACTGAATTACGTGAAGGAATACCAGAGAGAGCAGAGTAGAGGACTGCATTTGAAGAAGTGGGCTTGTGCCAAGTGTACGTTGGAGAATTCTGGTATAAGGACGCATTGCGAAGCCTGTTTGTCTCCGCGTATCTCGCCTCTAGCGCGCATCTCAAATACCAGAGGTCTAAGCGTGACAACCCTGGGGAGACACGAGACCCCAAGCGGCAGAGATGGTGCCACGTCCTTGCCGACTTCGGGCGGGGTCATGATAACGGTCCCCGATTGGCCGCAAACCGGCAGCCCGTCGCTTGGCGATTCCTTTCGAAGATCCATCAGCGCGCAAAACTCTCCAGAAATCCGACCGACGTATAGACGCTCATTCTCCGAGCACACCAACGCCGAATTCCGACCGGCCGGGAAGATTATATCGAGTAGACGCAGTTTAAACGACTACCAGAAGTCAATGGTGACGTACTGCAATATAGTGAACCCGGACGGAAGAACGGATTCAGTTGAACGGAAGACCGAAGAGACGATTGAGCTGATAGATAAAGAATGCAGCTGGGACACAAACGCGGAAGGAGTGATCTACGCGTTGCCAAATAAAGGGAAGTACAAGGATTTGAATCTGCAGCTCCAAGTGAACAACAACGGGACCAGATATTCCTACGTGTCAGTGCAGGATACTAAGACGGTTATGAGCAATTCGCAGAACGAAGCTTTGTATTCAAACGATATGGGGGATGGGGATTATGCGAGGATAGACGAGCTGTTGGGCACCGAGAACTGCATATCGCCGTTGGGTGAGGGCAATCTGAGGACCTCGCATATAGGGGTGACGCGCGCGCAAAGCCCTAAAGTGTTCAATATGTTGCCCTCGATGGGCAAGGTGTCGTACAACCCACGGGAGACGACCAAAGTGCCTTCCACACAGCAGCTGGCTTCGTGAGTATAGTTTATATTTGGTCTAGATTTTATCAATCAATTTTACTGTTTGATCTAGGTTTTGATCACAGAAGAAAATCGTGTAGTTTGAGTTGTTCATAGAAAACCCAGACGAATTTCGACTACTCAGCCATCACTAGTTCAAGTTAAGTGCTCAGTGGCGTACAGTTAGCGGCATGAAAGTGCAGCTCTGACCATAAATAATGGCTGAAGCTTAGTACGGCCCCTTTTTGGCAAATAAAAAAAAATGCAGGAGTCGAAATTTAAGGTAGGTAAGGTCCTGTGCGAACCGAGCGCGTTGTCAATCGTAAGTACGCAAACCGTATTATGTCTCCATGCGCACCTATCCCCCTCCGAAATTCGTTCAGAGCTACACTTTTATGCCAAACACTTTTACCTGGTCGACACTTAAATATCCAGCGGTGGACTGAGATGGAAAGAGAACGCTCATCAGGATGTCCTTTTCTAGCCGCGAGCAAGGCACGAGCGCGGCCCGGATGTGGCAGTACAGCGAGTGCCGGTTCGCGTACAACATGGGCACCTATCCCCCTCCGAATTTCGTTCAGACCTACACTTTTACCTGGTCGTCACTTAATCCAGCGGTGGACTGAGATAGAAAGAGAACGCTCATCAGGATGTCCTTTTCTAGCCGCGAGCAAGGCACGAGCGCGGCCCGCATGTGGCAGTGCAGCGAGTGCCGGTTCGCGTACAACATGCGCACCTATCCCCTCCGAATTTCGTTCAGAGCTACACTTTTACCCTGTCGTCACTTAATCCAGCGGTGGACTGAGATAGAAAGAGAACGCTCATCAGGATGTCCTTTTCTAGCCGCGAGCAAGGCACGAGCGCGGCCCGCATGTGGCAGTGCAGCGAGTGCCGGTTCGCGTACAACGTGCGCACCTATCCCCTCCGAATTTCGTTCAGAGCTACACTTTTATGCCAATACTTTTACCTGGTACACTTTAATGTCCAGCGGTGGACTGAGATAGAAGGAGAACGCTCATTAGGATGTCCTTTTCTAGCCGCGAGCAAGGCACGAGCGCGGCCCGCATGTGGCAGTGCAGCGAGTGCCGGTTCGCGTACAACATGCGCACCTATCCCCTCCGAATTTCGTTCAGACCTACACTTTTACCTGGTCGTCACTTAATCCAGCGGTGGACTGAGATAGAAAGAGAACGCTCATCAGGATGTCCTTTTCTAGCCGCGAGCAAGGCACGAGCGCGGCCCGCATGTGGCAGTGCAGCGAGTGCCGGTTCGCGTACAACATGCGCACCTATCCCCTCCGAATTTCGTTCAGAGCTACACTTTTACCCTGTCGTCACTTAATCCAGCGGTGGACTGAGATAGAAAGAGAACGCTCATCAGGATGTCCTTTTCTAGCCGCGAGCAAGGCACGAGCGCGGCCCGCATGTGGCAGTGCAGCGAGTGCCGGTTCGCGTACAACGTGCGCACCTATCCCCTCCGAATTTCGTTCAGAGCTACACTTTTATGCCAATACTTTTACCTGGTACACTTTAATGTCCAGCGGTGGACTGAGATAGAAGGAGAACGCTCATTAGGATGTCCTTTTCTAGCCGCGAGCAAGGCACGAGCGCGGCCCGCATGTGGCAGTGCAGCGAGTGCCGGTTCGCGTACAACATGCGCACCTATCCCCTCCGAATATCGTTCAGAGCTACACTTTTATGCCAACACTTTTACCTGGTCGACACATTAATATCCAGCGGTGAACTGTGATAGAATGAGAACGCTCATCAGGATGTCCTTTTCTAGCCGCGAGCAAGGCACGAGCGCGGCCCGCATGTGGCAGTGCAGCGAGTGCCGGTTCGCGTACAACGCGTGGGGCGCGCGGTGCGACGTCTGCCGCAGCGCGCGCCCGCCGCACGCCGTCACGCTCGCGCCGCCGCCGGACCGCGCGAGGTGACTCTTGTACCCTCTAGGGCACGAGCTACTTTATTTTATTTTATTAGGAAAGCATACAGTTACATACCAAGTTAACATTTACAAATATAAAGCTTTACACCATTTAATTGCTACAACTCATATTATAAAACATATTTTCACGACTTCACAGTTAGACGACTCTGTGGCGCTATGGTCTCTCCTTGGCCGACGAACCGAGTGGCCCGGATTCGAATCCCGGCCGGAGCAGAT
This sequence comes from Carterocephalus palaemon, assembly GCA_944567765.1. Lineage (NCBI taxonomy): Eukaryota > Metazoa > Arthropoda > Insecta > Lepidoptera > Hesperiidae > Carterocephalus > Carterocephalus palaemon. Next base: position 10,150,232 of record OX155658.1, read on the forward strand.
ATTTATTTAGCAGATAAATATTTGGACTCGGGTCATGGATGTTAACTTGTGTTGTTTTCTGTGTGACCGCCACGCGCAACACAGGCATGTCAATTTTACTCAATAAACAATAATTTCCACGTGAAGTTTGTATTTGAATATCGGGATGACTTCCTCATACTCTTTTTCCAACAAACAATTCCTCCAAAAACTATTTCTGGTGCTTTTCTTATCTTTGCTTCTTCCACTTTCCTCACATCCCTTCATTCCTTTGGTTTCAAAACTCTCGTAAGAGTAATAAAGCTCTGCCCGCCGCGAGCGCGATCACTCCTGAATATGATCATCGTAATAGATCGAAACTAGTCGGCCTATTTCCGACTTAAATCACACGTGAGTAAGCCGGTAACTTCAACTATCCATACTATCCATACTAATATTATAAATGTGAAAGTGTGTTTGTTTGTTTGTCCGGCTTTCACGTCGCAACGAAGCTATTATATGATATGGTTTTTGTGTGTGGAGATAGTGAGGAGAGTGGAGAGTGACGTAGGCTACTTTTTACCGCGGTAAAACATCCTCATGGGAAGATATCGATGTTTTGTTATTTGCTAGATATTTAGTTCCGGATGTTGTTAATACATAGATGGCGTTGTCATGTATGATAAACAACTCATTGTTAATTCCCTTTGACCACGCGGGCGGAGCCGCGGGTAAAAGCTAGTGAGTAATAAAACAGTTAAAACTGTTAATAAAACTGTTAAAACAAAACTGTTGGAACGTTCCAGAGCGGGCGCGTCGTCGGAACCTTCCGCCTCGAAGCCGGAGCTGAACCGGAACGAACCGGTTAAGAAGCTGACCGTGCCCATCGCCTCGCTCGATCACGACTTGAACAGCGACGAACTGCTCTTTGCCGTTGGTGAGTAGTTCGATAGTCAGTACAACTCATCTTATGATAGGACTAGTGGACGCCCGCAACTTCGCTCGCGTAGAGATACGTCTGCCCGCGTTCGGGTTGCCCACTTGACTTCAAAAACGGCAAAGTTTCATACTAACTTTGCACCCCCGTTTTACCCCCTTAGGGGGTGAATTTTCAAAAATCCTTTCTTAGTGCTCCCCTACGATATAAAAGGAACCTCTGTGCAAAAGTTCAAGTTTCTAGCCCTTATAGTTTAGGCCCTGCGTTGATATGTCAGTCAGTCAGTCAGTCAGTCACCTTCTCCTTTTATATATATAGACTAGTGGACGCCTGCAGCTTCATCCATCCATCAACCCTTTGGGGTCCACCGCTGGACAATAGGCCTCCCTCAATCGACGCCACTCCTCCCGATCCTGCGTCCTCTGAATCAAACGGTCTCCCGCTGTCTTCTTCAGGTCATCAGTCCACCTCGTTTATACTTCGTTTTCCGAGACGCGGTCTCTACTCGAGGACTTTTCCTACCCAACGGCAGCTTCGCTCGCGTGGAAGACATAACAATAGTTTCGTTTACACCTAATAATATTATATAGCCTATGTCACTCAGTGAAGATGTAGCTATCTAATGGTAAAAGAATTTTTGAAATCGATCCAGTAGTTTTTGTGTCAAAACATTACAAATCTTTCCTCTTTATAATCTTAATATATATATTTCTTGTGTACGTGTGTATGACAGTGAACTCCTCCTAAACAGCTGGATGTTGATGAAATTTTTAATGTGTGTTCAAGGGGATTCGAGAATGGTTTAGATTCACAATTTGTTCCACTGGAAAATGTTTTTTAAACACAATTTTAGTATTTTTAAGTTTAACCGTCGTTAATTGACGTGACGTGTCGAGTCACTTTGACATTTCAGAACAACGTTTGCGGGATCAGCTAGTATAGATTTATGTTCTTTGATATATCAACAGTCGAATCTTTTGCTAACAACAGTGACAGTTATCGTATAAAATAGTGTAGTAAATTGTATCAGGCGTTACTTTGCGGAACTCCATTATTACAAACCAAGAATTAATCTACTTTGCAACTATCCGCGAACAAAAACGTATGGTGATGTATGTATACTTTCATGCACGTAGCACCTCCCTCCCTCCCACGCAGGAAAACATGCACATGCGATAAATGAATACACACCAACATACACACACCATACATAGGTGTGTTTGTAAAATAGTTTGTAAAATAGTGTAGTGAACGTCTCGCCAGATTCGAATCCGGCGCCGAGCGCGGGCGCGGGCGCGTCACTTTGACATTTCATATGGCAGAACAACGTTTGCGACCCCGACATAAATCTATACTAATATAGATTTATGTTCTTTGATATATCAACAGTCGAAGCTTTTGCTAACAACAGTGACAGTTATCGTATAAAATAGTGTAGTGAACGTCTCGCCAGATTCGAATCCGGCGCCGGGCGCGGGGGCGGGCGCGTCACTTTGACATTTCATATGGCAGAACAACGTTTGCGACCCCGACATAAATCTATACTAATATAGATTTATGTTCTTTGATATATCAACAGTCGAATTTTTGCTAACAACAGTGACAGTAATCGTATAAAATAGTGTAGTGAACGTCTCGCCAGATTCGAATCCGGCGCCGAGCGCGGGGGCGGGCGCGTCACTTTGACATTTCATATGGCAGAACAACGTTTGCGACCCCGACATAAATCTATACTAACTAGTGGACGCCCGCAGCTTCGCTCGCGTGGAATTAGACATTTACTAACTTCAAAAACGGCAAAGTTTCATACTAACTTTGCACCCCCGTTTTAACCCCCTAGGGGGTGAATTTTCAAAAATCCTTTCTTAGTGCTCCCCTACGTTATAAAAGGAACCCCTGTACAAAATTTCAAGTTTCTAACCCTTATAGTGTAGGCCCTGCGTTGATATGTCAGTCAGTCAGTCAGTCAGTCAGTCAGTCAGTCAGTCACCTTCTCCTTTTATATATATAGATATAGATTTATGTTCTTTGATATATCAACAGTCGAATCTTTTGCTAACAACAGTGACAGTTATCGTATAAAATAGTGTAGTGAACGTCTCGCCAGATTCGAGTCCGGCGCCGAGCGCGGGGGCGGGCGCTACTTTGACATTTCATATGGCAGAACAACGTTTGCGACCCCGACATAAATCTATACTAATATAGATTTATGTTCTTTGATATATCAACAGTCGAATCTTTTGCTAACAACAGTGACAGTTATCGTATAAAATAGTGTAGTAAATTGTATCAGGCGTTACTTTGCGGAACTCCATTATTACAAACCAAGAATTAATCTACTTTGCAACTATCCGCGAACAAAAACGTATGGTGATGTATGTATACTTTCATGCACGTAGCACCTCCCTCCCTCCCACGCAGGAAAACATGCACATGCGATAAATGAATACACACACCAACATACACACACCATACATAGGTGTGTTTGTAAATCCATACTTCCATACTAATATTATAAATGGGAAAGTGTGTTTGTTTGTTTGTTTGTCCGGCTTTCACGTCGCAACGAAGCTATTAAATGGTATGGTTTTTGTGTGTGGAGATAGTGAGGAGGGTGGAGAGTGACGTAGGCGTACTTTTTACCGCGGTAAAACATCCCCATGGGAAGATATCGATGTTTTGTTATTTCCTAGATATTTAGTTCCGGATATTGTTAATAGATGGCGTAAGTACAATTTAGTTAAGTAGTTAGTATAGTGGTTAAGTAGTTAGTATCTTTTAATCGTGGAACTGTCACTATTCATACACCACAAATGTGTCATGTATGATAAACAACTCATTGTTAATTCCCTTTTGCCACGCGGGCGGAGCCGCGGGCAAAAGCTAGTAGTTTGTAAAATAGTTGTAAAATGTTTGTAAAATAGTGTAGTGAACGTCTCGCCAGATTCGAGTCCGGCGCCGGGCGCGGGCGCGGGCGCGGGCGCGGCGGGCGGCGCGGGCGCGGCGGGCACGTGGACGTGCGCGCGCTGCACGCTCGTGAACGACGCGGGCGCGGCCGCGTGCGCCGCGTGCGCCGGCTCCAGGCCCGCGCCGCACCACTTCTGGTACCGCTATTGATTCTACAATACAATAGAAAGAAAGAAAGAAATCATTTATTTTGTCAAGCATTGCAACGACATAAAAATACAATACAACGAATGAGAAAAAGCAGGATTGGGTCCTTAAAATTATAAAATTTGTGAGCCGAATAAAAGACGCGTGTGCCCGTGACGGATGAATTTATTGAGAGAGTGACAAATTGTATCCACAGACACAGAATAATATCTAGTAAAAGTACAGATAATAAAAAACGTCAATGTAATAAAGTTAATGTTTCCAACAACGAATAATAATTAAAATTTTGATACATACAAAAATAACCTACAAGCCAAATAACAAAAAGTAAATACATAATACATAGTGTTTGTCGAAGTAATACTTAACAAAAATGGATCGCACTCAGCATTGGCCACGGAGTAGTATACCACAGCCGCTGGTTTTCAGTGCGATCCGTTTTGTCATGCAGTTCGGACTAGTAATGAAATTTTAAATTTATAGAAAATAGATAACATAAATATAATAGAATACAATACGATACAATATATAATACAATATCATTTATTGCACCAGAAAGAACAATAAAGAAAAAGAAGTTTTGCAAAAGTTCTGCTACATTATTTGCTATATATTCTGCACTTAGTGAGTGCAGAATCTAGAGTGGGATTTTAGTAGCGTCCGTGAAATTTTGCCACTAGCGGTGGCCCACAAACCGACCGCGCCCTTCGTAGCTAAACTCTTTCGATAACATTGAATCGACGCGAGCCATTGGGCTATGGACGCTACGCTTTAGTATAGTAAATTAATAAAAAAGAATTGAAAACAAAAACAAAAAAATTAATTTTATATTTTTTTGTTATTTTTCTATATAAGTCTAACTGAATTCCGAGTTTAAAACGCCAATTGGCAGTTAAAATCAATATTTTGTAATGTATGTGTAGGTCATGCACCTCGTGTACCCTGCGCAACCCGCTGTCCGCCAACCTGTGCCTCGCGTGCAAGACCCCGCCGGTGCCCAAGCACGGGGTGGTTGCTGCCGAGGCCAACCATGGCGCTGGTGAGAAACTCTGCGTCCTCTTATCTTTATATATGAATTTCTTGTGTACGTGCGTATGTCACTGAACTCCTCGACTTACCTGATGGTAAGTGGTCACCGTCGTCTATGGACACGTGCGACCCCAGGGGTATCACAATGGGTTGCCTGCCTTGAAGGAAGCGTTTCACACTCTTTTTGAAACGCTCCATGTCGTAGCTCGAAGGGAAAACCTCAGTCGGAAGCTCATTCCACAGAAGACCAGTTCGCCGTAAAAGAGACCGCGAGAAACGCACGGTGGTAGTAGGCCATGAGTCAATTCTGTGTGGATGAAACTTCAGACCTCGGCGTATGGTGCGATAGTTGAATGAGGATGGTGGAATTAAGTCATGAATTTCCTCCGAGCACTAAGTAATAAAGATAATTCTAAGCCGATCAGATGCGTTTCATTTAAACACGTTACCTCATGGCGACCCTGCCTTATATGGGCGTCAATCCATACTTCCATACTAATATTATAAATGTGAAAGTGTGTTTGTTTGTTTGTTTGTCCGGCTTTCACGTCGCAACGAAGCTATTATATAAGCTAGAAGCGGGCGGAGCCGCGGGTAAAAGCTAGTAAACAATAAACTTTAATTCAAAAGTCATTTTACAAAACAAAAATAATCGACGTTGGGTTCGAGGCAAAGTAAAGAAGAGGTCGTTATCGTGATGTGTTTGGTATACCCCCAGGCGGCCGCAGCCCGTCGCCGCGCCGCGGGTCGCGCCACACGCCCGCCCCGCCGCTCCGCTCGCGGCACAAGACGCCGCCGCCGGAGAACAAGTACGTTGTACATGTACATGTACATGTGTACATAGCGTGCGAGGTTTTACCCAGACCCACTGTTATTTTTACTTTTACTGTTTTTTTTTTTTTCTGTTTAATATTAGATATAAGGTGTACATTTACCGCTACACATGTGTCAGAAAAAATACGAAATAAAAGCTTTTTCTTCTTCTTCTTTCTTCTTCTTCTTATAATCATTTTATCTTATCGTTTAATGTTCTAAAGTTTGACGGGCACATTTAGATCTATTGACGCGGAAATGGCTTATTTAAATATCTTGGACATTCTCACACACGCCCATCTGTTGGCGGGAGCCAGTACTAAGGGTGTCAGAGACTGATATACATACATAGATATTTTTAAATACATTCATAAATAGATAATATTAACATCCAGACACAGAACAGAAGTGTTCGTCACACGAATATTTTACCTGAGTGGGATTCGAACCCCCTGGCGCAACAGGCAGGGTCACTATGTACCGATGAAATTTTTTATTTTAGTTTTAACAGTTTGACATATTCACCTATTAGTATCTTTTATTTTCGATTTTTTTAAGTTGACATTGTAATTTTCATAGATAATTTGATTTGTATTAATGATATTTGACATTGCATCTATTGCTATGTATTGATTTTATTTTGACATATTGCAAGAATCATTTTTAGTATCTGTGTAATCCATTTTTGGCTTTAGTATATCATATATATTTTATAAATTATTGTACTTTTATCGCTGTTGGATTGCCTAATAAATTAAATAAATAAATAAATAAAGAATAGAAATGTAATGTAATTGCAACACATAAAATCAGGTTAGCCTGTAAGTTTATTGATGTTTTTTGATTGTTTGATTAAATAAATGAATATATTCGACAGGCCCGTTGGCGCAATCGGTAGAGACCCTGTCTGTTGCGCCAAAGGTCGTGGGTTCGAATCCCACTCAGGACAAATATTCGTGTGACGAACACTTGTATTTGTTCTGTGTCTGGATGTCAATATTATCTATTTAAGTATGTATTTAAAAATATCTATGTATGTATATCAGTCTCTGGCACCCATAACACAGGCTCGCGCCTACTTTGGGGTCAGATGGCCGTGTGTGAGAATGTCCAAGATATTTATTACTAGTGGACGCCCGCAGCTTCGCTCGCGTAGAATTAGACCCATTAACGACGTCTACCCGTCTAACGACTTCAAAAACGGCAAAGTTTCATACTAACTTTGCACCCCCGTTTTACCCCCTTAGGGGGTGAATTTTCAAAAATCCTTTCTTAGTGCTCCCCTACGTTATAAAAGGAACCCCTGTGCAAAATTTCAAGTTTCTAGCCCTTATAGTTTAGGCCCTGCGTTGATATGTCAGTCAGTCAGTCAGTCAGTCAGTCAGTCAGTCAGTCACCTTCTCCTTTTATATATATAGATTATTATTATTTAATATATTGTTCAGGCCAGAGTCGACGGAATGGCCGTGCTCGGAGTGCACGTACGTGAACGCCGGCGGCGCGGGCGCGTGCGAGATGTGCCAGTCGCCGCGCGCGCGCCTGCTGCCCGCCGCGCCCGACCAGCCCAGCCTGGACGACGACGACTCGCGTGAGTGGGCACACGGACGTCCCACTGCTGGGCACGGGTCACATAATCATAATCATAATCATAATCATAATTTATTTGCAAGAACAAAATTGATGTTTTACATACTGTTCTGCCTCTGTGGGCATGCAAATGTCAACCCGCAGCACGACGCAGCTGCGGGAGGTCTAGAGCATACTCCACCACGCTGCTACAATGGTGGAGGTGTTAGTGGCCAACTCAGTGTCGAATGTTATCAAGCCATCCGAAGGTCTTCTACAAGGCTTAGCGACTGTTTCCAACCCACGGACGTCCCACTGCTGGGCACGGGTTCCCCCTCGGACGCAGCTGCGGGAGGTCTAGAGCATACTCCACCACGCTGCTACAATGATGGAGGGGTTAGTGGCCAACTCAGTGTCGAATGTTCAAGCCACCCGAAGGTCTTCGACAAGGCTTAGCGACTGTATCCAACCCATGGACGTCCCATTGCTGGGCACGGGTCTCCCCCACGGACGCAGCTGCGAGAGGTCTAGAGCATACTCCACCACGCTGCTACAATGGTGGAGGGGTTAGTGGCCAACTCAGTGTCGAATGTTCAAGCCACCCGAGGGTCTTCGACAAGGCTTAACAACTGTTTCCACCGTTGAAAACAACCGGGACCGACGGCTTTACGTACTCTCCGAAGCACGGTAGCGTCCATGAAATTTTGCCACTAGAGGTCAGGAAGTTACAAAACATCTTGACATCGAAACTACCTCAGTGCCTGAGGATAAAAGTGTTCGAGCAATGATGATACATGGATCCGAGACGTGGTACTTTATCGTCGGCCTCATTGTAAACTCAAAGTCGCTCAGCACGCTATGGAAAGAGCTTTGCTCCGTATTTCGCTGCGAGACAGGATTCGTAATGATGAAATCCGTAGACGAACGAGGTTGGGAAATTAATTATATCAGGCGTTACTTTGCGGAACTCCATTATTACAAACCAAGAATCAATCTACTTTGCAACAATCCGCGAACAAAAATGTATGGTGATGTATGTATACTTTCATGCACGTAGCACCTCCCTCCCACACAGGAAAACATGCACATGCAATAAATGAATACCCACACCAACACACACACACCAACACGTGTTTCGCCCCAAAACAAGGCATCCTCAGGGTAAGTAGACTCCACGACGGTTAATCGCAAAGGTTGGGAAAGCTGATGAATGATGAAAGAATGAAAAATAGAACATTTACCAATTTCAGCGGAAGGTTCGGACGGAGAGCGGCAGGAGAGTACTCCTATGGAGATACTGCGGCTGCGCGAGGAGAGCCACGCGTGGACACAGTGGCAGGAGGTGCTGGCGCAGTGTGGCGCGGTGAGTGGGCATGGCGCTAGGGTCTCAGCCGGGTCGACTTATTGGGGTTTATGTAACTTAAATTTGGACTGAGGACATAGCTGGTACGCACCAATGACTTTTCTGCACGATCGCGGACCCTGGGAAGCCGCTATCATACGTACACCTGGTTGTCACCAGTTATGTCATCATCGTCATCATCATCATCATCATCATCATCACAACCCTTTCTTTGTCCCACTGTTGGGCACGGGTCTCCTCTCAGGATTAGGCCTTAGTCCACCACGCTGGCCAAGTGCGGATTGGCGGACTTCACATGCCTTCGAGAACATTATGAAGAACTCTCAGGCATGAAGGTTTCCTCACTATGTGTCCTTCACTGTTACATTTAATTTCTTAAATCGCACATAACTTGAAAAGTCATAGGTGCGTGCCGCTGGGGTTTTGAATCTGGACCGCTCGAGTGAAAGGCGAGTTCGATAGCCACTGGGCTGTCACCGCTATATACATCGTGCTGATACTTCTATACTCTATACCAATATTATAAAGAGGAAACATTTGTTTGTAATGTTTTCACACAAAAACTACAGGATCGATATCAAAAATTCTTTCACCATTAGAAAGCTGCATCTTCACTGAGTGACATATGCTATATAATAATATTACTGGGTTCACGGGCGGCAAGAGTGGGAGCTCGAACCGTCCATTCAGTGATCCCGGGAAAGACAACGTTGTGTGTGGCTGCACAACGTTGTAGCGACATCTTTGTCGTCCGAGACGAGCCTGTCATGGACACAGCGCTGGAGGGCACCGGTGCGTTCTAATAGAGATCCCGGAGCCCTCCACAAGCGCCGAGGAAGGCCACCGAGGGGGTTTTAGTGGGTGGAAATCCCACATAACCCGGCGTCGCTCCCACGATGTCCGGGTACCTTTAAAAGGTTTCCCCCTCGTAAAACAACAACAAAAAGGTGTAAACAAAACTAATTGTTATGTCTAATTCAACGCGAGCGAAGCTGAGGGCTCAGTGGCGTGCCTTGGGACAGGCCTATGTCCAACAGTGGACTAATGTGGGGTGAAGAGAGAGAGAGAGAGAAGCTGCAGGCGTCCACTAGTTTTAGTTATAACAAAAGGTTTTTACCTGCTACCAGCAATTTTTCTATATCCATCCAGGGTTGGCTGGTAGAAAATGCCATTAGGCATTATGTTGGCCCTGTGTTAGCCTATAAGGTGACATGAAAATTAAATAAATAATAAATAAATAAATAAATAAATATCTTGGACATTCTCACACACGGCCATCTGACCCCAAAGTAGGCGCGAGCCTGTGTTATGGGTGTCAGAGACTGATATACATACATAGATATTTTTAAATACATACTTAAATAGATAATATTGACATCCAGACACAGAACAAATACAAGTGTTCGTCACACGAATATTTGTCCTGAGTGGGATTCGAACCCACGACCTTTGGCGCAACAGACAGGGTCACTACCGATTGCGCCAACGGGCCTGCCATAAATAAATAAATAAATAAATAAAAGGTATGTCGGTGTAATAAATGTACAATATCTCTCCACCAGACCGGCGAGCCGTACGTGGACTCGTCGTTCCCCGCGTCGCCGCGCTCGCTGTACTACAACGGCGGCGGCGAGGGCGGGGCCGCGGCGCGCTGGCTCCGCCCCCACCAGATACACGTGGAGGCGGACCACCGGCTGCCCTGGGTAGTGTTCCGGGATCCCAGACCGTCGGACATCTCGCAAGGTAGGAGGACTTACCATGGACCACCGGCGAGCCGTACGTGGACTCGTCGTTCCCCGCGTCGCCGCGCTCGCTGTACTACAACGGCGGCGGCGAGGGCGGGGCCGCGGCGCGCTGGCTCCGCCCCCACCAGATACACGTGGAGGCGGACCACCGGCTGCCCTGGGTAGTGTTCCGGGATCCCAGACCGTCGGACATCTCGCAAGGTAGGAGGACTTACCATGGACCACCGGCGAGCCGTACGTGGACTCGTCGTTCCCCGCGTCGCCGCGCTCGCTGTACTACAACGGCGGCGGCGAGGGCGGGGCCGCGGCGCGCTGGCTCCGCCCCCACCAGATACACGTGGAGGCGGACCACCGGCTGCCCTGGGTAGTGTTCCGGGATCCCAGGCCGTCGGACATCTCGCAAGGTAGGAGGACTTACCGTGGATGACGTGAAGTATTAAATATTCCATCGGTCGGACCACTGAATTGTAAGCAACGGAGGGTGTTGGTAAATTGTTTAGTTAATGTAAACGTTTCACCTACATTTAGAATTGGTTTTAAGTAGATTTTTACTTAGTCGCTTATCGACTATATCACTTCGACAGGGCCGCACTGAAAATCAGCATCATGATTTTTAAGGATCATGACATAATGCTGAGTGCGGTCCATACCTAATAATATTCTATACCATACTGTGTTTTAAGCAAAATAAATTATATTCTTCTTCTTCTAATGTAAGTAAGGGTAGTATAAAGGTTATGTTATATGATAGGATATACTAGGTAATGTGTTAGGATATTAGTAAGTAATGTGTATTGTTGTTAGTTATTTATCTAGTTTTGGTACTTCATTAATAACACCGCCAGCAAAACTACACGAAACGCGGGGTCGCCCTGAAAACCACCGGTCGTAGTTTACCGCGGCCAGTGCTGAGTGCGGCCCGGATTCGTATAGTATTGATTTATTTTTCCTTTTAGTTCATTCTAAGCTTCTCTTTTCATTTGTGTTTTTTTTTGTAAATGATTTGCGGTACTTGTCTTACGAAATAAATACATTTTATTTCTTCTTTCTTTTTTTCTAAATCAAGCCTCTAAAAGTCTAGAATATCTGACCATCCCCCCAGATGCGATAGACAGTATAGTTCTAGTCGCTGGAAATGAATGATGCCTCTAAAGACTGGAATACTCAACCACCCCTACCGCATGGTTCTAGAACTCCGCCCTCACGCACGGAGACGCAAGAGAGAGGCATTGAAATAATTTGACGACTGCGTGACGCGGTGTATCGTATTTTCGTAAGCACACTCGTTATTTTGACGTGACAACGTCTTATAAATTGGTTTGCCGGGTGACACTTCAAGAAACTGCGTTACGCTCCGCTCTCGTTATTCGCTCACAATGAGAGCGAGTGAGAGGCACGCGTCCCTTCCACTCGGGCATGGTTAGCCCGCCTAAGAGCGAGAGAGACGATACGATACGAGACGATATTACTATACGAATGAATATTCACATTAAAATAATTTTACCACTCAAAGTCGTTGTCACGTAAAACTTTCGCCCGTATACCGACTTTACAGGCAACCAATTTTTTTTTTTTTTTAACAGGTGTCCTCGGCAACTGCTGGCTCCTGTCCGCGCTGGCGGTGCTCGCGGAGAGGTCGGCGCTCGTGCGCGGCGTGCTCGTGCGCGCGGAGCCGCCGCGCGGCGCGTACCAGCTGCGGCTGTGCAAGGACGGCCGCTGGCTGACGGTCACCGTGGACGACCTGCTGCCGTGCAACAAGAAGGGGCACCTGGTCTACTCGCAGGTGACACATTGCATGCGTTACATGACACTAGTGGACGCCCGCAGCTTGTCACCGTGGACGACCTGCTGCCGTGCAACAAGAAGGGGCACCTGGTCTACTCGCAGGTGACACACTGCATGCGATACATGACACTAGTGGACACCCGCAGCTTGTCACCGTGGACGACCTGCTGCCGTGCAACAAGAAGGGGCACCTGGTCTACTCGCAGGTGACACATTGCATGCGTTACATGACACTAGTGGACGCCCGCAGCTTGTCACCGTGGACGACCTGCTGCCGTGCAACAAGAAGGGGCACCTGGTCTACTCGCAGGTGACACACTGCATGCGATACATAACACTAGTGGACGACCTGCTGCCGTGCAACAAGAAGGGGCACCTGGTCTACTCGCAGGTGACACACTGCATGCGATACATGACACTAGTGGACACCCGCAGCTTGTCACCGTGGACGACCTGCTGCCGTGCAACAAGAAGGGGCACCTGGTCTACTCGCAGGTGACACATTGCATGCGTTACATGACACTAGTGGACGCCCGCAGCTTGTCACCGTGGACGACCTGCTGCCGTGCAACAAGAAGGGGCACCTGGTCTACTCGCAGGTGACACATTGCATGCGTTACATGACACTAGTGGACGCCCGCAGCTTGTCACCGTGGACGACCTGCTGCCGTGCAACAAGAAGGGGCACCTGGTCTACTCGCAGGTGACTCACTGCATGCGTTACATAACACTAGTGGACACCCGCAGCTTGTCACCGTGGACGACCTGCTGCCGTGCAACAAGAAGGGGCACCTGGTCTACTCGCAGGTGACACATTGCATGCGTTACATGACACTAGTGGACGCCCGCAGCTTGTCACCGTGGACGACCTGCTGCCGTGCAACAAGAAGGGCCACCTGGTCTACTCGCAGGTGACACATTGCATGAATTATATTAGATCGGATTACATAATAAATTCTGCGTTACATAATATCGCCCCACCTACCTCATAACACGAGTGAGGATGGGTGGCGACAGCAAGCTGGAGTCGCTGGATGAGTTTGTGGTCCGGTTGGCGCGTGTTATGTATAACCGCGTCGACAATGGGCCGCATCCCCATCTAAGGGGGATAGCGTCGCTGCACGCGCGCCCCCCTGAGGGCCGACCGCTCCCTGGAGAGCTGTTGGACCTTCTTCCCCCCGACCATCTAGAGGGAATTAGCGGCTAACGGCTAGTAGTACCGCTTGCGCGACGATCGACTGGCTCCCACGCTCAACAGCGGGGAAGTCACCGACCGGGTTTACCCCTGGAGCAATTGCCCGGATTAAGGGGATCTCCCCTAATTCCGAATTCCCTCAACGCAAGAGCGCCCACAGCGCCGCGGAAGAGGAGGAAAGGTCTGCCTATGGGTGGGGGAGGGTCCGGTGTTCTAGTCGTGGGTGACGTCACCACCAGCTGATGAAATTGGAGTACCTACAAATAGTAGCTCGACTCGAAGAACGTGTTACACGACCAAGTGAATCTACGTGTGCATTCAAAGACAAAAGTAAAGTCTAATAATTTATTTCGCTGCGAGGTTGGACACGCTAAGCGAATGTCTAGGTAACTACAAACTACTTAAAGAAAAGAGCATAAAGCAACAAAACATTTATTTACATATAATTAATATATAACCTATTGATCATTGAATGAATATCTAATTCGTAGTGTCTTGTTACACCTTATTTTTAGGTAAATCTTTATTTTACAGGCGAAGAGAAAACAGTTGTGGGTGCCGCTGATAGAGAAGGCCGTTGCGAAGCTACACGGGTGCTACGAAGCGCTGGTGTCCGGCCGAGCTATCGAAGGTACGGTGACAAACTGTCGTGCACACATTGTAATTGTATACGTAATGACCGGCTTGTTGGCGCAATCGGTGGGGATCCTACCTGTTGCGCCAGGGGTCGTAAGTACGAATCCCACTCAGGACAAATATTCGTTTGACGAACACTTGTGTTTGTGTGTTCCTTCCGTATTTATTATTTTCATGACCATTTGGGAGAACTGTCAAAGGCTTGTAAGTGGTAGAGCCTATAGGGAACCAAATAGGTTTTATATGAAACGCCCGCCACGGTACCTAGTACCATTTGTTTTTAAAGCAATTATGTTCCGGTTGGAAAGGTGTGGTTTCCGATTACACTTCTTGAGGGGCGACCATCTTAGTCTTCATGGGTAGCAACACATCTGTGACTGACTTAGAACGAGACCCCTACTAACAAGTACTAACTGGACTATTACTAACACCAACTAACAGGACTAACTATCGCCAACAGTCCCCAGTTCGCATACCTACCAACGAACCAACTAATGTTCTAATTAACTCTCTCAAGTAATTGGACTAACCATCCCAGTCCCTAATTGAGTGTTGTTCAAAGTCAGTCACAGTTGTCATGGGCGGCAGCGGATGGGTGGTGCTGCAAGCCCGTTTGGTATCTTGTATCCGTAAAAATAAAAAAAGCAGAAACTTTGCATTTCTCACAGATAGCACGATACGTTTTTTCCCATAGGTCTGTGCACACTAACGGGCGCGCCGTGCGAGTCGGTGTCGCTGCAGGCGGGGGGCGCGGGCGGCGGCAGCGGGGGCGGGGCGCCGCTCGAGCAGCTCGACCGCGACCTGGTGTGGGCGCAGCTGCTGTCCTCGCGGCAGGCGTGCTTCCTCATGGGCGCCAGCTGCGGCGGGGGCAACATGAAGGTACAACCTAGAAACATAGGTCTGTGCACACTAACGGGCGCGCCGTGCGAGTCGGTGTCGCTGCAGGCGGGGGGCGCGGGCGGCGGCAGCGGGGGCGGGGCGCCGCTCGAGCAGCTCGACCGCGACCTGGTGTGGGCGCAGCTGCTGTCCTCGCGGCAGGCGTGCTTCCTCATGGGCGCCAGCTGCGGCGGGGGCAACATGAAGGTCGGTGGTCGGTCCGGGGTTACTTACGTCGAGAACGGATGACGTCATTACAGGATCTCGAATAGCTTTTTGCGCGTGAGCACGCGATTGGTGGATTGTGTTGCGAGGTTGCGATTGGTTCCCTTTCTATACTAATATTATAAAGAGGAAACATTTATTTGTAATGTTTTCACACAAAAACTACTGGACCGATTTCAAAAATTCTTTCACCATTAGAAAGCTGTATCTTCACTGATGACATAGGCTATATAAAATTACTAGATGGAAACGAAACTATTTTTATGTCTAATTCCACGCGAGCGAAGCTGCGATATAAAATAATATAATTTAAACAGTTGAATTAATCAAACTCTTCATAATTTGCAGGTGGACGAGGAAGAGTACCAGCGCCTCGGCCTGCGCCCTCGCCACGCGTACTCCGTCCTGGACGTGGTGGAGGTGGGCGGCGCGGCGGCGGTGCGGCTGCTGCGCCTGCGCAACCCGTGGGGGCACTACACGTGGCGCGGCGCGTGGGCGCACGGCTGCCCGCGCTGGACGGACGCGCTGCGCCGCGCGCTGCCCGCGCACGCGGACCGCGACCAGGGCGTGTTCTGGATCAGCTTCGAGGACGTCCTCAAGTGAGTACGGCCCCCGCCGCGCGACCCGTGGGGGCACTACACGTGGCGCGGCGCGTGGGCGCACGGCTGCCCGCGCTGGACGGACGCGCTGCGCCGCGCGCTGCCCGCGCACGCGGACCGCGACCAGGGCGTGTTCTGGATCAGCTTCGAGGACGTTCTCAAGTGAGTACGGCCCCCGCCGCGCGACCCGTGGGGGCACTACACGTGGCGCGGCGCGTGGGCGCACGGCTGCCCGCGCTGGACGGACGCGCTGCGCCGCGCGCTGCCCGCGCACGCGGACCGCGACCAGGGCGTGTTCTGGATCAGCTTCGAGGACGTTCTCAAGTGAGTACGGCCCCCGCCGCGCGACCCGTGGGGGCACTACACGTGGCGCGGCGCGTGGGCGCACGGCTGCCCGCGCTGGACGGACGCGCTGCGCCGCGCGCTGCCCGCGCACGCGGACCGCGACCAGGGCGTGTTCTGGATCAGCTTCGAGGACGTTCTCAAGTGAGTACGGCCCCCGCCGCGCGACCCGTGGGGGCACTACACGTGGCGCGGCGCGTGGGCGCACGGCTGCCCGCGCTGGACGGACGCGCTGCGCCGCGCGCTGCCCGCGCACGCGGACCGCGACCAGGGCGTGTTCTGGATCAGCTTCGAGGACGTCCTCAAGTGAGTACGGCCCCCGCCGCGCGACCCGTGGGGGCACTACACGTGGCGCGGCGCGTGGGCGCACGGCTGCCCGCGCTGGACGGACGCGCTGCGCCGCGCGCTGCCCGCGCACGCGGACCGCGACCAGGGCGTGTTCTGGATCAGCTTCGAGGACGTTCTCAAGTGAGTACGGCCCCCGCCGCGCGACCCGTGGGGGCACTACACGTGGCGCGGCGCGTGGGCGCACGGCTGCCCGCGCTGGACGGACGCGCTGCGCCGCGCGCTGCCCGCGCACGCGGACCGCGACCAGGGCGTGTTCTGGATCAGCTTCGAGGACGTTCTCAAGTGAGTACGGCCCCCGCCGCGCGACCCGTGGGGGCACTACACGTGGCGCGGCGCGTGGGCGCACGGCTGCCCGCGCTGGACGGACGCGCTGCGCCGCGCGCTGCCCGCGCACGCGGACCGCGACCAGGGCGTGTTCTGGATCAGCTTCGAGGACGTCCTCAAGTGAGTACGGCCCCCGCCGCGCGACCCGTGGGGGCACTACACGTGGCGCGGCGCGTGGGCGCACGGCTGCCCGCGCTGGACGGACGCGCTGCGCCGCGCGCTGCCCGCGCACGCGGACCGCGACCAGGGCGTGTTCTGGATCAGCTTCGAGGACGTTCTCAAGTGAGTACGGCCCCCGCCGCGCGACCCGTGGGGGCACTACACGTGGCGCGGCGCGTGGGCGCACGGCTGCCCGCGCTGGACGGACGCGCTGCGCCGCGCGCTGCCCGCGCACGCGGACCGCGACCAGGGCGTGTTCTGGATCAGCTTCGAGGACGTTCTCAAGTGAGTACGGCCCCCGCCGCGCGACCCGTGGGGGCACTACACGTGGCGCGGCGCGTGGGCGCACGGCTGCCCGCGCTGGACGGACGCGCTGCGCCGCGCGCTGCCCGCGCACGCGGACCGCGACCAGGGCGTGTTCTGGATCAGCTTCGAGGACGTCCTCAAGTGAGTACGGCCCCCGCCGCGCGACCCGTGGGGGCACTACACGTGGCGCGGCGCGTGGGCGCACGGCTGCCCGCGCTGGACGGACGCGCTGCGCCGCGCGCTGCCCGCGCACGCGGACCGCGACCAGGGCGTGTTCTGGATCAGCTTCGAGGACGTTCTCAAGTGAGTACGGCCCCTGCTGCCAGACGGTGGGGACATTACACGTGGCTGCGGTGACGTGGGAGCAGTGAACGTGTCTGCTGCGCATGCGCAGCTGATTTTTCACGCTCGCTAGAACAGCACCCGTCGGAGGTTTTGTGGCCATGGCCACTGTGTAAACAGCGATGTGTAACGCTGTTGACTGACCAGTAAAATCCAGCTTTTCTCCGCGCCTGCTATACTAATTTATCACGCTGTTTTATCAACGAAGAAGGAGGTCTTTCGTCAATGTATCAAAAAATTACTTCCTAAATAATGGTCAGTTATGTTTTGATGGTTAGGTTAGGTTAGCTAGCACGAACTGCACTTTCATCTATTAAAAAAATCGCATTTACGTGAACAAAATGCCGATATAAATAAATAAATAAAATAAAATTAATGATTCCCATTCGAAAATATGTTGAAATTTTTAATGATTTTGATTTCCATGAACTTTTTCCTTCCGTTTTCCAGATACTTCGACTGCATAGACATCTGCAAGGTGCGCGTGGGCTGGCACGAGGTGCGGCTGGCGGGCATACTGCCACCTATGTCGTCCACGCGGCACCTCACGTGCCTCCTGCTCACCGCCACGCAGCCGACCGAGGTGGACTTCACGCTGTTCCAGGAGGGGCAGCGGTGAGTCGTCTGTCTTCGTCCCTGTAGCTACGGGACCAGAATAGCCGCATTGGAGCAGCGTGGTGTAGTATGCTCTAGACCTCCTACAGCAGTGTCTGTGGGGGAGACCCGTGCCCAGCAGTGGGACGTCTATGGGTCGCGTATCAGCCCCTGCCTGTCGTAAGGCGACTAAAGGGGGACTTCTGGGAATGCGGGCGGTGAGAGAGGGAGCTCGAATCGTCCAACATGTGACCCCGGGAAAGACGACGCTGTTTGTGGTTGTACAGCGTTGTGTAAACCGGGAAGAGCCCGTCTTGGGCGCAGCGCCGGAGGGGACCGGCGCGTTCTACATGAGATCCCGGAGCCCTCCTGTAGCACCGGAGTAGGCCACCTAGCGGGTTTACGAAGGTGGCCTACTCCGACGACGTTCGGGTACCTTTTCAAGGTTTCCCACTCGTTAGACAAAAAAAAGGTCATCTGTCTTCACCCTGTCACTGCTCTGATGGACTTAAGCCTCTTTCAAAGTACGCCACTGAACCGGTCTTCTAGGTATTATAGACTAACATGTCTGTTTGGCGCTGTCATCTATACTAATATTATAAAGAGGAAAGAGGAAACAAGTGTTAAACTATGCTTCTTAAACTTTTATTTCATTGCTTATGGGATTGACTTTATCACAACTCTGAACAACGGGATCTGGTCAAGATCAAGTTCTGAGAAAAAGTTCTTGATGAAATAAAAAAAAATCAATTTCAATTTCAGGAACTCGGCGAAGAGTCAGCGCTCTCAACTGGACCTGTGCGTGGTGGTGTTCCGCACCAAGTCCGGCCCCAGCGCGCAGATTGGGAAGCTGGTGGCGCATAGCAAGCGGCAGGTTGGTCCCGTTCTTTCCTTCTTTTTCCCTTTCACTCATAACTATCTCTCTCTCCCTCTCCCTCTCCCTCTCTCTCTCTCCCTCTCTCTCTCTCTCTCTCTCTCTCTCTCTCTCCCTCTCTCTCTCTCTCTCTCTCTCTCTCCCTCTCTCTCTCTCTCTCTCTCATACATTTCCTGCTGTTATATGATTTTTATTATTTAGAGGACTCCTCGGACATAGTCTACTTTTCAATTGAAAAAAAAAGTGTTGTAAAGGGTTCAAAAGTTGAAAAGTTGTATGAAAGTATTGTCATTTTCAGAACTAGAAGCATAAAATTTATATTTTAGGCTGTTGTAGATATAGTAGATATAAATAAATATGGCATTCAAAGTTTGTAAAAATGTTACCCTTAAGGGTGTAAAATAAACCTATAATATTTGTGAAGCTAAGCTAAGTTAACGCGTTAAGAAGAATCTATCATTATGTCCAATTCCACGCGAGCGAAGCTGCGGGCGTCCACTAGTGTGTAATAATATAACCATCTCTCCTTCCCAGGTCCGCGGCTTCGTCGGCTGCCACAAGATGCTCGAGAAGGGTTTCTACCTAGTAGTATGTCTTGCCTTCAACCACTGGCACACCGGCCTCGAGCTGGCCGACAGCGGCGCCTGGCCGCGCCACGTGCTCGCCGCGCACTCCTCCAAGCCGCTGGCGGTGGAGCGGCCCTCGCTGCACCCGCACATCCTGGCCGACGCGATCATAGGGCTGACGCTCGCGCGCGGCCAGCGGCACGAGGGGAGACAGGGGATGACCGCCTACTACCTCACCAAGGTAAACAACCACTGGCACGCCGGCCTCGAGCTGGCCGACAGCGGCGCCTGGCCGCGCCACGTGCTCGCCGCGCACTCCTCCAAGCCGCTGGCGGTGGAGCGGCCCTCGCTGCACCCGCACATCCTGGCCGACGCGATCATAGGGCTGACGCTCGCGCGCGGCCAGCGGCACGAGGGGAGACAGGGGATGACCGCTTACTATCTCACCAAGGTAAGGATGCAGAAAACTTATAGCTGGTCTACAGAGCTGAGCCGACTCAGCGACTTGTTCAGCGACTCGAACGATGTGATGCCATATTTTATTAATATCTAAAATGACAATACTTTCATACGACCCTCCTTTTCAACACTTTTTTTTCCAATAAATTAGTAATCCTTTCTCAGGTTCTAGACTATTTGTGTACCAAATTTTATTTAAATCGGTTCAGTAGTTTTGGTGTGAAAGCGAGACAGACATACAGAAAGACAGTGTTACATTCGCATTTATAATATGAGTATGGATTTTTATTTAAATTTTCCGCCAAATTAATAAATAATCTTAATCAGATGTCTTTGATAACTTGAATTTACTCTATACGAAAATATATACTATTCCAATCATAGATATAAGAAGTAGTAAGAAAGAAGCAGATCTGCCATAGCCGCTGTAAAAGTGAAGCTTTGAAAACGTCCCAAATATGCTGTTCGCTCAGCGTCGCTCAAGGCGACGAGCTGAACGTCATGAAGCACATTTTTTACATAAAATCATTGATTGCAACTTATTATTATTTTAATAATCCATGCTCATATCCCTGTCCCAGGGCTGGGCGGGCCTGGTGGTGATGGTGGAGAACCGGCACACCGACAAGTGGATCCACGTGAAGTGCGACTGCCAGGAGAGCTACAACGTGGTGTCGACGCGCGGCGAGCTCAAGACCATCGACTCGGTGCCGCCACTGCACCGGTCGGTGATCTATATTATTAAGGGCGGATTCGACCAAACGAGAATAAATTTTATCCGTAGAATAAGGCGCCATATGATCGCCTTCGCGATTTTTTGTTCTATCATTCGTCAGAAGAAGCTGTCATGCCAAAGCAAAATTAACACATGATTGACAGCTTTCAGCTCGCTACTTTAAAATTATCCCTGGTATAGTTACGCGCGTGTAAGTCTGTTTGGTCGAATCCGCCCTTAGATACATTACACTATGCCATGAAATTTGTCATCAAGTTAAGGATTAATGTCAGCGCCATCTGTTGACGATATGCCAGATAACTTTCCAATAAACGTCCAAATAATTTCAAGGAAACATTATTTTGGGATGAGAACTATCCTATGTGCTAAGCTAAGTTATCGTCTACCTATGTGCAAGTTTCATCCAATTGCGTGACTGAGTTTCACATTTTAATATTAGTAGGATAGTATTTAGACATGTCTGAAAAAACTGGTTACATTATGAATAATCTAAGACCGCGCGAAGTTTGGATGCGAAAATATATCGTACGTAAACGTATGATCGTGATCGTACGAATTTAGTGCGCATACTGAAAACGAATCGATTCAATGTGATCGAAAGAGTCAAGCAACGACGGGCGCGGTCGGTTTGTGGATGGGTAGTGGCAAAATTTCATGGACGTTACCGTGCTTCGGAGGGCACGTAAAGCCGTCGGTCCCGGTTGTTTTCAATGCTGGAAACAGTCGTTAAGCCTTGTCGAAGACCTTCGGGTGGCTTGAAAACATTCGACACTGGGTTGGCCACTAACCCCTCCACCAATCCGCATTCGAGCACCGTGTTGGAGTATGCTCTAGATCTCCCGCAGAAGTGTCTGTGGGGGAGACCCGTGCCCAGCAGTGGGACTTCTATGGGTCGCAGCGAAAGCAGCGAGCGAAAGGAAATATGGTCCATGAAATTTAGCCACTAGCGTTCACCCATCCACAAAATGACCGCGCCCGTCGTCGCTTAAATCTTACGATCACGTTGAATCGACTCGAGACATTGGGTTATGGACGCTACATTTCCTATTCTATAGGATATCCATATATTCTACTAGCTTTTACCCGCGGCTCCGCCCGCGTGGTCAAAGGGAATTAACAATTAGTTGTTTATCATATTTGTGGTGGATGAATAATGACAGTTAAAGATACTTAGAGGAACCAGAGATAATGCTGACCGCAGATAAAGGGTACCTACGTAAGGTACGCCATCTATTAACAACATCCGGAACTAAATATCTAGCAAATAACAAAACATCGATATCTTCCCATGGGGATGTTTTACCGCGGTAAAAAGTAGCCTACGTCACTCTCCACCCTCCTCACTATCTCCACA
Source organism: Carterocephalus palaemon (assembly GCA_944567765.1). Taxonomy (NCBI): domain Eukaryota; kingdom Metazoa; phylum Arthropoda; class Insecta; order Lepidoptera; family Hesperiidae; genus Carterocephalus; species Carterocephalus palaemon. Next base: position 10,172,477 of record OX155658.1, read on the forward strand.
CACAAAAACCATACCATATAATAGCTTCGTTGCGACGTGAAAGCCGGACAAACAAACAAACACACTTTCACATTTATAATATTAGTATGGATTAGATTGCATAATGCCCGCAGCTTCGCCCGCGGAAAAAGTGTAATCAAAGTCAAGTCAAAGTCAAAGTCAAATAATTTATTTCGCTATGAAGTGATTAGACATTCTTAACGAAAGTCTAGGTAACTCAAACTACTTAAAGATACAAGTATAATGCTATTCTAACTGATCTAAAGAATATCATTATAATCAAGTTAAGAATTAATATGACTGGATGATGGGATTGACATTCGCTTACGACTAATTAGTCGTATTAGATTAGTTAGTGGCCCCCCAGTTCAACAATAGCTTTATCCGACCATATTTCCGTTCCAGCCAGGTGATAATAGTCCTCACCCAGCTGGAGGGCAGCGGCGGGTTCTCCATAGCCCACCGGCTCACCCACCGGCTGGCGGCGGGCGCGCGCCTGCAGGACTGGGCGCCGCGCGCGGACCACGAGCCGCGCCACCGGCCGCCGCTCGCGCGCCGCCTGCACGGGCTGCACGCGCCCCGGCTGATCACGTAGCCCGGGTAGGATGGAGAGGAGATGAGCTGGAGATGAGCTCGCGTTCAGCCAGGTGATGATAGTCCTCACCCAGCTGGAGGGCAGCGGCGGGTTCTCCATAGCGCACCGGCTCACCCACCGGCTGGCGGCGGGCGCGCGCCTGCAGGACTGGGCGCCGCGCGCGGACCACGAGCCGCGCCACCGGCCGCCGCTCGCGCGCCGCCTGCACGGGCTGCACGCGCCCCGGCTGATCACGTAGACCGGGTAGGATGGAGAGGAGATGAGCTGGAGATGAGCTCGCGTTCAGCCGGGTGATGATAGTCCTCACCCAGCTGGAGGGCAGCGGCGGGTTCTCCATAGCGCACCGGCTCACCCACCGGCTGGCGGCGGGCGCGCGCCTGCAGGACTGGGCGCCGCGCGCGGACCACGAGCCGCGCCACCGGCCGCCGCTCGCGCGCCGCCTGCACGGGCTGCACGCGCCCCGGCTGATCACGTAGCCCGGGTAGGATGGAGAGGAGATGAGCTGGAGATGAGCTCGCGGTCCAGCCGGGTGATAACAGTCCTCACCCAGCTGGAGGGCAGCGGCGGGTTCTCCATAGCCCACCGGCTCACCCACCGGCTGGCGGCGGGCGCGCGCCTGCAGGACTGGGCGCCGCGCGCGGACCACGAGCCGCGCCACCGGCCGCCGCTCGCGCGCCGCCTGCACGGGCTGCACGCGCCCCGGCTGATCACGTAGCCCGGGTAGGATGGAGAGGAGATGTGATGGAGATGAGCTTGCGGTCCAGCCGGGTGATAGTCCTCACCCAGCTGGAGGGCAGCGGCGGGTTCTCCATAGCGCACCGGCTCACCCACCGGCTGGCGGCGGGCGCGCGCCTGCAGGACTGGGCGCCGCGCGCGGACCACGAGCCGCGCCACCGGCCGCCGCTCGCGCGCCGCCTGCACGGGCTGCACGCGCCCCGGCTGATCACGTAGCCCGGGTAGGATGGAGAGGAGATGAGCTGGAGATGAGCTCGCGCTCCAGCCGGGTGATGATAGTCCTCACCCAGCTGGAGGGCAGCGGCGGGTTCTCCATAGCGCACCGGCTCACCCACCGGCTGGCGGCGGGCGCGCGCCTGCAGGACTGGGCGCCGCGCGCGGACCACGAGCCGCGCCACCGGCCGCCGCTCGCGCGCCGCCTGCACGGGCTGCACGCGCCCCGGCTGATCACGTAGCCCGGGTAGGATGGGGAGGAGATGAGGTGGAGATGAGCTTGCGTTTATACGTACCCGGATAGAGACTTTAGGAATTATCGATTCTGTTAGTGGCAGGGTTGCACGGGATAATTATCAAGATAATTACGTACTGATAATTATTAATGATAATAACGTAGACTGATGGATGGATGGATGGATGGATAGAGACCCGGATAAGAGGTAGATAAGCTTGCATTTACCATACCGAGATAGAGACTTTAGGAATTAACGATACTGTAAATGGAGTGGAATTTACAACACTTGAGATAAGGTTGCATTTACCATACCCGGAATAGACTTTTGGAAATACCGGGCTGCACGCGCCCAGGCTGATCACGTAGCCCGGGTAGGATGGCGTGGAGATGAGATGGAGATGAGCTCGCGTTCCAGCCGGGTGATGATAGTCCTCACCCAGCTGGAGGGCAGCGGCGGGTTCTCCATAGCGCACCGGCTCACCCACCGGCTGGCGGCGGGCGCGCGCCTGCAGGACTGGGCGCCGCGCGCGGACCACGAGCCGCGCCACCGGCCGCCGCTCGCGCGCCGCCTGCACGGGCTGCACGCGCCCCGGCTGATCACGTAGCCCGGGTAGGATGGAGAGGAGATGAGGTGGAGATGAGCTCGCGCTCCAGCCGGGTGATAGTCCTCACCCAGCTGGAGGGCAGCGGCGGGTTCTCCATAGCGCACCGGCTCACCCACCGGCTGGCGGCGGGCGCGCGCCTGCAGGACTGGGCGCCGCGCGCGGACCACGAGCCGCGCCACCGGCCGCCGCTCGCGCGCCGCCTGCACGGGCTGCACGCGCCCCGGCTGATCACGTAGCCCGGGTAGGATGGAGAGGAGATGAGCTGGAGATGAGCTCGCGTCCAGCCGGGTGATAATAGTCCTCACCCAGCTGGAGGGCAGCGGCGGGTTCTCCATAGCCCACCGGCTCACCCGGCTAGCCCGGGTAGGATGAGGTGGAGATGAGCTTGCGTTTATACGTACCCGGATAGAGACTTTCGCAGGCTTATTACGTTGCCCGGATATAGCCGGAGAGCTGGCACCAATTTTTCGGTAGGTATTTGAGGCAAGCTGAAAACATGTCCAACGCCTCTCCCATCATACCCCAACACGGAACTGCAGACCTGGCTGGTGAGTAGCGGGGCAAAATCAAAACCTATGTAAATTAAAAAAAAAAAAATCCAATTTTTTTTTTATATTCTGTAAACATTGGACTACAACTTATAAAAATTACATATTACCTCAAATATATGTTTGGAAATAAATTTTTTTTTTTTTAAATTTATATAGGGGTCGATTTTGTCCCGCTACTCACCAGCCAGGTCTGCAGTTCCGTGTTGGGGTATAATAGGAGAGGCGTTGGACAAGTTTTCAGCTTGCCTCAAATACCTACCGAAAAATTGATGCCAGCTCTTGGACCAATAGGATGAAGAAAGAAAGAAAGAAAAACTTTATTTGTGCAGTCTGATTGCAACAAAGATAACACACAGACTCCATACAATTCTGCTCGTCTATATTAAAATACAGCTTATATCTAAATGTTATCCCTGTTGCATTGAGTGCAACAAAAAGGTCAACACAGCATTATGTTGTTGGCTATGAAAAAGAAACCAACAACATGACATGGAGACTAGGTTGCGTTTACTCGTACCCGGATAGAGACTTTCGCAGGCTTATTACGTAGCCCGGATAACATGGAGATGAGCTTGCATTTACTCGTACCCGGATAGAGACTTTCGCAGGCTTATTACGTAGCCCGGATAACATGGAGATGAGCTTGCATTTACTCGTACCCTGATAGAGACCCGGATAAGAGGAAGATAAGCTTGCATTTACCATACCGGGATAGAGACTTAACGATTCTGTAAATGAGTGTAATTTACCACACTGAGATAAGATAGAGTCAGTTCGTTACATATAAATTTCCTTCAAAGTCTTACACAATCTGCCTTATTCATAATAAATTAATAAACCTATTTTAGCAATAGAGAGTTCTGTTCCTTTTTTCAAACTTCAAACTTCAGAATTCGAAAGACAAAAAAAAAACCTTATAGCTTTAATTAAGGGATTCTTGCCAATTTAATATATAGTTTAATTTCGACCTAATTACCACAAAGTTAACGTTATTTAAATTATTAACTATCACGTTTTGATTTTCTAATTGAATTTTACTATTTTGTTGTTATGAATAACTATTGAACTTATAAAATTAAATGCGTTCATGATAATGTTTACTTAATTGTACGCTTATTCTGACTAATATTATGCGTTGAAATCTATATGAAAATTGAATTTGAATTACAAAATAGTCTCGTCTCTCGTCTGCGGGGGAAACCCGTGCCCAGCAGTGGGAAGTCTGTGTGTTGCAGCACTGTTACGTTCAAGTTGCTGTTTGAATATCAAACCTAGCGTATCTATGGTTGTTCCCAGATAAGAAACCCGCTGATTATATTTCAAACTAGTGGACGCCCGCAGCTTCGCTCGCGTTACACATTCACTAACTTCAAAAACGGCAAAGCTTCATACTAACTTTGCACCCCCGTTTTACCCCCTTAGGGGATGAATTTTCAAATTTTTCTCGCCGTAAAAACCATCCTTGAACTTCAACGAACATTTTAAAAAAATAATTGGCCAAATCGGTCCAGGCGTTGTTGAGTTATGCGCTTACCAACACATTTTGCGATTCATTTTTATTATATAGAAGATGTATGTGAGATGTTCCTGTATTCAAATTCAACACAAATGGAGTTGTGGGCAACGGCATATGACTGCAACCTATTTGAGACTTACTGCAAGGCGTTAGTCTCTCTTCACTATTGAGATGTCGTGGAACTTACTTCCACCACTATGCTCCACGATTATAGAGGTCGCGTGACAGAAACAATCGGATAATAATGACTGTACAATACAATACAATACATGCTAAAACATAATGAATTAACAGATTATATGCACCAAGTGTATTTTTGGACAGAAATAGATTAAGACACGTGAGTTTAATTAATAAATTAATGTTAATTAAAGTAATATATTCATACACTAGCATAAAATAAGCAAATATCTTTGTATAAAAACATGTCATAAACACATTTTTTCATGAATATTGACTTAAGAATAGCATTTGTTGTATGTAGTCGGTACTTAGCTCTCTTTAAGGTGTACACTATGGTATGATTTATACAGTCTCAGTGATCTAGTCTTTTGTGGAATACAATAAGGTTTAATATCGCGTAATCAATTTTAATGTTTATCATAGAATTTTTTGACAGCGATACTTTTTATCGGGGTAGTGATAGAAAGAAATAGAATTGGGTAGAGAAGTTATAAATATGTTATAAAGCGACGTATATTTAAGTGCAAGACAGCATGGAATAAAAATGAAAGACATATTCACAATGGATTTGGAAAGGGCAATCTTTATGTTAACGCAGTTATGACAAAAAAAAAATCAATAATTCGGTCCAACTATTCGGAAAAATAAATAAGTACTTATTATATTTTTGGCTCTGTCTATGTTTTAGAATATTATTTTTTTATTGTATTGTTATAAATTAATTAATATGTAGTATTAATGTACTCGATTGAACGCTTATTTTAGCTAATATTATGATGTATTTTTTTAAATTGATGTGAAATCTTGGATTAATTTATTTGTTATTAGGTTTGTGAATGTGATGTGAATGTGTCCTAATTTCATTACTGTTTAGTATAATTTTATATATTATACAGTATTTTTTAATACTTTAATCCTGGCAGGTGTCTTGACTTCGAATCTCAAAATATTTATTTAAATGAAAATAAAATTTAGTGAATCGATTACAAAATGTCATTTAAATATCTTTGATTTGGTTCCCGATATTGAAATGTCACTAAAATTTTAATGTTTCATTACTCCTTGAGGCCTCAAATGACATATATTGAAATGTATTTTATGTATGAACGCTTGTTATGTTATCCATTCGCGGGCGAAGCGATATCGATACGATACCATTGTATGCTTTTCTTATAAACAGATCGGGAAGTGTATGCGAAATTTGTACCTTGTTTGTAGGCTGTAGAAAAATACATGGGTTTCTCTTCGAGTGGGTGTACAGTTTGTCCGAGTTAGTCCGAGTTAGTCTGGTATGGATGGTGCATCTACGATGTTTTCTATTCGAGTTTTTTGAAATATTAATATATTTTGTAGAGGCGACCATATTAGTCCTCGTGGATTGAGATTGGAATGAGAACCTGGAGTTTTGTTCCAGGTCTGTCTGTCTGTCTGTCACTGGCGCCAGCGAATGGGTGCAGCTCCATACTATCTTATATATATCTAAATATAAATAATGTCTCGTGTTTAGGAAGCGTTCATAATGTATGTTTAACGAGATGTGTCGTGATTTCATTCCAATACTCATTCTGTATAATTTTTTTAAGACAATTTTTAAATCTTTATTTTTATATCGATATATGTTGGAACTATTAATTATTCTTGCCATTATGTTGTGACAACGATTAATTTATGCTAGTTTTAAACAGGTCTGTGTAGGGCCAATGGCGATAGTGCAATATGAATGTGGATTGTTGATGTAAAAGATAGTATTTTTACTAAAACTTATTACGTATTACGTTATTACTTATAGCGTTTTCAGCACAAAATCGGCACATAACAGCAGTCCGTATGTTCAATTCAGATTGTAAAGCGACGTGCACACAAGACGTGATAATGATATTGAGTAAATATTTTTATACTAAACATTAAACTGCCTTATAATATGTGTGAGTGTAAATTAGGATTAACTGCAATTAATTCATTTGATAATGCTATTTGTATCGACTTACGATTGGTGTATTTTACAGCTAGTTTCATATACATTCAAGAACTATTAAGTAGGTACTAGCTGGGGAAATGCTTCCACGATCTGTAAAAATAAATGTTTGTTCGGACATAATAAATCTGAATTCAGTGCACGGACTGTTAAATGTAAGGATAGTAAGTAATCAATGTAACGTAGTCAATATATCGTTTATATTATTACGTATAGTTAGAAATGCGACACGAATCGAACGGAAATAGACCTTGTGTACTTGTGAATACAGTCTTTTATTAATACAGTGTTGGTCTCTTGAATGTAGTGTTGTGTCGCAAGTATTGTACATTCTTACACGTGTAAAAAGTCCCTATTCACTGTGCTGTAAGGTTGTCATTGTCGTAGCACGTACGTGTGTGTGAAGTTATAATTATTATTCAATGAACAAAATAATTTGTACCTACACAAAGTAAGCTTCGTAATAAAAATTTAAATGTTGAAGGATTTTTCGATGATTGTTGGTTGATTTTTCTCGCAATAGAATTTTATAATAAGATTTTTCATTAGCAACGTGTCGTTCTGGCTGTTTTTTGCTCCGAATGAGATAAAAATTAAAAAAAAAAATATTTTTTTTTCATAACTGATTTTTATCATTTGCATTTGGCGTTGACAAGATGCCACTAAAATTTTTGTCTATATCCACAAGACAAGTATCTAAGTAAATAATTCGTAATTTAATATGTATGTTTATAAAATGTTTATTACAAACCAGTTGAGTTTGGGGCAAGAAACGGTCGAGCGAAGGTTTTGTACACGCCTCTGTATCAGTCGTAAGAGTTGTATGTACTAGGAGGCTTGTTTACGCGGTAGTGATGAGTTTGCATGTCATATTATCTAATGATAAGGGAATTAAATATTTAAATTTCATATTGACTTTCAATTTAAAACCTCGTTTTGGGTGTAATAGGTACTTGCCTAATTCGCAGTGGTGACATTGGCTCTATAACTCGCCTGAATTCACGCGCAGTGGTGACAGCCCCCATTGGCTATATAACTCGGCTCTGATTCGAGTGGCTGTGGGTTCAAACCCAAGCGGCACGCACCAATGACTTTTCTAAGTATGAGCGATATGTCACCTGCAATGGTAAAGGGAAACACTGTTTGAATTCTTCACGCTGCTGCAACCCATAGACGTCCCACTGCTGGGTACGGGTTTCCCCCACAGACAGCTGCGGGAGGTCTAAAGCATACTCCACCACGCTGCTTGAATTCGGATTGGTGGAGGGGTTAGTGACCAACCCAGTGTCGAATGTTCTCAAGCCACCTGAAGTTCATCGAAAAGGCTTAGCGACTGGTTTCACCGTTGAAAACAACCGGGACCGATGGCTTAACGTGCCCTCCGAAGCACGGTAGCGTCCAAGAAATTTGCCACCAGCGGTCACCCATACACAAACCGACTGCGCCCGTCGTTGCTTAACTCTCTAAATCGACGGGAGCCATTATGGACTCATGAATTCTTCATAAAGTTCCCGAAGACATGTGAAATCTGCCAATGAGGTGGACTGACGACCTGAAGAAGACAGCGGGAAAACGTTGGATTCAGAGGGCGCAGGATCGGGAGGAGTGGCGACGATTGAGGGAGGCCTATGTCCAGCAGTGGACCCATAAAGGCTGATGCATGGACATTTTGCATAAACTTTTTTGATGTGAGTAGAAGAAAACAAGAACTTAATAATAATTTAAAAGGTTAAAATCTTATTTTTACTTTTTTATTGTAAGTAATTGCTTATTGTTTTATGTTCATTTAATATGATATGTTAGTCATTTAAGTTATTTTTTTTTATATACCGCAAATACGACTGCTCAAAAAAAATAAGGGCTACGCTGAAAACCAGCAGTCGCGGTTCTCTCAGTACCACGGCACAGGCTGAGAGTACAGCTGTAGTCTTATTTTGTCTGTTTGTAACTTAGGCTTATATTTTTCTTTTGTTTATTTAATTCTTTTATTGTACCTTTGGGACAAAATAAAGATTTTCTTTCTATCTTTCTTTCTTTCTTAAAAAATTTTGCTCGTGCGACATTATCGTCTTGTCGTTTGTGATACAATGCACAATTTCCCGGCCAAAATGAAATCCGTCGCTCATAATGACGTGGAATTAGCAAAAGACCTTGCCTAGATGTGGCAGGATCTGACAATTATTATTTTATTTGACTTGAAAATAAATTTATGGAGCCATAACGGGTTCGTGCACCAAATTCCGCCAGTGAAATGTTTTTAAATCACTAGTAGGTACTTTGCTCTAAATTGGTAAAGATTGATTTTAAATGTGTAATTTTAACGGAATTTTAAAATTGATATTTAGTAGACCCTTGTATATTTTATGCATAATAATTATCAGATTCTCTTTGTATTGGTAGATATTTGGTTAGAGAAGTCCTTTCAAATTTTTATGAAAAATAATGGAGAAATTAAGAGTTTTAAATTTTTAGTCAGAATCGTTGTGAAGTTTACGAAATCAAATATTGCAATTTTAAATAACTAGGCGTAATGGATAACGCCAGTTTGTGTTGATATCTAGTATAATCATCATAAATATATTAATTACACACGTTTTAGGGATTTTTGGGGTGCTGCTTGATGTTTTCGAGTAAACTGGATCTCAGGCATGCAGGTTGCCTCATTGTTTGTTTCTTCACTGACACAAAAAGACAGTAAGATTCTTAAAACCAACTAAATAAATAAACGCGCACACCTTAATAGAAAGGCAATTTTGCGTAAATACAGGTAAAAGGATGAAGACTAATTTTTTATACCTTCCCACGATACCTTCTCTGAAAAAAGTTATATCTCCATCCAAGGGGATGTCAACGAGATGGTACCGGAAATGACCGGTTGATGGCGCTTCCTGTCGCGTTGCCGCTCTATCACTCTGTTGGAATGTCATTCTCTTTGAAATATTTCTTACCTATGTTTTTTTTGTGGTAGTGCTGTAGAGCTTAGTGGTTAACAATTCTATTTATCTGGACAACTCTCACGATTTATATTAACACTAGTGGACGCCCGCAGCTTCGCTCGCATGTTATTAGACATGTTCGTATACACCTAGTAATATTATATAGCCTATGTCACTCCTCAGTAAAGATGCAGCTTTCTAATGGTGAAAGAATTTTTGAAATTGGTCCGGTAGTTTTTGTGTAAAAACATTAAAAACACATATTTCCTCTTTATAATATTAGTATAGATCTTAGATTAATTGTATGTAACTAATCTAAGGTATAGATATCTAATGAATTGTACCTACCGGATCAAAGGCATTGCAAATTGTACATGGCACTTGCTATTATTTACAACATAAATGTAGGAATCAAGCTACGTGCTTATATTATATATTATTTACCTACTATATACTTACTATGTTCACGCCGCGTCGTATCAGCCGTTCCCTATGGACTGTCTCGTCTCAAACGTCTACAAACAGAATTGCAGAACTGAATTCATTTTATACTATCAATCGTGGATACTGAGTGAATTTCAAGTGGGTGTTGAAGGCCAAGATTTTGAGAGGAGGTCGGGAGGAATAATGTCGACTTGCTTTGAAGAAAAAGTTGCGTGAGGTTGCATACTCCATCACGCTACTCCAATGCGGATTGGTGGAGGGGTTAGTAGCCAACCCAGTGTCAAATGTTCTTAAGCCACCCGAAGGTCTTCAAAAAGGCTTAACGATTGTTTCCAGCATTGAAAACAACCGGGACCGACGGTTTTACGTGCCCTCCGAAACACGGTAGCATCCATGATATTTTGCCACTAGCGGTCACCCATCCACAGCAGTCCCGCAGCAGTGTCAGTGGGGGAGACCCGTGCCCAGCAGTGGACGTCTATGGATCGTAGCACACATTTCAAACATTGAACTATTCTTCATTTCATTTTTAGTCCAAATTATGCGGTCAGTTTGTCAACTATTTATACATTATTGAGCAAGCCAGCAGGAAGCCGCAACATAATATTTTTACTTTGATTTCTAATAGAAGACAAGTCTGAAATATATTTTTCTTTCCAATGGACACTTTATTATCTCTATCTTTATCTTGTGTTCTTCTCGGTAGCATCAACTTCGTGAAAAATGATACAAAATACCATATAATGAAAAATAAATGAATCTGAATCTACCGGAAAACATACTTTACATGCTCTACACACTCTACGATATGCCTACGACATCTACGATACAGCTGTACGTGGTAGAGTTACACTACTCGTAGGTGAGTTACACTCTACTCAGTTATGTAGATAGAAATAGTAGAAATGTAATTGATGCCTTATACACATCGATTATATTTTTTTACTATAATATGTATTAAATTGTTCATTTGTAAGACGTAATTATTATTAAATGTGACATTTTCTTTGTAATTACCGCAACATGAGAAATTTTTTCATTAATTCGCATGACATTTTTTATATTTCATATTTCTTTTGACATTATTTAAGTTTTGAATGTTTTAAAATTATTTTGTATTTTTTGCTATACATATATTAAATTGTATACATTTTATGTACCAAAATTACATGTAACAAATGTTACCAATAAAAACTATGAACTATATAGGTATATAACTATAGATAACGACTCATAAAATAACATTACGCCTGTATCTACCCGTAGGGTGTGTAGTACAATACCCTTTTTTTTTTTTTTCTCGCTGGAAAATCCTCATGGATACCCGACAGGCGCGGGGGGGCGCTGTCGGGTTATGCCGGACTCTTACCGGCTAAAAACCAGCGGTGTTCCTCCTCGCCGTCTTCCGGCGGAGCTGCGGGAACGCTTTCGTACAATACCCTGCCCAGCAATACTGTACAATAGTGCCATGGGTTGCACAAGTACGACCGTAGACCTCACAAGGCTGATTGATGTATTCAACATCAGATCGACCTCTTAGTACGTATTTACCGCAAAACTGAATTTACTAGCCCATTAATCATAAACAAAACGTGTTTACTAGACGGGAATCCGTGGCGTAGTAAGATGTTTCAATGTGTTAATTTCCTAGGGGAGACGGCCGCCGGCACGCGTTCATCGCTGATCGTCTATCTTTCAACGTTACATTACAAATATTGCATTTGTGGCTTATAAATAACGTTAGTCGATCTTTAAGCTAAGTTCGAAGTGGAATTACCTTCGCTGCGACCCTTAGACGTCCCATAGCTGGGCACGGGTCTCCCCTTCACACAGCTGTGGGAGGTCTAGAGCATCCACCACGCTGCTCCAATGCGGATTGGTGGAGGGGTTAGTGGCCAACCCAGTGTCGAATGTTCACAAGCCACCCGGAGGTCTTCGACAAGGCTTAACGACTGTTTCCACCATTGAAAACAACCGGGACCGACGGCTTTACGTGCCCTCCGAAGCACGGTAGCGACCATGAAATTTTGCCACTAGCGGTCACCCGAAAAACCGATAAACCGACCGCGCCCGTCGTTGCTTAACTGTTTCGATCACATTGAATCCACGCGAGCCATTGGGCTATGGACGCTACGGAATTACCTTATTGACGTGATAACGTTAATAAGGTAAGGTAAGGTAAGGTTATAATTCGATGAACCCCGGCTACACGCATGATAAAGCGTGACTTATGCTGAGAGTATCTCCAGCGTTCCGAGTGTGCAAGAGAGAGCACGGATTGTCCGCTGCCGCCCATGACAACTGTGACTGACTTTGAACAAGACTCAATTAGGGACTGGGATGGTTACTCCAGTTAGCTGAGTTTAGAGAGAGTTAGGTAGTAAGAACATTAGTTGGTCGGAATATACCTTACTTAAAACTTATTCCTCCCATCATGCATAGCGAAAGTTGTGTAAGTAGCGTTTGTTGAATTTATTTCTAAACAGCTGTTATCTTCAAAGTCATCAATATATCATTATCTTTTAATCGGTGGCGTACTCAGGAAAAGCAGGCATGACAAAATGACTACCTATGACTGATACCGCCGGCCATAGAGCCACTACACTTACCAGATAACAAATTTCATATCGATACGACGGTTATTTACGGTATTATCTGGTGTTATTTGCAGTTTATATTGGACCATTAATTTATAGAATACCATATGTTGGATAAAGAAAGATAGGGTGGAAAGGTACCTGGTTCGAATATACCCCGCGTCGAGATGGTGATGACGCGTCGGAGCTCCGACCTTTCTTAATCGTCCATATGATAATTTTGCTGAACACCAATTTCACGTATCACTGTAGATGCACTAATACGTGACACTCAAATAATGTTTTTGCTACTTTGTAACTTATTCTGCGGCGAAATCGACGGGAACACGGGAGCTCGACCGGACTTGACGCGCGTGGTCGGCAGAAGAGACTGTCACTTCCTACCCCCAAGTATTTTGTTTTATTTGACGGGAAGGAAGTTGAGATGAGGGTAAGGTATCGGATCGGTTGCGTTCGGAAATAACCATCACCATAAATATAGAGATTGTGAGCCAGAAGTGCAAAATGTACGTACCTTTATATTAAATCGTAATTAAATGCTTAAGTTTAAGCCTGTGTTGCAGGTTGCGGACACACAGACGAGGATACAATTTAAAAATAGAAATAGCCCAGAGATAGAGCACAGCATTACAAAAAATTAAACTTGCATAAATCAATATCTAGATTTAAGTTTAATTTGCTGAAAAAAACACTAATAAAAAAAAGGAAAAAAGGACTTCAAACAAAAATAAGGACTTAAAATATAACAAAGATACAGGTTTTTATGTTTTATTTTAAACAGCTGCTGCTCCCAGTGAAAAGTTGGAGCGCACTCAGCTTATGCTTTGGCATAGTAGGCAGCTGCTGGTTTTCAGTGCGCCCCAGTTGACGTAGTTTGGGCAGTGGTGAAGATTTGTTAATGTACTATTTTTAGGTATTCTACTAAATAAATGAATAAAATATAGTCAAAAATAGGAACAACTTCTTGGAGGAAAATGTGGCTTAATGTGGATACCCGGAGCAGCAGCAATTTAACATGACCCGGGTACAATCAAACAATTATCTGCGGAATAAATATCTGTCCCGGCACGGATTCGAACTTCGAACCAGGACCCCGGGGTTCAGTAGACGTCGAAATTAAATATACCTAGGTCATTTAAATAACTCAATTTACATTAGTGTTGTTAGACACTGACTAAGGAATTTAACTAGTTGAAAAGGACAAAAAAATAATTTTATTTAAATTTTCTGCCACGAAGAAAATCAACCACCTTAAATGCAGTCATTTAATATGGAGTCCGTTTCTTGATAAATTAAATATTAGTCTACCTACCTACTGAACCTACTTACGAGGATTTTAAGGAATCTTTTTTTATTACAGAGCCCGGCGTATTATTATCGCGTTTCAAGAATCTGACGCTAAACCGATAAATGAGACGACATTTTACAGGACGGCTTTATGCAGTAGAGTAATATGACAGAATTATTCCCGTGATGGTCTATATAACTCAAAGGTGACTGACTGACATAGTGATCTATCAACGCACAGCCCAAACCACGGGACGGATCGGGCTGAAATTTGGCATTTTTAAGTAATAATTTAATTTTAAGTAAATAAAGTTTGTGCTGATTCCATCGCGAGCTCTGGCTCGTACGGGCAATTTCGTCGTAGAGTATCTAATTATATTTATGTCAGAATACGTCACGCACGCTAAGCAAAGCTCTAAGCTCTTAGTTACGAATGTTGAAAACTGATGAAATATGTACACTAAATATCTATAGACTGTTAAATAAATGCTAAATCTATATTATTTAATAATTTTGACATTCTATGGATGCTGTTTTAATTTATGACATTTGACTGCTAATTGTTAAATTGAATTTATAATATATTTCCATGCTATGGAATATAGCTGAATACAGTTCTATTAATAATGTAATATAACACCTTGTATGTGTTGAACGAAAATAAATGGAGAACAAAAGGAGGACTAATTTAATCAGATTTAGTGTGCCACTTGCACAGTGTAGATAGTAAGATTAAGAATGTTTAATTTACTTAAATGTAACTTTTAATAATGCATTTAGCATACAACTTTTAATACTTAATGCATTTTGTTACATAAGAATAGACCCTGATTCTAGTGAAGCGTGAACTGAGTACTAGAAGCTCTCTTCCCAACGTGAATGTTGTATTAATTAGTACTAAAATCTATATCTATTTTGTTTATGTAATTATTATTAATAGTTTGGTATTCAATGAAAAGAAAAAAATAAAAATATATCACGATGGTTTAAAGCAGCATAACGTCATCCGCAAGAAAACATAAGAAATAATGGGTCGCTATGAAACAAGAGCTTTATTCGCTGTCAGCCGCGGAGGTGCAAGACAGTGCAGGGTATAAAATTATGCTTCCCTACAAGCAGCTCCCACGCTTCTAACGCTGTCTGTTTTTATCACTTAGGTACCTACTGCTTCAAGTGTAGGCAACAAACACTTTATGTAAGTAGCTAGGATTTGAACACAAATCCTTGCGAATGATTTGATGAAATACAACTATAAGCGCTGTAGGCATTAATAAAAACTTTTCTATAAACTTTAGTAATAAAACAATGTTTGTTAAAATATTTTAATACCATAAAAATATTTACAAAATGCTTATATTATATACAGTCGGTAAATAACAATATTTACAATATAATTAGCATTAATAATAATTGATTAAAGAAGAGCCTATTTCCTATGTGTAAAGGCAACACGAATACAATTTTAATTACAAACTAATGATTTTTGTTTTATAGGCAGCTTGAAGGACGTAATACTTGCAGGCATATTACTAAGATATAAAAAGGTATCTTTTAAGCTTCGATCAATATTGATCGAAGCTTTTAAGCTTTTGAAACATCAAAATAAATATCTTCTTAGTATTACTGGATCGTCATCCTACTTCAATCATTTAAATACATGTCCAGGCTTAGAATTAGTCCGATAGATATTAGGTGTTTAGTAAAATATCGGTCAATTTATTTCCGTTAAAATTGATACTAACTACAAATACAATTAAACTTCCATTTTTGTTCTTAGACATTACTAATATCATAAACTTTAATCATAAATGAATAATCTGAAGAAATATTTATTTAGTACACATATTTCTCGTTTTCAATATTTATAAGTTTGAAGGCAACGTGAATTTTGCTTATAGAGTACAATTAAGTGTTTATTTATTTTATTGGTAGTTACGAGTTATGCTTCGTAATATTTCTCGCAAATTAATATTAAACTTTATGGATTATTATACTTAAAGATAAGTATTTTAGAAGGTATACTAGGTTCACTGTTAATAAATTATTTAGGTGTATAACTCTGTCAGTTAATGTAGTCTTTCATAATATTTAGATTGTAAAGCGGGTTTATCGTCATAAATATCAACTCATTAACTTACTGAGCATGTTTTCATTTGGCTACGAAGGCTCACGCTTGGCTCATGTCCAATGGCCACGGTTGTTCAGTCTGAAGTCTGAAGCATTGATGTTCGCGATGTCACTTGTGTCATGACATAATGTGCGTTTGTGTGTCTATCATGACATAATGTGACTTTGTGTGTATCTGTGTGTGGGAATGTAAAATGCGTGCGTGAGAGGGTTTTGAATTAGACATAAGTGTAGTTTATGATAGCAAGTGTGTGTAATAATGTGTGTACGTTTAATGAATGTGAGTTTAATTAATTAAGGAATGTGAGTTTGTGTGCGTATGAATTTATACCTAGGTCTATATTTGTGTGTGTATGTGGTTTGAACATGTGGTGAACGTGAATTGGTGTGCGTATGAGAGTAGGTGTGCTTATGTTTGATTTGACAAACAATGTTTATGCGTAATTTACACTCGCGTACGAGTCGCGAGGCGAGCCACGAGACAGGAGTGTGAATAGTACAGAAGTGTAGTTTAAGACCTATAAGATAGCAAGTGTGTGTAATAATGTGTGTACGTTTTAGCGAATGTGAGTTTGTATATATTTGTGTGTGTATGTGGTTTGAACATGTGGTGAGCGTGAGTTGGTGTGCGTGAGAGTAGGTGCGTTT
This sequence comes from Carterocephalus palaemon, assembly GCA_944567765.1. Classification (NCBI taxonomy): domain Eukaryota; kingdom Metazoa; phylum Arthropoda; class Insecta; order Lepidoptera; family Hesperiidae; genus Carterocephalus; species Carterocephalus palaemon. The sequence continues at coordinate 10,189,127 of OX155658.1, forward strand.
ATGTTAGATTTGACAAACAATGTTTATAGTTCCAGATGACCCATCAATAATGTTACAGCCTTGGACTAGAGCCTTCTATCATCAGAGCATTAAGTATCTATCTTATCCATAGTACCGCGGGCCATGCAGGTACCGGTCTCTCCTGTCGACGGGGACGAGGTTGGCAGTCTTCGCCGGCCCGCCGTGGTGGTAGGCCCACTTGCGGCTGGCGTCCTTGCCCTCGCTGCCGTGGTGCCCGTGGCCTGCCCGCCCGTGCTTGTCGTGGCCTGCTGCGTCCTGGTGGCCCTGTTACCAAGGTGGTATCGATTAGAAAAAAAACCCGTTAAGTGATAAGTAAGTTTCTGCCGACAAATCGTTCTGCAGTTAGGCAGGAATGCATATTGTACCAATTTTGATTTACCTTAAAAATAAATAAAAATAATAAAACCTCCATCTGATCTAATCGGAACTTTGTGTGAATAACCATTCACACAACACACTCACAGACATCAATTATCATTAACCATTGACTTGTGATGAAAGCGAATGCAGTTAATTTGAATATGTGGTTATGAACTACATCACAGCATAATACGTAGAGGCTAATATTTTTATATATTATGCATTAGAAATACATTAAATTAATAAAAGAAAACATTACACACGCATTAATGTGACACACAATTATCAGTGTGAGTGTATAAGTGTATGTGTATATCTAACGAACAAGTTTAAATCTACTTGTTCGTTAGGCTGAAAATACAAAAAAAAATAGATAGTTTTCTAACTGCTACCATAATACATTTTTTTAATTTTTAATTTGAACGTTATCTCTATAAATCTGTGGTTCAAAGTGATATGTAACAAATAACATGCATTATGGTAGACATTCAACCGACAGAGTACATTTTCCATTATTAGAACACTCGGCAACTATATTATTCATGCGGTGACAGCCCAGTAGCTATCGAACTCGCCTCTCACTCGAGCGGTACGGGTTCAAACCCCAGCGGCACGCACCAATGACTTATGTTGTGACTTATATGACTTATGTGCGTTTTAAGAAATTAAATGTCACTTGCTGCCGGTGACGGGCATATCGTGAGGAAACCTGCATGCGTAAGAGTTCTTCTAATGTTCTCGAAGGCATGTGTAGTCTGCCAATCCGCACTTGGCCTGCGTAGTAGATTAGTCTACTAATCCTAATCCCTCCAATACTGATAGGAGACGCCGTGCCCAACAGTGGGACAAAGAAAGGGTTGTGATGATTCAAGTGGTACCTTTTCCTTATGCCCGTGGCCGCCCTTCGCGAAGTGTCCCTTGTCTCCCTTCGCGTGACCCTCGTGCGCCGCGTGGGCCTCGCCCTTCTTGAAGTGTCCGCCCTGGAAGAAAACGCCAACTCATAAGTATGCCTGAATGCATCCATCATTCCGTTGAGGCGGAGAAGAATGACAAACCAACAAACCAACATTCAACACTTTCCCATTTTATATACTCCACAGACAAATCTGGGGGAGGTCTGAAACATACTTAATTTATAGTTAACCGTCAGTTTAGAGTGTACCGAAAGTATACTAAATCGTCCTGCGGGAGGGCGCTGGTGAACTGAACCACAGGTTTTTGCAAACCTACCTCAGTCACCAGGCTCTCACAAAGTATAGTTTGAATATGTACACAACTTTAACTAGTTAAGACTATTGTAATACTTCTGTGAGAGCAAACAAATAAAAATCTTTATCTTTATCTTTATCTTTATACTCTACCACGCTGCTCCAATGCGGATTTGTGGAAAGGTTAGTGGCCAACCCAGTGTCAAATGTTGTCTAGCAACCCGAAAGTCTTAACGATTGCTGTTAACATTGAAAGTAACCATTTAATTTTACCATTTTACATTAAGTAAGGATTGGCATAGCTTTGTAGCTCATAGACGTTCCACGGTGGAGGGGTTGATTGCTAAGCCAGTGTCGAACTTTCTCAAGCCACCGGTCGACAAGGCTTTAACCAGTACCTACCGTTGGCTTAACGTGCCCTCCAAAGCAGGAAAACGCCCATGAAATGTTGGCAAAAGCGGTCACCCATCAAGAAACCGCCGTGCCCGTCGTTGCTTAACTCGGTCAATCACATACGTTTGACACAAGCTATGCACGATTTTTCTATGGCTTGCAAGAGAAAAAATTAATTATTCTTTACCTGCTATTGGATCGTGCCAGGGATGGATGAATTGCTATTTAGTCACCTGCAGTCCATCCATCAGCCTTTTGAGGTCCACTGCTGGACATAGGCCTCTTCTAAACGAAACCACTCCTACTGGTCATGATCCTTTTAGCACGTAATACGTTTTAATGTGCGTGAATCTATTTATTTTTGAACTTTCAAAACTAGACAGTAGAATTATTTTCTTTCATACTGTCCGCATAAAAAGTTACCTCTTCTTAGAACAGATTACAAAACGTTTCATCGCAGACTAGTCCTAAAAAGATTTTAAAAGAACTCTTAAATGCAGGGAGATGAGTGGTACTATGCAATGGAGCTCTTTCCTCTAGGCCCTAGAGTCTAGAGGAAAGTCCCTAGAGTCTAGGGATTCTCGGAATCCAACATTCCACGCTGCATTCATATTTACCGTCAGTCAAGTGAAGATTCAAGTACCCTTTTTCACGTTTTTATCTCAGACAGTGAATCTAAAACCTAGGTACTTTTGATGAGTTTCCGAGTTCATATTAACAATTCATTTCAAACCTATGGTTAACGGTTAATACAATAATTTGCGTACATGTTCCCCAACTCAAGTTCAAATGTTTCGTAATGGTAGTTACCAAAATATTTATTTTCTACTTTCTTGACAAAAATGTAATCGTTCATATGCCTATTATGGGGAAAATCCCATTTAAACATTTTTCTATTTCTCTACTTACTTTTTTAAAAACATTTCTCTATGAGTTAAATTCATTCAAATTGTCATACAAATTTGTTTTAATAAAATAAAATTGCATTCATTTGAATACTTTGTTGTACTTTGTTCATTCTTACGGCAGTTTCTGATAAATCTCAATTAAAATAAACAACCTTGCAACATTACAATTTAGCAATAGTTCTTTTAGATCCATCTGTGGGTTTAAGCAATTTCGGAAGTCGACCATCACGGTTATCAGGTGAACGACCTCATTATTACTGGTTTTAACCAGAGTCACGACCTTCGTAGTTCCAAATCTAAAAACAGTCCACCTGAATCAGAAGTAACTGAAAAACCTCACCGACTTTTTACATCCAACTGTTTTTAGTTCCAAATTCGAATTACGCAACCGTTCAAAGAATCATGCAACGGGTCACAGACATTCGATTTGCTTCAAAAATTTGAATGCCTTCCTTTTGAACAACCGTTGATGAATTCTTTTTTTAAATTCACTGGACAAAAATACTCTTTAAAGGTACGAAATATTTAAATTACTTATAAATTACTGTGAAGTATATTTATTTATCAGATCTCTAATTTGTTTGAGTTTGTTTAGCTGCAATCTGATTACTTGCTTTTTGTCGGCTTAATCAATTTTTATGTAAACGATTGGCGTAGGTCAGGTAAACTTTCGTAAATCAGTTTCATTTTAATTTCGATTGCATCGCGTTAGCGGTAACTATTCACCTGCCGTAAAAGTTTTTAACTATTTGGTAAATTAAAACCTTTCTGAATTTATCTACCCAAATGTAAATTTGACTTCTCCGAGTTACTGAATTGATTTACAACACATTTCATGCGCGCTACCGTGCTCTGAAGGGCACGTTAAGCAGTGTCGGTTGTTTTCAATGGTAATACCATTCGTTTTGTCGAAGACCTGCGGATGGCTTGAGAACAGTCGACATTTGGTTGGCCTCTAACCCCTCCACCAATCCGCATTGGAACAGCGTGGTGGATTATGTTCTAGACCTGCAGCTGTATCTGTAGGGGAGACCCGTGCCCAACAGTGGGACGGGTCTCCCCCACTGACACATACATGTGTTGTAGCTACTATGGTTAAAAATTTGCTGGATCATGAATTTACAATCTGCTTACCGATTTATGCTCCTTCTCATGGTGGTGTCCACCGTGATCTTCTTCTTCCGCGGAGTCCCCTTCTTCCTCGAAGAACTCCACTCTCTTCTCATACTCTTCTTTCTTGTGGATGTCGTGGCTGCCCTTCGTGCTGTGTCCCTTTGCGTGTTTGCCGGATTCCTCGTACTAGATTCACGGATATACTAGTTAGTGGCATAGATAAAGAAACCTGTTAAGAGTTATTTGATTACTTTAAGAAGGGTTGAACATGTTGATGGGATACCTGAAACTCAAAATTAGCATCGGTTCAGACAGATAGGAACAATGTTAGAGGAATGTTTCAAAAACTTCGCTCTATCAGAAGGACCGTTTATCTCGCTGCGACCCATAGACATCCCACTGCAGGTCTCCCCCACAGACATAGCTGTGGGACGTAGTTGGGGGGGACCAACCACCAACCACCCATGGCCCCACTGACCTCATGTCATGAGGGCCGAATCATGGGAGACAAGCTCCCTACAAATTATTTCTCTCCTCCTTGTCCCTTTTCTCTACTCATCTGGCCCCCGCGGGGGCTGGACGTCACATGTACGCCTCTGGCGTCGGCGCATACTTCCTCCGTCTGGTTGGAGGGGACCAATATGGAAATGGGTGTGGGGTGATGTCGCTTCATACCTTGGCGTGCTTCTTCCCGTGCTCCTCGTGGTTGTGCGAGCCGTAGTGGCCGCTCTCGTCGTGGTGCTCCTTGTTCACGCCGCCGTGGTCGTTGTACTTCCCCAGGTGGTCCTCCTTATCGTGGTGGCCCTTCGCCTTCTTTATGTCCTTGTGGACACCCTGTATAAAATATTATTTTGATAAATCTATAACAAACTAAACACACTTACACCCGCACGTGTTGTGTTACATGCATGATCGAGAACAAAACATATTTATCTGCGAAATAAACATCTGCCCCGGCCGGGATTCGAATCCGGGACCCGCGGTTCGACCAACAGGGTTACTCAATACCGCTCCACGGAGTCGCCAAACATGTTATCAACATACTCGTACTTCTTATTCCTTATATAAGTATCCACATAATTATTTAAATTGAATTAATTTTTTTTTACCGATAGATATATTTATTTTATTACTCTGAAACAGAAAGTCTTAGTATTATATGAAAAATAATAATTCAAAAATAAGTGATTTGACGAAATCCTTTAAGACAGTCAATCGCGACAGAAATCGCGATTATTGCACGCGTTGTAAGTTCTTAGTTTAATTAGAATTATTAAAATCACTCCGCGACCGGCGTCGACTCGATTGTGGCGGGATAATTGACTTCTGAACTTTGGACAGTTACTACGGGTACTCGATCACAACTCGACAGCCTATGTCACTCAGCGAAGATGCAGCGTTATAATAGTGAAAGAATTTTTGAAATCGGTCCAGTAGTTTTTGTGTGAAAACATTACAAACAAATCTTTCCACTTTATAATATTAGTATAGATAAGCCACTCGGGGGACACGAGGCTGATTACTGGTTTAAGTCATAAGCTCGCCGGCCTAGTTGCTGTTGGACAAAGCCTTGAAACTAGACCTAGAACGTGGCTTTATACTAATATTATAAAGAGGAAAGATATGTTTGTAATGTTATCACACAAAAACTACTGGACTGATTTCAAAAATTCTTTCACCAATAGAAAGCTGCATCTTCACTGAGTGACATAGGCTATATAATATTACTAGGTGTAAACGATGTCTAATTCCACGCGAGCAAAGCTGCGGGCGTCAACCAGTAAATACTACATAATTCAAATGAAATATCGGTCGAACAATTGATGTGAAAACAAACTGTGATAGAGTATCGCATTACGAAAGTAACAAACAATCAAGGATATTATTATCATACCATTCTAAGTAAAGTCACTTCAGTACGGAGGAGCCGAACCAAATATTATCAATTATTGATCATAATTTTGAATGTATCGGTTAATCGTTTAACAATTTCATGTATGATCTGTACTTAAGAATCGATAAAAACAAGCAATAATTTCATTTCATTTCATTTATTGCCAATTCTAAAAATAATTACAACAGATAGCTGAGGCTATTCAATAATTACAGTTTTCGTCAAATTTCGTGCAATTTTCCAGGATGAAAAGTACCCTATCCTACACCCTACCCGACACGTCGTTCCGGCTTTGATATAGGTAACTATCTTACGAGAAACAAAATACTGAACAAAACTTCCCATTTATATATTAGTAACTACATATTAGTATATCTATATGGCATTTGGTTTGGCAACAAAAACGATTAAAAGGGGTTTTTACATCGAATTCGTACCCTATTGCTATGTGACTATAGAATGACTTCGAAGTGAGTTTTCGTGGTATAACCAAGGACCTAATTCGCCTAACTTGTAAAATTAATTTATACAAATTAAAACGAGAAAGAACCCCAAAGTCAATAACTCAGTTAAGTCTATCTCTGTAAGTTCGGAAACGGCGTATGATCTGTTTAACTTAACTTATGAAACTTTTTTAATTCTGTTTAGACACTAGATACAAGGGCTCAGGACGGGAAGAGGGGCCCCGAATAGGGAAGTCTATATCCAGCAGTGGACTTCGAAAGGCTGATGGATGGTAATGTCTGCTACAACCTATAGATGTCCCACTGTTTCTCACAGCTAGCGGGAGTTTGTGGTAGAGACCCGTGCCCAGCAGTGGGACGTCTAGGGCAGCTAACCTTGTCAGAGCGGCGGATCCTCATCCATAGTGTTACGGTAGCCTCTGCCTGTAAAAGGGGGTAAAAGGGGACTTCTGGGGTTGCGGGCGGTGAGAGGGGGAGCTCGAACCGTTCATCATGTGACCCCGGGAAAGACGACGCTGTTTGTGGCTGCACAGCGTTGTGTTAACCGGGAAGAGCCAGTCTTGGGCGCAGCGCCGGAGGGCACCGGCGCGTTTTACAAGAGATCCTGGAGCCCTCCTGTAGCGCCGGAGTAGGCCACCGAGCGGACACCATAACCCGGCGTCGCTCCCACGACGTCCGGATACCTTTACAAGGTTTCCCACTCGTTAAACAAACCTAACACTGGTTCTTATACTGCGAGAACAATCTCTCCAAATTTTAAATGTGTAATATTTAATTTAATTATTTAACCCATCATAATCGCTTTGTTTAGGAATATTATGTAAACATAGGTTTAGATACTAAGCTAAATAATGACATCGACCGATTATCCCATAACAATACCGTGTTTAAAAACAACATTCGTTAGACCGTTCTGTTAGTAAACATGACTGTTTAAATGTCGTCTGAGTTCTCACTACAGTTATAGAGATTCGTTTACAAAAATACAGACTCAAATAGGACTAACAGGACTAACTGTCGACGAAAACCGGTGACAGCCCAGTGGCTATCGAACTCGCCTCTCACTCGAGCGGTCCGGGTTCAAATCAAGCGGCACCAATGACTTTTCTAAGCTATGTGCGATTTAAGAGATTAAAGTCACCTGCTGTGACGGTGACGGAAACACGTGAGGAAACCTGCATGCCTGCGAGATCTCCATAATATTCTCGATGGGATGTGAAGTCTGCCAATACGCACTTGGCCAGCGAGGTGGACTAAGGCCAAATCCCTCCCATTCTGAGAGGCGACCCGTGCCCAACAGTGGGACAAAGAAAGGGTTGTGGAGGTGGTGGACTAACCGTCATTAACAATGCCCGCCTCATACATGAAAATCAACTTACTAATAGTCATATTAAAACTCTACTACTCGACTAACAATAGTTTCGTTTATACCTAGTAATATTATATAGCCTATGTCACTCAGAGAAGATGCAGCTTTCTAATGGTGAAAGAATTTTTGAAATTGGTCCAGTAGTTTTTGTGTGAAAACAAATCTTTCCTCTTTAAAATATTAGTATAGAAAGATAGCCAAGATATAGGTAGTTCGGTTTGCTGCTCACTCTAACACAATACATACAAGCGAGATAGCAATGGGGTTCTAAAAACCTATTTTTCAAATGTCTTGCGAAGCGCATTTCCTCTTAACGAGTGAAATAAACCGTTATTGACAATTAACAGAACCATAAACACGAGTAAACGAGCCGAGCGTTGTCTATGGCAACATTAGCCGGGCTCTACAATGAAAATGGCGGTACTGTTGTCGCATATGCATTAATTGCTTGTAAACAATAAAGAATAAAATAGGTTTAGTCATACGTCGCTTCAACTAAGTTAACGGCAGAAATATAATTGATATTAATAATAATAATAATAATAATATCTTGGACACTCACACACGGCCATCTGACCCCAAAGTAGGCGCGAGCCTGTAATATGGGTGTCAGAGACTGATATACATACATAGATATTTTAAATACATACTTAAATAGATAATATTAACATCCACACACAGAACAAATACAAGTGTTCGTCACACGAATTCACGATTCGAACCCACGACCCCAGGCGCAACAGGCAGGGTCACTACCGATTGCGCCAACGGGCCCCAAAATATTCGGGATATTCTACTTAGGGTAGGTTCTCTAACCTCTCTCCATTTTAAAAGCTTTTATTTAACTTCACTCGTATGTATCTTGTAAGTATGTATGTCCTGGAATCTTGCAAACAATATTTCACCCACTTCCACTGAAGCTATCGAGCTGAAATTTGGCACACATATTTGGTTCCGATGACAATGCATGAAAATAAAAAAATAAAAATTAAAAAGCTTTTTTAAAAAAAAATTTAACGGTATAATTTTACGAATTCTTTACAAAATTAATAAAAATTTCAAGATTATTTTTAAATATGAACAGGTCGCAACTGGTCCGGAGCCAAGTTTTAATTAGGTACCTAGCTCGCAAAACGTAGTTTTAAAACTGGTTAAAACTTAACCCCTTATGAGGGTAGCGTTAGTAATTTTGCTGGCGCTAAATTGGGTATATCCATAGGGGTTTGGAATGGTTTAGTGGCTTTAGTCTAGATGCGTTGTACAAGGTTCATTCTCAATAGATTTAACTCGATATATCGCTATTGCTGGCAACTCGCCCCGGAAAAATGTAAGGTAATAATTAATTTCAGCGCTATCTGTAGACGCTTTTAAATAAACATGCAAAGCATCCCAAGAAAACATATTTATGTGAATTGGCAGACTTCACATACCTTCTAAGGCTTTTACTATGCCAAGGAGAACCATCGTCATGGTATTGCATGAGATGATTGGATTTGAACCCAGAACCTTTCGAGGTCGAGTTCGAGAGTCACACCGCTAGTAATCTAAATCTAGACCAATAAAAAAAAATTATGATTATTAAATTAAGTACCCATTGCAAGCAGGCCGCCCTGAAAATCAGCGGTTGTTGGTTTGCCACGGCCATTTGCTGAGGGCGTCCAAATTTTCATCCTTTTAAATTTATTAATTGTATCTGTGTTTTTTAGTGTACCTAATTGTTGATAAAAATAAAATAACTTTCTTTCTTTCTTTCTAAATATGTTTTTCTTTCTTTTAAGTATAAGATTTTTTTTTTTTGATTATTCAATTATTTTCAAAATATCACTGTCTACACCAAAATATCTTAACCCAAAATGTATCACTATGCGACAAAAAAAAACGGACGCACTGAAAACCAGCGTTGCGGCATTAATGCCGTAGCAAAGCTTAGTGCGTTACGTTTTTCACATTGCTACTGCAGTAACCTTATACTTATACCAGCTGACCCCGCAAACGTTGTTCTGCCATATGAAATGTCAAAGTGACGCGACGCTTCACGTCAATGATCGACGGTTAAAAATAAAAATACTAAAATAGTGTTTAAAAAACATATTCCAGTGGACCGAATTGTGAATCTAAACCGTTCTCGAATCCCCTTGAAACCACACAAAAAATTTCATCAACATCTATCCAGCCGTTTAGGAAGAGTTCACTGTCATACACACGTACCTACACAAGAAATATGTATTATAAGATACTTAATTTTAAACCTTATTGTTGTGTGTTTGTACTCTGCTGCGGTGTATAGAGAAATAGAAATAGAGAAAATAAAGTTTTTTGTATTACTATTTCTTTTCTATAATCAAACTATGATCATATCATATGATCATATGAATCAATGATTCATGATCGAGAGCTCACCTTTCACATAGCCGAGTCATAACGCAGGTAAGTACATAATTTAAGCGAAACGCCATATTTATGGCGACTGCCGACAAATCGCCCGTTAAATGATGGCTGTAAAAGTTTTATGAGCATAGACATTTGATTTTTATCCGAAACGTGTTGCGGAATACCCACGCGGTAACACGGGGCTATGTGTTTGCAGTGGCAGCTACGCGTCTGACATTATATAGATTAGTATTGTAGGTTGTAGAGCTTAAAGGGAACCAAATAGGTTTTATATGAAACCTATTTTAGGTTATTAAATGAAGTGTAAAGTGTCTATATCTATATATATAAAAGGAGAAGGTGACTGACTGACTGACTGACTGACTGACTGACTGACTGACTGACATATCAACGCAGGGCCTAAACTATAAGGGCTAGAAACTTGAAATTTTGCACAGGGGTTCCTTTTATTACGTAGGGGAGCACTAAGAAAGGATTTTTGAAAATTCACCCTCTAAGGGGGTAAAACGGGGGTGCAAAGTTAGTATGAAACTTTGCCGTTTTTGAAGTCGTTAGACGGGTATACGTCGTTAATGGGTCTAATTCTACGCGAGCGAAGCTGCGGGCGTCCACTAGTTCTATTATAAAAGGAGAAGCTGACTGACTGACTGACATATCAACGCAGGGCCTAAACTATAAGGGTTAGAAACTTGAAATTTTGCACAGGGGTTCCTTTTATAACGTAGGGGAGCACTAAGAAAGGATTTTTGAAAATTCACCCCCTAGGGGGGTAAAACGGGGGTGCAAAGTTAGTATGAAACTTTGCCGCGGTACACGCGGGCGTCCACTAGTGAAAAATAAATGAGTCTGAAAACAGTCAAAAACTAAAATAAAAAGTGTGCATTCCTTTGCTGACTTTAACTGCAAAGTTTAAAGTATTTGGAGATATAAATATAACATATAATTTCTGTCACAAAGTAAAAACATTGTAATTAAATGCAACTCCGGGCTTTAATACCACCGCGAGGAAAAAGCTCTGCGTAGGATAAGAACCCATTAACTTTCCCGCGGAAAGTTTCAAATTAGGGACAACTTTTAAAAGCTCGTTTATCTGAAATATTTTAGAACATTTCCCTAGATATTCTGTAAAAAAAAATTTGGTATAAGATTCATGGTGTCCGAAGAGTTCGTTTCAAATAAGTATAATAGGGATAATTAATTTCATCACAACCCTTTCTTTGTCCCACTGTTGAGCACGGGTCACCTCTCAGATTAGGCCTTAGCCTACCACACTGGCCAAGTGCGGATTGGCAGACTTCACATGCCTTCGAGAACATTATGAAGAACTCTTAGGCATGTAGGTTTCCTCACAATGTGTCCTTCACTAGTTACAAAAAGTGACATTTAATTTCTTAAATCGCACTTAACATGCAAAAAGTTTGGATACCGCTTGGGTTTGAACCCGGACCGCTTGAGTGAGAGGCGAGTTCGATAGCCACTGGGCTGTCACCGCTCTTTATTTAAATAATAATACTATATAAAAATTGTTATGTAATATTTATAATAATAGATAAGCATGATGTGTTTGGGGCAAATATTAATAATGTACAAATAGAATCAATAGTGATTTTTGCATGTATCTACCTACGCTCTATGTTTATAATAATTACCATCTACATTTGAAAGTATCTAAAAACCTGAGTCTTTTGAGAAATAAATGATAGGTATATAACCATTAATGTTTCTATTTAAATACCCTGTTACATACTTCGACTTACATACTTGACTAGAAGAACATAGATTGTAGGCCACCTCGCATAGCATAACTTAATATCTCACCTTGATTTTCAAAATGGATGGACAGTGATGTGTTCATTGTACATCCACATTTTCACCAGCTATGTTGCCATACACCGGTTTCAATTCAAAACTCCAAGGTGGGTATTTCAAGTTAGACTCATTACTTTGCTCGAGCCGAGAATCGAACCCAGGATCCACCTTCGCAGTGACGCGTACGACCACTAGGTGAACAAGGCAGTTGACTGATACACGTATTTCAAGTAAGATAGATAAAAAATGTTATGACGTTCATTAAGCGTATACAAAATATAATGAAAAAAATAAATGAATCTGAATTTGAATCTGATAATCCTAATAATACTTTATTCGACCCGGGTATCGAACCCAGGAACTTTAGCTTCGCTCTCACGCTTGCCTGCAACTAACGAGGCAGCTGAGTAATAGAAAGAGAGAAAGAAACCATCACTAACCTCGTAAGCCTTTTTCCCATGTTCGGCGTGGATCTCGTCGTGTTCGGCGTGGTGGTCCCGGCCCACACCTGGGCAAAAAAATTGTTATACTGAATGTTTTTGCTACTGGCCACTTACTTTAAAACAATTATTGAATTTGAAAATGGAACTCTTTGGGATCACGTTACTTTGTAGTTTGCGCGACTGACATTTTGTTTTCTCATTGTGGCGTTCTTTAAATACTTGTGTGTCGCTATTATAATGAAATTAACGCGTGCTAATTATTATATTCAATACTCAATCACAAAGAAAAAATATATATGTCAAAATCAAATCAATAAAATATAAATATGTCAAAGTCAAAATTAAAATAAAATATAAAATTAAAACATAAACAAGACGGCTCTGGTGAAATTGTTCATTGTGCAGCTAAAAACTCAGGTATTAATCAGGTAATAGATCTGAATTTTAAATTTATTTTTATACGTATATTAAAACAACGCAATAGACAGACTATAAACACTGTCCCCTCTGTGTTGTTTTATCTATGTCTCGAAACCCCCCTTCCGCATTACCTCGTGGGGCACATTTTGTTCGCGCTGTCTATTCTAGTATACCTATACAGTAAATTTTAATTCAATGATTACTTATTTATTGCTTACTTCAAGTCATGACTTTTCCTTATGTAATAAAATTAAGTAGGTATTTATTTCACAGAACAATAGGAACTTTCTGTTGAAGCAGAACAATTCTTCGTAAATTAAAGAAATGCAAATGCATTGCGAATGAAGAAGTGGCCGAACCGACGCGCCGTTTCATTTCCAGCGATGCAGTTTGCATATTTATACCTCGGAAGCCTTCTGGGGGAGTCGGTTATCGCGGTAAGATGTCAGTTGTAGCACTTGTAGCAGACCGCTATGAGCGACTAGCGAGAGCGAGGCTAGAGATATAAATCTATCTAATATATAAAATTTCCATGTCACAATGTTTGTTGCAGTACTCCTCCGAAACGGCTTTACCGATTTTTACCAAATTTTATATGCGTATTCAGTAGGTCTGAGAATCGACTAACATCTATTTTTCATCCCCCTAAATGTTAAGGGTAGTCCACTCCAAATTTTTCTTTTTTAATTTTTAGATAAATTTTTATTTTTTATTTTTTTTATGATACAACATTAGAAAATACATACAACCCTAAATTTTCAACCCTCTTCGATCAACACCTATTTTTCCATCGCGATTTTTATTTTTAATAATTTCCTTCAATTATGATTGGCAAAACAACGTTTGCCGGTTCAGCTAGTATACATATATAAAAGGAGAAGCTGACTGACTGACTGACTGACTGACATATCAACGCAGGGCCTAATCTATAAAAGTTAGAAACTTGAAATTTTGCACAGGGGTTCCTTTTATAACGTAGTGGAGCACTAAGAAAGGATTTTTGAAAATTCACCCCCTAAGGGGGTAAAACGGGGGTGCAAAGTTAGTATGAAACTTTGCCGTTTTTGAAGTCAAGTGGGCAACCCGAATGCAGGCTTACGTCGTTAATGGGTCTAATTCTACGCGAGCGAAGCTGCGGGCGTCCACTAGTTGGACTATAAAGGAACTAGACCCCAAAGGTATGCTACGGTGTAGGTAGGTTAGGTGCTACTAGCGGTAGGCTTTTGGGTCAAGCGGGCTAATTATGTAACTCACACTAATTAATTAATTGGGTTATTGAATTAGTTTTTTATCGGAAAGCAATGGCAAGTCTAGGTAAGTAAACCTTTGGTATGTAGCGATGCATAAAATGTTCAAGTTTATCGCTTTAGACTCCACCTAGAGGATGGGTTTTAAATATTCAAATGGTACAAATTGAATTGAACTTGGTACTTATCATAATTTGCTTAGAATATTTTCTGCTCTGTAGTGTCCATAGGCCAATGGCTGGCGTCGATTAAATGTGATTGACAGAGTTAAGCAACGATGGACGCGGCCGGTTTGCGGATGGGTGACCGCTAGTGGCAAAATTTCATGGACGCTACCGTGCTTCGGAGGGCACTTAAAGCCGTCGGTCTCGGTTGTTTTCGATTGTGAAAACAATCGTTAAGCCTTGTCGAAGACCTTCGGGTGGCTTGAGAACATTCAATTGGGTTGGCCAGTAACACCTCCTACAATCCGCATTGGAGCTGCGTGGTGGATTATGCTCTCGACCTCCCGCAGATTTGTCTATGGGGGAGATCCGTGCCCAGCAGTGAGACGCGTATGAGGTGCAGCTTATTTTCTGCTCTAAACAAATCGTATTATTAGAGAAACGGTGAGAGTTGAGTGGTGATGTTGTAAACTTCTTGCTTACTAAAAATCTCCTTCTTCTAATACTATGTCCGACCCGGCGATTGAACCCAGGACCTCACACGCTCGCGGACCACTAGACCAACGAGATGTTTATCGTCCTAGTTGTTTTAATCCGTTTATATATAGATCAACTTGACACCGCCAGTGAACCAATTAATCAAAGCCGGATATTTAGTTACTGAACTGATAAAGTGATTTAGATAAAATATTTGATTATATCCCGTATATAGTCCCGTTGGCGCAATCGGTAGTGACCCTGTCTGTTGCGCCAGGGGTCGTGGGTTCGAATCCCACTCAGGACAAATATTCGTGTGACGAACATTTGTTCTGTGTCTGGATGTTAATGTTAATGTTCTGATGTTTTTAAGTATGTATTTAAAATATCTATGTATGTAATATATCAGTTTGTGACACCCATATTACAGGCTCGCGCCTACTTTGGGGTCAGATGGCGTGTGAGAATGTCCAAGATATTTATTTATTTAGATATTTATATCTTTGAGCTATACTATGTTTTGCTACAGGACGTGGCCTTTCCATTGCCACTTCAGTTCGCTAACACTTCGTGATATGACAGTTACAAGTTGGTTTACGGTTTTAAGTAAGAAAGAGTAGTAAGAAAAGTCCACGTGGAAACCCCGAAAACGGCAAATTGGGCGCCTTCCGATCGAAGAAGCAGGAATCAATGGGGACAGGATCGGGACAAGTGGGCTGAGGGAGGGCTATGTCCAGCAGTGGGCTCCGAAACGTTGATGGATGGCATGGATGGAGCTGTGCCGGCGACAATGCAATCACTTGTATTACGTATAAGTGCAATCGCTCCACCATCACAACCCACTGTCCCACTGTTGGGCACGGGTCTCCTCTCAGAATGGGAGGAGCAATAGCTAAGCTAACGTGAATTACACGGGCAGAAGTATAGATATTGTACAGAAGTATAGATATTGTACAGAAGTAAAGATATTGTACAGATTTTTGTACATATTGTGTTGTTTGTGTAGTTTTGTTTTAACCTACACAGAGATATAATAGATCTAATGTTGCAAAGACTTATCCCTTCTTCCAAATTATAATTCCTCCGCCAATCCACAGTGGAGCAGCGTGGTGGTTGACGCTAATGGGTTTCAGGCACATTCCTTTTTGCTATTGTTTCACTTAAAAACAAATCTAGTTACGCAATAAATCCGGAAAGTTCCAGTTAAGACGCCGCCAATAATTGTGATTATTCTCAGATGAAAGTGTAAAAATAGAAAGCTAATCTGGTTTGGATTAAATTATTATTAGATAAACAATTTATTAAGTAGTTCGGCTCAGTTTTATTGTTCACGAGATTTAATTATTTCACTGAAAGCGATTATTTTGACTAAGAGTGTAGGATTATTGTATTATAGAAAGGTAAAATATTTTATAAAAATAGTATTTGCCAGTTTTAATAATGTAATACAAGAAGTAAACATACCTAAGTAATAGTTCAACCAAAGTTTGTATCATTGACGAATCAGTACTACAAAAACGCTTTCAATAAATGCTACAATAATGATGGTCGCAAATTCTATTCGTTGCAAGCATGATTTACTAAAAGAATAATTCAAAACGAATAATGATTTAAGGGGGTGCCGCGCGAACGATAAAAAACGGTTTCGCACACGTTAACGCCCACTAATAAAACGATGTATATCAACAAAAACTTACATACGAAACACATATTGTTTTGATTGTTTTAATCAAAGCAAAATCTCCAAAATCTGCTCAAAAGTCGGTCGTGTGCGTGTTTTATAGTGTGGAACTGCACCAACCCGGACCGAACCTGTGCTGTGCTGTGTCCTTAAATGCATAGTAAGTTCAAGCTGATACAAATAAATGATAATGGTCTGTCTGTCAGTGTGGCCCCATTGTTTTTAATGCTGAAGTCATTACATTAATTGACGCCGTTCTTAATACCTCACTGGGGATTTGAATATCGCAAACACGTTATAGTGATGTCACGATGCGGTTTCAGGCGATAATTTTGTTTCTTGCCGTGTTCTTGTCGGTGGCATCATCTTTGGGAATGGGCGGGAGATAAAATTAATTACGACCCAATTATTGAATCGATTTCTTTTGGTATAATTGTACTGAAGCGTCTATATCCCAATGGCTCGAGTCGATCATTTATGTTATCTGTAACTGAGTTAAGCAACGGCGGGCGCGGTCGGTTTGTGGATGGGTAACGGCTACTGACAAAATTTAATGGCTATCCGTGCTTCAGAGGGCACGCTAAGCCATCGCTTCCGGTTGTTTTCAATTGTAAAAACAATCCTTAATCCTTGTTAGAGGCCTACGGGTAGCTTGAGAACATTCGTCATTGGGTGAAATTGGCCACTAACCCTCCACCAAATTGCATTGGACTAGCGTGGTGAAGTAGATTAGGCTGTGGTTGTAGCAAATTGTATCTAAGAACATTCTGTTAGTTTAGATAATATCTATTTCCTTTGGGTCAACAGTTACAGATGGATTGAATTGTATCTGATATTGAATCGACCTAGATTAGTTATACATTGTTGATTCCATCGACCCAATTTAATGTCATATAAGTCTTTTATCCCTAATCGGTTCTTTATTATTTTAAAGAAAGAAAGAAAGAAAGTTTATTTGGCTCTTAATACTACAACTACAACAAAACATTGGTACCACTAAGAAAATCTAAAAAAAAAGAGCAAAATGGGTAATGTAATCTAAATGTACTTGTAATTGTAATCTAATTGTACCTATATTTGATATTCAATTTTGGTACCCTACGGTCCTGTGTCATATCTGTAAAATAATTTAAATTTAAGTCGCAATGCTTTTAATGAATAAATCGTGATTTTATTTATTTATTTTACACTAAAATTAGTGAACTAGAAAATATTTACATAGTGATTGATACCAAATAATAATTGTTCCAAGCGTACATCACTATAGCTGAAACCAATTAGTGTTTAATAACAAAAATGCTCATTTCACATTTTATTTAGCCACGGTGTCATTGTACGCTAGTGTCGGTCCGTTACTCGTCATAATAAGTAAACTGTGAAAAAATAGTAAAAACTAACGATTGTAAACATCGAAATGATGTAGGTATCAAGTGTTAAAAAAAGCGTATTAAAAGATAATGCAGTGCTCTGAAAGTGCTATGTAAAATATTATAAAATCAGGCCACTTTTTACTCATTTGGATATAGATCCATATAGATATATATCATCCATCCATCCATCAGCTTTTTGGGGTCCACTGCTGGACATAGGCTTCCCACAGTCGTCACTACTCCTCCCGACCTTGCGCCTTCTGAATCCAACGGTTTCCATACTAATACTTAAATCATAATATTTAAATTAACCATTTTTTTAATCATATCAACGAAGATAAAATATTAAAATTTAGTTCTTTAATTGTAAAAACAAACATAGTAAAAGCTACCAAAGTGAAAACAGTTATTGATAAAGCAACTTTTGTCTTATTCATTGCAAATCAAAATCAAATTGTGATTGTGTAATGGTGCCCCTAGTTTAGTGTTTTGGAGGTGGAAGTGGTGACGGCCTGGACACCAGTGTTTTTTCTACCTCTGTTCAGGTAAGTTTGACAACCTCCTAATTTTATAATCTGTATGAGTTTTTCATCTCAAATCCAGCTCTCAACAGAAACTAATTTTGTGCGTAACTATATTAAACACTAGTGGATGCCCGCAGCTTCGCTCCCGTGGAATTAGACATAACAATAATTTCGTTTACACCTAGTAATATTATAGCCTATGTCATTCAGTGAAGATGCAGCTTTCTAATGGTGAAATAATTTTTGAAATCGGTCCAGTAGTTTCTGCTTTAGGTATAACATTAAAAACACATCTTAGAAAAGTGGCCGTGGCATACGGACGAACAGACAGACATGACGAATCCATAAGGGTTCCGTTTTGCCATTTTGCTACGGAACCCTAAAAATGGCGTCGTACACTATCGCTTTGCAGTCAATTAAGGTTGGGTGTACACGCGTTTCCACCCGAAAATAACAAAAAGGCATGTTCAGAGGTGGAATGCATTCGGCCGCCTACAAAGACGAATGACGATAAAAAATTCAATCGGCTAACATTGCTTAAGATCTTTTTAACCTTTTTATTTTCGGTTCAATTTTAACTAGATTTGGCCATCCACTTCTTTGCAGGTACAAATAATGGAAAGCCGCGGTAACTTAACGGATTTCGCGGCTGGAATCGATTAGCGACGGTCAGCGAGCGCAGGTGGCGTAGGTCAGGGTGGAATGCTCCGGGAAAATGAACTTAAACAGCTTAAAATTAAATTGTATTTACATTGAAAACAGCTCTGACAGCCCTTAGGTTTTTCGCGAAATCCTATCATTTGCATAGGTCTTATGGTAACATACTTTTTACGTTTTTGACGTTTTTTCTTGGCCTTTAACCTCCACTTATGACAACGTAACAGTCTGTCATATCATTTTTAATTAGGTGTCATTATTGTCGTCATAATGTAGCGTCCATAGCCCAATGACTCGCGCCGATTCAATGTGATCGACAGAGTTAAGCAACGACGGGCGCGGTCGGTTTGTGGATGGGTGACCGCTAAATAACTGTATATATATATATATAATTATCGCGGTGAAAATAACCGGGACCGACGGCTTTACGTGCCCTCCGAAGCACGGTAGCGTCCATGAAATTTTGCCACTAGCGGTCACCCATCCACAAACCGACCGCGCCTTTCGTTCCTTCTTTTTCGACTCTTTCGATCACATTGAATCGACGCGAGCCATTGGGCTACGTCAAATCAAGTCTAATCTTTCTTTAATCCATTTTTTCTTTAATCGCATATATCATGGAAAAGTAAGAGCGTGAGTGGATTTGAACCTGGAGAGTCTCAAGTGAAAGCCGATGGGCAACTATCCCCGCTAAGACGCGGTTATTGCTAAAAGTATTTATTATTTTATTATTATTCTGGCAAGCAAAGGGCGGAGCTAATGTACAAATTTCACACTACATCGCAAGCATTCAGCGGACAACCGCAAAATTAAGTTAACCGAATTTCACACTACGACAGTACATGTAGTAATAGTTACTTCAATAGGCCTATTGATGTTGTAAGACTGCAATAAGATAGGCAAGATTTTGGGCAAGTTAATCCGTTTGTGCAAGAGCTCTGATTGATATTGGAGTTTAATAAACAAATTTCAATCAATAAAATTCGGTAATTGAAATAATTCGATTTAGAGACCTCAATGCAATTGATTAGCAAATAATAATGCATTTATGTAATACTTACTTTTTGATAAGTTTCCTTTTTTAAATAAACTTATGCAGCTTAAGTATTATTAATTACAGTTTTTAATTTGCAGTAACAAAGGTCCAGTTCTGTTCCAAGCCTAGTTCGCAAAATAAGTTGTGTAAGATGACGAGATAAGATTACGTGGACGGAGGCGTATGAAATTTGGCATGGTTAAAGTTTATATTATTATGTAGAAAGATTGCAAAAAGCTAACATTTCTATTTAGAAATACAGTAATGAATAAAAGAAAACATTACGCACACTAACATTGGTTTCACATCACGTTTTTAATAGTTGGTTACCTGGATACGATGGCATGTTTTTGGTCACATTTCACCTTATGCATTGGTTTGGATCAAAGAAATTTGGAGTTATTTCTTTGTCTATGATTATAGATATATTTACAGTGTATAACAGTTAATCTTGAATGAAGATCAAAGATAAAATTTACAATTGAATTATGGCTTGACAGTTAATCTTTAATGACTTTCAAAGATAAAATTTACAATTGAATTATGGTCGTATGGCGACCCCTAGGCGACCCCTATAAGAAGCGTTCGTTAAAATTCTTTTAGCGTCTCAAGATCTTCTTTAGATCTTCGTTGTTTTTAATGTTAGGCGTTTCTATTTGGGTATATTTAATGTCATTCTGTTTGAAGGTATATTGGAGTGGACGCCGTCTTGGGATTAAAATTATTATATAAAAACTTTGTTTTTCTGAACCTTCATTTGTTCTTTATCAGTACTAGATTATATCTAGGAGTATATATAAATAACTTAAATATAACATCACACCTATACTGCATTACTACTAATTGTTTGCCATCTCTCTGTATATCAGCTGCTGTCTCGTTAACGTATTGATAAGCAGTTAAATTTTTCACAAAGATTGTATTTTTTTCCGGCGTTATAACAACAAAGTACCTAATCCATTTACGTACCGGGAGTGTAAAAACAAAAAAAAACAATTATCTAATAAATCTAAATTATGAAAAATCCGAAGAACTCATTTCTTGATTTTAATTCTATCATTTGACATACACACATACACACACACACTATCTATACACAAACATACTATATAAACTTAATATATTATCTAATATAATTCCTTTTTTTTAATTAACATTATCTTCTTTTATTTTCCGGGGTTCCGCAACACAGTTTTAACTTTAGCAGCTGTTTACGAACATATTTTTGTTTGTGTATTTTCCATGTTTTTTGTGTTTAAATAAATAATTTTGAATTTTAAAAATATCACTAAATTGTAGATATACAAATATAAAATAAAATCGCTGTTTTTGTCTGTTTGCTACTTTTATGATTATCTAAACCACGCAATGGATTTTGATACGGTTTTCACCACATTCAGAGATATTTTTTTTCGGAAGGTTTATGTATAATAACTCATATACGAGTAATAGGTATAGAAAAGTAAAGGAAAGAAATAGCAGAAGAAAAAGCATTATTTTTAAGCAGAATTTCAACAATTTGTAACAATAACGTAAATAATCTAATTAATACTTTAAATTGCTATCGCTTGCTAATTGCTGTAAACCTTACGAGATTGGTCAAAATAATGTATCAAAGACTTATATAATTTTAATAACGTCTACAGACCCAAATTACTATTTTAATCATACACACACAGGTGTCAAAATAAAGAAAATTGTCTTTATTTTATTGAGTTTGTTGTCTATTCATTGTTGATAATACCTTCGTCGAATCAGAAAAATCGTATAAGACATTTATTTGGCCTATGTGTATAATGCTAGGTTGTTTTAAGTCTGAATAAATTGGCATTTTTGGATTTTTTATATCGCTTATGCCCAGTGCGTATCTAATCCTTACCATAAATGAAAACTCCTTCCCAGTGTTTTCAATGCACTATAACCAACAGTTACACTGTCAATGATAGATATAAAGTCGGAACGCAATAAAGCTGTCGAGAGGCACTTCACAGGGGTTGATATTGGGTCCAATTCTTTTCCACTATAAACTGTATGTTGGAGGGAAACGCATCATATGTATTTTTATCGATATCAAATATATCAATGTTTGCTATACCACTCAACCACTTCCGCCTATAACAATTGTGACAAACTTTAAAGAACCCTCGAAGGATGGAGTTAGTCCAGATAGGTTATAATAGAGGGGTTAGTGAGTCAGCTGTTCATTGATATGACTATTTTTATAGGAACAGAGACTCTTAGTGACAATTAGATCTGTTAAACTGTGTTTGATAATAATCAGTTCAGTGAGTAATTGTTTAATAGTCCCAATTTAAGTCAGTTGCAAATACGTCGCTACCTTTGAGGGCTTCAATGGTTGCTTATTAGGAAGTGTAACTGCTCCCTTGTTTAACATGTAATTTTCCTTTATCTTTTGGTTGCATGGATGGTTTCGAAGCGATAATGCCGCCATTTATCTTTGTATTTATTATATACTTTAATTTCTTCTTGTATGTATTTCTATCTGTCCATGCGTGTACACTTTGAATAAATAAATAAATTTCAAGGCAGAGATGAAACTTAAAAGAACCTAGTATAGGTTTTACACCGGCTTACAGAGGTTTTCTATACAAAACAATAACATTTTGGGTGTTTAGTTCGTATTAGCCACCTACCTACAAACCATTTTTAGATCCTACGTCACATAAACAACCTACATACACTTGGTTTATCAAATAACAAACATAAGAAGTTCCTTTTATTGTAGTCGTGAAAACCACGCAAAGGCCGCCTCGATATTTTCCCAAATGGGACACTCATTTTGCGAGAGTGTTTTAAGCAAATTGAAATGGAATGCTTCTAGAAATATTACTGTTAGTTTGTGACTCTGATGTAACACGGAACAAATTATTTATTATTATACACTTCACGTGGTGGACTAAGGCCTAATCCACGTGCCCAATAGTGGGACATAGGAAGGGTTGTGTGTTGATACACGTTTAAAACTACTCAGGTCAAGAAAAATTTTGGTCTTCACGTTAAATAGCAATTTATTGAACTGGTGGTATTTTGCATCATTCTATAAGAATAAGTGCAAACTTATTCGATCTCACAACCTATACTCTACGCAAGACAGTACGTTGTGTGCTCATGTGGTTCTGAAGGAATTCGTTTGTGTAATGCTGAGATACCTCCTTTTGTCCAAAAAGTTAAACCTGAATATTATTAGGATATTTTTTTTGCATAAATTTGTAACTAAATGTGTTTTCTGTGTATATGTCCTTTGATTGTATTTGTAGGTATACTTTGTTAAGGCAATAAATGAATTTATATTTATACATAATTATTTGTATTTACATACTGTAAACATTAAATGAATGTGATGCGTGTAATCTTATCGAAAGGCGTATAAAATAGTTTTCTTTTCTTACACCAGAGGCTACCTTATACGTGTGTTTTTTCAAAGCAAATAAATAAATGTCTACATGACTAAACTCCTGTATTCAAAACCAATTAACAAACCTCTTATAGCTTTAAGTATTTTGTCACTTTCGTTCGAATTTTTAATTAAGTTCGAATGAAGCACACAAAACACCCTTGCTTAAATTGGTTTATAATGTTTTTATGAATAAAGCGGTTAAACTTTTAAATAGCGACGAAATTATGTGAGTCAGAACGAGATTTTTACTAATTACTAACTTGAGTATTACTAACATGAATAATTTGTTTCGAGCTATACGACCTATTCAAATATTCCTCATACTTAATAAACTGGAGTAATACTCTACCTGAGTAATATCAACGTTTGCTACAGATATTATAGGCGACATGCTTATTTGCTAACTTATAAAGTAAATACTCGTGTAGAATATAAATTATCGAGGGCTATTTATTTGTAAAGGGTAGTTAAATTGCATACTTCGAAATACCTTTGTGTAATTTAAGATCTCTGTCAAGTTCAATCTATGTTGGCGCGATGTCAAATTAAGCGTACTTAGTAAGAATGAAAAGTTTTTAACAAGGAAAGTGAATTGTAACTTTGGTCTCATCGACGGGAGGTATCAGTATTATAATAACATTAGAGTGTGTTAATAATTATTATATAATCGCTAATTAATAATGAATAAACAATAATTGTTAACACACTTACGTAACAAAAGCGTGTTACGCTATAAACGCTAACACATTGTTATGTGATAATTTGATATTTTCTATTTTGGGTAAGAGATAATTATGGTGCTGATAATTATTAAGAGAATTATTAAATGTTCTTTTAAAATAAACTACCCAATCAAAAGTTCTACCAGTTTTTATAACACCTGTTTTAGGTGCTTATTAAAATTGTCTAAAATTGTAATAAATAGAAAAAGAAGGAAAGTTATTTTAAAAATAAATAATATTTTCCAGTTAGATGTGCACAAATCTAACTGCATATGTAATAATAACATTTAAAAGTTATTACAAATAATAAATCTGACACAAAAAACTATAACTAATCTGTCATCTTACCTTAATAATAGACCTTCATGTGTAGTAATCAAGGGCTACACTTCTGACTTTTATATTGCTTCCTCGGGCGTGCCCCAGGGTTCTATTTTGGGGCCACTCTTATTTAATATTTTTATAAATGACGTCACGAGTATTATTCAAAATTCTAAATGCTTTATTTTTGCTGATGACATCAAAATTGCTAAACCAGTAACGTGCATGAACGATGCTAGGGCTTTACAAGACGACATAGACAGATTATCCGCATGGTGCAAACAAAACGGAATGCTCCTAAACCCTGAAAAATGCTCCTTAGTCAATTTCACTCGTAATTACAATACTTTCACAGTAGCTTACCACATAAACGGCATAAATCTTAATGTAGTGCAATCACAAAGAGATTTAGGTGTAACTTTTGATAATAAACTAACCTTCATCGAACATGTTGATAACATTTGCAAATCAGCACGAAAAATGTTAGGTTTCATATTCAGAAATTCAAAGGTTTTCAAAAAATTAAGCACAATAAAACTACTATACACATGCCTAGTTAGAAGTCGGCTGGAGTACTGTTCTGTAGTATGGAACCCTCACTATCAAGTTCATAAAAATCGCATCGAGAGCATACAACGACGTTTTACTCAGTTCTTCACGCACGGACAATATAAATGGGCTCCATACAAAGATCGACTTAATATATTTAATCTCTCAACACTATCAGACAGGCGCAAAATAATTGACATTACCTTCCTATACAAAATACTTAATAATATTGTTGATGATACAGAGCTCCTAAACTACATTAAATTCTATGTGCCATCGCGTAGTATATCACGACATCCTAGACCCTTGCTTACCCACAATATATATAGAACTAATTTAGGGCACCACTCCATTTTTCCACGGTTATGCAGGCTTCTGAAGGAATTTTTAGCTAAAGATTTAACCATCGACCTCTTTCATGATGGACTTGTATCATTTAAAAGAAAAATACATAGAGTCTTGCACCCCATTCCCAATCCAAATCTACAAGCTTTTAATTTTTAATTTTTTTTTTTTCGGTTTAATTTCCAATTTGTAAAGAAATTTTTTTTCTTCATTTTTTGTTATGTTATTCGCTTTATATTCGTGTATATTTTATGTGTGTTTATGTACTCTTATATGTTAGCTGTCTTCATTTCTAATTGAAACTACATGTTATTCTTTTTTGGCCTGTGTTATATATAAGTTTGTTGCATGTAATTTTGTTAATGAAGCATTAAATAAATAAATAAATAAATAAATAACAGTCATATAAATTAAAACGAATTCTAAATGTTAAAAATTTGGTCCATGGGGTATGTGCCAAAATACTGGCATCTTTTCGTCGCTGTATCGCTTAGCTGATGCGCTAGACGAAGAAACTGCCAGCCCTTTAGCCTAATCATGTAATTTTTCTGAAATTATATTATTTATTTATAAGCATTGCTTTAAATCATAATATTCTTTACTCGCGTAAATGTAAAATTCTATTCACTAACCTTTTTCGTATTCATATTCCTTGCTCTTCTTTTCTTCCTTATCCGTCGCGGCGTGGTGGGAGTCGCTGGCTGCCTTCACAGCATCCGGCGCTGATCGACCTGATGCGGAGGAAGCTACGATGGAAGCCGAAGGGGCGACGTCTACTGACGGCCCGGTGTGGGAGGTCGAGAATATGTCTGTCGCAGAAGGGGCCACGTCTGATCCCGTCGTTCCAGTTATACCAGGAGAACTCAGGCTAGATATAACAGACTCAGTCTTAAGCTTCTCAGCTGAAGTCTCTGCCGCTTGAGTATCTATTGTTGCTTCTGTTGTTGTCTTATTTTTATTTTTACGCCTATTTTTCCTCGACTTCTTCTTTGGGTAGAAAAGAGTCGGTTCGTTCTTATTATCGGTTTCAGCAGGGACTAGAGATATACGCACGTTTTTCGCTTCCTTCGGTTTTTTCGCTGAGTAACGAGACGATATTTTTGCTTTAGTCGTCGTTTTTGGTTGGACTGTTGTGGTTTCGTCATTCAAATCGTCATAAACTGCGTATAATTGTGGATTTTTGAACACGGATAATTTTCCTGCTGCTAAAGCCTTGTTCTTCTTACGCTTTGGATTTTTCCGAGTTGTTTTCACTGTTGTTGTTATAATCTTTTCTGGTATGATCTTATATTTATCTTCAGCAGAGGAAACATCTGCGTCATATTCATCATATTCCTCTGCCTTTTTCCACTTAGTGCCAGTCTCAGGGTATTTTTCATCGGAATCTTTATCATTCTTTCCTTGATCTTTCTCAAATTCCTCTTTGTATAATTCTTCTGATATTACTCTTGCTTCTTGGGCGTGACGCTCTTTAAGTGCATCGACATCGCTGAGAATTCTTGCCTTTTTCTCTTCGTTTTCTTTTTGTTC
Organism: Carterocephalus palaemon; assembly: GCA_944567765.1. Classification (NCBI taxonomy): domain Eukaryota; kingdom Metazoa; phylum Arthropoda; class Insecta; order Lepidoptera; family Hesperiidae; genus Carterocephalus; species Carterocephalus palaemon. The sequence goes on from OX155658.1 coordinate 10,215,961, forward strand.
TTCTTCACTTAGCTGAGATTTCGGCTTTTTCGCTGCTGGCTCTTCATTTTCAGCTTCTTCATCACTCTGTTTGTTTTCTTTTTCGTTTAATTCATCCTTGTTTTCGTTTTGTTTATTTCGTTCTTCTTCGTCTGACTCTCTCTCTTGCTTTTCATCCTTTACTTCCTCAATCGGTTTTTCTGTTTCACTGTTTGTAGAGTCTACTTTTTCCTCGGATACTTTCTTGTCTTCAGGTTCTTCTGCAGACGCATCATCTCTGCCAGATTTATTTCTATTTAAAATAGAAGTAACTACAGGACTCGGTTTTGAATTTATAATATTGACAATGCCGTCTATGTCACTGGTATCTACTTTACTTTTGTCTGACTGCACAACTTTTGCAGTATCTAATTGCTTGGCATCTCTATTTAAATCAGACCATTCTTTTTTTTCGTAATAGTCATCATTATCAGTTTCAGCTTGTCCTTTATCATAATAGTCGTCAGAGGGCGCTGCGACCGCTCTTAGCAAAAAGTTGGCAGGAAGGGCTAACCTTTTTTTCGGTTTTGCTTTCGGAACAGGTTTAAATTCACCTAATTCATCACCATGTTTGTTCTTGAACGGCACCCAATCCGGAAAATTGTCTCCCGGAGCATCCTTTGTCACTTTTTTGTCACTAACCGTACCTATGCTTAGGCAATCGCAGTAACACACGAATAAAAGGACGAATACCGACAGAGGCGACATATTAATAGCGAATGTTCATAATATATATTTCAAGTGCAATACACGGACGGACAGGCGAGTCGGCCGCGCGAGACGAACTGTTTGCATTGCTTTAACTACTTTTATTTATACTGTTTGGAAAACGATTCTCTTCGGTCAATGGACGGCGAAAAAACGTGTGGACATGCCATATTATTTTAATTTATTCCTGATATTTTTTTAATTTTATTTTTTATACCAACTCAATGAAGTAAATACGGATTAATGTCTAATTACCTTTAAAAAAAAAAGATTTTATCTTATCACTGTTTAATCACTCTCTCCATCTCTTAGAGGAATCGTTAAAAATTCAAATATCTACTAAACATCCCATTGTGCATTTATTATTTTATAAATTTATATATCATTTATAAATTTATATATTTTAACTCAACTAGTATTATTATTTAACTTAAAAATGAAACTGTTTCCCAACTGCAGCAAATTTTGTTTGTAAATAAAATGACAAAAAAAGGTTTTTATAATTTTTATGCATTGGAAAAAGTCAAGTATTTGAAGTAAATAATCAAGCTTCTATCTAAAACCTTCATCTATAGGCAATAATGTTTTTACGTCGTATTCAACGTCGTATACAATTCACAGCATTATACTGAATAATCAGCAATAACTGTAGCAAAGGGTATGGGAATTATTATGGTCTGCATCACATTTTGTGAATAAAAAGTCCCATATTGTTTGTTGTAGAGTGATGGATTAAATAAAATATAAAATAATTCGTCACTGTAAAACTACTCGAACGTTCAGTCTTATCCATACTATTCTGTCGCGCGCTAATTGCATAGACACCGTGAACTTGTCGATTTTACACTGCAACTGAACGTTCCGTACAACACAGCGTCTTAAACGCTGATTCTCACTATCGTTCCTATTACTCGTGCAATAAGCAAAGGAAGGAAATATTTTTAACACCGTTCGTGAAATTTTTGGCAAGGCAATGTTGTCAAAAGCATATTTTAAAATTAGGGAATAATCTAAGAGAATCCCATTATTTACTTAGTGTATTTTGTTTGTGATTTCCAAGGCTTAAATCTAGGCTTGCACGATAAAGGCAGCGTTTTCCCGCATAAAATTTTATTATACCTTGAGGTACCTACCTAATGTAAAAGTATATTTTTTTAGTAGTGTAGTAACAAGTCACTCGAATATTTCAGGAATTTAAATAGTGGAGCATTTAGATATGCAGTACAATGTGTAGGAAACCGGTTTAATTAACATGACATCCTTGAGCTAAATCTGTAATTTACTGTTCGATATTAGGGACGAATTGATATTATAGTTTTCGTTCCAAAACGTCGCTCCTTGTATTCTACGTTTAATTCTTGTTCTTAGACAAAGACTATTCCTCGGACAGTTTTTCATCGTATCGGCGTTTCGCCCGCCCGTCTACCGCGCACTTAGGTTCTGTCGAAAGTCTAGCATGTGCCCGTTGGCTGAAAACGGACGTCACCCGATCGACAAAGAGAATATTAAGTAACTTCAAGGTCGCCGGTGGATCAGTGGCGCAAGCGTCCGCGTTACGAAAACACGTGCCTGATGGTATTGTCTGGCTTGCGACTTTGCAAGACGCTGTAGGGCATAGAACTCTCGATAATCTCTCGACACTCGACTGATGTTCAAAGCCATGTTTTTGTTTTACGGGTAACTTTTAAAAGTACCCACGTCATTGACCTACTTCGGATACTACTATTCTACTTCGATTACAGGAGGACTTCTGAATCATCACCCTAGAGGGTAGTAACTTGTCGGTGACCAACTTGGCTGCATTGGCCCGGTTGGAAAGCTGTGGTTTCCGGTTACACTTCTTTAGAGGCGACCATCTTAGTCCTCAAGGGTAGCAACACATCTGTGACTGACTTAGAACGAGACTCTTACTAACAAGTACTAACTGGACTATTACTAACACCAACTAACAGGACTATCACTAACAGTCTCCAGTCCTCATACCTACTAACGAACTGACCAACGAATGCCTGAAACGAAACCCTGTGTCGAGTGTTCTCAAGTCACCCGAAGGTCTTCTACAATGCTTGACGATTTTTTTCACCATTGAAAATAACCGTGACCGTCGGCCTAACGTGCTCTCCGAAGCACGGTAGTAGCTACGGTTTATTATAAAACAGTAATATATTTTAACCGAATATTTTTCATAATACGTAGAGTACAGACAGTTTTCAGTCAGTTTTCAAGACACAGAATAATAGAACCAAGATAAAGATGCAAATTCTACTGAATTTTTGTGTAACAACCGCATTGTGTTCGATACAATAATATTTTGGAGTTATTGCCCAAGGTTAACTGGATCCTATTGTCGGAATACTGTAATAAGGTTATAATACAAATAAATGTAATACGACAAAGTAATAATTTCAATGTTCGTTACAACATTGCTTGGTCACAATAGATTGCTGTGCTCAAAATCTGATTCTACGGGACCACCTATCTGAGTAGTAAATTCAAATTAAATTCCATTAAACTGAATAGACACCCTGAAGTAAAGTTAACATTATTATTTAATTAATTCTATGAGAGTTTTGAGAGTGTGACCTTCGGGTGGCTTGAGAACATTCGACACTGGGTTGGCCACTAACCCCTCCGATCCGCATTGGGTTATGCTCTAGACCTCGTAGCTGTGTTTGCGGGAGACCCGTGCCCAACAGTGGGACGCCTGAGTCGTGGCTTTAGCTTAATTATTAAGAAAGAAAGAATATCTTTATTTTGTGTCATCATCATCACACACACAGGAAAATAAATAAGAAGTAAACCAAACATATAAATCAAGGAGGCAAAATAGGACTACAATTAGCTTGTATCGTGATACTGAGGGAGAACCGCGGCTGCTGGTTTTCAGCGTAGCCCATTTTTTACATAACTTCTACATGACAACGCAAAACCTTACTTCTGGTTTCTATACAACACCCATGGAACACCCATGTGGTAAACGTGATTCCCTGTATATTGCCTTGCCATAATAAGAAGGTACAGTAAATTTTTATAGAATACCTACGTGAACAATATACAAGATATTTCTTGGTGGTTTATCTGCCTCCAATGAGACAATTTATCGCAGATTGTGTTGTGGGCATGGCGAAAGCGTCGTGGGTGGTAACATATTGACAGTATTGTGGAACCAACGTAATCATAATATTAATACGTGAAGCAAAAACTTTCCGGCGGGGTCTCGCGTTTAGAAAAAATTAAAAATGAATATATACGCGGTACATTCAAAGTAACTGACGTTAAAGAAAATATAAGAGAAAACCACCTGCGCTGGTACAGACACGTGATGAGAAGAAATGATGACTATATGACCAAGAAAGTACTCACCAGCGAGGAGAGCATAAAAGGCCGAGGAAGACCCCCAATGACCTGGTTGAACACCGTTAAAAATGACATAAAAACTATTATTGTGACCCAAGGGGCAACCCACAACCGTACGGTGTGGCGCCGAATTACTAGGAAGGCTGACCCCAAATGAAACTGGGAAAAAGCCAGGAAGAAGAGGAAGAAGAAGAAGCAAAAACTTTGCATACCTTTTTACCAAAATTACGTAGAATGTGTCGCTCGTGTCCATAGACGACGGTGACCACTTACCATCAGGCTATTATTTTAAAAAAATGTTGCCATTAGCGGTCACCTATCGAACCGCTGATCGATTGATTTCATAGCGACGAGCGCTTCCACCACTTTTTCTTGTCCACTGCTGGGCTCGCCTCGTAATGGAAGTGCTTTGGCCGCAGTCCACCACGCCGGCCAAGTGCGGTGGCAAACTTCACTTGCCTTCGAGAAGTTAAGCATGCAGGTTTCCTCGCGATGTTTCCCCCTACCATTACAGCACATGATATTTAATTTGTTAAATCTCAATGAAAAGTCATCGGTGCGTGCTGCGTGGATTTGAACCTGGATTCGAGATAGATTCGAGGTCGACAGCCACTGGACAGTCACAGGAGTACAGAGCGCTTCAAACAGCATGTTTATCTATACTAATACTAGCTTTTACCCGCGGCTCCGCCCGCGTGGGAAAAGGGAATTAACAATGCCATCTGTTAACAACATCCGGAACTAAATATCTAGCAAATAACAAAACATCGATATCTTCCCCGGGATGTTTTACCGCGGTAAAAAGTAGCCTACGCCACTCTCCACCCTCCTCACTATCTCCACACACAAAAACCATACCATATAATAGCTTCGTTGCGACGTGAAAGCCGGACAAACAAACAAACACACTTTCACATTTATAATATTAGTATGGATTATAAAGAGGAAAGATTTGTTTGTAATGTTTTCACACAAAAACTACTGGACCAATTTCAAAAATTCTTTCACCATTAGAAAGCTGCATCTTCACTGAGTGACACAGGCTATATGATAATACTAGATGTACTATTGTCATGTCTAATTCCACGCGAGCGAAGCTGCGGGCGTCCCCTAAGTATACAAAATAGCATCCTAAGTTTGGAATTGACCTAAAATACGGAGTGGTTGCTAAAACCGCAAAATGTTTGATGGTCTTTTTAAACCATTGTTGACTTAGTAAAATCTATTGTAAGTACACTTGAAATCAAGACGAGAACTAGACGCTAAAAACGCCGCCATCGTTTCTCAACCAGCTTGCAACTTGACCAGTTTTAATTAAAGTTTTTTTGCAGCTTAATATCATTCCATTATAGTGTATAGATAAGGTTTGATTGTCTGTGCGCGATGCTGTGAGAAAATGTTACATAAAAACTGGTCTACAGTTTGTTGACAATATTGTTTGATTAATTGGTTTTTCTTGGTGAAGAAGCTATTTGGTCGAAGAAGTAGACACGGGATTAAACATGGAGCAGCGTGGTGGAGTATGCTCTAGACGTCCCGCGGCAGTGTCTGTGGGGGAGACCCGTGCGCAGCAGTGGAACGTCTATGGGTCGCAGCGAAATGACCTATTACATGGTACCTAAATAACTGGTGAAAAGTGAATGTACACTTCTCTGCCTTCCCCTTGAGGGAAATGCAGGTGTGAAGAAATATTATGCTATGTTGTCCCGATATGAAAGACTAGTGGACGCCCGCAGCTTCGCTCGCGTAGAATTGCCCACTTGACTTAAAAAACGCCAATGTTTCATACTAACTTTGCACCCCCGTTTTACCCCCTAGGGGGTGAATTTTCAAAAATCCTTTCTTAGTGCTCCCCTACGTTATAAACGGAACCCCTGTGCAAAATTTCAACTTTCTAACCCTTATAGTTTAGGCCCTGCGTTGATATGTCAGTCAGTCAGTCAGTCAGTCAGTCAGTCAGCTTCTCCTCTTATATCTATAGAGATATGGTTTTCAGTTATACTTTTCTAGAGACAACTTCACATTCACGTGTCTTTTTAATTGAGTCTTATTTTATTCAAGCTCTGTCACAGTTGCCATGACAGCGGACGAGTGATTCTGCATGCTCATTTTCTATGCTAAATCTATAAGAAATCACCAAGTCAGTAGAGTTGACTAAAGAATGATTGAGTCAAGCCAGACCAACAATTATAATCTAATATTTAAACCCCAGACTCCGTGGCTAATCGGTCGATAACTTGAGCGCTAAAATTTATGTAATCTTAAATTAAAATAATTCTTGCATTTAACTATTGTAAATAGGTATTTTCAATGTATAGGGTTAACAAAATTCTTTTACAAGACAAAAATAATAAAAAGCCAAATATGGGAATAAATCCGTATTTTCAACGTAATGGGCGCAAATGACAACATTCTTTTACAAGTTTTTTTTTTAATAAGGCTAAACAGAGGAATCATCCAAAAATATTTTATCCTCCCAATGTTTTAGACACATCATACGTCCTTCTCGAATCAATTAATAGTTTGATTTATGAGCTATATTTCTGTTGAATTTTTGTAATTATGCATTCATTAAAAAACCTCTTTTCTGTTTAAGCTGAAATCAGGATTTTATATAAATTGTTTTCTTCAACAGTAAATAATAAAATTTTAAATTCATAGCTCGGAAGCGTCCATGAAATCTCAGCACTACCGCTCACTGAATACGTTGCTTAACTTGTTCGATCACGTACGTGTGGACTACGGCTTTGAGCGTTTCATTTATAAGTTCTTAGTAGTTATGCTCACACCTTGCCCCACCACTAAACGTTATTTGTCCCACAGTTGGACTCGGGTGTCCTTTCGTTAGGTAGTCCACCACTGCCCAAGTGCAGATTGGGAGACTTCACATGTCTTCGAGTACATTATGGAGAGTTCACAGGCATGCAGGCTGCTTGGATATGAACCCGGACCGAATTCACAGGCATGCAGCATATGAACCCGAACTGCGAATGAGATGCGAGTTCGTTAACCACTTAGCCACCTCTGTTTTAAGCCCTATAACCTAACAATGAACTATGCCTATTGGTTAAGCTAAAAAAATGTATATACTGAACAAACTTGTCGTAGTTTTATATTCATCGGACTCGCAACCCTTAAATGAGATACACGAATTAAGATATCAAGAAATGGAGCATCCTTGCGTGTTAATCTTTGCACGGTAAAACCACCAGATAGATCTACGAAACTGAAAATAATCTTGCCAAATAAACACGGAACTAAAGTTATAATAATAATTTTGCAGCTTCATCGGCAAATATTTGTTAAAACGAAAAAAAATTTAAGATCAGTTGGAAAGCGGATGCGCAGTATAAATACCGATGACATTTCATTCCGGTTCTTTCAAAGTCAGTTAATTGATTTAAATGTAACTATTTGGAGGTGAATCGTGCTTCGTAAACAAATTATTCTATGATCCGCATCTTCGCTCGAGTGGAATTAGAATAGATATATAATACTAGAGTAATGATAAATCTATGGGAATTAGACATGACAATAGTTTCGTTAACACCTAGTAATATTAATAGCCTATGTCAAACAGTGAAGATGCAGCTTTCTAATGTTGAATTTTTGAAATCGGTAGTTTTTGTGTGAAAACATTACAAACAAATGTTTCCTCTTTATAATATCAATATAGAAGTATAGTTATAGAAATGTGCGCGGTGATTGAAAAATTAAAACCTCATTGTTAAACTGTGTGGAGATAGTTCCTATACGGAACCAAATAGGTTTTATATGAAACCTATTTTGTTCAGTGTTTGCCCGGGGCGCCACGGTACCTTGTACCATTTTGCAAAACTCTCAGGAATGCAGGTTTCCTCACTATGGTGCCTTCATCATGCAGGTGATATTTAATTTCTTGAATCGCGGATAACTAATAGAAGTTATTGGTGCGTGCTTGGGTTTGAACCCGGACCTGTCGAGAGATGAGTTCGAAAGTCACTGGGTTGTTACAAATAATAATAGGTACTCTTTATAAAACACTATCTAGGCTGCCGAGGGTGTTTTATTGGGTTGAAAATGTAGAAATCCCACATAGCCTGGCATTTCTCCCACGATGTCTTTTCCATACTTGTCACGATCTTCGAGTCATCTATCACCTTGAAAAAGTTTTCCACTCGTAAAAGAAAAGCCTCATGAATCAGTACTCATGTTATTCGCAAAGCCTGAACGATAAAATTAGAACAGTACCATTTATTTTTATTATTTGGTATTAATATACGCTTGAAGAACGTCGTTACAAGTTGATGCTACCGAGAACACGAGGTTTAGTTTAATGACAAAACATTACATTTGTCTGTATTTCCCCAAACTGCCCCAAAGGGACAAGCAGACGGCAGACGTGTGTATATATTGACGGTTCCCAAAGTTGATGCTACCGAGAACACGGCAAGAAACTCGGTTTACTCTTTTCAAAATTAACAATTAAATTATAGTTTGGTATCTAGAGGCACATCTTTAATTGAACTTTTAGTGGGCCAAGCGTTTTTATCATTAAAGTAGTTATTTATTTTATCAAACGCCTTTTAATGAGGTCTTGTTTAATGACATAACATTACATTCGTCTGTATTTCCCCAAAGGGTCAAGCAGACGTGTATGTACGCACTTTTCACAAGGTATGTTTAAACCCCATGTTATAAGCGATGAATCTATTTTGTTAAATGTAAGATTTTTTCTGAGACTCAAGTAACACTATCCTGTATATTATTGTAGAAGCGAACACAGTGATACTTTACATAGTCTAGAACCAGGTGCAATCAATGTAGGTATCTTTATTTTTTTTGTATCATTTTAATCTGCCTTTTTCTTCAAATTTTTCCTAGCCAACTCCACCACGCTGGCTGAATGTGGTTTGGCAGGCTTAACATGCCCTCGAGATTAGATACTGAAAATTCTCAGACATGTAAACTACGTATCTGAGAATTTTCTTAAAGATTTTTTAAATTGATTAAGACTTTATTAACATTCTTTATTAACTGTCACCTTTATACTAACACAACATGGAAACAAACATGTCTGAAATAAATGATTTATTATTATTATTAAATATCCTACCTACAGTAGGTGATGTTATTGCTTAAAAACTTCAACGTTATTAAGTGAAGTCGGGATTTGATCCGATGAGAGACATTTCAGCCACAATGCTCGACAGCTTTCTAGACATAAATTGACGAAGAATTTTTTCCTGCCAGTAAATTGTATTACTAATAAGTAAATAGATTGCATCCTCTGTCGATTCGCACCATAATCGCAAAAAAGGATGAAGATTCTACAGTCTGTACAGGCCTTAACCTAATTTCTGTTTTGCGCAACACTCTCAAAACTAGACAATGCAAATAGCTCTCTTTTTGCCGCTCTTAATAAACCGCTATATTGAATTACGAAACGGTTTTTAACGTTAATATTTATTTTTTAAACAAATGATTTTACGGTGTACGTCGAAGTTTTTTTGGGTGAAATTTTATGAAGAGAAATCGTTCTAGGGTACCTAGGTGGAAACTGGTTTGGCGATGTCATTGCATCCGTTGTAGCATTAAATAAATCTAAGTTCGGTTTTAAATTTGGTATCTGTATATTTTACCTGCGTTCTAAAAATACTGACTGTCTTAAGTAACAAATATTGTGTTGTCACCTTTAAAAAAATGCTTTGGACATGTCAAAAAATCCCTAATAATCTTTAATGGGGTTAATTTTACTATAGAGTTTTTACTGTGTCCGCTTCTACAGTTAAATACCTGTTAATATTGCTTGCCTCTCAGATGATACATTTAAATCTTATACTAAACAAAACTTGCTTTAAAATAAATGACGACTTGAGACCGATAACAGCGCTAGGTGCAAAGTATCACATGATCCGCTTGAAGTTCAGTAACAATGTCCTGTAATAGACGTACCTGTATTAAATTGTGAATTTTTAAAAGAGTTTCTTACCGTGGTCTGCTCTGTAGTATTTACTTTGCGAACCGGCGCATAAAAAATGTAAAAACGTTCATGTATTCAAATACCATTAAAATGAATCAAAATCTGAATCTATAGTTATAAGGCTTAGCCTATGTAAGTTGGTAACCGGACAGTTCGTCTTTGTTCTCGTACCTTCTAATATTATTTATATTACGTATAAAGATGTTTTCTATCTCGTTCGATCGACAACACGACGCGACGACGGCCTGAAGCACAAGCAGTCTAATCAGAATCAGAAGAAGAAATCAGAATAAGTGATCACGATCGGGTTTAAAAATAAGGTTATTTAAGTATTGAGAACAAAAAAATCATAGACATCCAATTTAAAAAGAACATTGAGCATATCCCTACTAATTATAAACTAAATATAAAAATTTACATTTTAGTTCCGTTATATAAAACAGCGTGTTTTTTAGGACTTTCAAACGATATTTCCTTAATTTACATTTATTAGAAGAAATCGAAGGAATAATTTAACAAAATAATTTAACAATTTAACAACATTTAATTTAACAATTTGGCGCCGTAAGTCGTCTCGTCGTAATACAAGATATTTCTATGTCTGATCAGACAATCCTATATAAGATTTTTCATTTCTAGTGTGTGTCTTACAATGTGTAAGTTATAAGACACATAGGGGTCGGGTTACGCTCCGTGCGTGGGTTTCACATAAAAGCCACGCAAAATGACATGTCAATTTAACTAGAATGAATAGGTATTTTGCGACTAAACGAATCACAACTCACGCATCGACGTCCGTTTAGTCTAACCCTAATAAATTAATAAGAGCTGATTTACCATACGGAACCATCAGGATGAAAATATCGACTCGTACTTGCAAAGTTTTTTGGATAAAATTTTGTAAAGCAGCTAAATAATTTACTGAAATAACGCTACACTTTCAATCAAATATTTGAGTTTTTGTAATATTATCAATTACTCGTCTATTAAAGACGATATCTCGATAATATCGGAGAGAAACTTTGTTCATCAGTCAATCTAGCCTTAGAGGCCCAGCGCTGGACACAATGAAGGAGACACTATCAAGGTCTCCTTTTGAAGCTATCATGAAATACAGTCACTAGAAATCTTTAAATCTGCAGCATTGCTCTCGGAGAATTAATTAGTAAGTTGTCTATCGTCACTGGAATTAACTGTGGAAAAATATATTACTAATGGACGCTCACAGATTCGCTCGCGTGGATTAGACATAACCATAGTTTCGTTTATATAGCTTATGTCACTCAGTGAAGATGCAGCTTTCTAATGGTGAAAGAATTTTTGAAATCGTACCAGTCGTTTTTGTGTGAAAACATTACAAACAAATGTTTCCTCTTTATAATCTTAATCTTAATATATATAATTCTTGTGTACGTGTGTATGACAGTGAACTCCTCCTAAACGGAGAACTATCTATTACGGTTATCAATCTTCTCTTTTATTATGTTCTCGAATGCACTAGTTCTTCACATGCATTCGAGAACATAATGGAAAACGCAGACATGTAGGTTACCTCATGAGGTTTTCTTTGCCGTTACAGCAGGTTACATTTAATTTATTAAATCGCTTTGAAAAGTCATTGTTTCGTGCCGCATGACTTTGAAACTAGACGGCGAGTTTGACAGCGGTTTTAAAAGTTAAAGTAAAAGAATGTTTTAAATGCTATTTTTAATTTGGCAACCTAAATATAAAGCTTGATTAGGAGCGATTGAGTAACTTCGATAATTTGGAAATCTTTGAATTGTTAAATTTATGCAAGACAAGGTATAACAGTCCACAATCAACTGATGTAAGATTAATTTAAAGATTAAGAGAATTGTCCATGAAACTGCATTTTAAGTTTTACATCATCGATCGTATTGTAATTTTTCGGAGACATAATTAAACTGTCAATTCAATTTACAAGTTTAACTGCAAGGTGCATTTTGTCAAGAGGTAATTAAATTGGGTTAGTCGAAATTGGAACTATTTGTAAAATTCACGTCATTTGAAGTTTAAATTGGAAAACCGTACTGTCCAGAGGTGAATCAAATATATTTTTGAATTAAAATGTTTCTATATACCTATGGATATTCATATGCAGTTTTTATACCCCATTTTTTAATTCGATAAAATATTTTTTTTTAAAGTCTAGATAGGTAAATGTTGATAAACGAGTGAGTGATAATTTGAGATTTAAGTTTAAGAATGTTATTGAATAGTTTTATCGTCGCGCGTATTTTGTTACAATATTTTAAAATATATAAAATTAATTGTTAAAAATCATTATGTTCCGACCGGCACGAGAAAAGCACGTTACGTATGTAACTACCTTTATTTACAATCTCGTCTTAATACTTATGCCTATTATATCGATTCAATGTGATCGACAGAGTTAAGCAACGACTGGCGCGGTCAGTTTGTGGATGGGTGACCTTCTGTTACTTCTGGCAAAACTTCATGGGCTACCCTGTTTCGAAGGTCGGTCGCCGGTTGTTTTTAATGGTGAAAACAATCATGCAAACATTATGCTTTATCGAAGACCTTCGGGTGGCTTGAGAACATTCGACACTGGGTTGTCCACCTACCCCTAAACCAATCCACATTGGAGCAACTTGGTGGAGTATGCTCTAGATAACCCCGCAAATTTGTGTGTGGGGGATACTCGAGCCCAGCAGTGGGACGTCTATGGGTTGCAGCTTATTATACTATTACCTCAACTATCGGACGAAGTGTCATTAATGCAAATAATAAATTGAAATCGAAACACTTTCTATTCGTATCTCAAGCAACCACAGACGCTGAATTGAAAACAATTCATTTAAAAACTTCCGCCAACTCTACGTGACAATTCGTAGGACATTTCATTTCTATTAAAACTTTGCTCCACGTGACACCTGTTTCAGCTTAGAACAATTCGTTTTTCAGGTATTAGGAACAATGCTTCTGTGTTTTGAAACAATATCACATTAGCAGGAATATACGGTTCTTTGTTCCAAGCATAAAAGTCAGTCTAAAACTACTTGGGTAGGTATACAATATTTCGGGAAGTTCGATAATTTTTTTTAATTTCCTTTGGGTCAAAGTAGGTACGTCATTTAGTTAGTTAATACAAGTAAGGGATAAAAAATGTTTCCTTGGGTTCAAATGACAGCGGCAAGTATGTATTATATATTTTTTTAATTAAAATTATGTTTGTAAAAATCTGGAAAAAGCAAAAAATTATACCCTTACGAAAAAATATAACGAATAGAGCGAGATCCCAGTGCCGCCAGACGTTACTTATTTTCTCACAAACAATTTATATGCGATAAGCTAGTGTTAGTACATACTTTGAGCGTGTGCATACTCGCTAGCTTCGGTAGACGGCCAATTCATTGGTATCAGACGCTGAAAATCGAAAATTTCAGTCCCAACTTTTCTTATTTTCTCATGGCTGATTTTCACATATGTTTTAGTTAGTTATGTTACAAATTAGTAATAACTATTGCCAGACACCTTCCGTCGGCCCTTACCCTTGCCAGACGCCTTAAAGATCCAGAAAAAATGATGTAAGTTTACTTATTTTCTCAAGCTTGATTTTTATGCACGACACTTGGGGAACTATTTCAACACTGTTAGTGTTGAGGCGTCCAAGTGAAACGGCGATTACAGTTAAACAAATCGGATTTATTAGGGAGCCGAGAAGCGTGCTCTCGCCGTCGCTTTAGGAAACGCACTGATTTATATAATAAAATGTCCATATACGGCGCGAGCGCCGACGCGGTGATCTTCACTGCCCCGCACGTCTCAACCCGCCCGCTGGGTCGATGCGTGAGCGCGTAGACATCCTCCGCCCGTTGATTTATCAAGATCAAGAAGACAACATCACTATGGTGTACTGGGTACAGGCAGTCGTACCACGTAGTGAATAGCTCGTCGAATGGTGCCCCTCGTAGTGTAAATGTCCACAACTCGACAGACGTTGTGAAACAGAAGATGGCGGTTCGCCAGTGGAAGTTGTAGGAACAGGTAAGTCTATTTCGTTATTATTGTTAGTATTTGAAATTAAATTTATATGTAATAACGTATTGTGTTTTTGTTTACAGATTCTACATGAAGTCTTAACACGGCAGCGTACTGCTCTATGACCCTCGCGCAAGCAGTTTGAACATAATTTTAACCTAGCAGTTTCATTAATTCTATTTTGTACATTCAACGCCTTAAATTTAGTACACTCATGAATACGATGTCCCTGCACACCACACAATAAACACAAATATTCACTTAAGCCCTCAACTGAAGACACGAACGAGCCACTCCTCTCAACTTGCTTATTATTACTTAATTTAAAATTGTTATATGAGGTTTTATTCGACCAATTGTTATGTTGAGTATGTTTCATATTAGACTGTGGTTTGTTGTTTTTATGTGAGACATCACCAACCGATGTAGTTTCTAAAACGTCCGCTCGACTTCGCAGAAAATTATAAAAATCGTCTAATGAGGGGGAATCGGATAAATTGTTCCTATGCTCTTCCCATTTTCTATTAGATACTGTATCCAATTTCGCAGTTATCATAAAAATAAGTATGGAGTCCCAATGATCAGTTGGTTGACCTAGAGTGTTGAGCGCTCTTAAGTTCTTGGAGACATTGTCTACCATGTTTCTCAAGCCCCTATAAGATTCTTGGTTTAGTGCCTGAAGATTAAATAATGCCTTAAGATGGTTATTAATTAAAATTTTCTTATTATCGTACCTATTACACAATAATTCCCACGCTATAAAATAATTATTTGAAGTAAATTCTAATGATTTAATTACCTCAATAGCCCCACCTTCCAGTGAGGATCTCAGGTAATGGAACTTATTAATATCCGGTATGGATTGGTTTGAATGTATCAACGATTGAAAGGTATCCCTGTATTCAAGCCATTTTAAGTATGAGCCATCAAACGTTGGCAATTTAATAGTTGGCAATTTTACAGAATTGAACCCCTGACATTCTGAATGAGAACTCTTATGACTACACGCTTCGTTACCAATCTCTTTTCCAACCTTATTATGCCTATCTAATATATCTTCCATTGTTGACATGGCGGAAATGAATTTAGCTTCAATGGATTCTCTTAAAATTATTTGTTCATCCACGTCGGATTCCTTACATAAACATTCAATAGAAGTCTGTATATCATCAAATCTCCGATACAATTCTTGGCAGTTATCGAACCGCCGACTTAATTCTCTAATACTGATATTATCCAAAGAATCCTTCAAATTGCTAACCTTTGTTATGTATTCGCACATAATTGTTAAACGACCTTTAATACTAGATCGCTTCCTAATCAATTCACTTAATTCCACGTTAATTTCTTCCTTTTCCGTGGTCGGCATATTTACGTGACAATATCAAGATTATCAAACACAAACAATGAAATAGGTAGTTTAAAATTAAAATAAATGTGCATCAAACCAAGCCCGAGTAATAAAGATGGTCGCTCCGCTCGCAACAGCTGATCGGCCGCCGCGTCGACCCGAGCCGGCGTACCGTTAGCCCTGGTGACGTAAGCGCAAGCGCGTTCAAAGCGCGAAGCGGGAACTGCCTGAAATTGTTTAGGCAAATCTTTAAGCAGTATGCTAGTGTAGGTGCTTATCACTCAGAATAGACGGTGTTTTTTTGCAGAAGAAAATAGATTAAAAAATAATTAATAATAGATTAGGGTGCAACTTTATGAAAGGCCAGCAGGTTTTACAGCAGCAGTATAGACGTTTTGTACTGTTTTTTAAAATTGCAGAAATGTATTAAATTGAAGAAAACTTGATAATTATTGAGAAGGTGCAAATATGAAAATCAGCGGCTTATAAATGCAATACTATTTAAATAGACAGCTCCCTAGATAGTATTTATAGCCATTTAATTTAAATAATAATAAGTAATAATATTCAACTGTCGGTTGAAACACGGAATTTAAATTTTCCGTTATGAAATTTAAAAAAATCACTTGAAATACACAGTTTACAAGTAAGAAATACAGTTTACAAGTAAGAAACACTGTAGCCGCGATTATTAAAATGGATATAATCGACTTTAATTACTCAAATAAAGCAAAAGGGAAATAGGAAAAACAAAGAAAAGGATTGAGCTTACTCCCCTAGGACTAAACCTCCAGACGCGATGCCCGTCAAGCCTGGTGTGTCTTCGTCAGGGTTGAAGTAGCCTCCTAGTTTTCTCCAGCTCCTTGGTGCCTGATCGGCGCGGCAGAAGATTCCAGATGCAGCGGCCGCCGTCGCGTCGCGTCGGTTTGAAATCCAACGGTCCGATGTCAACCGGCAAACTCGTTATCTTCTGTCCGCGTCGTAGTCCGGAACTTCTCCCAAAGTTGCAGTTTATTCTTTTTCTTCGGTCGCCGTATTGCTTGAACCGAAGATAATCACGGTCGCCAAATGTTGAGGCGTCCAAGTGAAACGGCGATTACAGTTAAACAAATCGGATTTATTAGGGAGCCGAGAAGCGTGCTCTCGCCGTCGCTTTAGGAAACGCACTGATTTATATAATAAAATGTCCATATACGGCGCGAGCGCCGACGCGGTGATCTTCACTGCCCCGCACGTCTCAACCCGCCCGCTGGGTCGATGCGTGAGCGCGTAGACAGTTAGTCAGCAGCCAGACCTATCGGATGGGCCAAACGTCCAGCCAGACACATATAAAGTGTCGCTAGTAGTCCGGTCAATTTAGACAATTGAAATAAAGAAAATTCCGACAGAGCCAAATCTTCGTAGAGACCTTAGGTTTACCACAAGGAATAAAGTGTCAAAAGTCCCAATCAGTCCCGTGCGCTTAGGGACTTATTCGGGGCCCAAGGTCAAAATTTTAGGTATTTTGGATTTTTCTCGAAAACGGTAAGTTTTATCGAAAAAGTACCTTAGAGCAAATTTGTGGATCTTAAAATTCTCTATAAAAATGGTCCCTATAATTTTTTCTCTAAGACCCGCTTTTTCCCAGATATTGCGCTTGTAAGAATCATGTTCTACATAGTATGCACACAATATGCCACGTATATACATATTTAGGTACTCAAGCAAACAAAAATGCCTACTTCGGCCCCGAATAAGTCCCTAAGCGCACGGGACTGATTGGGACTTTTGACACTTTATTCCTTGTGGTAAACCTAAGGTCTCTACGAAGATTTGGCTCTGTCGGAATTTTCTTTATTTCAATTGTCTAAATTGACCGGACTACTAGCGACACTTTATATGTGTCTGGCTGGATGTTTGGCCCATCCAATTGGTCTGGCTGCTGACTAACAGTGTTGAAATAGTTCCCCAAGTGTCATGCATAAAAATCAAGCCTGAGAAAATAAGTAAACTTACATAATTTTTTCTGGATCTTTATGGCGTCTGGCAAGGGTAAGGGCCGACGGAAGGTGTCTGGCAATAGTTATTATTAATTTGTAACATAACTAACTACAACATATGTTAAAATCAGTACTGAGACTTTAATTTGTCACTCTCAATCGTACAAATAATGACCTCACGCTCTATACCTAGCGGCACTTTATATGTGTCTGGCTGGACGTTTGGCCCATCCGATTGGTCTGGCTGCTGACTAACAGTGTTGAAATAGTTCCCCAAGTGTCGTGCATAAAAATCAAGCTTGAGAAAATAAGTAAACTTACATCATTTTTTCTGGATCTTTAAGGCGTCTGGCAAGGGTAAGGGCCGACGGAAGGTGTCTGGCAATAGTTATTATTAATTTGTAACATAACTAACTAAAACATATGTTAAAATCAGTACTGAGACTTTAATTTGTCACTCTCAATCGTACAAATAATGACCTCACGCTCTATACCTAGCGGCACTTTATATGTGTCTGGCTGGACGTTTGGCCCATCCGATTGGTCTGGCTGCTGACTAACAGTGTTGAAATAGTTCCCCAAGTGTCGTGCATAAAAATCAAGCTTGAGAAAATAAGTAAACTTACATCATTTTTTCTGGATCTTTAAGGCGTCTGGCAAGGGTAAGGGCCGACGGAAGGTGTCTGGCAATAGTTATTACTAATTTGTAACATAACTAACTAAAACATATGTGAAAATCAGCCATGAGAAAATAAGAAAAGTTGGGACTGAAATTTTCGATTTTCAGCGTCTGATACCAATGAATTGGCCGTCTACCGAAGCTAGCGAGTATGCACACGCTCAAAGTATGTACTAACACTAGCTTATCGCATATAAATTGTTTGTGAGAAAATAAGTAACGTCTGGCGGCACTGGGATCTTGAACCAGAAATTTGTGTGCTGCACGACAGTAATTTTTTATATTATATCTAAGAGTAAGTATGACTGCAAGATGATTTTGCGTCATATTTTCGAAGAAATGAAATGAATTATTTTTAATTCGCAATACGAAGGTTACACCCATAACGAATGAAAAATGGCACTCGAAGCCTGCCTATCCACATCGTGGTGTATTATGGGACCATCCCTTTTTATTCTTCTTATCCGCACCTACCAGGGCAAATGGACTACCATTTTCATTCTGTAAGGAAACCTTTTCTAGGAGTGATGATGCCAGGGTTGTATTAGTGGTACAGCTGACTCTCTTTTAAAACAACAAAAAGTACTTAACTCAGCTGTCAAACTTCTTGTGGCAATTACTTAAGTTTACTAACAGGGTTTCTCTGCGTGAAAAAACGCGGGAATTTCACTCAGACGAAACACCGTGTTCGGTTGTTAATTAGCCACGGCTGTCGGTCATCGGCAATTCAAACCTTCCCACAGACAAAATAAATGGCGTACAACAAAAATGATACAATTCCATCGATTGCCACATCAAGCCGCTGAATGCTGGTGGATTTGCGACGCTGGTTTCTTGTTTGTGACGTCACAACACGAGTTTTATGGTGGGGATCAACTCGCAGAATCTACGGTCATCCACTTACGGATGCCATAGATATAGTGCCAATCCAGCAATACATAGACTCTTTTTTATCGCGCGTTTATTAGCTTGGTATGTATGTCTGTATGTATTTCTGTATGTCTATCTGTCTGTATGTATGTAGATATGTATCTGTAACGGAATCTCTGAACGTGATTTTCACCCATTTCAATACGTCGAATTATTTCACATTTTGCACACTTCTCAATAACCGATGACACTGCAATAAATAAATAAAAAAAAGTGCGTGCGTACAAAGTACACATGTCAGAAGTGAAACTTCTTTGGCTAAATATTCAAATATACACAAAAAAAGAATAAATATAATATTCATTTGAAAGTCTTGTTGTTTTATTACAAAACTTAAGTTAAGTTAGTTTTTATAAGTTTTAATTTCAATTTAATTTTCATTTATTGCCATATACACTTACAGTATCCAGTCACATTAAAAATAGCAAACCAGGACCAGATGTCACCTGTTATTTGACTCATACGGTTTTATTTTGCTTTGATAGCGACGCAGGGCACACCACTTCGTGGATAGAGAGAGTATTCGGAGTCAGAATAGTTGGTTGTTTTATGTTCGCACCGCACGGTATCTCTAAATGACGATTCCGTTTAGCGATCTTTTATCTGTATTTTGTCTTATTTAGTCTGTCGTATATCTTTGGTTTTGGATTTTGTATCTGTATTTTACTCGTATTTAGTCTGTGGTAGAGCTTTGGATTTGACTTGTACTGTGCGACGTTCGCTCTATCTCACTGCATGCTGCGTGATGTATTATTGCGTCACATCCGCTTCATCCGTAAAAATTTTACCCTCACGCGCCTAAAGAAGTTTCACTTCAAAAAAAAAAAGTCTATTTGTTCGGCTATCTACAAAAGCATGTTTTTCAGTTTTTTTTTAAACGATGTTGTCATTAATAATTAAATAGAGTGCATCTGCAAAGCAAAGTAGATTGTCAAGCCTAGCCAATATACATAGAAACCTTGCCTGTATTGGAACACCATTCCTACGAATCACAATAATTACTGTCAACACGGCTATGGTCATTCACCACCCGGATCGAAGGCACAGCGTCCTACCGTTTGGAAATAACTTATTGCTACCACCGCACCGTCTAAATTGCAAATCGTTCGTGAAACCAATTCGTTAGCGACTCGTGGTCGCGGCTTGAGACATTACTAACTAATTGATAAGCTGCACCGGTCGCGGTCGGCAGTGCGATTGGTGACCTTTAGAGGCAACTTTATTGAGCGCTACCGGGCTTCGCTTCGTCTGCTGGAAGAGATTTCTTTTAGGAACTAGCAGAACCTTTGTACAAAAATTTTGTTATTTCTTATTGACGTGAAACATCTTTAGGCGGAGGGCAAACCAGATTTTTGGCGTGGCGAGCGTGGCGAATATGGAATATATATACTATACAGTTCCGACAAATGACAGTCGGAAATAATTTTATTAATAAAATACAATAATTAATTTTTTTTTGTTTTTTTTTTAATAATTTTTTTTTCTTCTGTTTTAGTTCCTGTCATAATCTGTAATTTTGTGCATATTACTTGTACAAAATAATTTCGATGTTTCACATCTGCCAGGCGTCCCGTGAAGGCTCACAATTTTTTTTTCTTTACAGTGTCTGTGTACATAAATTTATATAGGTACATATATTAAAAAAATATCTTACACTAATTAAACAATTAAAAACGTGAATATAAATCTATAAATAAATAGATGATTAATAAGAATGTGTTAATTAACAAACAATCAACCAAATATTAAATTAAGAAAACTAGTAAATTATTATATTCAAATCACATAGGTAGTTAATGCTGCCTGCTATTTGGCAATGCCATCTATTGCTAGCATATGATTGGGAGAACCGCTCCAAACCAGCTAATTGTCTACATTTCAAATCATACGTGTAATTTCCACATCGCCAGCCCTAGTCAAAGGCGACCAACTAGCCGGAACTCATCTAACGTTTGACAAGTAACAAAGCAGGACAAGCGGTGATCCAATCAAAGCGGTGACAGCCCAGTGGCTATCGAACTCGCCTCACTCGAGCGGTCCGGATTCAAACACAAGCGGCACGCACCAATGACTTTTCTAAGTTATGTCCGATTTAAGCAATTAAATGTCATTTGCTATTCAAATTCAAATTCAAATAATTTATTTCGCTATGAGGTGATTACACACGCTTAACGAAAGTCTAGGTAACTACAAACTACTTAAAGAGATATAATGCTATTCTAAACTGATTAATATAAAGCAATTATTATAACGGTGAAGGACACATCGTGAGGAAACCTGCATGCCTGAGAGTTCATCATAACGTTCTCGAAGGTATGCGAAGTCTGCCAATCCGCACTTGGCCAGCGTGGTGGACTAAGGCCTAATCCCTCCCATTCTGAGAGGAGACCCGTGCCCAACAGTGGGACAAAGAAAGGGTTGTGATGATGATGATGATGCATAATATATTATTATGCGCTTTGATCCAACGAAGGTAGTTTTACAAGTATGTTAATATTTGCGAAATGTTGATCGCTGCATTTTCGCAAATATTAGTATTAACCACGCAAAGAAGGGTGAGAGAATCCGTTGGCAAAAAATCACTATTTGCTCATAAGTATGTGTTTAAGATAGCGTCCATAGCCCAATGGCTCGCATCGATTCAGTGTGATCGAAAGAGTTAAGCAACGACGGGCGCGGTCGGTTTGTGGATGGTTGACCGCTAGTGGAAAAAATTCATGGACGCTACCGTGCTTCGAAGGGCACGTAAAGCCGTCGGTCCCGGTTGTTTTCAATGTTGGAATCAGTCGCTAAACCTTGTCGAAGACCTTCGGGTAGCTTAAGAACATTCGACACTGGGTTGGCCATTAACCCCTCCACCAATCCGCATTGGAGTAGCGTGGTGGAGTACGCTCTAGACCTCCCGCAGCTGTGTCTGTGAGTGAGACCCGTGCCTAGCAGTGGGACGTCTATTGGTCGCAGCGATATGGCAATAGGCTCACCACTTCTTACATAGGTGTTGGAAACATTAACTTGTATTACATTGACGTTTTTTGTTATCTGCACTTTTACTATTATTCTGTGTCTGTGGAAACAACTTGTCTATGCTCTTTCAATAAATTCATCCGTCACAGGCACACGCGTTTTTTACTCGGCTCGCAAATTTAATAATTTTTGGACCCAATCTTGCTTTTTCTCAATACGACCTAAACATATCTGGTAGAAATTAGTGTAGGACACCTCTGCCTACCCCTTTGGCATTACAAGCGTGATGCAATGTTAATACCTATCAAGTCATGCTAGTCACAATGTTAACTAGTTAGTAACAAACCATTGCGGTGCACACAAGCCGTACAGCTCTCAAAGCCGCCGATACAAGTATTGCAGCAATAACTCGTGTAATTGCGGCTTGAAACAATAATGAAACACTCTGCCCAGCTTTGGGACACACTGTCGCTCCGGATGTCGAGCGTGAGATGACTAATATTGTACCTGATAGGTACCTAATTTTTAGCGCTAGTTCTATTGATTTTACCCAAAGACAAATGATTTTACCTGAGCAAGAATATTACGATATTGTATTTTTAGGTGAAACTATGTTTCTACTTTTTGTACTCTATAAGTTTTTGTACTCTGTAAAAATAAGTATATTATTTATTACTAGTGGACGCCCGCAGCTTCGCTCGCGTGGAATTAGACATAACAACAGTTTCGTTTAGACTTATTAATATTATAAGCCTATGTCACTCAGTGAAGATGCAGTTTTCTAATGATGAAAGAATTTTTTAAAATGGTCCAGTAGTTTTTGTGTGAAAACATTACCAAAAAAGCATTCCTCTTGACAGTGAACTCCTCTTAAACGGCTGGATAGATGTTGATGAATTTTTTTGTGTGTGTTCAAGGGGATTTGAGAATGGTTTAGATTCACAATTTGGCGTCGCGTCACTTTAACATTTCATATGGCAGAACGTTTGCGGGGTCAGCTAGTATTAGTATAGATTATTGGCTTGAGTACTAACAAAGAAAATTTACTTACCTAGCAATTCTGCCGTGTGCCAGCATAGAGACAATAAAGTTCTATCTCTCAGTATGTATGAACAGTGAGTGGGATGAGGAAGCATGGGGAAAAACTACATTGTAGACAATAACTAAGTACCGCACTTAACGCGCATACCGAAATAGCAGTTTTCATATAATAATGTACATCGTTTATGATAGCCTTGCTAACGTATGAGCAGTTTATACGCTGCAAACCAGTGCAGATATAAAGCATCCCACTACAGGACAGGTCTTTTAATTAATGTCATACTGGTATGAAATACTCATAGATTTAGTACTCTATTATATCTATTGAAATACTAGTAACTGGATTGAAAAGTTTTTAAATTTCCAGGAGACAATTCGACATTCTGATCGATTTTTTTAAAGTTTTGTCAAAACCAGAATCTAAGCTACTACTAGGAATTTCAACATAGAAAAACCTAACAATACCTAAAATTTTTCCCCTCCCGGGTATTGAATCCAGGGCCTCCAGCATAGCAGCAGCGCTTTCCACTGGACGAACGAGCAGTCAGCAAATAACATCATTTTTTACTTCAAATATATCATAACAGTGTATTTCACATTAAGTTTAATAAAGATTTCTTTTGTATTTGTATATATCGATACTAGCTGACCCCGCAAACGTTGTTCTGCCACATGAAATGTCAGAGTGACGGGACGCTTCACGTCAATGAACGACGGTTAAAAATAAAAATACTAAAATAGGGTTAAAAAACATTTTCCAGTGGACCGAATTGTGAATCTAAACCATTCTCGAATCCCCTTGAACAAATTTCATCAACATCTATCCAGCTGTTTAGGAGGAGTTCACTGTCATACACACGTACACAAGAAATATATATATTAAGATAGGTGGTCCAAACCTATTTTAACTCTCTGCAACAGTAGTACCAGATATGAAACGATATTTTATAAAAGTCATATAACAAAAATTCCCTCTCTCCTGTAGTTGGGAAAGTTTTAAATGATGATCCACGATGTTAGTCCCACGCAGCTAAGTATTAAATAAGTTCAAAACTCAAGTTGTATTGAATTGTAAGAGTTTATATTATTATGTATTTACTGAAGTATCAATTCAGTTGAGTTAAGATTACCTGAGGTATTTTCGGCTTGACATAATATTTGTTAGGGTACTGTTAATATTAGATTAGTATCCGATATATATATGGACTAGTGGACGCCCGCAGCTTCGCTCGCGTAGAATTAGACCCATTAATGACGTCTGCCCGCGTTCGGATTGCCCACTTGACTTCAAAAACGGCAGTTTCATACTACCTTTGCACCCCCGTTTTACCCCCTTAGGGGGTGAATTTTCAAAAATCCTTTCTCAGTGCTCCCCTACGTTATAAAAGGAACCCCTGTGCAAAATTTCAACTTTCTAACCCTTATAGTTTAGGCCCTGCGTAGATATATCAGTCAGTCAGTCAGACAGTCACCTTCTCCTTTTAAATATATTATAGATGTATATCCTTAACCTACACTGATGGTTGGTGAGACAAAAACTATGGTAATGACAAAGAGAAAAACTAATTTCCTTTTAAAATACGAAATATGCGAAAGATACTAAGCTACAGCAAGACTGTATTAATAAATCAAATTCAATATTAATAAATGACTTGAGTAATTTCTTAAATAACTTGAGTAAATAAAAACATAGGATTCCTAATCATCGTCATCATCATCACAACCCTTTCTTTGTACCACTGTTGGGCACGGGTCTCCTCTCAGAATGGGAGGGTTTAGGCCTTAGTCCATCACGCTGGCCAAATGCGGATTGGCAGACTCCACATGCCTTCGAGAACATTATGAAGATCTCTCAGGCATGCAGGTTTCCTCACGATATGCCCTTTACCGTTACAGCAAGTGACATTTAATTTCTTAAATCGCACATAACTTAGAAAAGTCATTGGTGCGTGTCGCTTGGGTTTGAACCCGGTGAGTGAGAGGCGAGTTCGATAGCCACTGGGCTGTCACCGCTTATCACCAAAGATCATATTTGGTACGGATTTGGGAATCCTGATATCCAGATTGGAGTTCGGTATACCTACTCGTCCAAGAATTCCGTGTTCGATCTTTAAAAAAATCACTTTAACATTTATATAAAAATATAGCTGCAATAAGTAATAAATAAAAGCGGTGACAGCCCAGCGGCTATCGAACTCGCCTCTCACTCGAGCGGTCCGGGTTCAAACCCCAGTGGCACGCACCAATGACTTTTCTAAGTTATGTGCGTTTTAAGAAATTAAATGTCACTTGCTATAACGGTGAAGGACACATCGTGAGGAAACCTGCATGCCTGAGAGTTCATCATAACGTTCTCGAAGGTATGTGAAGTCTGCCAATCCGCACTTGGCCAGCGTGGTGGACTAAGGCCTAATCCCTCCCATTCTGAGAGGAGACCCGTGCCCAACAGTGGGACGTCTATGGGTCGCAGCGATAGCTGCAATAAAGTTTATATCAATAAAATAAATTACAACAAACAAGACAATAACAATTAACCCTACATACAAAACAATTCCGCTGTCCGACCACTGGCACTATGTATGGGTCATTTCCACCCCACATGACGTCATGAATCCCTATTAATCTTAACCCGTGGATCGCGGCTAACAATCCCTGTGGACATGAAACTGCAAGGGGTCCCATCGGCGGCGCTGGCTGCGTGTCATAACATTTTATGGTGCCATTAGGAATAGGACTAAAGGTTTTTAAGGAAACTCTATGTTGTTAAGAACTTTTAGCGCGTTACTTCCAGGTTATACGTGTTTTAACACGTTTTTATTAAATAAAATAAAATAAAAATAGCCTTTATTCTAATAAAAACGTGTCTTATAAAGACACGTTTTTATTAGCTTGGTATAAAGGCAACTATGTATGTAGGTACTAGCTGACCCCGCAAACGTTGTTCTGCCATATGAAATGTCAAAGTGACGCGACGCTTCACGTCAATGAACGACGGGTGTAAATAAAAATACTAAAATCGTGTTTAAAAAACATTATCCAGTTGAGCAAATTATGAATCTAAATCATTCTCGAATCCCCTCGAACACACACATAAAATTTCATCAACATCTATCCAGCCGTTTGGGAGGAGTTCGCTGTCATACACACGTACACGAGAAATAATAATATATATATTAAGATGTAACGGAATCTTTGAACGTGATTTTTTTCCATTTCAAAACGTCGAATTAATTTGAAACTTTGCACACTTATCATGGACCGATGACAATGCAATAATAAAAAAAAAAAACACTTTTTTTAAATCTCGTCGATCTATCACTCCAATAAGGCGGAGAAGACGGACAAACCAAAAAACACGCTAGGCCATTAATATATAAGTAAGAATTTAAATGTAATCCTCCACCAATCCGCATTGGAGCAGCGTGGTGGAGTATGCTCTAGACCTCCCGCAGCAGTGTCTGTGGGGGAGACCCGTGCCCAGCAGTGGGACGTCTATGGGTCGCAACGAAGGATTTAAATGGCCCAAAACACGTATTTACAGTGATTTTATCATAATTTTGGGCGAAAGTGAATAAATACATTCATTAAGAAAAATTTTACTAAAATATATTGTCTATTATTTTTTTAACTCAGAATCTAGTCACAGAAAATTTTTAAATGTACTGAAAAACATGAATAAAAATATAAGAAAGAGCCTTTGGCACATTCTTTGTCAAACATCAAACATATCAAGTGTTCCACTTATTTATATGTGGAACCCTAAAAATATCCTGATTAGGGTTTAAGTGGCCACCGAAGCATGTAGTTGATCTAAGGCGCCTCGCAATTATCGCCTTTTGCAGTGAAAGGCTGGTCGTACTAACACAGACTTAAAGTACCTAGATACTTCTTTCTTTTTGTGATTATAAAATAGCAAACGAACATAGCAATATCAAACCATCAGTCTTGCCGTAACTAGAGCTTACCTTCTTTAAGAAAGTGAGTAAAAAATCGAAGCTTAATTTATCGAGGTATTTTACTCTAAATCTTAGTTTTACGCCTCGAAAAGTAGGTAATTTCTCTAGCAAACTATGCTATGCTATTCTTATAATTTTGAAGTCATCCCTTATTTAATTTATTTTGTCATTTATTTATTTATTTGCTTTGAAAAAACACACAAACAATTACATACCTATCGAGCTGTACATGGTATTCAGCTAAAAATTAGCATGCACATATATTCAAAAGTATATCTACAATTTATTAATACTGATGTCAATAAATATTAATAAAAGTATGTCATGATAATGAAATGTCAGAATGTAAATATAAAATGTCAATTATATAAATAATGGTGTGTCGAATCAAGTTATTTGAAATTTAAGTATTATTATATTATTTATAATAAATAAATTTCAGAAAAAATATTTTTCCGTTAGTCCGGCGGTAGGCCCTGAGAGATAATTCTACACGGAAAATGATTTGACGCGGAGGGAAAGCTAGCAAAACTAATTTAATATAACAATAACATTAAATGCCACTACACACAATACACTAACATGAAAATGTCATAATATAAATTTAATCCAGCTACTCTATCTCCATGGCTACGGAGCACTAATTAAGCCTGCCGTGGGCCGGCCAACATTCGATCCCTATAAGCCTTTGTTTATCCCAGCGCCACTACTCCCGCCAGAGCCTCCTGTCGACCTGACTGTTCAGTTTAAATGTCAAGAGGGGTAAACATCCGCGAATAAAAATCTTTACACATTGCACAAATTGCATGGATGATATTATTATTCCACTTTATTATAACACATTATTTCTCAATCCAATGTAGCGTCCATAGCACAATAGCTCCGGTCGATTCAATGTGATCGAAAGAGTTATGCAACGACGGGCGCGGTCGGTTTGTGGATGGGTGACCGCTAGTGGCAAAATTTCATGGACGCTACGTGCTTCAAAGGGCACGTAAAGCACGTAAAGGTCCCGGTTGTTTTCAATGTTGGAAACAGTCGTTAAGCCTTGTCGAAGACCTTCGGGTGGCTTGAGTACATTCGACACTGGGTTGGCCACTAACCCCTCCACCAATCCGCATTGGAGCAGCGTGGTGGAGTATGCTCTAGACCTCCCGCAGCTGTGTCTGTGGGGGAGACCCGTGCCCAGCAGTGGGACTTCTATGAGTCGCAGCGATTTCTCAATCCACTTCTATGTAAATTTAATGACTTTGCAGAAACAGTTTTTCATATACGAGTAATGATCCCTTTTCACATTAGAACCATCAACGGTCAAAGCTCAATCTATCGATTAGGCGTTGAAGAGAACAAACATCTATTCATGGAACACTTGATGCATCTACTGCTAAGGCAGAGCACACACATAGGGTTTTTCAAATTAAGCACAAAAAGCTCTACTTCGCTTTTCCTATATCCAAAATGTGACCTCCTTGTTTGTGACGACTAAATTTACTTCTTACTGGGAATGTAAAAGGCCAAAATAAGTCATAAGTCTATACAACATTTTCCTACAGCCCCGAATATATTGTACTGCTGACTTGATATCTTAACAAAAATATATGAAAACTTTCATTTACATCAGTACTTATTTAAATTATATAGCTCGCTCGCTGCGACCCATAGACCTCCCACTGCTGGGCACGGGTGCCCCCACAGACACAGCTGCGGGAGGTGTATAGCATACTCCACCACGCTGCTCCAATGCGGATTGGTGGAGGGGTTAGTGGCCAACCCATGCAGTGTCGAATGTTCTTAAGTCACCCGAAGGTCTTCGACACTTAACGACTGTTTCCATTGAAAACAACCGGGTCCGTCGGTTTTACGTGCCCTCCGAAGGACGGTAGCGTCCATGAAATTTTGCCACTAGCGGTCACCAATCCACAAACCGACCGCACCCGTCGTTGCTTTACTCTTTCGATCACATTGAATCGAAACGAGCCCTTGGGCTATGGACGCTACTATATTCCTATCAGTCTGTAATTCAATTGGAACTGATAGTCAAATTTTACGTGTATAATCAGCTTAAGCATTTCAGCTGGGGACGTTTGATAACATATTCGACTCTTCGTAGGCCGAAAGTGGGCGGACAATGTAATCGGCCAACAGACAATGGATGAATCGGCAAACAGGCATGAGTGAGTACTGCTTTCATAGAGACGTACGTTTAAACTTAGGTATCTAATCCACTTGTCTCCGTACTGAGTACTGTGGCCAACCTAGTCTCCTAATGTGTAATGACTTCAAAAATTAAAACAAATGAATTTGTCTGATTTGTAATTTTTTTTAATTATTTAAAAGGTTTATTATGGTGTTATTTTTTTTAATTATTTTTTTTAATTATTTTTTTAATTATTTAAAAAAATGTGAGGTAATCCTGTGAATTTGAATAGGTTATCTACGAAATACAATGCAAATAATTAAGACGACATACGTTGTAGTGTGAGTAATATTCGTATGAGACAGTTGAAGCACAAAGTATTGTAAGTGTTCGCTAAGATACGAGTAGAACCCAAAACACCGCGACCTTACCGGGAATATAAGGTAAAAAAGGTAAGTTTTTCTGAATACCGCTTTAGTTATTTATGTATGTCTACTCTCATTTGTAGTTCACCTTTTGATATCTCAGATATTTCGCGCTACAATGGTTCAATAGCATTCCAAACATCTTTCTGTTTGGGGAAATATCTGGCTGCCAATTCACAGCCAATATACGAGTATATTATGTGGATATAGTCGAAATAGAGGTATTAGGTCTCTTTGAAACATAACATAATATCACGCTTGTATTTCCGCGAATGGTTAGGCATATGTGTGTATGCGTCCCATGACGTGTTGAGTAATAAATAAATAAATAAATATCATGGACATTCTTACACACGGCCATCTGACCCCAAAGTAGGCGCGAGCCTGTGATATGGGTGTCAGAGACTGATATACATACATAGATATTCTTAAATGCATACTTAAATAGATAATATTAACATCCAGACACAGAACAAATACAAGTGTTCGTCACACGAATATTTGTCCTTAGTGGGATTCAAACCCACGACCCTTGGCGCAACAGACAGGGTCACTACCGATTGCGCCAACGGGCCTGTCGTTCCTACTTATTGTTGATAAAATTATCCGAATGTGTTTCTATTGTGATTAATATTACCTACTATTATTATTTTTTAATTCTAGTGTGACTTTTAAGGTATTTCTTAAGTTACATATCTGTTTTTCTTTCGAGTTTGTTTCCGAATACAATGAACTCTTTTCTCAAGGTGTAGTTCTAATGTCGTTACATTTTTCTAGAGGCGATCATCTTAGCGCTCAAGAGTATCAAGTAATATCAACGCGTTTGTAACCAACTTGAAACGAGACTTACTACCAAGTACTAACGAGACAGAGACTAACATAACTAACTGTCCCTGCCCCTATAGTGCTCATACCTATTAACGAACTGACCAACTAATTTTTATTTATTTATTTCGAAGTTTAAGACAACATTACATGTTATTCCCTATTTTTGTTTTGGTTAGTACAGTTATAGATGGCTTTATAATCTTGTTTGCTATCTTTAAGCCATAGAAAAAAACAGAGGAGACGCCAATGCGAGTACATCCGAGCCCAAAAGTGGGACAAAGGGTTATGGTGGTGTGCGGGAAGATATATTAAACAAACACAGTAACACGTATCGGTTATCTATTTTTATGATTCACAGTCTACTATCATCGAGATTATCACACAGATTATAAATTACAGGAAAAGATATAACTTAGCAGAATTTGGGCTGTACATGGAATATCACTTCATTGTTTGACAGGAAGTTTTTCCCGTAAATATTGTTTAGAAGTTTTTTTTTTAAAAGCTTTTATTTAACTTCACTCGTATGTATGTATTCATTCATGTATGTCCTGGAATCTTGCAATCAATATTTCACCCACTTCCACTGAAGCTATCGAGCTGAAATTTGGCACACATATTAGGTTCAGATGACAATGCATGAAAATAAAAAAAAAGTTATAAAAGCTTTTTAAAAAAAATTTTTTTTAGAGTATAATTTAAAGTAAAAGACGACAAAGCAAAAGCAAAACACGATTTTATTTATTAATTTATTATTATTAGCTTCGTTTGCGTGGAATTATGACGTGTTATAAATATCTAATTTCACGTCATTTTCCCATTGGGGTTGGCAGAGACAATGGATATTTCCTGACCACGATCCTGACCGACGGTAGCGTCCATGCACAATGGCTCGCGTCGATTCAATGTGATTGATAGAGTTAACCAACGACGGGCGCGGTCGGTTTGTGGATGGGTGACCGCTAGTGGCAAAATTTCATGGACGCTACCGTGCTTCGGAGGGCACGTAAAGCCGTCGGTCCCGATTGTTTTCAATAATGAAAACAATCGCTAAGACATGTCAAAAACGTTCGACACTGGGTTGGCCACCAAAAGCATGGAGCAGCGTGGTAGGGTATGCTCTAGACCTCCCGCATATTTGTCTGTGATCTTTGGGGACACCCGTGCCCAGCTATCACGACTAACGTCTTTTGGTTTATCTACATTGGTCCGTGAACCCACAAGAAGCGCTCATAGTCCAAAGTCTCGCGTCAATCGCAAGTGATCGGCCGAGTTAAGCAACATAGAGCGCGGTTGGTATGTGGATTAGTGACCTTTAGTGACTTTCATGAGCGCTTCCATACTTCAGCCGTCAGACCCGGTCGTTTTAAATTGTAAAGCCATCGCTATGCCTTGTCGCCTGAACATTCGACACTGGGTTGGATGCTAACCCCTCTACCAATCCGCATTGGAGCAGCGTGGTGGAGAATAGTCTAGACCTTCAGCTGTATCTGTCGAAGATAACCGTGCCCAGCAGTATACGCCTGGTTTGTAGCTAAGCTAACTTGATTAGCTAAGAGCACTATAGTCAAATCAACTATTTCTTTCATGAGCGCCTTAGCTTGAGTTATTGCAAAGTGCCCAGTTTGCATTAATTCTATGATCTCAGATTTTCTTTTATAAAGAAGTGTTTTAATCTCAGGTTTCAGAACTATTTTAATAATCTTAGTAAGTATCTAATAACAACTTGGATAAACTTGTATTTAGATACCGCGTAGTTTTTAATTAGAGTAATTATTTAGTGGACTCTCATTTTATTCATTATCGCATTATGTTGAACGTACAAATAATATTCAAATATTTTTTATAATGGTTGAAAAAAATTTGAATTTGAACGCAAAACAAAATTTAGTGTTAAAATAAGGACATCGTTTAAAAAAAAATAAGAAACGCTTTTGTATGTAACCAAATTCAAACTTTTTTTTTAAATTATTTCACTGTTATCAGTTATATTGTTGGGTTAGTAGCCAATCCAGTCTAAGATCTTTAATAAATAAAAACAAACAGGACCGACTGCTAACGATCCCTCCGAAATTTTTATGGTGGTGGTTTTTTATTTTTTTATGGATACAGGATAGCAAACGAGCTTGCAGCACCACCCATCCGCTGCCACCCATGACAACTGTGACTGACTTTGAACAAGACTCAATTAGGGACTGGGATGGTTAGTCCAATTAGTTGAGAAAGTTAATTAGAACATTAGTTGGTCAGTTCGTTAGTAGGTATGAGGACTAGGGACTGTTAGTGATAGTTAGTCCTGTTAGTTGATGTTAGTAATAGTCCAGTTAGTACTTGTTAGTAGGAGTCTCGTTCTAAGTCAGTCACAGATGTGTTGCTACCCTTGAGGACTAAGATGGTCGCCTCTAAAGAAGTGTAACCGGAATCCACACCTTTCCAACCGGACCACAATTGCTTTAAAAACAATTATTACACGGCAGAAATGGTACTAGGTACCGTGGCGGGCGGTGGTACTGCCCCGGGCGAACTCTATATGGAACCAATTAGCTTTCATATAAAACCTATTTGGTTCCCTATAGGCTCTACCACCTACTAAAAATGTAAAAATAACCACCTACTAAAAATGTTTGTAAATGGGGGACCACTATTGGCAGATTTTCAGGGGCGCTACCGTGCTTCGGAAGGCACGTTCAGCTGTTGGTCCCGGTTGCTTTATTATTATTAAATTATCGTGAAGCCTTGTCGAAGACCTTCGGATGGCTTGAGAACATTCGACACCCTTCCAACAATCCGTATTGGAACGGCGTGGTGGAGTATGAGCATACATGAAAGAGCTTTCTGGAGTGTGTGTGGAGACTCGTGCCCAACAGTGGAATGTCTATAGTCTGTAGCGATAGGGTCATTGTGACAGCCCGAAGGCTTTCGAACTCGCCTCTCACTCGAGCGGTCCGGGTTCAAACCCAAGGGGCACGCACCAGACTTTTCAAAGTTATGTGCGATTTAAGAAATTAAATGTCACTTGTTGTAACGGTGAAGGACACATCGTGAGGAAACCTTGCATGCCTGAGAGTTCTTCATAATGGTCTCGAAGTCATGTGAAGTCTGCCAATCCGCACTTGGCCAGCGTGGTGGACTAAGGCCTAATCCCTCCCATTCTGAGAGGAGACTCGTGCCCAACAGTGGGACAAAGAAAGGGTTGTGGGGGAAGGACGGCGTGCTTAGATTTCGTTCTCAAGATTGCTGAATAGATAGTTATAGTTATAAGTTAATTTCCAACTCTAATGCAGTGGGTTCAAGAAGAAACGGAATTACCCGTGCACCCGTGGGTGAAGCTGGTGGGTGCACGGGTGTCATCGCCTAAATTCTGTTGACAAGATATTATTGATACCGAAAAGATATTATTAAAAATATATTACTTATTATAAATTTCACCTCATCATTTTACTATCGTAGGAAGACTGTCTTGATTTATCTTTGGAGCAGTTAATTTCCTTTAGACTCGTAACATCGTCGCCGCCTTTGCCGTGCCCACAGGAAATTCTCGGGATAACATCACGCCTGTTTTCCCGAAGGGTTAGGCAGAGGTTTGTAGTACACCCGCTTTTCACTAGTCATGTTGAGTCTCATGCATGTAGTGAATCTATCGCCATACATCGGGCAGTATTCCAGATTCCGAGCTACTCCGAGGAATTTAGTCGTCGACGAATTTCCAAGTCGCTCGTAGGACAACCGATGGGTTAGAAAGGTCCTCGAGTGGAGACCACGGCTCGGGAAACGGAGCACAACGGAGTCTAACCAGATGGACTGATAAACTGAAGAAGTCAGCGGGAAATCGCTGGACTCGAAGGCACAGGATCGTGAGGAGTGGCACCGATTAAGGGAGGCCTATGTCCAGCAGTGGACTTTGAAAAAGTGATGGATGGATGGATGGATGACGGGGAATTTCAAGTTAGAA
Source organism: Carterocephalus palaemon (assembly GCA_944567765.1). Taxonomy (NCBI): domain Eukaryota; kingdom Metazoa; phylum Arthropoda; class Insecta; order Lepidoptera; family Hesperiidae; genus Carterocephalus; species Carterocephalus palaemon. The sequence goes on from OX155658.1 coordinate 10,250,271, forward strand.
AAACCTAATTATGCTATGCTCGATCCGGGTATCAAAACCAGTACAAGAGGGTCAAACTCGGTCACATATGCATTTCTACCCTTATTTAGGTATACGTTACTGAGTGATGAACTTTCATTATCCTGCTCATATAAAATTACATTTTTATTCCACGTAATAAAAATGTCAATGCCTCAGAAACTCATTCTTTATGTAAATGTAAAGAAATACCTTTACTTGAGATGAGTCACTTCCGAAACGGAAAATTAACTCGGTACTCCCAAAAGGCATTCATTTATGATTTCATATGCAATGAAGACTGGTTCTCAAAAGTTAGGGCTCAAACCTTCGCTCAAACACTAAATTCGCGAATTGGCGCAATGCGAATTCGCAACGCAGAAAAATGCGATGTGTACAATGCGATTTCATCCGGAATTGCGGCAAGCCGTTTTCATTACACGTTTCGAGTGGTCAATCCCTCGATTGTCAATGGTCCTGAACTATATTGTAATGGACCATAAACAGATTTGATATACTTAGTGTAATAAAAGACAATTTTTTTATGGTTGTCTGTAAAGTCGGTTTACGGACGATAATTTATGTGATAACGTCTTAAGAAATATTATTAGAAATTGTAGTATTGATTCACAAAGCTTTGACCATTTACATCACCAGCTAATTTTACAAAAACAGATGCTGAACTAATTTCTGATTAATTTATTTTAAACGTCAGCTCGGTCTATTATCTAAATAAATTTAAACATACACCTTGCCCACTCCCTGTCTAGCAGTTTAAAGATGATGTCTCCAAGTTAGATGTAACATCGCAAGAATGCGCGATGCGAATCAATTCGCAAGTTCTTGCTCGCTTTCTACGACGCGACGTCGCAGTTGTGTGTTCGGGCCCTTATATCCACATATTTTTTTTATAAGGCAAGGAATCCCTCGGTTCACTGAGTATGGAGATCTATTTGACTTCTATTTGATTAATCAGACATTGTCTCGAGATTTCATCCATCAGGTAATGGTACTTATGCTCGTGATCGCATGACTCGAAACATTTTCAACCGATTTTTTTTATGGATACAAGATAGCAAACGAGCTTGCAGTACCACCCATCCGCTGCCGCCCATGACAACTGTGACTGACTTTGAACTCTATATGATTGATCATAGACCAACGATTATAGTGTACGCCGCGGTCTCGACCGGCAGTTGGATGGTAACTGATACGCTTCTGTGCTTCGGAGGGCACATAAAGCTGCCAGTCTCGGTTATAATGAAGGAAAGCCAATGGTTTCCGCGTAGAGGGAATTCAGTGAGCAAAATACCGATATTTGATTTACGAGTATCTTGTATGCATATGGGTTATTTGAGAAAGGCTTACAATAACCAATACTAACTAAATACTAACTTGACTAAATATTATTTAAAGTGGATTACTTACATGGATTTGCATGATTCATGTAAGTTTTACTCTACGAAGTGAATTTTTATAAGTAAAATGCTCAAATTTAATCATTTTTTTAAATTCAGCATTATAAAACAGCTTCTTTACTCAAAGAATTAGCTAAGCTATTCCAAGATATAATTTTAAGTTCTATATAGATTGTTTCAAATATCTTTAATTCATTAAATAACAATTTAATTCAGTATTTTTATTCTAATATCATTAGGAACTGTCGTATTTTTCTACATCAGTTAATTTATGCATTCCCATAAGCCAGCGGTTTCAGCCACCGACTGCATTGGTAATAAAAAGCTTTATCTGACGTCACCACTACCATCGGTTTGGGCGGGAGCGAGCCCGCCCAGCATGGGTGGCGCTTATAAATACCGTGGCAGCCTCCGCTGCGACCAGTTGTGTTGGAAGCGGGGATGCCCCGTTGACGCGAGTTACAGTCTACGCACCACGGACAGCGAGTTGTCAAGTAAGTGCTAGTTACTTAAAGTTTTCAGGAAAGTTTTTGGTGTAATTAAAAGCTTTGGTATCGTGTTGGTGAATTTTTTGTGAGCTTTATGATGATATGTCGGTTTAAAAGTTTCCGGAAAGTTCTTTTGTCGTTTAAGAGTGTTTTAGCAAGTGACGTTTTTAATTGAGTAGGAATAAATTTAACATATAATTTACAAAACGTAATTAATTTACAATTAAGTAGGAAGTGCAACATGTGTTAAAAAAAGTTTCTTAACACTTTCACTGTCCTGTACAAAAATAACGCACGATTTTAAATAACTTGTATGCTTTTATGTAAAGGTAAATTAATTGAATGTGTTAAGTTTATATAAATAGCAAACTTACTATAATTTTATAAAATAGTTACAATAAATTTTATTTACAGCAGATACACTTTTACATATACAATACTAAGTTAAACAAAATTAATTATTATTCCTAAATACAAGACATTATTTTAAATAACCTAAAACTAAACATAGAAATTTTTAAAAAGAAATAATTACAAAATTAATATTTAATTGATTGAGACTGAGATTGCTTTTATTACCTAGATTCCAAGCTATAAAATTTTAAAACATTTACTACACAGTTTCATTTTTTTATTCAGGGATCGCGCCCGTTATTATTATTACTAGATACTTAGTTTCCTAAAACTTATTTGAAATACCAATAATTTCAATTGAACTTATAATATTTTCAAGTGTTTTCGATCGCGGAAGAAATGTTAAGTTTAAATTGAGAAAAGCAAGACACGAGAACCTACGACCATTTAAACTGTTTTTTTTTAAATATACTATTTATTCTACAAAATACATCCTCTAATATTAGGCTGCTAAAATATATATTTTTTTTAGCATTATTTAAAAATTTATAATGCCTTACACTTTTTACGTGAGAAGATTTCAACCAGTCAAATTCTATCGCTAGCCGTAATTGGAAAATTCGTTCGAATGTGTATCTAAAACTTTATATTTTATTTTTTAAATTTTTATTTGAATACATAGCCATGTCTATTGATCAGATCACATTCAGTTATTTTAGATAAACTACATTATAAAATTCCACGTTCTGCTAGTACAGTTTTATTAACCCCATCCCTATCTCCAGGGGAAATGGACTCGCACGTCTTGTGCATTTCCCAGTGGGTAGTACAGTTATAAAAATATAGACATTGAGAGGAAATTGGAATATTGAGAGTAATAATTTTATTTACGTTTCCCATTCATTCATGCTGTCTATACTAATATTATAAAGAGGAAACATTTGTTTGTAATGTTTTCACACAAAAACTACTGAACCGATATCAAAAATTCTATCACCATTAGATAGCTGCATTTTCACTGATTGACATAGGCTATGTAATATTACTAGGTGTAAACGAAACTATTGTTATGTCTAATTCCACGCGAGCGAAGCTGCGGGCGTCCACTAGTGTTTGTATAGATTCGCTACGACCCATAGACGTCCCACTGCTGGGCACGAGCTTCCCCACAAACACTTCTGCGGGAGGTCTAGAGGATACTCCACCACGCTGCTCCAATGCGGATTGGTGGAGAGGTTAGTGGCCAACCCAGTGTCGAATGTTCTTAAGCCACCCTTCGACAAGGCTTAACGACTGTTTCCACCATTGAAAACAACCACCATTGTATAGATTGGACACATGTATGTCTTTGTAACAAAGCATATCATAACACAACGTTAGGTTCGCACTTGGCCGGCGCGCGGCTATGAAGGCATAACATACCCCGGGAATAGAAGAAACTACAATTATACGCTATGCAGAAAATCATATCGATCAATATTTTCGTTGAGGAAGAGAAACAGGATAAACTAACAAACCTCGATATCAACAATCAACTTTTCCCATTTACGAGTATACATTAGTAATGATTTCGGTTATTTATTTATACGGTTTTTTATATGTACTCGTACCATGAAATTCAATTTAGATAAAATGTTTGCTACGTCATTTCTAAAACCGGTACAGAATATCTACTCTTGTAAGAGTTTCTGACTCTCAACATTTGTTAAGAGTGTTTAAATGAAAAGCTAATCAAAGATAACGCGCCTGTTGGAGTTTTGGAAAACTTTGTGTATCTTTTAATTTGATTTACAATAACAAGATCGCCGCGGATTAAGTTGAACGAGTGTTAAGATTAAGCTTAACTTGGCTATTAATATTTCCACTTTAACTTCGTTGTAAGGTTCCTCTTTAACAAATAACCCCTAAACAAAGAACCCCTGCACCCCTGTGCAAAATTTCAACTTTCTAACCCTTATAGTTTAGGCCCTGCGTTGATATGTCAGTCAGTCAGTCAGTCAGTCAGTCAGTCAGTCAGTCAGTCAGTCAGTCAGTCACCTTCTCCTTTTATATATTATTATATAGATAGATAATGGCTAACTCTCGGAAGTGAAGCTGTTTGTAGCGGCTGGTCTGTACGATTATTTAACTGCTTTTGTTTAAACAATTTAAGTAATTGTATAGCGTCCATAGCCCAGTGGCTCGCGTCAATTCAATGTGATCGTCTTTCGATGAACAACTGAAATATGAAACAACTGAAGCGGTCGGTTTGTGGATGGGTGATCGCTAGTGGCAAAATGTTATGGACGCTACTGTGCATCGGAGGGGACAGAAGCGTCCATAACATTTTGGGCCTTGTCGGGGACGTTCGGGTGGCTTCAGAATATTCGACATTGGGTTGGCCACTAACCCCTCCACTAATCCGCATTGGAGCAGCGTGGAGTATGCTCTAGACGCAGCTGTATTTGTGGGGGAGACCCGTGCCCAGCAGTGGGACAAAGAAAGGTTTGTGGTGACCATAAAAACCGTGACGGATTCTGAACAAGAGGAGGGATCTAAGATTACTCTTACAGGGATTGAGATGATAGGTGTAGGTTTTAAAGGGTGTGTTTTAAGAAATTAAATAGCGCCTGTTACAGCATGTTTATTTGTTGGTAAATTGAACCGTGAAAGGTCGCATTCAGTTTGCACTGAGATAATATCTCCCGCTCCCAGTGGATGCCAGTTGAATTCGGGATATCAGATTGTTACTAAACGGTTTTCTAGTAAATTGCCAGAGACCTAAACCTGAAGTTGTAGATAAGAATATCTGGAGTATAATCGGTAAGCAACCGTTTAGGTAGTATGTTGTCTAACTGCATTTTTATGAATGCAAATCCGCTATCGCCTATGACAACGTGTGTCATTTATAACAAGACTTTTAAATAAATATCTTGGACATTCTCACACACGGCCATCTGACCCCAAATTAGGCGCGAGCCTGTACGCAGATGGGTGTCAGAGACTGATATACATACATAAACATTTTTAAATACATACTTAAATAGACATCCAGACACTGAACAAACACAAGTAAGTGTTCGTCACACGAATGTTTGTCCTGAGTGGGATTCGAACCCACGACCCCTGGCGAAACAGGCAGTCACTACCGATTGCGCCAACGGGCCAAAACTTTTAAAGAGACTGGGATGTTGAGTCAAAAAGCAGACGATGTTACTTTGAATATTATTCCCGTCATAGTAAATTGTGTATACGTCTTACTAAAATTTTTTGTAGATGAGTGATAAATTTCTAGATTTTGTATTAGTAAATCATGGGTAAACGTTTTCTGGTAGAATAGAAACAATTTTATGTCGTTTCCAATGTTCGTTATGGTTTTTATAGTCAATAAAAAAGTATAAAATTTATAACAATTTCATTATAACAATTTGTTCCCATTACACTATGATCGTAAATAAATTATCGCTATAGAATTATTTTTGCATTAGACCTGATGGTGAAAATAATGGAAAACGGTAGATACATACGTGTTACAGGGGAGGGTTAAATCGTTCACCATACCCATACATCGAATTAGCGACGACGTGAAGGTTTAACGAAAGATTTCTTCCTTTACCAATCCATAAATTTACATAAGTTTGGTAAACAGTTTAACCATAGATTTGCTGCTGCCTCGTTGGTCGTTGATTATAGCTGTGACTGCCCAGTGGCTATCTAACTCGCCTCTCACTCGAGCGGTCCGGGTTCAAACCCAAGCGACACGCACCAATGACTTTTCTAAGTTATGTGCGATTTAAGAAATTAAATATCACTTGCTGCAATGGTAAAGGACACATGCCTGAGAGTACTCTTATGTTCTCGAAGGCATGTGAAGTCTGCCAACCCGCAGTCAGCGTGGTGGACTAACTAAGGCCTAATCCCTCTTATTCTGAGAGGAGAGCATGCCCAACTGTGGGACAAAGAATGGGTTGTGGTGTTGGCCTCGTTGGTCTAGTGGTCGTACCCGCGAAGTTAGAGGTCCTGGGTTCACTCCCCGGATCGCAACAACTATTGATTCTTGAAATGCCCAGTAGCAGCTCGGAGTCTAGATTTGTGTTTCGCAATAGGCTCACCACCTATTACATGGACCTAACCATAACTAGTGAAAAGTGGGAAGTTGGAAGTGACCGCTAGTGGCAAAATTTCATGGACGCTACCGTGCTTCGGAGAGAACGTAAAGCCGTCGGTCCCGGTTGTTTTCAATGATGGAAACAGTCGTTAAGCCTTGTCGAAGACCTTCGGGTGGCTTGAGAACATTTGACACTGGGTTGGCCACTAACCCTTACACCAATCCGCATTAGAGCAGCGTGGTGGAGTATGCTCTAGATCTCATGCAGCTGTGTCTGTGGGGGAGACCCGTGCCCAGCATTGGGACGTCTATGGGTCGCAGTGAGGTATTAAATTAAGCCCAAATAAGTGGATTTGCAATTTTAGACATTTATTTGGGCAAAGTTTGCACTGACAGGCTATACATTAAGAAATCGTGTTAAATTGCTCACAAATGATATAATTTAGAGGGACAATGTAAGTGCTACGATGAAATTGAGAGCACGCGCGGAATGCCAAGTATTCAAGTATCCATCTCCAGTGATTCCATTAAGATGCAGGAAATATACAATTTATTGACACCCCTCGCTGTACGCGTCTGTCTGTCAAGGCAGCAGACGTGATTGGGTTAGTGATAGCTACGTTCAAATTTTATCAGGTTTTGTTCTTGGGCTCTGGACAACCCTAGATTTGGAAGACTTTGGATAGATTTTTTTTTTTTATAACATTCACAGTTGCATTACATTTTTCAGTTTCAGTTTAAACCAAATTGGAACACACACAGCTTTATGCTTTATGTCATGACTCGAAATTTAAATCACATATTAGTTTACTTTTCTACCGCCTTTGCGCTTATCTGCTTGGCGCAAAGGTCGACTGGTAGAGGATTAAGTCCGCATTTTATTTTGTTTTTGAATAAATAAATAAAATGAATATGTCACGACGCTGATTTTCAGAGATTATAATAATGTTTACACTGTGAAAAAAATTAATATATTTTCGAATTTACGATGTTTATTAAGGTACAAGCGCTCAATGTTTTCCTTATTTTAACTATTAGCTATTGCTAAAAATACATAAAGTGCAATAATAAATTAGTTCACGTTCCATTTTAAAATCTCCCTCCGTTTTAGTTTATTCTAAAGAGCATATGAAATGTTGAATCATGTTTGATATCACCCGCAGGCATTTTAGGAACTATCTGATAAAGCAATTATCCTTTATACTGCGGCAGATCTGCTGCCTTTGAACGGACGAGGAGTTGTTCGTTTACCTTTTTTTTTATGGATACAGGATAGCAAACGAGCTTGCAGCACCACCCATCCGCTGCCGCCCATGACAACTGTGACTGACTTTGAACAAGACTCAATTAGGAACTGGGATGGTTAGTCCAATTAGTTGAGAGAGTTAATTAGAACATTAGTTGGTCAGTTCGTTAGTAGGTATGAGGACTGGGGACTGTTAGTGATAGTTAGTCCTGTTAGTTGGTGTTAGTAATAGTCCAGTTAGTACTCGTTCTAAGTCAGTCACAGATGTGTTGCTACCCTTGAGGACTAAGATGGTCGCCTCTAAAGAAGTGTAACCGGAAACCACACCTTTCCAACCGGACCATAATTGCTTGAAAAACAATTATTACATGGCAGAATTGGTACTAGGTACCGTGGCGGGCGGTGGTACTGCCCCGGGCGAACTCTATATGGAACCAAAACCTATATACCTATGTGAGCAGTTAGTTACATACAGGTCGACCTAATAAAAGCGTGTTAAAAACCCAATAGTTGTTCCTTCCCGGACCGCTAGCTTAGCAGTCGCGGTAAATACCACTAGACCAACAATTCGCTGCGACCCATAGACGTCCCACTGCTGGGCACGGGTCTCCCCCACAGACGCAGCTACGGGAGGTCTAGAGCATACTCCACCACGCTGCTCCAATGCGGATTGGTGGAGACCAACAATAATGTGGCATTAATCAATTTTTAACGATAAACAAAAAATTCCAGAAATAATGCACTGTCTCAACAACAATAAAGTTGTCCCGTTAAAACTTAAAAGTTTGAACATACTAATACAATTAGTTGAGGACGTGGCGAGAGTAACTGAAAGGTGTTAAACGACTGTTCTTGCAACACTCTCATATTCAATTACAAAGTCTTACACTTGGTTTTTCATTTTAATTGCGTTCTTAATAGACGGAGTGACGTCAACGCCGACCAAGAAACGTTATAGCTTACATTAAGCTTACATTGAGTGTCATAGGTCTTTAGAAGCTACTTTTTCGTAACTGTAGCTGCGAGCCATACACGCCCCACAGTTGGGCACGGGTCCTAAGCGGGAGGTCTAGAGCATACTCCACCACGCTGCTCCATGCGGATTGGTTGAGTATGCTCTAGGTCTAGACCTCCCGCAGGTTTGTCGGCTGATCTTTAAATATTGGCTACGCTCTAAGTTCTATCCAATCCTGGCACTTACAAGATAGATTTACTTAAACATAATTTGTTCAATCTTAACCATTTTAATTTATAAATAATATAATCTTATATGGTGATAACCGGTGGGTAAGAAAAGTCCTCGAGTGGAGACCGCGTCTCGGAAAACGAAGTATTGGCCGCCCCCCGACGAGGTGGACTGACGACCTGAAGAACACAGCGGGAAACCGTTGGATTCAGAGGGTGCAGGAATGGGAGGAGTAGCGTCGATTGAGGGAGGCCTATGTCCAGCAGTGGACCCAAAAAGGCTGATGGATGGATGGAATCAATATAAATATCATTATACTAAATACTAACATGCTAATATTTTTCCAATTCAATCAACAATGTAATCAGAAAAACACAAACTGTGAACTACATACATCATTTCTATCTGAATGTCTGTCTGTATCGTCACCAATTCGTCCCACTCGTTTCTTTATAGCGTGTTTAATGGCAGTTTTAGATTTTTATATCCTCTCGAATTTTATTACTGCTACAATGCGGTCTCAATGGAAGATACTTAAAAAGTATCAGGGCAGTTATTCAACACATAAGTCCTTATACGTACGTAAGTTTTTTATGTATTTGAGTAGGTTAGCTAGTATGGTTACAGCATTAATGTAATGCGGTCCGCTACCCATGACACACTGAAGAATATTCCAGCGATGTGCTGGAGTATGAAACTTCTTCAGTCTTCCTCTTCAAGAGAATTTTCAAAAATCCTTTCTTAGTGCTCCCCTACGTTATAAAAGGAACCCCTGTGCAAAATTTCAAGTTTCTAACTCTTATAGTTTAGGCCCTGCGTTGATATGTCAGTCAGTCAGTCAGTCAATCAGTCAGTTAGTTAGTCAGTCAGTCAGTCAGTCAGTCAGTCAGTAAGTCAGTCAGTCAGCCAGTCAGCTTCTCCTTTTATATATAGGTATAGATGTACAAAAATGACATGGACAAAAAGGCAAAAAAATCATGTCTGTTGTATGATCTGTGAAAAATTCAACTGTCCAACTATCACGGTTCATGAGATACAGCCTGGTGACAGACGGACAGACTGACAGCGGCTTAGTAATAAGGCTCCCGTAAAAATATGTATTTTGTATTGGAATGTGGTGACGCCTTCTCAATTATGAGAAACTTCAATTATAATCTCAGCGTGTATCTGTGCGTAGCGTCGGTCTGAAATGACTACTTACTTCTCATCGTATGCATGAGTTCAAGGCGTGAGTGTATCGAACTTAAAACCAATGACACGTCATAAATATTCATGGAGGACGCTATAATTCCCGTTGGCGCAATCGGTAGTGACCCTGTCTGTTGCGCCAAGGGTCGTGGGTTCGAATCCCACTCAGGACAAATATTCGTGCGACGAACACTTGTATTTGTTCTGGATGTTAATATTATCTATTTAAGTATGTATTTAAGAATATCTATGTATGTATATCAGTCTCTGACACCCATATCACAGACTCGCGCCTACTTTGGGGTCAGATGGCCGCGTGTGAGAATGTCCAAGATATAAAAAATAAAAAACAAATTTGCTGAATCAGACAGGAAAACATTATCGTAGTGGAAAATATCTTTTAAACTTGACCGAGGCATTATTTCGTGCGAATACTGCGTTCTGTCGTTTTAATATTCATGGATTGCCTATTTGATATTCATGCATGAGTTTAGCCGTTTTAGCGTTTTATCGGCAGATAATGAGTTTGAAATAGAGCCTTTGTACCCGATATGTACGATGGATCTTGCGAAATAGGTTATAAGGTAAATAAGCACGTGCCTATGAACTAGTGGGTCTGAAGCGGATTTTCTAACAATCAACATAACACGTAAAACGTACGTACTCAACTTTTATTGTTTACGTTTTTTAAAATAATGAAACATCTTTTCGTATAATGTCTAAGCTAAGTGTTGAAATCTAAAATTTTTTTTTTTAAAAGCTTTTATAACTTTTTTTTTCATGCATTGTCATCGGAACCTAATATGTGTGCCAAATTTCAGCTCGATAGCTTCAGTGGAAGTGAGTGAAATATTGATTGCAAGATTCCAGGACATACAGGAATGAATACATACATACGAGTGAAGTTAAATAAAAGCTTTTAATAAATAGTACTCCTCATGGAAATATATAATATGAATATGAATTAATATATAATTTAATATAAGTATATAAAAGTATAGTATAATAGCCCCCTTTTCGGGGATATTTCTATGAAAAATATTTTTAAAAGTTTAAAAAAAATAAAAACACATCGCTGTTAGCTAGGTGTTAAAAAAATACTTCATTAAAACATAAGTCTATACTAATATTATAAAGAGGAAACATTTGTTTGTAATGTTTTCACACAAAAACTACTGGACAGATTTCAAAAATTCTTTCACCATAAGAAAGCTGCATCTTTACTTAGTGATATAGGCTATATAATATTACTAGGTGTAAACGAAACTATTGTTATGTCTAATTCCACGCGAGCGAAGCTGCGGGCAGTCCACTTGTGTTCTATAACTTTAAGAAGTAGGAACAATAATTGTACCTATACATCAAGCCTTTAAATAACCTCTCTTACATCCTCGAAACATTTCTAATATCAAATAAAAGCAATAGATTTAGATGAATATAAAGTACAACTATTTTAATCGAAATCGTCTGAAACCGTTCTATTATCAACTATCGGTCAATCTGACGGGTATACGTAGACCACTGAGTTAAATATACACGTAGACGGTCTAATACAGTCGTCATGACAACAATTTTGTTTCTTAAATGAAAAACAGACTTGCCAAGCGTTCATTGTTTAAAGTAATGAGGTATTAAATGAGATTTATATCAAAGTTAAATCATTAAGGTAAAGTAAATGCGTGTGTCATTTAAATCGCTGCAATAAATTCCTTCAAGAGAAACTACTAACTGCTCTCAGTTAGTAGATCTCAGTTAGTAGTAGCTCTCAGTTAGTAGTATCTCTATACACAGTGGAATGTACTAGCTCTCCCCACGTCTTCGCCTGCGTCATATCGTTTTACATGCAGAATGACGGATCATCAAGGGATGTTTTAAAATATAATAAGTATATCCTTTATGAACAGAAGCGGTGCTGCTAGCTCAAAAAATAAATATAAATACTAATAATATAAATACAGTTTTATTAATTAAATATATAAACTAATATTTCTTTCATTTACTGCCACCTAAGCACATTATTCTCGCCCTCGCTACTGGTAAGAAATGCGTCCGCCCTTTGTGAACCTAGTTTTTAGGCTTTACAATAAAGTGCAAATGAATGAATAAAATGAATAATAATATTTATAACTTTTCAAAATATCTAACTGCTCTATTTAAGAGTAGTATTTATGGCTTCACTTTTAGTGTTTGTTTTTCTGTATTTTGAGCAATAAGTAAACTTACTTATTTACGAGATTATTTGTAGTAAAGTTCTAACGCCATCCCGTATAATCACCCAAGTCCCCAGTCTTCATACCTACTAACGAACTGACCAACTAATGTTCTAATTAACTCTCTCAACTAATTGGACTAACCATCCCAGTCCTTATTTGACTCATGTTCAAAGTCAATCACAGTTATCATTGGCGGTAGCTCGTTCGCTGTATTATATCCATAAAAAAGGCGCTGGTGTCGCATTGAAGAGTGTTCAAGAGTAGCAATAAGTCTTATCATCATCATCATCACAACCCTTTCTTAGTCCCACTGTTGGGCACGGGTCTCCTCTCAGGATGGGAGGGATTAGGCCTTAGTCCACCACGCTGGCCAAGTGCGGATTGGCGGACTTCACAAGCCTTCGAAAAAATTATTGTGTGTGATGTGTCCTTCACCGTTACAGCAAGTGACATTTATAATTTCTTAAATCGCACATAACTTAGAAAAGTCATTGGTGCATGCCGTTGGGGTTTGAATAAGTCTAATAGCAATAAGTCTAAACTTTTCTAAACGTTACAATATAGATTTCAATCTCACGAAATTGTTTCTAGAGTAGGCTTCTCTCAGATCTCACCTGATATACTCTAGTTGTACCAGGCTGTAATTACTTCGTATCCTTGTGCCGCGTGAGTTCTGATTTCCGCCCCGGTTCCCGTCGAGATCTGCAGCGGAAGGGAGTCAACTGCGAGTACCTCTATTGTGTTGTATTGAAGGGAAACAGACTTGAATATACAGTTCAAGCGATATATATATTAACCGTAGGTACTAGTATTATTATAAAGATTTGTCCTTTAACTCCCATCAGCAGGGCCGTATTTAGGGGAGGGCAACCGGGGCTACAGCCCCAGGCCTCCACAAAAGAGGGGCCCCCACAATAGAGACTTCGGAAAAAAAAAAGTTTTATATTCCGACTAGTAAACACTAGCAAACAAATTTTCTTTTGTTTTTTTTCCTTACCTTGGTACAAACATATTGTTCTTAAATATAAACAAATCATTTATCTATATTTTTATATGTTTGTTAAATACTAAAATAATCTACTCGGTTTCACAGTAAATTAATGATTGAAAAACTCGACTGAAAAAAGTTGTTCATCTCATTTGGAAAATAATTTGGGGCCTCCACTCCTTTGTTGCCCGGGGCCTCCACACCTCTAAATCCGGCCCTGCCCAGCAGCGCGGCAGCGTGGTGGAATATTATGCTCTAGCTAGACTCTGCGGCGGAGGCCGTGGCCAATAGTGGGACATCTATGGGTTGTAGCTTAAGCAATACAACCTTCTGTATGTATGCTTAGTCAAAAACCGTACCAAAGGGTAAAACGGTACCCCATTACTAAGGCTCCGTTGTCCGTCTTTCACCAGGCTGTATCTCATGATGATGTCTGTTGCCGCTATAACAATGAATACTAGAATACAGAAAAAAAATAAGTGGGCTCCCATACAACAAACATGATTTTGTTGCCGCTTTTATAGATAACTAGTAGACGCCCGCAGCTTCGCTCGCGTGGAATTAGACATAACAGTAGTTTCGTCTACACCTAGTAATGTTAATAGCCTATGTCACTGCATGTTGCAGCTTTCTAATGGTGAAAGAATTTTTGAAATCGGTCCAGAATTAAAAAAAATATAAAAAAAATAAAATAAATATATATATAAAAAAAAAAAAGTTTTTGTGTGAAAACATTACAAACAAATCTTTCCTCTTTATAATATTAGTACGAGTATAGATGGTACGGAACCCTGCGTGCGCGAGTCCGACTCGCACTTGGCCGGTATTCTTAATTAATGTTTTCAAAACCTGAGACTTTTTGAGTTGAAGTTTTAATCATCATATTACTCTTTTCGGTTGCCACGTTTCAGAGATGCAATCAACTAATGGTGGTTTTAGCCGATTAGTGGTTTACTAGTATATTTGTTTGTTTATATTGTGTTCACTCCAGCCTACTCTCATGATTATGAACTGATGATTTCAGGCTAAAAAGCCAAGCTAAATTCGGTCGGTGATTTTAGAAATAACGTAAGTAGGAATACTGTTTTCAATTGTAAAACTTATAAGCCTTGGCGAGCTTCGGGTGGCTTGAGAACATTGGGGTTGGCCACTAACCTCACCAACAATCCGTATAGGCGCAGCGTGGTGGAGTATGCTTTATATCTCCCGCAGCTGTGGCTGTGGAGGTGACCCGTACCCAACAGTGGGATATCTGTGGGCTAAATCCACCGATGTGGATAATTTAGAATTCTACTCCTCTACCATGAAGGGATGGCAGATTTTCCAACGGCAAACTACAAAGATTACCAATAATCAGAGTCTAGCTTTTTCGGCCAATCCAAATCCGAGATGTCAAACAATCGATTAAAATTATTGATTTTTAATATTAACGATAGTTAATATTTTTAACAGATTTATATGTTAACAATAGTTAATATTATACATCGATTTAACTATAACATTAACGATTTTTAATATTAACGTTAGTTAATATCAAAAATTATTTCAGTGTTTTGACTATGTCAAACACAATTCAATTTTCAAAAATCGGAACGATCACATTGATCCATAATTCCTTTGAGGAAGAGAAAAAGGACAAACCATCTAACTGACTTTTCCATTTATATTAGGGATAATAATAATAATATTTAGCGTGTCTCTCAAGAGCCTTGTTGAATTGTTCATATAAAGCGAACCATCTTACAAAGGTGGTTAGTTATTCAGGGAGATCTACCTTGTTCTAAGACAGTTACTTACCGGAATATCGTTCATTATGCATTTAACTGTTGCCAATGAATGTAATCATACCACACCTAGAAATCTGTTCGTTTGAAGTGTACGGCGTAAGTACTTATTAGCAAAACATAATGATATTTGTCCTCATAAATACTAACGAACTGCTTACCAACAATGTTTCTATTAACATCAGATAGACCTTTACTAACTGGGGTAATTCTCTTCAAAGTCAAAGTCAAAGTCTAGGTAACTAAAAACTACTTAAACTACTAAATGATCTATATAAGGCAAAGGATTAGCTATTGATCATTGAATGAATAGCTAATCCTAAACAGGTGCCTAACTTGCCTTAGGACAAATTTACAATAATTACCTACCACTAATGAAGCTAAGCTGTAAGTCACGATAGACTATCTATATGGTTAACCCGAGTTCCAAGGTTCAAGTTGACAGGTGGCGGTCAGAAGGTTGTGCTCGTTTACACAAGATGCTGATTGGCTAATCCAGTGTCAAATGTTCTCAAGCCTCCCGAAGGTCTTCAACGAGGGTTAACCATTGTTTTACCATTAAAAACAATCAAGACTAAGCTTTATTTTTTTTCTCGAGTGGGAAATCTTCGAAAGATCCCCAACCACTCTGGGGGAAGAGGCCGGGGTATGTGAGATTTCTACTCACTAAAACCCCCTCGGCAGCCTTCTAGCACATCTAGGGAGGCTCCGGGATCTCCTGCGGAACGCGCCGGTGCCTCCCTTGCGCAATCATCCTAAGACTAAGCGTCTAGCTCTATAAAGCACAGTAGCGCCCATGTCGCCAAATTTTGCCACTAGCGGTCACCGTGATATGTTGTTAGGACAATAAATAGTAATAGTAATAGTCAAATAAATAAATAAACTGACCACGCCGGTCGTTGCTCTCAGTCGATAATATAATTAAGTGTAAATAAGTGTTAAATTGTTTATGTATATACTAGTGGACGCCCATAGCTTCGCTCGCGTAGAATTAGACCAATTAACGACGTCTGCCCGCATTCGGGTTGCCCACTTGCCTTCAAAAACGGCAAAGTTTCATACTAACTTTGCACCCCCGTTTTACCCCCTTAGGGGGTGAATTTTCAAAAATCCTTTCTTAGTGCTCCCCTACGTTGTAAAAGGAACCCCTGTGCAAAATTTCAAGTTTCTAGCCCTTATGGTTTAGGCCCTGCGTTGATATGTCAGTCAGCAGTCAGTCAGTCACCTTCTCCTTTTATATATATAGATATACTTGTCGTTCAAATTAATAAATAGTGCAGCAAAGGGAAAAAATAATGTGTTTCCAAATCGCAAATCAGCTTAAAAAGCGATGAAGCGATAACTAAATTGATTGTAATTGACCTTCTAAGCTTGCCTCTTCAAATCTGTGCGAGAACACTTAACATTTACCCACTGATTAGGACTCTTCATTTTATATCATCACTAGTCCGCAGCTTCGCTCGCGTGGAATTAGACATAACAATAGTTTTGTTTACCTACACCTAGTAATATTATAGAGCCTATGTCACTCAGTGAAAAAGCAGCTTTCTAATGGTGAAAGAATTTTTAAAATTGGTCCAGTAGTTTTTGTATGAAAACATTAAAAACAAATCTTTCCACTTTATAATATTAGTGTAGACAAAAAAAGAAATCTTTATAGATAAACGAACATGCACCACCCAACCGCTGCCGCCCATGACAATTGTGACCGACTTTGAACAAGACTCTTAGGGACTGCGATGGTTAGTCAAGTTAACGGAGGGTAGGGCTGCCATCCGTCCGGGTTTCCCCGGATTTGTCATAGTTTGGAGGGCGTCCGGGGAGCGTCCGGGCGGGGTTTTAATTTTAGTCCGGGTGAAACCCGGACTAAAATAAATGTCCGGGTTTTCGATCAGATCCCAGATAATTTATGTAGGTACCTAAATAAAAACTATGGGTTAGGTTTAAGCATGGCATGTGTTCGCAAATACATAAATCGACGGTCCCTACGTACATAAGGTCAAGTCAAAAACCGAGGTTTTCAGGAGAGCGTAATTTGTGTTCAACACGCCCTAGGGCACGATTACGATTCGTACGGCGCCACGATTTGAAGGCGGATTCTTATAGATCTCGACGAAAGAAAACGAAATGAGAGAATAAAATTTTTCGATATCTCGCTTAGTTTCCGAGATATCGAGGCTTAAAAATCCTCGATATCTCGGAAACCTAACCTAACCTACGTACGGCGCCACGATTTGAAGGCGGATTCTTATAGATCTCGACGAAAGAAAACGAAATGAAAGAATAAAATTTTTCGATATCTCGCTTAGTTTCCGAGATATCGAGGCTTAAAAATCCTCGATATCTCGGAAATCTAACCTAACCTAATCTAACGTAATTTCGTGTCAGACATGTCGGACTCTGTCACAAATGTCGACGGAACCCCGCTTCGCGGGGTCCCTTTTTTTGCGTAGATAAACATAGACAAACCTGAACCTAACCTAACAAAATTTGGAGTTGACTGTATCGTTTTTTCTTGGCCCCCCCTTTTTTTTTCGGGGGGCCTGCGGCCCCCCGTGCCCCCCGCTACTGGCCAACAAATTAGAAACAATCTCAGAACAACCGTGGCGCCGTACGAATCGTAACCTCAATATCTCGGAAACTAAGCGAGATATCGAAAAATTTTATTCTTTCATTTCGTTTTCTTTCGTCGAGATCTATAAGAATCCGCCTTCAAATCGTGGCGCCGTACGAATCGTAATCTCCCCGCCCTAGAAATAATTCTATGACAAATAATAAATATTTTCTTTCTACAATATTTTAACAGTTTTAAGAGCTTTATAATGCTATTTACACATATTTTATTTTTTTACGTTTTCTTGTAAAAACTGATAGATGACCGTTTCTACGCCGATAATAAAATAGAAGTATGTCAGTCATGTCTATGTTACCTTTTTATACGCAGGAAACAAAAAAACAGTGTCTGATATAGAATTTAAATAAAATGTTTTATGAAAATGTAGGATTATGTTACTATTTTTAAATCAATACGTTAAACATCCTGAAATCGTCACCCATGGATATAAAAAGTACTTCAATGACGACATATCACTTTATACGTGGTTTTAGTCATTCGGGGTAGGACTATTCTTGTAATGTAAATAAAGACAAGTCTTTTAAAATTATCAGGTTTGTGTTTTATTAAATAAACAAGGTTTATAATTTATAAATTCAACATTATTTATTATTAAAAAACAATCTTCTTAGCATCTAAATAATAGGTAACATACCTATAGACTCACTGAAGTAGGAACTAAACATAAAAAATCACTAGTTCTTTTAAAACTAAAGAAAATATTCTTAATTGTACGAAAAAATAAAAAGTTAAACATATTTTAATTTAATTTTATTAACTGAATAACTAATATTGGGTTTGTTTATCTTTTATTTAATACCTAAGGGAAAAAAATAAAGCAAAACTACTCAATTGACGTCACAAGAACGATTAAACATACTATTTCATGCAAAAGAGGCTTAAAATTAAAGTTGTTTTTTTATCGAGTATGGAGTAAAATATATTTTAATGAAGTTGTAAGTGGTTGAAAAAAGTATTGAAATGTCCGGGCCGAAAGCTCCAAAATCCGGGGAACTTACGCCTCCGGTCCTGGGGGGCAGGTTTTAGAGATGGCAGCCCTAACGGAGGGTGTTAATAAGAACATTAGTTGGTCAGTTCGTTAGAAAGTGTGGTTTCCATTACACCAGTCCTTATACAGTTTATTTAATGAATTATTTATTTATCTGTATTTAACCACATACAAAAGTTACAGGATACAAATGGCGAGCATAATTCATAAAGCATTCTCTACTAACAATTGGACTAACAGTTCCCAGCGCCATTGCCACGAAATAATCAAAGTATAAAAATTGTAAATTTTGAAAAGAGTAACTACCTACCTAACGAGTTTCTTGCCGTGTTCTTCTCGGTAGCATCAACTTTGTGAACCGGCGGTAGATAAAAAATGTTATGACGTTCATTAAGCGTATAAAAAATACTATATAATGAAAAATAAATGAATCTGAATCTGAATCTAATTTGGTACAAGCAACTATTTTCAATGCCATTGGTACGTGATGGATTTGAACCCAAACCCCCGCGAGTGAGACTCAAGTTCGACAGCTACTGTGACCGATGTTCATCATTGTAAGAGCTCCGCTCGTCCCTAATTCCATACTTTGTCCACCCAAACAAAAGGTACTGTAATTGCGATGGTATCGCGGACACGGACAGTTATGTCAATATGTTCCCTGCCCTTTGTCTGTCTACCGTATTGTTATTGATCTATGCCCTGTGTATAGATATTTTATGATGTCTTGATAAAATACTTTTCTTTTCTTTCGCTGCGACCCATACTCGTCCCACTGCTGGGCACGGGTCTAACCCACAGACACAGCTTCGGGAGGGTAGACCTCTAGAGTTAGTCCCTTACTAATATGAAAATATAACTGTATATTACCTACATGAAGTACCTATGCTTCATTTAGCTAACATGTAATATTTTTTAATTGCATAATCATGTTTTTTTTTATTTCTTGTTTTTATCCACAATTATTTTGCAATCATTGAAAAGCTGGAGTATCGTAACTGTTTTCATTAGTCAGTTCTAGATTGCGGTCGACATACATGTACATTTTTCACTCTATAATATTAATTAGCTGCTAGGCTAGAAGCGCTTCACGCTAACAACAATCACACTTAACGCTAAAGGCAATGTATTCGAAATATCCCACCCGTTTATTGAAAGAAAACATTTCCTACGTAAGCGTCAGTGAAAACATAACTGACGAGTATGAGTTCCCAATTCAAATTTGGCATTTCACGTGCGCAGTACATTATTAAACGCTATTATTATCATTGGGGGATCGTAATGACGTGTTAACTTACAATGGGGTCGCTCGTTGGATTCGTAATGCCACAGTTCACACAGAAAAGCTCATTTTGATTGGCATCGTATCGCCAGAGGAATTCAAACTCTCGATGGTACCTTATTATAAGTATAATATTATACCATCGAGAGTTTGAATATTATACTTATAATATTATAATTGTTTAATGTATGTTACCAATATTGACTACGATCAATGAACTCTTATTACACGTGAATGAACAGACTCTCCTAAAATCTTTGATGATAGAAGAATAAACCTCGAAAATACATTATAACCCCTTAGACGCTATTGTTTATTAAAGTTTATTCTGCAACTAGGCTCAGCTTTCAGCTTCTGCCAATACTCTAATGCCCCCGAATCAATCGATTAAAAATAGATCGATAGTTAATAAACGATTAGAAATTGAACGATTATTTCAGTGTTTAGTCGATTTCACGGGAACCGTGCAATTTTCCGAAATAAAAGTATGCCATGACACTTTTCTAGGTGTATACTACATCCTATGCAAAAAATCACTTCGATACATCCGCTTAGAAGTGTAGAAGGACAAACCAACAGACCACAATCAATTAAAAATCAAATGATTATTACAGGTTTTGTTTTATTTCAACGGAAACTCTGAAATTTTTAGCGATACAAAGTATCCTATGTCCCAAGTATCCTATGCCCTACACAACATCTAAGTATTCAAAAAATCTCATATATTCATCATTCCGTTAAAGCTTAGAAGAAGGACAAACCAACATACCAACAAAAACTCAATTCCATTTATATATTAGTAAGATAATTTAAAATGTTTAAAGCGTCTCCCTGTCGCCCACAGCTCAATAAAACTTTCATAAAATCGAACGGAAAAAGTACACTAAGAGTTGATAGGAACATTTCATTGGTGCCAAGACTTGCAGCACTCTGAATATTTGATTCACTTCATCGGAATAAAATTAAATATCATTGATTTTATCGTATGGTGTACGGCAGAACAGGCTGAAAATGTGGATACTTGTACTCATTCAGGAGGCGACCAAACAATATAATACAATACAATATAATTTATTGCACCAGAAAAAGAACACAAACAACAAAGAAAAAAAGTTTTTTTTTCCTCTAGGCTCTTTTTCAGGGTATGTCACAGTTCCCATAGGCGGCAGCGGAAGGGAATTGAATTGCTCGTTTGCTATCTTATATAGAAAAAGCAAAGCGTGACGTTGTATTGGATTATTAGTCCTTTACATAATTAGCTCGTAGGTACAAGCTTTGTACGTGGCTCACAGAGAATCCTATGGTGTGTGTGAGTTATTTTTTTAATTATAATTTACTTACTGTTCTCTGGGTTAATGAGGACTAGAATACCTACCCTCCATCGTTTCCCAGGATTAGGGCATAGTTAAGTCACCCCAACCTTAATAATTCAACGGTTGGCGGGTGTAAATTTCACCTCGTACGTACGGTAATATTATTTAGTGACCGCTGAATAAGTGAGTGGATTCATTACAACCCAAAACGACCATGTGAAATGAGAGCCAAGTACTTCAAAAATACGTTTCAGTGTTTTCAGTGTTTTTGGTGGCGACAAAAAAATACTTGAAATTTAAACGAATTGTCTATTTAAGAGCGTTCCTATAGTACCTACTATTTTAACAATTTATATATTATATTGTTTACAATACGAATATTATATTATATTGCTTACATACGAAGCTTTGATTATTTATAATCAAACTTCGTTCAATTGATAACAAAATAATTTTACTTGTTCTGAGGTAAGGTCAGATTACAGAGTTCTTACTAGTAGATATTGAATTATTTAATTTTTTTCTTGTTTTACGAGTGGGAAACCTATTAAAGGTACCCGACATGGTGGAAGCGACGCCGGGTTATGTGGGATTTCCACCCACTAACGACGGTTCGAGCTCCCACTCTTGACGCCCGTGAGCCCAGAAGCCCATTGAATTATTTACTTGGTGTCGTATCGTCTTGGTGTCTTGTATTTCTTATTAAATACAAGCAAAATAAAACGTTTATATTTAATAGTTTTTGAGTTATAGTGGGTCAAAGACAGCTTGAAACCTTTGGTGTAAATAATGCACATTGGCGTAGTGGCTTCTCTTTAGAACTTGGCTCGCTAAAGGCCGTGTGCCTAGGTTAAGAATTTATCTGTCAAGAGCAGGCTTTATGTGTCTTTCGTTATGAGTCGCTAGCTTGCTTGATGTCACCAAAAAAGCCCATGTCACTCTGTGGCTTATAAAACTTGTTTTTACTATACGTATGAATTAAAAAAAAATTTAGTGGTAAATTCTAGAGCATTTTCGTCAACCTGTTTTACTTATTTATCCACTTATTTTAATTATATTAATTGTAAAGCTTGAAACTAGGTTCCACAAAGGAAGGACTTAATCCGTCTATCACTTCACTTCAGCTTACCAGGATTACGAGTAGGTATGTACATACCTGATACCCAAATACTATGTCCATTAGCAAGACTGCCCTTAAAACATTTTTAAGGTTGATCTTTAATAAATAATCGAATGCGGGCATACAAAGGATCCATTAATCTTTTTGGACGATGCAAATCCTTTAAATATATTATTCCATAATCCAATAGAATAGAGAGGGCATATAATGCATGAAAAATATACCTTGTAAAGATCGTCCATTATGAATACGAAAACAACGTAGGCTGCATTATCATTGTACCAGCTCGTCGATACTTAATAATGTACGGTAGGTAGTTACTTACGACTACTAGTACTATTTTTATGGATATACGATGCCAACGATCCATCCACTGCCGTCCATGACAACTTTGAAAAAGACTCAAAACTGGAATGGAAAGACATTTATATAGACATAATGTATTTGGTCAAAGGTAATCGAACGAACACACTTTTAAATAAGCCAAACCAAAATTTCTTTGTAAAAGTGAGATTTCACCCTAGCCTACACC
Source organism: Carterocephalus palaemon (assembly GCA_944567765.1). NCBI lineage: Eukaryota > Metazoa > Arthropoda > Insecta > Lepidoptera > Hesperiidae > Carterocephalus > Carterocephalus palaemon. The sequence continues at coordinate 10,273,090 of OX155658.1, forward strand.
ATCGTGTCAAAGTAATTTGAACAAACAAACATACAGTTACTGTACAGAGTAAGTTCATATTGTACAGAGGTTTACTTTTGCGGTGAAGTAAGTACTGTGATGTGCATCTAAGCTTACAAAGGCTCTATAAACCGCATATTAAATGGCAAAGAGATCGTTCAAATACAAAACAGGACACGAACAGCTGCCTTTTCAAATACAATACTTTTGAAAACGTTAGAGAAATCGAAACTTCCATTCGAAAAATTTAATACTATTTACTGTTTTGACATCTAACTAAACCTACGGTTTTAGTATTAACTAGCCTACTCGTAACTAAAGACAAACTAGGGACGGCCCGCAGCTTCGCTCGCATGTAGGGGTAGATTCGTTTGTGGTTGCTACCTATTTTAACCACGGACATTACTGGAGAAACACTACCCAGTAACCAAAGGAATCTTTCTTTATTATAACACGTCTCAACTTATTTTTTTCTAACTGGACAGTGACAAACACCAACTCTTACTATCTTACTTACTCACTTGACTTGTCACTTACAGTCCCTATGCTAATTGTACTAACCATCCCAGTACCAATTTGTGTCTAGTTCAATGTCTATCGCAGTTGTCGCGGTGGGCGACTGGTTCGTTTGCTATTTTATATCGATACAAAAAGAGGTCGAGTTCTCGGCACTATAACAATGTACATAACATACTCGTAACATCATGCTTGTATTTACTCGAAGGGGCAGGCAGAGGTGTGTATACACTTTTCACCAGTTATGTTTTGGTTCTATGTAGGTGGAGCCTATAGAGAACCAAATAGTTTTTTTATGAAACCTAATTGGTTCCATATAGAGTTCGCCCGGGGCAGTACCATTTCTGCCGTGTAATAATTGTTTTTAAAGCCTTTTTAAATTATGGTCCAGTTGGAAAGGTGTGGTTTCCGGTTACACTTCTTTAGAGGCCTCGAGGCAGTCGCGGTTACGACCACTAAACCAACCAGCTATAAGTTTAACAATTTATAGAGTGATACAACCTCACAAATCACTATTTTCCAAAGGTGGAATACCCGCCCATTCGTTTTGATTTGTCCCATCTCAATCCATTATTCCGCAACATGGCCTCATTAAATCAAACCCTTATCTTATATTGGCGTAATTGACTGCGGTGTACGAAAAAAATGTTAAGTTTTTTTTTTTTCCTATTTTCGATGAGAAATCCAATTTTCTTCCCCACTAGTTACTTAGTTGTGCTGGCGGCGGGAGCATTGTTTCCTTGTTATTTGTCTTACTTGTGAGTTCACATAAATAAATAATTATCCTTTTATTTCTCGATCATAATCATAATTTACTTAAGAAAACATTATTTTTAATAATTGACCAATTAAATAGTATCTAAAATTAATATAAGAATAAATAACCTTTCTTTGTTTTTCTTCTCTTTCTTTTCAGTTGTAACTGTGAGTTTGTTAGTAGATAAAAAGACTCTTTAAACAGGATAATACGAAGTATTAGTCCTAATAGTAATACTTAAGAAATAAATAAATCTTAAATAGATAATATTGACATTGACATTGACAGGCACAGAACAAACAAGTGTTCGTCACACGAATGTTTGTCCTGAGTGAGATTCGAACCCACGACCTCTGGCGTAACAGCCATGGTCACTACCGATTGCGCCAACGGCCTATCATGTAACGTCTACATTGCAAGTATGTACTTTCATGCAAATCAATTTGATTTGTATGACAAATAATTTCGCGATAATTACAAAATAAATATGTCATCCAGAAACAGGCCTTGCGGCATTGTACCCAGAACTCTAGCAGCGAAACTAATTTTTTGGGCGAAAAAGCTGCCAGCCCTCCGGTCACCTGAGACGGAAAAGAGTCTGGTGGACAAGACTTCCATTAACGTCTTCATATCAGCCGACCAAGGACCTAATGTTTCTACTGCAAGCGCCGCAAATTCATAGTTATCTAAAAGATTACTATATTTGCGACGCTTGAGGAACTGAGCCTGGTCGGCTGCAGCCCCACCCTTTTTAGATGTTTCATGAATGTAGGATGTAGCCAAACTGTCTACACATGTAACATCCCACACCAGAGCACGACCCAAACGCCACGGCACTAGAGACGCTTTATTTCTTTTTAAATGTTTCTTTGTTTTATTTCGCGATTCCATTAACCATATTAAAACAATACACCATCATGAGCGGGGTAGATAAACACAGAAAACATCGCATTACGCTGATTTGCGTGGTGCACGGCCACGCTATTTCATTCTGATTTAAGCTGCAGATATCCTTGGTATTATCTGTAGCCTATTAGGTTACTGGAGACGAGACCGTTAGGGCTGCCGCAAAAGAGCAAGTTTGTCAAACAAAGTCAAAGTCAAATAATTTATTTCGCTATGAGGTGATTAGACACGCTTGGAAAGTCTAGATAACTACAAACTACTTAAACAAAAGAGATTTAATGGTACTCTAAACTGATCAATATAGGGCAAAGAATTAGCTATTGATCATTGAATGAATAGCTAATCCTACACAGGTGCCTAACCTGCCTTATGGCTAATTTACAATAATTACCTACCACTAAAATAAGCTCTAAGTCAGGATAGAATAGACTATCTATCTGGTCATCGGCTTTAGGAAGAATTTACAATATTCTTATCCTATGCCCTAGTTTAGGTCGAGAGAGAAAAAAGCCGGAAGAAAAAACTATCGGTACCTACAGTTAGGCTTTTAAAAATTCAAATTAATTTGTACAGAAAAATGTACAGTATGACCATGACATGATCAGAACAGACACGAGTGACACTCCATTTGGTTGGAGACTGTGCTCAGTTTTTCGAGTCATTGTCTCCATTTGAGGACATTTCTTGGTCACCGGTTGTCAGTTCGAGCTTTTCTGTCTTCAGGCACTGACGTAGTCGATGTAAGTGACAGCCAATCAAAACCAAGCATGACTAGTCTCAACAGCCTCGTGTGTAGAAGCCCTTAAGTAACAAGAAAAAACTTATGTAAATCATTCTTAAAACGCAATAAGCATTCTTTACGACGGAGCGCGGATAGTGTAAAAGCCACGTTTTTATTATTTACTAGCTGCCCCCGCAAACGTTGTTCTGCCATATGAAATTTAATGTAAAATACTGTTTATACCATAGATTTATTATGTTTATACAATCAACAACACACTTATTTGGATAAAGATTAATATTATTACGTTGATACAACTCTTAACATATGCATTAATTTCGACCAAATTTGATTACCATAAAAACGGTTCTAGTGTGTTAATCTTAAAAGATAGACATATACTGTCGTGGACATTTTTTTAGATCATTTCAAGAGGAATAATTCTTTCACACATATATTTTTGGTATCTTGAACCGTTTTCGCAGCGCACGCAATGGAAGCCCTCAAGGATGAATAATTTCCCCCGTTTTTTTTCACATTTTCCATTATTTCTTCGCTCCTAATAGTTGCAGCGTGATGTTATATAGCCTAAAGCCTTCCTCGATAAATGGTCTATTCAACACAAAAAGAATTTTTCAATTCGAACCAGTAGTTCCTGAGATTAGCGCGTTCAAACAAACAAACAAACAAACAAACTCTTCAGCTTTATAATATTAGTATAGATTGCTATTGTAACGTTGTTTCACTTGAACAACATCACGCCTGTATTTTCAGCATAGGAAACAACCGGGACCGACGGCTTAACGTGTCCGAAACACGGTAGCGTACATAAAATTCTTGCCACTAGCGGTCACCCATCCACAAACCGACCGCGCCCGTCGTTGCTTTACTCTTTCGATCACATTGAATCGTCGCGAGCTATTGAGCTATTGACGCTACAATCGCTAATATAATTTTGTTTGTTTTGTTCATTACTCTGTAAAAGCTAAAACGTGTAACTAATCTAATGATAGTAACGGTTATCACAACAGTAGACCTTAATGGGCTATTAGTATCTAGGGTAATGATAACTTTAATTTGATAAATACCATCTCTAGGTACTTGGTTCAGGTAGAGTCGTAAAATTCAATTAGTAAGGTAAGTAATGTGAATAACTAATGGGATGAACTTTACGTGTAGATCACGTGCTTACACATAAAATGTTTGTTTGTTTGTTTGTTTTACTGTTACACATAATGTTAATAAGCGTTCCACAGATCAGGATCAAGATAATTTGGTCCGCCCCAACATCAAACATTATGCTTCATTCTTTTCTCAAGTCCTTTCATGTTTTTTTTGTTTTTTTATTGTAGACTAGTGGACGCCCGCAGGTTCGCGTGGAATTAGATATAACAATAGTTTCGTTTACACTATTAATATAGTTTTACATTATATTATACAGCCTATGTTACTCAGTGAAGTCCGGTTAATTAGAACATTAGTTGGTCAGCTCGTTAGTAGGTATGAGGACTGGGGACTGTTAGTGATAGTTAGCCCTGTTAGTTGGAGTTAGTAATGTTCCAATTACTAATTGTTAGTTAGAGTCTCATTCCAAGTCAGTCACAAATGTGTTGCTGCCCTTGAGGACTAAGATGGTCGCCTCAACATTTCACGCATTCAACATTGAAGTACATTTATGCCTTTACTTCTAATATTCTTAAGGCCAAATTAAAAATGTAATAATATCATTTCAACGAACCACTGTCGTCTTATAGGTACTCCTTTAATCATGTCACCTTAATTTACTTTACATCCATACGTACACTACGATAATAACGCGAGTTAACATCATAGAACTCATGAATAGATTTCATTTGTAAGAGTTCCAATTAGGTGCGACTGTAATTTCATATTTGCGGAGTGTGAGATACATTACGAATATTAATTTTCGTATTAACAGTACGCATATTGGTCCTGACGAAATTATATTTGTGACTTATAAGGAGTTATGTGGTATGATTAAATTTGAGATTGAACAGAGGATTAAATAAATACTCGTACATATTTTCTGGTAAGTAATACCTCGCTCTCAGGAGGAGACTGCTATTTACGCCTCTTTCTATTTGACGAATTATGTCATATATTTTTCACCGAAGGAATATCAGAAGGATATTAAAGTTTACATAATAAATGTAGTTTAAATGTTCGCGAATTCGTTCTGTGGAAGGCCGCCACAAATATGGTCTACTCGTGATATAATTTTATGCGAACGAAATCTGAATTGTGACGTCAAAGACCCATTTAAATGGAGAGAATTCCCACGTTTTGTGGCGAACAGTAGTAGCTGTCGTAAGCATTCTGCCATAAATTTATCGTAATTTAAACCTTATTGCTTAATCTTAAGCAAGAACTTAAATCTCGCCTATGCTTATGTAATAAGAGATTCGCTAGTAACGTATCGCCTACTGCGTATGTTTACACAGAAAAGTATATATCAAGGAGATTTTTGCTATCGAGTTTTCGATTCAAGTACATACGAGTTTCGTACAAATTTGTTTTAACCTTTATGACGAGATTTGGCATTAGAGTACAATTTTGGTACTGTAGCGCGAACGCGCAAATTGATATTTGCAGCCTTATGCTTTTGAAAATATTAAACAAATCTTTTACAATGACGTCACAGGTTTTCATACAATCTCTCGACTGCACTACAGAACTATACACACCCTAATTAGATTAAGATCTTATACAAACTAGCAAGACGCGATTTTATCACGTGATGTCATTCTTTTTTTAAATTTTACTTCATACAAACGAGATCAAGAATTTTGCAGTATCATGTTCCTTTTGACATGAATTATGTTTTTACTATGAATAAAGTTTATTCAATTATTTATTTGAAATGATAGTAGGTATTTCTACTTTTATCACTTCTTTGGTGTATTTGTAGCATGTCCTTGTAGCTCGGGACCAGAATAGTGCTACGGTATCCCCCTGCTTATCATAAGAGGCGACTAAAAGGGGGTTTCTGGGTTCAGTACGGGAAGAGTGGGACTTTAAACCGTCCGTCCGGTGAGCCCGGGAAAGACGACGTTGAGTTTGGCCGCACAACGTTGTAGATGGGATGGGTTGACGTGTTTGTACGTCTCGTCCGAGACGAGCCTGTCATGGGCACCGCGCTGGGCACCGGTGCGTTCTAACAGAGATCCCAGAGCCCTACACAAGCGCTGGAAGGCCACCCAGGGGGTTTTAGTGGGTGGAAATCCCACATAACCCAGCATTGCTCCCACGATGTCTGGGTACCTTCAAAAGGTCCCACTCGTAAAAAAGGTGTATTTGTGGCATGGCTTACAAACATTATCATCATTTTCTTGTTTGCTTCTCCTCAAAACTTGCTAAGTATGAAATCTTTAATATTATCGAGGAAAACATGGTTATTTTATTTAAGTTAAGAGTATTTACGATCTTCAACATCTCATTTATCACCACAGAAGTTATTAAATTAACATCGATCGTCAACAATATACTGCAAGCTTTGTCCCCGCGGCAGTTCATTGAAAGCTCTCTAAGGCTTATCGGGTATTAACTTACAAAGCTCGTTTAAGGCTTTACTGCTAATAGGGTTCCGTGAGTACTTTTTACACTTGAAAGGTTGAATTGATTAATGGTTAATAGAGGTTTGTGAAGCGCTTCTGGTCACGAGGCTGTCCACGAGTCCCTCCCACAGCCATGAGGGAAGTCCAGAGCATGCACCACCACGCTGCTCCAATGCGGATTGGTGGCCAACGCAGTGTCGAATGTTTTCAAGCTACCCGAAGGTTAGGGATTGGTCTTACAATTGAAAACAACGGCTTAACGTGCCCTCCGAAGGACAGGAGCATCCATGAAAAATTTCCATTATATTTCTATTTTACGCGGACTTCTGTGTAACCACTAGCCTCTTTTATAAAATATTAAATTTCATTTTTCTAACGGATCCCCGATCGCACATTTTTTCTGTCATATCTTAGGGCCTGTGCAGACGTGAGCGGTATTTGCAACCGCTGTGGATAGAGGCGATATAAACCAAGTGGGTTTTGCTCATATATCTAATATCTTTATATGTATACATTCTCACGCACGGCAATCTGACCCCAAAGTAGGTGCGAGCTTGTAATATGGGTTTCAGAGACAGATATACATATTATATAGATATTTTTAAATACATACTTAAATAGATAACATTAACATCCAGACACAGAACAAATACAAGGTGTTCGTCACACGAATATTTGTTCTGAGTGGGTTTCGAACCCACGACCTCTGGCGCAACAGACAGGGTCACTACCGATTGCGCCAACGGGCCCGTCAAATGATATGAAGTTCCGCGACTAGAGCGATAAATTTGATCCACTTTGGTATGAACGGTATTACCGCGTACCCACTCGGTATTTCCAGCTGAAGGTGGTAGCGAGTACCGCTTAGGTCTGGACAGGCCTTTACACTTGCAAAGGGATTGAACGGAATAAGCTCGTATGAATTACAATTGAAAAAGCTCGCATGCAGTACAACTAAGCTGAAAGAAATAAGGTCCCAGTTATCTGTAATGTATTGTTGCCATGCATTGTGTTTATTTACATTTTTAATTTGCCTGCTGAATGGGGTTTTGTATGCATAGTAAATGAGTGTACAAGCAAGCGGCTGTCTTCCACTGCACTGTTAGATTGGTTTATTCAAGCTCCTCGTCCATAGCCTATGGCTCGCGTCGATTCTATGTGATCGATATATTTATGGTTATTGTTATTATTATTGGTTTATAACTTGAAATTACCACTAAGAGCTCGAAGTTTGGATTTCATCCCAGTGTACAGCAATGTAACGACGGGTGTAACGACGGACCCAGTGTAACGACGGGCGCGGTCAGTTTGTGAATAGGTGACCGCTAGTGGCAAAATTTCATGGACGCTACCGTGCTTCGGTGGGCACGTAAAGCCGTCGGTCGCGGTTGTTTTCAATGGTGGAAACTGTCGTTAAGCCTAGTCGAAGACCTTCGGGTGGCTTGAGAACATTCGACACTGGGTTGGCCACTAACCCCTCCACCAATCCGCATTGGAGCAGCGTGGTGGAGTATGCTCTAGACCTCCTGCAGCAGTGTCTGTGGGGGAGACCCGTGCCCAGCAGTGGGACGTCTATGGGTCGCAGCGTACAGCAATAGCTCAACTATGGGCCTATGGCTTACTAGCCATAGTCATATAGCACTATAGGACTACTTACTAGTAGTCCTATAGTGTACCATAGACCTTTGCCAACCCCTTGAGGTAAATGATTACTTGAAGTTATATCATGGGAATACTCACTCGTCTGTGGCGAGACGAATGCTTTCAAGCGTCAATCTTTCATATTATTCCACGGCTCTCAAGATTCACTTGTAGTATGTAGATCGTGTCACGGGTTAGCATATAATAAATCGTAAAGTACTTTAGGGTTTTCCTTACACGTGCATTTTCCTCTCTGAGATTCGGAAATGTGACGTGAGTGACGTGATATATTTCCATTCTGAGGTTTCACTTACTTAGTCATAAAATAATCCCACTAACATTAGTCTTTCGTTTAGCATGTCCAATCATCTCATGGCGAAATAAATTATTTGACTTTGACTCGACTTCTCTATGTACGTTGATATGGGTACTCAACCATAGAAAAATAATTATACTCTAAAAAAATTTTTTTTTAAAAAGCTTTTATTACTTTTTTTTATTTTCATGCATTGTCATCGGAACCTAATATGTGTGCCAAATTTCAGCTCGATAGCTTCAGTGGAAGTGGGTGAAATATTGATTGCAAGATTCCAGGACATACATACAAGATACATACGAGTGAAGTTAAATAAAAGCTTTTAATAAGTATGTATGAAATAATTATCTTTGTTCGTCACACAGAATGCAATACAGTAAAATACAAAAATACTTCATTGTACACCATAGTAAAACACATACAGAAAAAGATAGCATATTTATGATAGTTTTTTGCTTAAGCTAGCTACAACCCATAGACGTCCCACTGTTGGGCACGGGCCTTTCCCACGGCCACAGCTAAGGGATTTTTAGAGAATACTTCACCAAGTTGATGTGTTAAATTAGTATCAAAGATAAAGGACACATATTTATCTACTTAGGTAAAACCTAAGACAATTGAGATAACTTGTGCAACTGAAATTTTATTGATACATAGGCAGTTTGTTATTTAGGAGAGGGTACAATTAAAGGATTCTAATATTTAGTTAATTAGTATATACGAAATTCCTATGTCTATGTATGTAGTTTCAATAAACGCGCGGACGGAGGCGCGGAAATAGGTAGAATTAGAAATAGAATTTAAATTTAACAATTTGAATACTGGAACTGAAACCATTACGTATAAAAACATTACTTTTCTCTTAACAACACAGTAATAATCCTAATATAATTTTAATGTCGGCAATAAATACATTGTAACCAACAATTACATTTGGCTCGACGGGCCATTAGCGAAGTTTCGAGAACCCGGTTTTATGTCCAGTAAAACAAAACTCGGTAAGAAAGAAGTTTTTGTTAACAAAGTCAAGCGGACTTTTTACTTTACTGCAGGCTGTTCCGACGACATTGCGGTTAAACTTAAGCCCAAGGCCCTGTCGTTAGGTGGAGCTACTAGCTCATTTTTAGGGGTCCGTAGGCACCCAAAGGGTCAAACCTGACCTTACTACTAAGGTTCCGCTGTCCGTCTGTCCGTCTGTCACCAGGCTGTATCTCATGAACCGTGATAGTTATACAGTGTTATACAGTGTTGTTACAGTGTTTACACTGTTCAACCAGTTAAGTCATAATATAGTACTGTCTAGTACTGGTGATGGGGCGGAGAGCACAAAGAATATTCTGTAATTGCTGTATGACACGTTTATTACTACGCAAAACGAACATTATTACATTTTAAACGCGCGAGCCGCTGGAGTCTCTCGAGTACTAGCTGTCATTCCCCGCTCGCTCGCGCCATTCGGCCTCGTGGCAAAAAGAGGCAACTCCCTACTTGGGTTGCCTGCTCTATTATTGGGATACCACACGCTATAATAAAATTTTTATATGGCGTTAGACCCATAGATAGACTCATATCGAATAAAATATTGTGCTCCCAACTTAAATACCTAGATTTAATAACCTGTACAGTGTCTCGCTGCAACCCATAGACGTCCCACTGCTGGGCACGGGTCTCCCTCACAGAAACTGCTGTGGGAGGTCTAGAGCATACTCCTCCACGCTGGTCCAATGCGGATTGGTGGAGAACACAGTCTACGTACATTGTCTGCCAGCTTGTATTGTAGACTTAAAATTGTGCTGAAACTTTTAGTATGAATTTATTTTTAACTTACCTTTATTTAAACTTCCATAATCTTACATTTTTTAAACTACACGACTTAGAAATTGGTGTACCGCAGGTATTACGATGAGTTACAAGAATGATTGATGATGATTACAAACGGGAACGATAAATTCGCATAATTTTGCCATGGCAGGAGCTAGGGTCACCAAAACAAAGCCTAATTTCCCAAGCGTATAACCGTTGACATATTTTTTTTGCTGACAAACAAATTGTTATTTTAAATCTAAACGTAGTAACTATTTAGTAAACTGTAAAAAAAAGCGGTGACAGCCCAGTGGATATCGAACTCGCCTCTCACTCGAGTGGTCCGGGTTAAAACCCCAGTGGCACGCACCAATGACTTGTCTAAGTTATGTGCGATTTAAGAAATTAAATATCACTTGCTATAACGGTGAAGGACACATCTGAGGAAACCTGCATGTCTGAGAGTTCATCATAACGTTCTCGAAGGTATGTGAAGTCTGCCAATCCGCACTTGGTCAGCGTGGTGGACTAAGGTCTAATCCCTCCCATTCTGAGAGGAGACCCGAGCCCAACAGTGGGACAAAGAAAGGGTTGGGATGATGAAACTGTGTAATATGATATAGATGCTATATTTTACGATTTATGGCGCTCTTCCACTTGAGTTTTTGCTCTCATTTGAATCAATTTGACGTACGGGACTGTAGTAGCAGTCAAAATGTCGGAGGAAAGTGTTCGAGTGAATGGTCTGCGAGCTGGCGAGATTCAGAGCTCGGAGGTTAAAAATACAAAAAAACTAAATCGAAACGCGTTATGCGTGCCTCCGGCTCGTAAATGGTACTTGGACTCGCAGACCGTGGGTTTGGTTCCCTCCATGGGTCGCTGGATGGAGCTGGTTGCGACGAATAACCGAATTTGAAAAGTGGACTGTATTTATGGGCGTCACAGTTATTTGGGCCCATGATCCGACGACGGATGCAAGAAAATGAATTCCACCAACCTCTTATCCCGCTGTGCAGCTCGCCGGGTGGGTGCTCGAACACACTTCAGCCGGCTTGACTCTTCTTGCTCAATTTGCACTAGTTCGAACAGTGGGCGTGCGATGCCTTTTGACTGCGGCGCGGCGCAGCGATGCGAAACCAGCGCGCGTTCAGCTCCGGCCCGTGCCGACTCACGACTCGCGGCGCGGCGCTCGATCGATTCCCGATGCGCCCGCGCACACTCGCGAAACAATCGGCGGGTAGAAACAAATTCTAGCACCACCGTACGAATCATTGCCCAATTAAAAGAATGAATATTTATGTATTTGCGAACAGAAAGCTCATCATTCTTCTGCACCATAAGAAATGCAGTAACAATGCCTGCGACAGACGTAAGTACCTACTTAAAAGGCGCACAATCAGAAGGAAGTATTCAATTTTATTGACAAGGTCTGATTGATACGTCTGTGATCCGTAATAAAATACTACCTATTGGAGGAGAGGAGGATTGGAGATGCGTTGACTGGTCCTTAGTTACAAATTAGGAATAGAATATGTTTTTATCTCCGTAAGACTAGAGACCACTAGAGTGTAGCGTCCACAGCCCAATGGCTCGCATCGATTCAATGTGATCGAAAGAGTTAAGCGACGACGGGCGCGGTCGTTTTGTGGATGGACCGCTAGTGGCAAAATTTTATGGACGCTACCGTGCTTCGGAGGGCACGTAAAGCCGTCGGTCCCGGTTGTTTTCAATGCTGGAAACAGTCGTTACGCCTTTTTAAAGACCTTCGGGTGGTCGTCAACCAAAACCCCTTGGGTTCAACATTTAGATCGGATCCTTCTCATGGATAGACTGATCAACAGGTTGGCCATCAAATATGGAGTTCTCCCATCCGAGTCAACCTAGTAGTTAATGCTATATCTCCCACAATAATCCCTCCAAAGCTGAATGACAATCCTTAGTTTAATCACGGTTTAATTAAACTATCTTCTTTGCGCCATCTTTCGAATAAGTGCTATAGCAAGTTAATACAATAATAGTATTTGGATGGGTCGATCCAGATAAGGCACGCGCTGTTAAAGCACAGGTCGTACCACGAGCTAGGCGAGCATCGTTTTACATATTAAAAGCTATTATTTAATTTCACTCGTATGTATGTATGTATGTATGTCCTGGAATCTTGCAATCAATATTTCACCCACTTCTACTGAAGCTATCGAGCTGAAATTTGGTACACATATTTGGTTCCGATTACAATGCACGAAAATTAAAAAAAAGTTCTAAAAAGCTTTTTTTTTTTTTAAATAATTTTAACGGTATTATAATTTTTTTAAACTTCGGTTCACACGCAAGAAGATGTGAACCGATCGAAACACGTCAGAACGGAACTACGTGTGAACGAAACGATGTGAACGAAAGATCCTTTCATTTTGCACCGCCCTCTCGCTCGCACATGCTCCTAAGATCTTATGACTTACACAGTGTAGCTCGCCAGGCCCGTTGGCGCAACCGGTAGTGACCCTGTCTGTTGCGCCAGGGGTCGTGGCTTCGAATCCCACTCAGGACAAACATTCGTGTGACGAACACTTGTGTTTGTTCTGTGTCTGGATGTTGATATTATCTATTTAAGTATGTATTTAAAATATTTATGTATGTATATCAGTCTCTGACACCCATATTCGCTCGCGCCTATTTTGGGGTCAGATGGCCGTGTGTGAGATTGTTCAAGATATTATTTATTTATTTATTTATTTATTAAAGCTTCGCTTTGTTCGCATAGTTTTCTCGCCTCGATTCGCTCGCTCACGGTGAAGCCTGCGATTATAACTCTCGCTTGAAATCTGATGAAAAAACCGTATGTCGCTTCCACGCAAGATTGTCACCGGAGTAATTAATTTTTAATTACATATGGACCGCACAGGCGGCGCTGACGTCACTTTTTATCTAAACGCATAGTCGTTCAGTTGGTGTATTTTTATAAATTGTGTTTTTTGCGAATTGCTAAATAACGAAAGGAAAACAAAGGCCCGCACTGATGCCAACTCATCTAAACATTTTGTACTTTTAAAAGTAAGCTAGGAACTAACTAACTACTAACTGGACTAACCATCCCATCCCAGTCCCTACTTGAGTCTTGTTACTGCCCCGGGCGAACTCTACATGGAACAAATCTTTGCCATCTTATCTATACAAATTTATGCAAGAAAGGCGACAGATTGTGTTAGTTGAGGTAAACTTTATAATATAATTTTGTCAAAAATTGTTAGTTTTATAAATACCTAGTTCCCTATAGCCATAGAGCACAAATACTTTGAATTTTTGTAAATTCTTACAAGATTATTATTAATCAAACGGTATAGCTAACGATGTCTGCCGCTCAGTATTTCTGACTAATTAGTGGTTTTCCTTGTACCTCGTACTTTTAAAGCGTTTTCTTTTTACGAAGACATTTTAGTGACAAGTAAACGAAAACATTAATTAGTCATAATAAATCACAAGTATACACCTCCCTAACATTCCCAGTGTGGCGAGAGAATTTCAGCTAGAACTTTATTGAAAATTTGAAGAAAAAATTGAACCTTTTGAGATTTGCATGGATAAAAATGTATGAGACTTTAAAACAACAACAAATACTCCATATTTGCACACAAAACAAACAATTAAATAGCTGCGACGCGTAGGAGTCCCTCTGCTGGGCACGGGTCTACCCCACAGATACAGCTGCGGGAGATCTAGAGCATACTCCACCACGCTGCTCCAATGCGGATTGGTGGAGGAGTTAGTGGCCAACCCAGTGGCGAATGTTCTCTAACCACCCGAGGGCCTTCGACAAGGCTTAACGACTGTTTCCACCATTGAAAACAACCGGGACCGACGGCTTTGCGTGCCCTCCGAAGTACGGTAGCGTCCATGAAATTTTTACCACTATCCACAAACCGACATATAATGGCATAGTAATAAGAGATATGTCAGTGATAAATTAATGTTTAATAATGTCAATTTTGAAGTTAATAATTAATTCCAATTACTGTTTTAAAAACTCATTTCTATTATAATAACATTTGTCTATTGTGTGGATGAAGCAAGATTAAGTATCGAGTGTAATAAGGAAAATGGCAATCAACTTCGGAAATTGCAATCACAGGAAAATTGCAGTGGAAAGGACTGAACATTAACTTCGAAGTTGATTGTTGGAAGTTCAATTACGTGCTAAGACTAAGGTTAGGTACTGGAACTGGCGGTATGAAGAGGTCATTAGTCTTAGACATTGATTGAAGCGTTCATACATATGCGGCGATTTTCATTGTAGATACAGTATACATTCATGTACATACAATGCGCTACACTATAGTGGGAGAAAAAAACTATAATTTGATATTTTTAGTTTATTTTTTATCAATTTCTTAAGCAGCGTGTTGTAAAGCGGAACATACATACATCTATCTTCCTTTGGCCCACTTCACATGCCTTCGAGAATATTGTGACTAACTAAAATAACTTTGACTTTAATAACTTTGACTATTGACTGATGCAAATAAATAAGTTTGCCTTTGACTTTGAACTCTCAGACATGCAGGTTTCGTCATGATGTGTCCTTCACCATTATAGCAATTGACATTTAATTTCTTAAACACATAACGTAGAAAAGTCATTGGTGCGTGCCGCTTGGGTTTGAACCCGGACCGCTCGAGTGAGAGGCGAGTTCGATAGCCACTGGGCTGTCGCCACTTATACACACAATTGAACATTCAAGACACAAGCTCATTAAACATAACATGTACCTACTTGTTGTAGTTTCCAGTGTTACATGAACGATTGTGGCAAATAAAATATTCTTGCTTTCTTTCATTCTTTCTTTCATTATTATTCATATGACATATTTAATCTGCAATATACGGGGCCGGAATTGAACCCAGCACCTGCACTACCGCGCCAATAAATCCTAAGTTATTCAGCAATTATGGTCCGGTTGGAAAGTAGTCCCCAGTCCTCATACTACTAACGAACTGACCACCTAATGTTCTGATTAACTTTCTCAAGTAATTGGACTAACTCTCCCAGTCCCTAATTGAGTTCATAGTCAGTCACAATTGTCATGGGCGGCAGCGGATGGGTGGTGCTGCAAGCTCATTTTCTATATTGTATCCATAAAAACAAAAAAGTTTAATCGCAAAAGTTACCAAAGAGCAATTTTTGATTATATTCTTTTTAATATTAAATTGTTGATCTTTGTACACGATGCAATGCTTTGTAAAACGTATTAGTCCACTTGAACGAGTACCGATGGAAACAATATCTCATTTTCTCATTTTATTTAATAAAATAAATATAAATTTCGGTTTGTTGCACGAATTTTAAGGTTAGTTGTATGAACATTATGAACGGATCTGACTAATATAAACGATGCAATGCAATAGAGCAGCGTGGTGGAGTATGCTCCAGCTGTGGCTGTGCCCAACGGTATGGCGTTTATCAGAATGTATACTTTTAAAATCCTTGTTTTTGATATTATCATATTATCATTATTTTATCCGAGTCCGTATTGAGGGTCAATGCCCTCTTGTTAATGAAAAAATAAATTCAAGAATACATATCATCATCATAATCATATTACATTTTATTATCTTTCTATATAGAAAATTTAAATCTGATTGCAGTTCGATCTTGAAAGTTTATCCATATTAATGTGTTCTACATGTGTCCACAAACATAATTTAGTATGCTAATTGTTTGTGTCACTTGTCCCTTAGTAATTTGAAGTTCACGGAATCACTTTTCACTTGTAAGTACTTGAAATAACATCGTTTCTTTATTTTTTTTTAAACTATGAATTTTACGATACACACATAGTTAAAAAGGTGGCTTCAATAATGATGTTCGCGAGTCCTGTTTTTATCATCTCTAGGCGAACAAGCTACAGTTTCATTGGATTACATGCTTGCATATAGACATACGAGTATGTTTAACACGTTAGATTTAGCTCTTCCCCTGATATTATAAGAAGATAATTGGAGCCTCTCGTGCGGTCCCTGGCCCGGCCTACGCACACATCTCTAAGGGTCGAAAGGTCAGCTTTTATCACGAATTAGTACTTCTTAAGGACCTCTAAGGGTTTGCCGTAACATAATACCACGAGCCGTTTATAGATGACTAGCTTTTGCCCACGGCCTCGTCTGCGTGAATTTCACATTTAAGAAAATAGTCTTGTGCGAAAGATAACATATTTAAGTTATTACAGGCTGGATATTGACTGGACATAATCCTATCAACATTAAGAGAAGGTATTATTAAAAAAGGCATAGCCCACTATCAAACTGGCAATAAATTGGTTTGACTTCATTGTTTGTGTAAACTTTTTCAGTATTATTTAGTAAATAAGTATACATATATATATTTTTTTTAAATAAAGTTTTTTATAACTTTTATTTTATTTTCGTGCATTGTCATCGGAACCAAATATGTGTGCCGAATTTCAGCTCGATAGCTTTAGTGGAAGTGGGTGAAATATTGATTGCAAGATTTCAGGACATACCTACTTACATACTTACATACATTAATAATGGGTACATACGAGTGAAGTTAAATACAAGCTTTTAATAAAATTATATACATTATATGTCCACAAGAGTAGCCAACACAACCGGGAAAGACGTGGAACGAGACTCTTATGAGCCTTCTGAGTCTCTTTATGGTTATTATTAGCGGCAGTAAAAGAGTGTAGGTTATATCCTAAAAATATAGACATACTAATTCTAAAAAGAAATCTCTTAGCAAGGTACCTCGCGAAAACTTCACCCAGACAGCAACTTTGAGTTCTTTATTAAAAAACTGCCGGATAGTACACTTATGAAAGCATCAAGTGGCCTGATGGATTCATAATTGCGAGCGGTTGAAAGACTTGCTAGATTGCACTGCTTGGCAGTGAATCGCAAGAGACAACTTACTCGTACATTTGAGTTCAAACGCTTACATTTGTCACTAGGTTAGTCACTAACCCCTTCATCAATCCGCATTGGAGCAGCGTGGTAGCGTATGCTCTAGATCTAGACCTTACGCAGATTTGTCTACGGGGGAGACCCAGAAGTGGGACGTCTATGGGTTGCAACTTACTGTTAATATCAACGAAACATTACGCGTTGAAATACTTATAATAAAATAAGGACATCGCTGCGACCCATAGTCGTAACACTGCTGGGCACGGGTTTCCCCCACAAACACTGCTGCGGGAGGTCAAGAGCATACTCCACCACGCTGCTCCAATGCGGATTGGTGGAGGGGTTAGTGGCCAAGCCAGTGTCGAATGTTCTCAAGCCACCCGAAGGCCTTCGACAAGGCTTAACGACTGTTTCCAGCATTGAAAACAACCGGGACCGACGGCTTTACGTGCCCTCCGAAGCACGGTAGCGTCCATGAAATTTTGCCACTAGCGGGCACCCATCCACAAACCGACCGCGCCCGTCGTTGCTTAACTCTTTCGATCACATTGAATCGATGCGAGCCATTGGGCTATGGACGCTACGCTAAATAAGGACATAAAAACTAACAAAACACGTTATTTTGGAACTTTCACCGTTAGTGAAACATGGATTAACGGTATATTGAGATGTTGGATGACAGTTTGCATATAACTTGCGTTAGTTGATTAACAAAAATTATTTAATCAAGGAAACCAAATATTTTATGTCAAATTTTGGAGAATAATGGTCTTTGTGTAAAGGGATAGGGAATTGTTAACTTGTTATCTGATTTGCCCGTATCTAACTTCTGAGCGCGCTGAGTTTAGGCATTCTATCAAGATGACTACAAGCGTTATTTGCAAATTAGTAGAAGTAGTAGAAGCCTTCTCTTAATCTGAGAGAATACCTTCTAGTATTGTTTTATAAGGATTTATAATATCATCACAACCCTTTTTTTTGTCCCACTGTTGGGGGTCTCCTGTCAGAATGGGAGGGATTAGGCCTTAGTCCACCACGCTGGCCAAATGCGGATTGGCAGACTTCACATGCCTTCGAGAACATTATGAAGAACTCTCAGGCATGCAGGTTTCCTCGATGTGTCCTTCACCGTTATAGCAAGTGACATTTAATTTCTTAAATCGCACATAACTTAGAAAAGTCATTGGTGCGTGCCGCTGGGGCTTGAACCCGGACCGCTCGAGTTCGATAGCCACTGGGCTGTCACCGCTATCCATATGCACCCACCAATCCGCATGGGAGCAGTATGCTCTATACCTTTATTGCAGTCATAATTTAAAAAAATTTAAACATGAAACCTGTAGGGCACGGCTGATTCTGCTGATTCTTGCCTGTGCGGAGACTCATGCCCAACTGTGGGACGTCTATGGGTTGCAGCTACTGGCTAAAACTTTGCCAGTGAACAAACTGATCATCAATAACTGTCAAGCTATCAGAAACGTGTATTCACCTCAGTTTAATATTAACTAAAGATTTTCTATGGGGATACCATAGAAATAAGTCACCTCAGAGCAAACAAATATTTTCTATGGTAACCTAAGTTACCTCCGAGCAAACGTATTTGATACTCTTCATTGAAATTATAAATTGTATCACATTTCATAATAATTCGCTTAACGACTATTAATACGACATAGTTATTGACAGAACTGTATCTAAGGCCATATATTCATATTCAGAAGACGACAGGAAAATGGTCTTTAACTTTTCAACAATTTTCCAATTCGATCACTTTTTATGTAGGCAATGTAGGAATGCTGGTGTAGGCAATGCAGGCACCATAGAAAGCGAACGACGACGCTATTAAATAATATGTACGACGATAAAAAATAAAAACCAAATTTGAACAAAAATATTAAGTCATTTCAACTTTTAAAATTTAACAGTTCTGAAGAATTTGTGAATAATATGTAGGTGATTAATTTTTTGATCAAATTTGCAAATTTGACTAATTTCGGTTAATTACTATGACCACTGCATGATGGATGGATTGCACTTAACACACATTATTACTGAAATAATAAACAGGTTAAGCATTTATTAATAAACATAACATAAGACGAAATAATAATAGCAATAATGGGGTCTGAACAAACGCATATTTCAAAACATAATCCTATAGAGTATTGTGTCTGTTCATGGCCTTATCGAAAAGTGGTCGTTAAGCCTTGTCGAAGACCTTCGGGTGGCTTGAAAACATTCGACACTGGGTTGGCCACTAACCCCTCCACCAATCCGCATTGGAGCAGCGTGGTGAAGTATGCTCTAGACCTCCCGCAGAAGTGTTTGTGGGGGAGACCCGTGCCCAGAAGTGGGACGTCTATGGGTCGCAGCGATGGCCTTATCTATTGTTTTCAACATAGAAAAGGCTATGGTCTGTTAGATAAGAGTTTTTTATGTCAGTCAGTCAAAAGATAAGGTTTAAAATCATTGAAATCCCCGCGATAAGCCTAGCCTTATGTTACGGACACACAGAAAACAACAAAATTTAACAGCCTGGACCCTAGTACAAATATTTATCTACCAAATAAATATCTGTCTCGGCCATAATTCGAACTTGGGACCTGCTTAGTAGTCAGTGTCTCCAGCACCATGCCTTGGAGTCGTCGATATGAGCGTCACTTGTTTATTATTGTTTATCTCTTATCGCCTTCCGTATTACGTACTACAAGAGGTCAACATTCATTGGACCCTAACTAAACCCAATCATCTCGCACGAAGGATGAATTTCGCTTGCACGGCTGAGCGGAGTTGCTGAAATATCGTGCAACAGGCCTCATTTGAAATTCCATCGCACGCTCATACGTAAAAGCTGTTACTTCGGGCAAATCTTTGCACACGGCGGGCTTAAAATAAGGCAGAGATTTTAAGGCAGCTGTGGGTGAACCGTTTAATCTGTTCATCATTTTTATTGGGATCGTTTTCTTGGAGCAATGTGCGTAACAATATTTGCCTAATAACCTTAGGGGTAAAACCACAGAAATTAATCAAGATAGAACGGTGAACTGGGCGTATACCCTTTGCCACAATATTGCAATATACTGCAAGATATCTCGCAAGTTCGGTCTGTGTCGATACTTGTTACGGTACGTTACGTTATCGATAGATTTGAAATTTGAATTACAAATAAAACGAGCCTCACTTATTACTATAGTGACGTCACATAGTAATAAGTGAGGTGATACACTCGATGGATACAAGGTTGAATGTTTTATTATAATATGTTTGTCTGTTTTGGCGTTACGCGACGCATTTTCCGTCAGATATGTACCGACCCTTAGTGTGCCATTTTCAAAGCGAAAATAACGTTACCTCTCTGCAGTTAGACCAAAATCCTTTATTCAACTCAATAACATCCAATTATCGAACTCCATGCATTTGATGATTGTTATTCAATACGAATTTAAATAACTATAGGTTCGTCGGAACTTTGGAAGTTTGTTAATTATCGTAGTTACTGACTTTGTCTTGGGTTTGATTTCGCGAGTAAGTTTGCAAGCAGACGGGTGGATTTGGACCCGGAGCGACTTGTTCGACAGAATGTTGTATGAGATAAACTCTTGTATATACATATTGTAATAAAACTAACGAGTCCGCGTTTGTATGTTGCATAAATCTTGAAGAAACTAACAGGAGTTGATAAATAACCAATAAAGATTCCCAAAAAGATTCTCCCACGATGTCTGGGTACCTTCAAAAGGTCCCACTCGTAAAAAAGGTGTATTTGTGGCATGGCTTACAAACATTATCATCATTTTCTTGTTTGCTTCTCCTCAAAACTTGCTAAGTATGAAATCTTTAATATTATCGAGGAAAACATGGTTATTTTATTTAAGTTAAGAGTATTTACGATCTTCAACATCTCATTTATCACCACAGAAGTTATTAAATTAACATCGATCGTCAACAATATACTGCAAGCTTTGTCCCCGCGGCAGTTCATTGAAAGCTCTCTAAGGCTTATCGGGTATTAACTTACAAAGCTCGTTTAAGGCTTTACTGCTAATAGGGTTCCGTGAGTACTTTTTACACTTGAAAGGTTGAATTGATTAATGGTTAATAGAGGTTTGTGAAGCGCTTCTGGTCACGAGGCTGTCCACGAGTCCCTCCCACAGCCATGAGGGAAGTCCAGAGCATGCACCACCACGCTGCTCCAATGCGGATTGGTGGCCAACGCAGTGTCGAATGTTTTCAAGCTACCCGAAGGTTAGGGATTGGTCTTACAATTGAAAACAACGGCTTAACGTGCCCTCCGAAGGACAGGAGCATCCATGAAAAATTTCCATTATATTTCTATTTTACGCGGACTTCTGTGTAACCACTAGCCTCTTTTATAAAATATTAAATTTCATTTTTCTAACGGATCCCCGATCGCACATTTTTTCTGTCATATCTTAGGGCCTGTGCAGACGTGAGCGGTATTTGCAACCGCTGTGGATAGAGGCGATATAAACCAAGTGGGTTTTGCTCATATATCTAATATCTTTATATGTATACATTCTCACGCACGGCAATCTGACCCCAAAGTAGGTGCGAGCTTGTAATATGGGTTTCAGAGACAGATATACATATTATATAGATATTTTTAAATACATACTTAAATAGATAACATTAACATCCAGACACAGAACAAATACAAGGTGTTCGTCACACGAATATTTGTTCTGAGTGGGTTTCGAACCCACGACCTCTGGCGCAACAGACAGGGTCACTACCGATTGCGCCAACGGGCCCGTCAAATGATATGAAGTTCCGCGACTAGAGCGATAAATTTGATCCACTTTGGTATGAACGGTATTACCGCGTACCCACTCGGTATTTCCAGCTGAAGGTGGTAGCGAGTACCGCTTAGGTCTGGACAGGCCTTTACACTTGCAAAGGGATTGAACGGAATAAGCTCGTATGAATTACAATTGAAAAAGCTCGCATGCAGTACAACTAAGCTGAAAGAAATAAGGTCCCAGTTATCTGTAATGTATTGTTGCCATGCATTGTGTTTATTTACATTTTTAATTTGCCTGCTGAATGGGGTTTTGTATGCATAGTAAATGAGTGTACAAGCAAGCGGCTGTCTTCCACTGCACTGTTAGATTGGTTTATTCAAGCTCCTCGTCCATAGCCTATGGCTCGCGTCGATTCTATGTGATCGATATATTTATGGTTATTGTTATTATTATTGGTTTATAACTTGAAATTACCACTAAGAGCTCGAAGTTTGGATTTCATCCCAGTGTACAGCAATGTAACGACGGGTGTAACGACGGACCCAGTGTAACGACGGGCGCGGTCAGTTTGTGAATAGGTGACCGCTAGTGGCAAAATTTCATGGACGCTACCGTGCTTCGGTGGGCACGTAAAGCCGTCGGTCGCGGTTGTTTTCAATGGTGGAAACTGTCGTTAAGCCTAGTCGAAGACCTTCGGGTGGCTTGAGAACATTCGACACTGGGTTGGCCACTAACCCCTCCACCAATCCGCATTGGAGCAGCGTGGTGGAGTATGCTCTAGACCTCCTGCAGCAGTGTCTGTGGGGGAGACCCGTGCCCAGCAGTGGGACGTCTATGGGTCGCAGCGTACAGCAATAGCTCAACTATGGGCCTATGGCTTACTAGCCATAGTCATATAGCACTATAGGACTACTTACTAGTAGTCCTATAGTGTACCATAGACCTTTGCCAACCCCTTGAGGTAAATGATTACTTGAAGTTATATCATGGGAATACTCACTCGTCTGTGGCGAGACGAATGCTTTCAAGCGTCAATCTTTCATATTATTCCACGGCTCTCAAGATTCACTTGTAGTATGTAGATCGTGTCACGGGTTAGCATATAATAAATCGTAAAGTACTTTAGGGTTTTCCTTACACGTGCATTTTCCTCTCTGAGATTCGGAAATGTGACGTGAGTGACGTGATATATTTCCATTCTGAGGTTTCACTTACTTAGTCATAAAATAATCCCACTAACATTAGTCTTTCGTTTAGCATGTCCAATCATCTCATGGCGAAATAAATTATTTGACTTTGACTCGACTTCTCTATGTACGTTGATATGGGTACTCAACCATAGAAAAATAATTATACTCTAAAAAAATTTTTTTTTAAAAAGCTTTTATTACTTTTTTTTATTTTCATGCATTGTCATCGGAACCTAATATGTGTGCCAAATTTCAGCTCGATAGCTTCAGTGGAAGTGGGTGAAATATTGATTGCAAGATTCCAGGACATACATACAAGATACATACGAGTGAAGTTAAATAAAAGCTTTTAATAAGTATGTATGAAATAATTATCTTTGTTCGTCACACAGAATGCAATACAGTAAAATACAAAAATACTTCATTGTACACCATAGTAAAACACATACAGAAAAAGATAGCATATTTATGATAGTTTTTTGCTTAAGCTAGCTACAACCCATAGACGTCCCACTGTTGGGCACGGGCCTTTCCCACGGCCACAGCTAAGGGATTTTTAGAGAATACTTCACCAAGTTGATGTGTTAAATTAGTATCAAAGATAAAGGACACATATTTATCTACTTAGGTAAAACCTAAGACAATTGAGATAACTTGTGCAACTGAAATTTTATTGATACATAGGCAGTTTGTTATTTAGGAGAGGGTACAATTAAAGGATTCTAATATTTAGTTAATTAGTATATACGAAATTCCTATGTCTATGTATGTAGTTTCAATAAACGCGCGGACGGAGGCGCGGAAATAGGTAGAATTAGAAATAGAATTTAAATTTAACAATTTGAATACTGGAACTGAAACCATTACGTATAAAAACATTACTTTTCTCTTAACAACACAGTAATAATCCTAATATAATTTTAATGTCGGCAATAAATACATTGTAACCAACAATTACATTTGGCTCGACGGGCCATTAGCGAAGTTTCGAGAACCCGGTTTTATGTCCAGTAAAACAAAACTCGGTAAGAAAGAAGTTTTTGCCATCAAAGTCAAGCGGACTTTTTACTTTACTGCAGGCTGTTCCGACGACATTGCGGTTAAACTTAAGCCCAAGGCCCTGTCGTTAGGTGGAGCTACTAGCTCATTTTTAGGGGTCCGTAGGCACCCAAAGGGTCAAACCTGACCTTACTACTAAGGTTCCGCTGTCCGTCTGTCCGTCTGTCACCAGGCTGTATCTCATGAACCGTGATAGTTATACAGTGTTATACAGTGTTGTTACAGTGTTTACACTGTTCAACCAGTTAAGTCATAATATAGTACTGTCTAGTACTGGTGATGGGGCGGAGAGCACAAAGAATATTCTGTAATTGCTGTATGACACGTTTATTACTACGCAAAACGAACATTATTACATTTTAAACGCGCGAGCCGCTGGAGTCTCTCGAGTACTAGCTGTCATTCCCCGCTCGCTCGCGCCATTCGGCCTCGTGGCAAAAAGAGGCAACTCCCTACTTGGGTTGCCTGCTCTATTATTGGGATACCACACGCTATAATAAAATTTTTATATGGCGTTAGACCCATAGATAGACTCATATCGAATAAAATA
The DNA here is from genome assembly GCA_944567765.1 of Carterocephalus palaemon. Taxonomy (NCBI): domain Eukaryota; kingdom Metazoa; phylum Arthropoda; class Insecta; order Lepidoptera; family Hesperiidae; genus Carterocephalus; species Carterocephalus palaemon. The sequence continues at coordinate 10,297,801 of OX155658.1, forward strand.
TTGTGCTCCCAACTTAAATACCTAGATTTAATAACCTGTACAGTGTCTCGCTGCAACCCATAGACGTCCCACTGCTGGGCACGGGTCTCCCTCACAGAAACTGCTGTGGGAGGTCTAGAGCATACTCCTCCACGCTGGTCCAATGCGGATTGGTGGAGAACACAGTCTACGTACATTGTCTGCCAGCTTGTATTGTAGACTTAAAATTGTGCTGAAACTTTTAGTATGAATTTATTTTTAACTTACCTTTATTTAAACTTCCATAATCTTACATTTTTTAAACTACACGACTTAGAAATTGGTGTACCGCAGGTATTACGATGAGTTACAAGAATGATTGATGATGATTACAAACGGGAACGATAAATTCGCATAATTTTGCCATGGCAGGAGCTAGGGTCACCAAAACAAAGCCTAATTTCCCAAGCGTATAACCGTTGACATATTTTTTTTGCTGACAAACAAATTGTTATTTTAAATCTAAACGTAGTAACTATTTAGTAAACTGTAAAAAAAAGCGGTGACAGCCCAGTGGATATCGAACTCGCCTCTCACTCGAGTGGTCCGGGTTAAAACCCCAGTGGCACGCACCAATGACTTGTCTAAGTTATGTGCGATTTAAGAAATTAAATATCACTTGCTATAACGGTGAAGGACACATCTGAGGAAACCTGCATGTCTGAGAGTTCATCATAACGTTCTCGAAGGTATGTGAAGTCTGCCAATCCGCACTTGGTCAGCGTGGTGGACTAAGGTCTAATCCCTCCCATTCTGAGAGGAGACCCGAGCCCAACAGTGGGACAAAGAAAGGGTTGGGATGATGAAACTGTGTAATATGATATAGATGCTATATTTTACGATTTATGGCGCTCTTCCACTTGAGTTTTTGCTCTCATTTGAATCAATTTGACGTACGGGACTGTAGTAGCAGTCAAAATGTCGGAGGAAAGTGTTCGAGTGAATGGTCTGCGAGCTGGCGAGATTCAGAGCTCGGAGGTTAAAAATACAAAAAAACTAAATCGAAACGCGTTATGCGTGCCTCCGGCTCGTAAATGGTACTTGGACTCGCAGACCGTGGGTTTGGTTCCCTCCATGGGTCGCTGGATGGAGCTGGTTGCGACGAATAACCGAATTTGAAAAGTGGACTGTATTTATGGGCGTCACAGTTATTTGGGCCCATGATCCGACGACGGATGCAAGAAAATGAATTCCACCAACCTCTTATCCCGCTGTGCAGCTCGCCGGGTGGGTGCTCGAACACACTTCAGCCGGCTTGACTCTTCTTGCTCAATTTGCACTAGTTCGAACAGTGGGCGTGCGATGCCTTTTGACTGCGGCGCGGCGCAGCGATGCGAAACCAGCGCGCGTTCAGCTCCGGCCCGTGCCGACTCACGACTCGCGGCGCGGCGCTCGATCGATTCCCGATGCGCCCGCGCACACTCGCGAAACAATCGGCGGGTAGAAACAAATTCTAGCACCACCGTACGAATCATTGCCCAATTAAAAGAATGAATATTTATGTATTTGCGAACAGAAAGCTCATCATTCTTCTGCACCATAAGAAATGCAGTAACAATGCCTGCGACAGACGTAAGTACCTACTTAAAAGGCGCACAATCAGAAGGAAGTATTCAATTTTATTGACAAGGTCTGATTGATACGTCTGTGATCCGTAATAAAATACTACCTATTGGAGGAGAGGAGGATTGGAGATGCGTTGACTGGTCCTTAGTTACAAATTAGGAATAGAATATGTTTTTATCTCCGTAAGACTAGAGACCACTAGAGTGTAGCGTCCACAGCCCAATGGCTCGCATCGATTCAATGTGATCGAAAGAGTTAAGCGACGACGGGCGCGGTCGTTTTGTGGATGGACCGCTAGTGGCAAAATTTTATGGACGCTACCGTGCTTCGGAGGGCACGTAAAGCCGTCGGTCCCGGTTGTTTTCAATGCTGGAAACAGTCGTTACGCCTTTTTAAAGACCTTCGGGTGGTCGTCAACCAAAACCCCTTGGGTTCAACATTTAGATCGGATCCTTCTCATGGATAGACTGATCAACAGGTTGGCCATCAAATATGGAGTTCTCCCATCCGAGTCAACCTAGTAGTTAATGCTATATCTCCCACAATAATCCCTCCAAAGCTGAATGACAATCCTTAGTTTAATCACGGTTTAATTAAACTATCTTCTTTGCGCCATCTTTCGAATAAGTGCTATAGCAAGTTAATACAATAATAGTATTTGGATGGGTCGATCCAGATAAGGCACGCGCTGTTAAAGCACAGGTCGTACCACGAGCTAGGCGAGCATCGTTTTACATATTAAAAGCTATTATTTAATTTCACTCGTATGTATGTATGTATGTATGTCCTGGAATCTTGCAATCAATATTTCACCCACTTCTACTGAAGCTATCGAGCTGAAATTTGGTACACATATTTGGTTCCGATTACAATGCACGAAAATTAAAAAAAAGTTCTAAAAAGCTTTTTTTTTTTTTTAAATAATTTTAACGGTATTATAATTTTTTTAAACTTCGGTTCACACGCAAGAAGATGTGAACCGATCGAAACACGTCAGAACGGAACTACGTGTGAACGAAACGATGTGAACGAAAGATCCTTTCATTTTGCACCGCCCTCTCGCTCGCACATGCTCCTAAGATCTTATGACTTACACAGTGTAGCTCGCCAGGCCCGTTGGCGCAACCGGTAGTGACCCTGTCTGTTGCGCCAGGGGTCGTGGCTTCGAATCCCACTCAGGACAAACATTCGTGTGACGAACACTTGTGTTTGTTCTGTGTCTGGATGTTGATATTATCTATTTAAGTATGTATTTAAAATATTTATGTATGTATATCAGTCTCTGACACCCATATTCGCTCGCGCCTATTTTGGGGTCAGATGGCCGTGTGTGAGATTGTTCAAGATATTATTTATTTATTTATTTATTTATTAAAGCTTCGCTTTGTTCGCATAGTTTTCTCGCCTCGATTCGCTCGCTCACGGTGAAGCCTGCGATTATAACTCTCGCTTGAAATCTGATGAAAAAACCGTATGTCGCTTCCACGCAAGATTGTCACCGGAGTAATTAATTTTTAATTACATATGGACCGCACAGGCGGCGCTGACGTCACTTTTTATCTAAACGCATAGTCGTTCAGTTGGTGTATTTTTATAAATTGTGTTTTTTGCGAATTGCTAAATAACGAAAGGAAAACAAAGGCCCGCACTGATGCCAACTCATCTAAACATTTTGTACTTTTAAAAGTAAGCTAGGAACTAACTAACTACTAACTGGACTAACCATCCCATCCCAGTCCCTACTTGAGTCTTGTTACTGCCCCGGGCGAACTCTACATGGAACAAATCTTTGCCATCTTATCTATACAAATTTATGCAAGAAAGGCGACAGATTGTGTTAGTTGAGGTAAACTTTATAATATAATTTTGTCAAAAATTGTTAGTTTTATAAATACCTAGTTCCCAATAGCCATAGAGCACAAATACTTTGAATTTTTGTAAATTCTTACAAGATTATTATTAATCAAACGGTATAGCTAACGATGCCTGCCGCTCAGTATTTCTGACTAATTAGTGGTTTTCCTTGTACCTCGTACTTTTAAAGCGTTTTCTTTTTACGAAGACATTTTAGTGACAAGTAAACGAAAACATTAATTAGTCATAATAAATCACAAGTATACACCTCCCTAACATTCCCAGTGTGGCGAGAGAATTTCAGCTAGAACTTTATTGAAAATTTGAAGAAAAAATTGAACCTTTTGAGATTTGCATGGATAAAAATGTATGAGACTTTAAAACAACAACAAATACTCCATATTTGCACACAAAACAAACAATTAAATAGCTGCGACGCGTAGGAGTCCCTCTGCTGGGCACGGGTCTACCCCACAGATACAGCTGCGGGAGATCTAGAGCATACTCCACCACGCTGCTCCAATGCGGATTGGTGGAGGAGTTAGTGGCCAACCCAGTGGCGAATGTTCTCTAACCACCCGAGGGCCTTCGACAAGGCTTAACGACTGTTTCCACCATTGAAAACAACCGGGACCGACGGCTTTGCGTGCCCTCCGAAGTACGGTAGCGTCCATGAAATTTTTACCACTATCCACAAACCGACATATAATGGCATAGTAATAAGAGATATGTCAGTGATAAATTAATGTTTAATAATGTCAATTTTGAAGTTAATAATTAATTCCAATTACTGTTTTAAAAACTCATTTCTATTATAATAACATTTGTCTATTGTGTGGATGAAGCAAGATTAAGTATCGAGTGTAATAAGGAAAATGGCAATCAACTTCGGAAATTGCAATCACAGGAAAATTGCAGTGGAAAGGACTGAACATTAACTTCGAAGTTGATTGTTGGAAGTTCAATTACGTGCTAAGACTAAGGTTAGGTACTGGAACTGGCGGTATGAAGAGGTCATTAGTCTTAGACATTGATTGAAGCGTTCATACATATGCGGCGATTTTCATTGTAGATACAGTATACATTCATGTACATACAATGCGCTACACTATAGTGGGAGAAAAAAACTATAATTTGATATTTTTAGTTTATTTTTTATCAATTTCTTAAGCAGCGTGTTGTAAAGCGGAACATACATACATCTATCTTCCTTTGGCCCACTTCACATGCCTTCGAGAATATTGTGACTAACTAAAATAACTTTGACTTTAATAACTTTGACTATTGACTGATGCAAATAAATAAGTTTGCCTTTGACTTTGAACTCTCAGACATGCAGGTTTCGTCATGATGTGTCCTTCACCATTATAGCAATTGACATTTAATTTCTTAAACACATAACGTAGAAAAGTCATTGGTGCGTGCCGCTTGGGTTTGAACCCGGACCGCTCGAGTGAGAGGCGAGTTCGATAGCCACTGGGCTGTCGCCACTTATACACACAATTGAACATTCAAGACACAAGCTCATTAAACATAACATGTACCTACTTGTTGTAGTTTCCAGTGTTACATGAACGATTGTGGCAAATAAAATATTCTTGCTTTCTTTCATTCTTTCTTTCATTATTATTCATATGACATATTTAATCTGCAATATACGGGGCCGGAATTGAACCCAGCACCTGCACTACCGCGCCAATAAATCCTAAGTTATTCAGCAATTATGGTCCGGTTGGAAAGTAGTCCCCAGTCCTCATACTACTAACGAACTGACCACCTAATGTTCTGATTAACTTTCTCAAGTAATTGGACTAACTCTCCCAGTCCCTAATTGAGTTCATAGTCAGTCACAATTGTCATGGGCGGCAGCGGATGGGTGGTGCTGCAAGCTCATTTTCTATATTGTATCCATAAAAACAAAAAAGTTTAATCGCAAAAGTTACCAAAGAGCAATTTTTGATTATATTCTTTTTAATATTAAATTGTTGATCTTTGTACACGATGCAATGCTTTGTAAAACGTATTAGTCCACTTGAACGAGTACCGATGGAAACAATATCTCATTTTCTCATTTTATTTAATAAAATAAATATAAATTTCGGTTTGTTGCACGAATTTTAAGGTTAGTTGTATGAACATTATGAACGGATCTGACTAATATAAACGATGCAATGCAATAGAGCAGCGTGGTGGAGTATGCTCCAGCTGTGGCTGTGCCCAACGGTATGGCGTTTATCAGAATGTATACTTTTAAAATCCTTGTTTTTGATATTATCATATTATCATTATTTTATCCGAGTCCGTATTGAGGGTCAATGCCCTCTTGTTAATGAAAAAATAAATTCAAGAATACATATCATCATCATAATCATATTACATTTTATTATCTTTCTATATAGAAAATTTAAATCTGATTGCAGTTCGATCTTGAAAGTTTATCCATATTAATGTGTTCTACATGTGTCCACAAACATAATTTAGTATGCTAATTGTTTGTGTCACTTGTCCCTTAGTAATTTGAAGTTCACGGAATCACTTTTCACTTGTAAGTACTTGAAATAACATCGTTTCTTAATTTTTTTTTAAACTATGAATTTTACGATACACACATAGTTAAAAAGGTGGCTTCAATAATGATGTTCGCGAGTCCTGTTTTTATCATCTCTAGGCGAACAAGCTACAGTTTCATTGGATTACATGCTTGCATATAGACATACGAGTATGTTTAACACGTTAGATTTAGCTCTTCCCCTGATATTATAAGAAGATAATTGGAGCCTCTCGTGCGGTCCCTGGCCCGGCCTACGCACACATCTCTAAGGGTCGAAAGGTCAGCTTTTATCACGAATTAGTACTTCTTAAGGACCTCTAAGGGTTTGCCGTAACATAATACCACGAGCCGTTTATAGATGACTAGCTTTTGCCCACGGCCTCGTCTGCGTGAATTTCACATTTAAGAAAATAGTCTTGTGCGAAAGATAACATATTTAAGTTATTACAGGCTGGATATTGACTGGACATAATCCTATCAACATTAAGAGAAGGTATTATTAAAAAAGGCATAGCCCACTATCAAACTGGCAATAAATTGGTTTGACTTCATTGTTTGTGTAAACTTTTTCAGTATTATTTAGTAAATAAGTATACATATATATATTTTTTTTAAATAAAGTTTTTTATAACTTTTATTTTATTTTCGTGCATTGTCATCGGAACCAAATATGTGTGCCGAATTTCAGCTCGATAGCTTTAGTGGAAGTGGGTGAAATATTGATTGCAAGATTTCAGGACATACCTACTTACATACTTACATACATTAATAATGGGTACATACGAGTGAAGTTAAATACAAGCTTTTAATAAAATTATATACATTATATGTCCACAAGAGTAGCCAACACAACCGGGAAAGACGTGGAACGAGACTCTTATGAGCCTTCTGAGTCTCTTTATGGTTATTATTAGCGGCAGTAAAAGAGTGTAGGTTATATCCTAAAAATATAGACATACTAATTCTAAAAAGAAATCTCTTAGCAAGGTACCTCGCGAAAACTTCACCCAGACAGCAACTTTGAGTTCTTTATTAAAAAACTGCCGGATAGTACACTTATGAAAGCATCAAGTGGCCTGATGGATTCATAATTGCGAGCGGTTGAAAGACTTGCTAGATTGCACTGCTTGGCAGTGAATCGCAAGAGACAACTTACTCGTACATTTGAGTTCAAACGCTTACATTTGTCACTAGGTTAGTCACTAACCCCTTCATCAATCCGCATTGGAGCAGCGTGGTAGCGTATGCTCTAGATCTAGACCTTACGCAGATTTGTCTACGGGGGAGACCCAGAAGTGGGACGTCTATGGGTTGCAACTTACTGTTAATATCAACGAAACATTACGCGTTGAAATACTTATAATAAAATAAGGACATCGCTGCGACCCATAGTCGTAACACTGCTGGGCACGGGTTTCCCCCACAAACACTGCTGCGGGAGGTCAAGAGCATACTCCACCACGCTGCTCCAATGCGGATTGGTGGAGGGGTTAGTGGCCAAGCCAGTGTCGAATGTTCTCAAGCCACCCGAAGGCCTTCGACAAGGCTTAACGACTGTTTCCAGCATTGAAAACAACCGGGACCGACGGCTTTACGTGCCCTCCGAAGCACGGTAGCGTCCATGAAATTTTGCCACTAGCGGTCACCCATCCACAAACCGACCGCGCCCGTCGTTGCTTAACTCTTTCGATCACATTGAATCGATGCGAGCCATTGGGCTATGGACGCTACGCTAAATAAGGACATAAAAACTAACAAAACACGTTATTTTGGAACTTTCACCGTTAGTGAAACATGGATTAACGGTATATTGAGATGTTGGATGACAGTTTGCATATAACTTGCGTTAGTTGATTAACAAAAATTATTTAATCAAGGAAACCAAATATTTTATGTCAAATTTTGGAGAATAATGGTCTTTGTGTAAAGGGATAGGGAATTGTTAACTTGTTATCTGATTTGCCCGTATCTAACTTCTGAGCGCGCTGAGTTTAGGCATTCTATCAAGATGACTACAAGCGTTATTTGCAAATTAGTAGAAGTAGTAGAAGCCTTCTCTTAATCTGAGAGAATACCTTCTAGTATTGTTTTATAAGGATTTATAATATCATCACAACCCTTTTTTTTGTCCCACTGTTGGGGGTCTCCTGTCAGAATGGGAGGGATTAGGCCTTAGTCCACCACGCTGGCCAAATGCGGATTGGCAGACTTCACATGCCTTCGAGAACATTATGAAGAACTCTCAGGCATGCAGGTTTCCTCGATGTGTCCTTCACCGTTATAGCAAGTGACATTTAATTTCTTAAATCGCACATAACTTAGAAAAGTCATTGGTGCGTGCCGCTGGGGCTTGAACCCGGACCGCTCGAGTTCGATAGCCACTGGGCTGTCACCGCTATCCATATTGGTGGGTACCAATCCGCATGGGAGCAGTATGCTCTATACCTTTATTGCAGTCATAATTTAAAAAAATTTAAACATGAAACCTGTAGGGCACGGCTGATTCTGCTGATTCTTGCCTGTGCGGAGACTCATGCCCAACTGTGGGACGTCTATGGGTTGCAGCTACTGGCTAAAACTTTGCCAGTGAACAAACTGATCATCAATAACTGTCAAGCTATCAGAAACGTGTATTCACCTCAGTTTAATATTAACTAAAGATTTTCTATGGGGATACCATAGAAATAAGTCACCTCAGAGCAAACAAATATTTTCTATGGTAACCTAAGTTACCTCCGAGCAAACGTATTTGATACTCTTCATTGAAATTATAAATTGTATCACATTTCATAATAATTCGCTTAACGACTATTAATACGACATAGTTATTGACAGAACTGTATCTAAGGCCATATATTCATATTCAGAAGACGACAGGAAAATGGTCTTTAACTTTTCAACAATTTTCCAATTCGATCACTTTTTATGTAGGCAATGTAGGAATGCTGGTGTAGGCAATGCAGGCACCATAGAAAGCGAACGACGACGCTATTAAATAATATGTACGACGATAAAAAATAAAAACCAAATTTGAACAAAAATATTAAGTCATTTCAACTTTTAAAATTTAACAGTTCTGAAGAATTTGTGAATAATATGTAGGTGATTAATTTTTTGATCAAATTTGCAAATTTGACTAATTTCGGTTAATTACTATGACCACTGCATGATGGATGGATTGCACTTAACACACATTATTACTGAAATAATAAACAGGTTAAGCATTTATTAATAAACATAACATAAGACGAAATAATAATAGCAATAATGGGGTCTGAACAAACGCATATTTCAAAACATAATCCTATAGAGTATTGTGTCTGTTCATGGCCTTATCGAAAAGTGGTCGTTAAGCCTTGTCGAAGACCTTCGGGTGGCTTGAAAACATTCGACACTGGGTTGGCCACTAACCCCTCCACCAATCCGCATTGGAGCAGCGTGGTGAAGTATGCTCTAGACCTCCCGCAGAAGTGTTTGTGGGGGAGACCCGTGCCCAGAAGTGGGACGTCTATGGGTCGCAGCGATGGCCTTATCTATTGTTTTCAACATAGAAAAGGCTATGGTCTGTTAGATAAGAGTTTTTTATGTCAGTCAGTCAAAAGATAAGGTTTAAAATCATTGAAATCCCCGCGATAAGCCTAGCCTTATGTTACGGACACACAGAAAACAACAAAATTTAACAGCCTGGACCCTAGTACAAATATTTATCTACCAAATAAATATCTGTCTCGGCCATAATTCGAACTTGGGACCTGCTTAGTAGTCAGTGTCTCCAGCACCATGCCTTGGAGTCGTCGATATGAGCGTCACTTGTTTATTATTGTTTATCTCTTATCGCCTTCCGTATTACGTACTACAAGAGGTCAACATTCATTGGACCCTAACTAAACCCAATCATCTCGCACGAAGGATGAATTTCGCTTGCACGGCTGAGCGGAGTTGCTGAAATATCGTGCAACAGGCCTCATTTGAAATTCCATCGCACGCTCATACGTAAAAGCTGTTACTTCGGGCAAATCTTTGCACACGGCGGGCTTAAAATAAGGCAGAGATTTTAAGGCAGCTGTGGGTGAACCGTTTAATCTGTTCATCATTTTTATTGGGATCGTTTTCTTGGAGCAATGTGCGTAACAATATTTGCCTAATAACCTTAGGGGTAAAACCACAGAAATTAATCAAGATAGAACGGTGAACTGGGCGTATACCCTTTGCCACAATATTGCAATATACTGCAAGATATCTCGCAAGTTCGGTCTGTGTCGATACTTGTTACGGTACGTTACGTTATCGATAGATTTGAAATTTGAATTACAAATAAAACGAGCCTCACTTATTACTATAGTGACGTCACATAGTAATAAGTGAGGTGATACACTCGATGGATACAAGGTTGAATGTTTTATTATAATATGTTTGTCTGTTTTGGCGTTACGCGACGCATTTTCCGTCAGATATGTACCGACCCTTAGTGTGCCATTTTCAAAGCGAAAATAACGTTACCTCTCTGCAGTTAGACCAAAATCCTTTATTCAACTCAATAACATCCAATTATCGAACTCCATGCATTTGATGATTGTTATTCAATACGAATTTAAATAACTATAGGTTCGTCGGAACTTTGGAAGTTTGTTAATTATCGTAGTTACTGACTTTGTCTTGGGTTTGATTTCGCGAGTAAGTTTGCAAGCAGACGGGTGGATTTGGACCCGGAGCGACTTGTTCGACAGAATGTTGTATGAGATAAACTCTTGTATATACATATTGTAATAAAACTAACGAGTCCGCGTTTGTATGTTGCATAAATCTTGAAGAAACTAACAGGAGTTGATAAATAACCAATAAAGATTCCCAAAATACTTTTTTTCATCTCTAAATAACTTAGTTACTAGTGGACGCCCGCAGCTTCGCTCGCGTGTAATAAGACATAACAATAGTTTTGTTTACGCCTAGTAATATTATATAGCCTATGTCACTCAGTGAAGATGCAGCTTTCTAATGGTGAAAGAATTTTTGAAATCGGTCCAGTAGTTTTGGCAGCGCACGCCAGAACGCAGATGGTAGATTTTTTCCTACTTACTTGACACTTATCGTCATATTTTGGACAATTCACACAATATATTAATAAATTGTAGCCTATATGTTATTTTGATGTATAAGCTATATTATTGTAAGCTATATTATTCCCCTTAGTAGGATTATTAGAATAAGATCAATAGCCATTTACCATTTAACATTAGAGGGTGTTCGAAATTAAATAAATGATTAGTTATTATAAGTCAAACAGGAAGCATTATATGTCTTTGTCTTAAATAGTTACCAAGACTTTCGTGAGCGTGCCCAATCAGCTCATAGCGAAACAAATGATTTGACTTTGACTTTAACTTTGACCGTATTCTACAGTAGAATTTCTAAGTTCTAAGTTCTAAGAACCTACCTACTTGTCAGGAAACAAAACTCCGGATCTCTTTCAGTCATTGTTGGAAATATCGTTAGATAGCTTCTCGTTTACAGTCAAACAAGATCATAAGATAAAGTTTACGATTCAATTTGAGGTGTACAGAATAGACCACCTCGAGCGACGCATTGTGAGACTAAACATATTTTAACATTACATAAATCACGCCTGTTTTTCTCCAAAGGGGTAGGCACATGTATTCTATTGTCACTTGTTGTGTTATAAGTCCCACGTATTAGGGCATAATATACCTATACCCCGGGCAAAAATCCACACTCCGTGCTGCCACTGGGAATAGTAAGTTAGAAAAACCCAATGGCACTTTGCTCGAACCGGGGATCGAACCCACAAGCAAGACATCGACCTTTCATAGGTACTGGGAAGGTCATGGGTTCTAATCGTACGGAGAATTTTTTCATGGTAAATATTTAAATTTGATCGCGACGATGTGTAAAATAGCAATTTAAATTAGTTTACCTATATTGTGATGACTTCGCAAGAATTCTCGTTCTAAATTCAAATGTAATATTTTTTTAGAATAATCGTAAATCAATAATTTTATTGAAATTCGTTCGAAAATGTTCTAAACTTGTTACTTTTCTCCCCCGCCCGTTATCAGTCCTTCCAACGACTTGTTACATTATCTATAAATACCTACGTTTTCTGAAGCACATCCCTTGAGCGTCACAGGTCGCCTATGAAATGAATATTATATTTTATCACCACAAAGCCTACGCTTCCGTCTGTTAACAATATGTTGACCCCATACGGGCGAATATTAAATTCCGTGCCCCTATGAGGGACCGCCCGGGGCAAAACATTGCGCTGACAATGTGTTGGCTTAGGGTACAATTATTATTCAACAACAAGAAACTTATCTCCATTCATCATTATTACAATGATACTACCTAACTGGGCGACCAGAAACGTAACTTAATATATAGAACTTACATCTTTATCAACATAACCCGAATTATGCGACAAAAAAAAACGGACGCACTGAAAATCAGCGTTGCGGCATTAATGCCGTAGCAAAACTGAGTGTGTTACGTTTGTCACATTGACTACTGCAGTAACCTTATACTTATATAATTTTAAACCTTTTTGTTGTGTGTTTGTACTCTGCTGCGGTGTAAATGTGAAATAAAGTACGAGGTCCCGGTTGTTTTCAATGGTGATAACAATCGTTAAGCCTTGTCGAAGACCTTCGGGTGGCTTGAGAACATTCGACACTGGGTTGGCCACTAACCCCTCCACCAATCCGCATTGAAGCAGCGTGGTGGCGTATGCTCTGAACTTCCCGCCCTGTGAGGGAGACCCGTGCCCAGCAGTGGGACGCCTATGGGTTGTAGCTTAGCTTTAAACCTTTGTAGGTAAATTTTACGCATAAAACATTCTCATATAAAATTTTCATTCCAATGAACAAAAATTAGGAGAGTCAAGCGGTAATCCTACGTTACCGGTAAATTCACGTGTATTTCACGGGGAAATCGTAACTAGTTTAGTTCAATTACGATTACCATCTCCTGGTCGGATTAGTTTCATGGCTGTCACGTAGATTAACCGGATTTATCGTGGTAGGTTGTATCGTTGGTATCGTTTTAGGTGGTAGAGCCTGTATAGAACCAAATAGGTTTTACATTAAACCTATTTTGTTCCATACAGAGTTCGCCCGGGGCAGTACCAACGCCCGCCGCGGTACCTAGTACCATTTCTACCGTGTAATAATTGTCTTTAAAACAATTGTGGTCCGGTTGGAATGGTGTGGTTTCCGGTTACACTTATCATCATCTTAGTCCTCAAGGGTAGCAACATATCTGTGACTGACTAGGAACGAGACTCTTAATAACTATTACTAACTGGACTATTACTTATAATTATCGTTAGTAAGAGTCTCGTTCCAAGTCAGTCACAGATGTGTTGTTACCCTTGAGGACTAAGATGGTCGCCTCAAAAGAAGTGTAAAAGGAAACCACACTTTTCCAAGTGAACCAAAATTGCCACACGTGACTTAGCCGTATATACACTCACTAGTGGACGACCGCAGCTTCGCTCGCGTGGAATTAGACATTCACTAACTTCAAAAACGGTAAAGTTTCATACTAACTTTCCACCCCCGTTTTACCCCCTTAGGGGGTGAGTTTTCAAAAATCCTTTCTTAGTGCTCCCCTACGTTATAAAAGGAACCCCTGTGCAAAATTTCAAGTTTCTAGCCCTAATAGTTTAGGCCCTGCGTTGATATGTCAGTCAGTCAGTCAGTCAGTCAGTCAGTCAGTCAGTCACCTTCTCTTTTTATGAATAATTTAGTAATTAACATTAATTTCTTTCCAGGATGTTCCAGCCCCTCCCCATCATCGTGTTGCTGATCAGCATGGTCTTCTGCACCCCGGAGCGCGTGGATGACCACGACCTGGAGGCGCAGACGCCAGAGCAGGAGATGCCTGACCACGTGGCGACGGTGGAGAAGAGGTCTCCTCACTACGACTTTGGATTAGGCAAGAGAGCCTACAGCTATGTGTCGGAGTACAAAAGACTGCCTGTATACAACTTTGGATTGGGAAAAAGGTAAAGATATGAAAAGTATTTTTTGAAATAAATTATTTATGATGGTGAACTTAATAATCACTCGCTCGCTGCGACCCATAGACGTCCAACTACTGGGCACGGTTCTCCCACTCAGACACTGCTGCGAGAGGTCTAGAGCATACTCCACCGAGCTGCTCCAATGCGGATTGGTGGAGGGGTTAGTGGCCAACCCAGTGTCGAATTTTCTAAAGCCACCCGAAGGTCTTCGACAAGGCTAAGCGACATCGTACATGATGTAAAATAGCAAATGTGTATGCACCACCTATCTGCTGCAACCCATGACAACTGTGACGGACTCTCTATTTGTTAACCAGGTCTCGGCCCTACTCGTTCGGTCTCGGCAAGCGTTCGGTGGACGAAGACCAGACCGAAGAGGAGTTCTCCAACGAAGTGGAGCAAGCCCAGCCGGACATGTTTGAACAGTACGACGATTCACCAGGTATTCTCCACAATTCACCAGACAATTTATTCTCCACAATTCACCAGACAATAATCATCTTACGACTTAATGCGCGTAAAGAGAAACTCGAGCGGGAGCTATGCTAGTCTTCTGGGGTATCAGACATGATGGATGAACCAAGTTTCTCACGGGAGATATTTTTCATCTTTCCTGGACTGCGATACAAACATGATTACTCACAAATATCCATCCTTATTCAAAATTCAAAAGCAAAAACAATCAACAATCTCATCGAAGAGCCAATAGCCTATGCGAGACAATTTCGCCATTGCATTTTCACCAATCAACAAACACCATTTGGTACATTGTAATGATATAACAAAACAAATCATCTCTTTAATTGGAATTATTTATAGAATTTTTATTTTTATTTCATTAATATTTGGGAAACTATAAACATATAATATTTTAAAAATGTAAAATATAGAACAGGAATAATGATGCAAATATCAGCGAAGTTTCCACTGTTAACATTTTCGACTATTAATTATAAACAAAGCTAAACTCTTTTCTCGGTTAGGTACACGTGTCGTTAGTCATTGGCTACAATAGGAATTTGAAAAGGAAAACAAATAGATTTTCCTTCGGAAAATCATACGAGGTAGCTCTGTGTATACTCCCATACCGAGGGGAAACCCGTGCCGAATTTCCCGTGAGAAATTATAGGACTCCTAAGTAAAGAATTTAAAAAATCTCGTGTTACTGTTGTGGCGTCGCGATAGTTTTATTAAAATAGCAATGCATTAAATCAATTTTATGTATTCAATCTATTAAAATTAATATTGAGTACTTGATTACTTTTCTTGCTGCTATCTTCATTATTTTTCTGTTTAGTAAAGTGTAAACATTTGTTCCACTTTATTGTTTTTATTGTGGTTCAATAAAGTTTCAATAAATACATAAATAAACTAATAAACTAGGCCACAAGTTGCTTAAAAAACAAAGGTATAAATAGTACATGGAATCCTGATTAGTACTAGATAAACTAGTACCTACTATCGCAAGCAATCTCTAAAGACCTTTAAAGTAGGTAGTGTGTATGTACGGTAGAGCCATTTTACCGATTTTCGAGCAATAATTTCGATATAATCAGCGATCTGTCCCAACTTTTCACATCCACAGTGTACGAAGAAAAACGCGCCCGCCCCTACAGCTTCGGTCTCGGCAAACGCTTCGCTGGTGACGAGGAGACCGAACAGAAGCGCGCGCGCTACGACTTCGGTCTCGGCAAGCGGCCCCAACTCTACAACTTCGGTCTCGGCAAACGCGCGCGAAGCTACAACTTCGGTCTCGGCAAACGGCTCAGTAGCAAGTTCAACTTCGGTCTAGGGAAGCGGCAGAGAGATCTCCACCGGTTCAGCTTCGGTCTCGGAAAACGTTCTATGGACTCTGTTGATGATAGCGACGCTTACGAAGTGTAAATTGCACGGCTTTGTGATCGGGACTTACGCGATGGGAATCATTTTGTTACAGGTTGATAAGGTAACTTTAATATCAATATAAAACAGCTGTACACTACAGAATTAATTCCAAAAACTTAGCTGTATCATAGCTGTCTGATATTATTTGGTAAAGATAGTAAAACAGTGACTCAATGAAGTTTGAAATGCTTCTTTCGGGAAAACATACCTGATTTTTGATAATGTAATTCAGAAACTTTCGTTTCACAACTTCAAATATATATCTGTCATGGTCAAGATTATCGATAATTCGCGTAATAATAATGCCAGGCATATGTAACGAAGTTTAACAATAGTAATTTCGTAGATTATAAATGAACATAAATTATCAGATTTTAGTGTGAAAATCTCAGCCAATTTTCATGGTAAATTCTGACACTTGCTATGACCAAAAAGACTAGATTATCTTTCTATCTACATAATAATATAATTATCATTAATACTTTATTCGTTTTAACCCTTTGCGTGGGTCCCAGTTCTAGAATACGATAATGTTTATTTAAATTAAGAACGTCGACTGTATAATATTCGAGCAGTGGTAGCCAACATTAGGAGATTATATCGAGTGTTCGTTTTCAGTCACTTGCATTTGTTTTGAGATATTTTAAATGATAAGGCTGGGTACATAATGTTTACATGGCAGAGCTTTATTTTCACTATTTTAACCTGTTGGAATAAACAATCAACGAAATATGTTTATTGGCAATATTCAGTTGTTTAGTTTTAGGGTTCTTCAAATGCAGTCTCAGTGAAGCTTCTCTTTAGTCTAACAGAGGACGAGGGATGAAGAGGAAATCTGTAATAAATGATCTGAATTTGCTTATTTGACATTGGTATAGTAACGTTAGTTGTATGGTCTTGTTTAATTTTTAATCCAACTTATTTAATGTTTAGCCAAGCTCAGTTGCTACTCATAGAAAAGTTTGAATCTCCGAAGTTCGAGTTAGTTCCTTCCCAATATTAAGTATAACATGATTGTAACAATGTAATTTTAAAACGGGCCCTTCGTCATGCCATGAATCATTGTGTATCCAGCTTTATAAAGAAAGGCCAAGGAGAGTTTGTAAAAATATTGGAAGGGGTAAACGAGTCAACAGTGAACTGAATTATTGCCTCTTTTACTCCTTGCCCATAAGAATTCTTAAACTTAAATAGTTTAAGAACTTTCTTAAACTTAAATAGTTTAAGAATTAGCAAAGAGTGAAGTATTTTTGTCGGTCTATCTATTCCTATAGTATAATTGTGTTATAGCAGGCGCGAACTCTTAAATTCGAAAGCTAACTTCTAGTTTAATTTTGTAAATTATTGTTAAATTTTATGTAGTTTTATTGATAGAATAATCATTATGTAAGACGATCATGGAGTTAAGATGCAATTTCACTTAATTCGAGTTTCAGTGCCAAAAACAATTCGTTTATAGTATAATTTAGGTATAACGTAAAGGACTGCTTAATTAAACGCATACAAAATATTTTAGAAGAGTCTTAGGTTATTTTATTTATTAATCAAAGTGTGTTTTATTTTTAGTATATACGAATATGTCACGAATCGGTAAAGTAAGGTTTAAGTAGGAGTCAGTTCGATAATTTCATAGTTTTTATTCAGGAAGCTTAACATGGAATGACAAAGTCATGCATAGGTTTTATTTTGTTATATTTACGTATTTTTTTTAATCTAGGTATCGTTATAAGTATGGCGCTTTGAAGAGTCATACTTTTTTTGGTTGTAAATTTAAATTCAATCTAGTCACATCTAGTCAATTACTCGTAGTCGAATCTAGTCACTTCTTAACTCCATGACATTACTCTGTAAGTTTCTTGAAGACTAAGACCACATGTTGTTTTGAATATAACCATTAAATATATAAAAATGAAATTAAAATATAAAAATCATAGAAGATTGCATCATTATTTGTTATTATTTTACTAACATATCAACCAGCTGCTGATCAAGATGTGCTGGGTTCGATTCCCGATTAGAAAATGTATTATTGGGGTTGTCTAACTAGAAATATCCAGTAGTAGCTGAGAGTCTGGATTTGTGTGTGTGTGTGGCAATAGGCTCACCACCTCACATGAGACATGGCGTAACAACGGCTGAAAAGTGAGACATTACTACACCTGCACACCTGCTGTTGTCTTATAAGACAAAATTTCAAAATATAAGACAACATTTTCATGTTATAAGACAAAAAAGACAGAAACATTTAGAAAACAACAGTAAAAAACACGACAAAAAATAATTTTCCTATACTATCCTAATCGCCTGGGTTAAAAATTCGGCTTCGGAAAGGTCCGAGTTCGAATCCGATGCACCGATACCTTTTCTGAAATACTTGCTTTTTACGCAATTAAATTTAAATATCAAATTCAAATGTTTTATTTGTCATTATTTATTGGTTTGTCATAGTGGTAAGAAATACAAAAAACAAAATGACAACAGGAGCTGTCTCAGCTGTTGCTACTGGGAGGCTAGAGGCCCGTGTAGCGCTGGTTTTCAGGCAGCCCCTATACCCTGAGGTGGAAGGCGCGTAATTAAATTTCACCATCTCCCTATATTAATGAAAACATCACCAAGATACGCATATACATATGTAAAGTGTGGCGTGACCCTACTATCACCAACATTTTATTCCATGAATTTGACGGACAAAAATCATACGTGGACGATGGTATGTGATCACCGTCGCCCTCACTGCGTTTCGTAGCGTTTTCGTAGCACGTCTACGCCGTAGCCGCGTAGACAGAGATGGTAGACGAACCTGTACTATGGGTGCTAGGTATATTTATACATGGATGTTTTCAATGATGTTATGATGAACTCTCAGGCATGCAGGTTTCCTCGCGATGTGTCTTTCACCGTCATAGCAAGTGACATTTAATTTCTTAAATAAATAGTATCATCCTAGGTATCATCATAGATCTATCAGGGTGATTTAACAAAACTATTTTGTTAGTTATACGAACCATGGAAATATAACGTCACGTGATAACGTTCACGGTGACGTCGACGTTGAGTTCTATGTCGTGTGAGCTCATCACACGACATTGTTTATTACGTAAAATATAATATTAAACTTAATCAAAGGCAGATTATTAAGGTCTATTAAGGCAGGCTGGTGTGTAGTTAAAACTGATTAATGATTCAATGTACTCGGGCTTTGCTTGTTTTAATAAAATTTGTTTAGATGAATTACCAAATTGAACTCGAACAAAACGCTATGTTTATGCAGCTTGAGTGATTTTCAATCGATCTAATTTGAAGTCGTTTGGATGACTGCTAGTGATATAAATGCAGTTCCCTTGGTGCGGGAATGTCAGTTCAGTTAAGGCTTTAATCAAATGCTACGCTAAAAACAGTTTACCGTAACATTACATCGCTTCAATTTGTAAGGTTTAAGCACTCCTTCTAACAAATTTAGTAAAATAAGCTGCAAAAACCAGCATAAATTAGATAGATAACACAGAGATTCATTTAAAGTACGCTAAGTTATTTATTTATTTTAAAAGATATGATATTTTATTTTTTGACGTGCTTGTGATTTGAATACGAAATGAATTTGGAAAATGTGGACTGTACAATTATAACAATTTTTTGATTGTAAGAGACAGACGAATGAAGTGAGATATTTTTCTGTATATAGCTTTTATAGCTTCCACCACTACAACCCTTTTTCTGTCCCACTGTTGGGCACGGGTCTCCTCTCTAATGGAAGGGATTAGACCTTAGTCCACCACGCTGGCCAAGTGATGATTGGCAGACTTCACATGCCTTCGAGAACATAAGAGAAGTACTCTCAGGCATGTGTCCTTTACCATTGCAGCAAGTGATATTTAATTTCTTAAATCGCACATAACTTAGAAAACTCATTGGTGCGTGCCGCTTGGGTTTGAACCCGGACCGCTCGAATGAGAGGCGAGTTCGATAGCCACTGGGCTGTTACCGCTATCTCAGTTAGAGTCTCCTCCAGTGAGACTTGCCTGCAGTGATTTACTATTTAGTTTTCTTGTCACGTGGCCGAAGCAGATTTTCTCCGTCGCAAAAATCTAGCTAATAAGTACTATATCACATACTGCATTCAAATAAAGATTGTATATAGCTTTAAAACTGGAAAACATTTCTACAAAGAGCATTTTCGAACCAATATAGTGTAGCGCACTTTCACACTAGCGTTTTATACGAGAGTATAAGCTCGTTTTTTGAAGCACATGTACGTGCGTTTTGTACGAGCGTTGATACGCTTAAGCTCATACAGGTGCAAACCAATGTTTCTTCGTCGGAATCCATAACACTCGCCACTGGTTTCAGCGTACGCGCCGGAATAAGTACGCGCGTTCGCGTTTTTGAAGCGGGACTTGTACCGAAAAAACGCTAGTCTGTAAGCGGCCTTATGCTCACAACATCTTAATATCGTCGTCGCTCGGGGCCTTACTCCGATCCCATCCCTGGCAAAGGGCTCGCCGTCCCATAAGACTAGCTTGTAATGCATTTAGAACGTTCACATGATTCAATTAAACCCTACGGAGCATACAGTATGAAGTGTTCTATCGGCAATAAATTAATTTTCCTTATATTCTGGTTCTCAATAGAAAGGTTAATTTTATCACCACGACAACCCTTTCTTTGTACCAGTTTGCTCAATCTGTTGGGAACAGACCTCTCGTATTGGGAGTGGTTAGGTCTTAGGCCACCACGCTGGCCAAGTGCAGATTGGTAGACTCCACAAGCCTTCGAGAAGAAAATGGAGAACTCGCAGGCGTTTCGCGATGTTTCCTTTACCGTTACAGCAGGTGACCCAAATTGCACACAACATAGAATACGTCTAACCCACGACACTATAACTACACTGGAACTAAATGATGAAGATGAACCTAAATAATGAGTAAACGCAGTAAGAATAATACGAATTTCCGCACCAGAGTAACTCGTTCACTCGTCACACAACTAACGCGCACCAGAGTAACAGAGTGGGGCATTCGTCTCATAACTAACGCCATATTTGAGTGGATGCGACCCTGAAGAGCCCTTACGCTAGGCTTACTGCCATTACTCGTCCATTTGAGGAAGACGTGTCGTGACGTGGGGTTCTCAAAATCCCAGACAATGACGTGTTTTAAGTAACTAGTATTATTCGCTAAATTGGCTAATTGTTTTAAAAAAAAGATCTTGTTTAGATTACTTCGGTCTTTAGGTTGAGATACGTACCCAGTATCCATGATTATCACTGTCGTATAGCTAATCTGTCCAATCGCTGCTATAGTCCTCATACCTACTAACAAACTGACCACTTAAAGTTTTAATCACCACCTTTAATTTCATCACAGAATGGGTGGTTAATAAATAAATAAAAAGCTTTTATTGTCAATGATGAAGTTTTATTGATGAAGTTTTATTTCTCCAACAATATAAATCCTATATTTTTTACTTGCGAACCAGAAAACTCGACTAACATTACAGACATGACATGACATACTGTATCACATTAGCTCTGATATTTGTTAGGACCTAAGGACTTATCCACCAGCCGCTTTCTACTTTCTGGTGATCAGCCTTGCAGTTTTATTTTCGGGAAGGCTTATCTAGTGGGCTTTAGAAGGCTGGGATGGGAGAAAATTATCTTTGATGGTTATGAAACAATTTGCACTTAAGTGTTTGAAGCTCAAAGCACCCTAATCAAACGTTAACCTATAAACTTTATATAAAACCCTTTACGACCTAGAGAATTAGCTACAAGAACGCTAATTTATAAATTTTATTCACCAAGTATAACCAATTTCATTAAAATGTAAATGACATTTTTACAGAGTTTGAAGTCGAGAGCTAAAAGTCTTTTGGTATAAAACTTTGTCGGAATTAAGGTTCAATCTATGATAAAGGTTTAGTGCAGATTTTATGATTACAGTGAAGGGGTTTCTGTGTGTGTAGTAAGTAGTGAACTTCTGGGTATCAATTTTAAAGGACATTGTTCCACTTACACCAGAAAATACATTTTTAATTAGTTGGTAACGTACATAAAAAATAAACACTGCACAAGCGGTGACAGCTCAGCGGCTTTCGAACTCGCTTCTCACTAGAGTGGTCCCGGTTCAAACCCCAGCGGCACGCACCAATGACTGAAAGTTATGTGCGATTAAATGTTACTTGCTATAACGGTGAAGGACACATCGTGAGGATGCCTGCGTGCCTGAGAGTTCTTTATAATGTTCTCGAAGGCATATGAAGTCTGCCAATCCGCACTTGGCCAGCGTGGTGGACTAAGGCCTAATCCCTCCCATAATGAGAGGAGACCCGTGCCCAGCAGTGGGACAAAGAAAGGGTTGTGGGAAATAGCCTGGAACATATTGAGATAAATAACTTAATTCAGTACAAGAGAACCCTGTCTAATCGAACAATATGTCACATGTGTGGATGAACACGCGTAAACTTACTTACAACTTTAACATTCTATTATTAGATCGGAGGAATTACGGAGATATGACACGGATTCCGGCCCACAAACCGCGACGTTCAGGCATTCCGGAAGGATTAAGAGTTTATCGGATAATCGTTGCCGGAACCGATGGAGTGCTCCAACCAGTGTTCCAGATAATGTTTAGGAAATAATGAGTAACTTATTTTATTCAAGACGTTTGCAATCTAAATCAGGTACACAGGTACACAGCTTGTTAGGTGACTGACAGAAATAAGTTAGTTTCACAATGTGTGTTTTTGAAACTTGATCAAACGATATGTGCGGATATAAGACAAGAAGTTATCGATAAAAATACGTTTTTTTTATTTAGTAGGCTATTTCAAAAATAAAGGCACTTTAATTTGCCTTCATTTTTTAAATGGCCTACTAAATTAAATTTTTTTCGTATTTTTATCGATAACTTCTTGTTTTTTATCCGCACATTTAGTTTCATCAAGTTTCAAAAAAACACATTGTATAGACAGCGGTGACAGCCCAGTGGCTATCGAACTCGCCTTTAACTCGAGCGGTCCGGGTTCAAACGCCAGCAGCAATGACTTTTCTAAGTTATGTGCGATTTATGAAATTCAATTTCACTTGCTATAACGGTGAAGGACACATCGTGAGGAAACCTGCATGCCTGAGAGTTCTTCATAATGTTCTCGAATGCATTTGTATGATAAAAGTGCTATTCAGCGTTAATGTTTAAGAAAGTTCAGTAGGTTTTAAGGGTTCCGTAACGGAAATGTTATAGGAAATCCCATTGTTTTTGACTTCCTTGCTTACCATTGTTTGTACTCCTTGTTTTGGTTAATGTTCACAAGGGATTTTACGTCAAAAGAGGTTTATAAGACAACGGCTCTGTAGACACGTTCTTACTTATTTACAACATTTCATGTCGCATGTTTAGATCTGCTGTGTAAGAAAGTTTCTAAGTTTCATTATCTATAAGGCCTATAATTTTGCTGACTGGCACAGTGTGCGTGCGTGTTTCTATAAGTGTGTATGTATGAGCAATGTAATTTATTTGTTTATTTATTTATTTATTTGTTTAACCTTTATTGTATTTCTACAATGAGCGGACTTAATGCCAAAACGCATTCTCTACCAGTCAACTCTTGGTGATAAAGAAAAGTTTAGGTACGTTAAATGCGGTACTTAATTATATATAGCTTAAATAATAGTAGCTTATTACCACAATATTTTAAATTATGTATGCAAGTCTGCGTGTGTGTTGTCTTATGTGGGTGTCCGTGTGACTTGGGTATTTGTAAAGCAACTAAAATACGTCTTACGTATTATTTGTATATGAATGGTTTGAGGGTCTCACTAACTTGTCCATTTAAAGTTCTCTCAAACAGTTCAGGGTTAAGATTCCAATCCTTAACATAATCTTCACCCCATAAGAAAGATAACGAAGACTGAACTGACTGCTATTGTAGCCGCATGAGTTGAGACGTTATCAACGAATGTTGTGTTAGGCAGCATAGATCTTGGTTGGTAGTTTGATAGAACACTGATAGTGGCAACATTTTTGAACACTTTAAGTATCATATGTACTCATAGTGGCAGCATTTTGAACACTTTAAGTATCATATTGTATATTATAGATTTAAAAAAAATCTATTTTTTTTTCTCTGCTTAAAATAATAAAATTAAACCGCTGTTCGTGACTATCTGGTTAGCCCAATGGTTGGTTATTAAAGCTCGCCATTTGGACCCCTTTTTTATGTGGTTCAATAAAGATAAATAAATAAGCCCCTCAACAAAGGCACTGTTGCAGCGTGGGCGACACTGACTTCAATGAAATTTAGAGCCCGGATCATTCTTGACCGATAATTCAATAAAAACATGGCCAGAACCCTTACCTTACCTTACCTTACCGCGAGGTAAAGGGTAAGACGCAAGACTGAGAAAGCCGTCCGAATCCGGATTTATATGTTTTATTTGCGCGGATCATCCGCTATAGATCAACCTGCTCGCGGATTTTATTCGTTATACATTCGCGCTCTGCCTGTCTGTTTTAACACGCGAGGTCTTATAGGGGTGGACTTATGTGTATCCGCTTATCTTGGGTACCTATTCCCTTTTTTCGCTGGCGAAATACAATATATATTTAAGGTAGGCGTAGCGTCCATAGCCCAGTGGCTCGCGTCGTTTCAATGTGATCGACAGAGTTAAGCAACGCCGGACGCAGTCGGTTTGTGGCAAAATTTTATGGGCGCGTGCGTTAAGCCGTCGGTCTCGGATGTTTTCGATGGTGAACAGTCGTTAAGCCTTGTCGTTGACCATCGAATGGCTTGAGAACATTCGATGGGTTGGCCACTAACCCTTCCACCAATCCGCATTGAAGCAGCGTGATGAAGTATGCTCTAGACCTCTCGCGGAATTGTCTAACTTAATTTTAAATTTAATACTTAATCAAAAAGATAGCTGATCTTAAGTCTTCTTTATTTTTTTTCTACTTACTTATTTATTTATTTATTTATCTAAAGCATCACTTACACGTTATTATTTTGCAAACCTACCTCAGTCACCAGGCTCTCACAAAGTATGGTTTAAATACATAACTTTGTAAGACTATTGTAAACTTCTGTGACTTCTGTGAGAGCAAACAAATAAAAATCTTTATTATAAAATTTCTCACACAAAATGGAGATAAAAATTCAAATTGTTGTTGACCAAAACGAATTCTATATCAGATTCAACCATTCACACTGTCCAGTTTTTAGCTTACCATATCTAAAATTCATTAAGGTTACTTTACAGGCCCCTCGTAACTCTTTATCAGCGGCGGACACGAGTTATACAATAAAACTGTTATTGCCACCAAGCCCACGCGTGCTATAAAATATTATGATTATAACTACTACTAACCCGACCTACGGTGCGGTGTTAGGAATACATACATACTGTACCTACGACCGCGGATTTAATGTGAAGTGACTTATTTTCAAGGGTTAAACCGTTACGATTTGCTAATATGTCTATCTATACTAATACTAGTGGACGCTCGCAGCTTCGCTCGCGTAGAATTAGACCCATTAACGACGTCTACCCGTCTAACGATTTCAAAAACGGCAAAGTTTCATACTAACTTTGCACCCCCGTTTTACCCCCTTAGGGGGTGAATTTTCAAAAATCCTTTCTTAGTGCTCCCCTACGTTATAAAAGGAACCCCTGTGCAAAATTTCAAGTTTCTAGCCCTTATAGTTTAGGCCCTGCGTTGATATGTCAGTCAGTCAGTCAGTCAGTCAGTCAGTCAGTCAGTCAGTCACTTTCAAAAATCCTTTCTTAGTGCTCCCCTACGTTATAAAAGGAACCCCTGTGCAAAATTTCAAGTTTCTAGCCCTTATAGTTTAGGCCCTGCGTTGATATGTCAGTCAGTCAGTCAGTCAGTCAGTCAGTCACCTTCTCCTTTTATATATATAGACTAGGTGTAAACGAAACTATTGTTGTCTAATTACACGCGAGCGAAGCTGCGGGCGTCCACTACTTATAAATAATTATCGACACCGTATTCTAACGCCGCGCAATATACCACATTGAATTGACAGCGGGTTGTGATGGTCAACTATTAAAATGCAAAATACGATCGATCCTAAATTCCTGTGATAAAAATCGAACGATACATGCAGGTAAATGGCGAGCTCAGGTGCGCGCCCATTCGCTATTCTTAATAGTACGTGACCAGTCGCGCGGTACTCGTAATATTAGCCAGTGATAACAAGCAGTGGGGTCTTGTAGACCCATTATGAGGGTTTGACTTTGATCTCGCCGCTTACCCGCGAGGGTACTCTAATATTTTCTATCCTCGGGATATACAATTAGTATAGAAGTATAGAAGTAGGTATAGACTAAATATATATAACCGAGTTAAAGCGGGCGGAGCCGAGGGAAAAGTTAGATAATAAATCAATTTATCTATTTAAATATATGCGAAGGGTAAAAAACAGAGTAAATATTTAATATTATCAACAAATTAAATTATGCCTCTCTAAGCCCCGAGGTTAACGAGCGAATGTAAATTATGAACGGATTGTTCTTTTTAACCCTTTCACTGTCCCACTGTTGGGCACGGGTCTATTCTCCGAATGGGAGGGATTAGGTCTAAGTGCGGATTGGCAGACATCACATGCCTTCGAGAACATTATTTAGAACTCTCAGGCATGCAGGTTTCCTGTGTCCTTCACCGTTACAGGAGGTGACATTTAGTTTCTTAAATCGCACATAAACGTTATTGGTGCGTTCTTGGGTTTGAACCGGGACCGCTCGAGTGAGAGGCGAGCTTGATAGCTACTGGGCTGTCACAGCTTCTTTTTATACCTACTGGGAATTATTTCTACTGTTGCAAACGATATTAACAATGCGACTTATACACTGTTTATAAACACGCCATTTAATATTACTAACACCAACTAACAGAACTAACTAACAGTCTCCGCTCCTATGGTCCTCAGCGAACTGACCAACTAATATTTATATTTCATTGTCTGGACTACTCTTCCAGTCTTTCCGAATCTAGTTTAAAGATTGTCACAGGTCATAAGCGGTAGCGGATTGGTTGTTCTGCATGTTATTTGCTACTCGGATCTGATTCATAAAAAACTTAACTAAATTTGTTAACATGCCTGTTGGGCATGCGTAATTAATTAAAATATGGGTATAATTAAACCCAAATTAATTCAAATCCCCTCGACAGTCGACAGAGACATTCCCAAACCTCCATATGTGTATCATTAAGATGTATTACCCAATTCTTTGTTCGTTACTTACAAGGAATTAGTTTCCTCGTAATTTTCCAAATCGGTGAACTTTTCCAAGACGCAAATAAATTGTGATAATTAAGTGTAATGATCTGTGGAAATTAATTACATTTTAATTATATCTGTGGCAATGTCTTTATGAAATGGTGAGGTCTTGGGATCAAATGTTGTTAGCGTTCGGCAGGGTCTCTTCCCGAGTTAAGAAGGCGAGCATTCACCACGCTGTTCCAGTGCCCATTGACGGGGGGAGAGTCTAACAGGATTGCCGGACGTATTTACCCGCTCAAGGCGACAGCGTTTTTTTTTTTTTTTATTTTATTTATTTCAATAACTTACAACTAACATTACAGGCCTTGCGCCCAATGTGCTAGTGTAATTAAATATTTATCTTGTGTAACATTACTTCATGTTTATAGCGACAAATTAAAAATAATTAATAGTCAATGAATATTAAAATAAGAATTATTTACAAACATAATTTCAATAATATTAATAAAACTTAAAATCTCACTGTATTTACAAAATTCAAATTAAAAATTAGTCGTATGATATCAAAAAAAGTCAGCGTAATAGTAAAAAATAAAATTAAAAATAATAATAATAATTAAAAATTTATATAATATGTCAAAATTAAAACTAAATATAAAATTAAGACATGGACAAGACGGCTCTGGTGAACTCGTTCATTGTGCAGCTAAAAATGTCAATCTGTTGTGCCACCATATTTAGAGTCCGCAGCGCACGAGTGAGCGGCGCGTCGCGCAACAGGTTGGTACACGCGCGAGGAAGCGCTAACAAGGGTGGTAGACGTCTTCGCTCTACACTATTTTGCGGTGCGCGCAGCTTCAGCATTTCTAATACGGCTGGGTTATACTTTTCCCCCCGTAACACCATAAGTACGTACTTAGCAATTGTGACCTCTCTCTGCGTCTCCAGTTTATTGTACCCTACCATGCCTAGGACAAACAATGTAGGATACCGGGTAGCCCGGGTATACCTTATACAATTTTAGGTAAAGGAATCGGGCGAACTTATTCTGAATACGCTCCAGCATAAGCTTATATTTGATCTGACTCAGAGCCCATATAACCGAACTGTACTCCAAGTGACACTTTACCAAAGCTTCATATAGAGCACGCACAGCGTTCATGTTGGTGAACTCATGCGACTGCCTCAATATGAAGCCTAGGTTACGGTATGACCTCTTGCACACCTCAGTTGCACCTTTAGCCATGTTATCTCATCATAGGGACTGTAAGTTAATTAATTACCTAGTTCTGTTAGTGAGTATTACTCTATGGTATTAATAATATCAGATCTACTTAGTAGTAAGAGTACAATAGCAATTTAACCAATCTTTGGATGGTGCGGTAAGTGGACTGTATTGTTAGGTAGAAATTATTTATGCACTTATAACCACTAAACGTATAACTACTAAAGCTGTGGAGTTACAGCTGTCCTGGGATGACACAGGACGATGAGACACAGCTGCAAAGTGGAACAGATCTCATGCACACTTACTTGAAAATCGTGACGGCACTTGCGGGGCACGTGTTTGCACGTGCTACACGGAGATCTTCATCGTGCACAGTAGGGTCTGTTTTTATCTCACACTATTCGGTACACTAATTGCGAGGCGGAATGCGGGTTTGTATATAGGTTTTCACAATTTATCAATAGAAATACAATTTTTAAAGAGACGCGCGCGCGGGTGCCATGACAGTTTTTTCACGTGACTAATATGCATCGACTCGCCGTTGTTCGGGCGTCATCGGGATCCGAGACGGAAGATGCCATCGTCCATGCGGTGTGCATGAGTGGAAGGGAGAGGGAATATTAGGATATAGCACAGAATAATAGTACAAGGATATAGTACAAGTAAAATATCCAGCAGGTACTATACTCGTATAACCTATATTCCGCAGAAA
This sequence comes from Carterocephalus palaemon, assembly GCA_944567765.1. NCBI lineage: Eukaryota > Metazoa > Arthropoda > Insecta > Lepidoptera > Hesperiidae > Carterocephalus > Carterocephalus palaemon. The sequence continues at coordinate 10,326,896 of OX155658.1, forward strand.
GAGTCCCTGTTCGGAACAGATAACCTATGATTTTCATCATAGGCCGCGATCTTCGCGTACGTTTTCGGAACTGCAATTTTGTATATTGTCTGTACTCGCGCGCAGTCTATATCAAATTTTTCACTTATATATTGATTCCCTTGAGGACGACCACCTAATGGTCATCTCTAAAACACTATGCCACATCGATCCAACCGGAACTGCGTAAACTAATTTAATAATACGAAATAATGCATGTGGCACATAAAAAACTTATAATTAACTCGCAAAAGAAAGTGAAATCTTAGTTTTGGCGGCACTCTACGGATAAGAAGCATAAGTTTCCTCCCAGCGGGATAACGCGAGTGCTGGACGCGCGTGATTCCCTAAAACGACACAAACTTCGCCAGGAGCTCCGGGTCATTCCCAAATGCCTTGTGATATTTCATTGACTCGAAATATTTCATGCTTTACCTTCTATTAATTAACCCTACACGAACTGTTTTACGTCATAATAATATTGTTTTGTGTATAGGTTATAGGTACAGGTTATAGGTATAGGTAATAAGACAAGACAATTGGAGATAATATAAAAGGAGAAGGTGACTGACTGACTGACTGACTGACTGACTGACTGACTGACTGACTGACTGACATATCAACGCAGGGCCTAAACTATAAGGGCTAGAAACTTGAAATGTTGCACAGGGGTTCCTTTTATAACGTAGGGGAGCACTAAGAAAGGATTTTTGAAAATTCACCCCCTAAGGGGGTAAAACGGGGGTGCAAAGTTAGTATGAAACTTTGCCGTTTTTGAAGTCGTTAGACGGGTAGACGTCGTTATTGGGTTTAATTCTACGCGAGCTGTTACGCGGGACCCAATGGAAGGGGTTTTAAAAAAGAATATTTTGAGTAAAGGGAGGAAATTTAATTAGAGTTAAAACATGGATACACGGATAGAGACACAGATACACGGATAGAGACACGGACACAGAGAGAGTACTAGGAGAACGACTGGCATCCGAGGTGGTTAAGAGCAGACTGACTCCTGCAGTCAGTCTCCTGGCTAGTTGGAGATAAAAACGGGTAAAAGAGAAACACCGGGTTAGAAAGATAAATCTTTAATCCTATTCAAATTAGCGTAATAATAGTTAACAGTCAAGATTTTATAAAATTACATTGTCATCGAGAGTAACATGTTGTAAAATATACATATACAATTATTCCAAACTAACAGCACTCAATCAAGAAGCTATCAAGACATAATATACATCGATAGCTATTTGCATAACGCTCAAATAAATGTTAAAGATTATCTAAGTTCTAATTCCACGCTTGCCGGCAATTTTAGTGAACGCAAACTTGAACATATTTACCAATGCAGAATTTATGATGTAAGTCGGATCTGTGGGGTCGAAACACATGTTGATGGTGTGTGTATTTCCATTGCTGTGTGCTTTCTTATGTTGGAGGGAGGTGCTGTATGCATATAAGTACACACCATCGTGCGCCTTGCTCGCCGGTCGTTGTAAATGACATCTGGGGGCCTAGACAAGTGGCAAAAACGCTAGTAGAATAGATTAAGACTTAGAATAGACTTAAAATAGACATAGGCATAGATAGTCGTAAGCGAATGTAGAATAGAATAGATTTTTATTTCACTTTGTAATACAATTAACCGGTACAATTTTAAAACTACATACATACTAATTATTACAAAGCGAAATAGGACCGCACTCAGCTTTTGCCATAATCCTTGGGATAGCAAAAATGGCGCTGATTTTCAGTACGGCCCTATGTCGAAAGTCAATCCCATACATTTGTTAATCCATCCATACTAATATTATAAATGTGAAAGTGTATTTGTTTGTTTGTTTGTTTGTCCGGCTTTCACGTCGCAACTAAGCTATTATATGGTATGGTTTTTGTGTATGGAGATAGTGAGGAGGGTGGAGAGTGACGTAGGCTACTTTTTACCACGGTAAAACATCCCCATGGGAAGATATCGATGTTTTGTTATTTGCTAGATATTTAGTTCCGGATATTGTTAATAGATGGCGTAAGTACAATTTAGTTAAGTAGTTAGTATAGTGGTTAAGTAGTTAGTATCTTTTAATCGTGGAACTGTCACTATTCATACACCACAAATGTGTCATGTATGATAAACAATTCATTGTTAATTCCCTTTTACCACGCGGGCGGAGCCGCGGGCAAAAGCTAGTACCATATAATGAAAAAAATAAATGAATCTGAATCTGAATCTTCTATTCAACTAGCATTTTGCCACTTGTCTAGGCCAGCTGCTGCTGTTGTGCTGCAACCTCAATCAATAGTCTAGCGCGCAGAAGAGCGCCACGCCGCGCTTGATCCAGTGCGCCTGCGGCTTGTGCGTGGCCAGCTCGATGGTCATCACGTAGTTGGTGGAGTGGCCCGTCGTGGACAGCGTGCCCGCGCGCACCAGCGTCTTGTACGTTTTGCCACTTGTTCTACTAGCGTTTTGCCACTTGTTCTACTAGCGTTTTGCCACTTGTCTAGGCCAGCTGCTGCTGTTGTGCCGCAACCTCAATCAATAGTCTAGCGCGCAGAATAGCGCCACGCCGCGCTTGATCCAGTGCGCCTGCGGCTTGTGCGTGGCCAGCTCGATGGTCATCACGTAGTTGGTGGAGTGGCCCGTCGTGGACAGCGTGCCCGCGCGCACCAGCGTCTTGTACGTTTTGCCACTTGTTCTACTAGCGTTTTGCCACTTGTCTAGGCCAGCTGCTGCTGTTGTGCTGCAACCTCAATCAATAGTCTAGCGCGCAGAATAGCGCCACGCCGCGCTTGATCCAGTGCGCCTGCGGCTTGTGCGTGGCCAGCTCGATGGTCATCACGTAGTTGGTGGAGTGGCCCGTCGTGGACAGCGTGCCCGCGCGCACCAGCGTCTTGTACGTTTTGCCACTTGTTCTACTAGCGTTTTGCCACTTGTCTAGGCCAGCTGCTGCTGTTGTGCTGCAACCTAAATCAATAGTCTAAAGCGCAGAATAGCGCCACGCCGCGCTTGATCCAGTGCGCCTGCGGCTTGTGCGTGGCCAGCTCGATGGTCATCACGTAGTTGGTGGAGTGGCCCGTCGTGGACAGCGTGCCCGCGCGCACCAGCGTCTTGTACGTTTTGCCACTTGTTCTACTAGCGTTTTGCCACTTGTTCTACTAGCGTTTTGCCACTTGTCTAGGCCAGCTGTTACAGTTGTGCTGCAACCATAAATCAATAGTCTAGCGCGCAGAAGAGCGCCACGCCGCGCTTGATCCAGTGCGCCTGCGGCTTGTGCGTGGCCAGCTCGATGGTCATCACGTAGTTGGTGGAGTGGCCCGTCGTGGACAGCGTGCCCGCGCGCACCAGCGTCTTGTACGTTTTGCCACTTGTTCTACTAGCGTTTTGCCACTTGTTCTACTAGCGTTTTGCCACTTGTTCTACTAGCGTTTTGCCACTTGTTCTACTAGCGTTTTGCCACTTGTCTAGGCCAGCTGTTGTGCTGCAACCATAAATCAATAGTCTAGAGCGCAGAAGAGCGCCACGCCGCGCTTGATCCAGTGCGCCTGCGGCTTGTGCGTGGCCAGCTCGATGGTCATCACGTAGTTGGTGGAGTGGCCCGTCGTGGACAGCGTGCCCGCGCGCACCAGCGTCTTGTACGTTTTGCCACTTGTTCTACTAGCGTTTTGCCACTTGTTCTACTAGCGTTTTGCCACTTGTTCTACTAGCGTTTTGCCACTTGTTCTACTAGCGTTTTGCCACTTGTCTAGGCCAGCTGTTGTGCTGCAACCATAAATCAATAGTCTAGAGCGCAGAAGAGCGCCACGCCGCGCTTGATCCAGTGCGCCTGCGGCTTGTGCGTGGCCAGCTCGATGGTAATCACGTAGTTGGTGGAGTGGCCCGTCGTGGACAGCGTGCCCGCGCGCACCAGCGTCTTGTACGTTTTGCCACTTGTTCTACTAGCGTTTTGCCACTTGTTCTACTAGCGTTTTGCCACTTGTTCTACTAGCGTTTTGCCACTTGTTCTACTAGCGTTTTGCCACTTGTTCGTTTTGCCACTTGTTCTACTAGCGTTTTGCCACTTGTTCTACTAGCGTTTTGCCACTTGTTCTACTAGCGTTTTGCCACTGGTTCTACTAGCGTTTTGCCACTTGTTCTACTGGCGTTTTGCCACTTGTCTAGGCCAGCTGCTGCAGTTGTGCTGCAACCATAAATCAATAGTCTAGCGCGCAGAAGAGCGCCACGCCGCGCTTGATCCAGTGCGCCTGCGGCTTGTGCGTGGCCAGCTCGATGGTCATCACGTAGTTGGTGGAGTGGCCCGTCGTGGACAGCGTGCCCGCGCGCACCAGCGTCTTGTACGTTTTGCCACTTGTTCTACTAGCGTTTTGCCACTTGTTCTACTAGCGTTTTGCCACTTGTCTAGGCCAGCTGTTACAGTTGTGCTGCAACCATAAATCAATAGTCTAGCGCGCAGAAGAGCGCCACGCCGCGCTTGATCCAGTGCGCCTGCGGCTTGTGCGTGGCCAGCTCGATGGTCATCACGTAGTTGGTGGAGTGGCCCGTCGTGGACAGCGTGCCCGCGCGCACCAGCGTCTTGTACGTTTTGCCACTTGTTCTACTAGCGTTTTGCCACTTGTTCTACTAGCGTTTTGCCACTTGTTCTACTAGCGTTTTGCCACTTGTTCTACTAGCGTTTTGCCACTTGTCTAGGCCAGCTGTTGTGCTGCAACCATAAATCAATAGTCTAGAGCGCAGAAGAGCGCCACGCCGCGCTTGATCCAGTGCGCCTGCGGCTTGTGCGTGGCCAGCTCGATGGTCATCACGTAGTTGGTGGAGTGGCCCGTCGTGGACAGCGTGCCCGCGCGCACCAGCGTCTTGTACGTTTTGCCACTTGTTCTACTAGCGTTTTGCCACTTGTTCTACTAGCGTTTTGCCACTTGTTCTACTAGCGTTTTGCCACTTGTTCTACTAGCGTTTTGCCACTTGTCTAGGCCAGCTGTTGTGCTGCAACCATAAATCAATAGTCTAGAGCGCAGAAGAGCGCCACGCCGCGCTTGATCCAGTGCGCCTGCGGCTTGTGCGTGGCCAGCTCGATGGTCATCACGTAGTTGGTGGAGTGGCCCGTCGTGGACAGCGTGCCCGCGCGCACCAGCGTCTTGTACGTTTTGCCACTTGTTCTACTAGCGTTTTGCCACTTGTTCTACTAGCGTTTTGCCACTTGTTCTACTAGCGTTTTGCCACTTGTTCTACTAGCGTTTTGCCACTTGTTCTACTAGCGTTTTGCCACTTGTTCTACTAGCGTTTTGCCACTTGTCTAGGCCAGCTGTTCTGCTGATTGAGGTTGCAATCAATAGTCTAGAGCGCAGAAGAGCGCCACGCCGCGCTTGATCCAGTGCGCCTGCGGCTTGTGCGTGGCCAGCTCGATGGTCATCACGTAGTTGGTGGAGTGGCCCGTCGTGGACAGCGTGCCCGCGCGCACCAGCGTCTTGTACGTTTTGCCACTTGTTCTACTAGCGTTTTGCCACTTGTTCTACTAGCGTTTTGCCACTTGTTCTACTAGCGTTTTGCCACTTGTTCTACTAGCGTTTTGCCACTTGTCTAGGCCAGCTGTTCTGCTGATTGAGGTTGCAATCAATAGTCTAGAGCGCAGAAGAGCGCCACGCCGCGCTTGATCCAGTGCGCCTGCGGCTTGTGCGTGGCCAGCTCGATGGTCATCACGTAGTTGGTGGAGTGGCCCGTCGTGGACAGCGTGCCCGCGCGCACCAGCGTCTTGTACGTTTTGCCACTTGTTCTACTAGCGTTTTGCCACTTGTCTAGGCCAGCTGTTACAGTTGTGCTGCAACCTAAATCAATAGTCTAGCGCGCAGAAGAGCGCCACGCCGCGCTTGATCCAGTGCGCCTGCGGCTTGTGCGTGGCCAGCTCGATGGTCATCACGTAGTTGGTGGAGTGGCCCGTCGTGGACAGCGTGCCCGCGCGCACCAGCGTCTTGTACGTTTTGCCACTTGTTCTACTAGCGTTTTGCCACTTGTCTAGGCCAGCTGTTACAGTTGTGCTGCAACCTAAATCAATAGTCTAGCGCGCAGAAGAGCGCCACGCCGCGCTTGATCCAGTGCGCCTGCGGCTTGTGCGTGGCCAGCTCGATGGTCATCACGTAGTTGGTGGAGTGGCCCGTCGTGGACAGCGTGCCCGCGCGCACCAGCGTCTTGTACGTTTTGCCACTTGTTCTACTAGCGTTTTGCCACTTGTTCTACTAGCGTTTTGCCACTTGTCTAGGCCAGCTGTTACAGTTGTGCTGCAACCTGAATCAATAGTCTAGCGCGCAGAAGAGCGCCACGCCGCGCTTGATCCAGTGCGCCTGCGGCTTGTGCGTGGCCAGCTCGATGGTCATCACGTAGTTGGTGGAGTGGCCCGTCGTGGACAGCGTGCCCGCGCGCACCAGCGTCTTGTACGCGGGGCACATGTACAGCCCCGGCTGCAGCTTGTGGTTCTGCTCCGGCTTCATGTAGATTATCGCCATCTCTGGAACGACGTAGGTAGGTACCATTTTTTTTTTTGACGTGACAACGTCTTATAAATTGGTTTGCCGGGTGACACTTCAAGAAACTGCGTTACGCTCCGCTCACGTTATGCGCTCACAATGAGAGCGAGTGAGAGGCACGCGTCCCTTCCACTCGGGCATGGTTAGCCCGCCTAAGAGCGAGAGAGACGATACGATACGAGACGATACTACTATACGAATGAATATTCACATTAAAATTATTTTACCACTCAAAGTCGTTGTCACGTAAAACTTTCGCCCGTATACCGACTTTACAGGCAACCAATATTTTTTATGGATACAGGATAGCAAACGCGCTTGCAGCACCACCCATCCGCTGCCGCCCATGACAACTGGGACTGACTTTGAACAAGACTCAATTAGGGACTGGGATGGTTAGTCCAATTAGTTGAGAAAGTTAATTTATAATAATTTTTTTATAATAAATTAACTTAGAATTAGAACATTAGTTGGTCAGTTCGTTCTCGGATCTCCCCTACAGACAAATCTGCTGGAGTTCTATAGCCTACTCCACCACGCTGCTCCAATGCGGATTGGCGGAGGTGTAACCAGGCTTGAATGGAACCAAATCTCCGTTTATATAACGTCTCCTATTGTGCGAACACGACGAACCGTAAATGGGTAAGAGAACGAGATGTAGAAGACTGGTACCAGTGTGCAGCTCCTTGGCGCGGCTCTCCTCCAGCGACATGTCGCCCATGTTCCACCTGGCGCCCTCAAGGTACAGGCCTCGCACGCAGCAGCCATCGTCAGGCTTCTTGGCCGGCGGGCCGGGGAGGGCCTGCGGGTGATTAATGACTTATTTAGGAATACTTTAAAAATTGCCAGTATTTTAAAAGAGAGACTCGCGTACGAAGGCTTCTGTACCATTATTAAATAAAAACGGCAAGAAAATCATGTCTGTTGTATTCTGTTTTTTAGTATGTTTTGGTTTAAGTGGCAAAAGACATACATCATCTGTGAAAATTTCAACCGTCTAACTAGCAAGGTTCATGAGATACAGCCTGGTGACAGACGGACAAACGAACAGCGGAGCCTTTGTAACAGGATCCCATTTTACCTTTTGGGTACGGAACCCTAAAAAGCTAAGCTAAGCAAATACTTAACGACTGTTTCCAGCATTGAAAACAACTGGGACTAACGGCGTAACGTGCAATCCGACGCACGGTAGCGTCCATGAAATTTTGCCACTAGCATCCACAAACCGACAGCGCCCGTCGTTGCTAAAATCTTTCAATCACATTGAATCGACTCCAGCCATTGGGCTATTTTTTCCGTGAAATATTTGACATTTTTCATTTAACCATATGATACATCTTCGACATATCTAATGGCTGAGGAACTAGACCGGCTCCCTGCCACTACCGGCTTCCGCAGTAGCCACGGACCTCCCAAAAGGCTATGGAACACGTTACCTAAATTTTGACTTCTGCGCAGTCAGAGCTAGACCTTCATCCCGCTCCGTATAGATCACTGCGGAACCAAATGCTCAACTCAAAAGATCACTCCATAACCAAATGCTCACCTCAAAAGATCACTCCATAACCAAATGCTCACCTCAAAAGATCACTGCATAACCAAATGCTCACCTCAAAAGATCACTCCATAACCAAATGCTCACCTCAAAAGATCACTGCATAACCAAATGCTCACCTCAAAAGATCACTGCATAACCAAATGCTCACCTCAAAAGATCACTCCATAACCAAATACTCACCTCAAAAGATCACTGCGGAACCAAATGCTCACCTCAAAAGATCACTGGATAACCAAATGCTCACCTCGAAAGCGTAGGCGACAGTGTCGATCGCGATGACGTTCTTCCTGGCGTAGTTCTGCAGCGCGCCCGTGAGGAACGCCTGCGGGAAGTAGAAGCCCGAGATCCAGAACACCCTGGGGATGCCGCCGTCCACCCACTGCTGCATGAACTGCACGCGCAGGCACAGGTCCTACACCCACGCCGCTGCGTACAACTGAGGGAGGTGTCTCTACACCAAATGCTCACCTCAAAAGCGTAGGCGACAGTGTCGATCGCGATGACGTTCTTCCTGGCGTAGTTCTGCAGCGCGCCCGTGAGGAACGCCTGCGGGAAGTAGAAGCCCGAGATCCAGAACACCCTGGGGATGCCGCCGTCCACCCACTGCTGCATGAACTGCACGCGCAGGCACAGGTCCTTCACCCACGCCGCTGCACACAACGAATCCATACTAATATTATAAACTAGTGGACGCCCGCAGCTTCGCTCGCGTAAAATTAGACACATTAACGACGTCTGCCCGGGTTCGGGTTGCCCACTTGACTTCAAAAACGGCAAAATTTCATACTAACTGTGCACCCCCGTTTTAGCCCCTTTGGGGGTAAATTTTCAAAAATCCTTTCTTAGTGCTCCCCTACGTTATAAAAGGAACCCCTGTGCAAAATTTCAAGTTTCTAGCCCTTATAAACTATAAGGCCCTGCGTTGATATGTCAGTCAGTCAGTCAGTCAGTCAGTCAGTCAGTCAGTCAGTCAGTCACCTTCTCCTTTTATATACATAGATGTGAAAGTGTGTTTGTTTGTTTGTCCGGCTTTCACGTCGCAACGAAGCTATTATATGGTATGGTTTTTGTGTGTGGAGATAGTGAGGAGGGTGGAGAGTGACGTAGGCTACTTTTTACCGCGGTAAAACATCCTCATGGGAAGATATCGATGTTTTGTTATTTGCTAGACATTTAGTTCCGGATGTTGTTAATAGATGGCATAGTATGATAAACGACTCATTGTTAATTCCCTTTGACCACGCGGGCGGAGCCGCGGGTAAAAGCTAGTTACTACATGTATAAGCTGCCACCCGTACACACACCAGCTGGCCTAGAAAAGTGGCAAAACGCTAGTAGAATAAAAGTAGAATAGATTAACAAATGTATGGGATTGACATTCGCTAACGTCTAATTAGTCAAAGTCAAAGTCAAATAATTTATTTCGCTATGAGATGATTACACACGCTTAATGGTCCAAGAGCTGGCACCAATTTTTCGGTAGGTATTTGAGGCAAGCTGAAAACTTGTCCTTTACCTCTCCTATTATGCCCCAACACGGAAATGCAGACCTGGCTGGTGAGTAGCGGGGCTAAATGAATCCCTAAATAAAAAAAAATAAAAAAAAATAATTCCACCAAAAAGGTCCTTGCTTTAAAAACATATTACACGGCAGAAATGGTACTAGGTACCGTGGCGGGCGGTGGTACTGCCCCGGGCGAACTATAGAGTTATGGAACCAATTAGCTTTCATATAAAACATATTTGGTTCCCTATAGGCTCTACCACCTACTAATGAGCATGATGAGCAGGCCACTTACCCAGGGGCTTCAGGGAGGGGTAGGCCTTCGAGCTCCACATGACGGGCACGGCGTTGCGGGCCAGGCTGCCCGCCATGCTCTCCAGGGCCTCCGACATCACCACCAGGCCCTTCAGGGCCTTAAGAAGATCCCTACGAAAGGGGAAAATCTTCACTGTCAACATTCGTAAATAAATAAATCCATGTCCACGTCATGGGACGTCCATGGGTCGCAGCAAAATAAATTCAAGGGTCAATAAAACACAGGAATAAATTAGACGGTAGTTACCTCAAGGAGTTGTTGATGACTCCCAGCAGCCTGTTGTACCTGATCGCTTCCTGCATCAGCACCGTGTTAAGAGACTCCTTGTACGACACCGGATATCTGTATACAATAATATGAATTATTGTATATTTTATTTATTATTATTTTTATTATTGTATATTGTATATTTTATTGCGTTCAGAGATGTAATATGCATGAGTATATTACATCTCTGAACGCTGCTAGGCTAGTAGTACACACGCGTCTTATTCTAGACTAAAGGACGCCCACAGCAACGCTCGCGTGGAATTAGGCATAACCGCTGAGATTTGAACCAGGATCGTCTCGAGTGAGAAGGCCGAATCAGCCACTGAGTTTTCACCGCTTAATATGCACTTACTCGTAGCTATAAAAGACCAAACTTTTCGTTCGATTTTTGAACCCTGGACGTCTTAATTCTATACTAATATTATAAAGAGGAAACATTTGTTTATAATGTTTTCACACAAAAACTACTGGACCGATTTCAAAAATTCTTTTATCATTAGAAAGCTGCATCTTCACTGATTGGACATAGGCTATATAATATTACTAGGTGTAAACGAAACTGTCTGTCTGTGGGGAAGGAGGGGTATATGGGTCGCAGCGAAACGAAACTATTGTTATGTCTAATTCCACGCGAGCAAAGCTGTGGGCGTCCTCTAGTAGTCTATATTCAGTCTACACATGTGTTACTAAAAACATTAACTTGGTACATTAACTACCTCCTCCATTTACAGCTCTATCCAACGACATAGTTCGACAAACGGCATCATCCGATAAGATCTAAAATCTTTATCGCGACACATTTAATCTGACACATAAGCCGCGGCGCTAGTGCAAGAGGCGACATGTTCTAACCGGAGCACGTAAACAAGTTTAAAACATCCGCGCTCGAAGCGACAACATTTTATGGACATTCAATTCGATTTGTACTTATAGACGATTTTAAGTTAGCGGAAATTTTAAAGTTCGCACCGTTCGAGACACAATTTCGACGTTGTGTACCGAATACAGAGCAGGTTATAGCTACAGTAAACAGTATTACAATGCAATAATTATGCTGATGTTGATCTTTTTGGATCAACACAGTAGTAGGTGGTAGAGCCTATAGGGAACCAGAAGGCCTATAGGGAACTCGCAGGCGTTCAGCTTTCTTTCCGATTCCTTCACTGTTTCACCAGGTAGCTTAAAATGAGAACTCTCCGGAGTATTCCTCACGATAAATAAAAACAACTGGTCTTCTGTGGAATGAGCTTCCGACTGAGGTTTTCCGTTCGAGCTACTACATGGAGCGCGAAACGTGAAACGCTTCCTTCAAGGCAGGCAACGCACCTGTGATACCCCCGGTGTCGCACGTGTTCATAGACGGTGACCACATACCATCAGGTGGCCCTGTGGTCTGTTTGTCCGTATATATTATTTTAAAAAAAAACTATAAGCCCCAGCAAACTCACGTCTCAGCAATATACTTCTGGTTGAGGGTCCCCGGCATCACCTCCAGGATCTCCTTGGCCGCCCTCTCCGTCATCTCCTCCGCCGTCAGCCCCCCCTCCCCGCTCACCTCCTTCGGCTGGAGATTGCGAAGTGTATCTAGAAACAATACAATACACTTTATTGTACCGACAAAACATATAAGAAAAACAAATCCTCACCAGTCCCTACTAATAATATAAACGGTAGATAAAGTATCTTTGTTGGTTCCTGGCAGATTTACCATTTATTTATTGATAAAAACTTATAATCACCTACAGATGTGGATGGCATCTCAATCGCAGATGTTGATGGAATCTAAATATTAGATGTCAGATCAATTACAGATGTCAATGGAATCTAAATAACAGAATGAAGATGGATCGCATCGCAATACGAGATGTATATGGCATCAAAACACGAGATGTCAACAGCATCACAATACGTGATGTATATGGCACCAAAACACGAAATGTCAACAGCATCGCAATACGTGATGTATATGGCATTTCTGGAATCTGACATTATAATTTAAGTGATATTAAGTAGTAAGTAAGTAGCAATAATGTGACATTATAATTTATAATTTAAATTTCTAGAATGTGACATTATAATTATTCTATCAATTGACATTTGTATACCACCCAGTGGTTAGAGTGAGGGACTACCTTTATTTGTAATATCTACCTTTATTTGTAAATGTACCACTCTAAACAAATAAATGATTTATGATTTATGATTTATGATCAAAACACGAGATGTCAACAGCATCGCAACACGTGATGTAGACGTCATCTAAACAGCTGACGTTAATGGAATCTCCAATATAAGTCTCACTGATGTGCGTGCTGGTCTCGGACATGGCGTAGCTGATGTTGGCGTTGCTGTGGAGCCCGAAGAGCGCCGGGTCGTCGTTGAGGGGCAGCGTCCGGATGTACTTCGTGTAGTCCTCGATGGAGGTGGACGACGATTGCTGTTGTATAGAAAGGCAACACGTTTTCACGACGACAACATTTTGGTTGTCATGTGGTATTTAAACAGGAAACAGAAGAAGAGAAAAAGAAAACATTTGGTGTTTGGTACGTGTTACCATATTATCAAGGCAACAAACGCCCTTTATTATATACGTAACGTGCAATCAGTAAACGATGAGAAATTTTTGCTCCTTCCTCCTTGTTTTGAAACAAGGAGGAAGGAGCAAAAATTTGTGAACTCATTTCGCATTTTTAGTAACAGTGCATCTTCAGTTCGTAGTAAGGATTTATTAATATGACGCGGTGTCTAATTGCTCCACACACACAACCCTTTATTTGTCCCACTATTGGACTCAGGTCTCCTGTCTAAATGAAATAATCCACGCGCGAATATTATGGAGAACCCTCATGTAGGTTTCCTCACGTTGTATTCCTTCGCCGTTACAGCAGTTGACATTTAATTTCTGAAAGCACACATAACTTAGAAAAGTCATTGTTGCGTGTCGCTTGCATTTGAATCCTTACGCGATCGAGTGAAAGGCGAGTTCGATAGCCACTGCACAGCCGCCGCTGCATCTGCCGATCGCTCACAGATTACTAATTTTTGCGTACAGATCTTTTTTTTTGTTTAACGAGTGGGAAACCTTGAAAAGGTACCCGGACATCGTGGGAGCGACCGGGTTATGTTAGACTTTCACCCACTAAAACCCGCTCGGTGGCCTACTCCGGCGCTACAGGAGGGCTCCGGGATCTCTTGTAGAACGCGCCGGTGCCCTCCGGCGCTGCGCCCAAGACGGGCTCTTCCCGGTTTACACAACGCTGTGCAGCCACGAACAGCGTCGTCTTTCCCGGGGTCACACGATGGACGGTTCGAGCTCCCCTTCTCACTGCCCGCGACCCCAGAAGTCCCCTTTCAGTCGCCTCTTACGACAGGCAGGGGCTACTTATCCCGCTCACCTGCTTGTAGGCGCCCGTCTCGTCAAACATCCAGCGCTCGCTGAGCACGGCCGTGGAGTAGTAGTCCGCCAGCAGGCACAGCAGGCACCGCCGGTCCCAGTCGTCCGTCACGCGCCCGCCGTAGTTTATGTGCCCCGCGGTGTACGTTAACATCTAGAGTTCATAATGAAAAATGCTTCATTAATTTACAAAAGTCATGCTAGTACATGCTTATGGCAAGGGCCCTGTTCTAGGCCATCATCTGATTATGTCGCCTTTACGTCGCTCGTCATGAAGTCGCCTTTATGTCGTCATGAAGTCGCCTTTACGTCGTCATATATAAATTTAAACAAAGAAAGGATTACTACGTTAAAGAATTCTGAACTACGAAAAACGAGAGGTGATAAAACACACGTACACCACCCAACACAAAAAAGGGTACCCAGTAGTAAGGAAACATCGGTGAATCTCAACTTTGCGATTCACCGTCGTGAAGTCTACTTACCTTGAGGATGCCTTGTTTTGGGGCGAAACACGTGTTGGTGTCGTGTCACTAATCGCGTGTGCATGTTTCCTGTGTGGTGCTGCGTGCATGAAGGTATACACGCCATACATAGTGGATTATTGCAAAGTACATTAGTCCTTGGTTTGTAAAGCAGTGTTTACCAAGCATTCGTGTTTTTCACTTGTCTCCAAGCGAATTGTCAAAATGGCGACCCTGCCCGGAGAATGTTTGTCCCCGTGGCGTAAGAGGCAGGCTCATCGCCGACTGATTCCAACAAGAGTTCCGGTGGCAGGTTCATCACCGACCGTTCATCACCGATCCCACCAACAGTTCCGGACTCACCCGCAGCGGCACCTCGGTGTACTCGGTGAGGAACATGTGCAGCTGCGATATGCAGGTGGAGTATGCTCTAGACCTCCTGCAGTAGTCTGTGGGGGAGACCCGTGCCCAGCAGTGGGACGTCTATGGGTCGCAGCGAACAGGCAGGTTCATCACCGACCGTTCATCACCGATCCCACCAACAGTTCCGGACTCACCCGCAGCGGCACCTCGGTGTACTCGGTGAGGAACATGTGCAGCTGCGATATGCATATGCGCAGGTCGCCGTCGGTGAACTCGTAGGGGATGTTGAAGCCGAGCGGGCCGAACTTGCGCCGCTCGAGCACCACGCCGTGGAACAGGCACAGCGAGAACAGGAGCCACTGGACGCGGTGGAACATAAATGGCGACCCTGCCAGGAGAATGTTTGTCCCCATGGCGTAACAGGCAGGTTCATCACCGACCGTTCATCACCGATCCCACCAACAGTTCAGGACTCACCCGCAGCGGCACCTCGGTGTACTCGGTGAGGAACATGTGCAGCTGCGATATGCATATGCGCAGGTCGCCGTCGGTGAACTCGTAGGGGATGTTGAAGCCGAGCGGGCCGAACTTGCGCCGCTCGAGCACCACGCCGTGGAACAGGCACAGCGAGAACAGGAGCCACTGGCCGCGGTGGAACAATAAAATTCGGTCAAGTACGAATCGAGCTCGCAAACGTGCTGTTCCGTAACATCCATACCAATATTATAAACTTATAAACTAATACGAATACGAATTACAAATGCAATAATAGGTACAATTCGTGGGTTGCCCGCTAAACCGAACTACGTGAGCTCGGGCAGCACTGAAAATCAGCGCTGCTGGTTTCCCTTGGAGCCAGCAGCATATGCTGAGTGCTGACCCTTTTAGTCACAACACTGCTGCACCAGTAAAAATAATTGTGTAATTATTGTTTATAATTAAGTTCATTTTGCTGTAGTGAAGTGGTTAAATAAATATATTTTCTTCTTTCTTCTTCTAATTACTAATATAATAAATGCGAAAGTTACTCAGTCTGTCTGTCTGTCTCGCTTTCACGCCAAAACTACTGAACCGATTTAAATAAAATTTGGTACGCAGAATAGTCTAGAGCCTGAGAAGGCATATGGCGATGGATGGATGGATAATGGGCTCACCTTAAAGTTGGGGACCTTCGAGTCGCTGGAGTTGAAGTAGTCCGCGAAGTCTGGCACCTGGTTCATGTACGCCTTGAGGAGGTTCGCCTTGATGCCGCGCGGTGGCTCCACCGTCATCTTGTAGCCTAAAGGCAGATGGCGGAAAGTGTGATGAAGATAACTTGACCTTCGTTCCCATCGACTAACAGGACTAACAGGACTAACTATCACTAACAGTCCCCAGTCCTCATACCTACAAGGGAACTGACCAACTAATGTTCTAATTGACTTTCCTAACTAATTAGGCTAACCATCCCAGTCCCTAATTGAGTCTTGTTCAAAGTCAGTCACAGTTGTCATGGGCGGCAGCGGATGGGTGGTGCTGCAAGCACGTTTGCTATCTTGTATCCATAAAAGTTCTGTGCGTTTAAAAAAAACATCTGCTGAATAAAACATTGTGAGAAAATCTGAATGCCTGAGGGTTCTCCATAATGTTCTCGGAGGCATGTGAAGTCTACTTGTTTTTAACTTGAAACAGCGGATGAATGTGCCTTCCGAAGCACGGCAGCACCCATGAAATTTTTGCCACTACCTGTCACCCATCTACAAACCGACCGCGCCCGTCGTTGATTAACTCTTTCGATCACATTGAATCAACGCGAGCCATTGTGCTATGTATGCTAAAGCTAGCGCATACCGTATATCGCTTACCGTTCTGCAGCAGCGCCACCGGGAAGAAGGGCGAGGGGGTGGAGGTGAGCCACAGGCGGAAGTCCTTGTGCACCAACTCCGGCTGGATCAGCTCCACGTTCAGCTCCAGCACCGGCATCCAGGATGGCGACAGGTGGCAGTTCTGTGGCAAGCAAATGTGCTGAGAAACTTGATGGAGAGAATCTAAAAAAAAGAACTAAATATCTTGGACATTCTCACACACGGCCACCTGACCCCAAAGTAGGCGCAAGCCTGTGTTATGGGTGTCAGACTGATATACATGCATAGATATTTTTAACTACATACTTAAATAGATAATATTAACATCCAGACACAGAACAAATACAATTGTATAGTGTTTTGTGTGAAAAATAAATATCTTCATCGTCATCGCCTTCTATTCTTCTTCTTCTTCTTCATATTTAAGATGCAGATACTGTCGATTCGCTCGCACAATTTAATTTTAGCAGGTCTGACTAGGTCGTCAAATCAGCTGACACATTGTTAGAATGTGAAGATGTGATGTGAATGTGAATGTGTGTGGATACCTGGAAGAAGACCCAGTTGCCGAAGTCGCAGCCCTGCCTCATCATGGCCTCCGCCAGCGGCCCCTGGCCCTGGCCCAGCGAGATGCTCTCGAACCGTTTGCCCATCTTCATCTTATCAGCAAACTTCAGCAGATCTAACAAATCATTACATGTATTAATCAGATCAGACCTTGCTGAAAATACGGAACTAATGGAGACATAATATTATTATTACATGTAATAAACATGATCGCTTTGTTTCAAACATGTTTTATTATTTTTCCAAATTTATATCTGCAAGAGTAGGTAAACTAGCGTAGCGTCCATAGCCCTATGAATGGCTCGCGTCAATACAATGTGATCGAAAGAGTTAAGCAACGACGGGCGCGGTCGGTTTGTGGATGGGTGACCGTTAGTGGCAAAATTTCATGGTCGCTATCGCGCTTCGGAGGGCACGTAAAGCCGTTGGTCCCGGTTGTTTTCAATGGTGGAAACAGTCGTTGAGCCTTGTCGAAGACCTTCGGGTGGCTTGAGAACATTCAACACTGGGGTGGCCACTAACCCCTCCACCAATCCACATTGGAGCAGCGTGGTGGAGTATGCTCTAGACCTCCCGCAGCTGCGTCTGTGGGGGAGACCCGTGCCCAGCAGTGGAACGTCTATGGGTCGTAGCGAGCGATGATGAAACTTAAGATGAACCTATTAAGGGAACACACGCAAGAGGTAAGAAAGAGGTTAGTCGCTTCTTTCTTGTCTTCCTTTATCATATGCACGGCAGAGGATTCAACATAACGTTATCTGCGTGTTTATTTTAGAGGATTCAACTGAGTGTTACTTGTAGCGGGGTCGGTGCCAGTGGACAACAATATCCGCGTGTTAATATTTCAGAGGATTCAACTTATTTTTACCTGCAGCGGGGTCGGTGCCAGTGGACAACAATATCTGCGTGTTATTATTTCAGAGGATTCAACTTATTTTTACCTGCAGCGGGGTCGGTGCCAGTGGACAACATTATCTGCGTGTTATTATTTCAGAGGATTCAACTTATTTTTACCTGCAGCGGGGTCAGTGCCAGTAGACAACAATATCTGCGTGCTATTATTTCAGAGGATTCAACTTATTTTTACCTGCAGCGGGGTCGGTGCCAGTGGACAACAATATCTGCGTGTTATTATTTCAGAGGATTTAACTGGGTGTCACCTGCGGCGGGGTCGGTGCCAGTGGACAACACGAATATGATCGGCGCCAGGGGGTCCGACTCGGCGTACAGCGCGGCGAGGTCCGCCGGCTGGGGCTCCACGAAGCGGGCCCCCAGCCCCACCACCACGTAGTCCTGGCCATAGATTTAAGTTACCAGATCAGATGTTACTAAAGACTGCTAGGTGTAAGGACGCCTATTGTATTAGAGTTTTTTTTTTAATTCTTATGCTAGGTAGAAGTTGCCTCTTTGGCGTTGGCCAAATCATTCTTGCTTGCGATTTCTTGCAACTTGCATCCAGTTACTACCTATGCAATTTGAAAAAATATATCGCCACCTTTTTCTCTGTCTTCCTTTTCTCCTTTTCTTGTTAGAATAGTTAGAATTATTACTGGTTAAATTACTGTGACATAATTTTTACTATGTTTCATTAAAATTATATTAGGTAACTAGTGGACGCCCGCAGATTCGCTCGCGTGGTATTAGACATAACAATAGATTCGTTTACATCTAGTTATATTATATAGCCTATGTCACTCAAGACGCATCTTTCTAATGGTGAAAGAATTTTTGAAATCGGTCCGGAAGTTTTTGTGTGAAAACATTGCAAACAAATTTTTCCTCTTAATAATATTAGTATAGAAGTATAGATAGATAGTAGTATAGAGACTAGACCAAACCCCTCACAATGTGGGAAGACCCGAGACAAGAAGTGCCATTAATGAGGTTGGGGTAACAATACACCTTTCATTATCCAAAAATAAAATTAAAAAGATATTATGACAAATTTTTAACGAGGGAGAACATTGTGCTGCGGAGTTTTTAAACAATTAAGTACAATATGATCCTTATTCCATGCGCCAATCGGGACCAAGGACCTTGTTTGCTAGGAAAATTTAAACTAAAAGTCATGAATCCATTCAAATATGAGTAAGTAATTCATGTCAAATGTTTGAAATTACAACTACGAGTAAATTATCAACCAATTTAATTTGATAAATTCATAAAATGTATAACAATAAATAATACAAAGATAATCAGTATAGTTACTTATTTATCAACATTATTTTATTCCCACGCCTAATCGTTTTAATATGCTGGATATATAAGAAAGCAGCTCTGAATAAAGTGTTAATCCTCGTCATTAAGGCAAATGTGAGTTTCATCATCATCATTTTCATCATCCTCCTTTCAACCCTTTTCAACCTTTTACAACACTTTTTACCAATTAAAAAGTAGCCTATGTCCTTTCTCAGGCGCTAGACTATCTGTGTACCAAATTTCATTTAAATCGGTTCAGTAGTTTTGGCGCGAAAGCGAGACAGACAGACAGACAGAGTTACCTTCGCATTTATAATATTAAAAAGTATGGATTTATTTCACCAATACAAATGAACAAAGGGGGTTATTCAATTCTGGAATATTAAGGTGGTATTACCTGTAACCCAGGAACGAGCTTGTCAGGTCGAAGACACTTCAATACGAGTAACTTCTGAAACTGATCCAACTGCGAGTCCATGGGCTTTGGATAAGGCAGCCTGTGAAACATCTTATTTTAACTATTAATCTACTTTGGATAAGGCAGCCTGTGAAACATCTTATTTTAACTATTAATCTACTTTGGATAAGGCAGCCTGTGAAACATCTTATTTTAACTATTAATATACTTTGGATAAGTCAGCCTATGAAATATCTTATTTTAACTATCAATCTACTTTGGATAAGGCAGCCTGTGAAACATCTTATTTTAACTATTAATCTACTTTGGATAAGTCAAATTCAAATTCAAATTCAAATTCAAATAATTTATTTCGCTATGAGGTGATTACACACGCTTAACGAAAGTCTAGGTAACTACAAACTACTTAATGCTATTCTAAACTGATTAATATAAAGTCAGCCTATGAAACATCTTATTTTAACTATTAATCTACTTTGCAACAATCCGCGAACAAAAATTTATGGTGGTGTATGTAAATCTTCATGCACGCTGCACCTCCCTCCCACACAGGAAACATGCACACGCAATTAATGAATACATACACCATGAATATTCGCCGATTGTTGCAAATTATATTAATCTTTGGTTTGTAGGTAAGTAACGCCTGATACAATTAATTATCTTATTTTAAGTAATTTAAACAAGTATATAGCGGTGACAGCCCAGTGGCTATCGAACTCGCCTCTTCGAGCGGTCCGGGTTCAAACCCAAGCGAAGCGCACCAATGACTTTTCAAAGTTATGTAAGATTTAAGATGAAAGGAATGAAAGGAAATTATTAATTCATGTATGAAAGGAACCGTTCTTAAATTAAGTAAAATTATTTTTAGTAACTGTGTAATCCATTTTTGGCTTTAGTATATCATATAATATATTGTATAAACTATTGTACTTTTATCGCTGTTGGATTGCCTAATAAAATAAATAAACAAATTACCGAATGGTACTACCATCGCATTACAGATCACTTACTTGTGAGGATTCATAGCGTCATAGTATGTCTTGAAGAACTTGGTCTGGTTGGGGAAGTCTTCGACGAACTGCTTCATCGTCGACAGGGACGCGAGCTGCTGCATGTCCAGCCACATCCTCTGCGATATCCACTTGGGCTCGGGGTTATCCAGCTCCTAAATTAAAAAAAATTTAGGAATTCAACTCTAGTAGATCTCTAAATAGAACAAGATAAATATTAAACTAATAAAAATATTCTCCCTTTAGAATTGTGTATGTAAATAAAATATTAAATTATTATATTCTATTATTAATTAATATCGAAATTGTATCATCACATCAAAACTTATATTTGAACACGTTAAGTTCCGAAACTTTGATAATGTAATGAGAAATTCACCACAAGGAGTTAGTTGCAGACATATGTTTGTATGAATATCTTGTTCCCAAAATGATTGATTATATAAGGTTGTTTGATTAGTAAATAACTAAATTGAGATGGAATTTAATATCTCCGCATGTGACACGATTGATATTACACTGTTCTCGTAATGAACCTAATTAATTACTGACGCTGTTGTCTATATACTTTACAGGGATATATTAGGAACGTTGTTACATTTTTTTAATGGATATTAGATAGCAAACGAGCTTGCAGCACCACCCATCCGCTGCCGCCCATGAAAACTGTGACTGACTTTGAATAAGACTCAATTAGGGACTGGGATGGTTACTCCAGTTGACCAACTATTATCCAGAACATTAGTTGGTCAGTTCTAAAAACTCTATCTATATATATAAAAGGAGAAGGTGACTGACTGACTGACTGACTGACTGACTGACTGACTGACTGACTGACATATCAACGCAGGGCCTAAACTATAAGGGCTAGAAACTTGAAATTTTGCACAGGGGTTCCTTTTATAATGTAGGGGAGCACTAAGAAAGGATTTCTGAAAATTCACCCCCTAAGGGAGTAAAACGGGGGTGCAAAGTTAGTATGAAACTTTGCCGTTTTTGAAGTCTTTAGACGGGTAGACGTCGTTAATGGGTCTAATTCTACGCGAGCGAAGCTGCGGGCGTCCACTAGTAACAGTATAAAAACTCTATACCTCATAATATAGAATTTTTATAGGTATTTCTTCGATTTTCTATCTTATGAACCGTTATAGGTAGACACTTGAAATTTTCACAAGGTACGTGTCATTAAAGACTCCATCATGAAAAATAATAAAAGCAGTCAATAAATTTTAATTCCCAAGGGGTAATATGCCATACAAGAAACAAGCGCATTTTTTCGAAATTCGCGCTGCAACCGTGTCGCGGGTTGATCACCTTTCGTCCTGCGTAGAAATTGTTGACGACATCTGCGATTAAGGAACGCTTTAAAATATGACTGTAGTGTTTGTGATCTATAATCTGTTAAACATGCCGTTGTCTCGAGCACACGGGGGCGGGGTGAACAGTCAGGTATTGGCACGTTCGAGAATGGACGTTTACTGGAGCACTGGTGTGGTAACCAGCCAATTAACGTACCTTTTGTGACACGGAGTACTACAATGACGAACCAAAGGTTACGAGTACCTGTTTAATCTTATCACAGTATGACAAACCAAAGGTTACAAGTAGGCACCTACTTGTTCAATCTTAGCACCGTTTAGCAGAAAGTTGAACTCGGCGGAGCGTATGGTGCCGCGGTCGAGCAGGATGCGCGCGCACAGCAGGAACGCGAACAGCAGCTTGTGCCGCTCGAACAGGCTGCGGCACACGTTCTGGTACAGCAGGAACGTGAAGTGCTCGATGATCACCTCCACGCGCTCGATTAAAGAACGCTTTAAAATATGACGAACCAAAGGTTACGAGTACCTGTTCAATCTTAGCACCGTATGACGAGCCAAAGGTTACCTGTTCAATCTTAGCACCGTTTAGCAGAAAGTTGAACTCGGCGGAGCGTATGGTGCCGCGGTCGAGCAGGATGCGCGCGCACAGCAGGAACGCGAACAGCAGCTTGTGCCGCTCGAACAGGCTGCGGCACACGTTCTGGTACAGCAGGAACGTGAAGTGCTCGATGATCACCTCCACGCGCTCGATTATGTCCTCTGTTGACAAGATCAACAAGGTCATTAGATTACATAGATTGTTTTTATTTTTTAAATGGGCATTCTCACTCACGGCCATCTGACCCCTGTACTACGCGAGCCTGTACTAATGGGTGTCAGACTTAGACATAACAATAGTTTCGTTTACACCTAGTAATATTATATAGCACTCAGCGAAGATGCAGCTTTCTAATGGTGAAAGAATTTTTGAAATCGGTCCAGTTGTTTTTGTGTGAAAACATTACATACAAAGATTTTACAAAGATTTTTTTACCGTTTGTATATATAACTAGTGGACGCCCGCAGCTTCGCTCGCGTTACGCTTCATACTAACTTTGCACCCCCGTTTTACCCCCTTAGGGGATGAATTTTCAAATTTTTCTCGCCGTAAAAACCATCCTTGAACTTCAACAAACATTTTAAAAAAAGAATTGGCCAAATTGGTCCAGGCGTTGTTGAGTTATGCGCTTACCAACACATTTTGCGATTCATTTTTATTATATAGAAGATAGTACGGAACCCTTCGTACACGAGTCCGACAGGCAATAAGCCAGTTTTATTGTTTGTTTATTCCATCCATCCATCCATCAGCCTGTTTGGGTCGACTGCTCGACATAGGCCTCCCTCAATCGCCACTCCTCCCGATCCTGCGCCCTCTGAATCCAACGGTTTCCCGCTGTATTCTTCAGGTCGTCAGTCCACCTCGTCTCGTTTGTTTGTTATAATAATTTATTTGTGAACAACAACTACAGTAACATAAGAAATTCCATGCAGTTAACGCAGCGATTCAAGTGCATTTTGTACCAAACAACCTGTTAGATGCTGCATAAAATGTAAATTTCACTTTGAGTTTTAAATGACGTATCTAGTTTACAAGATGTAGTGCATGAAAAATTGCTAGCAGAGCTAAAATGCATGTCTGAATATGAACGTAATACATGAAAATGAGGCAATGAATGATAAAATGAGTGTACGTAAGGCAAAACATGAAATGCAAAGTCAAAATACAATATTATGAATATCAACCCAAGGGTCTAAAAGAAGGAAATGACCATTCTTTGGGAATAAACCAATGTTAATATTTATGCCTTAGCGGTGACAGCCCAATGGCTATCGAACTCCCCTCTCACTCGAGCGGTCCGGGTTCAAAACCCAGCTTCACACACTTCTACACACTCACACTCACGACTTTTATAAGTTATGTGCGATTCAAGAAATTACATTTCGCTTGCTATAACGGCGAAGGACACATCGCGAGGAAACCTGCATGCCTGAAAGTTCTTCATATCGTTCTCGAAGGCATGTCAAGTCTACCAATCCGCTTGCGATAATACTCCCCCCGGGGTCGGCTCAGGCTAACACGCTAATAGAGAACGCTAATACTTTTTTATTACGAGTGGGCAAGAGATGCTAGATTATATGGGACTCTCCCTCACTAAAACCAGCTCGTTGGCCTACCTCGGCGCTACAGGAGGACTCGACTCGACTCGAGTGGGAGGCGAGTTCGATAGCCACTGGGCTGTCACCGCGGAGTATCTAAGCGTGAACGACTCACCGTTCGGTTCAGTCTCAGCCATGGCCCGAATGAATAGCTTCACAAACCACTCGAGCGAGTACTGATACATCGGGTCAACGTTGGCCATGCCCGACAGACAGAAGAACAGGATCTGCCCACGATTGGCCACCGGCACGTAGCCTTGGCGGGCCTCGTCGATCTCCAGGGATGTCTTCTCTATGTCTTCTACTTTGATCTAAATTTTGGGGTTAAGTAATTTTGATTTAAAAGTACTAAAATATAGAGCAAACAAATAATCCTGATGAAATTTGCAAGCTAAAACTCATAGACATCCTACTGCTAAGCACGGGTCTCCCTCAGCTTTCGGAGATCTAGAATTCTAGAGCATACTATACTCCACAGAACAGATAAAAGATCTTTTATCTGTTCTGTGCTATACTCCACCACGCTGTTAATCGCTCCATTTTACCAATGTGGATTGATGGAGTTGTTAGTGCCCAACCAAGCGACGAATGTTCAGCAGCCTAATTCACGTAATTAAAGACGCATCGATTAAGTTGCAGTGCAGTTGCAGTTATTAGCGTCTAAACCGTATTCTTGTAATTTTTGAACTGCGCGTAAACTGCACGTCTACTGCGCGTCAACTTCACTGCTCCAGCACGTAAGCTGCACGCCAGCCAAACATTTCTACTGCTATTTAGTACTCTGTGTCAGTGTTGTGATATGAGAGAACAAATAAACATATTAAATAATCAAATACAATTGATTCTTTTTCCATTAAAAAACGTGAAAGAATATTTTCTTAATATCCCAATAATGATTTTAATGATATTTCTTATAATAGAAAATAATGATTTGTGATTCATTTCACAAAAAACGTCATATGTTTCTTCAATTTGGCAGAATGAAGGTATTTTCTTTGCCTCGTAATGCAATTAGTAATAAAAGTGCCAAAACAAGAAGAGCGTCACTAATGTCACTATTGAAAAATTCAAACTTCAAGGGGACTGCGAATGATACCTACTTATTTTAAAGTATTGGATTTTTGGGAACTTATCATTTATGTTATTTAAGGTAACTAGTGGACGCCCGCAGCTTCGCTCGCGTAGTATTAGACCCATTAACGACGTCTGCCCACGTTCGGGTTGCCCACTTGACTTCAAAAACGGCAAAGTTTCATACTAACTTTGCACCCCCGTTTTACCCCCTTAGGTGGTGAATTTTCAAAAATCCTTCTTTAGGGGAGCACCCCCTACGTTATAAAAGGAACCCCTGTGCAAAATTTCAATTTTCTAACCCTTATAGTTTAGTTCCTGCGTTGATATGTCAGTCAGTCAGTTTCTCCTTTAAAGATTGATTATTGATTTCTATTGTGGGAACATATTTAACCTATTACCACTAAGTACTTAGGTGATATCGCATGTAGTGCATTACCTAAATTTATTTTTCTGACTATAGAATGTCTTCGACACCCAGAAAATGTGTCTCTATGAGACAGATGGAGCTAATTAGTAGGTACCTATAAGTAAATTAAATATCAAGGAAATAAAACACATTTTTACTTAACAATCTTAAAACCATATAATAAATTTATTAAAGTGAACAAGAGGTTACACCAGCCATACAGCGAAATCCCCATCGTCTTCGTTCGTCGCATTCCTTCTCAATGGCTAGCCATTGTCACCTAGAACATTGAAACATTTATGGATGGTTTTATTGTAAATTACTATTAATCTATACTATTTTAAGAGTTGATAGTAAAATTTATTTACCCCACAAAAATATCTTTAGTATCAAATTCCCAGAATTATTACCTTACAGATATATATAAATACATATTTGATTTTAAAAAGATACATACAACCATCACATTCAGAGAGTGATAGCCTTTACGAATGTAATATCTCTCATGTTGGCTGGGTCTTATTATGGCAACATGGATCCCATCAATACAGCCAATTACCCCGGATAGCTTAAAATTCCTATAAAAACTGAAAAACAAAAACTGAATTGGTAACTCTGAGTAATATACATATTATGATAAGTATGTAAAAAAAAGAAATAAGTACCATCTTTTTATTTCATCACGGGCTTCCCTTGTCATCGGGAACGTGATATTCAGTGAATATGCTCCTCATGCTCCGATAAGGCCGAGGATTCGCCGCTAGCCGCTAGCCTGCGTGTTCGCGCTGTAGCCTGGCGATCGCGTTCATCAATTTCGTTAGCTAAGGCTAACATCCTCCATCCAAGGCGCAAACTCATTTTCACTAAATACAAATCAAATTAATTAGGTTAGATCTTCTATCGTTATCTATATAAAATAATACATAGAAGTTTGACAGAAAAGTATCGACATTGATGGTTGACATTAGTATGACAATAAAAAACGAAAGTGGATATAAACTTTTTCTTGACTAAGGAGTTTACATCAGTTAGGTATTTATTGTATTCAAAAATAACGATAATTAACAATTAAAAATGATAAACGTCTATTAAATAATTAATCTTTTACTTACGAAATACAATTTTACTTAAACTTACTTCAAATATCCACAATTATCACACGTTTAATCGTCAAAAGGCACCAATGGGTAACTTCTAGAAAGCGTCAAAAAAACTGCAGAAAAACTCGTACCGAGATGACATTTAAAAGTCAAAAGAGAATACCGATTTTTCTGCGATCGGGAACGCGCTTTCTTGACGCGCAACAGTAGAATACCATTTTGCCGTCAAACAGCCGTCGAACACGCTCGCGTCACGCGAGCGCGTTTGACGGCGCTCGCAAGAGCTAAGAGAATACCGAATGTCTTCTTTTGATTGAAACTGCACTGCAACTGCACTGCAATCGAACTTGTTAAGTTACGTGAATTAGGCGGCAGGTCTTCGACAAGACTTGACGCGTCACTACAAAAAGCCTCGCTTATTGCTAAGAGCCAAGCGACTCACTTAATGACTCATTCTACACGACTCTATGACAGACGCATTGCATACTATCATAGCTGGCCACACTGCGAGCGACGCATCTCACCAAGTTGTTGTTGTCTATAATATGTATTGATACCAGAATCTCAGCACTCTTGATCTTGATAGCCTCCAGCGTCAGGATGAGGGGCACGTCGTCGACGGGCGAGCCCTCGCTGTTGGACAGGCCGTACAGGATGTCCGCCTGCATCTCGGCCAGCTGGGAGGACATCTGCGCGCGCGACACGATCAGCTGGCCGCGCAGCTCCTCCAGGTCCGGCCGCTCCTGCGCGACCACTATGGACAGCAGCTGCTCTGCCAGCCCGCTGGAGGGAATGTTGCATCGTGGCGTTTTTTTATGGTTTTGGTCCGGAGCCGATCCGGCTCGAAGGACCAATCCAACAAGGCTTGGGTCGTTTTTAATGCATCTTAAATCATCTTCCTCTTCCTACCCTTACCCTTTAACAGATCGCTGCGACCCATAGACATCCCACTGCTGGGCACGGGTCTCCCCCACAGGCGCAGCTGCGGGAAGCCTAGAGCATACTCCACCACGCTACTCCAATGCGGATTGGTGGAGGTTTTTTAATTCTTTAACAGATACAAGATAGTAAACGAGCTTGCATCACCCATCCACTGCCCATGAAAACTATGATTTTGACGAAGGGATAGGGATTGTTAGTCCAGTTAAAAAAAAATTTAACGATCTGGACTTTGCAACCATGACAAGACTTACCTCGGCACCAGCGCAAAGTTGACGATCTGCACCTTGACCGACGTCTCCGGCGTGTACCGCGGGTTGGGCAGCTTGGTGGTGATGTACAGGCGGAACCCGGCCGCGTAGGGGATCAGCGAGTCCCCCAGCTTGAGCACCAGCTGACCGGCTTGTCGGAAGTATTGGCGCTGTGCATAGGTACGTCAATTTATTTTATTACTGAATGATTCGTTGGCGATGTTATGATGCTTTTGCAGCTATAGCAGATAAAATATGCAGTATGACGTGATGCTATTGCAACTATTGGGTTTATCTATCTTGAAATGCCCGGTAGGAGCACGTAGTCTCGATTTGTGCCCGGTGTATGGCAATAGGCTCACCACTGATTGGGGTCGTGGGTTCGAATCCCACTCAGGACAAATATTCGTGTGTCGAACACTTGTATTTGTTCTGTGTCTGGATATTAATTTATCTTTTTAAGTATGTATTTAAAAATATCAATGTATGTATATCAGTCTCTGACACCCATATCACAGGCTCGCGCCTACTTTGGGGTCAGATGACCGAGTGTTAGAATGTCCAAAAATAAAATGATTACATGTAAACCAAAAAACCCAGAAAGTGAAAAGTGAGTGTATACACACCCACTTTGTTATGTACTCAACCCAATAATATTTTGCCCAACCAGGCGATCGAACCCAGGCCAGTACGCATCACAGCATCGCATAGTGATGAGAGAGCAAGCCGACTGCCGTAGGAGCGCGGATAGTCACGGAACAAAGTGAATAGTTTGACTAATGTATTTGCCGATTATCCCATCAATCACTGCCTTGACGCGCACATTTTAAGAGTTTTGGGTTTGGTGAAGCCACGGCAACTAACCCTTCCCGTGTTTGGTAAAGTTTGACGTGTTCTGGTGTTCAAGAGCTCATCAATAGTGATTTAACTCCCTGTAGGTGTTGTGACCTTGCACAGTTGTTTTCCGTTTGAATGTACAGTCTTCAATCAAAATTCCGAAGTTATCTATAGCAATATAAAGAGGAAATATTTGTTTGAAATGTTTTCACACAAAAATTACTGGCCCGATTTCAAAAATTCTTTCACCATTAGAAAGCTGCATCTTCACTGAGTGACATAGGTTACGTAAACGAAACTATTGTTATATCCAATTCCACGCGAACGAAGCTGCGAACGTCCACTAGTATATTATATTCCTGTTGTGGTAAAAAAACTTTTCTAATTTCGTGAGAACAGAAGTGATTTACTTTTCAAACTCGTCAAATTACATTGTAAGTCTTCATTATGTCATGTTTTGCCATAGCAATTTTTTACGAGGCCATGATAATACACAATTTTCTTATCTATTTTCAATGTTCGCTTTCCTGTCTAGTTAGCTATAATATTATGAGGGAAAAACAAATAAATATTTTAGGATCAGTTGGAAATTATTCAGGTAATTATAATTAAATATTTTCCAGCGTTTTATAGCGGTGACAGCCCAGTGGCTATCGAACTCGCCTGTCACTCAAGCGATCCAGGTTCAAACCCAAGCGGCACGCACCAATGACTTTTCTAAGTTATGTGCGATATAATACAATGTCACTTGCTATAACGGTGAAGGACACATCGTGAGGAAATCTGCATGTCTGAGAGTTCATCATAATGTTCTCGAAGGCATGTGAAGTCTGCCAATCCGCACTTGGCCAGAGTGGTAGACGTGGTGATGAAGATGATTAGGCATAATCGATAATTTCAGAATCGATTGAAAGATATTATAAATTGGGACGTCGAATCATTCGGAGGCCATCTCAGAAACGTGAATGTTATCGTAAACAGATGTGTTGGCAAGTTTTAATGAATGCGAAACTTAGATGGTCGAACACTAAGCGATATCCTAGCTAAGCCGGGGTATGAGGGAACTCCAGTATTTGCCAAGCTGATCCATCCTCGTTGGGCGGATACTGCGAAATTAACATAAACGTAACATCCCTTATTAATCTGTTAGTAACCTATCAGTGTTTGCGTATACCTATCTAATGTATTTATTTATTTACGGCAGATGCATCTCTCCGTCAGCTCAGTGGTGGGAATTTAAATATTTTTTTTGTTTGTAGTTTTCAACTAGCTAAAACGTCTTTGAATTAATCAAAGTCAGAGTCAAATAATTTATTTCGCCATGAAGTGATTGGACACGCTTAACGAAAGTCTAAGGTAACTACAAACTAGTCAAAGAAAATATAGAATGCTATTCTAAATTGATTAATATAAAGCAACAAAAAATTTATTTACTTATAAATATATAGAATTAGCAATTGATCTTTGAATGAATAAGTAATCATCGTTACTGTTAGTGACAATTAAAAAATAAGGTGACTAACTCCACTAACGCATTACGGACACCTGTTATGTTAGTAGGTATAAGGGAATAATGAATAAATAAATATTTAACTTTAACAGTTTTTTTTATATCCTTTCACCGGTAATTATCTGAATAATATTTAAAAACACAACATATTTTGATAAGCTACGAGTATTTTTCCGAAAATTAACGAAATACTTACATTTTTTTTAATCAATCAGCAAATTTTGCCGTCTCGCCGGCACCGAAGATAACAACTTTACAACCATAGAATAAGTAGCTAACAGAACATTGTTCTAGAACCCACCTTCAAGACAGGGTCTAGCGCTGGGTCCAACTCTTGCCCGACATTCTCCAGGAGGACCGGTTTCCCAAAGCGCAGCGCTGACTCGAAGTTCCTCAACAAGTCTCGGTCGTTGGGCTTGCATACCACCAGGCCCTCAATTTTACCCTAAAATAAGGTACGTACTCAATAATATTTAGAACTGTACCATCTTCTACTGAGCTCGATTTTAATGACACGAGCCGATAGAACTTTGGCAAGCTTGAAATAGCGCGTGCGTAAAACTGGTAACCTTCTCTAGCTGATGGATATATGAGAATTTTTAAGTAACTCCAGGCTATAATGTTAATGAAAAATAACGTGGCAAAACGTGCTAACAAAGAGTTCTCCGTAATGTTGTCGAGCTCATGTGGAGTTTTCCTTCCATTCCAAGAGCGTCCAACAGTGAGACAGTGAAAGAGTTGAGATGATGATGATTCTATGAGTGGCTGAAATTCTGTCTCTTGGGGATTTCTGGTATCAAATATCCTAGCTGCACGCACTGTGACTTTACGGAGACGAGATCCGTGCCCAATAATATTAGGATTGTGATGCTGATGCTAGCCCGAAGCAGTGCATTTGATCATTGTGATCGACTGTGTTAAGCAACGACGGGCGCGGTCGGGTTGTGGATGTGGTGGTGACCACTAGTGGCGAAACTTCATGGGCCGTGCTTCGGAGGGCACGTTAAGCCGTAGGTCCGGCTTGTTTTCAATTGTGAAAACAATCGTAGTCTTGTCGAAGGCCTTCGGTGGCTTGAGACCATTCGGCACTGGGTTGGCCAGTAAACTTCACACTAATTCGTATTGGAGCAGTGTGGTGGAGCATGGTCTAGAGTCTAGACCTTCCACAGCTGTGTTAATGGAGGTGACCCGTGCCCAGTAGTGGGACGTCTATGTTGTAGCTAGTACCATAGCTCGGATCCACTTGTTGGCCTGCGTCTGCGGGTCGATGATGAGAGGCCAGCGGCGGGAGTTGGACATCAGCACCGCAGACTCCACCGACAGCGGGTCCCGGGGCAACCCGTACATCTGCCAGTTCCTGGACATATTGAAAGGTGAGGGCTTGGTTCAGCCCATAAGTCACTGCGACCTAGAAAGATCTGTTGTAGCAGCCCCCATTAATTCAATTCTGATCGCCAAAGACCAATCGCAAGGATAAATCGTAGAATGCCTTTGACATCAAGTCCTGTACACGACAACAGGTTATCGCAGTCGTATACGAAAATTACGATTGCGTACTTGAATATCGTGTTGAATCCATTTTTCAAATCCAATTATTTTATCTGATTTATCTAAGGAGTGCATCTTTACTCTTCGAATTTTAGTTTCATTTGGCGATAGAATATGGTGTAATAAACATGTTAAAGGTTTTTTTTCATACTTTCCCGTATCATATCTGCATGCTAATGTTCTCGAAGGCGTGTGAAGTCTGCCAACATTGGGACAAAGAAAGAGGTTGTGATGAAAATTAAAAATTTAAAAACATTGAGATATATTATGTTACCGACCACCAACATCTTGGATGGGAACAATATGGAGGGACATGAAGACGATGGCGTTACAGCCGGACCTGACCCAGTCACGTTCAGAATGGCGCAGTAAGATTAGGAGGGCCGACCCCAAAATAAATGTGAAAGAAGAAGAAGAAGAGATATATTATGTTACCTTATCAGCACCGCATCGCTCAGAGTGGACAGAGGCGTAGCGCCGGGTGTATGAGGAACTTCCACGTCCTGAAATTATCTTTGCAATTAAACTTACAACTTGAATGAACATTTCACAATACACCAGACGTGACAAAGATAAAAGTTGAAATTTAAATGCAAATGATACTAAGTTGGGTCAATTTTATAGGTCACATTTGAAACTTCATCATAATTCAATTAATTTTTTTTCGATCACTCGGTTTTATGAATTTAATGCAATTATTACTTGTTTTACCATTCCATTTACTGATGATTTTCTTAACCCTCTGCCTGTCGCAACTCTAACGTAACACAAGTCATCACGCGGGGTCTCAGAGACCCCAAAACTAAAGAGCATTTAATTAGTTAAATACCATACTTTTTTGTAATATTTCGATGAATTATAGTCAATGTCAATCCAAATTTGTAGCACTAGCCAAGTGTGGCAAACCTCTCGAATCATTAGCAAGCGTATGTGAAGTGTATAGAAATCATAAGCGATTGAGCTGTGATCGACTTTGAACGAGACTCTTATTAGTCTTGTCCAAGGTCTGTCATAGATGTCAAGCTCGGCCGCGAATGGGCGCTTAATGCACCTTTCATCAATAAAAAAAAGCTTGGTAATGGATGGATTGATGATGATAGTTCCACACCTGAAAAATGTCATAGAAATTACCTCCATGTGTTGGATCCAATGTCCCAACAGCTCTCTTCTATACTCGTCTGTGAACGGAGTGATGTAGCCGACGGCGCCTGGAAGACCCCAGGGGGTGATAAGTGCTTAAAGGCTGCAGAAAATACTCCGAGACCTATGTCCCTGTAGCCTGTAGCAAGTTTGATAAAATTTTGCTTTCTTATTGTTTATAACTGGCCAACAAAAGCATAATTTAAAAGTATGTACCTAAGCATAATTTAATAATTGGCCAACAAAAGCATAAATTAAAAGTAAGCATAATTTAATAACTGGCTAACAAAAGAATAAATTAAAAGTAAGCATAATTTAATAACTGGCCAACAAAAGCATAGTTTATTAAGTATTTAAATATTTTTTTATGGATAACAGATAGCCAGCTTGTAGCACCACCCATCGACTGCCGTCCATGACAACTGTAACTGACTTTGAACAACACTCAAATAGGGAATGGGATGGTTAGTCCAGTTAGCTGTGAGTTCATTAGAACATTTTGGTCAGTTCGTTAGTGGGTATGATGACTGGGAACTGTTAGTGACAGTTAGTCCTGTTAGTTGGTGTTGGTAATAGTCCAGTTAGTAATTGTCAGTATGAGTCTCTGATTATTTGATATTCGACTTTAACACAGAAATAAGACTTTTTTTACACTTGACATCAATGCATAATTGCAGTTTTCGGGCAGTATTTAAAACGCGAACAATGTGCGAGGTATAAAGTTTAAATTTAAAGGAATCTCAAAAAAGTTTAAAGTTTAAAGGAATCTCACAAGCGCTGATGAGGATATCGCCTATCAGGTTGACATTAGCCACGGCCAGCTCCTTGATAGTGCGTATCCAGCGGACTCGTTCGCTCGACAGCCCGTTCAGCAGCCTACACAGAAATTATTATATGGTTTTAAGCAAGTGAGATAGCAAATGTACATGCAACATCACCTATCTGTGAACTATATTCATCGCGAAACGTATTGGCGGGGACTACGAACAACGCAATGTCCAGGGTAGGCCTTACTCCAACTGCGGACAGCCTTCCCAATATTCTTAACATTACCTTCCTTCATATATAATTTTTCCAGGACAATTTCCCCCGGGTCTGCCCGCATCAAATCGTTTTCCGTGCAGAATTGCTTCTACCATTAAGGGAAAGTTTTAAAATATAATAAGTACCAGCTTTTGCCTGCAGCTTAGCCCGTGGAGAAAGTGTAATCAAGTTAAGAATTAGCCAGCGCCATCTGTTAACGGTTTTTTTGACCATTTCACCGGAATCGTGCAATATTCCGGGATAAAAAGCACGTCACTTTTCAGGCCGTAAATCCCACAAGCCACTACGACCTAAAAAGATTTATTGTAGCTAATACTACACTACACCTATGCAAAATCACATCCTCCATCGTTCCGTTTAGATGGAGAAGTAGGACAAACCAACAAACACACTTTCTTCTTCCACTTTTCCTCTTCCATTTTCTCTTCTGCTCCTCCTTCTCCTGCAGGTACGCGTTCAACTTCGCGATGCCCTCCAGCAGAGCTTGCATCTTTGTAGCACACTGACCTGTTGGCGCGGTCCATCCTGGCGAGGCACTGGTTGATGTCATCCTCCATCTTCCTCTTCTCCTCCTCCTTCTCCTGCAGGTACGCGTTCAACTTCGCGATGCCCTCCAGCAGAGCTTGCATCTTTGTAGCACACTGACCTGTTGGCGCGGTCCATCCTGGCGAGGCACTGGTTGATGTCATCCTCCATCTTCCTCTTCTCCTCCTCCTTCTCCTGCAGGTACGCGTTCAACTTCGCGATGCCCTCCAGCAGAGCTTGCATCTTTGTAGCACACTGACCTGTTGGCGCGGTCCATCCTGGCGAGGCACTGGTTGATGTCATCCTCCATCTTCCTCTTCTCCTCCTCCTTCTCCTGCAGGTACGCGTTCAACTTCGCGATGCCCTCCAGCAGAGCTTGCATCTTTGTAGCACACTGACCTGTTGGCGCGGTCCATCCTGGCGAGGCACTGGTTGATGTCATCCTCCATCTTCCTCTTCTCCTCCTCCTTCTCCTGCAGGTACGCGTTCAACTTCGCGATGCCCTCCAGCAGAGCTTGCATCTTCGCCTTCGCGTTTGCCAGCATCGCTGAGAGAATTGCGTAAAAATGAAAGTTGGCAAGCATGGCTGCAAGATACGTGAATAATATAGGATTTGGATAACATGAATGTAACATCTATTACAGTTGTTTAATGAATAAAAGTGAACAAACGAGAATGCTACACCACCCATCAGCTGCTCCTCACCACAAGTGTTGCAAACCTTAAACAAGGCCCGAAAGTGCTTTCCCCCAGAACTAAAATGTAAAACCTTTTCTTTCCAATCCTTCCAAGCAACCGAAATACAATTGCAAAAAACAATTATGCAGAAGTTGTATAGATATTTGTTTTAATCTGCACGTTTTCCATGAATGCACGTTGTCTCTGTGTGCATTATTTAAGGGGGTATTTGATAGATGAATATCTGCGGAGCAAAGCGTTTTCATACATTTGACATACCGCTTTCGCTGTTTATACGTCGAGTTTTGTCACAGACCGACTTAGGAGACCACAGGACCACGTAGCCCACGTGTTGGGTCGCACTGTCGCGTTGGTCGTTCACCCAGGACAACGGGTTGCCTTAAATCTGATAACTCGCCCACCTTCGACGGCCGCCAGCTCCTTGGTGGCGCGCTCCAAGGCCTCCTTCTTGGGCGCGACCGCCTTGTTCACGTGGTAGAACTTGTACATCGCGTGCACCCACATGCACAGCGACATGCACGCCTTCGACACCTGGTGCCAGGAAACTATCATTACCTATTCATCAACATTAAGAGCTCGCGGAAATATTAACTGGTTAACTGATCCCGGTTGTTAACAGTCCTTAAGCCATTTCGGTCCTTGGGACCAATCTCTTGTTGGTAGTGAAGAGGGTTTTGATTGTGAAGTCTGCCATTATATACTTAACCGTCGTGATGAACTAGAATGGCTTTACCTCATAATTCGAAAGGTGATAACGCAATAGGAAGCTAAATAAAGGATTATGAAAATGGTTATAATTGTATATCCGTCTTCTGCAAATAATCTTTTCTGGAAATAAATTGATTTTGATTTGATTCTTTTTGTAACATACCTTCAGAATCTTCATCGGCTCGTAATCAGGGTTGGTGACGAACCGCTTGAGCTTCTTGATCATGTCCTCGGTGATGGACTCCTTGTCGAACTTCATGAGGGAGTCCAGGAAGGCCGTCGGATCGGCGAGCATGGCCGACCCTGGCTTCCAGTAGTTGAGGACCTTCTCGCCGAACGAGGCTCCAGGTTCCTGATAAAAAGACGACAGTTGTAGTTAAGGACGAGTAAGGATGTAAGTAGCCACGTTCACGTTATGATATGGTTCAAAACACACCAGATTGACAATGATAATAATTATCAATGCAAATATTGCAAATTGACATCAGATGATTATAAAAGTCACAATGTTTACCTCCACCTGCCTACCCTTAAGTAAAATTGGGCGCGCTAGTGGCAAAATTTCATGGGGAAGTGCTTCGGAGTGCACGTTATGCCGTTGGTCCCGGTTTTTATTATTCAATTGTAAAACAAGCCTTGACAATATTTGACACTGGGTTGGCCACTAACCCCTCCACCAATTCGCATTGGAGTAGCGTGAGTATGCTCTAGACACCCTCAGCTATGACTGTGGGAGAGACCTGTCTAGCAGTCGGACGCCTATGGGTTGCAGCTTATCTTTTCAGCCCACTGTCCACCTTTTTTTTATAATATAGACGGATAAACAGACATACGCCACCTGATGGTAAGTCGTCACCGTCGTCTATGGACACGTGCGACACCAGGGGTATCACAGGTGCGCCTGCCTTGAAGGAAACGTTTCACACTCTTTTTGAAGCGCTCCATGTCGTAGCTCGAAGGGAAAACCTCAGTCGGAAGCTCATTCCACAGAAGACTAGTTCGCCGTAAAAAAGGCCGCGAGAAACGCACGGTGGTAGTATTTCGGTAGTAGGTAGGTAGGTAGTAGGTAGTATATTCGGTGTTGATGAAACTTCAGACCTCGGCGTGTAGTGCGATAGTTGAATGAGGTTGGTGGAATTAAGTTATGATATTATTATTATTTATATTGTTAACCTTGATAGGTTTGATATCGAACACGACGCAGAGCGACTCTATGACGAGCACGACCCCCGCCGGCGGCTTCTTCATCGCCTTCACTTCCACCACGTCGTTGCGGTTCAACTCCTGCAGCGCTTTCTCCGCCGCCCGGAGCGCTGGCATCGCTTCATCTGTCAACATTATCATTTTCATTATTCTTGTGACCATGTTTTTTTTTCATTATCATATCAATTTATTGTTAACTGACTGAACTTGCGAGATATCTTGCAGTATATCGCAAGATTGCGGCACGAGGTATACGCTCAATTCGCCGTTCTATCTGGATTAATATCTATGGTGTACTATACCTAGGTCTCTCTGCGCGTCTTCTGCCATGGCTGTCGTCTCCTTTGCCATTTTCTCGGCAATGGCTTGTTCCTTTTCAACTTTGATTCTTGCGTCTTCTGCTATCGCCTGTTCATTTGTTTATTTAATCAGTCAATATTACAACATTTTATACATTAAACGTAAAAATAATAAAACATATTACGGACGGTAGTTACATTTGTAATAAATTTATAAATAACTAGTGGACGCCCGCAGCTTCGCTCGCGTTACACGGCAAAGCTTCATACTAACTTTGCACCCCCGTTTTACCCCCTTAGGGGATGAATTTTCAAATTTTTCTCGCCGTAAAAACCATCCTTGAACTTCAACGAACATTTTAAAAAAAGAATTGTCCAAATCGGTCCAGGCGTTGTTGAGTTATGCGCTTACCAACACATTTTGCGATTCATTTTTATTATATAGAAGATATGAACGTGAAGAAAACACTTTCTAACCCTTTTTTAAAATAATGCGCAATAGATACCGCAGATTTTTATCCATACATATTTTTCTAACTAAAGAATTAAAAAATAAGAATAACTGGATGAAAAAAAAATTAAAACATTTTAAATATAAAACCAGCGCCACCTATGGCACTCATAATGCCTAAGGTAGCTATTATGTCTAATGCATAATATTATGATGGTTTTGTTTTAAATAAACTTGATTCTAAATGTAAATAAAATTAACGACCAATAATCATTAAATCATCGTAAAATTAAATACTTCATTTGATCCTTCTCACCGTGTCGATGGCGATTTGATCAATGACTTTCCTGGTCTCTTCAGCCGCCTTCTCCATCAGCGGCTTCAGCTCCGCCAGCTCGATCTGCAGCTGCTTCACTTCCACTTCAGTCTGGTTTAACTTGTTCAAACCTGATCAAAATATTTTTTTTTTTGCAATGGTCGTTAAGCCTAGTCGAAGATCTTCGGGTGGCTTAAGAACATTCGACGCTGGGTTGACCTCTATCCCTTCCACCAACCCGTATTGGAGCAGCATGGTGAAGTATGCTCTCCCTCAGCTTTGGCTATGATCAGACAGATCCATGTGTGGGCTGTAGTTGTCTAGGAAGATCTGTTAGTGTCATCCTCACAAATACGCTGTTACTCTTGATTGACTATGATCTATTTATAATCTATATATTATATCTACCTCTCTAACAAGACTCACCAGTTTTAAGAGCATTGGACTCGGTCAGTACCGCCTTCTGTTTCTTCTTGAACATCTCGGCATACGCGCCAAGCATCTCCATGTAAGACATGGGCGTCACATAGTTAAGGCGATTCAACTGCGCCAAGAACTTCGCACTTGCCTCCACCACACTCTGGTGGGCAAAGCAGCACACTGACTGAAACACAAACAACATCACAACTGTATTTTCCCAAAGTGGTAGGCAGAGCTATGTAAAGGTCCCTTAACTGAAAGGACATTATAAACAGATGGTTTATGGACTTTCCGGGGATCAGTTTCGACCAGTTTAGTGTAACGGTTAAGGTTCTGGAGGCGACTTCGAACCTTAAATTCGTGCCTGTGGTGATAGATCACGCGATAAAATATGAATAAAGCAGTCACACGTTCCTTCACACATTATTTTAAGGATAAAAAATAGCAAACGAGTTTACAGCACGACTCGTACGCTGCCGCCCTTGACAATTGTAAACTGAGTTCCAACAAAATTAAGTTCTTTTTAACTCTCTCAGCTCAGGCTAACCATAAAAAAGGCTAACCATCAGTCCCTATTTGAGCTTCTGTCAAAGTCAGTCACAATCGTCATGGGCGGCAGCGGATGGCTGGTGCTGCAAGCTCCTTTGCTATTTAAATTCATTCAAAAAATCAAGCCGTTACCACAGAATAGACTCGACTAGACTCGACTAGAATAGTGGTCCGATACTCACAACCATGGATTCGATGATTTCTTCAGTGGTCTGCAGCTCGGCCATGTTGTGGAAGAAGTGGTCGGCGACCGACTCCAGCGCGGACTTGGGCCACTCGCTGAACCAGTCGATGGTGCAGCAGTTCACCAGCGACGGGAACTGGCGGAGGCGGGCGCGGAATATCTGACAACAATTATATTGGTTTATTAATTCATCGACCAATCAAATCATCCTGAGACTGTGCATTGAATTTTATGTTTAAAGATGTCTACTTCTTTTTTTTTTTTTTTCTCTCTTTATTTAGGTTAACAAACAGAAACACAGTACATTTTAAGTGAAAAAAAAATAAATCTACAAGTATTTTTACACTGCGAACCAACACCGTTAACCACATATTACTAGTAACATAATTTTTATGAAATGAAATTGAAAGTGGATGGACTTATACATAAAGGTATACAAAACAAATTTTTTTATTAATTTCTATGAGAAGGTACCAACACGTTTAAATTATATCTATATATGATATTCTGCACTTAATAGCTTTGCTACATTTATAAACAGAAACATTTGAGCGCATAACTGACTTAGCTACAGAACAAAAGAATACGAATACTACTATTGACGATCTAACCCAGAAAATAAAACACCTAGAACTAGAATGCAGGCAACTAAAGACTGACATAAAACTTATACAAGAGACACACATCATCACTACTCCTAAACATAAAAGCTTGACTTCAGATAATGACAAAAAATTTGTTATATACGGCCTTGACGAATTTAAACGGGAAAGCGACAATGATCTCTACGGACGAGTAACGAATATTTTTTTCGAAATAATGAATGTGAATTTAGAAGGGTATATTGAAGATCTCTTTAGATTGGGAAAGAAAGGACACCGGAGACCACTGGTGATTGAGCTAATAAGCAAACGAATGGTAAATTATATCCTTAGAAACCGCCGCATATTTGCCGGATCAGGAATAAGGATTTCTGAATTCCTCGACGATGAAAGAATGAAGAAAAGAAAGGCGTTGGAAAATATCTTGAAACAAGCTAGGCGAGATGGGAAGCATGCCATATTTAAAGGAGATAAACTTTTTATTGATAGAAAGGAGTACAACCCAATCCCTACACCAGAAAGTATTCCACAAAAAAGCAGCAGTTCGCTAGATAAAACTAATGATGCAAAAAACCCAGTTTCCCCCACTCCTCCCCCTAAGTATATTAAGCATTCCTTTCGTGAATAACTTCAATATTATGATACAAAATGTTCAAAGTGTAAAAAACAAAATTGACATTTTAGTAAGCCTATTGAGTGAAAAAAATCACCAGGCAATATGCCTTACAGAGACATGGATCTCAGAAGACCAGCGACATTATATGCACATAAATGGTTACGATTTTGCAGCCAGTTTCTGCAGGCGCGACCACAGGGGTGGTGGCGTTGCCATCCTTCTGCCGACGGGAACTCAATACACAACTCGACAAGATCTTATAGACTTATCTGTAGAGTATGTAGTAGAGTGCTGTGCAGTTAATATATCTAATTTGATTTTAATATCTATATACAGACCTGATCGTGAAATAGAACAGTTTTTTAAATTTATAACAAGCTTACTATCAAAAATATCCTTAAATTGTCACCGCATGCATTATATAATAACCGGAGACTTTAATATATGTGCTATGAAAAATAATTATTACTACAAGAAACTCGTAGATGAAATGTTAGAATGTAATCTTCACCAAATTGTTTGTCAGCCTACCAGAGTGACTGAAAGTAGCTCTACTTGCATTGATTTGTTATTCACTAATATAAGAAACTATACCTATACTGTTAAAGACCTTGGACTGTCAGATCACAAATCTATTCTTTTTAATACTGAACTTAACACCAATATACAAACAAATATACCTATACTTGTAAAAAAGAGAATATTTAATAACAAAAATATTCAACTGTTTAAGGAGGCACTTGGACAAATAAATTGGAGTGATTTACTACGATTGAACCAAAGTGTAAATCACAACTACAATATATTCAATGATAAACTACAAGAGCTCCTCGATATCCACATTCCCATTAAAGTTATTAAGATAAAAAATAAAAATAATAATACTTGGTTAACTAAAGGACTGAGAATATCTTGCAAGCATAAAAGAAACTTGAAAATTCTTACTATTCAGGCAAGAAATAAATACCTTAATTATCACGCTAAAATTTACTCTAAAATATTGAAAAAAAGTATTAAAAAATCTAAAAATATTTCTTACACTAATGAGATGAAGTTGTCCATAAATAAAACAAAAACGATGTGGTCAATAATCAATAAAGTTACATCCAAAGCAAGAAAAACTCAGCACAAAAACCTTGTTCTCAAGAACTCAAATCAATGCCCTAATTCAGTAGCCAATACTTTTAATAACTTTTTTGCTTCGGTCGGAACCACTTCTGCGAACGTACCGAGCCGCTCGGGGTGCCCGGTTATGTCCCCCACCGTCAACTCTATGTTCCTAGAACCTGTGTCTGAAACCGAAGTTCGCAAAATAATTAACAGTCTCCGACAGATTGACAGTATTCCTTTAACACTTATTAAAAGTTGTATTATGGAATTGACCTCCCCTCTAACATTTCTGATGAACCAATCCTTTGATGAAGGCGTTTTTCCGGATAGACTTAAAGTGGCCATTATTAAACCTATTTTAAAGAAGGGGTATACGCCAGATGATCCAAGTAGTTATCGTCCCATTGCATTACTCCCAGTGATATCAAAACTGTATGAAAAGGCAATGACAAATCGAATTTACCATTACCTTGAAAAGTTTCATATTCTAAATAACTACCAATTTGGATTCAGAAAAAAACATTCAACTTCTCTAGCAGTCTACACGTATGTTCAGGAAATTCTATCATACTTAAATGAAAAAAAATATGCTGTAGGAATTCTCTTAGACATGTCAAAGGCATATGATAGAGTCGCCCACCCCATTCTACTCCAGAAGCTGTACGGTGTAGGAATTAGAGGCACTGCGCATAAATGGGTTACCTCATATCTAGCAAACCGTAAGCAAATAGTGCAGATAGAGCACCTTGAAAGCCGTACTGGTGAGCTTAAAAGTGTTCAATCTGATATGGTAATCACTAACTCCTCAATTCCCCAAGGAAGTGTTATTGGATGCATTCTATTTCTAATCTACATTAATGACCTACCTAAACTAACAGACTCATTATGTGTTCTATTTGCTGATGACATCTCCCTCTTATTTAAATGTAAAAATATTGACTATCCTAATTCAAAAATAATAACTGACACTTTTTGTAAAATAAAACAATGGCTTAGTGACCATACCTAACTTAGAAATTAATAACAACAAAACAAAAATAATGCAATTTAAACCCCATAAAAAACAAGAACTTAATATGTCTTCAATTACAGCTAAACTAAATATAAAAGAGACAAATAGTTTTAAACTGCTAGGAACAACAATCGATAGTCACCTAACATGGAAACATCACGTAGAAGAAGTTAAATCCAAGTTATCAAGATTTATATACGCAATAAAAATAATCAAAGAAAACACAAACACTCAGTGTGCTCTGTCTGCATACCACGCATATGCCTGCTCCTGGCTTCGCTACGCAGTAATCATGTGGGGACAAAGTACTGATGCAAGCGCACTATTCATAAAGCAGAAAAAAATCATGCGAATCCTCTACAGAATCCGACCAAGAGACTCTTGTCGACCCTACTTTATAAAAGAAAAAATTCTCACTTTTCCTTGTATTTGTATACTAGAGTCTGCTATGTTTATTCGTCTACATCCTGAGTACTACGAATATATTAAAAGCGCCCGCCGAAACACCAAAATACAACTCCCAGCCCAGCCCCGTTTAAAAATGTTTCAAGATAGCCCCTTGTACAGAATGATTACAATCTATAACAAAATACCTCTGTGGATAAAACAACAAGAAACTCATTCGGCATTTTAAAGAAACCTCAAGGCTTTACTATTAAATGAAGGATATTATTCCATAAAAGAGTTTTTAGAAGACAAAAATCCTGGTAAATTGGCTATAAGATAAACATAATTCATAACCCTTAACTAATACACTCTAATTAATTGACATTCACGATTCTGACATTTATTGATTATTTGTTTATTATTATTATTGATTATTTAGTTATGGCTACGCCTCTACCATCCTGTCTAGACTAAGAATGCAACAGAATGCAAGCTCCGCGGTTTGTGCCCGCCCGGTGAGCCATGTACTAGTTTTAAGCTTCAGTAATAAATTGCCTCCAAATCGGTAATGACCTACTCGTAGTTTTAATTTTTACTCCTTAAATTCAAGTAATTAATATAAAAATACTCCACACACGCTCCGAAACCAAAAGTGGCGCAGCCGGCGCGGATTTTCCTCTTGAAATCCGTAGTTTTCGCGTTTTTCCGCCGTCAAAATCCGATCCGGAAAATTATACGTAAATTCTACGAAGACAAAGAAAATCCGTCGAACCAAATAAATATTCTTTTGTGACATCTGAGTGTGGAGAAGCCGAGTATGGGAGTAGCGGTCGGTTGGTGAGTAAAACTTTTCGCCAATCCTTTGTTCCTGATCCTCCTGTATTTTTCATAATTTTATACGAATTACTTGATTGTTAGTTTTGAGATAGAAACTCGCTCATTCTAACATTGTTTAGTCTGATACCTCCGTATGAAATTATATGGTCTTATCTCTATTTTAATTCATAGAATATATCACAGAGTAATTTTATGTTAGAGAGTTCACATTTTTGTATTAAATTTTATACTTAAATAATTTGTTGAACGAAATAAAATATGTATATCATTGATCTATAAATCGATCATAAAATTATACATGTAATGTGGTAATTGTGAAGATAAAATACTTATAATTTTTATACGAATAATTTTATAACTTTTACAAATTTTATTCATAGTTTTTCAGTGTTCCTTAATTACTGCTTTACTTTTACTGTGTGTGTTTTATAGTGTTATATGTATCTTTAAGGAAAATTGTTTTATGTTAAGTGCTAGTTGCTTCCTCTGAACATTTATTACTCTTTCATCATGACAACTACGACCATAGAGACCACGACAGTCAATCTAATACCAAAAGAAATTACAGATTTAATTCCTATGTTTAACGGTAATAAAAGACATTTAAGTTTATACGTGAGACAATGTGAATATGTGGTCCAGCGGTATAAAGGAAGTGTAGAACAAAATCTTTACGTCTTTAATGTTTTGACTAGTAGATTAAAAGAGGATGCAGCTGCGCTCTTATCGGAGAGAGAAGATGTTGTTACATGGTCCGCATTAAAGAATTTGCTAATTCAGCATTTTGGAGACCCACGTA
Source organism: Carterocephalus palaemon (assembly GCA_944567765.1). Lineage (NCBI taxonomy): Eukaryota > Metazoa > Arthropoda > Insecta > Lepidoptera > Hesperiidae > Carterocephalus > Carterocephalus palaemon. The sequence continues at coordinate 10,371,415 of OX155658.1, forward strand.
GTGAAGCTTGTATTAATATTGAATTAGAATCATTAAAAATTAATTCAGGTGAAAGCTTTTTAGATTTTTGCAATAGAATCCAAGGTGTTCGATCGCTGTTAATGTCGAAAGTGAATTTAATTGAAAATACCGAATTAAAACGCGCGAAGTCGATTATTTATGATAATACGGCTCTAAATGTATTTTTGTACAACCTTCCTGAAAATATGGTGCGCATCGTTAGGCTTAAGTCACCCACCACTTTGGAATCTGCGTTAAGTATCGTACTCGAAGAAGTCAATTTCCTAAATCAGTACAATACGCGCAATCGTATTCATGATAATGTTCAAAGGTCTGGTTCGAATTCAAACCCATTAACACAGTCTTCGGAGTACAAGGCCGCTTTACCCACTAATACTAAATTTAATTTTAATAATCCCCAAAATACACAAATTAAGATGCCTCAACTTCCGTTTCAACCAATAAAGCCAATATTCGGCTATCGGCCTCAGTTAGGTTATAGGCCACCCCAACAATTTGGCTATAGGCCACCTCAACAATTTGGCTATAGGCCACATCAACAATTTGGCTATAGGACACCCCAACAAGGTTTTAGATTGAATGAGTTGACCATGAGCAATTACGAAGATTATCCATATTATGACGAACACTACTATTTTGACAATGAATTCTCAAATGATCTTGACTATTGGTATGATGTTAACTACACTGAGCACCACCCTAATGTATCTTATAACGAATCGGGATTAATAAATGAAAATCAGGAAGTGGATTTTCGGGAAATAGCCCCACCACTCACACAAGAAATCTTAGAACTAAACTGTGATCGCAATTTAAAACTTCCTTACATTTATTTGGAAGAAATTGACGCAAAAATGATGATTGACACAGGTAGCATGAGATCATTTATTAGTCCTCGAAAGGCTTATGAGTATTTTAGTGAATTTATTAGAAAGGAACAATTTCAAGTAATAAGCACCCATGCCTCTAGTAGACACGACGAAGTTATGGAAATTCCTCTCTTACCTAGTTTTGTAAGTGACAATTGGCACAAATTCTATTTGTACGACGTTGATTCACGTTACGACGGACTTATTGGTAATGATCTTTTACAACAATTAGACGCTGTTATTGATTTAAAAGAACAATTATTAATAACTAGCACTACATGTATTCCAATAATTAATAATAATTTAAATTATATAATCGATTTACCGTCACGCTCTGAGCGAAGAGTTAAGATACCCATCGACCAATATTCAGGCGACGCTATTCTTGACTTTCAAGAATTTGAAAATGGCCTGCGTATGCCTAGTGCTATTGTTAATTGTGTAAATGGATATGCCTATACAATGATTCAAAATAATTCAAACCATCCAAAACAACTCATCATTAAAAATCCTTTTCAGGTGACTAGACACGACATGAATTCTGAATACAATATAAATTTTGTTTCGAATGATACTGAGACTAATAAATTACTAGAAGACAATTTAAATAAACTCAGACTAGAACATACCAATGACGAAGAACGCGAAAAACTTTACAGACTTTGCAAAGAATACAAAGACATTTTTTACTGTGACCAAATACCTTTAACTTTTACTAATACGGTCAAACATCACATACGGACTAAGCACGAAGACCCTATATATGTAAAGCCTTACAGACAAGCTCCATTTGTACAAAATGAAATTAACAGACAAGTTGACAAATTATTGAAGGACAATGTAATACAAGAATCATATTCACCTTGGAATGCCCCCGTTCATTTAGTACCAAAAAAAATGGATGCATCTGGTGAGGCCAAATACAGGATGGTAATTGACTACCGACGACTTAACGACATTACCCTTGATGACAAATACCCCCTGCCAAATATAAACGATCTTTTTGACAAGTTAGGAAAAAGCGCATACTTCACTACACTCGACTTGGCAAGCGGGTATCACCAGATTGAAATAGACGAGAGAGACAGACAAAAGACAGCTTTCTCTACGCAACGCGGACATTTTGAATACCTTAGAATGCCATTCGGGTTAAAGACGGCGCCAGCCACGTTCCAACGGACCATGGATAATGTGCTGCGTGGGTTACAAGGATTACACTGCATGGTATATTTAGATGACATTATAATTTATGGGAATAGCCTTGATGAGATGATACAAAATATACGATTAGTTTTTGACAGAATTAGGGCGACTAACATGAAAATTCAACTAGACAAATCGGAGTTTCTACGGAAAGAAGTACTTTACCTTGGACATATAATTACGAAAGATGGACTGAGACCTAATAACGACAAAATTACTGCTGTATTAAATTATCCACTACCTAAAACGACGACTGAGATTAAGAGTTTCCTAGGACTTGTAGGTTACTACCGACGTTTCATCAAAGATTTCGCTAAAATCACCCAACCTCTAACATCCTGTCTAAAAAAACGTAACAAGATTATACTAGACCAGAAATACATTGACGCATTTAACAAATGTAAGGAACTCTTAACGCACGCCCCCCTGTTACAATACCCTGATTATGACAAACCTTTTGTACTAACGACCGATGCGTCAAATGTAGCTTTAGGAGCTGTTTTGTCACAAGGACAAATTGGGAGTGACAAACCCGTAGCATACGCAAGTCGTACCCTTAGCGATACCGAATCTCGTTATAGTACAATTGAACGCGAATTGCTCGCTATTGTCTGGGCAGTCAAACATTTTCGGCCATATTTGTACGGGCGAAAATTCTATATATATACTGACCATCGTCCTTTAGTGTGGCTTCAATCTCTCAAGGACCCCAGTAGTAAGCTTACCCGGTGGAGACTACGTTTGCAAGACTTTGACTTCGAATTAATTTACAAATCTGGAAAGCAAAATACTGTTACGTGTTTGGGTTCGACTGATTTGGAGAGAAAGACCTGCTGACTCAATGAAGACTTTATTGACTAGCACTAACACAAAGCACTAGGTTCAAACACTAAACACTAGGTCCAACACAAAGCACTAGGTCCAAACACTAAACACTAGGTCCAAACACTAAGCACTAACGATGTCCTAGGTCGTAAGCCAAGTCGTAGGTTTCACTTGTATCACTCCGGTATCACTAGTTTTCACTTCGAAGTCGCCTCGAAAGTAGCTCGAACTGAACTGAACTCGCGGCCTTCCCCGCGACTATTTATACGTGCCGTCGCGAGTACTAGAAGATTCCGGAAAAATACCGCGTGTTCCCGATCACGCGAGAATGTAGATCCACTAACGCCATCTAGTATCGAGTCGGGATATCACGTTGTCTGTGCGTTCACTGAGTGGTTCCACCAGCGGCGCTAGATGGCGCTAGCTTCCCTGTGCCTTCGTAACACCACTCCCCTCTTAGCGATGCTCGTCCCGAGCATCGTTGTTACTGCCATGGTAACGCGCCAGACGGTCTATGTGTACCACTTTGAATGCTCCTCTTGGTTGCTTTTGAATCCTATAAGTCACATCATTCAGTCGGGTAACCACTTTGTATGGACCGTCCCACTTGGTCTGCAACTTTGGAGATTTTCCTTTCCGGCGAGTTGGGTTATGCAGCCACACCAGTGACCCTTCCTCGAAGCCGCTCGTGTTCGATTTCCGGTCGAGAAAGCTGTCTTCTCCTTGTCTTTTGGATGAATTTCCGCCAGTATCCAGATTTCAGGTCTAGGGTCGAGAACCATTTCATGCCACTCAAGGTATCCAAAGTGTCGTCGATTCGAGGTAACGGGTAACTGTCCTTCTTAGTGACATCATTGAGACGCCTATAGTCCACACAAAATCTCGTGCTACCATCTTTCTTCTTCACTAATACAACAGGTGAGCACCACGGACTTGCAGACGGTTCAATGATCTTATTCTTTCTCATGTCCTCCAAAAGGCCTTCAACTTCTTTTTCCTTTGCAATTGGTATCCGTCTTGCTCGTTGACGAATTGGCCTCTCACTTCCGGTATCTATCCTGTGCTGAACCATCGACGTTCTTCCAAGGTCCCCTTCTTGACTGGAGAAGATATTCGCGTAGCGCTGTAAAAACTTCTTAGCTTTCATGCTCTGCGAATAAGTCAGATTACTCTTGCAGTCATCGAGTAGCTCAGTCACTAATCCGTAGTTGTTGCTGTTTGTTGAGTCTGCGCCTGTCATCGAATTACACTTTTTCATCCAGACAACTTCCTCGCACTTTCCAATGACGTCACCTTCGTTCAAGCAGATCTCGCGATCACCAAGATTCAGAACCCTGACCACAGCATTACTGCTTCCACTAACAAGGGTTCTCGCCGTCATTAGATTTTGCGCCGATGTCTTGGTAGGTGTATCTTCGATCAACACGCACCTGTTTGCCTTTCTCTTTCCAGCTGGCGGCAGTTTCACCAGCACCCGAGCTTCCGCTCGTCTAGGTATAATGACTTTCTTCACACATGCGACTTTCCCGCAGGCGCCTCCAAGAATGAAGATTTCTTCTTCACCACACTTGAAAACTCCGTCAGCGACATTAATTCTGCAGTTGTGTTTCTTCATGAAATCCAAACCCAAGATGCAATCATCCATAATCTCAGCCACGATAACGTTATGAGAGTATGAGGACTCCCCTACATACATCGTGACTGACATTTCTCCCAGGACGGGTATTGGCTGACCGGAGGCAGTAAGAAGCCGACAGTTAATTCTCCTCTTGTGTCCCCTTGCGGCTTTTACCAGATTTGGGTTCACTATTGTTCTAGAGGCTCCTGTGTCTAGAGTCATTTTGCAATCCGTCCCGTTAATAGTCCCCTGAATCACAAGACTATTCCCGCTGCATGCCTGGGAGATAACAGTTATCGGGGCTTCCTCCGCGTCAGCCAGCACTCGCCCCTTAGTCCTGGCTTTTATTCGTTTCCCTGATCCTGGGCAGGGGACGAAGCCCCTTGCTTCTTCAGCTCCTCTATTTGTTCCTCGATCCTTTTCTTCCATGCCATCTGGGTCTCCTTCTGCGGGCAGTTGAGCTGAAGATGGCCCCTCTCGCCACACTTGTAGCACATGGCTCCAAAAGCTTTCTTTGTAGGAGCCTTAACCTCCTTGACTTCCTCAGAGACCTCACGGATCTTATGGGTCTGCCGTATATCATGGCGAACCGCCTCGACCTCCAAGGCATGCGCCAATGCTTCCTTTAGTGAAGTATGGTGACGAAGCCTCACTGCAGCTCTGACCTCCAGGTCTTTTATTCCGTCGACAAATGCTTGAACAATATTCGTGTCCACCATCTTGGTGTCGGCTCCTGGGTGTGCCTTCCTGACTAGTTTTTCAATTTCCAACGCCCATTGTTGTAGTCCTTCTCCTGAGCGTTGGACTCTGTCACGCAGTTGGGCACGGAACACGTGCTCCAGGTGTCGCTCCCCGTATCTGGATTCAAGTGCCTCCATCAGGTCTTTGAACCCATTTCCTGTATGTGCTTCCAGGACCGACAAAGCTTGCCCTCTGAGCGCAACAGTGAGAGCGGTCAGGCATTGTTCTTCCGTCCATCCGTTGGCAGTAGCGACAGTCTGGAATTGCTGACGATAAGCGTTCCAAGAAGTAGTGCCGTCGTATGGTGGCACTTTCACTCTTGGTCCTTGCGCCACTACGGTAGTTCCACTAGACATCGCAACTCCCGTGGTTTCAAGGCGCACTACTTTCTTCTGTAATTCAGTGAGGCCGGTTTTCACATTTTCCACATCCAATCCCAACCCGGTAACTCGTTCCTCCACTACGTCGACATCTTTCCGAAGCTTAATCACCGTGCCACTAACATCATTTATAGCCCCAAGCACTTTTTCTTGGAGGTCTCTTTGTTGCTCTTGTAAAGCGCCGAACTTGTGTTCTTGTGTTTCCTTCATTTCCCGAATCAATACGAACAAACTTCCTAATTGAAGAGACACTTGAGGGGCTGTAGAAGCTTCGGTGCCACTGGTGGGCGTGGCCTGTCTGGTAGGCGTGGCAAGGTGGGCGGGGCTAGTGGGCGGGGCTTGGCCCACAGTGGGCGGAGCTTGGTCCCCAGTTGTGGCCTCCGCAGCTCGTTGTGCCCTTGTCCTGACGCCCTCCTGTAAGTCCTCTCTCGGAGTCAATGGCATCTCCAAATCTCACTTCCGACACCAGTTGTTACGTGTTTGGGTTCGACTGATTTGGAGAGAAAGACCTGCTGACTCAATGAAGACTTTATTGACTAGCACTAACACAAAGCACTAGGTTCAAACACTAAACACTAGGTCCAACACAAAGCACTAGGTCCAAACACTAAACACTAGGTCCAAACACTAAGCACTAACGATGTCCTAGGTCGTAAGCCAAGTCGTAGGTTTCACTTGTATCACTCCGGTATCACTAGTTTTCACTTCGAAGTCGCCTCGAAAGTAGCTCGAACTGAACTGAACTCGCGGCCTTCCCCGCGACTATTTATACGTGCCGTCGCGAGTACTAGAAGATTCCGGAAAAATACCGCGTGTTCCCGATCACGCGAGAATGTAGATCCACTAACGCCATCTAGTATCGAGTCGGGATATCACGTTGTCTGTGCGTTCACTGAGTGGTTCCACCAGCGGCGCTAGATGGCGCTAGCTTCCCTGTGCCTTCGTAACAATACTAATGTCGACGCTCTGTCGAGGATAAAAATTAACGCTTTAGATTCAGACAGTGAAAACCCATCCTTAGCAGTTAACGTTGATGAAAATGAAAGAAATCTTAGGAAGCACCGAAATACTTTAATTACAGACACAGAAAAGAACCACAGCGATACATCAACGGCAACAATATCAGACTTAAGTCGAACAGCGACAGCTAGCTCTATAGAATTTAATGATGAAAACATTAATGAATATCCTGTACAGTCTGAATCTAGTAAGGTAGATACGATTCATTCAGCTGTTGACGAAGAGTCAACTGGTATACCAATTTTACACGAGGCTATAGACACAAAGCCAAATCAAATTTTAGTTTTTTCATGGTTGAAGAATACAACACAAGTAAAACAGATCTCGCGTGACAAACAAAAGGTGTTAGAAGTTTTCTTACCAACAGATAATCCAGAATTAGTGAAAGAGTTCTTAAAACAATATATAAAGCCAAAAATTAAATATTTTATTTATTTCCAAGATCCGGAACATCGTAGATTATTTAGTAATGTAATAATCCAAATTTTTATGAAAGGTACGATTAGCCTATATGAATGCACACAACGAGTAATTTATGTAGAAAATTAAGAAGAACAGAGAAATCTAATAAATAAGCATCATGAAGGAAAGACATGCCATCGTGGCATCAAAGAGACTTTAGTTAGGCTTCGTAGAAATTATTATTGGGATAGAATGCATGAAACAGTCACTGCAGTCATTAATAGTTGCGAAGCATGCCGAAAAATGAAATATGACAGGAGACCCATAAAACCTGTTTTACAATTGACACAAACCCAGAATGCCCCATTTCAAGAATTATTCATCGATCTTTTTAGCATTGAAGGTAAAACTTATCTAACTCTTATTGACGCATTTAGCAAGCTCGGACAGGCTATAGAAATTCAAGGTAAATCATCTCCCGAAGTTATCCGTGCTTTGATGAAATATTTTTCATACTACGGTATTCCTAAAAAGATTAGTGCTGACTCTGGTACCGAATTCAACAATGAATTAATGAAAGAATTCTTGAGTTTACATAAAATCGAAATTCACATGGGCACACCCAACAACCCTAATTCAATGGGTTTAATAGAACGCTTTCATTCAACAATCATAGAAATATATAGATTAGCCAAATATGAAAGACGATGTACCGATGCGGCATCTGTCATGACATACTCTATTATGGCATATAACCATTCAATTCATTCTGTTACCGAACTTACCCCGTTTGAAGTTGTTTTCGGTCATACCGATACAAGTAGCCCGTATTGCATAGAATTAGAAAAACAATATTTTCAGCAAATGGTTAGGGACCATGCAAAGCGAATTAAGGTTTTGTATAAGCATTTGGCAGACAAAATGATAGCTATAAAGGATAAGAATAGGGAAAGGAGAGGTGGTGAAAATGATATTGAGTTTCAGGAAGGACAAATAATTTTCGCCAAGGATGTTAACAAGCGTAAAAGTAAAGATAAACCAAGATATGTAGAAGCAATAATTACGGGTCAAGCTGAAAGAAACGTTTTACCTATACAAGTAGGTGAGAGACATACAAAAATACCTATTAAAAACGTAAAACGCCCTCCGCAGGTAGTGCAGCGTCCTGTTGGTAGCGATACCATCGCTAGCTCTGCATCTGCAGACACTTGAATATAATCCAGGTGTGCAAACTGATCCCTGGACTATAGTCAAGGTCATAAACTTAGAATCGATCCATTGGGTTCTGTTATAAAAATGGTTACTGGTAATTTAGACCACGATGATGCCGTTCAATATTACTAACTTATTTCTAAATTGACTCATAATCAAATTATTACATACTCCAAAAAAAATTTACCCTAGTCTCCAAAATGTTTGATAGTATTATAAATATAACTGACAATAAATCAGAATATTGTTAATTTTCATAATCGCCTAACTAAGATTGATAAGCAGCTTTCGTACTAAGTATATTTATTAGACTAAGTGAAATCGAAACAGCATTAGTTTTAAGTAAGGTGTCTGTAGTACATTAATCAATTGTGAACTCTACAAAATTATTGTATCATTTAGAATTAATTTCTAAATCTGAAAACTTAGTGTATCCACCAATAGAAACAAATTTGTTAAAAATAGAGGAGACCATAAAATATGTGTAAATCATTTATAAAAAATAATCAAATAACATTTATAATAGAAATACCACTTACTGATAATTATACGTACAACTATTTTAAAATTTATTCATTAACAATTTTTAATGAAGCTAAAAATAAATCCTTTGCTATAATCCCTAAATATCCTTACCTATTGGCGAGAGGAATGAAATACTTACCGATTTTAAAACCATCCGTCCACATTCTGCTGGCGATCAGTTCCTATGCACTGCAGATAACCAAGCCTTATATTATGAACCGACCTGCGTAGAGAAGCTTATGAAGTTTGACGATGACCATACCCCCTGCGTCCACCACAGTCCAAATTGAGAACGTCAGGGTCCAGCAAGTTAACGCAGAGAGCTGGCTCCTCTATAGTAGATGAAGACGACATACTAAGCACTGCGGTTATGACGACGTTATGAAAATACCATTCATCACCTTACCCCAGTTACGCGCGAATGCAAGTTACCCGGTGCAAGTGTACTCAAAATTAATTTAGACGTAAGTGAAATATATAAGTGAAATATATGGCCTTTTCGTTAAAACATAGTGCCGCGATTGAAAGTGTTTGAGTGAATAGAAAGACTATAACTTCAGTGAATTTTTGATTTAGTAATTTTAAGTATTCTCGTGTATTTCGGTTATGTATTATGGCTAAAATCGCCAAAATTGTATTTAGTTTAGGTAATCTGGCTAAAATCGACAAAATTGTATTTAGTTTAGTTAATCCGGCTAAAATCGCCAAAATTCTATTTAGATTAGGTAATCTGGCTAAAATCGCCAAAATGTCTTTTCGTTTATGTAATCTGGCTAAAATCGCCTAGATGTTTTTTCGATAAGAAAAATTATCGGAATTGTCCAATCGATCCGATAATTTTCCTCTTAGGGTCAGAGGAGTTATGGCTACGCCTCTACCATCCTGTCTAGACTAAGAATGCAACAGAATGCAAGCTCCGCGGTTTGTGCCCGCCCGGTGAGCCATGTACTAGTTTTAAGCTTCAGTAATAAATTGCCTCCAAATCGGTAATGACCTACTCGTAGTTTTAATTTTTACTCCTTAAATTCAAGTAATTAATATAAAAATACTCCACACACGCTCCGAAACCAAAAGTATTTTGACATTATTTTATTGACTTGTATTTTCCTATAACTTGACATTTGTTATTAATTATTGACATTTAAATATGATATTGAATAATGCTAATATAAGTTATTTTTAGAAATTGCTATATTAATTATAAATGACCTAATGTATAAATAACATAGAATGTAAATAATTAAGATGTATGATGATGTTTGTTGAAGTATGAAATTAAAATGTACTCGATACTTGAAATTGGACCTCGCATCATAATGCTACACCCTTTCAAGGGTATACATAATAGCTTTCTGTGACATATATTATGTAATGTGCATTTTAGCAAATAAATAAACAAATAAATAATATTTGTTTTTTGAAAAATCTGGGATGAGTATCAATAAAGTCAACATTATTATAATTATCATTATAACAACGCACTAATTGATGTAAAGGTGAACGTTTCCCAGCATTAGTGCGACATTTAGTTGTAGCAAAAATAGGTTTAGATATACGCATATTTGTCGCACGTGGAACTCTGTAATACACTTTATTAATAAGAGGTATGCAGTCATATTTACCGTGACAAATATCATGAAGAAGCAAGGCCATGAGCTGAAGGCGTCTTGTTTTAAGCGTCTGAATATTATAATTTTTAAGAAGACTGTCATATGAACGATAAAATTTAGAGAACTTGTAATTTACACGTCTTAAGTATCTCTTTTGTACTGATTCAAGTGATTCTATATACTTTTGATAATATGGATTCCATACAGATACAGCATATTCTAATTGAGATCGTATAAGACACTTATAAATATAAATGAAAGTGGATGGTTGGGTAAACTCCAAACAAGTACGCATTACAAAACCATACATTTTAAAGGCTCTATTAATAATATTATCTATGTGTATATCTAAATGCATCTTGGAGTCTAAAGTTACGCCAAGATCTTTTATGCTCTCGGCCGAGGCTAAGTCTGTACCGCAGAGTTTGTACTGAAATTTACTAACTACATTTTTTTTCGTGAATCTTATCACCTTACACTTATTTAACGCTAAACTCAATTTGTTTTGTTCACAATATGCAGAAAAACGATCAAGATCTTCTTGAATTTTAATATGGTCATTAGTATATTTGATAGTATGATAAATTTTTAAGTCATCTGCATATAGAAGTATATTACAATGTCGGAAACATGTATTTATATCATTTATGAATAAAATAAATAATAAGGGCCCCAAAATCGAGCCTTGTGGGACGCCAGAAGTTACAGGAACGAAAGCCGATTCAAAACCATTAACGACAACCTTTTGCGTGCGATTTGACATATAAGATTTAAACCAACGCCATAGATTACCACGAATTCCATTGTAAGCTAGCTTAATTAACAAAATTTTATGGTCAACTCGGTCAAAGGCCTTTCGAAAATCTGTATATATACTGTCTGTCTGAATGTTAGCATCTAGCGCTTCAAAAATATAGGTTGTATATATTAGAAGATTGGTAGTAGTAGAACGTTTTTGAACAAAACCGTGCTGCTGTTCAATTATTTTACTATGTAGTAATGGATAAATACTTTTATGCACAAGGCGCTCAAAAAGTTTTGAAAGAGTTGGTAATATTGAGATCGGGCGATAATTTTCAATATCCTTCTTTAAGCCTCCTTTATACACTGGAACAATCCGAGCTGATTTCCAAATGGAAGGAAAGAAATCTTACATATTTTATCTTACATATTTTGTTGTCCATTACATCCTAACAACATTGTAAGCATCCTAGTTATCAAAGATTACAAATATCTAAGCACTTACCTTACAGAAGACCTTTGCAGTTCTTTTAAACAGCCTAACGCCTAAACGCCTCACTATTAGTTCATGAATAGGGAGTCAGTACAAGGTGAAACTGACCTCACTTCACCGAGAGAACTCATCACAATCACGAAATGCGGCTGCACACGTGCGGTTGTTAGCACGCGACCAAGTTCATGTTTTAATTGCGGCATGGTTTCTGTATGGAAACCAAGTCAGTCTACATTTCTTTTACATGAGAATCTCCTCACAAATAGGAATCTCCTCACAAATAGGACTCACCTCGCCGATCGGACTCATCACAATGACCACGAGCAGGTTACTGCGCACGCGGCGCTGGTAGCACGGAACAGATTCTTTTGTTCACAGCGAAGTTCTGCTCCATCACCGCAGAAGATCTTGTCGAGGTCCTCCGCCCCGTAGATATGGGGCACGTTTAGATGCGACTCACCTCGCCGACCGGACTCATCACAATGACCACGTGCAGGTTACTGCGCACGCGGCAACGGTAGCACGCGAACAGATTCCTCTTGTTCACAGCGAAGTTCTGCTCCATCACCGCACCAGATCTTGTCGAGGTCCTCCGCCCCGTAGATGTGGGGCAAGTTTAGATGCGACTCACCTCGCCGACCGGACTCATCACAATGACCACGTGCAGGTTGCTGCGCACGCGCCGCTGGTAGCACGCGAACAAGTTGGTCTTGGTCGCGGCGAGGTTCTGCTCCATCACCGCGTGGCGCACCGACATGAAGATCTTGTCGAGGTCCTCCGCCTCGTAGATGTTCGGCACGTCGCCGGAGCTCAGGATGTTGTTCAGGTCCTCGAGGAATGACTCCATTTTTATCTGGGTGACGGGGATAATATTGTGAGGTTGTGTTATGTAGTTCATATTTATTGTTGGTAAAAAAAAAGTCGTGTCGTTGAGGTATTCCCTAAAAAGCATTCACTACATTCAGCGGTACTTTCTGAGCCCTTATTTCACCTATTGATCAAGTCACAAGTTAAGAGCATTCCATTACATTAGCACTGGGCTTAAATAAAAAATAAAAAGCATTCAGTAAAAAGTTTGCTTTCTTATACGCAATGAGCACCTCCTAATGATCGTTACTTATTTGTAACACTCTGTGAATAATTTGTGGCAATGTTGTGACTAAAATAAAATACGTATCTACTTATACATTTGTTTGTAATGTTTTCACACAAAAACTGCTGGACCAATTCAAAAATTCTTTCACCATTAGAAAGCTGCATCTGCACTGATATAGACTATATAATATTACTAGGTGTAAACGAAACTATTGTTGTCTAATTCCACGCGAGCGAAGCTGCGGGCGTCCCCTAGTATTTACTACAGAGGAAGGTCTGGTCGTCGTAGCCGCGACTGCTAAGCTAGAAGTCATGGCTTCCATTCCCGGTTCGGGCAAAAACTATAGGGTTTTTCTAACTAGAAATGCCCGGAAGCAGCTCAGAGTCAGAATGTTCCCTGTGTTGGTGATTTTTAAATCCTTCAATGAAGCTATTATCTCCTAAAATCGCAGAATGCATGCTCATTTTATGTACCTACAGGTGTACTACGCAACGTTTTCAATTAGTAATTTTTTATCATCATAAAGAAAACACTGTTAGAAGAAATCGACACTTCAATGAAGCTCGACACCTATAATTTCCTAAAATCGCAGAATGCAGGCTCATTATATGTACAGGTGTACTTCACAACGTTTTCATTTAGTGATTTATTTTCATCGTAAAGAAAATACTGTTAGAAGAAATCGACACTGTACGGCGCGGGAATTCAGTTCGTCACCAATCAATGATTCCGGTTCTTTGTAAACGCGTACGACTGGAACTAACGACCAAATCGAGTCCACTTGAACGAGTTGAAACGACATGAGGCTAAGGTTGAAAAGGAGAACAGAGTGGTAATTTAGTGACCTGTCATACAACACAAGAAATTTCTAGGAGATTTGTTCGGATTCCTCAACAAGTTATAGGCTAGGTGTTGTGTAATTGAACGCAGCCCTAATCTATACTTTATCTTCATTTATTTATCTGTGTCACCGTTATCCGGTTCTGGCTTGACACATATTTATTCCCTCCTTTTACTTTTATCTCGTGAATTAGATTAATCAGTTTGTGAATAAATTAAATTTATTTAACAGAATCAGTTGTATAATTTCACCAAAAATTCCGAACCACAGCAGAAATTCCTTCACTAAGCCAGCATGGCACGTCCCTGTAGCTCGGGACCAGAATAGTGCTACGGTAGTCCCTGCCTGTCGTAAGAAGGGAACTTCCGAGGTTGAGGGCGGTGAGACAGGTGAATTTTTACTGAGCTGTGACGTCATCCGCTCTGATTGGCGTTTCAGTTAATATGACCGATTACTGTATTTTATACTTTTATTTTAATAAAAATCTTATTAATCTCAATGTTTTTATTGAAGCTGTCAATTTTTTAGGAATTAGGTATTCAACATACTTGTTCCGCTCAAACCATTTATTCTTTATTTTTTTAATACTGTCATCATGCCTATTACCTGCAATCCTCACTAGGCCAGCGTGGTAGATTAATGCCTAACACCTCCCATTGACGGAGGATATCGAGTGCAAATATATGACAAAATGGACAAAGTGAGTGGAGGTGACGGTAGCTGTGTCCCTGTCTCCGTCACCTGAGCATCGGAGAAGAGGAACACTATCCCGCGGTTCTCGGCGCCCGCCTTCATCATGGTCTGCTTGAGGTCGTCGCGCCACTCCGACTGCCCGTACTATTCTGGTCCCGAACCTCGCATTCCCAGAGAAGTGCAAGAGAGAAGATATCAAGTGCAAATATGTGACAAACTGGACAAAGTGAGTGGAGGTGACGGTAGCTGTGTCCCTGTCCCCGTCACCTGAGCATCGGAGAAGAGGAACACTATCCCGCGGTTCTCGGCGCCCGCCTTCATCATGGTCTGCTTGAGGTCGTCGCGCCACTCCGACTGCCCGTACTATTCTGGTCCCGAACCTCCCATTCCCAGAGAAGTGCAAGAGAGAAGATATCAAGTGCAAGTATGTGACAAACTAGACAAAGTGAGTGGAGGTGACGGTAGCTGTGTCCCTGTCTCCGTCACCTGAGCATCGGAGAAGAGGAACACTATGCCCCGGTTCTCGGCGCCCGCCTTCATCATGGTCTGCTTGAGGTCGTCGCGCCACTCCGACTGCCCGTACTATTCTGGTCCCGAACCTCCCATTCCCAGAGAAGTGCAAGAGAGAAGATATCGATATGTGACAAACTGGACAAAGCGAGTGGAGGTGACGGTAGCTGTGTCCCTGTCACCGTCACCTGAGCATCGGAGAAGAGGAACACTATCCCGCGGTTCTCGGCGCCCGCCTTCATCATGGTCTGCTTGAGGTCGTCGCGCCACTCCGACTGCCCGTACTATTCTGGTCCCGAACCTCCCATTCCCAGAGAAGTGCAAGAGAGAAGATATCGATATGTGACAAACTGGACAAAGCGAGTGGAGGTGACGGTAGCTGTGTCCCTGTCCCCGTCACCTGAGCATCGGAGAAGAGGAACACTATCCCGCGGTTCTCGGCGCCCGCCTTCATCATGGTCTGCTTGAGGTCGTCGCGCCACTCCGACTGCCCGTACTATTCTGGTCCCGAACCTCCCATTCCCAGAGAAGTGCAAGAGAGTAGATATCGAGTGCAAATATATGACAAACTGGACAAAGCGAGTGGAGCTGACGGTAAGCTGTGTCCCTGTCTCCGTCACCTGAGCATCGGAGAAGAGGAACACTATCCCGCGGTTCTCGGCGCCCGCCTTCATCATGGTCTGCTTGAGGTCGTCGCGCCACTCCGACTGCCCGTACTATTCTGGTCCCGAACCTCCCATTCCCACAGAAGTGCAAGAGAGAAGATATCAAGTGCAAATATGTGACAAACTGGACAAAGCGAGTGGAGGTGACGGTAGCTGTGTCCCTGTCTCCGTCACCTGAGCATCGGAGAAGAGGAACACTATCCCCCGGTTCTCGGCGCCCGCCTTCATCATGGTCTGCTTGAGGTCGTCGCGCCACTCCGACTGCCCGTACGCCTTCGTGATCTCGATCTGGATGGAGTGGAGATGACGGTAGCTGTGTCCCTGTCCCCGTCACCTGAGCATCGGAGAAGAGGAACACTATCCCGCGGTTCTCGGCGCCCGCCTTCATCATGGTCTGCTTGAGGTCGTCGCGCCACTCCGACTGCCCGTACTATTCTGGTCCCGAACCTCCCATTCCCAGAGAAGTGCAAGAGAGAAGATATCGAGTGCAAATATGTGACAAACTGGACAAAGTGAGTGGAGGCGACGTTAGCTGTGTCCCTGTCCCCGTCACCTGAGCATCGGAGAAGAGGAACACTATGCCCCGGTTCTCGGCGCCCGCCTTCATCATGGTCTGCTTGAGGTCGTCGCGCCACTCCGACTGCCCGTACGCCTTCGTGATCTCGATCTGGATGCACGTCAGCTCCGCCATGTTGGCCGCCAGGCGCGAGAGGGACTGACGACCTTTGGAGTAAAATATCACATAGGGTTACATCCGTGACAGCTTATATAGAGACAAAGTCAAATAATTAATAATTAATAATTACATACATAGTTGAAGTTACCGACTTAAATCACACGTGAGTAAGCCGGTAACTTCAACAATGAAAATAGACACTCACGAATCGTTCAGTAATAAAATTACATACAATTACAAAAAAAAAGTGTCAATATAAACTTTTTCTATTCTATTCGTCTTCTACTCCCGTATTTTTTATTTATTAACACAGGGCCACAGTACTATTCTATTCGTCTTCTACTCCCGTATTTTTTTTTTTAATTTATTAATGCCGGGCCACAGTCCTACTATTCTATTCGTTTTCTACTCCCGTAATTTTTTATTTTTTATTTATTAATGCCGGGCCACAGTACTATTCTATTCGTCTTCTACTCCCGTATTTTTTATTTATTAACACAGGGCCACAGTACTATTTTATTCGTCTTCTATTCCCATTTTTTTATTTTATTTATTAATGCCGGGCCACAGTACTATCCTATTCGTCTTCTACTCCCGTATTTTTATTTATTAACACAGGGCCACAGTACTATTCTATTGTCTTCTACTCCCGTAATTTTTTTTTATTTAATAATGCCAGGCCACAGTACTATTCTATTCTTCTTCTACTCTAATGGCAAGTTACAGTACCGGAGCCGCCCATCCCCAGCAGCAGCGCGTTGGCCATGGGCTGGCGCATGATGCGCGCCACGCGGCACAGGTGCGCCACCGCGTCCTCGAACAGCACCAGGTCCAGCGGGGCCGTCGACGACAGGTTGTAGTCCTCCAGGTAGTGGGCCAGCACGTCGTCCATCTACGACCGAGTTTTTGAAGTTATACTTCTTTTGGCGCGTTAGGGAAAAATTATAAGAGTAAATTTTTACGATGCGCGCGCACACCGTCACAAAAAACCGACACCATGAAGTTAGCTATAGTCGACATTGTCAAAAAATGGTTTGACATTTAATGTGATATTTAAATAAACTTTATTTAACTAGTTAATGCGTTATAATAAAACTTTCAATGTATCAAATACCTTTTAGGTATCGCCTAGTTTCCACCTCGAAAATTATTTATTTTTAGTTGTTCTTCTTTTGAGAACGTCAATGTCATGGTGATTGAAATAAGACATCGACAGTGCAGCTTGTTCTTGCAAAGAAGTATAACTTCTAACGCGTGTACGTACACACAATTATTTTTTTTAATGGACATTCTCACGCACGGCCATCTGACCGCAAACTAGGCGTGAGCCTGTACTATGGGTGTCAGAGACTGATATTATACTCTTTTGACGGGCTTTTGACAGGCCCGTTGGCGCAATCGGCAGTGACCCTGCCTGTTGCAACAGGGGCGTGGGTTCGAATCCCATCCATCTATCCATCAGCCTTTCAAAGTCCACTGCTTGAATCCCGCTCAGGACAAATATTCGTGTGACGAACACTTGTATTTGTTCTGTGTCTGGATGTTAATATGCATTATCTATTTAAGTATGTATTTAAAAATATCTATGTATACGGCTGCGCAGCGTATTATGAATGACCAGGAGCGTAAACAATGTCCTTTATTAATATATGACCTGTCCTATCCGGCTCGAAGGACCAAAAAAACTGTAGGGGGTACTACAGTTTGGGGATGGGCGAGCCCAAATAAATGAGTACACCCAGCGAGTGCAGTTTTAACACTTATTTGTTATAGTAAAAATGCTTATATGATATGATGAGTATGTGTGAAGCATTAGCACACACACGCTTAAAAGTCGCCACGCGCTAAAGGTGTTTTCTTACTGCACGTGTACGGTTCATTGCCTCGTACATGACCCTTATTGACAGAGACTCGTCATCGTGATGAAAATAATGTAGATACACAATTACCTCTTCCTTGTCAGTAATTTCAATATACTTCCTGTCGTCGGCGCCGATGTCCATGAAATCGCCAAACAGCATCAGCCGCCCGCCGACCACGTCGTCCGACTTCTTACCGAACTCCGTTTTTATCTTTTTATTCAACAGGCTGGAAGTAATTCAACAACAACGTTACTAACTATCTCCAATGTAATTATTATTCCAAACGAGTACTTTACGTACTAATCGTTGAAGTTATCGATATAAATAATGTCTAACCTTTTAAATCAATCATTCCTTACACATACATAACATTGCGCCTATATTTCCCCGAAGGGCCAGGTGTAGGAGCCTAGGGTGAACCCCTAAACAAAACTGGTGAAAATGACTAATAAATTCCAATAAAATTTGGATGGTAGAGATATTCAATGAGAATCTTTCACTTTCACCCTAAACAAAACTGGTGAAAATTATTAATAAATTCCAATAAAATGTGGATGATGGAGATTGATTCAATGAGAATCTATCACTTTCACCCTAAACAAAACCGGTGGAAATGATTAATTAAATTCCAATAAAATTTGGATGGTAGAGATTGATTCAATGAGAATCTTTCACTTTCACCTTAAACAAAACTGGTGAAAATGATTACCTAATAAATTCCAATAAAATACGAATACCTACAGTTACTAAGAGCTTTAAGTCTTTATATCATTTAGCAAGCATTGTTTTTAGTGATCCTCTGGAAAAGTTTTTACACAACACAGGGTATCCTAGAGTGGGGACCACATCTTTTCTTATTGTTCTATTATTAGTAAGTATTTCTGGCCAAAAAGTAATTTGAATTAGTAAATAGCTGAAGATCAGGCTCCATGGCATTATGATCTCATCTTTGAAGAGCTATGCCCAGTAGATGTCTCGGCATCATGTTGTCATCTTTGAAGAGCTATGTGCTATGCTCAGTAGCGGATTTGGGTGATGAAAGTTCTAAGTTCTTATAGTTATTTTATTACGATTAAGTGACATAATCTCAAGAAACTTACTTAACAAACCACTGGCGATCCTCTTTATTGACGAGCCGGTCCTGGTACACGCGCTGATGTTCGTGATACCACAGCCTGATGACGTCATCTTCGTCCTGTTTCAATTGACATTTACTGAGACTCATGGACCAGCAGGAAGGACGAATGAGAAATATGAATAAGGTTAGAAAGAACGTTAAGGTTAAGAAGAAAGATTGAACTAATGTGTTCCGTGGATGGTGAAAAACTATAACTTTGGTGGTATTGGTTCTAGTACTATAACTTTAGTGTATGAAACGATTGATGACAGTTTGTAAGCGACAGAAGTTTGTATAAACACTTAATGGTCTTGGCTTTCTACCAACCTCACAGGTACAATGGCGTAAGTTTTTGAACATACTAATAGGTGATTAGCTATATCAGCTCACGTGTGTTAGACGATAAAGCCATACTATTATATATAAATTTTATTCTCAAAAAAGACATTGTCACTTACAAGAAAACATAAATAACATAAGAAAGAAATATTAAATAGTTCATAATCGCACTTTACAAATGATAAAAAGTATTAAAATGACTAATCAGAATCAAAAGTTGAAGAATCCAGAATCCTGTGACGTAGCGGATATGTCCAGAAGTCATTATGGTTATACTCATTGCTATTGATTGACCCAAAATTACGAATATAAACATCATGATTCCTTTACTTACCACTAATATCAAAAGTATTCTAAATATTATTTTCGTTACCTTAACGGCATTCGGATCCATCATCAGTATTCCCTGGAAGACTTTGCTCAAGTCGCGAAGATTGAAGGTGTAATGGGACTTGGTGGGAGTCGGAAGCAGTTCCTCCACCAGGGAATTGAATATCTCTATGGATCCTTTGAGGAATGGCGCCTCGCGTATTTTCACATTGTTGAAGTTGCGCGTCCAAGAGCTCAGGATTACTTGGAATATGCCGTACTGAAAACAATTTATAGCTGTGACAATATCGACAACTAAGCTGTACCTCTATTGGCTACATCATAAGGGCTGTATTCCTTTAACCAACAAAATGTATTCACCTCTATGGAGAGTACCTACCTCATCAACATTATTGCGTAACCAATCTGGTGGCGCAACCAGAGATGAATTGTAGATTTTAGTGTCCTTCAATGCATCAAGAAAGTCATTAAAGTAGATTTTTCTGATATCAAACATGGAGAAATTAATTTAGGTTTATGATAAAGTTCCATCTTTATTTAGTTTAGTTTATCCATAAGTAGGGGGTATTTTTTACGATTGATTATAGCTAGTTTCCGTTACCTTTTCAAGATAACTTAGCGATAACATGATCGAAATAAAGAGAAAAAGGCGATATTTCTCCTGGAATAAACGAAAGAAATTGCCTCTGTTTCGTTTTCGCGCTGCTCCAACATATTGCTTAAACCATATCAATGTAGGAGTTTGAGTTAAATTGACGCATGAGACGCTTAGTACTCGTAGCTGACTAGCAGCATCAACCACGCTGCTCCAGTACCTTGCTGGCATATTCCATCTCAGTGAAGGAGATATAGTGGAAGTGTCTCATGAGGCGCATGGTGACAGGGTTGCGGCCGCCGCCCGGGGGCCCCATGGCAGCCACGATGCCTACGTCGACCAGGGTACGGAAGTCACCGATGCTCGTGCGGTCATACCAGCCTGGTGAACGAACAAAATCATGTAAGCACATTCCAAGCGGAAGTATTTGGATGGGCGACCGTTTGTGGCAAGTTTCAAGGGCACGTTTATCTTTCAGTCTCAATTGCAAAACCATCGTCAAGCGTTTTTGGAGACATTCAGGTGGATGAAAACATTCGACACTGGGTTGGTCACTAACCCTTCCACCAAACCGTATCGAAGCAGCGTGGTGGAGTATGCTATAGACCTCCCTCAGCTGTGGCTGTGGGAGAGACATGGGCTATAAGTCGTGTGTATAAATCGTACTCGTAGCTTATTCTCCAAGTATCTGACAGAGCCGATGGTACTTCTTTGGCGTGATTAGAAAATAACTAAAATTTCTAAAAAATAGTAATAGATGATGGATGGGTGGATGGATGAATGAATGGATTTACCGGTGGAAATTCCAAAGATTACATACCCGAGAAGCGGTGACAGCCCAGGGGCTATCGAATTCGACTCTCACTCGAGCGGTCCGGGTTTAAATCCAAGCGGCACCAATGACTTTTCTAAGTTATGTGCGATTTAAGAGATTAAATGTCACCTGCTGCAACGGTAAAGGAGACATCGTGAGGAAACCTGAGAGTTCTCCATAACGTTCTCGAAGTCATGTGAAGTCTGCCAATCCGCACTAGGGCTGGACCCGTGCCCAACAGTGGGACAAAGAAAGTGTTGCGGTGGACATACCCGAAAAGTCCATGAACTGCCTCAGCAGCTCTATCGGCGGCTGCGCGCCGTACACCTCGAGCGCGGGCATGTTCAGGTCGTCGATGAAGAACACCTGCCGCTTGGTGGGCGGCGGGCCGAACACGCCGCGCCGCCGCCGCTCCAGCTTGCTGTCTATCACGTCCTTCGAATCACCGATATCAACATACCCGAGAAGTCCATGAACTGCCTCAGCAGCTCTATCGGCGGCTGCGCGCCGTACACCTCGAGCGCGGGCATGTTCAGGTCGTCGATGAAGAACACCTGCCGCTTGGTGGGCGGCGGGCCGAACACGCCGCGCCGCCGCCGCTCCAGCTTGCTGTCTATCACGTCCTTCGAATCACCGATATCAACATACCCGAGAAGTCCATGAACTGCCTCAGCAGCTCTATCGGCGGCTGCGCGCCGTACACCTCGAGCGCGGGCATGTTCAGGTCGTCGATGAAGAACACCTGCCGCTTGGTGGGCGGCGGGCCGAACACGCCGCGCCGCCGCCGCTCCAGCTTGCTGTCTATCACGTCCTTCGAATCACCGATATCAACATACCCGAGAAGTCCATGAACTGCCTCAGCAGCTCTATCGGCGGCTGCGCGCCGTACACCTCGAGCGCGGGCATGTTCAGGTCGTCGATGAAGAACACCTGCCGCTTGGTGGGCGGCGGGCCGAACACGCCGCGCCGCCGCCGCTCCAGCTTGCTGTCTATCACGTCCTTCGAATCACCGATATCAACATACCCGAGAAGTCCATGAACTGCCTCAGCAGCTCTATCGGCGGCTGCGCGCCGTACACCTCGAGCGCGGGCATGTTCAGGTCGTCGATGAAGAACACCTGCCGCTTGGTGGGCGGCGGGCCGAACACGCCGCGCCGCCGCCGCTCCAGCTTGCTGTCTATCACGTCCTTCGAATCACCGATATCAACATACCCGAGAAGTCCATGAACTGCCTCAGCAGCTCTATCGGCGGCTGCGCGCCGTACACCTCGAGCGCGGGCATGTTCAGGTCGTCGATGAAGAACACCTGCCGCTTGGTGGGCGGCGGGCCGAACACGCCGCGCCGCCGCCGCTCCAGCTTGCTGTCTATCACGTCCTTTGAATCACCGATATCGACATCGTCATCATTACGGTAGAGATAACGAACTCGGCCGATCAAATCAAACATAAATAAATGTAAGAGTGCATACACTGATACTTCGGACGTCATCGTACGACGTCGGTACAAACAAAGTTCGGCCGTTGACGTACGAGCATACTTCGGCCGATGACGGATTTGGTGTACGCGTACGGTTAGGCTGGGAATAGATTTCCGATTTTTCTCTCCGATAGTCGGATCCGATAGCCTGATCAGACAATCTGAAGGCACTCGTGCCATACATTTGTTTGAATACTAAATACACATACGATCAGATAGTCGGATCGGTCGTCCGAGTATGTATGGTCCGTGTATGTATTTCCGAATGAAAGGATTTTGGTGGAAGGACATAAATCATCCCAGGGAGGGATTGGGCCTTAATCCACCACACTGGCCTAATAATTGGCAGACTTCACATGCCGTCGGGCACATTTTGAAGACATGCAGGTTCCCCCACGATGTTTCCTTCATCGTTACAGCAGGCGATATTTAATTTCTCGCCCACATGCACTAGCACATCTCGCCTCTTGGATTTGAACCGAAGCACTCGAGTGAGAGGCTAGTTCAATAGCCACTGGGCTGTCACCGCTGTTTCATGTATACTTGGTACTACCTGAGTCTGGTTGGCGGACGTCCTTGCGGAGAAAACGATGAATTCGCAAATGAACTTCTTGTGCAACCCTCGCGACAGCTTCGAGGTGATGGTGACCGTCTTGCCGGTGCCGGTGGGGCCCACGCATACCACGTGGTTGTAGTTTGCCACCTTGAAGCCGAGCAACGCCGCGCTGCGCACGTTGTCTAGCGTCGGCACTTCGATGTCTGTGGGATGCAGAGGGTTATACATCCACCCTGACTGAGAGAGCTCATAGCCGTCCTATTTCTCGCGCTGATCGTTCAAGATCGATTTTATCGAATTTAGTAATAAGGGGCGAAGTCGGTAAGTGGATGTAACGCCTAACTAACAATAGTTAAGCCTTGACGAATGTTATCGAGCTACCTTCGGGTAGCTTGATAGAAGCTAGACTTCGGAAGGATAAAAAACATCAGAAATACAAATTCACATATGACGTCCCAAGAAATATTTCGCTGATAATGATATATTTCCATTTACCGGCAAATTGCCACTCCGGATCCACTTCGTACTCTTCCAAGTTGGCCATCCAGTTGTACCAGTAGGGATTGGCGGGCTCACCGTCATCCGTCAAGTCGGTAAACCCACCATCGTGAAGTCTACAAGTGAAGGAAAATTGTGAGAAGAGATTCAAGGCGGCAAGAGTGGGCAAGTGGGAGCTCCAACCGTCCAGCCTTGCTAACGTTTTTGAAATCTCGTCGCTGGGGGGAAACAAAATAAAAAGAAATATATTTGTACCATATACAGCTTTAACCGAAATTTTGAAGTGATTTACTTTTTGAAATCACCGATCTAAGGGTTAAACATTTTGAAATACATCGTGCAAGTACCATTAGCAACCTGATCTTCATTCCTACTTACGTATAATCATAGACTCTCCCCTCCTTCGGGAACAAGGGCTTGGTGCCATTCTCCTCCATGAGACCGCGAATAAAGTCAGAGAAGACCGCGCGGCCATTGTGGTCGCAGGTCGCGCCCACCGACCAGATCACTGACCATATCACCCAACAGGGTGCAAGCTTAGCTGCAAAACGAAATAAAAGCTTTTGTTTCTTTCTTTCTTTCAAAATAAATTGATTATTTGGAAAGAAATATTGGTTGGTTGAGGACATTCTACTTTATCATGAGCTGGTAATCCAAAATGACAGCACTTGTCATTATAAATGGGGTTGGCTGAAAAACAGCGCTGCGTAGGACATGCAGGCCTATGTCAGCTGAAGCTGAGCCAACTCCTATTGCCCACTCAGCCTATGTATTGTTTTTTCCTACCTGTGATTTTGTATTATAATTATGTGTGGCAATAAAATATCTTTATTATTATTATTATTTATTATTATTATAAATACTTTCTATTCTATACGATACTAACGCATCATAGCCAGGAATGCTGCTCCAGGCGGCGGCCTATCGTCCTTCCCAGTCAGCGGCCGCAGTCGATAGTCCAACAGCTCGAGGAACTTGAGCACGAGCGACGAATCAATGGACACGACGATCTCCGTCAGCTTCGAGCGCACGACTTGCAGGGCGGGGTACAGGTACGTGTTTATGAGACCCGGCAGGATCTTTCGGATGTTGTCTGCGATCTGATGACAGAGTATCGGTTAACGGACCTAAGATATTTTGACGGAAACAGTAATAACGAAAGTGGAGGAAATGGCCTAATTCCAATCCATTCTATATTCTTTAGATTTCGACATAGAAAGAGGACCATGCTACACCCTTCGACTACAGAATAAGTAAATGAATTAGCGTGAAATCGTTGGATTAATTTGGCTTAAGACTAGTCGAAGGGTCATTATTTAGAGGCCACCCAAATGACGCATGTATAGAGATAAACACTAAGCGTTGATCTCTTAAAAATACGGAATTTTCCCAGTCGATTGAGATAATGAGTCGCATTCGAGCGATTAAGTCACGCGAGTGGTTCAAAAGTAGAGCCCCTGGTCCGTGTACTTGTAGATCATCCGCTGCTTGGAAGCCGCTAGTTAGAAGCCGGTATCTGCTTCCGAAACTCTGTTCACTCACCGGAGGCAGGTTGCTCTTCATCCAAGCGTTGACCAGCGGCGGCAGGCCCACGACGCGCGTGTCCAGGTAGACCATGCCGCAGCGGGAGACGGTGGCGGGCGAGGCCACCGCCAGGTCCGCCACCTCGAGCACCATCCGTTCACTCACCGGAGGCAGGTTGCTCTTCATCCAAGCGTTGACCAGCGGCGGCAGGCCCACGACGCGCGTGTCCAGGTAGACCATGCCGCAGCGGGAGACGGTGGCGGGCGAGGCCACCGCCAGGTCCGCCACCTCGAGCACCATCCGTTCACTCACCGGAGGCAGGTTGCTCTTCATCCAAGCGTTGACCAGCGGCGGCAGGCCCACGACGCGCGTGTCCAGGTAGACCATGCCGCAGCGGGAGACGGTGGCGGGCGAGGCCACCGCCAGGTCCGCCACCTCGAGCACCATCCGTTCACTCACCGGAGGCAGGTTGCTCTTCATCCAAGCGTTGACCAGCGGCGGCAGGCCCACGACCCGCGTGTCCAGGTAGACCATGCCGCAGCGGGAGACGGTGGCAGGCGAGGCCACCGCCAGGTCGGCCACCTCGAACACCATCCGCTGGCGGTCCGTCAGCTTCATTATCTCGCCGCTGGATAGGCAGAGCTTCTTATTGTCGTCCAATACCTGCGATAGTGCAAATAGAATGTAGTAGGTACCTACTCTGTCCAACACAAATAGAATGTAGTACACGTAGTATTTTTTTATAGTATAGTATAGACGGGCATACAGATTATTATTATTATTTATTATTTACTCTGTCCAACCCAAATGCAAGGCGCATATTGCTTACCCCAAAGCAAGTCATCTGATAAGACGTATGCTTTGAAAAATTTCGCTGCTGATGAGAGGGACCGCGGTGGCTACGTTGGTTAAAGCACTCCCAGTACCTATGTATAGTGGGTTCGAATCCCACCTGCGCAGCTGCAGTGAATTTTTTCAAGGTTAAATAAAAATCTGAATTTGGAACGTAAAAATAATATATTACAAATAAATGGTTTACCGTATTCATATTCTCAATCCAGACCGCATCGACGGGCCCGTCGAAGATGTACCACCGCTTGTCCATATCCTCCACAGCGATCCCAGCGCGCACCAAGCTCGACAGTATGCCGTCCGTCCTGTTTAGCGAGACAGACAGACACGACGCTTGAGGTCATTAAGGGTAAGTAGCCAAATCTAGCTAGTTCATCTTATACAAAAAACACTCACTTTTTGAAAAAAAATAACGAGTAAGCTTCATGATATTTCCGAGACTGTAATACACGTTTATATTATAGGTACTCGTTAGAAAAAATCGCAAAAATAATATCATATAACAGATTTCATTCGCAGTGCTACATTTTTATTGCCCGTATGTTAAAATCACTGCCAAAACTAAAAATAACTCTCGCATACGAAAATGTTTCTACGAATACGAGTCGTGCCGCTGAAATTCAAAAATCGTGCCGAAATATATTATGTTATACTAGCTGACCCCGCAAACGTTGTTCTGCCATATGAAATGTCAAAGTAACGCTTCAAGTCAATGAACGACGGTTAAAAATAAAAATACTAAAACACTGTTTAAAAAACATTTTCCAGTGGACCAAATTGTGAATCTAAACCATTCTCGAATCCCCTTGAACACACACAAAAAAATTCATCAACATCCATGCAGCCGTTTAGAAGGAGTTCACAGTCATACACACGTACACAAGAAATATATATATTAAGATGTAGCTGCATCTCACCATTCGTGCGTATTCAGATCGAACTCCCCGTACAGCTGCCCCATCGTGATGGACTTGGGGTTCACGACGAACGTGTGCACCGGCGTGAACGGGAACCCGTCCGGGGCCAGCTTCCCCCTGATGGCCGTCAGCGCGTCCCGGAGGAACTCGTAGCACTTTAATGGAGACATCGCATCGTTACTTGCTGTGGAGTTTCCTTACAGAAAATGTTCTCGACTACTGATTATTGTTGTCGTTTTTTTTAAAATAGTTTTTATGCAAACGAACAAGCAGACGGGCCACCTGATGGTAAGTAGTCATCGTTGCCTATGAACATAAGCAACACCCGAGGAGTTGCCAATGCGTCACAGGCCCTGAAGGAGAGCTCTTTTTACGCCTTTTTTGAAGAACCCCATGTCATAGCCTACCGTGAAGACCTCAGAAGGAAGTTCATTCCACAATTGACAAGCGCGCGATAAAAAGGATTGGATTGGAAAAGATCTATTTATTCATAATAAATATATCTATTGATACTTGCGCAAAAACTAAAGAGCCGCCGCTTCACATACAAAGAGCCGTATGTGGCTCGCGAGCCGCCGGTTGCCGACCCCTGGTCTAGATACTTATTAATACTTAATCAAAATGCAGCTAGAACTGACTTTGGTCTTGCCCGCGCCGGCCGGCCCCACCAGCATCAGGCCGTGTCTCACTACCGTGGTCTCGTACAGCTGGATAATTTTGAAGATGAACGCTGAAACATATACGGCTTTCAGACTCCAGAGAAGAAGTGGAGATTGAGGCAAGGAGTGACTGCGACTGTATGGAGTTAAATGGTGTGACGAGTGTTAAGACCAAGCTCAAAACATACAAGCAATAGATAAGGGTACGGATGTGAGTGAAATTGAAGCTATCTATTAAGCATGGCATGATTCACAAGTAGCATGTGAAAATTCATATGAAATACATTTTCATACGTCGCACCTGCTACCGGCCTTGATGAAGTCTGCTAAAAATAGCTCTGCTACTTTTCTGCTACTAATCACAGCGCTATGATTCGCGCACCGCTCATCATTCATTCGGATATCATCGTATTTCACCGAAGACACACGACGCACGTCAGAGAGAGAGAGAGAAAGACGAGGAAGGACGAATTGGTAGGTATTGAAATACCTTGTTTAGCGAAGGCGAGTATTTAAAAATAACCTTTATGCTTAGTTCCCTAAAGTATTAACTTGTTTGCTATGATTTTTAGCAGATCGCAAATTCATATGATTTTTTACGAAATGAATGAGAATATGAAATTAAATTTCATTTGTCGTCAGTTCAGTGCGACTTTCTTTAAGTGCGATACGTCATACTCGTGTTTGTTTTGTTTTCATTTCGATTAAAAGTTATTTAGTGTAAATAAATATAGATTAGTTAGTGTTTAGATTTTGGTTTTAAGTTATTTAGTGTAGGTAAATAAATATAGATTAGATTAGTGTTTAGCTTTAATATGTGTGTGTGTGCAATCCGAATAGGTATTTAAATTTCTTATGTGATTTTTAATTGGTGTAAAATATTTTCATAGATACATAAAGTATTAAGTATCATAATTATTTTTAAATTTTACATTGTCAGTCCCAAGAAAGTTCATTGATTGAATTTTACTGAACATCTAAATCCGGTCTCTTCCACTTGGGTGTTCTTTAATGGGAAAAATTCCATTAATTAAACTCAAATCAGCATAAATTTATAAAAGGAAAACATAAAAATAACATCACTTTGCATGTTCCTGCCGAAAAACCAATTGTCTAACTCATATAACAGCGCCATTGATCATAATTCATTCTTCATTTTTAGTAGCAAACGGTAGCAAGTAGCAAGTGTGGCATTATGAAAAAAATCATTGGCAATGAAAAGTAGCATGTGAATTCATATGAAAAATATTAATAATTTCATGAAATGAAAATGAATTAAAATTAGCAATCATTTCCATGCCTACTATCTATGGGTTGTAGGTAGGTACGAGTACGTAGATGGGTGAGTAGCAAAATTTTAGAGGTGCTTCAGTTCTTTGGAGGGCACGTAAAGAAGAAGAATATAATTTATTTTGCTTAAAACACAGTATTGTACAAAATATTATTAAGTAACGGTAGGTGTAGGTTATTTCAATTTTTAATGCAAAATGGGTCACCAGCCCATGTAGTTTTCAACCGTAACCGTTTGCAAAACAATCATACGCTGCGACACATAGAGCGTCCCACTGCTGGGCACGGGTCTCCCCCACAGATACAGCTGCGGGAGGTCTAAAGCATACTCCACCTTCGGTGGCTTGAGAACATTCCACAATGGATTATCCACTATCCCTCGATCAACCCGCATTGGAGCAGCGTGGTGGAGTTTCCTCTAGAATTCTTATGCTGTGCTTATAGTGCCGTTACCCGTGCCTAAGGTAATGAACATAAACATTCCGTACATCATTATGCTTCAATTCAAGTCACTTACTGTACAAATCGTCGTATCCAGCCTTAAAGAGCATGTTTCGTATCGATTGTTCCATAATACCATAATCCACTACTGGTATCTCCACACGTGGGAATAAATCTGATATGATACCTGAAAACAGGGAAAAATTACGTCGAAGTAAATATTATACTTTATTCATAGCCTTCTAGTTTGCAGTCAGCGGCGACTGTGTTGTTAATTATCTGACGCTTAACCATTGCACTTATGTTTCACTGTTTCGATTCCTTATTTTATTATGGTACATATTATTTATTTATTTTAATATAGCGGTAGATTAACAAAATGTATGACGTTCAATAAGTGTATACAAAATACCATATGATGAAAAATAAATGAATCTGAATCTGAATATTTTTTTACAAAATTACACAAAATATAAGTGAACAAAACAAAAGACAGAAACAGGTGTACAAAGGAACAGCTTATTTCTCTTGGAAATATCTTATTATACAAATTAATACATTCAACTATAGAGATGAAAGACGGTATGGAAATAATTAAGAAATTGAATTGGCCAACGTGGTGGACAAAGGCCTAATCCCTCCCACTCTGAGAGGAGACAGGTGCGCAACAGTGGGACAAGGAAAGGGTTGTGATGATGATGATAGTGATGATCGACTTACCATTGAAGAGCAGAAGATCATCAGCGAGGAACTTGGGCACGTTGACGTCCCGCAAGGCGCGCAGCACGATCTGCCGCTCGTCGCCGTCCGGCATCTGCCGGATCAGGTTCCCGGCGACCAGGATCACCGTCTTCACGGCACGCATGCCGAAGTCATAGTGATCCTGGAAAACATTCCAAAGATTACGACTATCCATCCATCAATCCATCAGCCTTTTGAGGTCCACACCTGGACATCTCTCCCCCACAGACACGGCTGCGGGAAGTCTAGAGCACACTCCACCACGCTGCTCCAATGCGGATTGGTAGAGGGGTTAGTGGCCAACCCAGTGTCGCATGTTCTCAAGCCACCCGAAGGTCTTCGACAAGGCTTAACGACTGTTTCGACGACGGACCGACGGCTTTACGTGCCCTCCGAAGCACGGTAGAGTCCATGAAATTTTGCCACTAGCGGTCACCCATCCACAAACCGACCGCGCCCGTCGTTGCTTAACTCTTTCGATCAGATTCAATCGACGCGAGCCATTGGGCTACGGACGCTAAATCCTACGTAAAGCCTGTCAATACACTGGCATGATACCTGCGAAGAAAGCTGTTCCGAGCTCAGCCTGAACGTAGTTGTTATCTTCCCCGCCAAAATCTTGGCTTCGAAAAATCCGTACGAGAAGAGGGATATCTCAGCGATCAGGGCGTAGTCTGGCACCATCATAGCGATGGGTCTGAATAGAGCTTTCAAGTTATCGGGTAATTCCGTACGTCCTGTTCAAAATAATTTTAATCATCAATCACGAAGATGAACAATTGAATGTAAATAAGGAATGAAAATGACACAAGGTTAAAAGATGAATTAAAAGAACAAACAATGAAACAAACGAAATTCACGCACCCAAAAAGTGAAGTCCACAGATATATGATAAAACATGAATGAAGATTAGAAATCAATGAAAAATATTACTTAAAGGAACTTAAAATTGTAAAACAGGAGAGAACAAGAACGATGTTTTAAATGGTTGCCTCTGTACTAACATAAGTAAGTTTATTAGTTCCTTATATTTCGAAGACAAAGTAGACTAACCGAGAAAATTTAAAAATATCTAGAATATAAAAAGCTTTTTTGCAAGCGTTTTTTGTACACACCAGCATAGCCAGGGTTCATGGTGATGAAAACTGAACACGAAGCCTTCAGCGGCAGCTCGCAGCCTTCAAACATGAACTTCTCCTGCTTAGCAACCTGTGCCTTCTGAATGGTCACCACCTGATAACACATTAAGAAATATTCTATTCACTGTTTCTATCCATCCATCCATCAGCCTTTTTGGGTCCACTGCTGGACATAGGCCTCCCTCAGTCGTCGCCACTCCTCCCGATCCTGCGCCCTCTGAATCCAACGGTTTCCCGCTGTCTTCTTCAGGTCGTCAGTCCACCTCGTCGGGGGGCGGCCGATACTTCGTTTTCCGAGACGCGGTCTCCACTCGAGGACTTTTCTTACCCAACGGTTATCAGTCCGTCGAGCGACGTGGTCTGCCCATTCACTGTTTGGTTCATTTCAAAATCCTTGTATAAAATAGCTGAATTTAATTATTTTACATAATTTGTATTGTATCGTATTATTTGTATTTATGTGAATAGCAATAAATTGATTATTTTCTTATTTTTTAATAACGGAATTGGTGTTACCTGTTGCGCTACAACTGACAACACTTCTATATCAATTCGATTGAATTCATCAAAACATGCCCAAGCACCTGACCTATAGGCAAGATAATGTACCATTATAATTGTTAAATATTGTTAAATTCGCTTTATTGATTTGACGATAAAAAATAAATAAAATCTTATTTTATCTTAATTTTAGAACTTACGCTGCTAATCCTTTAAAGAACTTTCCCATTGCCATGAAATCCAATTGGTCGGAGCAGTTGAACACGACGCACTGGACGGCCAATGCTTTTGCTAAATCCTGAAAAACGAACTTTTTTTTTGCAGAATTTTAACATATTGCATATTCTGTTATGGGAGAGTAAGTTTGTTTCTATAAGCTGGTGATGAAAACAACTTATAAGCGATCCTTATGATGTTCAAAGTTATTTAAAATCCGTTTAGGAGGCGTCGTTTAATGCGCATGCGCAGCTATCACATCCGAATTTCGTTCAGAGCTACACTTTCGAGCCGAACTCTGTACCAGAAATGTACTGAAGTTGTAACTGACAAGGAACACAATATAATAACCTTAGTGGTCTCCGTCTTGCCAGTGCCCGCCGGTCCAGCGGGGGCGCCGCCAAACTTAAGGTGCATCGCACACATGAGCGTGAGGTAGCAGCGATCCGTCAACGGAGTTATCACGAGACGCCCACTAGAAGAACAAGAAACACAATCATTAGATCAGAAACCCTGAATTCAAACAGTTTCAAACCTATGGGTTGCAGATTTTTTAATGCTTGGTTAGACGGCAGTTAGTGGCAAACATCTCTAAACGCTTTTGTGTTATGTTAAGCTGTCAGATCTTGAAGGAGGAATCACCCCAAACATTTCTGAAACTCGGATCAGCAATTTACCCCTACTCCAATACCTTGAGCAGTGGCGTTAAGTCTACTCTATGTCTGCTCTATGTATATATGTCTAGTATTAAGCTTGCTAAATACAAACTATAACACAGAGCAAAAACAACATTATCCAGATCCAGTCTTTAGGAGTAAAGCGGGGTTGTGCAGTTGCGTAACTCACTGCCAACTTTCTTGTTGTCTTGG
Organism: Carterocephalus palaemon; assembly: GCA_944567765.1. Taxonomy (NCBI): domain Eukaryota; kingdom Metazoa; phylum Arthropoda; class Insecta; order Lepidoptera; family Hesperiidae; genus Carterocephalus; species Carterocephalus palaemon. The sequence continues at coordinate 10,404,293 of OX155658.1, forward strand.
CTTTGATTGGTCGCTATAAAGTGAAGATAGGTCGCGTGACCTGTCTTGGCTTCGGCTTCCAATTACCCAACTGGCGGTTTCATATGTGTTATCCCTTTTTTAAACGGCCGACGTGTCGCTAATGCAATTACCTGTTGCCAAGATACTCGTTCTGATATGTGAAGACGGAGTTGAGCGCGCGCACGTCGCAGTAGTTCTGGCTGAACTGCCGGTAGTACGGCGACGTGTCGAGCCTGTTCTCGTCTTGGTATATCTCCGGGGACTCGTCCTCTTCCAACGGGTACATGTCCTTGACGATTTGGTAGTATCTAGGAGGAAATAATTCATAGCTCCTTGTTAGACTCTGAGGTTGCTAAAGAAACATGCGTGATAGTCTAAAGAGATGATCAGGACGGACAACTGGTCAAAGTTCTACAGCTCTACCAATCTATCCGTCAGTATCTGGATGTCAACTACTAATCATAAACCTACTTTGAAACAATGCTAGTCTTAGTCGCCGAACTTGGCCAATGCCAGCTTGTAACCGCAGTAAGTAATTGTAAGATCTGGAAGATAATTCTTGGAAAGGCGCTTCTGTCCATCTCCTGGATATTTCCTACGGTTGCCTTTGACATAGTTTTGGGCAAACTATAGGGGGACATACACAGCTATTTTATCGACCGTTAGAAGGGTGTCCTTGTTAAGACTATTTTATGCAGATAACCTCCAAAGGCTGATAAACGGATTGATAGGTTCGTCTACTTCAGCTTATACTTGCTAAAAATCTCACATTAGAAATCATTAATCAACACCAATTTTTTTTATAGAAAAGATAGCAGTTTTTCTTTTACAAAATTACTTTCAAGAGGTTATTTCAATGGTTGTCTGAAAGAGATTGCTTTTTAGTGATTAGACCGCCATTTTGTACTACCACTCTATTATTTTCTTATTTTTTATATGTACTTGTTGTTTGTTGTACATTTATCCTTTTTGATGTACAATAAGGGAACTTGATTGTCTGTCAATGGGCCTTTAAAGCTGATGGACGGATGAACGGCGTTGTACCTAAGCTGGCAAGTCCACTGGAAGTCGGACACGTTCTTCACGTTCTCGTCGACCAGCGTGCGCGTCACGTCGCGCGCGTGCACCTCGATCACGATGAGCGCGCACAGCACCTCGCGCTGGAAGAACGTCAGCTCCCCCTTCACCAGCGCTCGCAGGCTGTCCAGCTGTGACATTGATATCATTGTCAATCGTCAGAAATAAAGGATAAAAAGCTAGCAGTCACATACGATTTTAAACTAATATTAGCAGCTTCTTCACGCCTACGCAGTCTAGCCGTGAGCACGGGCCATTCAACTGGCTTGAAATATCGGCAAAACTATGAACGATCGTGAGTACCCGTAATATACAAAAACACAACCCATAAACGACCCACTCGTGGTACGGATCTCTTACACAGCCAAGACATAGGGATGCCAAGAGCATTCTCCATCACGCTGCTTCATTGAATTGCCACCTACGGTCACCCATCCACATACTGACATCTATTAATAATAGTAGTCTATGATCGACGCGAGTCATAGGGCTATGATCGGTTCAACTAGATTCTTTCCCAAATATCACAAAATTCCAAGCTCGTCATCGTCCTATGTCGTAAGCTTTCAAATTGTCATCTATAGCGCATCTCACCGTCATCAACATCTCCTCAAAGAACAAGTCGATGCGGTAGTCTATGATGGCCTGCTCGACGTCGGCGGACCACAACATGCCAAGCTCGTCACTTTGCCGCCATCTTCCTATGAAGATCTTCCTAAATGGTAAGTGCAACTTACCGTCATCAGCATCTCCTCAAAGAACATGTCGATGCGGTAGTCTATGATGGCCTGCTCGACGCCGGCGGTCCAGGCGGTCTGCGAGCCCGCGATGACCACCTGCCCCGGCCAGCGCAGCACCCACTGCGCGCGCGGCATCGTCCACAGCTCCGCGTACCCGGCCACCAGCGTGAGCCGGACTGGGGAAACATTACTATTCCTGAAGGCTCATTCACATGGAGAGAGTTTATCGCACGTTTTGTGGCAAGAAGTCGTACATCGTTGGCATTCTATTCGAGGACAATTTTTTTTTTTTTTTATGGATAAAAGATAGCAAACGAGCTTGCAGCACCACCCATCCGCTGCCGCCCATGACAACTGTGACTGACTTTGAACAAGACTCAATTAGGGACTGGGATGGTTAGTCCAATTAGTTGAGAGAGTTAATTAGAACATTAGTTGGTCAGTTCGTTAGTAGGTATGAGGACTGGGGTTTTACAGTTCTATATAAACGGAAATGTTTATAATGAATCGTCGAGAAAAAAGTCGAGTCTATACTCGACTCCCGAGCAATCTCATGCGAGAACTGAATTATCCCATTTACCATAATACCCATATTACCACAGTACGGCAGCATAATTTTTTAGCATACGCATGAAGAATTTCGCCAGTGGTATGCCCCACACACACACACATAGGAAACAACGCAAAATCTATGACCAGAGTACAATTATTTATCTGCGAAATAAATATCTGCCCCGGCTACGATACGAACCATAAGGCATTCAAATTCACAGGCAATTTATATCATCTAGTCAAGCCATCTATTTAAATGAAATCAACGCATTTCTCTCTGTTTAATTTTAAGTGTATTTAAAAAGAACGTCTTACTCGTGTGTCTCATGGTATCTTCGAGTAACAGTAGCCACTGCTCTACATTCGACGACGGATAGAACGTATATTTCAAATCAACTATCTCTCCTTCGCTGGAATGCATCTGAGTTATCTTCAAATCGGGCTCAAATGTCACCTACAATAATCCAACAAGGTAACTTATTTTGTACAGGACGTTACTAAGTTAAAAAGTTAGTTTTTTACTTTGCAAGCTAGCTGGCTACAACCCATAGACGTCCTACTATTGGGAACGGGTCTCCCCCATAGACGCAGCTGCGGGAGATCCATAGCATACTCCACCCAGTAGCAATGTGGCCATCCCAGTGTCGAATGTTTTCAAGCCACTCATCCACAAATCAGCACCGCCCGTCGTTGCTTAACTCTCTCGATTAAATAGAATCGACGCAAGTCAATACAAAGTTAATACTTCTCAGGCCTACCCTAGCAATTGCCTCGAAACATTTCCTAAGATGCGGCTGAACGGCCTTCGGATTGCGAGACTGCGACAGGATCTCTAACAGTTCATCGTCGCTGAGGAAGAAGAATCTCGGGAAGCGGAGCCGTTTCAGCTCCATGTACTCGTTGAGCCCCTTCGCGACCACCGCGAGGAGGTGGCGCGCCTCCACCAGGCTGTCCAACAGCCGGCTGTCTGGACAAGTTATCATGATCTGGAATTAAACAACTTAATATCAATACGTGAAGGAAAAACTTTCTCGACCTCTTTTTACGAAAATCACATTGTTGGCGATGTATGAATTTTAAACGATAAAAGTGTGTATGAATTAGGAGAGCAGAAAGCAAAATGTTACTATGCATTAAATTAATAAAATAAATCATTAGACAGACTAGTAGTGGTTACTGTACTGTATGTCTGGAAGAGATCGCTTTTTAGTGATAAGACCGCCATTGATAAAAACAAAAGAAATTCATAATCTTATAATAATATTTAGGAAAGGTTATTTATACTGTGCCAAAATATTCTAGTTGTCAAGTTTACCGTCCTGAAAAACGGTGGCTTTGTAGGTTATGTTACGAATATTTATTGTAATGTTTATTGAATAAAGGTATGTATATCTATGTCTACCAAACCATAGTTGGCCAAAGAGGTGGACTAAGGCCTAATTCGTTGTTCAGTGGGAGGCTACAAACAGTTCGTGAATCTGAAAGCTACAGGTAAGACAATACTCGCGCAGACTAGCATTAAATCCAATTAAGTTTGAACAATACGAGCACCTTGGGACAAGCTGCTGCCGAAGACATTATCCTCCGCCAAATCCTTTCCATGGTTCCATACTTCTTGGCTTCTAGCGGAAGCTGCCTTGAAATATCTTCCGAAGTAAAGATGGGCTCCAGGTACATCCACTCCCTAAATTAAAACGATCAAATTAATAAACGTGTATTATAAAATAATAAACTCTAGTCATAATAAGTAGTTCAAATAGTATTACTAAGAACAAGCCCATTTATTTAAGGTGAAAATGAATATCTTCTTCGACAGACAAAAGCTCCACAAAAGAAGAACAGTCCTCGAACCTCGACTTGGAAAAAGGAGCACAGGCGGCCCTTTGGCAAGGTGGACGGACGACATGAAGAAGGCAGCGGGAAACCGCTGGATTCAGAAGGCAATGGACCGGTCGGAGTGGCGTCGTTCAGGAGAGGCTACGTCCAGCAGTGGACTACGAAAGACTGAAATGTGTCAAATCTGTTGTAACGAAATTAGGGGTAACGTAATCAATATTTATTATTAGGTTTTTAAATACGCCCTTAACTTGGTGAATATTTATTATTAGTAACTGACTGTACTGAACCACCAAGCCACAACATCCCATAAGTAAAAACCGTAAAAAGCAATTTACCGCAAGGACACAAGCAACGAACTTACTTCTGGCATTCGATCCACTCGTCGACCACCTTTTGCGTGAGGCGGAGCTTGTCGTCCCATTCCTGGATCCGGAGCTCGAAGGCGGCCTTGAAGGGGCTGAAGCCCAGCTGCTGGGTGGCCAGCAAGTGCTCGTCCAGAAGCTGCAGGGTCTCGTCAGCTATCTTCATTATGTAAGTGCCTAAAATATCACAATCAATTTGATGCTTAAATAAGCTTCCTCCGCCAATCCGCATTGGAGCAGCGTGGTGGAGTGCTCTAGACCTCCCACAGATTTGTCCGTGGGGAGACCAGTGCCCAGCAGTGGGACATCTAACGTAGGTAGGCAAAGCTGCTGCTCCAATACGGATTTGTGGAGCGATGCGGATTGGTGGAGAATATCCCTTATTGGTTGAAATATGTCGAAATCACGCATCACAGCCTCATTTCCTATTTCCCTACTTTCTCGTTAGTTTATTATTTGACCAGCTGCGCGTCCGATTTTTACAGGTTTAATCATTTTTAGACATACCGCGTCATCTAGCGCCTACAACATTACACGGAGTCTATTAGTTGCAGCTAGGCTAGCTAGCATACAGTTGATAGGATAATAAAACCCTCTAAGTCATCCAGTAAAATTTAGAGTCAACTTACCCTGAGGATATTCCGTTTGGGAACGAAACACGTGTTGATGGTGGTGCGTATGTCGGTGTGTATTTTCATTGTTGTTTTCTTATGTGGGAGAGAGATGTATATTCACGAAAGTATACATCAATATACATGCTTTGCTCGCGAGTTGTTGTAAAGTAGATTTAAACCACATTAAAACCAAATTTATAGCAATGGATTTCCTCAAAGTAACGCCCGATACAATGAACTAGACAAATGTCGACCTTACCGGTATTCTTATAGGGTGTCATTTCCATGACCTTGGCCGCCCAGTCGTTGAGCATCTTGTCGAGCATCTGCTCGATGACGTACTCCTTGCTGGCCAGCTCGCCGATCTCGGCGATGAGCTCGGCGTGCGCCGCCACGCCCTGCTTCAGGCACATCTGGAATGTCTGCTTCTCGTTCATCGTCACCGTTATACCTGGGAAGACAAGGTGATTTTATTTTATGGTCATCCCGACGTATTCTGTTGACTACTGGATGGTCAGAGGCAATAGAAAATCAAATATGTGATGTGTTGATTTCGTTCTCGGCATTCCAGAAACACGCAAGTTCTTCGATTTCATATGTAAAATCTCACTTACCAGCTCTCTCCATAAATTCATTCCAATGCCGTTCTTTCATGCCGGGGTTTCTGACGGCTTGAATGACTGGTATAAGTGGACGGAATTCGTCGATATCGTCCTAAAATTAAAACAATATTATATGATTTATCTTTTGAGTCGTAAATATTAATATTTTATGTCAAAAGTGGTGAAATAAGATACCCTTATCGTAATCGCCACTTGCTGGACTTTTGGCAAATCGGCAAAAGTACGCACGCACTTCACTATAGTCTTGTAATACTCATTGATAAGCGGTTCTATAGTATCAGCGTCCACATACATTAGGGGATTGTCAAACCAGACTTCCCGAGCTTTGAGGAAATCTATAAGGAAGAAGAATCGTTAATAAATTACGGAAATTGTTGTAATTTTCGTTCAACAAAATCATAACACATCATTCACAAGACACGACTGTTTTAACTGCGCAGAAAAGGAGACTTCACTAAAAAATCTGCAGCTATGATTTTTGCAGTGCCACGGCACAGGTTGAGTAAATATACTCAACCAACCTATTAATAAATAGGTTTGTTTTCTACCATCAAGATGTTGTGCAACCCATAGCTGCATGTTGAAGTTTTTTTTATGTAAGTTTAGATCTCGAGTTATGTTATGGCTCACCAGAAGCTGTGACCCATAAGTTCCTATATGGCTCAAACTCCTTCACCAAACGATTCAGATCAATAAACGGCACAACAGGTTGTCCAAACAGCTTTTGTCTTTGGTTTAAAACGCGGCCCCAGTCTTGGGAATCTTTCATGCCCTTCCAAGCCTTTTTTATGTCGTTAGCAATCTCGTGGACCTAAGAGAAAGTATTATTAAAGTAGATTAAGTTTTTTCATGGTTTTTACCTATCTAAATTGCATTCCTGAGTTAAGGTTATCTGTATCTGTTATCTCAATAATATACGTTAAGAGAAAAAACATTGTACACAAGAATATCTTCAATCCTCTTAAATAGTATCCATCCCTTTTTTGCAATAATGCGCCGAGCAAAATAAAAAACGACATAGTAAAATTGAAGTGCGTAGTAGGATACACGTGGAATTATAATAAATAATAATAAAATTTTATTTCAGACTATAAAAGGTCCATAGATTGGGTTAGTAAAATTCCTAAAACTATGTTAGTTATACTTAATTTTAATTTTTTAATTTTAATGGTTAGTAAAAACAAACTCTTAGCCTATGTTAGTACACTTATAAAAAACTAACTAGGTTACAACAATCTAACGCCTATTTGGGTGCATGTGAACCCCATTCCATGTCCGCCAGATTGGATTATCCAATTTATACACCAACGTGCCCAGAAGGGAGTTGGTACTCAGCATTAGCCGCCTCATCATAGATGCCACGCGCCTGCGGATGACTGCGTAGAAATCATCCACGCACACCTCCGCAAACATGGCTGACGCACTACAATGACGCGGCTTCCCCAAAACTGCCCTTAGCACGTTGTTGTACTGCACTCGAAGGGCTCTGTAGGCCCGCTGCGTATAGTCCGCCCACAGACTGCACGTGTAAAAGGTTTGGCAGTATGCTCTGAAAAGAGTTAATTTAACCTGCTTATTACAACGCGCAAATCTGCGGGCCAACATGTTGCCCCGGACCGACAGTGCCCGCCGCTCCCGCTCCAAGTCCCCGTCATCCTCGAGACGCTCATTAACCACGTGACCCAGGTACTTAAACTCAGCCACCCGTTTCATAGGAGTCCCACACAACTTTACCACGGGGTTGAAAGACGATGGCTTGTTATTTCCCCTGAAAACAAGGAGCTCACTTTTCCTTGAGTTGTACCTGAGTCCATTTTCATGTGCATACTGCTCACAGATCCTCAGTAGCTTACGTAGGCCCCCTACCGAGGGGCTCAGCAGAACCATATCGTCCGCGTAGCTAATATTATTGATGGGGACACCATCTATTGAGCATCCGACCCCTGCTGTGCTGAGCCTCCCGATCAGCTGGTTCATGAACAAGTTGAACAGCCTCGGTGACGAAAGTCCACCCTGCCTCACACCGCAGCGCAGTTTGTAGGAAGCACTCATAGCGTCACCCCACTTGACCACGTTCGACTGATTACTATACCAGTACTGCAGCAATGATATCAGTTCAGGCTTTAGTGTCGTCTCCCTTCTTAGCTTGTGCCATAAGACTTTATAGGAAACGAGATCAAAGGCCTTCGTCAGGTCCAAAAAGCAAGCGTATACCTGCGTCTTCCTATCCGTATAGTAACGGACAGTCTGCTTGAGGCACATTATCGCACTCTCGGTTGATAGGTCAGGTTTGAAACCGAACTGAGCATCATGTATATTGACCGACTTGCTCAACTGTGAATCAAGCAAACTGTCCAGCACTTTTGCCAGAATCGTCGCTAAGGATATAGGCCTGTAGTTGGACCTGTCAGCTGCGTCGCCTGTCCTGTTTTTCGGTATAGGCACAACCACCGTCTTCATCATTGCACCTGGCAAGTAATTATGTCTAATACAGTCATTGTAGAGCAACTGAAGGACTCTAGAAATGTGCGCACCGGCGAATTTCAGATGCTCGACACTCAGGCTATCGTGGCCTGGCGATCTCCCCCGCTTCATACCTTTTATGGCATCGATTACCTCACTCAAAGTGAAGCTCATCGGAGTATCACGAGTATCCACTGTATCCTGAGCATCGATATCAGGTAAACACTCAATTTCTAGAGGCTCAACTTTAAAATGAGTCATAAACATATTTGCAATGTTTTGATTCCCACAAGAACCTCCCACCTCCACAGGAAGACTCGCCTGAGCATTCAGTCTGTTGGTTTGCTGCCAAAATCTACCAAACTGTTTATCCTCATGGGTTGTAGCCAAAATGTCCATCTTAATTTGATCTTCGTGATCCTGGCACCACTTCAGCTTACTTTTAAATTGTCTACGAGACTCATACATTTCATTATAAGTATTCCCACTACTCGGCCTACCAGCTACAATCCAGGACTGATAACACAGGCGAGCCCTCGCATGAAAGGGTCTTACATGTCTATTCCAACCCGTAATATGGCCCCTATTATTTCGGCTTAATGACTTTTTATTAAGACTTAATATCGCACCACTCTGCAATATATCTACAATCTCAGTATACAAATTGTCAATTATTTGCTTATGGTCAGCCCTACTGCATAAGTTGCCATAACAATTTATAAGCTCCCTAGGCTCAACTACCTTGCTTAACCTTTTATTACATATATCAGTATAGACTTTAATCTGGTCACTATCCCTCTGTCCCCAGATTATCTTATTTGTACAACCTTTAGAAGGATTAAAAGAATTGTGTACAGAGCTTAGATCTAAATTCACTTGCAAGGGATAGTGGTCAGACCACGAAACACAGTGATTAATAGCTATACAGTCAATATGGCTCAAAGCCATACTCGTTACTAAGCAATGGTCAAGCCAACGTGAGCAGCCATGTGCATCACTGATATAAGTATAAGCTTCACTATTATTTGACATCATTTCGTAATCAGCACATATCCAATTTTGCTCAATACAAAACTGTTGTAATTCTCTAAAAAATAACTCCCCGGGATGGGCGTTAAAATCTCCTAAAACATACACCATACTGATTGCACAGTCTTCAACAACCGCATTTATTTCGCCCAAACAGTCTGTGAATTCAGGTAGGTTGTCGGTACAGTCAGTGGGCATATAAACAGAGAATATTAAAACCGTGTACTCGCTTGTTTTGCACTTGATAGCACACAATCTCGTATTAATGCACTTCACAACAGATACCGACGAAAAAGCACTCTTACGCCACAGTAACGCTACACCTCCGTAAGGACGACCGCGCAGAACACCTGCACTGGTATCCACAGCCGACGTTCCTGTGCCCATGAAGTCATCATGTACGGAGCCGAGGTAGGCCAGATCATGTGGCAACAACCAAGTTTCCTGCAGCGCTATGACATCCGACGTGACACAGAGACTTCTCACACTGTCCACAGAACGCTTCAATGACTTGCAGTTAAAGCTCACAAGTTTTAATTTTTGTTCATTTAAACCCTCTATAGACTGCTTATGGGATTTGCAGTTAAAACTGCATTGTTTATTTGCAATAGGTGTACTATCCATTCCTTACAATGTTAGATGCCTTCGCAGCATGATCCATTCCAGACCCACCGCGCCGCTGCCAGATGTTCACAAAACGCCTAAATGTAATCCCAGACGGCCACAAATTGTCATCGAGGAATGTTTCTACACTCGCCTTAGAGACGAACACCTTGTTATTATATGATATAAGTAAAAATTATAGCTTGTAGTGACTATTTTGACATGATGTAGGCGACCAGTAATTACTAGTGCCGTTACGCTTTAATTTCCCATAGCTTTCAGCCATCATATTCGTTCCCTTATTAATAAAACTATCTTTTACCAGTCCTCGTAGTCGTAACTTACTTTTGAAAAGTCATTCTGCAATGTGAGCTGCATACACTGCGCGCTAAACATGTCGATTTTGTCAAACAATGTTTGCTCGTCTTGCTGATGTAACTTCCAAAACTTCTCTTGTTCTTCTTCCAAAAAGTCTGTCGTAACAACAACCTAAGTACAAAAGGATACCTTTTATGACGTATTGTAGTAAATCAGTGATTTAAAAAAAACTTTTTTACACACATTAGGCATCATTATCAGTCTTTAGTGGTCCACTGCTGGATATAGGTCTCTCCTAAACTGCACCACTCCGACCCGTCCTTGGCCTTCAGAATCCAACGATTCCCGCTGCTTCGTACTAACTTAAAGCTTCTCTAAATGCCTGACTACCGCACCGGGTCCCGGTCAGTTAAATATTTAGCACTCGGGTCATGGATATTTCGTTGTGTTGTTTTCTGTGTGTGTCCATAACCGTTGCCAGAGGCGACTGTGAAGCGTTTGTTAATAAAATTTAAGTTACAAATATTACCTGTTTAGTTATAGATAATGGCCACCCTATGGCCTCCCAAAGAGCTTTGAAGTCCTCATTTTCTAGCGGCGTGAAAAATACGTCAAGAACTTCATAATCCTGCACATTTGACATAGTATAAGATCCCAGAAAATACTAATTCTCAAGTATAAGTTCTTAAGGATAAGTTTCAAGGTGGCGGATAGTGATAATCCGCATCATCGTTCCCGCTAAGCCACACTCCCATAAGTAACACTGTGAATCAATAGGACCAAATTCCTCTTTGGCACTAGTGTTACACTATTCTACTTTGAGTGAAAGAGGAATGAGATCGTTGTAGCTCTGAACGAAATTCTTAAATTTCGACTTTTCGAGTATTCAAGGTATCGAGCTAAACTTTCGTGACGCTAACTGTACAAGCACCTGTGATAAGTGCTGTCAAATTTATTTATTTTTACAATTGATTCCAAAAACGATTCTTACAGTGTTAACTTTTCTCATGATATCATCTTGGGTCTTCAAAGCGAATGGTATGGACTCCATCCACTCCCTGATCTCGAACACGTGCTCGATGGTGTTCGGCTTCTCGCCGAGTCTCCTCATTATGCTCTTGTACGCCTGGATGACGTCATCCACTACTATGCGCACCTCTTCCATCCACATGGTAAGCAACGCCTTTATTATGTCCGACCGTTTTGTCACTAGCAATTGCTGAAATTATTTGATGAATAATCACTTATCATAACCTAAGGTGGGGTTGGCCACTTACCCCTCCACCAATCCGCATTGGAGCAGAGTGGTGGAGTATGCTCTAGAACTCCCGCAGCAGTGTCTGTGGAGGAGACCCTTGCCCAGCAGTGGGACGTCTATGGGTCGCAGCGAACCAAAGCTGGCGTCGATCATATGTAATCGGTAATTTTGTGCAGTTTAATGGTAAAACAATCGTTAAGCCTAGTTGAATACCTTCGGAAAGCTTGAGAACATTGTACACTGGGTTGGCCACTAACCCCGATCAAAGCTTGTCAGTTTTGTCATGGGCAACAGCTGATTGGTAGTGCTGCATGTTTTCAAGAAATTATCCTTTGTTACAGGATTTCACTGATTATTTAAAATTTAATATTTGTAATCATAGCCCATAATTATCTACTCCTAAATTCAATGGTGCTAGAACTTAAAATGTTACCTTAAGACCATCAACATTTAAAGAGAATGGACCAATATTGATGTATTGAGGGAGACGCCAAATCAGATCTTGTTTCGCGTCATAATGGATCTGAATTTCTTCGCGTGTTTCTGATGCTGAATGCTTCTCTTGTCGGAAATTCCTGAAGAAAATCACGTTTTATTCTCACATGTAATCACTTGATCACCATAAAAATAGTTAGCTCTTCTCTGTAGCAATTTGTATTTAGGTACTTATAATTAGCTTCAATCCATTAGCACACTAAGAAGGCCTGAAGCATACTCCACCACGCTGTTCCAATGCCGATTGGCAGAGGAATTAGTGGCTATCCATCCGTGATCCGAGGCCGTGAGCGCTTAATATTCATGAAAGTTCACTTACTCCACATACTCTTCAATATCCAGCATATAAATTTCCCTGTAACACTCGTACTCGCGCATATATGCAATCAGTGGAATTATTGCTTGTCTGTATGCTTTCAGTAGCCTCTCCCTATAATCAACTACATTTGGCTCCATCAAACCTGTAATAACAAATTAATTCTGTAGCTAAAGCTTCTTCTGTCACCTAAATTATTATTAGGTAAAGTTAGGTGAAAAAGTTTACCTATAGAAGTTAGAAATAGTTCTTTATCAAACACCAGACCCGTCATGATCATAGGATGAACCTGAGGTATGAAGTGGCATCGGTACAGCATCTCACGGAAAAGACGTTGGATAACAATCTATAAAGAAGAACACGCATATTTAAAAGTCAGAAAGAGATGAAGAGACGTTGGATAAAAATAAAGAAAGGAGATCATGCTTATTTAAAAGAATTTCAAAATGTATGAGTGGCTGAATCATTGCTCCTTCTCCTGATAGGGCTCCTGAAATTAACCCTCTCATAAAAACGGAAGCTCAAGTTGAACCCTAGCTAGAACAAAATTAATTACTTAAATGAAATAAATAAAAAGTCTGCAAGTAAATAACTAAAAATTAAAAGTTGACAAGGAAATGGAAAATATTTAAAAAAATTTACTTATTTCAAATGTCAATAAATAAGCGTTTGAATTGAACATGTGCAATTGTTGTATACTATAGATATGAAACTTTCATAGAATTAGGTGCTAAAAAATGTGCTCATATACAAATAGACGCGGCGTTTAGCTCATTGCCCTGCGCGACGCAGAGTAAAGAGATAACGACCCAATTTGGGAGGCTGCTTATGGCAGATCTGCTTCCTAGTTACTTCTTATATGTATGACCACGTGGGATTAGCAAAGATACATAATAAAAAGGACTTTGTTTGTTACAGTTCCTCTTGAAAGATTTACGAGTACATTTAATGTTTCCTTAACCAACCTCAAATTGCTCAGGCGGAGTGCTATAGTAAGGCCCGTCGGCGCTCATCAACAGATGGAAGTAGAAAAGCGTGACGGTCGAGCGGAAGGGCGAGTTGATCAGGTCCGAGGAATCCCACTCGTAGTCCTCGCGGCACCAGTAGGTGCACAGGCACGGCGTCTCGCACATGTTGACGAACATCGCCATCGACTGCTCGATGCAGAAGCGGAGAGCGTACTGGACCAGATGAAAACGTGAATTGATGGAGTCAGTATACCCAAAATACCCATCAGCTTTTTGAAGGCCGCTGATGAACACAGGGAAACGACATTGTTTAAAGTACCATTCATAGCCCAATGGCTCGCGTCGATCACATACAACCGCCAAATGGCAAATTTCATGACCGCTAGCTCGTTAAGCCGTCGGCCCCGGTTATTTTCAATTCGTTCGTCTTAGTTGAGAGCGACCCGTGCTCCATTTTTCAAATCTTGGTCTCAATTCAAGTCAACTTTCTTTAGCACGAGTTACAGAAGAAGAATAAAATTCCATATGATGGACACCGAAGACTGAAAAATTTAATATTCCGATTCCTGAACAAGAAGTCAGCATAACTTACAAACTATTTTCAAATCCCATATCCTAAATCCACGTAGACAGAGTCAGCTCCTTAATTTACAAAACTTGTTACATACCTGCATCCTGAACCGCACGAGTTGCATAAATCTGCAAAGCTTGCTTATTTCATAGAACGGCCATTTCTTTTCATAAATATTAAACCATCTGTTAACAAATAAATACAGCCAATAAGTGTTATTTCATACAATCGACCATCGGACACATATAGACAGAGCAATCGTGCGGGGTTCGCGGGGTTCGCTCGCTGCGACCCATAGACGTCCCACTGCTGGGCACGGGTCTCCCCCACAGACTATGCTGCGGGAGGTCTAGAGCATACTCCACCACGCTGCTCCAATGCGGATTGGTGGAGGGGTTAGTGGCCAACCCAGTGTCGAATGTTCTCAAGCCACCCGAAGGTCTTCGACAACGCTTAACGACTGTTTCCACCATTGAAAACAACCGGGACCGACGGCTTTACGTGCCCGCCGAAGCACGGTAGCGTCATGAAATGCTGCCACTAGAGGTCACTCATCTACAACTGACCGCGCCCGTCCTTGCTTAACTCTTTCGATCACATTGAATCGACGCGAGCCATTGGACTATGGACGCTACAATGAGGGGTGGCTGTACAGAACTACCAAACACTCGTTCGATACGAGCAGGTCAAGTTTGAGTGAGGCAATGTATGTACAAACTAATAAGAACAGACTAAATAAAATATAAAGTTTAAAAAATCCCTGCGGCAATTACAGCATTTCGCGAGAATTCAAAGGCGATGGTCCACTGTAAGTTGTACCGCTAGATAGTAGTAGTACAGTGGCAAAATACTACTATTCGCTGAAATAGTAGTATTTTTTATATTTTTGAAATTATTTCTTAAATCGTCGTAACTCACATACCCTTTTCCAACGTCTCTGAAAGACATTCTTATTGCATGGGCAGTGGCATTCAACCATGTAATGTTCAGGTACTTCAACATCTGTAATATTTGATATCGGTAGCTTAAGAAACCTTCAAATGATAACATGAAACAATGCAGATGTAAAATAATCATAATATAGGCAAAACCAAAAATACAGATAACTAACCATAGAAGTGCAATGTTGCTGTGCAGCATCAAACTCAGCGAGGCTTGCGTTTCTGCCATAGTTTGATGTGAAAAACAACATTGATTCCACCTGTAATAAATCGAATGATAATGATTATACAAACATGCAAATAGAAAAAAAAAACAGTATAAACAAGATAAAACACAGGTCAAAATACCGTACCTTGAGGCACTCTTCAACCACCATATGTATGCAGGAAACTGATTCAGTGAGCACATAAAGCGAGTACCATTGATTGTACTTAATTCTACCCGCAAAGTCAACCATTATGCAAGGATATCGACCTAAAACATTTAATTAACATCTCAATTTGTTTTAAACTATATTCATACTAATGTATCCTAATAACCCAACATTTTTACCATAATCGGGAACCGGAGCAACATAGTCTTTGGTAGGTGCTTCTATAAAATTGTACAGGTCACGATATTTCTGAATTGTATAGATTATTTTCATCTTTCCTTCCATCTTGCGATATAATAGATAAGCCTGCAGAAAATTTAAAAACATTATGATAAAACAAAGGGTTATGCGTTTTTTAGAAGATTACGAACTAAATAATCTTCCTAATGCTGAATTAATTTTGTATTATGATCACTAAAGAAGAACAAGGAGTAGAAGATAAAAAAGTTAATTGAAACTTACCTCCTGCTTCAAACTTTGCAGATGGTCCGTATCAACCTCATTTGCCTGCTTGTGAATCAACACCATTTTCGAAATGGACGGCATGTAAGGCAAGGGCATCTGTGGTAGACCGTCTAAGAGCAAGCAGTCTAAGTACAAATAGAACCTGTAAGAAAATCAAATTAACTTCCTCATACTAATCAGTTAATTATTTGGATCACGTAGTATTTAAAACAAATTATTAAGTTGATACGAGTCGAGTCTATATAAAAGAAGCTTTTCCGATTTCCATTATAGCTTCACATTGTTTTACACACCTCAAATTATTTTCCACTTCCTTCCGTAACTCAACAGCGAATTTAACGCGCTGAGCGAAGGTCTCCGGATCGTCTGCTTTAAACATTAGTCTGATACGAGGTATACTGCAATAAAAATATTTTGGAGCATAAATAGCAGCAATTTTAGTGCAGGATGAGCTTGCAACTTAATTGTCGATTTTAAATATCCGATCGCACTGTACTGAAACGCGTAAAAAATTAACTTATCAACGTAAATAACTTGTTGAAGTATTGTGCCTTGCGACACCCCTGTATACGTGTAAAGTATTACAAGAAAATAAAATACTCACTTAAATCTGCGTTTGGATCCATCTAATGCCATCACTTCCCATTTTTCGGTAGCCTTATCAAAGCTAAAAGCCGCTACGTTCGTCCACTAAAATTTGATAAAATTGAAAGAAAGAAAATACATAATTATTACAAAATACTAAAACAATGTACTTAACAACGATGATAACTTAAAACGGGTAGGGATACACTTAGCACATGATGCCACTGAGCTGAGTAAGATTACCATGATTTAATTACATAATTATTTAGGGCTAATATTTGGAATTGTATGGATTGTCATAGAGTCATGAATCCAACCAATCTTATTTAATTCTATGAAAATAATACCCGGATCGCTAAAAAGGATTTAATTGACATGCTCGCTAACAGTGAATCAAACTGTTTTATTGTTTTAACATCTATTTGCGTTCACCGTCCGCGAAAGCGTTACGTTGTTACATTTGCAGGAGAAAGTTTACCTCATACAAGTTATTCAACATCTGTATGATGTCCTGTCCTCCCTTTCCCTTGCCTTCTTCTTTCGGAATAAAAGCCAAGCCTGGGCACGGGTACTGTTCGCCCTCAATCAGGCCAAGGGACAACCATTCTTCTGGAATCCTAAATTACATTTTGTGGTCGGTATCGATATCAGCTTAGAGATGGCTTAATTTCTCGTCAAGGGGTGTATCGAACTTAATGAGGCTGTAAAGACTTTACTACAGTTCTCCTACATTAAACTCTGTTATAAATACGACTGATTTGAATTAAGTTTTTAAAAAACCATTGAAGGTCCACCTATTGACATGGATCTATTGGTCATAGAGGCCGTATCCAAAACGTATGTCAAGCATGGAATTACCGAGACACTACAATGTATTCCCGGGAATTTTCCTACCATCGCATTATACTCAAAAGTGGTAGGCCCTCGCGGGGCAAAAACCAATTTACTAGCCACAAATATATTGGCCAAATATATTGGCGGTATTGGCGACCGACTAACGGTCAACTGCTGGGCACGGGTTTCTTACAACTGAAAGCATGGAGCGTATTCCGCCACTCTACTCCAGTGCAGATTAAGGAGGGTTCAAACCACTTTATTCAACCAACCTATTTAAGTCGCTATAGCAACTGCAAAAACCGTACCCACCAAAAAAATGTGTATGTATATTAAGGTACCAAGTTTTTTTTTTTTTTATGGATACAGGATAGCAAACGAGCTTGCAGCACCACCCATCCGCTGCCACCCATGACAACTGTGACTGACTTTGAACAAGACTCAATTAGGGACTGGGATGGTTAGTCCAATTAGTTGAGAAAGTTAATTAGAACATTAGTTGGTCAGTTCGTTAGCAGTACGTATGAGGACTAGGGACTGTTAGTGATAGTTAGTCCTGTTAGTTGGTGTTAGTAATAGTCCAGTTAGTACTTGTTAGTAGCAGTCTCGTTCCAAGTCAGTCACAGATGTGTTGCTACCCTTGAGGACTAAGATGGTCGCCTCTAAAGAAGTGTAACCGGAATCCACACCTTTCCAACCGGACCACAATTGCTTAAAAAACAATTATTACACGGCAGAAATGGTACTAGGTACCGTGGCGGGCGGTGGTGCTGCCCCGGGCGAACTTTATATGGAACCAATTAGCTTTCATATAAAACCTATTTGGTTCCCTATAGGCTCTACCACCTATATATATGAGTAAATCTACGAAGAGATTATTTTTATAGTTATTGAATCCTACCTGCAGTCAAAATCCGTATTGTCGAAGATCTCCAAATCCAGCTTGGGGAACGGGCTGTAGAGCCCGTAGTATTCCTGATCGGACAGGGGATACTCGCTGGGCGGCAGCAGCCAGAACGGCTGGATTCCGCGCTCTCTTAGCAGTTTCTGCAATCGATTCAATACATAAGCTGTTGTAACAGCAAGATTAATATGCTGCAGAAGTGTATAAGTGTAGCGTCCATAGCCTAATGGTCAATGGCTAGATTTATGCGTCGCTGTAGAGGCTTAGTTCCCGACGATTTAACTACGTTATAATACTGTCACATCTGTACTGCGGTAGCGGTTGCGAAAGCATCACAAACATCCATGAAAGGACCGGTCAGTATTCGAACCCGGTACCCGTAGTTTTGTAGTCATGCTCACTATCGCGCCACGGAGACGCCAATTACTAATATTAATATAATAATAATAAAAAATAAAAATAATATTGTAATCCCTTCAATTCAATTTTTATTAACTATCTTCTTTTCCAAATGCTTCGTAAAGTTCGACTGTACGACAAGTCCACTGATATATTTGTTTAATACATAATTTTTTAATGTGGATTTGGGAGAAATGTTGTCACAAAGGTTGCAAGCCGTTGGAATTGTTTAAAGTGTTTAAATCAAAAACATATCGGAACCTTCATATTAGCAGACAGGAATTTTCTCCGTAACCGTTCAATCTTGACGAGCCTGGGCAGTTCTTTGGGGAGCACGACACTCAGAAATTGTAGCTTCGGAACGAACGTTTCAAAAGGGAATTGCTGAAAAGTTCACTCTAATTACTCTATTGAATTATTCAGCTAAGATTCACAAATAGTCAGACAAAAGAATTGGATTACGTGAATAGGAAAGTAGAAAAACATTTCGCTGAAAATATTGTTAATTTACTTCTTATTGGCATTCTGCTATTGTAGATATTCGTAAACTCTTCGAAAGATAATGAAACAAGTTTTCTCAAGTCACATTCATGCTGAACAAGAGATCAAGACTCGCATATCGACCATGATCAGCTCAGAACATGTTACGAAGCACAAAGATACTAATGCTAAGACCCTTTACTTACAACACTCTCGTCTTCCCGGTAGGTGGTCCAGCGACCCGGAGGGAGCAGAACCCTGGCCTTCTGCGGCTTCGGCAGCGAAACCAGCATGGGGGCGAGTTTATCAGTCTTGGCCTAAAAATTTGAATTATTTAATTTAACGACGTCTGCCCGCGTTCGGGTAGCCATCTTGACTTCAAAAACGGCAAAGTTTCATACTAACTTTCCACCCCCATTTTACCCCCTTAGGGGATGAATTTTCAAAAATTCTTTCTTAGTGCTCCCCTACGTTATAGAAGGAACCCCTGTGCAAAATTTCAAGTTTCTAGCCCTTATAGTTTAGGCCCTGCGTTGATATGTCAGTCAGTCAGTCAGTCAGTCAGTCAGTCAGTCAGTCAGTCAGTCAGTCAGTCAGTCAGTCACCTTCTCCTTTTATATCTATAGATAGATTAGTTGACTGGTTTGGTAACTTATAGTTAATAGAGAGGTATTTCTGATCAGTTTTAAATTTCATATGCATCGCATGCTTACTTACCACAATGCCATAGCTAAATTACACTCCAACCTAGAAATATTTTCAACACCGCTAGAAAAATTTAAAATCAATTTCAACCGAATTGATCCATGGTTGGCAGATAATTAAATTAATTAATTTTTACTTTCTATGTCTTATGAATTTCTATTATGATCATGTGTTGCACTCCTATCTTGTGTTTAATTATAATATCTTTGTTATCACTGAAATAAGAGCCTATATTATCTTGTCTACTTGAAACTTATATAATAATAATATAACTTAATATAATATGCATGTTCTCTGTGTAAGTTGTGCTTCCTTGTAAGTGACATTTTCACTCTGGCACACAACACCATTTAATGTAATTCGTGTAATAATCTGTGAAATGTTGTTAGGATGCCTTAACTCTAATAAATAAATAAATAAATAAATAACGGTACTACTACAACTACGGCGACCACAAGCCTATGTCCAACAGTGGAGCTACGAAGGACTTCAACTATACCTGCAACATAAGCTTCATTCGCTTCTTGGCACAGTTCTCCTTAGTAGGGTCCTCCTTCATCATGTTGGAGACCAGCTCGGAGTAGTACCCCCGGCGCGGGATGGCCTCCCTCGTCCGGTTGTCGTACACCACATCGTGGTGTTTTATCTTCTTCTTCTTGCTATACATTTCTACGCCTATAACAGTGGACACTAATTTTTACTTAATATTTAAATACGTAGGTATGTTTGCATTTACTAAACTGACAGCGTCAGTTTGAAGTGAAATAAAAATGTATTGATTTGTTGTGGCCAGTCTCATTTTGCAGAATCCGACCAAGTGCGAAAATTTAAATTAACCAATGGGCACAAATCAGACGATAAGCTTCTACTGAGAATTTCAAATAAAAATAGTCCAAAACGTAATACTTTGCTCGACCCGGGGATCGAACCCAGGACCTATAGTTTAGTAGTCGCACTTAAAACCACTAGACTATTTTTTCTTACTGCTTTCTACTAAAAACAATTGAGATAATATTTAAACCGAAGATTCAATTGAATTGATTGATTGAAATGCATAAAATAAATTTACACTTATTCCATTGTGTACTTGGTTATGTAGCATGTTTTGATAATTCCTTAAAATTCCTATAATATATTTAGTCTTAAAGTTATCAATATTTACATAATAATTCGCACCTACGCTTTAAGATATTTTTCGTGACTTTTCAGAAACTTTATCTTCCGCATTAAAAACTTGTTCCCCGCGCCATTTCAATAAGTTTACTTTTTTCTTAGATTTTGCGTTCGGAAACTGTGCAGTTAGATAGATAAGAAAAACAAATATAAGTAAGAGATATTAATTTTAAGTAAAAGATGTAGTATGTTTACTCTAGCATTAATATTATTTATTTATTTTCTTTATTGTATATAAACAAAATGTTTTTACAAAGGGCGGACTTAATGCTTATGTAAATAATTATTGTCTTTTATAAGATAGCATAATATTTTTATAACAACCGAACGCAAATTGGCATTCGATTTTCGAATGAGTGCTTGCACGGACGTATAACTTTGTAGAAAGATTAAACAAGATATTTTTTTTATATTTACCGTTTGTAAGCAGAACACATACAATTAATAGAATATATATTTATACTGATTATAAATGACGAAATTGGCCAGCTGATCGAACTGATTTATGGCATAATTCAAATCTGGTAAAATCTTTATAGTTATTTGTTGGATCCTGGAATTTGTAGCAAAAACATAAAAAGGTAGAGCTTTACTAGAGCCTTTTAATCACTTATTCCACTGCTCCGCCTTCCCAGGGGACCCATTAGGGGAAGCAAGTAAAAAAGGCCATTATACTATGCTGAAGTTTGTCGTACCTATGTTGTTTTTAGAGTTCCGTACCCAAAGGGCTATAAACGGAACTGTATTAATATGCCTTCGTTATCAGTCTGTCTCTCTCTAGAACTTAAATACGTAGAACCCTGAATTGTACGTACTCAGTGTTAATGTCACAATTTACCCATAGTCCCAACTTTATTTCCCATTAGTGGAAACACATGTATTTTTTTGAGGCCGCTAACACATATTAAATTTTTTTTTAAATATAATTAAATCCCGCATGCGATTCCGACTCGCACCTTTAACCGGTCCAGTTTTTATAATTTTCATGCATGCCTTGTCAATTTTTTTCATCTTTAATTTTATATAATTAAATGTTACGTAATTGATTCTCCAGCAATAACATCAAGGTGAATGCAATTATGATTTATAGTATCAAAGGGTTGTGCTACGGCACTCACGGATCCAGTAGTTGGTCGGCACTGCCACGCTCAACCGGCGACATTGAAATGCCTTGAATGAATGGGCAGAAGTCGAAATTAATATCTACTGGCGCGGGGCCAGCGAGAGCAACTATCCCCTTCGAATTTCATTCAGAGCTAAACTCTCATGCCGACAGCTGAACTCTTTTGAAAAAATTACATTACAGTGTGGTCAACAGGGATGGCATTAATAAAATACTCAAAAACGTTCAGGTCACTATTTATTTTTTCTTTTATTATAAAAAACACTCGTTTCCGACACACAATATGGTCACTGAGGCCGTCCTGCAGATGGTTTGTGTATGTGGTCGCTGTCCTGACATTGTCACCATGGTACTCTCAAAACACACGCCAACTGCAAACAAGGAAATATATTAATTTTATACTGCACACTACTCGTACTGCACTTATTTTTGTATGACTTCTGGTCTCAAGTGACACGTATCCCAGCCTATCCCCCCGGAGGCTGGGAATCTTACAAAGATTTCACCGTCGTAAAAAAAGTACAGTTTACCTGACTAGATGACTTCTTTAAAAATAGTTCTGCACATGCAATCGTTCCTAACGAAGAATTCTACATATACAAATTACATGTATCTTGACATACTCCTGCATCCTCGATGTAGCTATGAAAAAAATCTACCCATACAGCTAGCGGCATGAATCGTAAGTAAACGCTAATTGATCCCCCAGCCGTAATAATATCCCCCGCATACCAATGCGCATCTATCCCCTTAGAATTTCGTACAGAGCTACGCTGTCATGCCGTCGCTGGTACTATAACATGACAAGTCTCACTTCCGTATGCAGGGCCCGGGCTCCTTGAGCTCCTCGGCCGCCTTGTACACGCACTGCGTCTCCGGGAAGCCCAGCAGCCCCGCCAGCATGTCGATGTCCCGGTACGAGGGCCGCGCGCGCAGCATCTGCCCATCATCACACCAAAACAACATTTAAACCATTCAATCACGTACGTTAAGAGTGCTTCTAGACTAGGATTCTTGATGGATTTTTAAAAGTAACACAATTGTTAAGCCTTATGGTAGGCCTTCAGATTACTTAAAAAAACACTCGATAAAAAAAAAACAAACAAAAAAAACAAACAAAAAAAAAAAATTATATTCTATTAATAAAATAATTTCCGACCGTCATTTGTCGGAACTATATATAGTATATATATTCCATATTCGCCATTCTCGCCACGCTCGCCACGCCAAAAATTTGCAACACCAAAAAGGGGGCAAAAGTACCTCTGTGACGGCCATCTTGCGGTCGTCGACGGGCGGAATGTTCCAGAACACCATCCCCACGACGGTCTCGTCGCGCAGGTAGAACAGTATGCCGCGCTTGTACCGATTCTGGTACTCTTCCGATCTGAGACGTTATTTAGAATGAAAGAATCATTTATTTGCCAAAATCGTTCATGCAACACAGAAAAATGTTACCATAAAGAAACAAAGTTCTATGTTGCAGTGACCACTCAGCAAATAGGTCTACACTCAGCATAGCTGCAGTTCCTCAAACTACAACACTGATTTTCAGTGCAGCCTGTAGTGTGTATTATATATTTAATAATGTATGTACACACTTTAGTTAGTACATAGGTACAGTATATAAGACAGGAAGAAAATGGTACAAGGGTACTACTTATTTCTTATGAAATTTCTACCACACAGGAAATTTTTAACAGAGGGTAGGTCTAAGCATGTACAGTAATGCATTAATGTTAGTTATTTTCGTGTTAGTATCCTTACTAATATACAAGTGTGTTTGTTAGTTTCTTCTCCTCCTCAACGGAATAAGCGATCGATGTGATTTTTTGCACAGATATAGTTTAAGGCCTGGAGAGTGCCAAAGACTATCCTGTGATATAAGTATATGGTAATATCTCCGAAATTGTATGGTTTCTTGATACGTACTTCTTATAGCACGGGCGGTCTCCTCCCGAATCACCCTGTGGCGCCGTCTGCTCGTTGCTGCACTGCTTGAAAAGCCCAACAGTGGGCATACACGCGCCAACTTCACCCACAACCTGGAACACGTTTGTAGATACTATATACTATACTATAATATTATAAAGAGGAAAGATTTGTAATGTTTTCACACTAAAACCACTAGACCAATTTCAAAAACTCTTACACATTAGAAAGCTTCATCTTCACTGAGTAACATAGGCTATATAATATTATTAGGTGTAAACGAAACTATTGTTGTCTAATTCCACGCGAGCGAAGCTGCGGGCGTCCACTAGTAGATACTTTAAAACAATAGCTCAAAAATAAGTAATATATACCAAAGGTTTCATGCAAAGCTAAATAAATATTTATTCTACTCTTTCTAAATTTATAGAAAAAACTGAAAAACACAGATGTCTCACAACAAAGGGGGTCCAGTGGCCAGTTATGTTGGCATGGCGCCAGGCGTACCTCCATCTCGAGCGCGGTGCCGAGCCGCAGCCAGAAGTGGGGCTCCATGTTGCAGGGGGTCCAGTGGCCAGTTGTGTTGGCATGGCGCCAGGCGTACCTCCATCTCGAGCGCGGTGCCGAGCCGCAGCCAGAAGTGGGGCTCCATGTTGCAGGGGGTCCAGTGGCCAGTTATGTTGGCATGGCGCCAGGCGTACCTCCATCTCGAGCGCGGTGCCGAGCCGCAGCCAGAAGTGGGGCTCCATGTTGCAGGGGGTCCAGTGGCCAGTTATGTTGGCATGGCGCCAGGCGTACCTCCATCTCGAGCGCGGTGCCGAGCCGCAGCCAGAAGTGGGGCTCCATGTTGCAGGGGGTCCAGTGGCCAGTTATGTTGGCATGGCGCCAGGCGTACCTCCATCTCGAGCGCGGTGCCGAGCCGCAGCCAGAAGTGGGGCTCCATGTTGCACGGGGTCCAGTAGCCGGTCATGTTGGCATGGCGCTAGGCGTACCTCCATCTCGAGCGCGGTGCCGAGCCGCAGCCAGAAGTGGGGCTCCATGTTGCACGGGGTCCAGTGGCCAGTTGTGTTGGCATGGCGCCAGGCGTACCTCCATCTCGAGCGCGGTGCCGAGCCGCAGCCAGAAGTGGGGCTCCATGTTGCACGGGGTCCAGTAGCCGGTCATGTTGGCGCCGGCGATGGTGCCCTGCTCCTGCGCGACGGTGTAGTGCGCGACCCGGAGGCGCGTGTCCTTCCACTGGGAGTAGAAGCTCGCTGCGTCGCCCGCCTGCCAAGTCGCATTGTGTATTCAGCATTACCATAGAGGAAGGACAAACAACAGGTTGAATAGGTAGTAAGTGACAAAAACAGGCAGTAAGTGACAAAGAGTAGATAGTAAGTGTCAAAAGACAGGTACTAAGAGGCCTAAACAGGTAGTAAGTGACAAATAAGCAGGTAGTAAGTAACAAAAAGTAAGTGACAAAAAACGGTTAGTAATTGACAAAAACAAGTAGTAATTTGAAAAAAATAGGTTGTAATTGACAAAGAACAGGTTGTTAGTCAAAAATAACAGTTATTAATTGACAAAGAACAGGTAGTAAGTGACAAAAACAGGTAGTAATTAACATATAAACATGTAGTAAGTGACAAAAACCAGGTAGTAAGTGGCAAAAAACAGGTAGTAAGTGACAAAAAGTAAGTGACAAAAGACAAGTAAAAAGTGACAAAAAACAGATAGTGACAAAAACCAGGTAGTAAGTGGCAAAAGACAGGTAGTAAATGACAAAAACAGGTAATAAGTGACAAAAACCAAGTAGTAGGTGACAAATAACAGGAAGCAAGTGACAAACGCTGCACTTGACGCTTGAATGCGCGCGTATACTCACCACGTAGAGGTGCGTGCGCGCCTCCAGCTCCGTGTTGACCTTGAACCCGCCGTTGACCCGGTCCTGCTCCAGGAACGACGGCTCCGCCAGCTCCACGCGGGGCTCCGCGCCCACCGCCACGAACACCTGCAGCAGTATCAATCAATAAATCAATCAATATATCAATAAATCAATCTATCTAGCTATCAATAAATCAATCAATCAATAAATCTATCTATCTATCTATCAACCAATCTATCTATCAATCAATAAATAAATAAATCAATCAATCAATCAGTCAATCAATCAATAATTTATTCTGAGCTTGTCACAATAATGTGTCGGTAAATGTCCCGGTTGCTTTCAATGATGGAAACAATCGCTAAGCCTTGTCGAAGACCTTCGGGTGGCTTGAGAACATTCAACACTGAGTTGGCCCGCTGCCACCAATCCGCATTGGAACAGCGTGAAGGAGTATGCTCTAAACCTCCCGCAGATTTGTATGTGGGGGAGACCCGTGCCCAGCAGTGAGACGCCTATTGTAGATGGTGATAGGAAATCCTTCCTAGAGGCGATCTTAGTACTGAACTTTCGACCTTAACGTGCCGACATCTGTACTGTCAATGCATCTGTACTTCGGAAGGAAATTCCAGTTGGGTGACGCCGTAGGCCAATAAGGCCATAAACTGTTAATTAGAAAAAACTAAGGAAAAAAAACTAACATAATCCGTAACAAGCGACGATCCATCCGACAGAGTCAGCTCTAGCCGCCCGTCGGGAGTTTCGAAGGCGTCGTGCACTTGCGCTGAAAAACATTTAAAACATTTTTAAACACTAGTGGACGCCCGCAGCTTCGCTCGCGTGGAATTAGACACAACAATAGTTTATTTTACACTTAGTAATATTATGTAGCCGGTGAAGATGCAGCTTTCTAATGATGAAAGAATTTTTGAAATCGGTCCATTAGTAATTGGTTAAAAACATTACAAACAAATGTTTCCTCTTTATAATATTAGTATAGAAGTATAGACATGCTTATTCTAACTCTACGACACGGTTAGTGGACTTAGCCAGTAACTGTCGTAGATTCAACTCACCCTGAGATGAATCTACGGCGAAGCACATGTTGGGTGTAGTGCGTCCGTCGCTGTGTTTTTTCATTGTTGTATGTGCATGCTTTCTCGTGTGGACGGTTCAGTATACATGAAAGTAAACACCATCATACGCCTTGCTCGCGGATTGTTGCAAAGCAGATAAAACAAAATTATAAGAATGGATTTCCGCAAAGTAACGCTTGATACAATTAACATGCTTATTCCTATACTCGTAACTGAGTCTGTTTATTCCCCTGGTCGATCAAAGTATTAGGGTTTCCTCATCTCCAACATGATACTCACTCTTGGGCATGACGATGACCCCCTCGCACTTGATCTTCTCCGCGGCCCACTCGGACAGGTACTCCGGCAGGATGCCCGCCATGAGGCCGCGGTCCTTCAGCATGTGGACTATCTTGAGAGGATCCTCGTCCTCAGGCCGTTCTATCAGCTGGTCTGAAAACAAACATTCTACTTGTCAATGGTTTCTATGGCGCGTATTAGCCAGACACAAACAGCGTCGTCTTTCCCGGGGTCACATGATGGACGGTTCGAGCTCCCTGTCTCACCGCCCGCAACCCCAGAAGTCCCCTTTTAGTCGCCTTTTACGACAGCCAGGGGATAACGTAGCACTATGACCCTGACTGTCAAACCGCGGCTCCTGAGTTGAATCTCAGGAGGTTCTGATCTTAGTTTCGCAGATAACTAATATATCGGATCAATGCTGGTAAATTTGGCTGTTGTTGGTTGTTGGCTATTCTTTTCTATGTGTATCTTTTCTACGTATCCGGCTCGAAGGAACAATGTTGAGGTTTCGTATGGACTGTATGAAAGACGTAATCGAGGTAGACGAATTTATTGCGGTGTAATTAAGAAAATAGTACATCGATCGTAACTCGTGGTGAATCAGAACAAGGAATCAATTACAAAATGTCTTTGATTTACTTGACATTTCTTAGTACAGATTAATAAAACAATTTGTTGGGTTGCCACCACGCCACCTATCCTGCCTAGGCCGAGGGGATGAGTAGCTAAATAAAGTTATGGAGTAATAAAGTTATGGAGTAATAAAGTTATGGAGTAATAAAGTTATGGAGTAATAAAGTAATGGAGTAATAAAGTTATGGAGTAATAAAGTAATGGAGTAATAAAGTAATGGAGTAATAAAGTTATGGGGTAATAAAGTTATGGAGTAATAAAGTTATGGGGTAATAAAAGCACTCACTCCTCTTCCCCAAGTGCCAGGCCAGCTCGCAGCCGAGCGGGCCGCCGCCGATGATCACGATGTGCTTGGCCTTCTCCACCTTCCGGTACGCTATCTCCAGGTCGCGGATCGTCCGCAGGGAGCACACCTTGTCGCGCACGCCCTTCGGTGCCGTGTGGAACACGTTCAGCTTCTTGGGCTTCGACCCTGGAACGTATGTACAAACGGAAAAAAATAATGAAGATGCACGACCGCCGTCTATAGCACTGAACTGAGTTGGGACGACAGGGTGGGGACGAACGGGAATAAACCCCGATTTTCAGTACGTCCCGTGGTTCGCGGTTGGAACGGATAGGATAGCTTGTAGGTTTTACGACGAGATATTTTCTTGGCCTTTAAAAGTTGATTCAGATAAACAGTAATTTTGTGCAAGAACAAAAGCTCCAATTTCTAATCTTTCTGCATAAGAATCTCTACCACAACCCTTCTATTGTACCACTGTTGGGCACGGGTCTCCTCTGGAAATGAGAGGTGTTAGGTCTAGTTGATGTTATGAGAGGGGTTAGACCACCACGATGGCCGAGTGCGGATTGAGAACTCTTAGGCATGTAAGTTTCCTCGCGACGCTTCCTTCGCCGTTCAGCAGGTGACATTTAATTCGCACATAACTTAGTAGAAGTGATGGGTGCCGCTTGGATTTGTGCCCGGAACTCTCGAGTGAGAGGCGAGTTCATTAGCCACTGGCCTCTCACACGAGAACATCAGAATCTCGCCCTCTCTCAATACGCTCACGCAGCACTCACCGGGGGCGATGAGACACCGCTCGTAGTATATGGGCTGCTCGCCGCAGAGCGTCTTCACCCACGCCACGTGGTCGTCCGCGTCCACGCGCAGCACGCACCAGCCGGTGGCGATGGACATCGCCGGCCCGCTCTTCAGCCGGTAGAACTTCACCGGGTCCATGAACTCCCTGCAGGCCTTCTTGTACATCCTGCGAATTGTTGCTGCAATGGGTCTCACGTGGTCGTCCCTTTTTGAGATATGTATGGTGGGTTAAAATGGTTAAGACCGTTTTAATCCAATCGATGTCGCGGGCAACAGCTGTTATAGAAAAAACAGGACTTGTGACCAGTGTATGACAATAGGCTCACCACCTATACATGGGACCTTAATATGACTGATGAAAAGTGGATGTACACAGCGCTGCCTATCCATTCCGGGCAGCGTGATATTATGTAATGTTCAATCGAACTGAAGTGATCAAACCTTGGCTACCACAGAGGAACTGTAGCAAATTTGAACGCAACATAAATATCTTTTTATCTATAACTTGTCAACTGACAGTAGCTCGCCCTTCTTCTCTCCGTGGAACTGTTATTCATCATAACGATAGCTGTAATTTTTGAAAATTGTAAAATTCCTATCCGAGGATATCATAATCAGTGTAATTACTAAATCATTAAAGAAGTGTCTCCTACACCCAACAATTTGTTTGTTTGGCCCTGCATTTATTACAGGAACTATCGAAGCTATCAAGTTATCAAGCGCAGAAGAAGAAGCTGTATAGAAGGCATAACGAAGGCTAACGTATATCTCTTTCCGTCCTCGACGTAGTGCAGGTTGCTGAGGTCGGGCGGGTCCGCGTTCCACCACATGTGCTTGGACATCGGAGGCCTCTCGTACGGCAGAACATCCTCCTTCGATATGAAGAACACCTGAGGATAGATGATGTTAATGATATTTAAAGGTTTCTCTGTTAACAACTTTAATATAATTATACTGACCGGTTGTTTTGATCCAAAATATTGTATATCTTTTTTTATTCTCAGTCGTCGGCGAATAAGTAACGCATAAAGGAAATATTTTGCCGCCGGAATCCATATTGCTACTAACACGTAGTAGCTAGACCACGCTACGTACCTACTCGCCAGAATAAACCCGTGTAAGCGCGAATGCCAAAAAGCCGTATAGGCGCAAAAAATAGCTAGTCTGAGAGCGGACCAAGAAGAATGTGTCGCTGTCACCTTGGCGGTCTTGTCATGCTGCATGATGGACTGGTACGCCGCCCAGCCGGCGGCGCCGGTGCCTATGATGAGGTACTGCACACACGCGGGCAGATCCTTGTTGTGAAACGGCCGCTTGATCTTCCGTCGGGGTCGCCCTGAAAATACCTCATGCTTAAGAGGAGCCCAAACAGTTACTTCGGCTTTACTTTGCTTTACTTACACAAGGATTATGCTCTTCCAGTTTAGCGACGTTATTCTTCTTATATCATCATCCTAGTGCTGTCATAACCATAAGGAAAGTCAGACTTGATATATGTCAAGTAAACAAAAGTAACTTACAAATAGGTATGCTTTCCCCGAGCCTATCTTTCTCCTCCTTCCAGATGTAAAGCTGGTATATCTGAGGAAATTGATAAATCATTATTATTGTTTTACAAGCCTTCACTATTTTATTTGAATCTACCGGAGGAACTTAGTGCTTATACAAAATATGGGATCACATACATTTATCATGTCATAATTTAGAATAGAAATTGAGATCGAGGCTGAAACGTGTAGTTGTAGACTTCATATACAAGAGGTCATCACTTTTGCCCGCAAAGCATTTTTGACTAGTTTCGACCAGTGTCGACCAGTACTAACTGCTAACAACTGGGCCACACAAACCAACTACAGCGGCATTAGACTAATGACTAAGAATTCGGCGTACCTATTAATCAAGATGCCAGGGTGCATACAGTTATGTAAAGAAACCGGTAGGAGTTTACAAGTTGTTGTTCTCGATCGCGTCGAAATCTGCCAATACGCACTTATATTTCATATTCCGATAAAAGACCGAGATTGGTGTAGTACTGGGGTGATAGTATCGGATTTGCCAAAAAAAATTGATCTCTTGAGACTCACCACGCCCATAACGCTGAAGAAGGAAGCCACGGAAACGACGTAGATCCAGGGGAATGGCTTGGGCGGCGGCGGCGGGCACGGCGGCGGCGGCGGCGCGGGCTTCACCGAGCAGGGGCCCTTCAGCTTGGCGCACTCCAGCATGGGCTGTAACACGCCGATTACTCGATAGCCCGGTATACTTCCGCAAGCTGCGGGACTCCGCCAGGTGGCATAGGGATAGGCGTTGACGGGAACAACCGCATACCCTGATGTTGCGGGAATAGCAACCGAGCAACAGTAATTGTGGCGTGATTTCCCGAAAATTGAGAGAATTTGGCTTAGGTCCATTGGTGGGGCCATAGATGGTGATGTGAGCCCGGTATACCTCCCTTAGCTGCGCCAGCATAGGGTAACGAGATCAATCCCTGCCAAACCCTATGCTATCCTTCTGCGGTACAATTTTGTGTCGTTGTGGCATGACGTCAGACGGGAAGCAGATATAGGTAGACTGAGAAGGCTTAGAACTCCTTACTTCCAAAGAATGGTCTATAGCGCATGAGGTGGTTCTGTTGTAGAAGACACATTTTTGGAATTGTAATATGTAGCAGATCGATTTTAAAATCGACGCAAAATCAATCTATTATTAAATTGCAGAGGAACATTGAACATGTTTTCAAAATTTAATTTCAGGCCCATTTTAATAACGAGTTTGAACTCAAAAATGTACACACGGCCACTGTCAAGTCCATGGTGTGAACAAAATATGGTTAGCTGTGATGCCTAACGACAAATTGTCTGTCAATGAGTGTGTTGCCACTGGTACAAGGATCCGTGTTCTTAATACAGGATCAACAATCTCATGAACTCAATACCTATTAGGTTTGGCTTGAGGTTGGAATATGTGCAGATTGCCTATTGGTATTACTATTTAAGGCCGATTTCTGCTAAAATGTCGATACAATTTATTAATTGAACTGACCATTGTCAAATTACAGTGTATTTATGTTACATATAATAAACTTCCTACCTATAGTATACTTTGGAGTACTGGACCTATTCATGACTGAAGTAAAACAAAAAATAAATTATCACTGTCAATTTATTCTTCAGTCCTCATTTGAAAGCACACTTTCCCAATCGGAGCCCGCATGCCCTACGTCACTTGCTTGTCAGTCTGTTCCGCCACGTCAGCCGTTCCGGACATTTCCGATTCCTCCTTCTCAGCCTGGGCCATCAGAGTCATCCTGTCCAACGGCTTCCACGGCTCGTGGAAGGCGTATTTGTATTTAGATCTCCCGTGGTACCCCAGCCGGCCACACGCGACCACCTCCGCCGTAACCGGCAGGGTCCTCTTGGCCTTATCCTTCCAGTAATCGGGGTGGACGATCGGGGAATCTTGGAACAAGTCCCGCAGGTTGGAGTCGGCAAAAATCATCTCTGAACCCTTAAACGGCGCCCTACCGTCTTCGGTTGGCACTTCCTGTCAAAAAACATGCATGTGTAAAGGCCGCTAAGTTACAATTTTAGTGCGTTGGACGAAATCTCGACCGGTCTTATCGATCCTCTGAACGCCTCAGATTCGCCGAACGGGTTTAGTTCGCTCAGCTCCTTACCAATTGGCGGTCAGTTTCGCACCAAGTTGCCGACGAAGGTGTCCCTGTTTTTTTTCTTGCCGAAACCGAGTAGGTTTTTGAGGGTCGCGAAGAAGCCCGGCTCTTCCTGGCTCTCAGGTTGCTCCTCAGTGGCTTCGGGGTCCGTGCCTGGGGTACCTTGCTGGGCCGCGGGCGACTGCTGCTCGGTGGCGGGGCTAGCGTCCTTGTCTTGCTCGGCGGTGTACACCACTCCCGTCCACTGATGAAGAAAGCACACGCTGGATTCATTAGATACTTAATTCCACGTCATACGGGCTCCGATTTCGTCTAACGCACTATTACACCGAAACATTGAGATGGTTTAGGAAATCTAAGCTAGGGGAAAATATGGAGTGACGTCATACCTTGGCATTGCTGGTCGGGAGAGGCGGCACGACCACGTCAGGGACTTTGATCCTGTAGGGGTCGTAGTTGGGCGGTTGGGGCTCCCGAGGGCACTCGCAGCGCCAGGCGGGCGGCGGCGGGTCGCTCTTGGGCCACGGCTCAACTTTCCTGCCCTCGGTCTGCTGGACGTCCGGGCAACAACCCTTGTCCTTTGCGTAGGTTCGAGTGGCACCTGTTAAGAGTTCCGTAAATATTTAGGTGGATTAAAACACTCCAAACTTAAGGATAACCTAAAAACTAGAATTTCCTGGGATGGCAGTTGACAATGTTAGGACAAATATAAAGTTATCGTTAGTTTTTTTCCACAAGGGTAAAAATTATAACAATAGCCTAATAAGTCTTCATTGACTAACGGCGGTAACAAACCATCATATTGTAATCGTATCAACTGCTAATACATCACCACCACCACAACCCTTTGTCCCATTGTTGGGCACGGTTCACCTTTCTGAATGGGAGGGACTAGGCCTTAGTCCACCATGCTGGCCAAGTGCGGATTGGCAGGCTAGACCAACGAGGCAGTGATTCCATAACTATGAAAATTCAAAATGTTTCCAAGAGACTTACCAATAGAAACCACGTTGCCTCGATTACAACTGCTTATGGCCACGACCCCATTCATATGACGGAACTGATTACAACGGCGGAACGGGGTAGTCAGCATTTTCACGATAATTTCCTAAACAAATTTTGTAGAAACACAAGTACTTTAGAATTAGTCAAATATTAAGTTTGGTTGGATTACATTGTTTTTGATGAACCAAAAGTTCGTTCGTGTTTTTGAAAGAAAATTGTGATGTGTGTTTGAATATGGAATGTCAAATTATTTCTTCTTTCATATTACTCCGTGACCTAAAATTATGATTGCCCAGTAAACGGTTGTTTTCTAAATTTTCTGTTGAAAGGCCACCACGGCACAAAGTATGTATCGGCACTTTTTATTTTGTGACGCCGGGCACAGAATACATAATAGAACAATTGTCATAATACATAATACAGTTGTCATGGGCGGCAGCGGATGGGTGGTGCTGCAAGCCCGTTTGCTATCTTTTATCCATAAAAAAAAAAGAACAGTCACGGGTAAGGTATACTTCACCGTAGTTTGTAACAAAGAAATTAGAGGGTTTCTATCCAATATGAATCTTGTCGTATATTTTTTAATAGGTAGTTTAAGAGGCCATATACTTAATTCAGTGCTAAAAATTGTGCTCCTTAAATGAATCCTCATTGTGCTCGTTGCCCCACGCGAAGCTGACTGCTGATTGGCACGTTTTCGAGGCTTCAGTTTTAAACCACCGTTTTTTGTATGGCAGATCTGCATCTATTTTACTAGGTACTTCATAAATCTATTAACGAGAACAAAACAATAATTTGGTTCCATCGAGGATCTGATGATGGATTCTGGAGATAGGTGGTACTCTTCATTGATTACTTCTTAGTACGTCCCTCATTACAAAAGCGTGTTAAAACACATTATTTTGCATATTAAGCTAATTATTGAGTTTTTTTCTTAACGTGTAATTGTATTGATAAAGCCTTTTTAATACCATTATACAGATTTGTGTATGTAGGTATGTATTTATTTATTTATGTATGTATGTATGTATGCATTTAGTGTATAAGTTTTTTCACTAATTGTTTTCCTCGTTAAAAGTTTATTACGCTTACTTCAATTTTTTTTCTTCTGTTTCACCAAGAGTTTACTGCTAGAAAATGCCTTTTGGCGTTAAGTCCGCTCATTGTATTATCTACAATGAGCAATAAAGGTTTAATAAATATAATAATAAAAGATTAATATAAGACGAAAATATATATTTCGTTTACAAATTATGACGGTTTTCTAAGGTTGAACTTAACAACTAGTCTAGATAAATAACAGACAATAATTAATACAAAACGACTATAATTCAATTTAATTGTTCCACTAGACATACCATTTCAAACAATACTGGAATTAAATACATTTTTATTGCCGGTATTAAACAAATTAAGTTTTGCACAAATTAATAAAATCGAATTACAAGTATCAAGAAGATACTTGCACTGCACAAACATTCTTACATCTTCACAAAATTTCACAGTTACATGTTTATATATCACACGTAGCCTCCATAGCCTAATGGCTGGCGTGGATTCAATGTAAGCAACGACGGGCGCGGTCGGTTTGTGGATGGGTGACCGCTAGTGGCAAAATTTCATGGACGTTACCGTGCTTCGGAGGGCACGTAAAGCCGTCGGTCCCGGTTGTTTTAAATGCTGGAAAGAGTCGTTAAGCCTTGTCGAAGACCTTCGGGTGGCTTAAGAACATTCGACACTGGGTTGACCACTAACCCCTCCACCAATCCGCATTGCAGCAGCGTGGTGGAGTATGCTCTAGACCTCCCGCAGCTGTGTCTGTGGCCCGTGCCCAGCAGTGGGACGTCTATGGGTCGCAGCGAATATCACACGTACAATAATATATTTATACAGACATTATGGTTCAGTTATGAATGTAGGATCCTAATTAATTTTTATCAAACCTGATAACTTCAAATATCTTTCAAACGTCGCATAAAAGTCAATTATAAACCATTCCTAAGGTTTATAGAAAGATCGTAAATTGACTATGCTACATAAGTTCCACGGAAAGTAAGTGTCTAATACATTATATCAGTCAGTCAATTAACTAATTTATTTATTTATTTGAGTTAGGCGTCCTAATGACATTTCACAAATTATTTAACGAAATAATTACATTAATGTTGTTGTGTACTTCAGTGAAAATGTCACTAAAAAGGAAGGAACTAGGAAGGAACTAA
Source organism: Carterocephalus palaemon (assembly GCA_944567765.1). Taxonomy (NCBI): domain Eukaryota; kingdom Metazoa; phylum Arthropoda; class Insecta; order Lepidoptera; family Hesperiidae; genus Carterocephalus; species Carterocephalus palaemon. The sequence continues at coordinate 10,439,899 of OX155658.1, forward strand.
TATGTTACCTAAACAACATATAAATTAGCTAATACAAATAAATAAACTCATTAAAAAACATCAAAATGGGATTTAGGGAAAATAAAATGCATAAAAAGGAAAAGATAATCAAAAAATTCAATTAGATCAACCGGAAATTACCTGAAAGACAGGCGCGATCGCAGAACAGGAACAAATTGGATCATAAAAACACATAAACGCGCATACACACGCACAACAATCATTCCAATATAAATACAGAACACAGCATTCTAATCTTACCTTACACAATAATGTATTTACAACATTTTACAGGTTATTATGTTACGATAAAAATCGCAACAAGCTCCTCACACACAAGAATATTATTATTAATAATAAATTAGTTTAATATTATGTATCATAATAATTTATTATGGTTCGTAGAATTTACAAATTGGTAGGAATCATATCCAAAAAGCATATAGGAAAATTTTTCCACCAATTTTTGTTATTATATTGTTGTTTTTGCTAAAAATATTATTATAACCTATTAGTTTAGGAAGAAATCCGGGTTGCTATACAACATCGTTGGACTATGACTGCAATTATGTAAAGCACAAAATTTTGCAAAAAAAAAATCAACATGGTTGCCAAATGTTCAACAACCCTGATAAAGTCAACATGGTTGCCAAATGTTCAACAACCCAAATAAAGTCAACATGGTTGCCATATGTTCAACAACCCAAATAAAAAAGTTGACATGAATATATTCTATATTTCAAGTGCTGTTGAGCAGGAAGCCCTGTGTTCAAACCCTGGATCGGTCCAAAGTATTATTGGCTATTATTATTATTGGCCATTAGTGTTACACTGCTGCACTAGTCACTACTGAGAAGCATACTCCACCACGCTTCTCCAGACTGTACTGGCGAAGTCTTGTTTGCCTTCAGCTCGGAATTCTCAGCAGCAGTATGAAGTTTGGATAAGTGTATGGCAATATATGTTACGGGAAGTATAATGGGTACTATACACCTCCACCTACGTGTCTGGTCCAGTCCAATCCGCACCAATCCCCATGCGCAGGCGCACGCAGCGCAAAACAATACTTTTATCTTCGTTATCATAGTTACTATTGATCTTTTTCATTCGAAGCATCCTAAAAGGGACGACACTGCATCTATTGAATCTCCATCCACTCACATACCACAGTCAAAAGAAATATACAAAAAAACACTTGCCTACAAATATACAGTATCATCGGTTACGTTCCAAGTCCCACTCCGCTGTCTGAACGCACTAAGAACACTTGGAACATTCTGGAACCGTCTGGAATGTTCTGGAAGATCATTCCAGGCCGAACAGCCAGTTTATGCCTTGCACGAAGAACAGGATGAGCGGTTGCCAGGCAACCAGCCAGCGGATCCAGTCCAGTAGCTGGCCGTACATTATGTGCGGCCGGTCCCAGCTGAGTGGAGGTTAAGGATTGTTTATACAATTATGTTATTAAATATTATATCGGCGATGATAACAGTGGTTGAAAATAGAATAATATAATGATGTTTTTTTAAACTACCCGCTTATAATAACAAAAGACATAATTAATTACAAATAACCTCAAACTAAACAAAGAAAAATTTAAAACTAAGTACATAATCACAAAATAAATATGTCATCCAGAAACAGGCCTTGTGGCATTTTACCTAGAACGCAGACAGCATTGCCCCGCTGTACAGCGAGGCAAATTTTTTGTTAAGGTTAGTTTTTTCAAACTACCCGTTTATAATTGTTGTTTATCATTATTATAAACATGATACTGTATTAACTCAAAAGTCATCGTTTCTATAACTATACTATGTATAATTTTAAGCTATATACATGATCATAACTATTTTCATTCAGTGAACTGGACACAGCTTACACAAGCCATTTTTAAATTAACACTTACTGTCTCGTACTAGAATTTCCAATAGTCATCGTAACTGACCCGAACTATATTATTCCGGAATGATTCGTGAGTGTCTATATTCATAGTTGAAATTACCGGCTTATCACTGGTGAATTTAAGTAGGAAATAGGCCGACTAGTTTCGGTCGATTACAGTGATCATGTTCAGGAGTGATCTGCCAGTGTACGCCGTTCATTCCTGAAGATGGTCATAATAATCGACCGAAACTAGTATGCCTGTTTCCGATTTTCACTTACTCGTGATGATCGTAATAGAAGTAACCGTTCTACTAATGTTCTAATTAACTCTCTCAACTAATTGGACTAACTATCCCAGTCCCTATTAGAGTATTGTTCGAATTCGAACTCAGTCACAGTTGTCATGGGCGGCAGCGGATGGGTGGTGCTGCAAGAGCGTTTGCTATCTTGTACCCATAAAAAAAAACAAGGTAAATTAATAAATTTGATTTTGTTTTACGCTGTTTTACGCTGTTTTACGCTATTTACGTTGTTTTACGTTGTATATGAAAGGATACGGGTTGGTGAACATCCGCTTGAGGTCCACCTTCTCCTTGCAGTAGGGGCAGGTCTGCTTCTTGCCCACGATGCACCAGCCGCGGATGCAGAACTCGTGGAACACGTGGCCGCACGTCAGCTTGTACGTGTTCTCTGGGGGACAGATAACAGATGCAAAGATAAGTACTGTCCGAGCTGCACTGAATCAGGGGTCGTAGTGAAAACCAGCGGTCGTGCTCCGCCACGAGTAATGCTGAGCACGGCCCCTTTTTGTCAAATTCGTACTTATTTAGGTCAATAGTTTTTTTTAAGCTCCATTTATTTTATATTTTTATTGTAATTGTACTTAATTTGACAAATCGATAGTTTTCTGTAAAATTACGGTTTTTGATATGTCACACTGTCGTCGCAAGTGGACGCCATGTTCGCAGCTGCGGGAGGTCTAGAGCATACTCCACCACGCTGCTCCAATGCGGATTGGTGGAGGGGTTAGTGGCCAACCCAGTGTAGTGTCAAATGTTCTCAAGCCATCCGAAGGTCTTCGACAAGGCTTAACGACTGTTTCCAGCATTGAAAACAACCGGGACCGACAGCTTTACGTGCCCTCCGAAGCACGGTAGCGTCCATGAAATGTTGTCACTAGCGGTCACCCATCAACAAACCGACCGCGCCCGTCGTCGCTTAACTCTTTCGATCACATTGAATCGACCGGAGCCATTGGGCTATGGATGCTACATATCGTCGGTACTAAAGTCAACTAGCCAAACTGTAATTTTGGCATTCTTTACATGACACCAATATCTTGACACAATGCATACTGTGGCAAAATATTGTATATATTATGTGGCTTTTCAAATATAAATGTTAATATTACAAATCGTTTGTCTGCATAAGTGAAAAAAGTAAAAATTCAACATAGGTAAACTAATCTATGTGAGATTAGTTTACTTAGTTTACTGCCAAAATGACACTTCGGCTAGTTGACTTTTGTACCCACAATATGTACTTAAGACAACTAAATATTTTAAATTTAGAATTGTTTGATCGGTACCTATGACCCCTTGAATTTAGAATTGTTTGATCGGTACCTATGACCCCTTGAATTTAGAATTGTTTGATCGGTACCTATGACCCCTTGAATTTAGAATAGTTTGATCTGTACCTATGACCCCTTGAATTTAGAATAGTTTGATCTGTACCTATGACCCCTTGAATTTAGAATAGTTTGATCTGTACCTATGACCCCTTGAATTTAGAATAGTTTGATCTGTACCTATGACCCCCTCCTCGTTGACGTCCACCAGCAGCGGGTTCCCGCACACCGCGCACACGTTGCTCTCCAGCTGCCGCGTCGGGATGCCCTCCTTCGTGTAGTACTGGAATGGGGAAGAAAGGATCGTCAATGCAATAGAACGGGATTTGACGATCCTTGTATTACCGCAGCTATTGATCCTTGAATGAATAACTAATCCTGCACAGGTGCCTAACCTGCCTTATGGCTAATCTATATATATAAAAGGAGAAGGTGACTGACTGACTGACTGACTGACTGACTGACTGACTGACATATCAACGCAGGGCCTAAACTATAAGGGTTAGAAACTTGAAATTTTGCACAGGGGTTCCTTTTATAACGTAGGGGAGCACTAAGAAAGGATTATTGAAAATTCACCCCCTAGGGGGGTAAAACGGGGGTGCGAAGTTAGTATGAAACTTTGCCGTTATTGATGTTATTCGAATGAAATTCAGTACCGATGAAGGTTTTTATCGAGTTTCGAAAATCATCTCTTAAGGGGGGTAAAAGGGGGGTGCAAAGTTAGTAGGTATAAAAGTTTTTCGTATATACCTACATTATTTCAATGAAATTTTGTATTTAGGTTATGTTACGTCTAATTCCACGCGAGCGAAGCTGCGGGCGTCCACTAGTAATAATAATAAACATCTTGGACATTCTCACACACGCTCATCTGACCCCAAAGTAGGCGCTAGCCTGTAATATGTCAGAGACTGATATACATACATAGATATTTTAAAATACATACTTATATAGATAATATTAACATCCAGACACAGAACAAATACAAGTGTTCGTCACACGAATGTTTGTCATGAGTGGGATTCAAACCCACGACCCCTGGCGCAACAGACAGGTTCACTACCGATTGCGCCATCGGGCCCGTCGAATGAATACATTAATCTGAATCACACGTTTGTACCCTTAGTACCCGGTATGTATTATTTAGTTAGTAGATAGGTAGGTTGGTTCCGATATCGAAAACCGCTACGACAAGCCCTAGAGCGGAGCACCAGCTGTGGCCCAGTGCGCCAGGCCTAAGGCCACTAAAGTCCACTTTTCTGAAACTGATAAATAAACAGAGAAAGAGTGAGGGAGAGAGGGAGAAGCCATCTTACCCCGATGGTGGCGGCCATCTTGTCCGCGCAGTACTCGGCCACGTCACGGCCGAGAACACCGAAGTACAGGCCGTAGAACAGCAGCGTCAGCGCCGAGTCCATCCACACCTGCGGCTTGTGGCCGAACACCGCGTTCAGGCCGAGGAAGGTCAGCATCATGACCATGTAGCCGACGACGCCGAGGACGCAGCTCAGCTTGTATATGAGCAGGAACCATTTGTAGACGAGCCTGGAATAGGGAATGTCCGATGTCATTAGCGTGATAAGCAGGTCATGAGGATGGGTAATGAGGAATGGTAAAAGGGAAACCGGTCAGGTCAGACAGACAGATTATATCATTACACCTGTTACATCCATACTAATAATATAAATGCGAAAGTAACTCTGTCTGTCTGTTTGTGTCGTTTTCACGCCAAAACTACTGAACCGATTTAAATGAAATTTGGTACACAGATAGTCTAGAGCCTGAGGAAGGACATAGGCTACTTTTTAATCTATTATTATGTCTAATTCCACGCGAGCGAAGCTGCGGGCGTTCACTAGTCACAACATAAGTTTTAATTAAGTTATTTTTTTTTCTTTTTCCACCTACCGCAACTTTTCCCCACTCAACCAGGGTTTGACTGGTAGAAAATGCCATAAGGCATTAAGTCTCCCCATTGTATATCTCTTTAGAGGTGTCAATAAAGTCAAATAATTTTTTTAAAAAAAAAACAACATTTCACGAAGGGGCAGGCAGAGATAAATAAATAAATATATTTTGGACATTCTCACACACGGCCATCTGACCCCAAAGTAGACGCGAGCCTGTAATATGGGTGTCAGAGACTGATATACATACATAGATATTTTAAATAGATATTAACATCCAGACACAGAACAAATACAAGTGTTCGTCACACGAATATTTGTTTTGAGTGGGATTCGAACCCACGACCCCTGGCGCCAGAGACAATAGGGCGTGAGCCTATTTAAATTAAGAAAAAATCTATAAGACTTGCGTCAAATTTATAATACTTGTGGTCAGCGGGTTGGGTTTGAAGTAGTTTAAACCTGAGAACATTTGTACAGCAGTTGTACTTGCGGCCTAGGCCTATGTTGAGGCCTAGGGCGGAGCAGTTGCTCCTACCTACATTAATGACCTTTATACCTTTTTTGTTGCTTTAGGAGTGGGAAACCTCTTGAAGGTACCTGGACATCATGGGAGCGACGCCGGGTTATGTGGGATTTCCACCAACTAAAACCCCCTCGGTGGCCTTCCGCCAAGGAAGTGGAGGGCTCCGGGATCTCTGTTAGAACGCACCGGTGCCCTCCAGCGCTGCCCATGACAGGCTCGTCTCGAACGAGACGTACAAACACGTTGACACCCATCCTTGTGCAGCCACACACGTCGTCTTTCAACTGGACGGACGGAGCTCTCACTCTTGCCGCACTGAACCCAGCCCCCTTTCAGTCGCCTCTTACGACAGGCAGGGGATACCGTAGCATTACTAAATAGGGATAAATTGATTGTACCTAGCTCTAGACAAAGTAAAGTATCAAAATCATTTATGGGGAACTGTGTTCGCTTCTACAATAAAATACCCGGAAATATTACTTGTCTCTCAGATAATATATTTAAGTCTTACATTAAACAAAACCTCCTCAATAAAGCTTTCTATAAAATTAATGACTAATTGAACGATAGAAATGTTAAGTGCGATGTATATCCAGCTCCACTTGTTCAATATTAATGTAATGTGATCAAATTATAAAAATTGTAAATTTTGAAAAGAGTAACTACCGAGTTTCTTGCCGTGTTCTTCTCGGTAGCATCAACTTTGTGAACCGGCGGTAGATAAAAAATGTTATGACGTTCTATAAGCGTATACAAAATACCATATAATGAAAAATAAATGAATCTGAATCTATTCTGGTGGCGAGCTACGGGGACGATGGCCTTCATACCTGGGCGTGGTGACCGACATGGGCTTGGTGGTGGACTTGCGGATGACCACGGCGGTGGTCAGCGTGAACACGGCCCACACGCAGATGAACCGCCACCACTCGTTCTTCACACTCATCAGCACCGGGATCGACCACATCGCCAGCATTGTGAACAGCTGGAACCATAACGACATCAATTGAATACAATAAACGATTTAATTGATAAAAGTACTGAGTAAAAGTTGGGTATACATAACACATAATATCAGCAGTGAAAGCCCAGTGGCTATCGAACTCGCCTCTCACTCGAGCGGGCCGGGTTCAAACCCCAGCGGCATGCACCAATGACTTTTACATGTTTTGTGCGATTTATGAAATTAAATGTCACTTGCTAGAACGGTGAAGGACACGTGAGGAAACCTGCATGTCTGAGAGTTCTTCATAATGTTCTCGAAGGCATGTGAATATGTCTGCAAATCCGCACTTGGTCAGCGTGGCGGACTAAGGCATAATCCCTCCGATTCTGAGAGGAGATCCGTGCCCAACAGTGAGACAAAAAAAGGGTTGTGATAATGAAACAACGTCCATAGCCAATTTGATTCAATGTGGTCGAAAGAGTTAAGCAACGACGGACGCGGTCGGTTTGTGGATGGGTGACCGCTAGTGGCAAAATTTCATGGACGCTACCGTGCTTCGGAGGGCACGTAAAGCCGTCGGTCCCGGTTGTCTTCAATGCTCGAAACAGTCGTTAAGCCTTGTCGAATACCTTCGAGTGGCTTGAGTGAGAACATTCGACACTGGGTTGGCCACTAACCCCTCCACCAATCAGCATTGGAGCAGCGTTGTTTACACTCACAGCATAGGAGCGGTAATGGTGCTTCTTCCAGGCGACCACGATGACCTGCGCCGCCACCAGCGTGCTGATGAGGATGAGCACCATGGTCGTGTGCATCGTCTCGTGGCCCTTGTGCATCTCGTGCAGCTTCTGGTGGTCATATCTGGAACGGGGATATGGTGTCGTTGAATGACCAAACTGTACTAAAGCTATATCACAGAAATTAATCAAGATAGAACGGCGAAATATAGCCAACTGAGCTCCCTCCGTCGTGATGACGTCACCCTCGTTGTGACGTCACATAGTAGGCGTGACTTGGGCAGTGCTGATGAAAAAAGTGACACGCATCATTTGTATCAAAATAATATGTGGTCGCCCACTTCTGACATTTCTGCAAATGATAAAGAATGACTTGAAGTTCAAATTTAATTGAAACAACAGAAACCAGTCATAAATTAAGAACTTAAATTCTAAAATATTAGAACTTAAATTCTAAAATTATAAAGATCTTAAATTAAGAACTTAACTTACTCCTAAATTGCATCCTAAGAAACCATGGGGTACAATGTCAGCCAAATCTTAAAGTCAATAACTAATTCAAGCTATAGAGGTAATTAAAAAATTACCAATATTTTTCTATTTTAAAATTTTCATAAAAATCTCCAATTTCATAGGTCAAGACCTAATATTATAAAGCCGAAAGCTAGTGTGTCTTTGTATGTTAGTTACTTTTTCAATGGATGGACCGATTTTGATTAAATATTTGTCACCCTGGATATATGTTATATATAGAATACTTTTCATCCCGATACTGTGTTCCCTTGAGATAACAAGACACAGGGCAGCCAGCAGCTAGTGTTACATAATTATGTCATTCAAAGATTGGCCGGTTAGAAATCATCTTTAATCATGATAAGCATTCTACAAAGTATATACAAGAAGGAAGCAGGAGAGCAGGAGAGCAGGAGAATTCCTCTTTTCCTCCAATGAACCCCTGGCTTTGTTAAATCAGGCAAAAAAAATTGCAATAAAACACATTTTTATGTAGTAAGGACACTGTGATGTATTGAAATGGAAGTACTACACCTTATTGGTGAATGAGGCGATGATAATTAAGAAGTAGGCAGTTTGAGATTGTTAGGTATTTGATTCATTGATAGGTAATACCTACCTAATAATAGGTATAGGTACCTAGGTAAAGATATAAAAACACTTGTGATGGCTACCTAGCTCGCAATAAATACTACATTATACATAATTTCTTGATTTTAATGAACACATTAAGACATCCTTTTTCATTATAATTATTAGTTTTAATTAGAGAAACAATAGAAAATCACATTTCATGTGAAAATTTTGACTGTTTACCTATTAGTTGAATTATTTTACATTTAAAAAAATTCTACCACGAGTGGGATTCCATCTCATAACCTTCCCATCGGTACTGGAATATATTATATTTAGAAATATATTCTTACCTTAGCTTTTCATCCTGCGTCAACTCCTCATAAGTCTGCAAACAGAACCATAGGTTTAGACTATGTACTCAGCTAAATGTGGTGGCATATGGCACAGGTATGTGGCATTTAATGACAAAATAAATAACAATAAATTGAATACGTTTGATGATAGTTATAATAATACATCATTGTCTATTAAAAAGCCAATTAAACAATTCTCATAATAATTTGTTTGTGGGGTTTGCTTCATCAATCACCATACAATGGTAATCACATACAAATACAGTAAATCAATCATGATTCACTATCATGAACTATGGATAAGGCCAATATAACATTTGATGAGCCATACGAATAACAATATGTTGCTTAACTTTGTTTTAAATGACCTAGGCCGAAAATGCCACTATCTATTCACAGAACAAGCTTATTTCTCGTTGATCAAGGTTATTGACAAGTCGATCATAGAAAAATAATAAGAAATGAATAGATAATTGGTTAAAAGAAATATAAGTAAACGCTTATCACCTTGTTAGGATCAACCGGCCTATGGAGATCCATGATTATATGCCTATAGCGAGTCACGGTTATTCCGCTAATGGTAACAACTAAATCACTTCTCACTTCTATGTACAAAGAAAGCTATCTAATTCAATTAAGACTTGTTTAATTTACAGTCTTATCATATTATCACCAACTGCTGCTCATGCGAACCGCGGTGTAAGATAAGAAATTAAGGCCCGAGGCCGATGCCGTTGCCATATTTTGTCAAAATTGACATTATGCGTGACAGCAGACCACAGAATAATTAGACAATTACAAGCGGTACAAATCAGCAGATTGTCTTAGCATTTCCAGCCATAAAATGTTTGGGGTGTACCGTGTGTAACCGAGTTACCTCCAAGCACTATCATGAGGAACGCTTCCTGAAAGTGGAGTTTATGGGGGATAGCGCCGCTGCACGCGCGCCTCCCTGAAGGCCGACCGCTCCCTAGAGAGCTGTTGGACCTTCTTCCCCCCGAGCATCAGGGGGGAAACAGCGACTAACGACTGCAGTTCCACGCGCGCGACACGTGTGCGCGACGACACACCGTCTCCCACGCCCAACAGCGGGGATGTCACCGACGGGGTTCACCCCTGGAGCAATTGCCCGGATAGAAGGACCATCCTTACATCCGAATTCCCTCACGCAGGAGCGCCCAAAGAGCCGCAAAAGAGGAGGAAAGGTTTCGTTCGTTCGGAATTCTCTGTCTACGCACAGAGTACATTTTACATGGATTAACTTTATATTGTCTATAGCTATCAGTGTCAACGCTAGCTACTAATCTGTGGTGTCAAGCACAGAGTACAAAATAACTGAGAGTGTCAAGTCAAAATATACTAATCTGTGAGTCAACTTGTCAAGCCAAAAATTGTGATTTGTATTTGTTGTATTTGTACTAAAAAATAACAAAATTATAATGAAATTTTGGTTATGTATATTACGACCTGGACAGGACTTCCAGTGTTTTAATTTCTAATTAATTAATTAACTGAATGCCTAACAAAGGTAAGAGGTATATGATGTGATCTTTGAAATGCAAGTCAATTTTGTCTTCCATTTTCTTGACGGTTTTCTCAAATAAAAATTATGTAAGTCACTGGAAGTGTAAGCTTCAATATGTAATTAAAGTGGATGTTGTTGCTCCTTCCCCTGACTTCTTTCCTACTGCGTGCGTAACACAGACATCGTGGTGGAGTATGCTATAAAGTACTTTAGACCTGACGCAGCTATCTTTAGGAGAAACCCATGCCCAATAGTGGGATGTCTATGGGTTGTAGCTATATAGATTTTAGCTACACATTTAGCTTTATAGCTGTTTTAGTTCTGTTCAGATTCATTTATTACATATGCGTACATACATAATATTTTCATAAATATATTGACACCAGTAGATGCGCGCAGCTTGCTTGTGTGGATTAGATGTAGCAAAAATGTTGTTCATAGTGTCAGTCCTTCTCAAGGAAATAACCAGAAAAACTTACCCAATGAAGTTCAAATAGTTGAGGTAATAACAGGATAAAAGTCCATCCATCCATCTAATCCAGGCTTAGTATTATGTATAATGTATGCATTACATACTCTAGAAATAAACCTACCTAGCCTAAACCTATTTTATAAGAGTCAAACAATTAATTATAATAAATACTGCCTTGTTGGTCTAGTGATCTAGTCAAATCTAGTGGTTTCAGGGGTGATAAGTAAGTTGGGGCTCCTGGCCTCAATCGCACAGTTAGGCAACAATGATTTCTACTAACTTGAAATGCCCAGTAGCAGCTCAGCAATGAAATCTCAGGCATATAGCTTCGCTCACGATGATTTTGTTCACCATAACTGCAATTGACATGTGTTTTTAATGTTCTTAAAATATTATTAACCATTTTATACAGACATTCTTCGTCTCCAGACTCCAGAAACCAAGGCATTGGCGAGCACTCCACAGCAGCATGCTGCAGGCAAGATCAACACGTTTCCAAAGGTCAGCCTGAGCAAGGTAGGTCGAGAATATGTAGACATGTTGTGCTACCAGGCTTTTTTGTTAATGTCAAGTACATGTAAACTATGTACACTTCATCTTTCTTAACACACACAATTGTAGTTTATTTAATATTGCAAGTATAACTGGCCATACAAAAAAATCATGTCAAAAATTATCAAAATTTTGACTTTGGCAGAAGACGATGAGAGGCGACTTGACAGCAAAAAACTATTCGTGGCATGGTGTTCGGAATGACGGACTGTATACATATACAGATGCACCTTACACGCTGGATATAGATAAAGTATTATTCTACATCTATGGGTCGCAGCTAATAATACTTCTGAATGCCCTACAGTGGGCATATTGTAGTAGGTACCATAAAAACAAAGGAGTAATTGTAAATATTTTATTACTTATCTAAACAATAACACAGATAATACTTTGTTTTGTGCATATTACTATCTAAGTTGTTTCAAATTGTTCATCGAGTTTGAGAGCTAAATTATTTTAATTAGCATTCTTAGCGACCGCGGCGCGAGACCGCGACCGGGTCGCGCGACCCACTGCTTCGTATGGATCTAAATGGAGTACTAAACAAACCCGGCGACCGCGTCGCGCGACCGGTGGGCGTGGCCAGAGAGCGGCGTGGCGACCGCGACCCGGTCGCATTTAATGAGACAGATTTGGACATCATTTTGACACTGATTTTACCAAGCCCTGAACAAATGAACCACTGACCACCTGCTGGCCTAGACAAGTGGCAAAACGCTAGTATAATAGAAGTAGAATAGATTAAAATATGTATGGGATTGACATTCGCTCACGACTAATTAGTCGATAGCGAATGTCAATCCCATACACTTGTTAATCTATTCTACTAGCGTTTTTGCCACTTGTCTAGGCCCCCAGATTACCAATTTATTTTATATCCCAAGTGATAGAAGGACAGGTACGAATATATAACAAGTATTTAAATTTCAATAGCCTTGTATCTTGACTTGGAATAGTATCATGTTTCATCTACATTAGATTTAGACCACGTCATAACAATTCGCGGTTTTCAAGTTTCTAGAGTTTTATTTGCTTTGAATACATTATTACTTACTTCAAAAGATCTTAAAATAATGAAGTTAGTAATTTGTATTCAGCTAACTACATTAGCATGCAAATATTGTAGCATCATAATAGGTTTTGATTTTGTTATCTTTATTTTATTTTATAGTTAAATAAATATTAAACTGCTTCTTATAATAATTATAATACTTTTGTTTGCTCAAAAATCAATCTATTGAGCTTATTTATCTTACTCTAATTATATTTACAAAATTATGCTTCCTGAATAACTATGAAACTATGAGGTATTAATCGCTTAATTTATAGTCAGCCTGGCTGACAGAAGGCGGAATATTATCTGTGCAGTAGGTTGCACTGTGTTGGGTAGAAATAAGATCCAAATTCAGCTATCTGGCCAGTACCATGTCTGCCGTGTAATAATTGTTTTTAAAACAGTTATGGTCTGGTTGGAATGGTGTGTTTTCCGGTTACACTTCTTCAATCTCATTCTAGGTCTTTCATGGGCGTCTGTGACTGAGTAGTGCATGCTCGTTTGCTATCTCGTATTCAGAAAAAATGCGAGGAATGTATATTGAGTGACGCACAGAATAGATCACTTATAGTCTTTACTTGGGTTTAACTCTTGAGTATTTGCTGAATACTAGCGGCCTCAGAGTCACTCAGAGTTACTTATCATGTCATCTAATCATGCTTATATATTTTCTGAAGATATTCCAATTCGTACTGTAGGTACTTAGCCAGCACGGAAAAGTGCACATTTCATTGCTTGCTCGGTGCATATTTTACGGTTATGCTAATATTGCTTAATCGACGTAAGGACGCGGTGGCATCATCGACTTCGTATTTGCTGTAGAGGTCCCGAGACACGCGACCTTTATGGGTATTAGGAGGAACAGTAACGCTATCACAGTAAATGTTTCGAGTTCGAGTCAGTTGGTGCATATTTGTCGAACAGTTCCTTGACGCGCAGTACCAGCGGCTCATTGAAGATGGTACCGACGTCCCGTGCGAACGCGAAGTCCAGGTGGTTGAACTTGGGCCACTCGCAGCCGGCGGTCACACTCTCCAACACCCCCGAAGCCTTGAGCTGACGAGCCAGCCTCATTATTTGCTGGAACAGTCAACGCCAATGTCGTAGATATGGGACTCACAATGAATTCTAGTGCCCAAGTGGGACAGTTAGCAGTTGTGATGATTAAGGGAATAACCGAGGAATTCGGGTTCCTCCTTCGAACTTCCAAAATATCATCTCAAAATCCATAAAAAATCACATGTAAATCTCATCTCATAACCTTACCGATTTGTCTGTTAGCTGGTCGTTCTCCCCATAAAGCAGTGTTACTGGCACTTTGACGTTGGTCAGGTTGTATGGCCTCACTTTACCCCAAAGACCATCCTCCCAAGATGTGAACACACCTGGAAATAAGCATAAAGCTTAGTGGCGGAATCTATTACAAAGCAAGCATCGACTTCTCGTAGCAAAACATTACAAATATTAAAACTACTTGCCTGACATTGCAATTTTTCCAAAATGTTCCAACTGTCGCCAAGACGCTGGCTGTATTCTTGTCATAATAACTGGATTCATTTCCTGCAATCAAAATTAAAGATTGCTTTACACCAATAACAATCCAGATGCCATTTAATACGATTGGATGGAAAGACCAACCTACGAAGAAAAAAACAACACTAGGTACATTAAAAAAAAGACTATCCCAGAAATTTGAGGTTTCTCATAAATTACGGCGTTTTAAGCAAGTAAATATTACCAGCTATCATGGCGAAGAAAACATCGTTAAGAAACCTGGAGATGATGTACTCTGAGTCGTCTGCAGATTTCGTCGAATGTTCTCAAGCCACCCGAAGGTCTTCAACAAGACTTAGCGATTGTTTTCACCATTTATAACAACCGGGACCGACTGCTTAACATGCCCTCCGAAGAACGATAGCGCCCATGAAATTTTGCCCACCCAGCCACAAACCGACTGCGCCCGTCGTTGCTTAACTCTGTCGATTACATAATAATCGACGCAAGCCATTGAAAGTAAGATAGAAAACCTTTATTTCGTAATGTCGACAAACAAGGAAGGTACGATCATTAACAGTAAATAAGTGGCATTACGAAACGGACCCTGCTCAGCATTGTGCTGGAGTCCAAAGACTACCAGCGCTGGTCTTCCGCAGGACCCGCTCAGTGAAGCCACGGAGGCCAGTACGCAAGCCTTTGCATATGAACGATAACACTTACCCAATCGGACTGCTCAAAGTCCTCGCCGACGATCATGAAGACGGCCTGGATGCACACGTCCTGCCTTGGCGTGTGCATGTTGCACACGCTGCGCACGAAGAACTCGAGCACATCGCGCTCGAAGTATACCGATAACATTCCCCCTGCCCGCAAGGACTCCTGGAAATTATTTTATTTTGAGTTGGAGCCTTGATTCGATCTCACGAGGAGACTTGTCTATAGTCAATTATATCAGGCGTAACTTTGCGGAAATTGTATGGTTATAATTGTTGAATTTGTTGGATATCATTCAATAAGGCGTATTATGGTGTATATATCAAATAAATATATATCATGGACATTCTCCACACACGGCCATCTGACTAGGCAGAGCCTGCACTATGTGTGTCAGAGACTGATATACATACATAGATATTTTTAAATACATACCTACTTAAATAGATAATATTAACATCCAGACACAGAACAAACACAAGTGTTCGTCACACGAATTTTGTTCTGGTCAAAGACTACTAAGATACATTCTGGTCTTTTATAATACAAGATGAGTGGCGTAACGTATAAACTTACCGTCAATCTTAAATTCTTCAAGAGCATGGTGACGAGTGGTTCTATGTTGTCCAGGTAGACCGCTGGCGCCAGGCCCACGAAGTTCAGCACCTTAATATAATTGTGTACAAAATATTATTAATGATACAGCGGTGACAGCCCAGTGGTTATCGATCTCGCCTCTCACTCGAGCTGTCCGTGTTCAAACTCAAGCGGCACGCACCAATGACTTTTCTTAGTTATGTGCGATTTAAGAAATTAAATGTCACTTATTGTAACGGTGAAGGAGATGTGGTGATTTGAGGAAACCTGCATGCCTAAGAGTTCATCATACGCTTGATGATAGATGATA
This sequence comes from Carterocephalus palaemon, assembly GCA_944567765.1. Taxonomy (NCBI): domain Eukaryota; kingdom Metazoa; phylum Arthropoda; class Insecta; order Lepidoptera; family Hesperiidae; genus Carterocephalus; species Carterocephalus palaemon. The sequence continues at coordinate 10,455,698 of OX155658.1, forward strand.
GATTTTTTATTTACCGCCGGTTCACATAGTTGATGCTACACTACAAGAAACTCGGTAGTCATGTTATGTTTGGAAGTCGATGATGCTGATTTTCAGTGCGGCTTCTGCGTACCTTCTCGTTGTATTCGGGTCGCTCCGCCATCATGGTGAAGAAAGTGGTGGTCCCCATGGAGTAGCCGATGTACATGACCTTGGGCAGGCCCGTCACGTTCAGCACCTTGTCGATCATCGCCGCGGCGTCGTATTTCCCGTGCTCGTGGAAGCTGTAAATGGAATGTGGGGTGATTCTTGGCATACACGGTTGGCTGTCTCGTGTCTGTCCTGATCATGTCATGGTCATACTGTACATTTTTCTGTACAAATTAATTTGAATTTTAAAAGAGTACCGGGAGTTTTTTCCTCCGCCTTTTTTCTCTCTCGGCCTACACTAGGGCATAGGATAAGAATATTGTAAATTCTTCCTAAAGCCGATGACCAGGTAGATAGTCTATCGTGACTTAGAGCTTAGCTTAGTGGTAGGTAATTATTGTAAATTAGACTTAAGGCAGGTTAGGCACCTGTGTAGGATTTAGCTATTCATTCAATGATCAATAGCTAATCCTTTGACTTATATTGATCAGTTTAGAATAGCATTATACTATCTCTTTTCTTTAAGTAGTTTGTAGTCACCTAGACTTTCGTTAAGCGTGTCTAATCACCTCATAGCTAAATAAATTATTTGACTTTGAATGTGTGCTCCGTTTTTCAGACTTCTCTCTTTGTCGAAATTTGTGATTTCAAAATAAGATACACAAAATGAAAAGAATTATAAGAGTAAGAGTAAGAATGTTTTATTGGGACCTCTAGAATTTACATATGTACTTAATTAACTTAAATACTATGCATATATTATAAAGGAAAAGTTATATAAGAGTGAGCCCTGACTTCTAGTGAAGCGTGAGCTGAGTACTAGAAGCCAGTCTCTTCCCAACGTGAAAGCTTAATTAATTAGTACTAAAATCTAAGTCTAAATCTAGTTTATATATGTTATCTATATATATAAAAGGAGAAGGTGACTGACTGACTGACTGACTGACTGACTGACTGACTGACTGACTGACTGACTGACATATCAACGCAGGGCCTAAACTATAAGGGCTAGAAACTTGAAATTTTGCACAGGGGTTCCTTATATAACGTAGGGGAGCACTAAGAAAGGATTTTTGAAAATTCACCCCCTAAGGGGGTAAAACGGGGGTGCAATGTTAGTATGAAACTTTGCCGTTTTTCATGTTATTCGAATGAAATTCAGTACCTATGAAGGTTTTTTATTGAGTTTCGAAAATCATCTCTTAAGGGGGGGTAAAAGGGGGGTGCAAAGTTAGTAGGTTTAAAAGTTTTTCGTGTATAGTTACCTACATTATTTCAATGAAATTTTGTATTTAGGTTATGTTACGTCTAATTCCACGCGAGCGAAGCTGCGGGCGTCCACTAGTATTATATAAAAGGAGAAGGTGACTGACTGACTGACTGACATATCAACGCAGGGCCTAAACTATAAGGGCTAGAAACTTGAAATTTTGCACAGGGGTTCCTTTTATAACGTAGGGGAGCACTAAGAAAGGATTTTTGAAAATTCACCTCCTAAGGGGGTAAAACGGGGGTGTAAAGTTAGTATGAAACTTTGCCGTTTTTGAAGTCAAGTGGGCAACCCGAACGCGTGCAGACGTCGTCAATGGGTCTAATTCTACGCGAGCGAAGCTGCGGGCGTCCACTAGTTATAGAATAGTCATTTATGTAACGTACAAAATAATTTATTTTATTCAAATAGTAGTTAACTATTTCAATAAAACGTAGGTACTGTACAATTTTTTTACCAAATAAGAACACTTAATAAAAGCTGGCAATGTAATATGAAGGAAGAAAGAAAGAAACTAAAGGCTAAAAGTTTATAAATATGGGCCGAGAGAGGCAAACAAGCAGGATCCATTATGATTCAGTATGAGGGTACATCCATTATGATTATGATTATGATCCAAAATGGGTTAAGACTTAAAGCAAACAAACGGGTGATATTATTATATCCAAATTAGGCGCGAACCTATACCGTGGATGTCAGAGACTGATACACATACATACATAGATATTTTTAAATACATACTTAAATAGATAATGTTAACATCCAGACACAGAACAAATACAAGTGTTCGTCACACGAATATTTGTCATGAGTGGGATTCGAACCCTGTAATTACCTGTATTCCCAAAATTCGGGATCGTTTCTAGTGTAGTTACGGTGCGCGCTGTACATGGTGCCGCGCAGGTTGCCCAGCCAAACGTCGTAACCAGCGTCGGCCAGCATGAAAGCTGAAATGTGATAGGTATAACATTGTATCACTACACTGGTGGACGCCCGCAGCTTCGCTCGCGTAGAATTAGACCCATTAACAACGTCTGCCCGCGTTCGTGTTGCCCACTTGACTTCAAAAACGGCAAAGTTTCATACTAATTTTGCACCCCCGTTTTACCCCCTTAGGGGATGAATTTTCAAAAATCCTTTCTTTGTTCTCCACTACGTTATAAAAGGAACCCCTGTGCAAAATTTCAAGCTTCTAAGCCTTATAGTTTAGACCCTGCGTTGATATGTCAGTCAATCAGTCAGTCAGTCAGCTTCTCCTTTTATCTATATAGATTGTGTGTGTTGATTTGTTGTGTGTATTGTTAACACAAAAAATGCCGAAAGTCCAAAAATTATAGCATTAGTTTCCTGTTTGTTTAGTAAAAATATGCACGCTAAGATATAGAACATGGCGCCTGCAAAATTTCCGTGACGTCATCCATTGTCACATAACAACCCACCTTTGACCGTGACCCTTACTGATGTCTGACTGACAGCTCTGTAATTTCGCCTTTTTATTTATTTTGGATTTAAAGCCTGAGTGTTTTATGCTGCTCTTAAAAAATAATTAAAACACCGGCCAAGTGATTTTCAGGACTTCCCTAGTAGGATCGTCCTGAAAATCAGCGGCTGCTGGCTTGCCACAGCCATTTGCTGAGGGCGTCCTATTTCGGCATCGTTATTTAAATTAAATATTGTATTGACTTATGTGTTGTATGTATGTCGAAATAAACTTATGTCTATGTCTAAGTGCGAGTCGGATTCGGGCACGCAGCGTTCCGTACCATTATCTATACAAACGGCAAAAAAATTTCATGTATGTTGTATGAGAGCCCCCTTATATTTTTATTTTTTTCTGTTTTTTAGTATGTGTTGTTACAGCGTAAACAGTAATACATCATCTGTGAAAATTTCAACTGTCTAACTATCATGGTTCATGAGATACAGCCTGGTTACAGATGGACAGCGGAGCCTTAGTAATAAGGTCGCGTTCTACCCTTGCGTACGGAACCCTAATAGACACAAATCACGTGCCACAGCATCAAAATTTCCATCATAACAATTGAGTGTCCCATTCGTCTGTATACAAATAATACGGTTACGCGAACTCGGAGCCAATCACCGAATCTAATGACGACGTCACTCAACGCTGCATTACATACTAATGTTATCATTTAATGTTCATTTAATCACTTTCGTCTTCGGTTGTATACGTTCATAACGGAAGGATTTCAGGGCTGGACGAGTGACGTCACGCCGAGGAATCGAAACAATACGTTTTGCGAATTAATAATTACTCACACACTCAGCTATAAGGATTCCCTGTGCTGTCGTAAGACCATATTGACTATTATTGGGACAATATGTTAATTCATTATGGTTTTTAAATTAAAACATCCTCATTTATTAACATCCATTAATTTATCAATTTCAAGATAATAAGGTCCCGTTTTACCCTTTTATTTTACGGAACCCTAAAAACAAATTACCAAATTACTGTTAAGTACCTACCCAAGCTCCTTTTAGGCCCCATAATAACAAAGTCCCCGCTACTGCCCAGCAGCCCGTGGACGATCAGTATCGCCCTCTTCCCCTTCCTGGAGTGCTCGCTGGTTTTCCGCGCGGCCCTTCTGCCCGCGGGGATCCTGTGCATCTGCAGGATGTAGCCGTCGTCTGTTACGGCGCGATGCTTCTCGTTGGGGTAGCCCGCTGCGGTCAGAAGTTGGGGCTGGAAACAATCAGCATCATCATCATCAGCCCTTATTGGTCCACTGCTGGACATAGGCCTCTCCTAAACGACTGCTGGTAACATAGGATCTTGATTATATCAGAACTATAGGAACTTGGCTTGGTCAAGTGAGTCTAGTTTTTCTCGACTAACTTAACAACTGTAGTTACTAACAAATGTAGTAATTTGTGGCTTACTCAGCTGAGGACCGAGAAACAAATACCACTCCAAGTTTGGTATATTCATTAGTGAGCCGGCCTAACACTCAAGATATTTCTCAATCCTAAGTTTTTGATTAATTAATAACTAGTGGACGCCCGCAGCTCATGTGCCCCGGGAAAGACGACACTGCTTGTGGCTGCACAGCGTTGTGTAAACCGGGAAGAGCCAGTCTTGGGCGCAGCGCCGGAGGGCACCGGCGCGTTCTACAAGAGATCCCGGAGCCCTCCTGTAGCGCCGGAGTAGGCCACCGAGCGGGTTTTAGTGGTTGAAAGTCCCACATAACCCGGCGTCGCACCCACGACGTCCGGGTACCTTTTCAAGGTTTCCCACTCGTTAAACAAAAAGAAAAAAAAAGGCCAACGACGCAATAATTAAATTATTCTATTCTAATTTAATTTGTACAAAGTATATTACACCAAAATAAATAAATGTAAATGTTATATTCATTAGTATTAATTTACGACTTCATGGGTCGTTTCTGTGTTTATTTAATAGAAATAGTTTTATAATTTATACAGAGATGGCTATGGTCATTCATTAGTGTGTCTGCTCAGATCGTAAATCTTATAACTATTGTTTAAGAGTTATCTTGAGATCCAATCTTATCACTCCGCGACGGTTAGTTAGTACTTAGTACAAGACTATTAATGTTAGTGAGAATATCAAAATAGTATTTATCGTTATGACCTATCAAAGCCTTCCACCACCACAACCATTTCTTTGTCCCACTGCTGGGCACGGGTCTCCTCTCTGAATGGGAGGGATTAGGCCTTAGTCCACCACGCTGGCCAAGTGCGGATTGGCAGACTTCACATGCCTTCGAGAACGTTATGAAGAATTCTCAGGCACGCAGGTTTCCTTACGATGCGTCCTTCACCGTTACAGCAAGGGACATTAAATTTCTTAAATCGCACATAACTTACAAAAGTCATTGGTGCGTGCCGCTTGGGTTTGAACCCGGACAGCTTATCAATGATGTTTCATCGCATCAAATAGGTAAAGCTCCTATATTACACGTCTGTACAACAAAAAATATGTTTACCTTTAAGAATGACAACATGTAAGTCATAATAATTAAGTATAAAAATATTTTCTTGCTCGTATTCGTATACCAGCTCATTTAAATAATATTATCATTAATTATAGTTATTTTTAGCATAACAGGCATTTTGTACGTGTTGCGCAAATCGTAAATCTTTATTCTATCATTGTTCAAGTTATCGTTGCGATCAGATCGTGACGCGGTAGGTGATACAATAAAATGCCTTGTGTGACTAACTAACACAACCACCACAAGACCACAATCCTTTCTATGCACCACTGTTGGGCACCGCTCTCATCTCGGATGCAGGTTTCCTCACGATGTTTTCCTTCACAGTTGCAACAGATGACAATTAATTTCTTAAAACCCACATAGAAAAGTCATTGTTGTGTGCCACTTGGGTTTGAACCCGGATCCGTCGAGTGTGATGCGAGCTTGACAGCCACTGGGCTGTCACCACTGTATGTGGCTCACATGCTGTAGACAATATGGCGTTACATGGGTACTAGAGGTTGGCATCCTCGCTGCGTAGAAGGTCCTCAAATATTGATGGGTCCTGAACGTTGGACCCCAGTTGAGCCCCCAAAGACCTCATTGTTGATTTATTCTGCATCATAGACGAATGAAACAACAGATGCATTTCTCTGTGATTAAAATAAGGTTGACATCCCTCAATATGGCAATAGTATCAACATCTAATAAACAAAACTCGAGAATGTGGATGTGTTACACACCTCTGGCTACCCCTTCAGGGAAATATAGGCGCGATATATCGTGACGTGTCACCTATGAATCATACATTTGATGCAACATAACCTGATGCGAACAGGATTATCCAAAGGTCAATGGTTGAGTAGCGTCGATCTGGTGGCCAACCTTAACCCTGACCTTGCGTTGAGCAGATGATGATGCCAATTCGGTTAATGCCTTTTGAAGGTTTATGCTCTTTTCTATCTTAACGTGCCCTCCGAAGCACATTAGCTCCCATGATTTTTTTTCCACTAGCGGTCACCCGTCCACACACCGACCGCGCCCTTCGTTGCTTAACTGTGAGTTGTGTTGGTGGAGGGGTTAGTGGCCAACCGGCAACTATCCCCTCCACCAATCCGCATTGGAGCAGCGTGGGGGAGTATGCTCTAGACCCCCCGCAGATTTATCTGGATCGGATCACTTGTAGTCGTCCTTTATATAAATATAGCTTGGTATAGCTTAGCATAGCTTAGTAAAGTGGGCTAGGTCACGGTCGCCTGCATCAATGGCCGGGCGGTCTGCCCTAAATACCCGACCAGCCCGAGATTTAGACGACTATAGCGACACACACACCCTTATAAGGCCTTTGAGATTCGCATGAAGCATGGAGCCTGACTTGATACATAGATGGATTCAGATTGTTTTCATCCTCAGGGCTATCTATCTCCGATTCCTTTTTACTAAACGGCTAATTGCAGATTGGCGTATTATTATGGTGAGTTACCACCCCTATCAAGTTTATCGTTATAGCTTTACGCAGTCAAATATTGGAACACCTGTTCCCTAGAAAAATAAAATTTGTAGCTCTTCGAGGTAGGTAAATATCGTTGTCATATTTTCTACAGGCTAGAAATTTGGTTAAATTTTTTTTTATTTGACAAAATACTTTCGAATTTAAAATTAATCGTTTTTCGTTTAAAAAGCGGTGACAGCCCAGTGGGTATCGAACTCGCCTATCACTCGACCTGTCCGGGTTCAAATCCCAGCGGCACGCACCAATGACTTTTCTGAGTTATGTGCGATTTATTAATTAAATGTCACTGGCTGTAACGGTGAAGGACACATCGTGAGGAAACCCGTATGCCTGAGAGTTCTAATGTTCTAGAATGTGAAGTCTGCCAATCCGCACTTGGCCAGCGTGGTGGACTAAGGCCTAATCCCTCCCGTTCTGAGAGACCCGTGCCCAACAGTGGGACAAAGAAAGGGTTGTGATGATGATGATGATGAACTATCGTTTAAGAGTTGCAGCCGAAGTTACCATTACCAAGTATTTGTTCATCTTCATGGAAGCTCTCTGGCGTGGTACATTAAATTTGTTCTCACGTTTCGTTTATGTAGGTAATTGGATGGTCCCATCCGATGTATAAATAAGCATTTTCGTTGAAATTGGAACGTGCGCCTGTTAACCCGTTATCGAAGGCATCTTTGTCACGACAGAGTCAGACGGTAGTCTCGAACATTCCGTTATTATACTTCCTACTTTAAAATATGTTGTGGTGTTAGTGTCAGAGAAATAATATTTTATGGTTTTGATTTTCGTAAACCCTAGAAGTGGAAACAGTCGTTAAGCCTTGTCGAAGACCTTCGGGTGGCTTGAGAACATTCGACACTGGGTTGGCCAATCCGCATTAGAGCTGCGTGGTGGAGTATGCTCTAGACTTCCCGCAGCATAGTCTGTGGGACCAGTGCCCAGCAGTGGGACGTGTATGGGTCGCAGCGAGCGAGAAGTGGTCGCTGCGATGTTAGATGTACCTACTAAATGAAAAACAATAGGCTGACCACTAGGCATGGCACCTTAGAAACATAACTGGTGAAAAAGGGTGTAAGTATTACAAACCGCCCATCCCTTTAGGCAAATACTGGTAAGTTGTTACATATGTTACTTCTTCTACTACTTGGGAGTTGCAACAACTTTGTTGTGTTTTTTGACAAATTGTACAGTTCGTCCCACAGATTGTCTGTAAATAGTATAGAGCTAATTAGGTGACGTTTCTACAGCTGACCGAAGGCCTCGTTCGGCTTCTATTGAGTCTAGATCGTTTCGGCTGTTTTGTTCCAGCTCGAATTATAGATATATCTTTCTATTGTGTCATTATTCAGTGTGTGATTCAGTTTAATGTTTACTTCTTATGTTATCCTTGTTGCTTAAAAGTGATTTAAAAGCGATACCATAATAACACTTTTTGTTTATTACGTGACAAAATTATCATTCAGTCAGTGCGCATTGGTGGAGACGAATAGATAATATTAAAGTCCGAAGTGCGTACGCGCATCTGTTTTATTCACAAAACGCAGGTGGCATCCCCTTTGTTCTCTTCATTTGAATGCGACACATTGAATGCAAATCAGTCGATATCTGGAGAACTCCGCTGAGATATGCGTGTGTGAAAAAACGTAATAAGGAAATTGATTAGGCGTGCCGCGTGCGCGATCGAGTTTGATACGATGCGTCGTCGATAGGCAAGGCGGTATACTATGAATCAATGTTATTATGATTCAGTTAAACGTATTTTCATTTTTTATTTGGTATTAATATTTGAAGCCAATGCAGAAGTTGAAATTCTGCCTCTCGTTCGAGTGTCCGGGTTCATGTCCAGAATCTAAATCCGATCCATATGATCTCATTTAGATTCAGATAAATCTATATATATAAAAAGGAGAAGCTGGACTGAATGACTGACTGACATATCAACGCAGAGCCTAACCTATAAGGGTTAGAAACTTTAAATTTTGCACAGGGGTTCCTTTTATAACGTAGGGGAGCACTAAGAAGGATTTTTGAAAATTCACCCTCTAAGGGGGTAAAACGGGGGTGCAAAGTTAGTATCAAACTTTGCCGTTTTTCAAGATATTCGAATGAAATTCAGTATGAAGGTTTTTCATTGAAAGTTTCGAAAATCACCCCTAACGTCGTTAATGGTCTAATTTTACGCGAGCGATCCTGCGGATGTCCACTAGTTTTATTATCATTTTTGACAGCCACAGCAAATAAAAACCCCGCAAAAAATGTCACAAAAAAACTCAGTGGTCATAAATATATATTTAACATTAATTATAAGCTTCGAGTCATGCCATTATTCACGGAAAATTACATTTCAAACTATTCATTATTTCCGCTCTCACACACGAATTAATTGCGATTACAATCGCGACCGAATCATAGCTACATTTCAGTTGAAATTGCAGGAAATCGTTAATATTATAAAAAAATACTTTTTCAATTTCCATAGATAAGTAAATATCTTTTGTTAATACTCAACAAAAAGCCTTCCTATTGTATTTAGCCATCTCAATATTTTTTATTTTATTAACAGACCAATTTTAGAGGTAATATTTTTTGTTGAATTCAATTTTGTTTTTTTCTTTTAAAGTTTTAAACCATGAAAGTACGAGTATACAGCAAAACATTCATTCAGTTGTTTTCTGCAACGACCAATCGTTATGAAATGTGTTTCCGAATGAAAATCTTTATATAAATATAATTGCAGCAATAAATGAAACAATAGGAGTAGATTAAGTGGTTTTAGTATAATACTGGTTGCTCGCAGCTCGTCAGATAACCGATTAATTAAATTCTTCTTGCAGTACCTGTAGATTAGCTACTGGTAGAGTTGTTTTATAGATTTAAATGGAGATTGGTCGCTTATTGTTTAAAAAAATATTCTCCTTGGTTTCAGTCACATTTTCGTTTTAAATAATGTTATCATACCACCTCAAAAGCTAGCTTATTTCACAGTAAAAGCTTAATTAAAAGTTACTATACTGTATTCCACAGTTACTATACTCGTAGGTGCGCCTGTAGCTCGGTCCAGGATAGTGCTACGGTAGCCCCTGCCTGTCGGGGGGACTTCTGTCTGGGGTTGCGGGCGGTGAGAGTGGGAGCTCGCTGTTTGTGGCTGTACAGCGTTGTGTTAACCGGGAAGATCCCGTCGGTTCCTTCCGTCCGGCGCGTTCTACGAGAGTACCGGAGCCCTCCTGTAGCGCCGGAGTAGGCCACCGAGCAGGTTTTAGTGGGTGAAAGTCCCACATAATCCAGCGTCACTCCCACGACGTTCGGGCACCTTTAGCGCGTTAGGAAAGTTTGCCTACGCAAACCGTTTCATGGAGAGAACCGTCGATTTGTGACGCTGACGGTAATGGTAATGAATGATCTCGGTGATCAGTACTCGGTTCCTTGCCAATAATATATCGTCGTGATGCTGAACGGTGATACCGTCCAGTGGCACCAGCGATTCTCACACAGGGTCTGCCACCCTCAGAACGTGTTGTTAATGTCACGGAGCCGCATGCCTTGGGCGATGCAGGATCTAATGTGCATAATTTAATCATTAAGTATATTATCATGTGTCCGCGGATGATATTAAAATTATCTGTTATTATGGCTGCCGTAACATGAGCGGAGAAGCATCGCTTGATAGATACTTGGATGATAATAAGATTAAAATCTTCCTTTTATGAGTTCAAAATTATAGTGCAATGATTGGTTTTTTTCCCATTGTTATGTTGGGGTAAGGGATTAGGACAATTTTTTGCGACCAATAGTGATCGATCATGGAAATATTTTGGTCTGAGATAAATTACTATTATTTTAGGGTTAGGTTTGCTTGTTATTTAGGCTAAGCTTTATAAAAAAAGTACAATAATAATCCATTGTTTTCTCTATTGAAAAAGTGACCCTGTAGAAACATACTGTACACAGAGCAGCCAACGGTCGAAGTCTATATCATAGTACTAATTTTTCCAGTTTTTACACTCGTGACGCCTAAACTTAATAATTGAAACCGAGAAAGTAATAAACCCAATATATATTTGAACCACTCAGTAATCTATATAGTATAATATCCAACCTAACCTAACCTTTTTAATAGTCGATAAGTAGGCATTTTGATATCCAACTAATTTCTGAAAACTATCGTCGTGAATACGCGAAACACTTGTTTTTTACGTTCATACAACAATAACGCAGACCCAAAGCTCTTACCTCACGGAATCATTCCAGAATATTATCATTACGAACAATGCTGGTAGTTTATTGTTTACAATGAACAATTCGATTGGGTAGGAAACAAATCAGCTCAGTACTGGTACCTACTAATAAATAAACAAAATGTTGTACGTGACGATTCTGCTAAGTAGAGTTCAGCGTAACCCGATCTGTTCGAAATCGGGTTACGCTGAACATTGTCACTGTAATGGTTTGTGTTTATGCTACCGGCTGCAACTAATTTGTTGGTAGTCCAACAACCTCACTCTGCTGACTATTACTGACTACTGATACTGACTCTCAGCTGACTATTACCTCCGCCCGATACGCAGTGGTCGTATATGGTTGGATGGAAGTTGGTTCCAGGAACCAATCCTTATCCTTGCTAATCCTTACCAATTTATAAGAAAGTGTGTTTTTTGATTTGTTTGTTGGTTTACCCTTTTCCTCCCCCTCAATAAAATGATGGATCGAAGTTACTTTTTGCATAGATATAGTGGAAAATACGAGCACATAGGCAATTTTTGAACAAAACACTGTTTTAATCGTTCTATTTTAAGTATTGATTGATCGGTAAAATCTAAATCATGATCGGATTCTGATCGACGGAGCTAAAACTAAAGCCAGATTTCATTTAGTGGTAGTAGGTTAGTAGGTAGTTAATAGCGAACTTTATGAAGAACATGTTATCCCAGGATGCTCTAATCTTCATCACAAGTTCACAAGTCGTCGTTGGCCAAAAACCAAAAAAAAAAAGGAAATCAAAACGCCGCCATTTTTCAGACAGATAACTGTCAGTTACAGGTTGGCCATCAGGCAAAGCATTAGCAACGTATATGTATGTGATTGTTTCCCTCACAACATAATCATATAAACGATGTGAAATTACAAAGCTATAAAACAATGACACTGAGATCAATCACGTCATGATAATAAGAAGTGGCGCCGCCCAGTATCTAAAGCCCCATCCACACGCTTGGCAAACAATGGCAAACAGCCAACAGCAAACAGCAAACACGGACGTGTGGATGGGTGTTTGTCGTTGTTTGCCTGTTTGTGTTTGTGTTGGGCAGTGTTCGGCATCGGTGTCGGTTTTTCTTGCCAGATCAAAGGATGTTCGGCAAACAGTTTGCGACGTATCCACACGTTTGGCAGCGATCAGTAATGCGCGCGAGCTTGCGGGAGGCGGACGTATTTACTTGCCATATTCATGGGCATATAAAGAGAACATTCCACCCTATTATTGATCGAAGATTCCACCCCATTTAAAAACTGTACCTCAAGTATTCGAATTCGATGGTAGTAAAATTATTTATAACAAGTGATTTTAAAAACTTTTAATTAAATTCACTCGTATGTATGTCCTGGAATCTTGCAATCAATATTTCACCCACTTCCACTGAAGATATCGAGCTGAAATTTGGCACACATATTAGGTTCCGATGACAATGCATGAAAATAAAAACAAAAGATATAAGTAAAAGCTCTTTAAAAAAAAAATTTTTTTACAGTATAATTTATGAATAAAATCTAACTTTAGTGATACATTTTATTATTGCAAAATTTTCATCGGAATCACCATCGTCTTCGCTTTCTTCTTTTTTTCTTTTTTCTTTCTCTTGCTTTAATTTATAATAAAAATATGTCAACCCGAAAGTAATAGCTGCCACAAGCTTGTCGTCCGCCATGTTTGCCGATTCGGAATGTTATGAACGTTCGCCAAGCATGTGGATGGCTGTTTGTGTTGGGTGATTGTGGTTGGTGTTTGGGACTTTGCTTGCTGTTTGCGGTGTTTGTGACAAACAGCCAGCGTGTGGATGGGGCATAAAAATACTTCAGTAATTTACTGAGTTCACGCGACTTTGAAACTCTACCTCGAACGCATTTTCGGCAAGTATGTACCTAACTAAATGTCAAAGTACTCCGTGGTAGATTACGCCTAAATACAATCTAACAAAATATATCTATCTTTTTTGATATTTAATATTTTTTTATGTCACAAATTACATTTTATAATGCCAAAGAGTATTTAGATTATTTACACATCCTACTAGTCCTACTAGTCCTACTAGTATTATAAAGGGGAAAGTTTGTAAGTATGTATGGATGGATGGATGTGTGGCTCTTTCACGTAAAAAGTACTGAATGGATCTTAATGAAACTTAACAATAATATAGCTTATACATCAGAATAATACATAGGCTACAATTTATAAAGATATTGTGTAAATTGTCCATAATATGACGATAAGTGTCAAGTAAGTAGGAAAACATCTACAATCTGCGAGCTATTCTGGCGTGCGCTGCCAAAACTACTGGACCGATTTGAAAAATTCTTTCACCATTAGAAAGCTGCATCTTCACTGAGCGACATAGGCCATATAATATTACTAGGTGTAAACGAAACTATAGTTATGTCTAATTCACGCAAATGAAGCTACGGGCGTCCACTAGTATCTGAATGATTTCAAACAATAGTAAGTAATGACTAGCCACGATTAAACTTCAAAATATGTTTTTGCTGCTTAGATAATTGCGGAATTTGATCTGTCTAAATGTTGCCATTTTTTTTCTTTAAGTATTTGTTTTTAATATTATAATATGTTTGCTTGGTCTGCTTCCTCAAATGAGATTACTCCAAGCAAAAACAGTATGGCGTCATTATAAATAACTTAGGAAACCTACTCTAGGTACTTGTTTTTACATAACACTGAACTGAAACAACGACATTGATAAGTAGGCAGAGAATAATAATAAAGCTTAGTAAAAATGCAGTAGTCATTAATTATGATAATTTTACTATGGTTTCGTTCTCTGGATTCAGTGAAAGGACTCTTTATATTCTTTTTTAATACCCAATGGACCAAAATAAAAAGTTTTATGCGAAGAAAAAGCAATAAATACATAATAAATATCTTGGACATTCTCACACACGGCCATCTGACCCCAAATTAGGCGCGAGCCTGTCTTACGGGTGTCAGAGACTGATATACATAGATATTTTTAAATACATACATAAATAGATAATATTAACATCCAGACACAGAACAAACACAAGTGTTCGTCACACGAATATTTGTCCTGAGTGGGACCCCTGGCGCAACAGACAGGGTCACTACGGATTGCGCCAACGGGCCCGTCTATTTATTATCATCCCTTCGTCCAATTCAAGAGACCTTGTCGTATTTTTAATGGTCATTACCCCCCCATTTAATAGTTAGTAGTTTTAGTAACTTCCGTGATAATTGATAATGTCTTCACGGAAGAACCCCATATTACAGGCCGTAATAGATATATTTAATGCCACTCATATCTGACCTGACGACCTACCGCCCTGCCTCCGCGTTCCTAACGACCCCCCTTAACGACCTGATGCTTAACATGTAATTAAACGTTCTGGAGATTAGGACCGGTTTAAAAGGATTTAACAAAAAATAGTGCGTGTTACATAATTATAATAATTTATACTCAGATTATATCTGTAGACGTAAGCAGGAGACAAAAGCGTTTCAAACTTTTAACATTTATTCGTCATGTAAATTGGTTTGTGATTCGTATGCTATCTTACGCACGCTCACGGTAAAAAAGGGCCAAGGCTCAAAGTCTGTCTAGAAACGAAAACGGCACCTACGAGACGCTAGTAATATTATTTCAATGCTTACGAGTTTAATTATTAAATAATGTTTATGCCAAAATGGCGTATAATATTGACTAAAAATAAAAATAATTCGATTATAGGTCATAAAAATCTGTTAAATTATAGAAACGTTTGTCAATTAGGTCCACATTTGTTAATTTATGTCATTAATTATTAAACTTTTACCTTTTCTTTCTTTTCATCTCCTTAAAAATAGCAACTCATTGAATATCTTAGGTGCTATTCCGGAGAAACATTTTTAAACCAACTTGTTTTAGCTGTGAAAGTACACTGCAACCTACTTTTTTGCCGCTCACTAGAACTATATTTAAACGTCAAGTAGTATTTAAAATTCAAACTGTCATTCGCTACATTCATACGAGCAATATTACAGTTAAATTAATAACTTTGTACTTTGTTATCGTGAAGAACGAGTGTGTCTGTGAATTTATCTCGTTTTGATGTTCGTTCTCTGCGACCCATAGACGTCCCACTGTTGGGCACGGGTCTCCTCTCAGAATGTGAGGGATTAGGCCTTAGTCCACCACGTTTTGATGTATGTACTGGTAATGGTTGACTGATTTTTTTTACAATTTAATGAACATTTAGTTAATTTATAAATCATTGTATATCTATCTATGGCGAATTGATTTCTTTAAAGCTTTTGTAACTTGGCCTAGTCCCCTGCGGTGCATAGAGATTTAATGTTTAAAGTTGTTTGTTGATTAAGTTGGAGGTGTGAAAGATGGATGGTGGATAAAGAACTCTCGCGGATGGTTATATTAAGTTATTTCGAGGATTTAATTATGGTATTTTTATTATTAATGTACTCATTTTATACGCTTTATTATCTCACTGAATTAAATATGGCACTTTTTTAAGATGTTTGAGTGGAATGCAAATTTTTTTAAAAGCTTTTATTTAACTTCACTCGTATATAAATGTACGTATGTCCTGGAATCTTGCAATCTATATTTCACCCACTTCCACTGAAGCTATCGAGCTGAAATTCGGCACACATATTTGGTTCCGATGACAATGCACGAAAATAAAATAAAAAGTTATCCGCTGATGATACATACATATATATTTTTAAATACATACTTAAATAGATAATATTAACATCCAGACACAGAACAAACAAGTGTTCGTCACACGAATATTCAGCCTGAGTGGGATTCGAACACACGACCCCTGGCGCAACAGACAGGGTCACTACCGGTTGATCCAGCAGAAATTCGAATGTTTTGTTATAATTAAGTTAAATATGGAAAAGTGCAGACTGCAGACACAATAGTGTCATGTATGAATGTTTGTTATTTTATTTTTTATTTATTAATTTATTTTTTCAACTTTATTGACACCTCTAAAGAGATATGCGTACGCGGATATAAGGGCGGACTTAATGCCTTATGGCATTTAATAATTGATTTACCAATATGAATAGACGATCGAAACGATTATAGAATTACGGTTATATTTCGACCACTTGGCGACGATTAAGTAATTTTCATAGTGCAATTAATAGATTGTCAGATTCAGATTTATTTATTTTTCACTAGTGGACGCCCGCAGCTTCGCTCGCGTGGAATTAGAGATAATAATAGATAAAAAAATAGCCTATGTCCTTCCTCAGGCTCTAGACTATCTGTGTACCAAATTTCATTTAAATCGGTTCAGTAGTTTTGGCGTGAAAACGACACAGACAGACTGACAGAGTTACTTTCGCATTTATAATATTAGTAAGGATTCTATGGTATTTTGTATACATTATTATTGAACAAGTGGAGCTGGAGTGGAGTACACTAAGCGTTTCTATCGTTCAAGTAGTAATTTATTTTATAGAATACATTAATAAGTACATTAATAATAATAATATATAGTCAGGCTTATTATATAATTAAAATGTATAGTCATAACTTACCACAGTCGCGTATGTTTTCTTTCCCATCCTCTGCGCTGTACTAATACCAATTGACCCCACGCACAATACCAGACACAGCACTATATGCATTTTGATTCCAAAACTCTTACGGTATCATTAATTTTAATTCAATTTATTATTGATAGATAATTCAAAGCACTAAATTATTCATTATATCATAGATATTTAGGTTTTGTTTCATTTATAATTTAAATTTTTAATTATAACACGAGATTTTTCGTTTCATTGGTTATATGAATAGTAACTTAAATTGTTTTATATAAATGTTGTTTTTTTTTTATACAATAAGGCGACATAAACAGCACGTTGACGACAGCGACGCCGGTTGATCTGAATCTGAATGCGAGCTTGTGCGTGTTTTTATTTCGCGACGGATTTGCGCGCGCGCACCGCGCTTACAACCGATACGCGTTATCAATACGGTCACAGTTGTATGTGGAGACTAGTTAGCCCAGTCTAGCTGGACCCAGGCGACATATACCGGTCTGTTCTATTTTCAAATTTCTTCTTAAATTAATGTTATCCAATTAAACTTTTTAATTCCTAGATAGTAGACGCTCGCTGCTTCGCTCGCGTGGAATAAGATGTAATATGTAGTTTCGTTTTCACCTAGTTGCCAGCCCCCTCAATCACACTACTTTCTGTAATTAATTCCTGGGGATTTTACTAATAACTATACAGATTAACACAGAAATGCAACTTATAATTAATTTCGCTCGCGTGGAATTAGACAACAATAGTTTCGTTTACACCTAGTAATATTGTATAGCCTATGTCACTCAATGAAGATGCAGTTTTCTAATGGTGAAATAATTTTTGAAATCGGTCCAGTAATTTATGTGTGAAAACATTACAAACAAATGTTTCCTCTTTATAATCTTAATATATATAATATACGTGTCACGTTGTTGGACGTTAATGGACGCCTAAACTACTTAACCAATTTTAAATTAAATTTGCACACCGTGTGCAGTTTGATCCAACTTGAAAGATAGGATAGCTTACATCTTAATTTTAGCCAAAATATTATTTTATTGCAAATTATTTAATGTAATTTTATAGTTGAAAACGTCAAACTGACATGCTTTACAATAATGTCATTTCAGCCATCGCCACTTCGTATTACTTTTGACACATAACGTTGCCATTGACGATGACATGGCCAAGGCGTACATTGTTTAAATTTTTTAAAAATGGAAAACGGTCTGTGGGGAAAATTAATTCGTTTGAAGAGTTTTGAAAAGAGCGTAAAAAGCTAATATAATATATAGCTAATTTTCAAGTAGTAGTAGTAGTGGTAGTGGTAGTGGTAATAGTAGTGGTAGTGGTAGTAGTAGTGGTAGTAGTAGTGGTAGTCGTAGTAGTAGTAGTAGTAGTAGTAGTAGTAGTAGTAGTAGTAGTAGTGGTAGTAGTAGTGGTAATGGTAGTGGTAGTGGTAATGGTAGTGTAGTGGTAGTGGTGGTGGTGGTGGTAGAGGTAGTGGTAGTGGTATTGGTAGTAGTAGTGGTAGTAGTAGTAGTAGTGGTAGTAGTAGTGGTAATGGTAGTGGTAGTAGTAGTGGTAGCTGTAGTGGTAGTGGTGGTAGTAATATTTTATGGCAAAACAACGTTTGCCGGGTCAGCTAGTATTAGTATAGAAAACATTTTGGTGTATCGCCGTGAGCCGTGAAGGACAAATATAAAAATGCAGTCTATGTCGTATGGAGTGTTTGTCATCCTTACATGCCGTAAACACGCGATTTGATATTTTCATGGGTACCCGCGGCCATGGCCAAGGTAGTATAGTATGGTAAAATTATAGCTTAGTCTACAATTTTGTAAAGCTATACTTACTTGAAATTTTTTTCCGTTTCGCATGCTGTTTTAACGGAACTACTTAGAAAGGACGCGAGGACGACATGAATATCTTTGTTATTATTTTAATACTTTTTAAAAGCTTTTATTTAACTTCACTCGTATATATGTATGTATGTATGTATGTATGTCTTGGAATCTTGCAATCAATATTTCACCCACTTCCACTGAAGCTATCGAGCTGAAATTCGGCACACATATTTGGTGCCGATGACAATGCACGTAAATAAAAAAACAGTTGTAAAAGCTTTTTAAAAAAAAACTTTTTTTACAGTAATTTGTATCATAAGTGCACCGTCCGTAGCCCAATGGCTCGCGTCGATTCAATGTGATCGACAGAGTTAGGCAACGACGGGTGCGGTCGGTTTGTGGATGGGTGATCGCTAGTGACAAAATTTCATGGACGGTAGCAGAGGGGCACGTTAAGACGTCGATCCCGGTTGTTTTCAATGGTGAAAACGGTCTTTAAGCCTTGTCGAAGACCTTCGGCAGGCTGGAGAACATTCGACACTGGGTTGGTCACTAACCCCTCCACCAAACCGCATTGGAGCAGCGTGGTGGAGTATGCTCTAGACCTCCCGCAGCAGTGTCTGTGGAGACCCGTGCCCAGCAGTGGGACATCTATGGGTTGCAGCGACGCTGTCAGTTTAAAAAAAATATGTTTTTGTTATGTCCCAAAGGCCTTTTAGAATTTGTTACGATTGCTTCATCTTGATTCATTTTTAACCAAAATTATTACTTACACTACCAAACAAATAGGTACATACAAGTATGTTTTTGATCCTAATAAAATAATTTTTAGAGCTACATAGGTACATTACACAGTAAACTAGTGATCTGTCCAGTAAAATAAAATAAAATATTGTCCTAATTGATTTGCTACTTATGCATGCAAACTTCTGCAAACATTAAAAATTTTATATTAAAGACAAATTATTAATTTATTATACGAAAAATAAAATTATTATACTATTAATTATGTATTATATTAAAGATAGAACAAGTCTTTTTATGAATAAGTCTGAAAAATTGGCTTGACCTTTAAGTTTAAAATAAATATATATTATTATGCACGATTTCTTTTCAAGCATGTAATAATTATGCTATGGACTCTAAGCTTTGACTACAATGTTCGGGTAATTGATATAATTGATGAAGGGTGACTCGCTATTGAATTGAATCTATAATTAGTCTGTTGTCAATCACTATAATTTCCATAATTGTCACAATTTGAAGCCAAATGGGTTTAAAACACACTGCTCGCGAACACGTGTATATCTGTTAGTATACCTACTCTGAATGTGATCTGTATTTTGACTAACTAATGTCGATATTGAAAAAACCGAATGTACGCCGTGCCCGCCGCGAGCGCGTTCACTCCTATGATCATCGTAAAAGATCGAAACTAGTCGGCCTAGTTCTGACTTAAATCACACGCGAGTAAGCCGTTAACTTCAACTATGAATATGGACACTCACGAATCAGTAATAAAATATTGAAAAAATACATAATACATTACAATTTACAACAATAGGTTCCATAAATCTAAAACATAAATAAATAAATGTATAACATGTATCAATTTAGATGTATTAATTTACCGTATAGCCGTCGGTCCCGGTTGATTTCAATATCGTTTTCACAATCGTTAAGCCTTGTCGAAGACCTTCGGGTGGCTTAAGAACATTCGACACTGGGTTGACCACTAACCCCTCAACCAATCCGCATTGGAGCAGTATGCTCTACATCTCCCGTAGATTTGTCTATCTATCTATTTATTATTTATTTATTTAATCAGCAATTTGTTTACAGTTTTTTTTATCTGGGTCGCCCACAAAAATGGTACCTACTCGGTCTGGCTGGACCTGTCAGCTTACAATTATGTTAACGAATAACGTAATAATGAATTGCTAGCATGTGATTAATTTTAATTTTGACAGTCCTTATTAATTTGTTTTGTTTTTGTTAATACGGCATGAATATTAATTTGTTGTTAAAAAACTAAACAGTGATTTGTTTTTTGCGCTTTACTTTGTGATTCATGTGTAATGTGTGTAACGTTCGCCCACAGTACCTATCCATCCATCCCTATCAAAAGCGTGATATCCATAGTTATAGGTATACACTGCCCCATCTAGAGTTTCGTATCCTATCCTTTTACGAAACCCACAGATTACCCCCAATTAACTACCCATACTACCATAACAGAAAACCCCATTAAAAACGATAAGAGAAAACTAGAGAATCGAATCGATGCGTTTCACTAATTTTCGGGTCCACCAATTTATATCTAATGTTATATTCAGTTTATTCATAAATTATACAAGTATGTATAAATATTACAGGGGAGATTCCTATTGCATTTATATATTATTACATAGCCTATGTCACTCAGTGAAGGTGCAGCTTTCTAATGGTGAAAGAATTTTTGAAATCGGTCCAGTAGTTTGTTTGAAAACATTACAAACAAAATGTTTCTCTTTATAATATTAGTATAGATTCACAATCTGGTACATACCTACCAGCCGTTCTTCGCAATAAAGCAGACGAACAACAAAACAAAATTAAATCTAGTCTCAGATCCCCTGCCAGGAGGTCAGTGAGCAGGGTCAAGGCGCGAGCCAACGGAGACGCTCGGATCAACAGTAGCCTGTATCCGGATGGTGACAAAAAACCATCAGGGTGACTTTACGTCTGACCTCTAAGGATTCGTACACCACCCCGTATTTTCACCATCATATCCTACTGTTATAATAATACAAGTACGCAACATGACTAATATTGTCGCAGATACTTAATGCTTATTATTAGTAGCGATTCAGTGTGATCGAAAGAGTTAAGCGACGACGGGCGCGGTCGGCTTGTGGATGGGTGACCGCTATTGGCAAAACTTCATGGCACCCTACCGTGCTTCGGAGGGCACGTAAAGCCGTCGGTCCCGGTTGTTTTCAATGCTGGGAAACAGTCGTTAAGCCTTGTCGAAGTCCTTCTGGTGGCTTGAGAACATTCGACACTGGGTTGGCCACTAACCCCTCCACCAATCCGGATTGGAGCAGCGTGCTGGAGTATCCACCACGCACCACCACTCCCGCAGCAGTGTCTGTGGGGAGACCCGTGCCCAGCAGTGGGACGTCTATGGGTCGCAGCGAATGCATATTGCACACGTGCAAACACCAAGATGTTGGCCTAGGTGCTAGTTACTATGGGCGCTTACTTGTGTTATTGAATGATGCATTATTAATATTTCCGCGTTATGATAATACAAAAATGTTGTCCGGTTGCATTGTCAAGGTGAATTATTACCAGAAGAAACAGAAATAGCTCGACCTGTGCGTTCCGCAAAAGAAACTGGTAGCTGCTTCGATATATCTATTCTTTTATACTAATATTATAAAGAGGAAAGATGTGTTTGTAATGTTTTCACAAAAAAAGTCGCGCGACCCGGTCGGCGGTCGCGGTGGTCGCGCGTCACGGTCGCTAAGAACGGAATGCTACCTTAAGATGTTAATAAATGAGGGTGTTTTAATTTAATAACCATAATGAATTAACAGATTGTCCCAATAATAGTCAATATGGTCATACGACAGCACAGGGAATCCTTATTGCTGAGTGTGCAAGTAATTATTAATTCGCAAACCGTATTGTTTCGATTCCTCGGCGTGACGTCACTCGTCCAGCCTTGAAATCCTTCCGTTATGAACGTATACAACCGAAGACGAAAGTGATTAAATGAATATTAAGTGATAACATAAATATGTAATGCAGCGTTGAGTGACGTCGTCGTTAGATTCGGTGATTCGCTCCGAGTTCGCGTAACCGTATTATTTGTATACAGACAAATGGGACACTCAATTGTTATGATGGAAATTTTGATGCTGGGAACCGTGATTTGTGTCTATTAGGGTTCCGTACCCAAAGGGTAGAACGAGACCCTATTACAAGGACTTCACTGTCCGTCTGTCACCAGGCTGTATCTCATGAACCGTGATAGATAAACAGTTGAAATTATTACAGATTTGTGGACGCCCGCATCTTCGCTCAATACAATCGCTGCGACCCATAGACGTCCCACTGCTGGGCACGGGTCTCCCCCACAGACACAGCTGCAGGAGGTCTAGCTAGAGCATACTCCACCACACTGCTCCAATGCGGATTGGTGGAGGGGTTAGTGGTCAACCCAGTGTCGAATGTTCTTAAGTCACCCAAATGTCTTCGACAAGGCTTAACGATTGTGAAAATGATATTGACCGACAGCTTAACGCAGTACTTTACTTATGTACGGTAAATACCATACAATAGTTAAATTTAATGCTCGTACCTTCAGGTTTCTTTCATTTCATTCCATTACAATTACGTTTATGATAGAAACAGGAATGTAGGTACCATATTACCAAATACAACTTCAATACAACAACATTTTCTAATTCTCACGAGAATCACTGCGGCCTCATTCGGAGACTGTTGTGGTCATTGGGTTATTGGGGTTACTGAATAGTAATAATAACTTGTAACGTAATATCAACTTGAATGCCCACCACCACATGTCAAACCTTTGTCAGTCAAGATCATTATCTTTCATACGCGACTTATTATTGTATGAGCATTAAGCGTTCTGAACTGACCCGCAGGTAGCTCGGGACCAGAATTGTATCACCGTATCCCGGTTATTATATTGGGCTATGGGGTGTAGCGTCCATAGCCCAATGGCTCGCGTCGATTCAATGTGATCGAAAAAGTTAAGCAACGACACCCCGTATTTTCACCATCATGTCCTACTGTTATAATAATACAAGTACGCAACATGACTAATATTGTCGCAGATACTTAATGCATATTATTAGTAGCGATTCAATGTGATCGAAAGAGTTAAGCGACGACGGGCGCGGTCGGTTTGTGGATGGGTGACCGCTTGTGGCAAAATTTCATGGACACTACCGTGCTTCGGAGGGCACGTAAATATGTCGGTCCCGGTTGTTTTCAATGTTGCAAACAGTTGCTAAGCTTTGTCGAAGAACTTCGGGTGGCTTGAGAACATTCGACACTGGGTTGGCCACTAACCCCTCCACCAATCCGCATTGGAGCAGCGTGGTGGAGTATGCTCTAGACCTCCTGCTGTAGTGTCTGTGGGGGAGACGGCCGTGCCCAGCAGTGGGACGTCTATGGGTCGCAGCGAGCGACACTAAACTAACGTTTAGCTATAAGACAGCAACATTTAAAGAACAAACATTTAAACAACTCAATATTAAATTTGTGTGTGAAGAGGGTGATGTGTGTGCATACATATTTAATATACTTAAATATATGAGAGCGTGTGTGAGTATTATTGTGTGTGTTTGATGTGTGGTTTAAAAGGTTTGACCCGCAAAAAAAGGTAGGTGGCCCTGCTTTTGGACCTTTTAATAATAAATAGCTTCCAATTAATATCACCCGATATCATCCTCGTTGCTATTTTTATCCATCGTTCTTTTATAAGATGAGTAAAGTTTTATTGAGGTAACTCCCTCAAGAGGTAACCCTATCAAGTACCTACTCCATTAAATGTTTATTAACAACGAATTATCGTTTATTAATCAATTAAATCGGTAGAATAATAACTCGACCGATTAAATTGATTTATTAAAGGCAGATTGTTTGTACCGCTAAAAATATAAAAATCCAACTGTACATGAAGCACTGCGACGAATCGCATAAGTTATTTATTTTATTTGTCAAACAGTCAACACTATGGTCTCGGTTATCTTTGAACACATGGGACTTGGTATATATCATTAACAGGTATACAACAGGATGGTAACAAATGATATAATGAGCCTATCTATGTACTTAGCCACTGAGTGGCATACAAATATGTATTTACAGGAAAATTTTAATATCTACTTATAATGTCAATTTATATTGAAAACCTTTTATCTCCGAAGGCTCTTACTCAGGCTTAGGTACTTTCCAGTGCCTAAAATTGCGATCATCGACAACTCCAAATACTGATGCGTAACTCTATTTTGATTTCCGTTCAATAATGAAATTTAAAATGGGACTTTTAGAACGGCTCAAATAGTTAAGTGGGACTTAAAAGAACGTCATAAACACTTAATTGTGTTACACACGTTAGACACGTATTTAATAAATGCGAGTGACGTTTTGACCAGTATATAATAAAGTACCTACTCTGTGGTTTTGACGACATTCGCCATTTAGCTGGTCAACGTACGATGACAAATAATTGTTTCGACTTTCAGGTAGCAGCGAAGGATTTGACAATGTCTTTGGGTACTCCAACGGTGGGATCTGATGACGGGCGGCCGGAGCTGCTGGGGTCGTTGACCACGCTGCAGCAGCAGCGCACCAGCGCCAGGGTCATCAAGAAGCTTAAGTTGGAGCCGCCCGCCGAAAAGCGAGGTGATTAGTAGGTCTATGGCATCAGGAGCGAAGGATGAAAGTAGTAGTAGAAAGTAGAATTTGTCAATTTTAATATATGGGAGAGTGTTTTTCTTGGTTCGTCCTTCTCCTACTCAACGAAATGCTGGATGGATGTGATTTGCACAGGTGTATAAAGGACCTGGAAAGTGATATAGGTTTCATTTTATGACACAAAATTGGATAGTTTCCTTGAAATGAAGAAAAAACTGAAATAATTGTCATATTTTTAATCCATCATTAACATTCGATCGATTTTTTTTAGACGAGCAGTTCATCCGAGAAGCTGTGGAGTGACCATCCTTTAATGGTACAGCTCGGAAAACTATTTGTCGCGAGCCGCTGTGAAAGCTAGTATTTGATGCCTCCGCATGTTTCCATGGTAGGTGCGAGAAAATGCCAATCAAACCTTTGACCGACAAATCCTTTCTCAGACACGCCAGAATCGGAAGCATTAAGCAAGCCAGAGGAAAAGGAGACCGTCGCGATCACGTTCCCCACCGTCAAACAGCGCATGCCCAAGGCGCTGTGGTCCGCCGACGAGAAGAGCGTGTTCTTCGAGGCGCTCAATGAATACGGAAAGGACTTCGACGCGATCACGGCGTACGTGTGCGCCAAGATGAAGAAGAAGGGCATGCCCGACGGGAACCTGAAGACGAAGACGCAAGTCAGCCACTTCTACTATCGCACTTGGCACAAGCTGGCTAAGCACGTGCACTTTGATCAGAGTAAGTGTTGTAGAAGACTTGAGTAATTATACAGGCTTCCATCGCCCAATGGCTCGCGTCGATTCTATGTGGTCGGTGGATCGATTTGTGGATGGGTGACTTCTAGTGGCAACATTTCATGGGCACGTTAAGCAGCCGGTCCCAGTTGTTTTCAATGGTGAAAAAAATCGTTATGCCTTGTCGAAAAACTTCGGGTGGCTTGAGAACATTCGACACGATGGTGGGAAGTTAGTGGCCATGGGTTGGACCCACCACTACCAATGCGCATTGGAGCCGCGTGGTGGAGTATGCCCTAGCCTGGGCAGCTATTGCTGTGGGGGAGACCTTGTCCGGCAGTGAGACGTCTATGGCCTCTAGCAAGTAGCAAACTTAATAATAATAATAAAGAACCTTATATTATTTTTAAATTCGTTCAGCGTGTACAATCACATTGTATGATGCATATCTTTAAAATAATTTCTTCCAGATGTGAAGAAGGTAGCGCAAGAGTTATACGCGCTGATAAACTACGGCGAGCTGCGTCGCAAGCTCGTGTCTGTGAACGAGAAGACGTGCGCGCGCCTCGGCGAGATGGTGCGCAGCGGCAGCATGGCGGTGCGCGCGCGCGGCCGGACGCTGCGCGTGCGCACGCCCATGTGCCGCGCGCTGCGCCGCCTCAACCAGATTGCGGGTATGTTACATGGACATGAGCGAGATGGTGCGCAGCGGCAGCATGGCGGTGCGCGCGCGCGGCCGGACGCTGCGCGTGCGCACGCCCATGTGCCGCGCGCTGCGCCGCCTCAACCAGATTGCGGGTATGTTACATGGACATGAGCGAGATGGTGCGCAGCGGCAGCATGGCGGTGCGCGCGCGCGGCCGGACGCTGCGCGTGCGCACGCCCATGTGCCGCGCGCTGCGCCGCCTCAACCAGATTGCGGGTATGTTACATGGACATGAGCGAGATGGTGCGCAGCGGCAGCATGGCGGTGCGCGCGCGCGGCCGGACGCTGCGCGTGCGCACGCCCATGTGCCGCGCGCTGCGCCGCCTCAACCAGATTGCGGGTATGTTACATGGACATGAGCGAGATGGTGCGCAGCGGCAGCATGGCGGTGCGCGCGCGCGGCCGGACGCTGCGCGTGCGCACGCCCATGTGCCGCGCGCTGCGCCGCCTCAACCAGATTGCGGGTATGTTACATGGACATGAGCGAGATGGTGCGCAGCGGCAGCATGGCGGTGCGCGCGCGCGGCCGGACGCTGCGCGTGCGCACGCCCATGTGCCGCGCGCTGCGCCGCCTCAACCAGATTGCGGGTATGTTACATGGACATGAGCGAGATGGTGCGCAGCGGCAGCATGGCGGTGCGCGCGCGCGGCCGGACGCTGCGCGTGCGCACGCCCATGTGCCGCGCGCTGCGCCGCCTCAACCAGATTGCGGGTATGTTACATGGACATGAGCGAGATGGTGCGCAGCGGCAGCATGGCGGTGCGCGCGCGCGGCCGGACGCTGCGCGTGCGCACGCCCATGTGCCGCGCGCTGCGCCGCCTCAACCAGATTGCGGGTATGTTACATGGACATGAGCGAGATGGTGCGCAGCGGCAGCATGGCGGTGCGCGCGCGCGGCCGGACGCTGCGCGTGCGCACGCCCATGTGCCGCGCGCTGCGCCGCCTCAACCAGATTGCGGGTATGTTACATGGACATGAGCGAGATGGTGCGCAGCGGCAGCATGGCGGTGCGCGCGCGCGGCCGGACGCTGCGCGTGCGCACGCCCATGTGCCGCGCGCTGCGCCGCCTCAACCAGATTGCGGGTATGTTACATGGACATGAGCGAGATGGTGCGCAGCGGCAGCATGGCGGTGCGCGCGCGCGGCCGGACGCTGCGCGTGCGCACGCCCATGTGCCGCGCGCTGCGCCGCCTCAACCAGATTGCGGGTATGTTACATGGACATGAGCGAGATGGTGCGCAGCGGCAGCATGGCGGTGCGCGCGCGCGGCCGGACGCTGCGCGTGCGCACGCCCATGTGCCGCGCGCTGCGCCGCCTCAACCAGATTGCGGGTATGTTACATGGACATGAGCGAGATGGTGCGCAGCGGCAGCATGGCGGTGCGCGCGCGCGGCCGGACGCTGCGCGTGCGCACGCCCATGTGCCGCGCGCTGCGCCGCCTCAACCAGATTGCGGGTATGTTACATGGACATGAGCGAGATGGTGCGCAGCGGCAGCATGGCGGTGCGCGCGCGCGGCCGGACGCTGCGCGTGCGCACGCCCATGTGCCGCGCGCTGCGCCGCCTCAACCAGATTGCGGGTATGTTACATGGACATGAGCGAGATGGTGCGCAGCGGCAGCATGGCGGTGCGCGCGCGCGGCCGGACGCTGCGCGTGCGCACGCCCATGTGCCGCGCGCTGCGCCGCCTCAACCAGATTGCGGGTATGTTACTTGGACATGAGTTTTTAAATCGATGTAAATTAATAGCATAGTGCTCTTGCAGCACTTATATATACTGTACGGTCAAGAAAGAATTCTTCTATTACCGGCCCTTAACAGGGCGACGCTCACCTTAAAAATATGAATAGGTAAGTACTTTTAATGAAGTAAAAGAAGAGAGAAAAATTTTATTTTATTAATGTTTAAGATTTTTTTTGTGTCCGAAAATTTTTAATATTTTTTTTGTTATAATTTTAATTTGCAAAATTAAAATGCTTTGACAGTTGGCTTTATATTATTTGGATCCATCCAACCAACCCAACTTTAACAGTACGTAATTTTGTAAAAAGTACCAATCTTATCAGAAATCAGAAATATTGATTAGTTATGTACAGGTAGGTTCAAAGGTGTTGCGGCTCAGCGCCTGTTTTAATATAATAGCTCCGTTCCGTTTCGTTTTGATTGTGTGTTAATTACCCTGCCTACTGTTTGCATTCACATTCTTGTACTCGCCTAAACGAGACCATTAAATAGCTTCAACAAAATAAAACTAAATTATTGCCGTAAGGCGTGCAATTAATCTCTAAAGATTAACAAAAGGTGTTACATTCGGAAGGGTTTATCAGTGCCATTATACTTTGCCATCTAATGGCGTACAAATATAAAATGTGCTTAATTAATTATTTATTACTAGTGGACGCCCGCAGCTTCGCTCGCGTGGAATTAGATAGTTTATTTTACACCCTTACAAATTTTATACAAACTTTGAATGCCATATTTATTTATATCTAATCAACAGCCTAAAATATAAATTTTATGCTTCTAGTTCTCAAAATGACAAAACTTTCATAGAAGAATTTCCTTTCAACCCCCTTTTCAACCCCTTACAACACTTTTTTCCAAATAAAATGTAGCCTATGTCCTTTCTCAGGCTCTAGACTATCTGTGTACCAAATTTCATTTAAATCGGTTCAGTAGTTTTGGCGTGAAAGCGACACAGACAGACAGACAGACAGAGTTACTTTCGCATTTATAATATTAGTATGGATTTGGATCTTCCAGAAAGCGCATGCGGCGCGCGCGTGTGCACCCGCGCGCAGGTGGTGCTGCGCGCGCGCGACGCGGCGGCGTGGGCGCGCGTGCAGGCGGCGGCGCACAACCCGCGCTCGTGCGTGTCGCTGCCGCTGCGCACGCCGCTGGCGACGCTGCTGCGGGCGCTGCGCGTGCGCTGGGGACGCGTATCCTTTTGTATGAACGTGTATATGAATATATTTTGACAAATTCATACTCTACTAGTGGACGCCCGCAGCTTCGCTCGCGTGGAATTAGACGTAACATAACCTAAATACAAAATTTCATTGAAATAATTTAGGTATACCTATACGAAAAACTTTTATACCTACTAACTTTGCACCCCCCATTTACCCCCCCTTAAAAGATGATTTTCGAAACTCAATAAAAAACCTTCATAGGTACTGAATTTCATTCGAATAACATCAAAAACGGCAAAGTTTCATACTTACTTTGCACCCCCGTTTTACCCCCTTAGGGGGTGAATTTTCAGAAATCCTTTCTTAGTGCTCCCCTACATTATAAAAGGAACCCCTGTGCAAAATTTCAAGTTTCTAGCCCTTATAGTTTAGGCCCTGCGTTGATATGTCAGTCAGTCAGTCAGTCAGTCAGTCAGTCAGTCAGTCACCTTCTCCTTTTATATATATAGATTTTGACAAATTCATACTCTATTAGGTTAATTAGCTTTTTAAGTCCAATGTATTTTTATTTTTGTTGTGTTTGTAAGTAATTTGTCGAAATAAAATTTTTCTTATTCTTATTCTTATAGAGTTCGCCCAGTGCAGTACCAGCACTCGCCACCGGTGACTATAGTCGAGCGTGTAACAATTATTTTTAGTGACGCGAGCCTGTACTATGGGTGTCTGTTGGGAGACTGATATACATACATAGATATTTTTAAATTTATACTTAAATAGATAATATTAACAGCCAGGTTCAGAACAAACACAAGGTTTTCTCACACGAAGTTTAGTTCTGTTTTGGATTCGAACCCACATCCCCTGGCGTAACAGGCAGTCGATTGCGCTAACGCGCCTTTTTACGTTTAAAATGTTTACTATTGTACAAAGTGTTACCTGATCAACACACATCTTACGTAAATAGTAAATACACAAAACACTGCTACAGATGAAACTAAATTGAGAAACAATATTCTTAACTTCGCACCAGACTATAAAAAAGCAATCATCAGGGAACGGGTTGGTTCTAAAGCAAGACGACGAACCGAGCAAAGACGATGTGCGGCCGCACTACGATGAATACGACGAAAACCACTTGGGACTACCGCCCGACCGCAGCTTGCTAGGTTAGTTATCCTTAGCATTGCTTAAGACAGTAAATTTATAGCACTAAAAAAAGATAAGCACTAAAAAAATATAAGTACTAAAAAAAATATCTGGCTCGAAGGACCAAAATGCATCACATGACATTTTCAACCTATCTCCTAAACTATGCTTACCGACCGCTAAGCCTTGGACCGCTTGCATCACTTTGCATTAGAGTTAAAAAAAATATTCCTTTGAAGTATGTGACTTAAGTAATAAATGGGTGATGCAAAGGTTTAGGTTGTTTATAGAATGTACCTTAATTAATATTAAATATTTTTACATTGGTATAACCAGTAAAGTATTTAGTTCTAAGCCTACTTTTATAACACCTTATATGTACACATGATTGAACAAATAAATGCATTCATTCATTCTATGATGTGTTATTGTACCCTGAAAAAATAATTCATCTAACTTGGAGAATCAATTAAAAGTTGATCAAAAACTATCAAATCTATACATTTAAATGTGCCACACTCATGTCTACGAGTAGAATATGATTTAGCCCATTAATTAGTAGTGTTACATTATAATTCCGCAAAATAAAACAATGTTGGTATCTGCTTATTAATATCCGTTCCGTCTAGAACTTTAGTACATCAGAAATTATTACCAATATTATATTTGTCTGCCACCAGACTCACATCCGAACAAGAAGGTAACACTGCATGTGGGCCCACGTGTGGGGGCAGAGATCCACCTTCCCGTACTGAGCCCCAGCGAGTCATTGTCCAGCCAGAAGATCTGCTTCTCCTCGTATCTGGAGCGCATGGGCGCCATAGCTGAGGACGGTGCGGGTGAGTGTTTCTATCTATGTATATCATTTCTATCTATCTATCTATTTATTTATTTTTATTTGTGTTTAGCATAGTACAAGTAGATCGTATAACAAAATTAAGGGCGCTTATGCTAAGTCAACATTGTGACATACAAATTTTGATTAAATTAAAATTTTAATTTACTAGCAGTTATTTCAATTGCACATTACATTAAATAACAGTTAAATGAATTATAATATCATCATTACATTTTATTAAAAACTACAAGAAGGTACTTATGTCAAATTAAATTAAATGTCAAAATTATTTTTTTACATCATGTTAGCGCAAATCGTCACCACCAAAGGACTCTCAATTCAAAAAGACCTATCATTTATGGCTAGTCTTAGTTGTTCAAAAAAAATTTGTCGAGTTCCGACTAC
This sequence comes from Carterocephalus palaemon, assembly GCA_944567765.1. Taxonomy (NCBI): domain Eukaryota; kingdom Metazoa; phylum Arthropoda; class Insecta; order Lepidoptera; family Hesperiidae; genus Carterocephalus; species Carterocephalus palaemon. The sequence goes on from OX155658.1 coordinate 10,487,381, forward strand.
TCGGCGATCACTAGTTCTATCCTACTCATCATCATCCTCATCACAACCCTTTTTTTTTGGCCCACTGTTGGGCTCGGGTCTTCTCTCAGAATGGGAGGGATTAGGCCTTAGTCCACCACGCTGGCCAAGTGCGGATTGGCAGACTTCGCATACCTTCGAGAACTTTATGATGAACTCTCAGGCATGCAGGTTTCCGATGTGGCACCTTATAGCAAGTGACATTTAATTTCCTACTAATATTCCCTAAATTTATAATTTGCAGTGAAAATCAGGACATCGAAACGTCAAAGGAAAGACAGCGTAACCGACAAGGATAAAGAGCAGGACGCGAAGAAGAACAAAATAGAAGAACCGGAGCACAAGCCTCTGAACATTGACGACGCTGCTATAGACGGCATCGAGCTTATGGCTAGCTACAAGAGCTCGTTAGAAGATGAGGAGAAACCCGGCACGGAAGACGAGAAGGAGGGCAAAGCTGAGGAGACTGCCGAGGAAGAGACCGAGAGGGAGCCAGAGAGAGACAAGGATATGTCGGAGAGAGAAAAGGACAGTTTCTCGGAGATGGAGGACGATGAGAAGTATAACAAGAGCGATACGGATAATGAGAGCGATAGTCGCGGCGATAAGGGCGGCAAGCAGAGGAAGTTTAAGAACTTGAAGGTGAATTATGTCTTTGACTACATGTTTAACGTTTTAAAACATCTGGTTTACTAACAAAGCAAACGTTAAATCCATATTTTTTACTAATTTTACAAATAATAATTAACTGACGTTGCGCTATTTGCGCGTTGACTATTCTTGTCGTATTACTTCAGCAGAGGTTTCAATAGATTCACACTCATAGCAAAAAATCATAGCTCGATGGTTTAGTGGTGTAAGTAAGGAAAAGATTATGTATAGCAGAGGCTGATGAGAGGTTTCTGTTTTTTTTTAATGGATATAAGATAGCAAACGAGCTTGCAGCACCAGCCATCCGCTGCCGCCCATGACAACTGACTGAGTTGAACATGACTCAACTAGGGCCTGGGTTAGTCCAGTTAGCAGAGAAAGTTAATAAGAACACATAGTTCGTCAGTTTATAAGTGGGTATGAGGACTAGGACTAGTGATAACTAACAGTACCCAGTCACTAACAGTACTAACTATCGTTAGTACTGTTAGTGTTACTAACTGTTAGTACTGTTAGTGTTACTAACTGTTAGTACTGTTAGTTGGTGTTAGTAATAGTCCGGTTAGTAATTTTTAGTAAAAGTCCCGTTCTGAGTTATTCACAGATGCGTCTCTGGCCTTAGATGGTGGCCTCTAAAGAAGTGTAACCGGAAACCACACCGCTACATCTAGACGACTATTGCTTTACAAAAAATTATCACTTAGTAGAAATGGTACTAGGTACCGTGGCGGGCGGTGGTACTGCACCGGGTGAACTCTATTTGGAACCAAGCAGGTTCGATTCCATATATAGTTTGCATTTTTTAAATTCTATTCTTCCATTAATTACCTAATTAACCTAGAGTCTGTTCGCAGGTGAAATTCCGCATCAGACCGAAGAAGCGTGGCGGCAGCGTGTACACAATGGTGATGGACAAGGAGGAAGAGGTGAAAGGGGAGGGGCAGAAGACGGAGGAAGAGAACAAGGGGGAGGGGCAGAAGACGGAGGAAGAGGTGAAAGGGGAGAGGCAGAAGGTGGAAGAAGAGGGCAAGGGGGTGGAGGGGAAAGCTGACGTGGACGTGGAGACGGCGTTGAAGCAGATTCGACGCGGGTGGAGCGCGGGCGACGCGGGAGATCTGACCATAGGCGATTTGTATCTTATGGTGAGTTATACTCATCGCTTCGCTTCGCTGCAACCCATAGACGTCCCACTGCTGGGCACGGGTCTCCCCCACAGACACAGCTGCGGGAGGTCTAGAGTATACTCCACGGACCCAGTGCGGATTGGAGTCATAATTTTATTCATTTATTTTCGTTGAGACGAAGAAGATAAGAGAAGAGAAGATGACAAATCAAAAAGCTAATAAACACACCTTCTCATATAATTGGTATGGTATATGGGTATAATCGCTTATTTTCGTTGCTTGGTTCTTCTACTCAACGAAAAGCTAGATCGATGTGATTTTTTGCACAGATGTAGTGCAGGGCCTGGGGAGTAACTTAGGCTACTTTTCATTATAGAACATTGCATGGCTCCCGTGGCGTGCAACACTGAAACAATCGCTCGATTTTTAATCGATACTTAACTCTCGATCCATTTTTAATTTTAATATATTGTCGGCTATCTCAGATTATGATGGGATGAACTGCGGGTGAAGCTAGATCTGATTAGTGATAATCTTAGGTGTATCTTAGCGTTGGTAAAGGCTGTATTTTATAATGCATATTTTAAACCATCCCTTGAAAGAGAGGTAATTCTGCACGGAAAACGATAGGACGCGGGGAGAGCCGCAGGGAAAGCTAGTGATACATAATCTAATCATATTTCCAGTTCGGGACCCGTTCCAAGCTCGAGCTCGACTACTGGTGGGCGGAGCCTACGCCGCCCCTGCCTGCGCCCGCGCCAAAGACCAAACCCGACGCGTTAGACAAAGACAGAGCTGTCGACAAGAGGGAGAAAGCGGATCGCATAACGGAAAAGGACAGCTCGGTGGAGGATGAGAAGAGGGAGAGCGATACTGATCTCTTGTCGCCGAAGAACACCTTCAGTCAGGACAGTAATGATGGGATGTCGGGAGACGAGAAAAAGAGTGAGTATGATATAGAATTATATGAATGTATAAGCCTTTAATTAAATAAATAAATAAATGACGAACTGAAGAGGACAGCGGGAAGGCGTTGGATTCAGAGGGCGAAGGACCGGGAGGAGTGGCGACGATTGAGGGAGGCCTGTGTCCAGCAGTGGACCCAAAAAGGCTGATGGATGTATGGACAAACCTTTTGGGCCTGCCATCGATATGTACGACGTCTATGGGTTGTAGCTCAACCCATAGACGTCGTACCATTCCATGCAATATTTTGAATTATTTTTTGAATTTTACTTACGCTACGCTGCGACCCATAGACGTCCCACTACTAGGCACGGGTCTCCCCCACAAACACTGCTGCGGGAGGTCTAGAGCATACTCCACTGCGCTGCTCCAATGCGGATTGGTGGAGGGGTTAGTGGTCGACGCAGTATCGTATGTTTTCAAGCCACCCGAAGATCTTCGACAAGGCTTAACGTGACCTCCGAAGCACGGTAGTGCCTCAGAAATGGCTATCCGTCGTTACTTAACTCTACCGATCACAGAATCGTTGTGAGTCACTATTGAGCAAAGTCATTAGTTTTCATCACCACCACCCGAACTACGTGACACTGACGGACGCACTGAAAACCAGCGTCGCGGCATTAACACCGCCGCGGCAAAGCTGAGTGCGTTCGTTTTTCTCTTAATGTAGCTTTTTTTTTCTTTCTTTGTTTTAAGTATCTGTATGTTTTTTAATGTTTTTGTATGCTGCATTTTGTAGAAATAAAACTTTTTCATTTCATTTCATTTCATTTCATTTTATTTTCACAGTCGAGCAGCTGCCGTCGTCGCCGGACCACAAGGCGCTGGGCGCGCTGCGGCTGGCCAGCAAGCTGGTCAACCGGCCCGCGCCGCCGCCGCCCGCCCCGCTCTCGCAGCTCAGCGACAGGTTAGGTTGTGGGTGGGCTATATTATAAAGAGGAAACATTTGTTTGTAATGTTTCACACAAAAACTACTGCATCTTCACTGAGTCACAAAGGCTATGCCTATGTGACTATATTACTAGGTGTAAACAGCTCGCTTCGCTCGCGTGGAATTAGACATAACTAATTCCACGCGAGCGAAGCTGCGGGCGTCCACTAGTCTATATATATAAAAGGAGAAGGTGACTGACTGACTGACTGACTGACTGACTGACTGACTGACTGACATATCAACGCAGGGCCTAAACTATAAGGGCTAGAAACTTGAAATTTTGCACAGGGGTTCCTTTTATAATGTAGGGGAGCACTAAGAAAGGATTTTTGAAAATTCACCCCCTAAGGGGGTAAAACGGGGGTGCAAAGTTAGTATGAAACTTTGCCGTTTTTGATGTTATTCGAATGAAATTCAGTACCTATGAAGGTTTTTTATTGAGTTTCGTAAATCATCTCTTAAGGGGGTAAAAGGGGGTGCAAAGTTAGTAGGTATAAACGTTTTTCGTATATACCTACATTATTTCAATGAAATTTTGTATTTAGGTTATGTTACGTCTAATTCCACGCGAGCGAAGCTGCGGGCGTCTACTAGTTATATTATAAATTAAATACGAGATTATATTATTTTAGGCTGAAGCGGCTGTTGGCGCTGGCGGGCAACGCGCTGGCGGGCGCGCCGCCGCCGCCGCCGCGCTGCACCTGCGGGCACGTGTGCGGTGCGCGCGCGCACGTCGCGCCGCCGCCGCAGCATATGAAGGTATCATATTTTAGGCTGAAGCGGCTGTTGGCGCTGGCGGGCAACGCGCTGGCGGGCGCGCCGCCGCCGCCGCCGCCGCCGCCGCCGCCGCCGCCGCCGCCGCGCTGCACCTGCGGGCACGTGTGCGGTGCGCGCGCGCACGTCGCGCCGCCGCCGCAGCATATGAAGGTATCATATTTTAGGCTGAAGCGGCTGTTGGCGCTGGCGGGCAACGCGCTGGCGGGCGCGCCGCCGCCGCCGCCGCCGCCGCCGCCGCCGCCGCCGCCGCCGCGCTGCACCTGCGGGCACGTGTGCGGTGCGCGCGCGCACGTCGCGCCGCCGCCGCAGCATATGAAGGTATCATATTTTAGGCTGAAGCGGCTGTTGGCGCTGGCGGGCAACGCGCTGGCGGGCGCGCCGCCGCCGCCGCCGCGCTGCACCTGCGGGCACGTGTGCGGTGCGCGCGCGCACGTCGCGCCGCCGCCGCAGCATATGAAGGTATCATATTTTAGGCTGAAGCGGCTGTTGGCGCTGGCGGGCAACGCGCTGGCGGGCGCGCCGCCGCCGCCGCGCTGCACCTGCGGGCACGTGTGCGGTGCGCGCGCGCACGCCGCGCAGCCGCCGCAGCATATGAAGGTATCATTTAATTTTATTTGACATTGTATAGAATTAATTATTTATGTAGGAATTTTATGAATATTTTATTATTGACTAATTATTGACGAATTATTTATTGAATTATTATTATTACTGTTTTGACATTGAGTTATATTATAATTATGTACTTATCTAACGAATTGGTTCAGGCTGTAATGTTAGATTTAAGTTTGTGTCTATTAAATAAATAAATAAATAAATAAATAAATAAATAAATAAATAAATAAATAAATAAATAAATTTATATACGGCGTACTAAAAATCGGCCGTTAGGTATGACCCATTTTTGTCAACAAGTGTCTAAATTATGTATGAGTACCTTTTTTTTTGTTTAACGAGTGGGAAACCTTGAAAATGTACCCAGACGTCGTGAGAGCGACGCCGGGTTATGTGGGACTTTCACCCACTGAAACCCGCTCGGTGGCCTACTCCGGCGCTACAGGAGGGCTCCGGGATCTCTTGTAGAACGCGCCGGTGCCCTCCGGCCTTCCCGGTTCACACAATGCTGTGCAGCCACAAACAGCGTCGTCTTTCCCGGGGTCACAAGATGGACCCTTTTAGTCGCCTTTTACGACAGGCAGGGGCTACCGTAGCACTATTCTGGTCCCGAGCTACAGGGACGATGTATGAGTACCTACTGCTGAATATTTGTAATAATGTTGTTGATGACGAATGAAAAGTGTTTTGTTTCTCTCTCTTTCCAGCCGAAGCAAGCGCAGCGCGTCGAGCCGGCGCCGGTGTTTCGGCACCCCACGCCCATCGCGCCGCGCTCCGACCTGGAGGTAACACACATGCGTATCTATCCCCTTCGAACTTTGTTCAGAGTTACACTTTCGTAACGACACTCGTACCAATGTGGAGCCATAAGCCAGCCGTATTATGTACCCCGCGATGCATGCAAGCACATGCGCATCTATCCCCTTCAAACTTTGTTCAGAGTTACACTTTCGTAACGACACTCGTATCAATGTGGCCATAAAAATAAGCCAGCCGTATTATGTCCCCCGCGATGCATGCGAGCACATGCGCGTCTATCCCCTTCGAACTTTGTTCAGAGTTACAATTTTGTAATGACACTGGTACCAATGTGGAGCCATAAGCCAGCCGCATTATGTCCCCCGCGATTCTTGCAAGATTGCGATAGCGGTGACAGCCCAGTGGCTATCGAACACGCCCTTCACTCGAGCGCTCCGTGTTCAAACCCCAGCGGCACGCACCAATGACCTTGAGTTATGTGCGATTTAAGAAATTAAATGTCACATGCTGTAACGGTGAAGGACACATCAAGAGGAAACCTGCATGCCTGAGAGTTCTTCTAATGTTCTCGATGGCATGTGAAGTCCGCCAATCCGCACTTGCCCAGCGTGGTGGACTAAGGCCTAATTCTGAGAGGAGACCCGTCCCCAACAGTGGGACAAAGAAAGGACTGTGATGAATGCATGCAAGCACATGCGCAACTATCCCCTTCGAACTTTGTATACTTTCGTAACGACACTCGTACCAATGTATAGAAGTTAATGTTACCGGCCTCTTATCATTGACTAGCTTTTACCCGCGGCTCCGCCCGCGTGGTCAAAGGGAATTAACATATTAATTTTAAACCAAAACAACAATTTATCCAGCGCGAATTTAAAAAAACAATTTAATTTATTTGTTGCCTAGGTTGCCTATGACTTAATTTATTTACATGTATCATTTGTCAGCGTAATTCAGAACTTGCAAATGAATTTTACTAACGCCATCTATTATCAACATTCGGAACTAAATATCTAGCAAATAACAAAACATCGATATCTTCCCATGGGAATGTTTTACCGGGGTAAAAAGTAGCTACGTCACTCTCCACCCTCACTATCTCCATACACAAAAACCATATCATATAATAGCTTCGTTGCGACGTGAAAGCCGGACAAACAAACAAACACACTTTCACATTTATAATATTAGTATGGATACTTCTGTGGATTTTCTTTCATATATGAGTTACATCCTGGTACTATACACGTAACCATAATTATGGTACATTTACGTCTAAATCACACCAAATGTACGCTTTTAAACGTAGATTTAGAAAAATAAGCAAAATTTGTTCCGTTCACAACTAACGTTAGGTCACTACAGGCCTATAGCGTGTACGCAAATGGTCTCGCCTATCTATCTCGCTCTCACATATGAGTATCTATGTTCTTTCTCTTTCGCATTGCCAATCTATCTAGTTAAATCTATGCTTATCATCGATTGCTCCTGTCCAGTGTCCCCGCGCGATCAACCTGGAGGACATGCCGCGCGGGCGGCGCGGGCGCGCGCGCGCGTCGGAGGCGGCGCCGCGCGCGCGTGCCTGCGACCGCCGCGTGGTGGTGCAGCGCCTGCTGCCGCTGCTGCCCAAGCTGCCGCCGTCCAGCAGTGAGCCCGAGGAACATTTTAACAATAATAACTATAAGCCGGCGGCGCCGCGCGCGCGCGCCTGCGACCGCCGCGTGGTGGTGCAGCGCCTGCTGCCGCTGCTGCCCAAGCTGCCGCCGTCCAGCAGTGAGCCCGAGGAACATTTTAACAATAATAACTATAAGCCGGCGGCGCCGCGCGCGCGCGCCTGCGACCGCCGCGTGGTGGTGCAGCGCCTGCTGCCGCTGCTGCCCAAGCTGCCGCCGTCCAGCAGTGAGCCCGAGGAACATTTTAACAATAATAACTATAAGCCGGCGGCGCCGCGCGCGCGCGCCTGCGACCGCCGCGTGGTGGTGCAGCGCCTGCTGCCGCTGCTGCCCAAGCTGCCGCCGTCCAGCAGTGAGCCCGAGGAACATTTTAACAATAATAACTATAAGCCGGCGGCGCCGCGCGCGCGCGCCTGCGACCGCCGCGTGGTGGTGCAGCGCCTGCTGCCGCTGCTGCCCAAGCTGCCGCCGTCCAGCAGTGAGCCCGAGGAACATTTTAACAATAATAACTATAAGCCGGCGGCGCCGCGCGCGCGCGCCTGCGACCGCCGCGTGGTGGTGCAGCGCCTGCTGCCGCTGCTGCCCAAGCTGCCGCCGTCCAGCAGTGAGCCCGAGGAACATTTTAACAATAATAACTATAAGCCGGCGGCGCCGCGCGCGCGCGCCTGCGACCGCCGCGTGGTGGTGCAGCGCCTGCTGCCGCTGCTGCCCAAGCTGCCGCCGTCCAGCAGTGAGCCCGAGGAACATTTTAACAATAATAACTATAAGCCGGCGGCGCCGCGCGCGCGCGCCTGCGACCGCCGCGTGGTGGTGCAGCGCCTGCTGCCGCTGCTGCCCAAGCTGCCGCCGTCCAGCAGTGAGCCCGAGGAACATTTTAACAATAATAACTATAAGCCGGCGGCGCCGCGCGCGCGCGCCTGCGACCGCCGCGTGGTGGTGCAGCGCCTGCTGCCGCTGCTGCCCAAGCTGCCGCCGTCCAGCAGTGAGCCCGAGGAACATTTTAACAATAATAACTATAAGCCGGCGGCGCCGCGCGCGCGCGCCTGCGACCGCCGCGTGGTGGTGCAGCGCCTGCTGCCGCTGCTGCCCAAGCTGCCGCCGTCCAGCAGTGAGCCCGGGGAACATTTTAACAATAATAACTATAAGCCGGCGGCGCCGCGCGCGCGCGCCTGAGACCGCCGCGTGGTGGTGCAGCGCCTGCTGCCGCTGCTGCCCAAGCTGCCGCCGTCCAGCAGTGAGCCCGGGGAACATTTTAACAATAACTAGCTGACCCGGCAAACGTTATAAATAAATATAAAAATAATAAATATCTTGGACATTCTCACACACGGCCATCCGACCCCAAAGTAGGCGCGAGCCTGTGTTATGGGTGTCAGAGACTGATATACATACATAGATATTTTTAAATACATACTTAAATTGATAATATTGACATCCAGACACAGAACAAATACAAGTGTTCGTCACACGAATATTTGTCCTGAGTGGGATTCGAACCCACGACCTTTGGCGCAACAGACAGGGTCACTACCGATTGCGCCAACGGGCCTGTCAATTATATATCTGTCTGTCTGTTATTTATAAGGCAAACGTTGTTTTGCCTTATAAATAATTTTTCCCGCTTTTCTGTTGAAATTTTTCCTGAATTTTCTTTGCTATAAACCTCACGGAGCCCGAGACCTTTCCAACGAATGCAAAACCGTGGAAATCGGGTCGTGCGTTCTGGAGTTATAGCGTCAGGAAGGAAAACCGGACTTATTTTTATATAGTAGATAACAATAAGAATAATAATTAACTAGTGGACGCCCGCAGCTTCGCTCGCGTGGAATTAGACATTCACTAACTTCAAAAACGGCAAAGTTTCATACTAACTTTGCACCCCCGTTTTACCCCCCTAAGGGGTGAATTTTCAAAAATCCTTTCTTAGTGCTCCCCTACGTTATAAAAGGAACCCCTGTGCAAAATTTCAAGTTTCTAACCCTTATAGTTTAGGCCCTGCGTTGATATGTCAGTCAGTCAGTCCTTCCTTCTCCTTTTATATATATAGATTTATTTTGCCACACAACAAGTAAAAAATCAAAATTTAATAGAATAAAAGTAGAGGTTATAATAAAAGAAAGAAAACTCGCTGCATGGCAACAAGGGACAGTACTCAGCCAAATTGCTGATTTTCAGCACAGCCCCAAGTTTTCTAGCTAGTTCCCGCGCAATGAGCCTGGAGGACATGAGGCCGCTGCGTGGTAGGGCAGCGCCTGCTGCCCAAACTGTCGCCGCCCAGCAGTGAGCCCATGGAACGTAGAAACGATAGCGTCCATAGCCCAATGACTCGCGTCGATTCAATGTAATCGAAAGAGTTAAGCAACGACGAGCGCGGTCGGTTTGTGGATGGGTGACCGCTAGTGGCAAAATTTCATGGACGCTACCGTGCTTCGGAGGGCACATAAAGCCGTAGGTCTCGGTTGTTTTCAATGCTAAATCAATCGTTAAGTCTAGTCGAAGACCTTCGGGTGTCCTCAGAACATTCGACACTAGGTTGGCCACTAACCCCGCCTCCAATCCGCATTGGAGCGGCGTGGTGTGGGGAGACCCGTGCCGTAATATTTATGCAATACTACTCTATGACTAACAATGAGCACAACTCGCCGCTCGTTTCGTAACTTTTTGATTCGGCATAATTTTTGTTTAGAAATAGAAATAGAAAAAAATTATTTTCTTTCATCATTCTACAACATTACAAAATGTATAAGAAAATAAAAAAAAAGAGGAATAAAAGAAAACAAGGAACAACATTTAAAATTAATATAAAAAATAAAATAAAAACACGTTTTGGAGCTGCAGCACTGGGGAAAGAAAAGTGGACACACTCAGCCTGTGTCGTGGTTAGGAACCACAGTTTAATGTATTTATTGTACAATAAACTTCATCATTAAAAAAGCAAATAATTGTCTATGATTTGCAGATTTGATCCCGGTGAAGATCGTGCCGAACTCTGCGCCGGCGCCGCCGCGCATTCTGCCCAAGCCGCCGCCCACGTCCACGTCAGAGTGAGATGGAAAAATATATACTAATACTAGCGCTCGCGTTACACATTCACTAACTTCAAAAACGGCAAAGCTTCATACTAACTTTGCACCCCCGTTTTACCCCCTTAGGAGATGAATTTTCAATTTTCTCGCCGTAAAAACCATCCTTGAACTTCAACGAACATTTTAAAAAAAGAATTGGCCAAATTGGTCCAGGCTTTGTTGAGTTATGCGCTTACCAACACATTTTGCGATTCATTTTTATAATATAGAAGATATTATAAAGAGGAGACATTTGTGTGTAATGTTTTCACACAAAAACTACTGGACCGATTTCAAAAATTCTTTCACCATTAGAAAGCTGCATCTTCACTGAGCTTATTTTATAATTAAATTTTTTATATTTAAATTAAATAAATAAAAATAATAAATTTTAAATGCAGTTTGTTCAGTATGTGCAGTGTGAAGGCTCTTGGCTATATAACATCATGCTATGACCAGGTATGTCCTATTCTACGCAAGCGAAGCTGCGGACGTCCATTACCTTTTTTTTTTATGGATAAAAGATAGCAAACGAGCTTGCAGCACCACCCGTCCGCTGCCGCCCATGACAACTGTGACTGACTTTGAACAAGACTCAATTAGGGACTGGGATGGTTAGTCCTTAATTAGTTGCGATAGTTAATTAGAACATTAGTTGGTCAGTTCGTTAGTAGGAATGAGAACTGGGGACTGTTAGTGATAGTTAGTCCTGTTAGTTTGGTGTTAGTAATAGTCCAGTTAGTACTTGTAGGAGTCTCGTTCTAAGTCAGTCACAGATGTGTTGCTACCCTTGAGGACTAAGATGGTCGCCTCTAAAGAAGTGTAACCGGAAACCACACCTTTCCAACCGGACCATAATTGCTTTAAAAACTATTATTACACGGCAGAAATGGTACATGAGAATATAATTATTACTATTTATTATAACTTATTTTTATTTTTTATTTTTAAATATAAGTTTTTTACAATTTCTTTATTGGTTAAAATTTTTGAAAGTGTGTAAGGTAGCAAGTCAAAGTCAAGTCAAAGTCAAATAATTTATTTCGCCATGAGGTGATTATACACGCTTAACGAAAGTCTAGAACAAACAAACTACTTAAACAGAAGAGATATAATGCTATTCTAAACTGATTAATATAAAGTAAAGGATGAGCTATTGATCCTTGAATGAATAGCTAATCCTACACAGGTGCTTAAGGCTAATTTACAATAATTACCTACCACTAAGCTACGCTCTAAGTCACGATAGACTATCTATCTGGTCATCGGCTTTAGGAAGAATTTACAATATTCTTATCCTATGCCCACTTCTTCTACTTCCCACCCAACATCTCAGGGGGTGGCTGAAAAACAGCGCTGCATATGGAACCATTCCTATGTCAGCTATAGCTGAGCTTCACCCCCTATTGCCCATTTACTGTGTTTAATTTTTTTTATAATTTAAGCTTGTAATTTTTTTTTTTGTGTGGCAATAAATTTTTTTTTTATTTTGATTTGATATATCTTGATGTGGGCGACGTACTTTGTAATTAATTATCCTCATTGGCCAAGAGAGTGTACCGTGTACCAGTACCGATCCGCTTCTGTCTCCTCCAGCCTGTCGTTCTTCTACATGCTGAGCGAGTCCAACGGCCAGTTCTACTTCCACGACGGCGACCGCCGCATCCCCATCGCGCCGCTCACCGACTCCGACGCTGGCGACCAAGGTGCTGCCATCCATCCGTCCATCCATCCATCCAACACCACCACAGCCAGTTAACTGTCCCACTGCTGGGGATCTCCTCTCGGAATGGGAGGTTTAAGCCTTAGTCGGTTCTTTCTTTGTCCCACTGTTGGGCACGGGTCTCCTCTCATAATGGAAGGGATTAGGCCTTACAGCCTTAGGCCAACGTGGTGGACACCACGTTGGCGCATTTCATGGACGCTACCGTGCTTCGGAGGGCACGTAAAGTGATGGAGTATGCTCTAGACCTCCCACAGCGTAGTCTGTGGGGGAGACCCGTGCCCAGCAGTGGGACGTCTATATATATATCCTTACACCAATACTTTGCGATTGACCGTCGTGGAGTCTATTTGCCCTGAGGATGCCTTGTTTTGGGGCGAAACACGTGTTGGTGTGTGTGTTGGTGTATGTTTTCACTAATAGCGTGTGCATGTTTCCTGTGTGGGAGGGAGATGCTGCGTGCATGAAGGTATACACCACCATACATTTTTGTTCGCGGATTGTTGCAAAGTAGATTACAAAATCCTTGGTTTGTAATAATGGAGTTCGACAAAGTAACGCCTGATACAATTCGCTGCGACCAATAGACGTCCCACTGCTGGGCACGGGTCTCCCCCACAGACACTGCTGCGGGAGGTCTAGAGCATACTCCACCACGCTGCTCCAATGCGGATTGGTGGAGGGATACAATTAGTTTTTTTTTCGTTGTAACCCTACCAATATATTGTGCAGACGAAAGAGAAGAAGAGGAAGAGGGCGCTGAGACAGAAGACATTAGAGAAGGGAAGATGGACGTCTCTGCGGCGGATGTGGCGAAGACTAGCGCGCCCCCTGGCGGGCGCGAGGCGGAGCACCAGGCCGACATGACCAGTGAGTTGATACAGCACCACCGCATGCTAGTCATCATCATCATCATCACAACCCTTTCTTTGTCCCACCGTTGGGCACGGGTCTCCTCTCAGAATGGGAGGGATTAGGCCTTAGTCCACCACGCTGGCCAAGTGGTTTACATGTGTATGTCACTGAACTCCTCCTAAACGGCTGGATAGATGTTGATGAAATTTTTTGTGTGTGTTCAAGGGGATTCGAGAATGGTTTAGATTCACAATTTGGTCCAGTACTGGAAAATGTTTTTTAAACACTATTTTACTATTTTTATTTTTAACCGTAATTCATTGACGTGAAACGTCGAGTCACTTTGACATATCATATGGCCAGAACAACGTTTGCGGGGTCAGCTAGTTTCTGTCGCTCGCTGCGACCCATAGATGTCCCACTGTTGGGCACGGGTCTCCTCTCAGAATGGGAGGGATTAGGCCTTAGTCCACCACGCTGGCCAAGTGCGGATTGGCAGACTTCACATACCTTCGAGAACGTTATGATGAACTCTCAGGCATGCAGGTTTCCTCACGATGTGTCCTTCACCGTTATAGCAAGTGACATTTAATTTCTTAAAACGCATATAACTTAGAAAAGTCATTGGTGCGTGCCGCTGGGGTTTGAACCCGGACCGCTCGAGTGAGAGGCGAGTTCGTTAGCCGCTGGGCTGTCACTAGTTTCTGTATACTATACTAGCTTTTACCCGCGGCTCCGCCCGCGTGGTCAAAGGGAATTAACAATGCCATCTGTTAACAACATCCGGAACTAAATATCTAGAAAATAACAAAACATCGATATCTTCCCATGGGGATGTTTTACCGCGGTAAAAAGTAGCCTACGTCACTCTCCACCCTACTCACTATCTCCACACACAAAAACCATACCATATAATAGCTTCGTTGCGACGTGAAAGCCGGACAAACAAACAAACAAACACACTTTCACATTTATAATATTAAGTATGGATATCTGTATCAGGCTTCCTGCCGGCGGAGTCGCTGTCGCTGTCGCCGTCGCTGCTGCTGCGCGACGCGGAGGGCTGGCTGGAGGGCGCGGCGCACGACTTCTCGCTCAGCTCCTTCCTGCACACGCTGGACGCGCGCGCGCCCGAGCACGCGGTAAGGGACGCGCGAGGCAGCTGCAGCGAGGCAGCCTCGAGGCAGTCTCGAGGCAGCCTCGGTCAGGGCCGTCAGGTCACCATATAGGCTTCCTGCCGGCGGAGTCGCTGTCGCTGTCGCCGTCGCTGCTGCTGCGCGACGCGGAGGGCTGGCTGGAGGGCGCGGCGCACGACTTCTCGCTCAGCTCCTTCCTGCACACGCTGGACGCGCGCGCGCCCGAGCACGCGGTAAGGGACGCGCGAGGCAGCTGCAGCGAGGCAGCCTCGAGGCAGTCTCGAGGCAGCCTCGGTCAGGGCCGTCAGGTCACCATATAGGCTTCCTGCCGGCGGAGTCGCTGTCGCTGTCGCCGTCGCTGCTGCTGCGCGACGCGGAGGGCTGGCTGGAGGGCGCGGCGCACGACTTCTCGCTCAGCTCCTTCCTGCACACGCTGGACGCGCGCGCGCCCGAGCACGCGGTAAGGGACGCGCGAGGCAGCTGCAGCGAGGCAGCCTCGAGGCAGTCTCGAGGCAGCCTCGGTCAGGGCCGTCAGGTCACCATATAGGCTTCCTGCCGGCGGAGTCGCTGTCGCTGTCGCCGTCGCTGCTGCTGCGCGACGCGGAGGGCTGGCTGGAGGGCGCGGCGCACGACTTCTCGCTCAGCTCCTTCCTGCACACGCTGGACGCGCGCGCGCCCGAGCACGCGGTAAGAGACGCGCGCCCTGAAGGGTGGTAGAGCCTATAGGGAACCAAATAGGTTTTATATGAAAGCTAATTGGTTCCATATAGAGTACCACCGCCCGCCACGGTACTTAGTACCATTTCTGCCGTGTAGTAATTGTTTTTAAAGCAATTATGCTCCGGTTGGAAAGGTGCGTGATGGAAATCCTGGAATCCCGAATGCCTCGTATCGGACGGAAATCACCACCGCTTGTTTTTAACCCGTTAGTCCCCATACGTACTAACGAACTGACCAACTAATGTTCTAATTAACTTTCCTAACTAATTGGACTAACCATCCCAGTCCCTAATTGGGTCTTGTTCAAAGTCAGTCACAGTTGTCATGGGCGGCAGCGGATGGGTGGTGCTGCAAGCTCGTTTGCTATCTTGTATCCATAAAAAAAACCGCCCGGCCAGCCTCGCTAGGCAGCCGCGAGGCAGCCTCGATCAGGGCCGTCAAGTCACCATATAGGTCAAAGGGCCCCCAAGCCCCACAAACGAAACCTTTCCTCCTCTTTCGCGGCGCTGCGAGCGCTCCTGCGTGAGGGAATTCGGATGTAAGGATGGTCCTTCTATCCGGGCAATTGCTCCAGGGGTGAACCCTGTCGGTGACATCCCCGCTGTTGGGCGTGGGAGACGGTGTGTCATCGGAACTGTAGCCGTTAGTCGCTATTTCCCCCCTGATGGTCGGGGGGAAGAAGGTCCAACAGCTCTCTAGGGAGCGGTCGGCCTTCAGATTCAGATTCATTTATTTTTCATTATATGGTATTTTTTATACGCTTAATGAACGTCATAACATTTTTTATCTACCGCCGGTTCACAAAGTTGATGCTACCGAGAAGAACACGGCAAGAAACTCGGTAGTTACTCTTTTCAAAATTAATTACAATATTATTACATTATTATTGAACAAGTGGAGCTGGCACCACGCACCAAGCATTTCTATCGTTCAAGTAGTCATTTATTTTATAGAAAGCTTTATTAAGGAGGTTTTGTTTAATGTAAGATTTAAATTTATTATCTGAGAGACAAGTAATATTTCCGGGTATTTTATTGTAGAAGCGAACACAGTGCCCCATAAAAGATTTTGATACTTTACTTAGTCTAGAGCTAGGTACAATAAATGTATCCTTATTTCTTGTACTAAAGGTCAGGTCATCCCCCTTAGATGAGGATGCAGCCCATTGTCGGCGCGGTTGTACATAACACGCGCCAAGCGGACCACAAACTCATCCAGCGACTCCTAAGCCCCACAAGGCCCCACAAGTCATTGTCTATCTCATCCATGACCTTCCGAAGATCCCGTTTTGACTTCAGTATATGGTTCAGGAGATTTAATTTCGTTACCTTATACCGTTATCTCAGTATTTCTCTATGTCCATCTATACTAATATTTTATAGAGGTAACATTTTGTTTGTAATGTTTTCACACAAATACTACTGGACCGATTTCAAAAATTCTTTCACCATTAGAAAGCTGCATTTTCACTGAGTGACATAATAATATTACTAGTTGTAAACGAAACTATTGTTCTGTCTAATTGTAAAAGCGAAGCTGCGGGCGCCCACTATTCGATTATAACCACAATCGATGCATCGCCTTCTAATCGATATTTTACCTGTATCGCAGGTGGACTCGCATTTGCAGTCGCTCATGGCGGAATCGAGCATAGACTACGTGGCAAAGTTCGCAGACCTCGCCGCGGAGGTCACGGCCGACCAGGACCCGCTCGCCTAGGCCGCTCGACCGCTCGCTCCGGCCTGCGCAGTTATATCTGCACAGTTATATCTGAACACTTTATTTAACAGCACTCAACTACTTCAATACAGTTCACTTCAAGTATATAGAAAACAACGACCAGAGCTCATGATGCAACTGGACGGCAAGTTGACACAGAAGCTAACCCCTCCACCGATCCGCATTGGAGCAGCGTGGTGGAGTATGCTCTAGACCTCCCGCAGCAGTGTCTGTGGGGGAGACCCGTGCCCAGCAGTGGGACGTCTATGGGTCGCAGCAATTCATAGAATAGTTTACTTGATGAAATAAGGGCTCCACTCGATTCATAGTTTTAGTAGACCACGTCCGTCTGTACGTCCTTGAGTCCTTGGCCACGCTAGTCCTTGGCTGAAAGTGGCAGTAATGCTTTGGACCTACATTCTACGACTATGTAGAGCGCAGGATTTTCACATATCTAAAAAACTAATGTGCTCACAATTTTTAATTTAAAATCTTCGCGTTACAACATGTTGAAAATGGATTTAAGCAGTAGGATATAATTTATTTACAAGAAATTATTTACCTTTTTTGTACAATGTAGGTATTTTTTAGTTTCAGCTGACATTTTATACAGTATATGTTATGATGAAATGCATGCTTGTTCATCTCTAGATATTATTTGTTTTATTTTAACTGTTTTGTAATTGACTCTGAATAGATTTTAAGCTTCAATTAAGTTATATATCTTTGTTTTATCGCTATCTACATTAGGTAGTCAAGACGTGGTATTGTCTTTAAACATTTATATTGTAAGCAAAATTATTTGATATTGGTACATTTATTTTAATTAAAAAATATTAAATGAACAATGAAATTTTACATGTGTTTTTATTTACGTAACTTTACATTTACATATTTACAAAACATAAAAGCCGATTTTAGTTTGGTCTTCTATATTCAAAGTCAATTCCTGTGGTCAATTCGAGTTTGAAAGAAAGTAACAAATTCACGATTTGTCAATTGTCATCAAATTCAAATTGTCGATTCACAACACAATCACATGAGAGTTCTTATCAAAGAAATTGGATTGGTTCTGGAGTCATGTGAAATACGCGTGACTAGGCGTAAATATAGATTTCGTTTTTGTCTATGAAAGAAATTCATTGCAGATTGTAAATTGGATTGTGGCTTTAAATCTATGTTGATCGGTTTAGCTTTGAATAGTATAGTAGCGTCAACACATCCTAAAAATGGGCCGGAGTATTTTACACCCATATATTTTTATGTGCATCGCCAGGCGCGAACCGCGAGATCGATGCTTCGTCCCATGTTGACCATAAGCGCACTAAAATCAGCATTTATAAGTGCTACATCCGATCCAGACGGCCGCAGGCAGCGCCAGAATGGTACGCTCGGCAGCATGGAAATAATACCTACCTACTTGTAATAATCTTAAAATCTATTTCAGTGTTGAGATGAGATATTGCAACACTGAAATCAGAAATGAATGACGGCAGCCATTCATGTCAATGTCAAATAATGTCAATCCAAAATCCAAAGTAAACACGTCAGTTCGAAATAGTGATGAGTAGGACACGAAATAAAAATGAGTTTGTAAGAGTAGCCTCTTTTTTGTATTGAGCCGCTACAATGTCCCACTTCAAATGAGGCGAGGCGTTCGTCGCGCCCGATACATTTGTACTACGATGTCCCATTTCAAACGAGGCGAGGAGTTCGTCGCGCGCGATACATTTGTACTACAATGTCGCACTTCAAATGAGACGAGGTGTTCGTCGCGCGCGATACATTTGAAGTAACTAGAATGACTTGGTACTTGTATTGTCCTACCTTACAATGTGTGACTGACGTAATAATTATTATTTATTTTAAACGTCATTGTGTGTGTTGAACGTACCGCGACAACAAATTTGAAGTAGTACATAATAAAATTTTGAGCCGCTCTTACATTTCTACGTCATGTCCGGGACAAATGAAGTGCCTCTTGTATGTCCTACTCAACACTAGTTCGAAATATGTTCGATGTTCGATCCACCCACAGAGTACATTTTATATGTTCGATCATCGAATCATCGATCGGTGATCAGATTATTTGAGGTGGTCATCGTGTTGTGTGATTGCAAATTTACGAAATAGTTCGTTTATTTGAGTAGGTAGTGATGTGGTGATTGCAAGCAAATTTACAAAGAACGATGTGAAATACGATTGTTGTCAACCCCAAGATCCATAATATTTATTTCTACCTCTCCCAGTTTTTTCTTTTATGCTAACATAAAATTAACCACAATGTTCTTTTTACTATTCAGGTAAGTTTTATTCATTTGCACAGGTTTTTCAATATAAACTTATTGCTATTTATCTGTTCTGTTATTTAAGTGTACACAAGTGTACCATCAACCCTGTTACGATAGTAAAACTTTACAGCACACTTGTTTTTTTTGTAACAATGTAAATGACTAGCTTCAGCCTGCGACTTCGGCCGCGTTATAAATAGCTTATGGCCCTCAGTTATTATGAACCTTTAGTCTACAATCCATTCATCAATCAGACTGCTCTACAGCTCTATAGCTCGCAAGCGGCTTGACTTGAAATTTTCAACAAATAATATATAATTATTGATAACTAGTAATTTATAAAGCCCGCAGGGTAGCTTGTGGCGAGCTGTTGGAGAGAAGTGACCTCACTGACCTGAGTTCCCCCTGACACTCAATCTCTGGCTTGGCTTTATTGACTGATCGAAATGGACCCTCCACTCTCTCGCCTCTGGATTGCCTTTACCGGCTGTCCAGAGTCGCATTGGAGCTCTATGCTCTAAGAGTGGAAGTGAAACTTGCATAAGTAACAAGTTGGTAGAATGGGTAAAACCACCTCATTTAAAGTGTGGTACATCTCTTGTCATCCTCG
Organism: Carterocephalus palaemon; assembly: GCA_944567765.1. Lineage (NCBI taxonomy): Eukaryota > Metazoa > Arthropoda > Insecta > Lepidoptera > Hesperiidae > Carterocephalus > Carterocephalus palaemon. Next base: position 10,507,017 of record OX155658.1, read on the forward strand.
CTCACAAACATGTTACTGCCTTTGCCGTTCAGTGCATTGACATGTTTGGGTAGATTATATAGTGAGTGGGGAGACATCACCTGCTGCCTTTTGGGTTTTTATCCATTTCTTTGCAATAGTTCATGTGCATCTGGTGTGCCCCACCAGTGTACTCTGGTGTATCAATTGACAGAGCAGTCAAACGTAGGTGGTATCCTCCATGTGTGCCATATCACAACACTGCTCCCTCAAACTATCTCAAAAGGACCACTACGTGTTGAATTGGTGTAAACCGCATGACATTTCATTCAGTAGTTTTTGAGCTGATCTATATAGACAAGCTGAAGCGGCGGGGTACTTTATTTTACAATTTTTATAACATGAACCCTCCCATAAAATGTTAGTACAGGTAGATTATGGTGCTATTAAGGATAAGAAATTTAGTTAGTTAATTTAATTGATTATTAATTATCTATACTAATATTATAAAGAGGAAAGATTTGTTTATGTTTTCACACAAAGTTCCTGATTTCAAAAATTCTTTCACCATTAGAAAGCTGCATCTTCACTGAGTGACATAGGCTATATAATATTACTAGGTGTAAACAAAACTATTGTTATGCGTGATTTCACACTAGTGAAACTGCGGGCGTCCACTAGTTAACAATGAATTAAAAAAAACGTAATTTATTAAAATTATAAATTTATTTTGTGTTACATTCAGCACAACAGTACAGTACACACCTACAAGTAATAAAGTACTTACTTCTAAAGTTCTAGTATTTATGTCATCACTTGTCAGGTGCGCAACAAGCTCTGGTCTTTGTTCCAATGTTATTCTTCATCTTCTTCTTTTCCTGGTTCTTTCCCAGTTTTATTTGGGGTCAGGCCTCCTAGTAATTCGGCGCCACAAATTAAAAAAAAAACCTTTTTATATTTTTTTTTTATTTTCGTTTATTGTCATCGGAACCAAATATGTGTGCCAAATTTCAGCTCGATAGTTTAAGTGGAAGTGGGTGAAATATTGATTGCAAGATTCAAGATGCAAGTTAAATAAAAGCTTTTGTTAAAATAAAAAATTGTTTCAGCATCGTTAGTGTCATCGTGTTGCCAGTGCTATTCGTCCTCATCACAGTGATCACGACGTTCGTGTTCATCCCATGCGCGTTCATCTTCTCGTCGTGGTACATGCGCGTCGCTGAGCGGAAGAAGCAGAGGCGCGCGCGCGACGGCGCCAACGTGGCCTTCTTCCACCCGCACTGCGCGGCCGGCGGCGGCGGCGAGCGCGTGCTCTGGGTGGCTGTGAAGGCGGTGCTCACGAGGTAACTATTCGTCCTCACCATAGTGGTCACGACGTTCGTGATCATCCCATGCGCGTTCATCTTCTCGTCCTGGTACATGCGCGTTGCTGAGCGGAAGAAGCAGAGGCGCGCCCGCGACGGCGCCAACGTGGCCTTCTTCCACCCGCACTGCGCGGCCGGCGGCGGCGGCGAGCGCGTGCTCTGGGTGGCTGTGAAGGCGGTGCTCACGAGGTAACTATGGAAACCGGACAAGTGCGAGTCGTTCATCTTCTCGTCCTGGTACATGCGCGTTGCTGAGCGGAAGAAGCAGAGGCGCGCCCGCGACGGCGCCAACGTGGCCTTCTTCCACCCGCGCTGCGCGGCCGGCGGCGGCGGCGAGCGCGTGCTCTGGGTGGCTGTGAAGGCGGTGCTCACGAGGTAACTATGGAAACCGGACAAGTGCGAGTCGTTCATCTTCTCGTCGTGGTACATGCGCGTTGCTGAGCGGAAGAAGCAGAGGCGCGCCCGCGACGGCGCCAACGTGGCCTTCTTCCACCCGCGCTGCGCGGCCGGCGGCGGCGGCGAGCGCGTGCTCTGGGTGGCTGTGAAGGCGGTGCTCACGAGGTAACTATGGAAACCGGACAAGTGCGAGTCGTTCATCTTCTCGTCGTGGTACATGCGCGTTGCTGAGCGGAAGAAGCAGAGGCGCGCCCGCGACGGCGCCAACGTGGCCTTCTTCCACCCGCACTGCGCGGCCGGCGGCGGCGGCGAGCGCGTGCTCTGGGTGGCTGTGAAGGCGGTGCTCACGAGGTAACTATGGAAACCGGACAAGTGCGAGTCGGACTCGTGCAGAAATGGTTCCTTACCATTATTTATTTATTTAAACTTTATTGAACCACATTAAAAACTAATTAAGTGAGACAAATGGCGAGCTTAATCCATTCTCTACCATCTAACGACTACTATACAGAAAAACAATAAAGAAAAAAAAAGAAGAAAAACAATTATCTATTCAAACGGCAAAATCATAATGTCTGTTGTATGGTTCTGTGTCTGTTAATTTTGTTTAATTTTAATACTATAACTATAATAAATACGGCAAGAAAATCATGTTTGGCGTATGGGAGCATCTATCTGGAATTACCATCCCAGTCTCTATTTAAGTCTTTTTCAAGTCTGTCACAGTTTTCATGGGCGGGTGGTTCTGCAAGTTCGTTTGCTATCTTATATCGAAATATCACACCTAATGAAACATTACTCCTCCAGATATCCCGACTCCAACATCTACATCTACACAGTGGAGACGGCCGAGCTGCAGACTATCCTGGATAAGGTCCAGAATCAGTTCAACGTGAAGGTCCCGCCGGAGAAGGTCAACCTGATCCGCCTGAGCTTCCCCAACCTGATTGATCCGAAGACGTATCCATACTTCACGCTGTTGGCGCAGAGTCTGGGCTCAATGGTTATGGGGCTGGAGGCGTTTATGAAACTTAATCCAGGTAAGTCGAACAAGACCATGAGATCAAATCATTGGCCCACTGTTGATCGAAAGGGTCTAATCTTGGAATGAGAACCATCAATCTGTTTTCTCCATGCTAGAAAAATGCAAAATTCTCATGATAATTCTAGCGGAATAGATAATAAGTTTTTTTACTTCTTTGGCAACTCTGCCAAAAGGAATGGTCATGGAATTAATAAGTACAGAAGGTGCACTTGATGTATCTTTCAGCTCACGTTCTTCATAATGTTTTCGAAGGCATATGAAGCCAGCGTGGTGCATGAACCCCTCCCATTCCGAGAGGAGACCCGTGCCTTGTTAGGCACTGTTGTGGGACAAAGAAAGGGTTGTGGTGGGTAAGGTAATATATTATTTCATCTGTACGAGATTCTCAGATCGTCCATAGCCATAGCGTCCATAGCCCAATGCATAGCGTCCATAGCCCAATAGCTTGCCTATAGCGTCCATAGCCCAATGGCTTGCCTCGATTCAATGTGATCGAAAGTGTTAAGCAACGACGGGCGCGGTCGGTTTGTGGATGGGTGACCGCTAGTGGCAAAAATTTCATGGGCGCTACCGTGCTTCGGAGGGCACGTAAAGCCGTCGGTCCCGGTTGTTTTCAATGCTGGAAACAGTCGTTAAGCCTTGTCGAAGACCTTCGGGTGGGTTGAGAACATTCGACACTGGGTTGGCCACTAACCCCTCCACCAATCCGCATTGGAGCAGCGTGGTGGAGTATGCTCTAGACCTCCCGCAGAAGTGTCTGTGGGGGAGACCCGTGCCCAGCAGTGGGACGTCTATGGGTCGCAGCAGCAGATTCTCAGATCGCGCTGATGTTTACCCACTGGGCTGTCACCGCTCCACTATTAACCCCCAGCAACTCATTGCAGACGTGTACATAGACACGTGCGGGCACGCGTTCACGTACCCGATCTTCCGCTACCTCGCCGCGTGCCCCGTGGGCTGCTACGTGCACTACCCGGTGCTCACGGCGGCCATGACGCGCCGGGTGAAGCACCGCGTGGTGGCGTACAACAACTCGAGCGCGATCGCACGCAACCCGCTCGCTACGTGGTGCAAGCTGATATACTACAAGCTGTTCGGATGGGTGAGCGCAGTTATCATATAAAAGGAGAAGCTGACTGACTGACTGACATATCAACGCAGGGCCTAAACTATATGGGTTACAAACTTGACATTCTGCACAGGGGTTCCTTTTATAACGTAGGAGAGCACTAAGAAAGGATTTTTGAAAATTCACCTCCTAAGGAGGTAAAACGGGGGTGCAAATTTAGTATGAAACTCTGCCGTTTTTGATGTTAGTGAATGTCTAATTCCACGCGAGCGAAGCTGCGGGCGTCCACTAGTTTATTTAATAAGTTACACCGTCAAGATAAACACCAACACAATAACTTAAAACAGTCAATGATTCAAACTAAGTGTTACCTCAATTAAAAAGTGTGTCTGAAAAAAAATTTTTTTTTCTGAAAAACATTTTTTCTTTTGGATTTGAACCCACGACCTACCCATCCCTACTGCTCTAACCGATGAGCCACCGCTATTCGTATACGAGTGTACAATTACATAATTTTTTTTTTCAGCACAAACTTTTCAGATCAAAAAAACAATATTTCTGTGGGATTTGAACTCACGACCTACCCATCACTACCATAGTATAAAGAGTCTTCGCTCCGCTCTACACTACTGTTCTAACCGCCGTTCGTATACGAGTGTACATGTTATAATGTTGTGTGAACAGGTGTACGGCGTGGTGGGCCGCTGCGCGCACGTGGCTCTAGCGAACGGCACGTGGACCGAGGAGCGGCTGGGCGAGATATGGCGCGCGCCGCACACCACGCGGGTCTTCCCGCCCTGCCAGGTAACGGTTCTGTGGTATACAGTAGTTCATAAATATTGAATATGTTTGTAGGTAAACAATCATTATGTATGTAGGTAGATCTCAATAAGAAAAATGTAACGCCACTTGGAATATAAATCAAGTAACGGGCAGCTGCTTTTTATTGTATTCCCTCAAATACTCCCTCAGGACTTAAAACGGTGTTGAACAAGTACATAACAGGTTCACTGGCTTGCTTTTGTGACATAAACTTTGCCTTGTGACAACCTTTTTATGGTGTGTTCGTCACGGTAGTAGCGCAAGCGATCCCGTGACGTCTCACATCAACGCTGAGGGTGCCGCTGGGTTTTAGTGGGTATTCCCTTATCGGCGAGTCCCACATACAGTGCTCAGCACTCAGCGATAAAAAAAAAGGTTTCAAAACTACTGGTCACTTAGGTTTTCATTGATTACAGTCTAACAAAATAAAAAGTTTTCCCTAACGATCGGAACTCAACCTATGAAAACTTTTACGAAATTTGCCCAGATTGTCAGGTTCTTCCTAGTTGAAAGTTAATCCGGCTCAAAGGACCATCTTCGATAATGTTTGTAGGCGTCTAATAAATCAAGGCACAATACTGCGGTAAAAGACGGAGGTGACCAATTTATCGTATAAACAGCTGTTCGGGAGCATGCCTTCGAGCGACCGCTCGAATGCAACTGCATGTTGGTTCGAAAGGCTGGCCCAGTCGTTGCAAAGTAGATTGATTTTTTTGGTTTGTAATAATGGAGTCCCGCAGAGTAACGCCTGATACAATTAATAATCTACATTATGCTTAAATCCAATTTTGCATTAAAACAAATAACCTACACCTACTATATCTTAATAATTTTTCTGTATAATTCTGTGTTTTATGCAAAATAAAATATATTCTTCTTCTTCTTCTTAAATCCCCTCAGGTAACGGAGCTGAAGAAGCTGCGGTCCCTGGTGCGCGAGTCTGACCCTATCAGGATCCTGGCCGTCGCGCAGTTCCGGCCGGAGAAGAACCACCCGCTCATGCTGCAGGCGCTGTACGAGCTGCGCAACCTGCTCGTCAAGAACGAGCTGCTCTGGAACAAGGTATGAGCATGTCCATCCATCCATCAGGATCCTGGCCGTCGCGCAGTTCCGGCCGGAGAAGAACCACCCGCTCATGCTGCAGGCGCTGTACGAGCTGCGCAACCTGCTCGTCAAGAACGAGCTGCTCTGGAACAAGGTATGAGCATGTCCATCCATCCATCAGGATCCTGGCCGTCGCGCAGTTCCGGCCGGAGAAGAACCACCCGCTCATGCTGCAGGCGCTGTACGAGCTGCGCAACCTGCTCGTCAAGAACGAGCTGCTCTGGAACAAGGTATGAGCATGTCCATCCATCCATCAGGATCCTGGCCGTCGCGCAGTTCCGGCCGGAGAAGAACCACCCGCTCATGCTGCAGGCGCTGTACGAGCTGCGCAACCTGCTCGTCAAGAACGAGCTGCTCTGGAACAAGGTATGAGCATGTCCATCCATCCATCAGGATCCTGGCCGTCGCGCAGTTCCGGCCGGAGAAGAACCACCCGCTCATGCTGCAGGCGCTGTACGAGCTGCGCAACCTGCTCGTCAAGAACGAGCTGCTCTGGAACAAGGTATGAGCATGTCCATCCATCCATCAGGATCCTGGCCGTCGCGCAGTTCCGGCCGGAGAAGAACCACCCGCTCATGCTGCAGGCGCTGTACGAGCTGCGCAACCTGCTCGTCAAGAACGAGCTGCTCTGGAACAAGGTATGAGCATGTCCATCCATCCATCAGGATCCTGGCCGTCGCGCAGTTCCGGCCGGAGAAGAACCACCCGCTCATGCTGCAGGCGCTGTACGAGCTGCGCAACCTGCTCGTCAAGAACGAGCTGCTCTGGAACAAGGTATGAGCATGTCCATCCATCCATCAGGATCCTGGCCGTCGCGCAGTTCCGGCCGGAGAAGAACCACCCGCTCATGCTGCAGGCGCTGTACGAGCTGCGCAACCTGCTCGTCAAGAACGAGCTGCTCTGGAACAAGGTACTGAGCATGTCCATCCAAGCATCAGCCGAGGTCCACTGCTGGACTAGCCTCTCCTAAACGACACCACCCCGACCGGTCCAGTGTCTTCTCGCTCGCTGCGACCCATAGACGTCCCACTGCTGGGCACGGGTCTCCCTTACAGACGCAGCTGCGGGAGGTCTAGAACATACTCCACCGCGCTGCTCCAATGCGGATTAGTGGAGAGGTTAGTGGTCAACCCAGTGTCGAATGTTATCAAGCCACCCGAAGGTCTTCGACAAGGCTTAACGACTGTTTCCACCATTGAAAACAACCGGGACCGACGGCCTTACGTGCCCTCCGAAGCACGGTAGCGTCCATGAAATTTTGCCACTAGCGGTCACCAATCCACAAACCGACCGCGCCCGTCTTTGCTTAACGTCTTGGCTATGGACTAAAAAGGGCAGGGTTGACGATACAAGACCTCGCGGTCGATCACCTATGCGATGGACTGACCAAATCAAGAACGCAGTGGGTGGCCCCATAAGCGAATGTACGAGGATGACGGCCAACAGAGAGAGATGGCGGGACGTCGTGAGGCGAATAAGATCTGCCCACACCACCACTACATGATGACCACGACCGCTCTGCCAAGAGCGAATCGGCTGAGAAGAAGAAGAAGATGGACTAAAATTGATGTAAAACTTGTCTACGTTGCACACGTTGTCCCTTCCCCCAGATCCAGCTGGTGTTCGTGGGCTCCTGCCGCAACGCCGAGGACGAGGAGCGCGTGCGGCACCTGCGCGACCTCGCCAAGCACCTGGCGCTGGAGGGCAGCGTGCGCTTCGAGGTGAAAGAGTACCGAGAGTTTTTTCCTCCGGCTTTTTTCTCTCTCGGCCTACACTAGGGCATAGGATAAGAATATTGTAAATTCTTCCTAAAGCCGATGACCATATAGATAGTCTATCGTGACTTAGAGCTTAGCTTAATGGTACGTAATTATTGTAAATTAATCCTAAGGCAAGTTAGACACCTGTGTAGGATTAGGTATTCATTCAATAATCAATAGCTAATCCTTTGCCTTATATAGATCAGTTAGTAGTTTAACGCTGGATTTCAATAACCTATCTACGGATAGATTTGGCTATCGGAGATAGAAATTTGACATAAGTTCCATATAAAATGTGTCAAATTTCTATCTCCGATAGCCAAATCTATCTGTAGATAGGTTATTGAAATCCAGCGTAAGTAGTTTTTAGTTAGGTACCTAGACTTTCGTTAAGCGTGTCTAATCACCTCATAGCGAAATAAATTATTTGAATTTTGAATTTTTTTGAATTTTGAGGTGAACGCGCCCTACGCGCGCCTGCTGCAGCTCTACCAGACCAGCTGCGTGGCGCTGCACGCCATGTGGAACGAGCACTTCGGCATCGGTGAGTGCTGCACCACCAGCTCAAGTGCAGAGTCGAAGGGGCAGGGCCACTGCTGGGCACGGGTCTCCCCCAGAGACACAGCTGCGGGAGGTCTAGAGCATACTCCACCACGCTGCTCCAATGCGGATTGGCGGAGGGGTTAGTGGTCAACCCAGTGTCGAATGTTGTTAAGCCACCCGAAGGTCTTCGACCAGGCTTAACGACTGTTTCCACCATTGAAAACGACCAGGACCGACGGCTTTACGTGCCCTCCGAGGTACGGTAGCGTCCATGAAATTTTCGCCCGTCGTTGCTTAAAGTAGTAGTAGTAATGTAGATGGTCCTTCGAGCCAGATATATTATCACTAGTGGACGCCCGCAGCTTCGCTCGCGTAGAATTAGACCCATTAACGACGTCTACCCGTCTAAAGACTTCAAAAACGGCAAAGTTTCATACTAACTTTGCACCCCCGTTTTACCCCCTTAGGGGGTGAATTTTCAGAAATCCTTTCTTAGTGCTCCCCTACATTATAAAAGGAACCCCTGTGCAAAATTATAAGTTTCTAGCCCTTATAGTTTAGGCCCTGCGTTGATATGTCAGTCAGTCAGTCAGTCAGTCAGTCAGTCAGTCACCTTCTCCTTTTATATATATAGAAGATAGATTTGTCCTGAGTGGGATTCGAACCCATGACCCCTGGCGCAACAGGTAGGGTCACTACCGATTGCACCAACGGGCCAGTCAAATGTAGACGGTAACATGGTCCTTCGAGCCGGATATATTATAATTTGGTACCGTTCGTCAGGCGTGGTGGAGTGCATGGCGGCGGGGCTGGTGACGGTGGCGCACCGCTCGGGCGGGCCGCTGGCGGACATCGTGTGCACGGAGCAGCCGGCGCGCAGCGGGTTCCTGGCGGGCGACGCGGCGGAGTACGCGCGCGCGCTGCTCGAGGCGATCGCGCTGGAGCCGGACGAGAGGCGGCGGCTGCTGGACGCTGCTAGGTAGGCTGGCTTCCCTACGTCCCACTGCTGGGCATGGGTCTCCCCCACAGACAGCTGCGGGAGGTCTTGAGCATACTCCGCTTCCCTGCGATTCCATCGACGTCCCACTGCTGGGCATGGGTATCTCCAACAGACACAGCTGCGGGAGGTTCTGAGCGTAATCGACGACCCACTGCTGGGCACGGGTCTCCCCCACAGATAGCTGCGGAAGGTCTTGAGCATACTTCGCTTCCCTGCGACTCCATAGACGACTCTCTGCTTGGCACTGGTCTCCCCCACAGTCAGCTGCGGGAGGTTTTGGGCGTAATCGACGACCCTCTGCTGGGCACGGGTCTCTCCAACAGACACAGCTGCGGGAGATCTTGAGCATACTTCGCTTCCCTGCGATTCCATCGACGTCCCACTGCTGGGCACGGGTGTCCCACACTGCCGTTGAAGGTCTTGAGCAAACTCCGCTTCCCTGCGATTCCACCGACGTCCCACTGCTGGGCACGGGTGTCCCCCAGACCTGCAGAAGGTCTTGAGCATACTCCGCCACGCTACTCTAATTCGGATTGGTGGAGGGGTTAGTGGCCAACCCAGTGTCGAATGTTCTCAACCTGATGGCTTCGCTGCGACCCCTTAGACGTCCCACTGCTGGGCACGTGTCTCCCCAACAGACACAGCTGTGGAAGGTCTTGAGCATACTCCGCCACGCTACTCTAATTCGGATTGGTGGAGGGGTTAGTGGCCAACCCAGTGTCGAATGTTGTCAAGCCACCCGAAGGTCTTCGACTGTTGGCGTAACCTGTAATGACCAGGGTCGTGGGTTCGAATCCCACTCAAGACAAACATTTGTGTGACGAACACTTGTGTTTTTTCTGTGTCTGGATGTTAATACATATTATTATCTATTTAAGTATGTATTTAAAAATATCTATGTATGTATATCAGTCACTGACACCCATAGTACAGGCTCGCGCCTACTTTGGGGTCAGATGGCCGAGTGTGAGGATGTCCACGTCGTCATGTTTATTTGTTATCTACACATTAAAAACATTATTGATTTTCTGCAATTTTGTTTCTTTTCTAATTTTTCCAGAGCTTCAGTCGACCGATTCTCCGAGACGGAATTTGAAAAAGCATTCCTGAGAGCGATTGAACCACTTATGGCAATAGACTAACTTAACTGCAAGCTGTCTGTATTTAATATTTTTCCATTAGAATAAGAATATTTAAGGTTGTATCAATAAAAGTTTACCAAAGATTTTAAGAATATCTCTTTATACAAAACATACAACGTAAAATATAATTTTATGTAAATACAAATTTGTAACCTTAAATTATAATGCGCACTTTGAGTAACGCTGAACTTAATTCAAAGCATTCCATCGATCATAATTGAAAATTTAAAATATTCTGTTTTGACTACAAAACTTTGACTATATCTGGTCATAGCTTTACAGATCCTGGTATTATTTTAACTATCAATGAACAAATAGTCAAACATATATGAGTAGCAGAATTAGTACAAGTGTTGCTCAAAGTGGATGTGGAATGTTCTATAAGGGTGCCCCCACGCGGTCCCGCGGTATCAGCCGGAGTTCGGAACCATGCTTCAGAAACACGTTGCCTGAAACAATTTAACACAAACAAACAATTAAAATAATAATACAAACAAAAAAACAATTTAAGACCAAAACAAACAAACACAAAAAAATCAGCTTGGAAAGGTGTGGTTTCCCTGCTTTAGGTTCGACCATCTTAGTCCTCAAGGGTAGCAACACATCTGCGACTTGGAACGAGACTTCTAACAACTACTAACACCAATGTCATGTTATAACAGCATGACAAACTATGAGAGTCCTTGTTCTCACTAACCAACATTAGTTGGTCAGTTACCAACTAATGTTGGTTGACAGGCCCGTTGGCGCAATCGGTAATGACCCTGTCTGTTGCGCCAGGGGTCGTGGGTTCGAATCCCACTCAGGACAAATATTCGTGTGACGAACACTTGTATTTGTTCTGTGTCTGGATGTTATTATTATCTATTCAAGTATGTATTTAAAAAATCTATGTATGTATATCAGTCTCTGATACCCATATTACAGGCTCGCGCCATCGACTTTGGGATCAGATGGCCGTGTGTGAGAATGTCCAAGATATTATATTCGCTAACGCTGCTAACTGGACTAACCATCCTAGTTCCTATTGTCCTAAGTCTCGATCAAAGTCAGTCACTGATCAGTGTTGTCAGTGCTGCAAGCTCGTTTACGCTTACATCCATACTAAAGGTGTTTCAAAGGGTTGTAGGTGAATATAGTATAGCAGTAGGTTATGAAGCGCTGTGCGATCTGAACTGCACTTTATTCTAACGTAGCAAGAGTCCCTATTCGTTTGATTAATTTTGGGGAGTGAATCTTCTGTACTTGTACTATTATGTCGCTGCGACCCATAGACGTCCCACTGCTGGGCACGGGTCTCCCCCCCAGACACTGCTGCGGGAGGTCTAGAGCATACTCCACCACGCTCCAATGCGGATTGGTGGAGTGTAAGTTAGTGGCCAACCCAGTGTCGAATGTTTTCAAGCCACCCGAAGGTCTTCGACAAGGCTTAACGACTGTTTCCAACATTGAAAACAACCGGGACTGACGGCTTTACGTGCCCTCCGAAGCACGGTAGCGTCCATGAAATTTTGCCACTAGCGGTCACCCATCCACAAACCGACCGCGCCCGTCGTTGCTTAACTCTTTCGATCACATTGAATCGACGCGAGCCATTGGGCTATGGACGCTACTATTATGTATTCTGTGCTAAAGCGGACAATGGGGGGTCTGTGGTATGAAAGCGACGGCAACTGACCGGCGGTCTGCTGCGGGTTGATGCCGACGCCGTCGTCGGTGATGACCGCGCTGGTGGCGGGCTCCACGCGGAACTCCTCCGCCGCGAACTTCAGCACCGCAGTGAACGGGGTCGCCTCCGGCACGCTCAACCTGCAACATTATCACCCGTCTTAGCTGCGATTCAGATTCAGATTCATTTATTGAAGTAAAACTTCTTTAGGCGCGACTAGGGAGTAACTCAGATTTTTGATTCTGACGGATGTTCCGGTTATTTTCATATTAAACTATTAATTTATTTTAATCAAACGAGTACTTTTTACTTTTGGAACGAAGTTCCTTATCGCGTGTTGCGAAAGGGGGCTAGACGGAAATAATTAAGACTAAAAGTTCTGACACTTTTTGGTGGTAGTAACCTATATACGGTACGCTTGCTGCTTGTTTTGAATAGCTAGGTGGTTGTACATAATAAATAATAAAAATAACAATAACATTAACTTATAATAAGTTTTACTTCAATCGCGCGTAAAGGTTACACGCACACATTTATTTTTCATTATATAGTATTTTGTATACGCTTAATGAACGTCATAGCATTTTTGTATCTACCGCCGGTTCACAAAGTTGATGCTACCGAGAAGAACACGGCAAGAAACTCGATGTTACTCTTTTCAAAATTTACAATTTTTGTAATTTGATCACATTACATTATTATTGAACAAGTGGAGCTGGAGATACACTACATACGTAATACACATAGCGACCCATAGATGTCCCTCCACAGACAGCTGCGGGAGGTCTAGAGCATACTCCACCACGCTGCTCCAATGAGGATTGGTGGAGAGGTAAGTGGCCAACCCAGTGTCGAATGTTCTCAAGCCACCCGAAGGTCTTCGACAAGGCATAACGACTGTTTCCACCATTGAAAACAACCGGGACCGACGGCTTAATTAACGTGTCCTCCGAAGCACGGTAGCGTCCATGAAATTTTCGCCCGTCGTTGCTTAACTCTTGGGCTATGGACGCTATGCTTTTCTGTGTTGCATGAACTATTTTGGATTGCTTTTCCCCCATTCACAAAAGCATTGGAGCATCCTAAAACTGCCTGGGATTTCGCAACCAGATTCTTAATTGTAAAATTTATGTGAAGAATAAGTGCAAAAGAAGATGAAAGGTTTTAAACTTTTTATTTGTAAAATCATGATTATATTTTATTAAAACTTAAAACTCAACACATCCTAGAATATATCATCTAAAGTGGGTCTTTATATTTTAGATTACAAAACATGATACTTAAAAATATTTATGCTTGAGTGTAAAACAATTTTGGTGTAACCACCAACTGTAAAAATAAATGTTCTATGTATAAACATAACTGCTATTATGGCAACCTTCTCTTACGCACCAATTCAGAGTCAGTAATGGTTACTTTAATTGGTCCTTCGTACAGAATTTGTATGGCGATTCTTTATTAAGGAGCGATTAAAGTAACCGTTAGTGTCTCTGAGTTGGGGCGTTAGTCATTAAAAATACATAATAAAATATATTTTTTTATAGTATTTCATTAAAATATCATGAAAATAATAGTTTTAAAAAAACTAGGAAAACACGCTTTTATAAATGCACGTAAAAATTAAAAATAAATTATGGATCGTTCAAGTTGTCTCTATTTCTGGGACTGAAGTGTAACCTATGTGCTTTTAATTATAATATTTGATTGTAAAAGCGTGGGGCGCTGGCACAGGAAATATTAGGTAGTAATGCAATATTCGACATCATTGTAATGAATAGAATATCTAAGCGAATACTAGTCGTGCTGCAACTCCAGTTACTGGAACGCCAATCTGTGTAACCTGCTTCCCGTAACATCGCTTAACTTGATTTCTCAGCAAGTTATACAAAAATTCTTGCCTGTTCCAGCGCCCCACGCTTTTACAATCAAATATTATAGTTTTTTTAAAACTATTATTACTTATAACGCCAGGACATACATGAATGAATACATACATACGAGTGAAGTTAAATAAAAGCTTTTAAAAATGGCAAATCAAAATCATTGGCTTTCATGAATTCTATAAATTGTAACCTTAAGGTCTGATTTTCCCCAATTTTTTTGATTGTCAACACTAGATCATTGCGTGAAAACTCAATATAATTACATTCGGGCGGAGAATTATTTATTATCTGTCTACAGATGTCCCGCAAAGCTTCAAAAGCCATATCGCATAAATTTTCATCTTTGAAAAATATCTGTATAAGGTCTGTCTTATCTACATTAAAAAAGAGCTTCCAAAACACTTTAACCGAGCCATCCCTGCAGCCCATCACTTCTTTGAATGCTTCCCTGATTTTTTCCTGTACGCTTTTACTTATTTTTTGATCATTTTTTATAATATACTTGACTAGAATGTTCATCAATTCTTGATAACAGTTTTTTAACAAATTTACAATACATTCAATAGAATCCGACCGTGTCACTTCAAGTAAATACAGTTTATTCTTAAACTGAAGCAGCTTATCCTGAGGCAGGTCTGTCAAAATGTGCTGTAAAAGTGTTTCATTTGAAGCCGCCTCTACCATCAAATCAGATAAGGAGCTAATCAGTCTATCCTGTGAGAAAAGTGATTGATAAACTTGAAATGCTATATCTACCTGACTAATGTCCACCTCGGAATTGATAATTTTTTTTAATATAAACTTAGGAGGATCCGCCATACACTTTTCTAATAAGAGTTCACTAAAAGTTTGTTCAGAATCATTAAGTACCGATAAAAATTCGTTCAAGCAATGTCTCTCTGAACTCAATTTCTCAATAACTCTCTCTATATGCTGAGCAATTAAGAATACGTTCCTAATCTCTTCGGGCATCGTATCGTTTTGTGGCCAGCCCTGGGAGAGGCACAGGTCAACATAGTCTCGGAAGAAGCGAACGTGGTCGCCAATCGCCGCGGCTGCCATAGCTCCGGTCGCGATGTAACTTCAACGTAGAATTTGCGTCCTCAGCATCTGTTACCAAAAAGAACTTCAATCAATAGTTTGTTTAAAAGTGAATGATGCAATTAGGATTCTGAATCTGGCACTACGTTGAAGTTACTTCGAGATGAACATGATGAATTTTGATTTCACTTACACTTTAAACGGGAGCTTAGGATCCGAAGTCAAGGTAATTTTGAATGTTACTTTTGACCTGTAAAAAACAAAGTGGTTTAATGTTTGTCTCGAAAATATTCGAAATTGATTGCACAGATTAAAGAACTGGGTGGTAAATAAAATTTTGTTACTTACATTGTTCTAATAATTCGATCTAAATTTATTAATGAATAATGAATGTTCAACAAGGTTATAAAAGTGACGTATGCACTCAACAAACAAACTCAACTCAACTCATATAAAATGTACTCTGTGACTCAACTCAAAATTCTTTTGTGAGAGTGAAGTGAATTTGACATCAATCAAATTCAAATTGACATGATTACATGTCATTGTCATGTCGAGCTCGACTTCATGACAGACATATAAATGACAACACGACATGCTGACATTAGCATTTTCTAATAATATACGTTCCGTTCATAGACGTTTTATGTGGAGGAGAAATTAATATGACAACATACATGCATAATATTCACGTCTTGTACTCAACGGACCATCTTCCACCATAATATGAAACACTTGAAATATATTTTTTCAACAATTCGAATTAGCTCTTTAGCGTCAAGCGCCAGAATCAGTTTTTAAGGAAACCTAGTTAAAATGAGGACCTAATGACCCACAACCACTGAGTTAAATATAGCATATTTTAACAATCATCATTACCTGTAAACTCAAAAAAATTAATGGTTGTCTATAAAGTCGGTTTACGGACGATAATTTTACGTAATAACGTCATAAGAAAAAACCTTTCTGAATTGATAAATAGGATATGGCTAATTACTAAGGTACATACCAAATACTATAAACAATAAATTACAGACTGGAAAAACTTACTGTCTTGTTGGAATCCCATTTCGTAAAAATATCGCTAGCGCCATCTATGCACCGCTGAGTGAATCAATTCCTCGACTGTTACTACTGAACTTATTCACTAGATGGCGCTACGAAATTGTATTCTGAAACAAGCAGGATATAGAATACGTAAATGTGGAGAATCAGTTCCTAGTTTGCTTCTAATTCGACTGAGTTCACAAGATCAGAGAGCTCAGAAGCATGACATGTATATTATAGCTGACAACAATGCCACGCAGGTCTCCCTGGGTATTAAAAATTTCCACGAAACCAGATGCGTCATACTTTAATCAGGTAAATAAAATGTATTGGTAGTAATTTTGGTTTTATGCATATAGTTGGATTTTCTTTATTACTATACATTACTATGCAGGACGGGAGAAAAAATACACAGATTTTACAAATATTTATTATGTAATCTGAATTAAAATAAATCTTCATATTTTAATACAACAATATTCTTAAATAGTTTATATAACAGTAGAGTAGTAGTGTATCTAATAAGTACTGTATCATCAATTTACAATTCAATACATTCATATAAGTTGCAACCTTAAGACGTCCCACTACTGGGCACGGTTCTCCCCCACAGACAAATCTAGAGCATACTCCACCACGCTGCTCCAATGCGGATTGGTGGCCCACCCAGTGTCGAATGTTCTCAAGCCATCCGAAGGTGTTTGAAAAGGCATTGAAAACAACCGGGACTTAACGTGTTAGTTTAGTCACTTGTTAACCCGCGACCGCGCCCCTCGTTGCTTAACTATGTCGATCACATTGAATCGACGCGAGCCATGGGGCTATGGACGCTACATACATATTAGTCATACGTTACATTTTCATATTATATCAGTTATTCTTTATCTGCCTTATAACTAGATTCATATAACCTATATGAAACATTGAGATCAAAAAGATGAGTATTAATTTCCAGACAGTCTTTATACCATTTTTTGCTTCGATTACAAATAAACAACAGTCAAGTACGAGTGAATCATATCTGCATAGCATAATTGTTAAATAAAATTAATATATTAATATGTCGTTAGTAAAAAATTTATCAGTGCAAGAAATTCTTATCTGTTAAATTTCACAACATGGCCGAAAATGGAAATGGAAACTGCTAACTGTCGTATACTCGAGTGTATCTACAACCGCCGGTTCAGAAAGTTGTTGCTACCGAGAAGAACACGGCAAGAAACTCGGTAGTTGCTCTTTAAAAAACTCGGTAGTTACTCTTTACTTTTTCACTCCTGAACATAATCATCGTAATCGTAATCGACCGAAACTAGTCGGCCTATTTCCGACACAAATCATACAGCTGGGAATTTCAACTATGAATGTAGTTTTTTTTTCTTCCGTGTTCGAAGAGTGCGAACCATTCAGCCAGCGGGCTAGTTGCCGTCGAGGTCGGCGTGCCGCAGGGCCGCGGCGGCCTTCCACCGCGCGGCGAGCAGGTCGAGTGCCCGCAGCGCCACGTCAAATCACACAGCTGGAAATTTACAACTGTGAATGCAGTTTTTTTTTCTTCCGTGTTCGAAGAGTGCGAACCATTCAGCCAGCGCGCTAGTTGTCGAGGTCGGCGTGCCGCAGGGCCGCGGCGGCCTTCCACCGCGCGGCGAGCAGGTCGAGCGCCCGCAGCGCCGCGTCAAATCACACAGCTGGAAATTTACAACTATGAATGCAGTTTTTTTTTCTTCCGTGCTCGAAGAGTGCGAACCATTCAGCCAGCGAGCTAGTTGTCGAGGTCGGCGTGCCGCAGGGCCGCGGCGGCCTTCCACCGCGCGGCGAGCAGGTCGAGCGCCCGCAGCGCCACGTCAAATCACACAGCTGGAAATTTACAACTATGAATGCAGTTTTTTTTTCTTCCGTGCTCGAAGAGTGCGATCCATTCAGCCAGCGAGCTAGTTGTCGAGGTCGGCGTGCCGCAGGGCCGCGGCGGCCTTCCACCGCGCGGCGAGCAGGTCGAGCGCCCGCAGCGCCACGTCAAATCACACAGCTGGAAATTTACAACTATGAATGCAGTTTTTTTTTCTTCCGTGCTCGAAGAGTGCGATCCATTCAGCCAGCGAGCTAGTTGTCGAGGTCGGCGTGCCGCAGGGCCGCGGCGGCCTTCCACCGCGCGGCGAGCAGGTCGAGCGCCCGCAGCGCCACGTCAAATCACACAGCTGGAAATTTACAACTATGAATGCAGTTTTTTTTTCTTCCGTGTTCTAAGAGTGCGAACCATTCAGCCAGCGGGCTAGTTGTCGAGGTCGGCGTGCCGCAGGGCCGCGGCGGCCTTCCACCGCGCGGCGAGCAGGTCGAGCGCCCGCAGCGCCACGTCCCGGTTGAGCGGCGCGCGCGAGAAGCTGTCCACCAGCAGGGCGGCCGCCGCGCGCACCGCCTCCGAGCCGAACACGAACTTACCTGCCGATATTTGGGATATGATAAAGCATAGTATAAATAAAGTATAGAAAAATATATCTGTAAGAAAACTTAAGTTCTTAACAAAATTATTTAGGGTCAGGTGGGGTAAGGGGGACTACGGGGGAAGGGAAACAGTGGTTTGTAAATCTAGAACAATAGACTGTAGCTCTGTGATTTGTCGGTCGAAAAAGCAGTCATTAGTATTTAGTTCCAAAACAAAATCAAGGATGGCGCTAGGTCTAATCAGTGCGCGACTTTGACAAAAACAAAAAGTTAGTTGGCGTGCTACAAAACTACGAGTTGGACGCGTAATAACGTTATGTCTGAAGACTTCCAATATCAGTAAGTATTCCTTTATACGTTTTATTTTCATGTTATGTATTTGAATTTGAGTAAACTACGCTATAAATAAGTAAATTCAATGTGATTCAAAACATAACATAAAAATTCATTACCGGGGAAAGGGGAACTACCATAGCCGGGTCAAGTGGAACATATGTTTCCCTTTCCCGATGTCAGGAGTCATCAACATTTTAACCCGAGGAGCACTGGACCATTTATCAGGTGTCCACGGAAAAGTATGTACATATATTAAAAAAAAACCCTCCTTTTTTATTCTTTTTAATGAAATTTGCTGGCAAATCAAATTTAAATATTGTATTTAGAGTGAACAACCATAAATACACAAAAAAAAAAAAACAAAAAAAAACCCTCTTTTAGTTGTACAGGAGAGAGCCCAAATTTTTTAAAATATTTTTTATAGCATTTCTAGTTTTGTGTTTTTATTATCTGTCTTCATACCAAATTTCATGAGCATACGTGAAAAAATGAGAGAGTTATTGAAGCGGGGCATACAGACAGACGGACGGATGGACGTACTTGACGAAACTATAAGGGTTCCTAGGGCATGAAACTGAACAACTTTTCCAAAGGAACATTTATAGGTATGTATATTACAATCGCAAAATTAGGTATAAATAATTAGGTATTTATAAAGGTTATATCTTATTAACAAATTTGCTTGATTACACTTCTGATTACTTTCAGGTAATATGCCCCCTTCCTCAGGCTGATTTTTGGTTTCATTCACCTTTCATTTTGACAACTTACCTTATGCTGAAATATAAGAGACTTGTAGTAATTTTACAGTTAATAAACTAAAATATAATAAAAACCCGGCTTTCATTTAAAGTTGTGAACCCCTGTCTTAAACCCATATGTTCCCCTTACCCCGAATTTCGATAAATGTAAATATTTTCTATTTCAAACCGTATTTCAATGCACTATAGTTTTCATTTGATTGATGTTCTTTTCTTTAATTTATGGTGCAGGAGTAGTCTGTTCTAGCATTAATACTTTTAGATTTAATTTAAGCGTTTCCCTTACCCCAAAAACCGGGAAAGTGGAACAACAGAACCAGCCTTTAGTTTTATAATTTTTCAGCTTCATGCATTATAGCTAGTTTAAAAAATCATTCGATATTAGAAAGCCGACTATAAGAAGCGTAACTTGTGTTTGTCAAGATGATTACACGACATTTAATACAGTGGTTAGAGCTCAACATAAAATATACAAAATGAAGTATGTTTCCCTTACCCCACCTGACCTTACTTTTATTTGCAATACACAACATTACAACAATAAATTACAAAATAAAACACAGCCTTGTCCGCACTGACTCCGTTCAGTCTCCTTCTTTTTGCGAAAGTCCCGCTCTCGATACAAAAATGCGCGGCAAAACAGATGCCGCGCTCTGATTGGTCCTAATCACAGAGTATGGCGCGTTATCAACGCAGCGCCTAAACTATTAGGGTTAGAAACTTGAAATTTTGTACAGGGGTTCCTTTTGACGTGACAACGTCTTATAAATTGGTTTGCCGGGTGACACTTCAAGAAACTGCGTTACGCTCCGCTCACGTTATGCGCTCACAATGAGAGCGAGTGAGAGGCACGCGTCCCTTCCACTCGGGCATGGTTAGCCCGCCTAAGAGCGAGAGAGACGATACGATACGAGACGATACTACTATACGAATGAATATTCACATTAAAATTATTTTACCACTCAAAGTCGTTGTCACGTAAAACTTTCGCCCGTATACCGACTTTACAGGCAACCAATATTTTTTTTATAACGTAGTTATAGTTATTCACCCCCTAAGGGGGTAAAACGGGGGTGCAAAGTTGGTATGAAATTTGCGTCCACTAGTTAGATATAAGGTGGTCAAACATTTACCGCTACACATTGTGTCAGAAAAAAACGAAATAAAAGAAATAATAAAAAATAATAAACTTCTTTTCTTTACTGTGTTCTCCTGTATTCTTTTACTGGTGCAATAAATGATATTGTATTGTATTGTATTGTATAAAAGCTTTTCTTTCTTTATTTCTTTCTTTCGTTCTCTTGGTACCGGCCTTACCCGGCATGTTGTCTAGGATCAGCTGCACGGTCTCGTCGGGGCGGAGCTCCCGGCAGGGGGCGCCGGCGGGCGGCGCGCGGTCGAGGCGCGCGAACGACACGAACACCTGCGCGCGCAGCCACGCCGACAGGCGGGAGAGAGCACGCGATATCACCGCCTCGCCCACGTCTGGCAACAGATGCAATATAATTTTAAAAGCTTTTATTTAACATCGCTGCGACCCATAGACGTCCCACTGCTGGGCACGGGTCTTCCCCACAAACACTTCTGCGGGAGGTCTAGAGCATACTCCACCACGCTGCTCCAATGCGGATTGGTGGATGGGTTAGTGGCCAACCCAGTGTCGAATGTTCTCAAGCCACCCGAAGGTCTTCGGCAAGGCTTAACGACTGTTTCCACCATTGAAAACAACCGGGACCGACGGCTTTACGTGCCCTCCGAAGCACGGTAGCGTCCATGAACGTTATTTAACTTCACTCGTATGTATCTTGTATGTATGTCCTGGAATCTTGCAATCAATATTTCACCCACTTCCACTGAAGCTATCGAGCTGAAATTTGGCACACATGTTTGGTTCCGATAACAATGCACGAAAATAAAAAAAAAGGTTAAAAAGCTTTTTAAAAAAAAATATTTAACTGTATAATTATTATACTGAACGATTCGTGAGTGTCTATATTCATTGTTGGAAGTTACCGGCTTACTCACGTGTGATTTAAATCGGAAATAGGCCGACTAGTTTCGATCTATTACGATGATCATCTTCAGGAGTGAACGCGCTCGCGGCGGGCACGGCGTACACTGCGCGCTAGTATGTCTGTCATGATGAGGGCGGTCTAGAGCATACTCCACCACGCTGCTCCAATGTATTGGTGGAGGGGTTAGTGGCCAACACAGTGCTGAATGTTCTCGAGCCACCCGAAGGTCTTTGGCAAGGCTTAACGATTGTTTTTATCATGGAAAAAACCGGGATTAACATGCCCTCCGAAGCACGGTAGCGCCCATCCACAAACCGACCGCGCCCGTCGTTGTTTAACTCTGTCGAGCACATAGACTTGACGCTACCGTACATACCGGCCAGCAGTAGGGCGGCCAGGCGGTAGGCCACGTGCCGCCGCGCTAGGCCCGCCGCGCTGCACGCCTCGCCGCCCGCGCTCCACACCGCGCCCGGGCCCGCGCCCCGCACCGTACGTACCGGCCAGCAGCAGCGCGGCCAGGCGGTAGGCCACGTGCCGCCGCGCCAGCCCCGCCGCGCTGCACGCCTCGCCGCCCGCGCTCCACACCGCGCCCGGGCCCGCGCCCCGCACCGTACGTACCGGCCAGCAGCAGCGCGGCCAGGCGGTAGGCCACGTGCCGCCGCGCCAGCCCCGCCGCGCTGCACGCCTCGCCGCCCGCGCTCCACACCGCGCCCGGGCCCGCGCCCCGCACCGTACGTACCGGCCAGCAGCAGCGCGGCCAGGCGGTAGGCCACGTGCCGCCGCGCCAGCCCCGCCGCGCTGCACGCCTCGCCGCCCGCGCTCCACACCGCGCCCGGGCCCGCGCCCCGCACCGTACGTACCGGCCAGCAGCAGCGCGGCCAGGCGGTAGGCCACGTGCCGCCGCGCCAGCCCCGCCGCGCTGCACGCCTCGCCGCCCGCGCTCCACACCGCGCCCGGGCCCGCGCCCCGCACCGTACGTACCGGCCAGCAGCAGCGCGGCCAGGCGGTAGGCCACGTGCCGCCGCGCCAGCCCCGCCGCGCTGCACGCCTCGCCGCCCGCGCTCCACACCGCGCCCGGGCCCGCGCCCCGCACCGTACGTACCGGCCAGCAGCAGCGCGGCCAGGCGGTAGGCCACGTGCCGCCGCGCTAGGCCCGCCGCGCTGCACGCCTCGCCGCCCGCGCTCCACACCGCGCCCGGGCCCGCGCCCCGCACCGTACGTACCGGCCAGCAGCAGCGCGGCCAGGCGGTAGGCCACGTGCCGCCGCGCCAGCCCCGCCGCGCTGCACGCCTCGCCGCCCGCGCTCCACACCGCGCCCGGGCCCGCGCCCCGCACCGTACGTACCGGCCAGCAGCAGCGCGGCCAGGCGGTAGGCCACGTGCCGCCGCGCCAGCCCCGCCGCGCTGCACGCCTCGCCGCCCGCGCTCCACACCGCGCCCGGGCCCGCGCCCCGCACCGTACGTACCGGCCAGCAGCAGCGCGGCCAGGCGGTAGGCCACGTGCCGCCGCGCCAGCCCCGCCGCGCTGCACGCCTCGCCGCCCGCGCTCCACACCGCGCCCGGGCCCGCGCCCCGCACCGTACGTACCGGCCAGCAGCAGCGCGGCCAGGCGGTAGGCCACGTGCCGCCGCGCCAGCCCCGCCGCGCTGCACGCCTCGCCGCCCGCGCTCCACACCGCGCCCGGGCCCGCGCCCCGCACCGTACGTACCGGCCAGCAGCAGCGCGGCCAGGCGGTAGGCCACGTGCCGCCGCGCTAGGCCCGCCGCGCTGCACGCCTCGCCGCCCGCGCTCCACACCGCGCCCGGGCCCGCGCCCCGCACCGTACGTACCGGCCAGCAGCAGCGCGGCCAGGCGGTAGGCCACGTGCCGCCGCGCCAGCCCCGCCGCGCTGCACGCCTCGCCGCCCGCGCTCCACACCGCGCCCGGGCCCGCGCCCCGCACCGTACGTACCGGCCAGCAGCAGCGCGGCCAGGCGGTAGGCCACGTGCCGCCGCGCTAGGCCCGCCGCGCTGCACGCCTCGCCGCCCGCGCTCCACACCGCGCCCGGGCCCGCGCCCCGCACCGTACGTACCGGCCAGCAGCAGCGCGGCCAGGCGGTAGGCCACGTGCCGCCGCGCCAGCCCCGCCGCGCTGCACGCCTCGCCGCCCGCGCTCCACACCGCGCCCGGGCCCGCGCCCCGCACCGTACGTACCGGCCAGCAGCAGCGCGGCCAGGCGGTAGGCCACGTGCCGCCGCGCTAGGCCCGCCGCGCTGCACGCCTCGCCGCCCGCGCTCCACACCGCGCCCGGGCCCGCGCCCCGCACCGTACGTACCGGCCAGCAGCAGCGCGGCCAGGCGGTAGGCCACGTGCCGCCGCGCTAGGCCCGCCGCGCTGCACGCCTCGCCGCCCGCGCTCCACACCGCGCCCGGGCCCGCGCCCCGCACCGTACGTACCGGCCAGCAGCAGCGCGGCCAGGCGGTAGGCCACGTGCCGCCGCGCCAGCCCCGCCGCGCTGCACGCCTCGCCGCCCGCGCTCCACACCGCGCCCGGGCCCGCGCCCCGCACCGTACGTACCGGCCAGCAGCAGCGCGGCCAGGCGGTAGGCCACGTGCCGCCGCGCCAGCCCCGCCGCGCTGCACGCCTCGCCGCCCGCGCTCCACACCGCGCCCGGGCCCGCGCCCCGCACCGTACGTACCGGCCAGCAGCAGCGCGGCCAGGCGGTAGGCCACGTGCCGCCGCGCCAGCCCCGCCGCGCTGCACGCCTCGCCGCCCGCGCTCCACACCGCGCCCGGGCCCGCGCCCCGCACCGTACGTACCGGCCAGCAGCAGCGCGGCCAGGCGGTAGGCCACGTGCCGCCGCGCCAGCCCCGCCGCGCTGCACGCCTCGCCGCCCGCGCTCCACACCGCGCCCGGGCCCGCGCCCCGCACCGTACGTACCGGCCAGCAGCAGCGCGGCCAGGCGGTAGGCCACGTGCCGCCGCGCCAGCCCCGCCGCGCTGCACGCCTCGCCGCCCGCGCTCCACACCGCGCCCGGGCCCGCGCCCCGCACCGTACGTACCGGCCAGCAGCAGCGCGGCCAGGCGGTAGGCCACGTGCCGCCGCGCCAGCCCCGCCGCGCTGCACGCCTCGCCGCCCGCGCTCCACACCGCGCCCGGGCCCGCGCACCACTCCTCTGAAACACACACCGACGGATCCATGAAAAAATAAATAAATAATAAATATCTTGGACATTTTCACACACGGCCATCTGACCCCAATGTAGGCGCGAGCCTGTAAGACTGCCAGAGACTGATATACATACATAGTTATTTATAAAAACATTCATAAATAGATAACATTAACATCCAGACATAGAACAAACACAAGTGTTCGTCACACGAATATTTGTTCTGAGTGGGATTCGAACCCACGACCCCTGGCGCAACAGACTGGGTCACTCCCGATTGCGCCAACGGGCCTGTCAAAAGTAGAAACAAGACACGAGAAACGGCAACTAATTGGAATAGTTAAGGGTACACTGATATGAAGGAAAAACACAACGTGTAAGGTTCTCGTACGTCTTCGGAGAGCACGTAAGCCGTCGGTCCCGGTTGTTTTCAATGCTGGAAACAGTCATTAGGCCTTGTCGAAGACCTTCGGGTGACAAAAGAACATTCGACACTGGGTTGGCCACTAACCCCTCCACCAATCCGCATTGGAGCAGCGTGGTGGAGTATCTCCATTTGGCATCTTAGAAGTAAATCAGTGTAAAGAAATGTTATTACTCAATAAATGAATTTTTAAATGTAATTTGTAAGTGTTAAAATATGTTATATTAATAGAACTAATAAAATAATTTATAACTAATCTATATAATAAAAATGAATCGCAAAATGTGTTGGTAAGCGCATAACTCAACAACGCCTGGACCGATTTGGACAATTCTTTTTTTAAAATGTTCGTTGAAGTTCAAGAATGGTTTTTACGGCGAGAAAAATTTGAAAATTCATCCCCTAAGGGGGTAAAACGGGGGTGCAAAGTTAGTATGAAGCGTAACGCGAGCGAAGCTGCGGGCGTCCACTAGTCTATATTATAAAAATGAATCGCAAAATGTGTTGGTAAGCGCATAACTCAACAACGCCTGGACCAATTTGGCCAATTCTTTTTTTTTAAACGTTCGTTGAAGTTCAAGGATGGTTTTTACGGCGAGAAAAATTTGAAAATTCATCCCCTAAGGGGGTAAAACGGGGGTGCAAAGTTAGTATGAAGCTTTGCCGTTTTTGAAGTTAGTGAATGTGTAACGCGAGCGAAGCTGCGGGCGTCCACTAGTATAATAATAATAATACTATGTACTTAGAATGTAACTAATAATAAATTATTAATATAAATAATATCATATAGCCATAATTATAAGTTACCCATACTTTATATATTTGTACGAGTTTAAACGGCTAGGTATAATGGATCCTCTTGTTTCCTACCACTATGACAAACCTATACCTAATCCATACTAATATTATAAATGTGAAAGTGTGTTTGTTTGTTTGTCCGGCTTTCACGTCGCAACGAAGCTATTATATGGTATGGTTTTTGTGTGTGGAGATAGTGAGGAGGGTGGAGAGTGACGTAGGCTACTTTTTACCGCGGTAAAACATCCCCATGGGAAGATATCGATGTTTTGTTATTTGCTAGATATTTAGTTCCGGATGTTGTTAATAGATGGCGTTAGTAAAATTCATTTGCAAGTTCTTATATTAGTATCTTTAAATCGTGGAACTGTCACTATTCATCCACCACAAATGTGTCATATATGATAAACAACTCATTGTTAATTCCCTTTGACCACGCGGGCGGAGCCGCGGGTAAAAGCTAATGACAAATAAAACATTTGAATTTGAAAGAGTAGTGTCGACGTGGTTGTCTCACCGAAGTCGTCGGGCGGCGGCGGCGGCGGCGGCGGCGGCGCGCGCGGCGGCTGCAGCGAGTCCAGCGCGGCGTCGACGCGCCACAGCGAGCGGCGCGCGCTCAGCAGCCGCGCGACCGCACCGCCCACCTGTATAAGAGTAGTGTCGACGTGGTTGTCTCACCGAAGTCGTCGGGCGGCGGCGGCGGCGGCGGCGGCGGCGCGCGCGGCGGCTGCAGCGAGTCCAGCGCGGCGTCGACGCGCCACAGCGAGCGGCGCGCGCTCAGCAGCCGCGCGACCGCCCCGCCCACCTGTATACGAGTAGTGTCGACGTGGTTGTCTCACCGAAGTCGTCGGGCGGCGGCGGCGGCGGCGGCGGCGGCGCGCGCGGCGGCTGCAGCGAGTCCAGCGCGGCGTCGACGCGCCACAGCGAGCGGCGCGCGCTCAGCAGCCGCGCGACCGCCCCGCCCACCTGTATACGAGTAGTGTCGACGTGGTTGTCTCACCGAAGTCGACGGGCGGCGGCGGCGGCGGCGGCGGCGGCGCGCGCGGCGGCTGCAGCGAGTCCAGCGCGGCGTCGACGCGCCACAGCGAGCGGCGCGCGCTCAGCAGCCGCGCGACCGCCCCGCCCACCTGTATACGAGTAGTGTCGACGTGGTTGTCTCACCGAAGTCGTCGGGCGGCGGCGGCGGCGGCGGCGGCGGCGCGCGCGGCGGCTGCAGCGAGTCCAGCGCGGCGTCGACGCGCCACAGCGAGCGGCGCGCGCTCAGCAGCCGCGCGACCGCCCCGCCCACCTGTATACGAGTAGTGTCGACGTGGTTGTCTCACCGAAGTCGTCGGGCGGCGGCGGCGGCGGCGGCGGCGGCGCGCGCGGCGGCTGCAGCGAGTCCAGCGCGGCGTCGACGCGCCACAGCGAGCGGCGCGCGCTCAGCAGCCGCGCGACCGCCCCGCCCACCTGTATACGAGTAGTGTCGACGTGGTTGTCTCACCGAAGTCGTCGGGCGGCGGCGGCGGCGGCGGCGGCGGCGCGCGCGGCGGCTGCAGCGAGTCCAGCGCGGCGTCGACGCGCCACAGCGAGCGGCGCGCGCTCAGCAGCCGCGCGACCGCACCGCCCACCTGTATACGCGATTACAAATTATGGTTTTTTTTGGTGATGTCTACCAAGGAATTAACCCAGTGATACTGAATTTAAATTACAATAAAAAATTATTTTTTTTTAACTTTTTTTTTAAATTTTTATTTATGTTCATGCATTGTCATCGGAACCAAATATTGGTGAAAAATTTCAGCTCGATAGTGTAGTGTAATATTGATTGCAAGATTCCAGGAAATACATATAATGTATAGTTAAATAAAAGCTTTTAAAATGACAATCTAAAGAAAATAATGCAATAATAAAATAATGCGGTGTGGGTGGCCCCGCGTCTTAGTAGTCTTAGATATTACTTAAAAAATCAATTGCTTCATATTAGCAACAAATGTTTACAGTTGAATTAATTAATAAAAATATAGGATATGTAGGCATTTTTCATCTCGGTGATTTCCACAAGAATGAAGACAGACTAAAATTGAATGAATAAATAAATAAATGAATGCACGCTCGGAACGCCGGTTTCATTTCCATGTATATGCTCGGAACGCTTGGCGGAACGTGATGGCGGTACGGGAGGATGACGTCACACTTTTCCGTCCGTGTTGTCGGCTTTCACCGATTTATAAGACGTTATGACGTCAACAGGCACGACTAACGCAGTTGTCGGCGGAGTCGGCGGCGACGTACGCCCAGTCGGCGGCGGCGGCGGGCGGCGCCAGCGCCTCCTCCGCGCTCACCGCCGTCTTGATCGAGTTAAACATGCCCGTCACCGTGCGCTGGAACAGCCTGAAAACCAGCGCCGCTTTCATTAAACATAAGCCGATAGAAGCCCTTGCCGAGTACCTCCAGCTCCATTTTAAGTTCAGTATTAAATTATTATATAATTAATTATATTTTTAAAGCGTCTCAAACTTTTTCGTCTGTGTTGCATGTCGCGTGACGGTCGGCTGCGGAGTAGGGATAAAGTGAAAGGCGCTCGTCAGACTCAGTTGTGCCAGTGCTCCATGCTATTTTGTTTGTTTTTTAATATGTGTTTATATAATCTAAATAATTATGTTTGTCGTACTCTAATAAGACAGAGTAGACTTAGTCTACTTTTATTATTTCCCATTATCATTCCAATTTTCCAAGTATAAAATTAAGATTGATAAAGCGATTTTCATACCATTAATGGAATATTATACCAAAATTTTTTAGTTAAATGTCTATAATGTGAAAAAAAGTTTCATATTTCATAATTCAGTGAAATTTCACACGGTTTTAAATGAAATGAAGAAAAAATACAATTTTTATAGCAATTACTACTCGCATACCTGTCAAGCCGCTGCATGTTGTTGGTCGCCTGGCGCGGCGAGTCGGGCGCGCCGTTCATGTCGTACTCATCTGCGGGCGCAACGACACGGCTGTACTGTAGTAGTGTGCATGTAGTCTATACATATAGGGATACCTATTTGTTAGGCAGGTTATTCGCAATGAAAGGTGGAATATACTGACTGAGACTATTTATTGTTATAATAATTAATTACAAACGGAATACGGAATAATGAGGCGCGTACACAGGTCAAGCGGAGAGCCAAGAGAGAGACGGCACGGGCACAGACTACAGAGTCAATCAGCTGCACAGACTATGTAAAGATTGTAGAATGGGTATGCAATTCTATAATCCAACACTATTCATAGTTTTTACATGTAGCGTCCATAGCCCAATGGCTCGGGTCGATTCAATTTGATCGGAAGAGTTAAGCAACGACGGGCGCGGTCGGTTTGTGGTTGGGTGACCGCTAGTGGCAAAATTTCATGGACGCTACCGTGCTTCGGAGGGCACGTAAAGCCGTCGGTCCCGGTTGTTTTCAATGTTGGAAACAGTCGTTAAGCCTTGTCGAAGACCTTCGGGTGGCTTGAGAACATTCGATACTGGGTTGGCCACTAACCCCTCCACCAATCCGCATTGGAGCAGCGTGGTGGAGTATGCTCTAGACCTCCCGCAGCTGCGTCTGTGGGGGAGACTCGTGCCCAGCAGTGGGATGTATATGGGTCGCAGCGAAGTTTTTACATGCTTAAATATTCAGTTATCAATTACAAAACCACAGATATGCTATAATTAGCTGATCTATGTAACATCGATTCTGACCTCCGTTTTAGGAAGTATTAATATTAGTAATTGTTGTGTGTATGTAATGTTATATTCGATATTGTAGTGTGACGTAGGACGCTACCTACCGATGTACGTATGTGTGTGTATGTGTGTGGGTGCGAGATTCCATAATTGTTTTATTTATTTACTAGCTTTTACCCGCGGCTCCGCCCGCGTGGTCAAAGGGAATTAACAATGAGATGTTTATCATACATGACAACGCCATCTATTAACAACATCCGGAACTAAATATCTAGCAAATAACAAAACATCGATATCTACCCATGGGGATGTTTTACCGCGGTAAAAAGTAGCCTACGTCACTCTCCACCCTCCTCACTATCTCCACACACAAAAACCATACCATATAATAGCTTCGTTGCGACGTGAAAGCCGGACAAACAAACAAACACACTTTCACATTTATAATATTAGTATGGAAGTATGGATAGTATGGATATGGATTGTTGTGTGTATGTATGTTATATTCGATATTGTAGTGTGACGTAGGACGCTACCTACCGATGTACGTGTGTGTGTGTGTATGTGTGTGTGAGATTCCATAATTGTTTTATTTATTTATTTATTTATTTATTACCAGCGAGCGCGGCGCTGTCGATGGGGCGCGAGAGCGCATGCGCGGGGTGGTGGGTGCGCCCGCGCGTTTCCTCCGCGCCCTCCCACCAAATATCATCAGACCTGCTGACAAATTACGTAGTAGTAGTAGCGTCCGTAGCCCTAGTCGGAAACGAAAGCTTTCGGACCGGACCACAATTGTTTTAAAAAAAATATAGCTTTAAAGTAGAAATGATACTAGATCCCGTGGCGGGCGGTGGTACTGCCCCGAGAAAACTATGCAAAACCTATACACAGGCACCATGTATGTATAGGTGTTCCGTATAGCTGTACAACAAACAACCACTCTGACCTTGAATGCGTAGAAGTTGAATTGATTGAGGTGAGCATTTGCTTCCGATGTTTCCGATTGTAGCGTCCATAGCCCAATGGCTCGCGTCGATTCAATGTGATCGAAAAAGTTAAGCAACGACGAGCGCGGTCGGTTTGTAAATGGGTGACCGCTGGTGGCAAAATTTCATGGACGCTACCGTGCTTCGGAGGGCACGTGAAGCCGTCGGTCCCGTTTGCTTTCAATGGCGGAAACAGTCGTTAAGCCTTGTCGAAGACCTTCTGGGTTTAAATCCAAGTGGCACGAACCAGTGACTTTTCAAAGTTACGTGCGATTTAAGATATTCAATGTCACCTGCTGTAACGGTGAAGGAAACACCATGAGGAAACCTGCGTTCCCGAGAGTTCTCCGTAATGTTCTCGAAGACATGTGAAGTCTGCCAATCCGCACTTGGCTAGGGTTGTGGCCAAGTGCAGACTAAGGCTTAACCCCTCCCATTCCGAGAGGAGACCCGTGCCCAGCAGTGGGACAAAGAAAGGATTTAGTTGGGATGATGACCTGGCTTGCGCAGTCTCCTGCAGCAACGAGCGCAGGCGGGCGATGCTGGTGGAGAGGTCGGCCACCTCCTCGTACTCGGGCTCCGGGGACTCCGACAGCGGCAGCGAGGGCTCCCGCGGGATGGGCACCGGCTGGAACAGATACATCCAGGATACAATTGATATTCCAGAATAACAAGAAAAGAAGAAACATGACAGAAATATCAAACTTTAAAATTTATTCAAAAAGTCACAGTTGACGTAAGCGGCTTACTCACGTGTGATTTAAGTCGGAATAAGCCGACTAGTTTCGATCTATTACGATGATTATCTTCAGGTGTGAACGCGCTCGCGGCGGGCACGGCGTACACGCGTTCGTGAGTAAGCCGGTAACTTCAAATATGAATATAGACACTCACGAGTCGTTCAGTAATAAAATAGTGCCTTATTCAAAAACTAGTGGACGCCCGCAGCTTCGCTCGCATGGAATTAGACATAACAATAGTTTCGTTCACACCTAGTAATATTATATAGCCTAAGTCACTCAGTGATTATATAATATATAATCACTGAGTGACTTAGGCTTAGTAGGTGTAGTGTATGCGATCTATATATAATCTGTTAAACATGACGTTGTCTCGAGCACACGAGAGTGACGTAAACAGTCACGTATTAGCCACGGGCAGAACGGACGTTTACTGCGCACTGGTGTGGTAACGAGCCAATTAACGTACCCTTTATGACAAGGGTGACACGGAGCACTACATATGGCGACGAGAATAAAAGGTTAGTGGTAAATTAAAAATATTAAAAATATTTTTTCGAAATACGGAGAGAGGAAAGTTGAATAAGTATGTAGGTACATAAATAAAATTGGATGGTCTAAGAACTTTATGCATTGGATGTTTGTTACTTTATGATTGATTGTTAAATTACTGATGGATCAACATAAAATAAATATACATACCTCTGTCCATAAGGATCCCGATTACCTAATCATCGTGTCGCGGCATTGCTGTGCGGGAGGCAGGTATCGCGGCAGATTATTGTAAACAAATTATTACAGTTTTTATTATTCATAAAATTGAGTTCGAATTCCTAGTTGTTCTAGTCAGTACTTCAAATATATCGCGACGAACAATATACACTTCGCCTCATTTGAAGTGGGACATTGTGCGCGCTCATTAAAAAAAAAAAATAGGCTACTCTTACAAACTCATGTATGATTCGCGTCCTACTCATCACTATAACGCATCGCACTCAGTGAACACTTAGAATTATGTATCGTGTAGGTATGTAAGTTACATATCGGCGGCAGGGTGAAATTAGGTGGTCGAGACGTTAAGTTCTATAAACTATTTAATTTTCTTCAATAGAAAATTACATTTTAACTTATTACTAAACTAAATCTAGAGTGGTGAGAGACCCGTCCAATGTTAGGCACGGAATGTCTTGTTCGTGGGACCGCTGCGCGACCAATCGAATTGTCCGTACGTAACATGTATGTAACCGCCATTGTTTTCCAATACATTACAACTATTTACCGTAAACTGTGTGGTGGTTTTATATTGTTTTGAGTAATATTATACCGGAACAACAGCGGCAACACTAGTTATGCTATTATTTATTCGAGGCTATGACTTTAGTAATCAATAATTTTAATGAATTACAACTAAAGTTGGTAATTTAATAAGCCATAACGGTACTAAGTATTGACCTAGATAGGTTGATTTCTTGTATTTAATTATTTATTAGAGTTAAGGCATCCTAACAACATTTCACAGATTATTATACGAATTACATTAAATGGTGTTGTGTGCCAGAGTGAAAATGTCACTTACAAGGAAGCACAACTTACACAGAGAACATGCATATTATATTATAAAAATAAAAAATAAAATAGCCCTTTATTTCCATGGAAAATAATACAAGCACAATAATTACAATTTTCGTTACACAAATTTCACAAATACCTATGAATTTCAAAAAGAGTAGGTAGGCTCTTTGTTGTATTACCTGTGTTGTATTTCATTCCAATACATAATAAAAAATACGCTTTATAAATAGATTGAATTTACAGCATTTTTTATGTAAGTTACTACAAAAAACTCGTTGCCTTTGGCCAAGGCATATTATATTAAGTTATATTATTATTATATAAGTTTCAAGTAGACAAGATGATATAGGCTCTTATTTCAGTGATAACAAAATCATAAATAAATAAATTGTATCATAAACTCATAACCAGGTACTTACACCTACCTGAAGGATTGTTCTTAAAGGGATAAAACGTATAGATTTTAATCTGTACTGTGTGAAATGGATTGCCTACCTGAAGGATTGCTCATATGGGTGTAAAACGAAAAGATTTTAATCTGTATTGTGGACATGTGTGACATGTAACATGGATACAGATACTCTTCGGGGATCATCGAGATAAAGGGTACCTACATATCCTATGTACGCGCTTACGAACTCTTTTTAGTGAGATGTGTCAGATTTAAAAAAAGGTTTTTCTTCTCATGGCATCTGTCTTCTTGTAACTTTTAATTGATTTCTATTTGTACTAAAATTTGTGTTTTTTTAAATAATAAATAATAATGTTGAAATACATTAATGATTTGTCCAAGTATTAGACAAATTTTGGCGACCGTGTTGAGAAGATCTGCAAGGATTCGATTGCATAGGAGTCACGGAACAACAATGCGGAACAATAACGAAATGAACGAATAAAATTCGACGCAATACGTCGGAATTGGGTGCTCTGGGGCCTGAAGAAGCTAATGTGTGGAAGTTATCTGCAGGTCTAGCCCAAGGAAGTAGCCCTATCCTTATTCTATTGTTCCTAAGCCGAAATAAATATAGTTCCTTCTATTCTCCGTTTCCGATACGTGTGAACGATTTTGTTACTGCCTAAACGTCAGTATTATGTTACTTTGAATTACTTATATTATTGAAATATTGTAATTTTGTTGCATTGCGTATTGCCGAACATTTCCAATGTCAAAATAGGATAATTCAGTGTCAAGCAAATTGGACTAAGCTGCATCGAGCTGAGGCTTGCTGTGCTGTGCTTCGCCGAGCAGCTGCTGAGCAGCAATAGCTTCTGGTAACGTGCAATTGCTGCTACAGCTAAACCATTACCACTTGACAAACAATTAGAATTTTTCCTATTTCATTGTTCCAATTTAGTGAATTGGGTGATTCATAATTAACTATGGCCAGTAAAGATAAGGGTGTATCAGTTGATGCTTCGGGGGATGATAAGAGTGAGTTATCCAGTTTAATTAAACAACGGGGAGTTATTAAGGGCCTGTTGACAAAATATTCATCCTATATTGCTGAAATTGATATTACTAAGTTAAGTAGTAGTACACACAAACAATTAAGTTTAAAGGTGGATAAAATACAAAATATGCTGTCTAATTTTTATGAAATTCAAGGTAAAATAGATTTATTACATAAAAACATTGAAGAGCAGGTCACCGAAAGGGAATCGATTGAAAACCGATTTTTAGAAATCATTGCTGAGGGTCAGGATAAATTGGAGTCATTTTTAAGTGCTACAAATAAATTGAGTCAAGTTGATGATATGTCATTGCACAGCTGTCATTCGAATCATTATGATGCAATGAGGCTCCCTACAATAAGTTTACCCGTCTTTGATGGAAACTACCTGCAGTGGTTGGAGTATCGGGACACTTTTGAATCTATGATATGTAATAATGAAAAGATGCCAGATATTAATAAATTTCATTATTTACGTGCTTCTTTGTCAGGTAATGCATCGGTTATCATTAAGTCTCTTGAATTTAGTTCTAAGAATTTTAAAACAGCTTGGCAACTTCTGTGCCAACGGTATGACAACAAAAATGTGCTTATCAACAATCATTTG
The DNA here is from genome assembly GCA_944567765.1 of Carterocephalus palaemon. NCBI lineage: Eukaryota > Metazoa > Arthropoda > Insecta > Lepidoptera > Hesperiidae > Carterocephalus > Carterocephalus palaemon. Next base: position 10,541,832 of record OX155658.1, read on the forward strand.
AAATCTCTCCTTAGTATTGAACAATTAAAGAAAGACTCATTTAAGGCTTTACGGTTTATAGTAGACCATGTTTCTAAGCACTTGCGGGCACTTGACAATCTAGACCTGCCCACAGACAAGTGGGATGCTCTTATTATTTATATAATTTCGTCGAAATTGGATAATGTCACAAGTGAAAAATGGGAGGAGCATAGAATGGTAATTAATAATCTGCCCACATTAGAGGATTTCTTTGGTTTTCTACGCAATCGAGCTGAAGTATTAGAGACTACCTATAACCGTACTGACAAGAATGAGCATAAATTTGTGCCGAAGGATAACAAACCCAAGTTTATTAATAATCAGCCTAAAAGTTTTGTTGTGTCATCTGATAAAAAATCCAAGGCCTGTATTGTTTGCAGTGAGAGTCATCGTTTATATGAGTGTTCCAAGTTCAAAGAAATGAGTGAAAATGATAGGTTTAATATAGTACATGAACACAAATTGTGCAAAAATTGTTTGGGGAGTGGTCATAACTCTTATGTATGTAAGCTCAAAGGGTGTTGTCGGTTGTGTAGAGGTAAACACAATACATTATTGCACCGAGAGCTGCAAAGCTGTAATACTGATACAGCTGTTGCTTCAACATCATCTTCGCTCCCAGTATCACTAACTTCAGTGACTAAAGGTCTTGTGTTCTTGTGTACAGCTCTAGTTGAGGTTATAGTAGACAGAAATGCTTATACTGTACGCGCTCTTTTGGATACAGGTAGTCAGTCATCATTTATTACAGACAGCTTGAAAAAACGGTTAAAACTTAATAGTAATATAAATCCAATAAATATCTCTGGCATAAATAATGTATCTTGCAATGTTAGTGAGGTTTGCCAGTTACTAGTAAAGTCTAAAGTAAATTCATTCAATTTTAGTACAAATTTCTTAATTGTACCTCGAATTACTGGCCTACTTCCAAACTCTATGGTTAATATTGATCAGTTACAATTACCTGATAATCTCAGGCTTGCTGATCCTAAGTTTAACACGCCTGCTGATGTAGATATGTTGTTGGGAGCAGATGTTTATTGGAATTTAATTGAGTCAAGGACAATAAAGTTAGGTATCAATCAACCAATTTTACAAAGTTCAAAATTAGGGTGGTTGGTTGCAGGACCTATGACAGTAACCTGTTCGTCTAGTAACCATGTGTATTGCAATTTCACTCAAGAACTTAACGAATCGATGGAAAAATTTTGGAAAATTGATGAATTGCCCACTACCAAAACCTATTCATTAGAGGAAAGGCTTTGTGAGTCTCATTTTATAGACACTGTTTCACGTTTACCTAATGGTCGTTTCAGCGTTCAAATGCCTATGAAAGAGGTACCTGAAGAGGCACTTTGTGATAATTTTTATGTGGCAAGAAAATGTCTTGATAATTTGTATAGAAAGTTTGATAAAAATCCGGTTTTAAAACAAGAATATACTGCGTTCATTGATGAGTATGCTAAGCTAGGCCACCTAAGTCGAATTGAACGACCTATTTTTGGCTATTACATGCCTCATCACGCCGTTATCAAAGAAAAAAGTGAGACAACAAAATTGAGGACGGTTTTTAATGCTTCATTCAAAACAGCATCTGGAAAGTCATTAAATGACATTCAGATGGTGGGTCCAGTGGTACAAAGTGATCTCATTGGTATTTTGTTGAAATTTCGTCAGCACAAATATGTACTGATTGGGGATATCGAAAAAATGTACCGTCAAATCGAAATAGATAGGTCTCAACGTCATTTACAGCTTATTTTGTGGCGGGAGGAAAGGGATAAACCCTTACAAGTCCTGCAGTTGAATACTATCACCTATGGAACTGCTTCGGCGCCCTTTTTGAGTACACGTTGTCTCCTTCAATTAGCGTTAGAATGTTCCGATCCTATGATTGCTAAAGTCATTCAAAATGATTTTTATATGGATGACTTAATTACAGGGCATGACACCATTCAGGGGTTGAATCATATTGCTAATGGTGTTATCCAAGTCTTAAATACTGCATGTTTGCCTTTGCGAAAATTTCGTAGTAATTGTTGTGAAATATTTAATGATAAATTCAAGATTTCTGAATCGGTAGATTTATATAAAGAAGCCAGTGTGTTAGGCCTCAATTATTCTCCAAAGTCAGACACACTACAATTTTCAACAAATTTGGAACCTAACCCTAAAATAACTAAGAGGGCTGTTATTTCCACTACTAGTAAGATATTTGATCCATTAGGATTGTTGTGTCCATGTATTATTGTTGCAAAAATATTACTGCAGGATTTATTTGTTTCTAAGCTTCAATGGAACGATGAAGTTTCTGAAGCCTTTACTAAAAGGTGGTCTAAACTGGTTACGGATTTCTCAACATTGTTTAATATACGTATCCCAAGACATGTCCTATGTGAATGTCCAAACAATGTTCAGTTACACTGCTTCGTTGATGCGTCTCAGCAAGCGTATGCTGCATGTGTTTATTTACGGTCCGAAAGTAATGATAATGATGTAGTTGTGAAATTGTTGTGTGCTAAAGCACGAGTGTCTCCGATAAAACCTTTAACTATTCCTCGTTTAGAACTATGTGGTGCTCTGCTGGGTGCACGTCTTTCCACAAAGGTTCTACAAGAATTAAAATGCAGTATTTCTGAGAAATTTATTTGGACAGACTCCACAGTTGTATTAGGGTGGTTAAAGGCTCATCCGAGGGAATTAAAAACGTTTGTATGTAACCGAGTGATTGAAATACATGACTTGACCGCAGATTTTAATTTTAAACATGTACCAACTAAGGAAAATCCAGCTGATATGGCCTCCAGAGGTATAGATCCTAACCTTTTACAGTCATCATGTCTTTGGTGGGAGGGACCGCCCTACCTTAAACGTTCTCCTTGTGAGTGGCCAATACAAACCTTTACTCGACAACCATATGACTTGCCGGAGTTAAAATGTAACAAATCTAACCCAATAAGTTGCAATATTCTTCTAATAAATAATTTAATAAATTTTGATAACTATTCCAATTTAAACACACTAAAAAGAATATTCGCATACGTTCTGAGATTTATCAATAACTGTAAAAATAAAAATAATAAACTATATGGAACTCTTAATCTCGACGAACTAAATGATTCATTCGTTATGTTAGTTAAGGCAAGTCAATCACACTCATTTTATCTCGATGTAGAAGCGTTAACTAACGATGGTTCCTTGTCTCCTAAGTCTAAATTGCTCTCTCTTTCTCCTTTTTTGGATGCCAAAGGGATCTTACGAGTGGGAGGTCGAATAGAAAACTCATTGTTTGATTATGACAAAAAACATCCCATAATTTTAGATTCGAAACATAATTTAACTAAATTAATTATGTCTGCTGAGCACTTTAAGTTGTTTCACGCAGGCCCGCAATTACTTCTAGCGGCTGTAAGAGAGCAATACTGGCCGATAGGGGGCAGGCATTTGGCGCGCAGCACAGTGAATAAATGTGTAATTTGTACCCGCTTTCGAGGTAAAACTATACAACCTATAATGGGTCAATTGCCTTCGGCACGGATTACTGCTACATTCCCTTTTCACTCTTGTGGAGTGGATATGGCTGGCCCATTCATGATATCAAGTCGTAAGGGTAAAGGCAATCGCATTTCAAAATGTTATTTATGCTTAATAGTTTGCTTATTCTCAAAAGCTCTACATCTTGAAGTTGTAAGTGACTTAAGTCAGTGAAGCGTTGCCGGCAACACGTTTTAGATGGTGTTTCGCGGATTTAACACCTGCCTCCCATCCTATGTTTCTATTAATTAATTCGACTGCAAACATTTGTTGCTAATATGAAGCAATTCATCAATTCTATTCATCCTTTAAGTAATATATCTGAGACTACGCTGCGCGGGGCCACCCACACCGCTTTATTTTATAAATGCATTATTTTCCTTAGACGGACATTTTAAATTCGTTATTGGTATGTTTTGAATGGAATTTCCGATTTTAACAATTTGTATTTTACAGGTATTGAAACGGTCTTTAATAAAATATCATTTAATGCGATAAGGACTGATACAGAGGTATGAATAATGTGGTTTGATTATATTGAGCAAATTATATCAACTTTTAAAATGTAAAAAAGTTGTTATAGTGGCATAACTACAGTAGTTGGATATATGGTATCGCGACACTTTTGTAAATAATGAGGTGTCTGCAAAGTCGTAGTACATTATTTAATTTTTATTCTATCATCAATAGTTTTCGCAGATAGCAAGAATATGTTAGGTAGTACGAACCTATAAATCGTGCGTGATCGTGTGTAACTGGTAGTACGAACCTACATGAAATTGTGAATCGTGCGTGATCGTGTGTAACTGGTAGTACGAACCTACATGAAATTGTAAATCGTGCGTGATCGTGTGTAACTGGTAGTACGAACCTACATGAAATTGTAAATCGTGCGTGATCGTGTGTTAGGTAGTACGAACCTATAAATCGTGCGTGATCGTGTGTAACTGGTAGTACGAACCTACATGAAATTGTGAATCGTGCGTGATCGTGTGTAACTGGTAGTACGAACCTACATGAAATTGTGAATCGTGCGTGATCGTGTGTAACTGGTAGTACGAACCTACATGAAATTGTGAATCGTGCGTGATCGTGTGTAACTGGTAGTACGAACCTACATGAAATTGTGAATCGTGCGTGATCGTGTGTAACTGGTAGTACGAACCTACATGAAATTGTAAATCGTGCGTGATCGTGTGTAACTGGTAGTACGAACCTACATGAAATTGTGAATCGTGCGTGATCGTGTGTAACTGGTAGTACGAACCTACATGAAATTGTGAATCGTGCGTGATCGTGTGTAACTGGTAGTACGAACCAACATGAAATTGTGAATCGTGCGTGATCGTGTGTAACTGGTAGTACGAACCTACATGAAATTGTAAATCGTGCGTGATCGTGTGTTTAGGTAGTGCGAACCTACATGAAATTGAAAATCGTACGTGATCGTGTGTTTAGGTCGTGCGAACCTACATTAAATTGAAAATCGTACGTGATCGTGTGTTTAGGTCGTGCGAACCTACATTAAATTGAAAATCGTACGTGATCGTGTGTTTAGGTCGTGCGAACCTACATTAAATTGAAAATCGTACGTGATCGTGTGTTTAGGTCGTGCGAACCTACATTAAATTGAAAATCGTACGTGATCGTGTGTTTAGGTCGTGCGAACCTACATTAAATTGAAAATCGTACGTGATCGTGTGTTTAGGTAGTGCGAACCTACATTAAATTGAAAATCGTACGTGATCGTGTGTTTAGGTAGTGCGAACCTACATTAAATTGAAAATCGTACGTGATCGTGTGTTTAGGTAGTGCGAACCTACATTAAATTGAAAATCGTACGTGATCGTGTGTTTAGGTAGTGCGAACCTACATTAAATTGAAAATCGTACGTGATTGCGTATAAGGAAGTAAATGCATTATGATACTAGTTGACTGTATGTAGATGTGGGGATGAATCAAGAATATACTGTAAACTTGTAGTTACCAAGATTTACTTCAGTTCTACGTCGCCCCATATCTACCTACCACGAAAATTACAAACTTATTGCCAGCTCCGGAAAAGCTAGATTTCGAAGGAGACAACGCTACAGTTGCTTTAAGATTTAAGCAATGGAAAAGATGATGGTCACCAGGTTGTTTCCCTTTTGCACAGGATTCGTAGTGGGAATACCAGACAGGTCTGTCACCTTTCCTCCTCTTGCGCTGCGCTGTAGGCGCTCCTGCGCTGAGGGAATTTGGAATAAGGGGAGATCCCCTCTATCCGGGAAATTGCTCCAGGGGTAAACCCCGTCGGTGACTTCCCCGCTGTTGAGCGTGGGAGCCAGTCGATCGTCGCGCACGCGACTAGCCGTATGTCGCGAATTCCCCCTAGATGGTCGGGGGGAAGAAGGTCCAACAGCTCTCTAGGTAGCGGTCGGCCTTCAGGGTTGCGCGCGTGCAGCGGCGCTATCCCCCTTAGGTGAGGATGGGGCCCATTGTCGGCGCGGTTATACATAACACGTCCAGTCTGCTGTCGCGCGCTGTCACCGCGTTCCGGACGTAGCGCCCCGCTCCTGTGATTTCTCGCAGGGCGAGGTTTTGCTGGGCCTGGAGACGCTTGCGCTGCGTGGCGCCGCCAGAGCATACCATGCTGGCACCGCGTACGTACTCGTAAGCCTAGATCGGATATAGCACTTGTAATGGGAATACCCGTGTCTGCACAAGATGCATCGTCGGACGGGCGCATTTGATGCGTCGTGTTACAGGTGCGCTAGGCGGTCGCGGTGCTACGGTGACAGCTGCAACAGCGAGTGGTTACAAATGATTGGATAATGCCTACCTACTAAAGAAAAGTGGTGTAACCAATGCTCCTGAAGAAGTCCAAGGTGCAGCCGAGGACGGCGCACGATCTACCCTCACTAAGCGGTCAACTACCCGACCGTGCCTATAAAAAGCCAAACGCAGCCAACGAAGGGTATGGTTGCTCAGCCGTCGAAGGGAAAGGTTGTCGGTACCTATGCTATGTGTCGGTAACTACGCTGCTTTGCTGTAAGTACGTTCCATATTTTAAGTAGCACAATTTGATGCTACAATTAAAGGTAGTCCCTCACTCTTACCACTGGGTGGTATGCAAATGTCATAGTAGGTAAATTAATGGGTCACTTAGATTATGCTGTCACAATACAAAGTCTAATACACATTCCGTAAGCATTGCTTTGGAGGCCTGCATTTTGGGAAAGGCCTATGTCCGTATCAATTAATGTCTATTTTATACTGATATTTTTCTTTACTCAATACCTTTTTGTGACTTATGTATTGGGATAGGGCCATTGTAATGGTGATAGAAAACGGCACGCCGAGTATCCAATACTTTTTGAAGGATGGATGTAGTACTAAGGAATGTACTTACTCGTCGTCAGATAGGTACCTAGCTCATTTATTTCTAGTTGTTTCATGAATCTACGAGATCTACATATGGATTTTTAGAGCGATACTTTATTAAATAATAAATAAATAAAAATCATGGACCCTAAACTGGGTACTTACCTGTGCAATGGGTGTCGGAGTCTCATATGCATGTATGGACGTTTTGGAAACATACTTAAATGTATAGTATCGACATCCGGATGGTGTAACATGCCAGTTTACAAGATCGAATACAATCTTAGGCTTTGTGAAAACACAACTTGAAACCTAGTACTTCCTATTGACTGCAGTTGCGACTATACGAGGTAGTATATGATATCCGTTGATGACTAATCCAAAAAACAGTACTCATTATATTACAAGAGGTAAATACGCCACCAACGCACCAAACGCGGCGCGTGTCGTGTTTATGTCTGACATGAAGCGACTTGCTGGCGGTTGCTGGCTGGACTGTTACTGACGATCTGATCAACTGGTATAATACTTAATAGATTGGCAATGCGAAAGAAAAATAACATAGATAGTCATATGTTAGAGCGGAAAAGATAAGCGAGACCATTTGCGTACACGCTATCAGCCTGTATAAGCCCAACGTCAGTTGTACACGAAAAAAATTTTGCTTATTTTTCTAAATCTTACGTTTGAAAGCATACATTGGGTGTTAATTAGACAAATAATTATGGTTACGTATACAGTACCAGAAGGTAACTCATATAAGAAAGAAAATACATAGAAATATGCATTTCATATGTAAGTAAGATTGAAATATTTAATTCTCCAATTGCAATGTTTGAGAACTTTGAAAAAAAAAAAATTTAAATTAACAAATGAATGGGTGGTGCTGCGGGCTCGTTTGCTATCTTAATGTTCTCGATTAATAAATTTATAATAAGGAAGGGATGTAGTGTATGCGATCTATATATAATCTGTTAAACATGACGTTGTCTCGAGCACACGAGAGTGACGTAAACAGTCACGTATTAGCCACGGGGTGGTGCTGCGGGCTCGTTTGCTATCTTAATGTTCTCGATTAATAAATTTATAATAAGGAAGGGATGTAGTGTATGCGATCTATATATAATCTGTTAAACATGACGTTGTCTCGAGCACACGAGAGTGACGTAAACAGTCACGTATTAGCCACGGGCAGAACGGACGTTTACTGCGCACTGGTGTGGTAACGAGCCAATTAACGTACCCTTTATGACAAGGGTGACACGGAGCACTACAGTAGGCTTAGTAGTATGGATAATGTATTATATTATAATACATTATCCATACTGATAATGTATTATAATATAATTATATAATTATATATATATCACTGAGTGACACACTCCATGAGTACATATTCCATACTAATATTATAACGAGGAAAGATTTGTTTGTAATGTTTTCACACAAAAACTACTGGACCGATTTCAAAAATTCCTTCACCATTAGAAAGCTGCATCTTCACTGAGTAACATAGGCTATATAATATTGATAGGTGTAAACGAAACTATTGTTATGTCTAATTCCACGCGAGCGAAGCTGCGGGCGTCCATCCGTCTAATAGGAGTGTTTTTTTTAAATTTATATGTATTATTCTCACCACGCTGTCTTGTGAGGAGACGCGGGGCTGTTTCACCAGGTGTGGCGCTGCGCTGCCGTTTTCCTCTGAAAATAACCAAAGAGAATGTTTCGGAATACCATTTTGAGTCTATTTTGCCTCGCTCGCTATAGTTTAGGAGCGGTGACAGCCCAGTGGCTATCGAACTCGCTTCTTACTCGAGCGGTCCGGGTTCAAACCCCAGCGGTACGCATCAATGATATTTCTAAGTTATGTGCGATTTAAGAAATTAAATATCACTTGCTACAACGGTGAAGGACACATCGTCCTCACGATGTGTTCAAACCTGTATGCCTGAGAGTTCATCATAATTTTCTCGAAGGCATGTGAGTCTGCCAATCCGCACTTGGCCAGCGTGATGGACTAACCCCTCCACCAATCCACATTGGAGTAGCTTGGTGGAGTATATATGGTTTAGACCCGAAGCTGTGTCTGTGGGAGACCCGTGCCCAGCAGTGGGACATGGCAGTGGGACGTTTATGGATCGTGTCAGTGGACGTGGCAGTGGGACGTTTATGGATCGTGACCCACCTTTATGGGCGGCATGGGGTCCTCCCTCCCTGCTTTCTCCAGCGTTCCTCGCTAGGGCGGCGCGCGCGTCGGGCGGCGATAGTCTATCGACCCTCTCCTTCTGGTTCGACGGCGGCTTTTCCTGCACACGAGCGAGATGTGAGAGTGATGGAGCATCACCAATTGCTTATACACATAGTTGAACTTACCGGCTTACTCACGTGTGATTTAAGTCAGAAATAGGCCGACTAGTTTCGATCTACAGTGTACGCCGTGCCCGCCGCGAGCGCGTTCACTCCTGAAGATGACTATCATAATAGATCGAAACTAGTCGGCCTATTTCCGACTTAAATTACACGTGAGTAAGCCGCTGTAAGTAACGCTGGGAAATGCATTTACGCATCCTGCATCCTACGAAGCAGGTATGTGGGACTCGCCAGCTTGACCGGAATACCCACTAAACAATATGAGACGCCACGGGATCGCATGAGCATTACTAACGTGACGCTTTGACGCTTCCAACTTCATTTTTATAATGGAGGGAGAAGATGCAAGATAGCGCCGTCTCCTTCCACCGATTCTCCTCCTGCGTAATGCGTCGGCGAGGGCGCTGCTTCCGCTCCGCAGCCTCTTTTTAGGCCATCATGGTGTAGCCAGTATCCATAGGTGACTGACCACTTACCATCAGGTGGACCGTCAGCTTGTTTGTTAGGCTCAAATCTATATAAGTGGTAGTAGAGTTATTACCTGCGAGTCGTCGCCCAGGCCGGTGAAGCGAAGGCCCTTCTTGAGCCCCGCCAGCCCGATGTCGAACAGCCCTTCCATCATGCCCGCCGCTTCGTCCTGCACACCACACTGGTCACTTCACCTTCAACCCATTAGGTCACCACAGACCATTAGGTATGTATTCATGTAGTATCAGTTTAATGTCGGATTCATAGCGGGTCCATTGGGTTTGTGGGTTAACCTAGATTTCCCTTTAGTTATAAGTATACATTTAACTTACTATCTGTTACGGTACGTAGGCATTATCCATACTTCCATACTAATGCGAAACTATCTCTGTCTGTCTGTCTGTCTCGCTTTCACGCCAAAACTACTGAACCGATTTAAATGAAATTTGTACACAGATAGTCTAGAGCAGTGATGGGCAAACTACGGCCCGCGGGCCAACTCCGGCCCGCGAAAGTATTTAATCCGGCCCGCCGAGGGTCCGTCGACATGGATAGTATATGGCTCGCTATAATTACGTTTTGACGGTCGAGAAGAAAAAGTAGATTCTACTTAGTAGAATAATAGATGCATAACTTATAGGTGAAGCTAAACTAGCCGCGTAGTTCATGTGTTGCGTAATACGGGCAGGGCCGGATAAAGAGGTGTGGAGGCCTCACTTTTTTGCAAAGCTTTAACACAAAATGCATTTTTTCTATAATTCTGGCCCTCTAGAATTTCTAAACCTTTGTGGCCCGCCATTAAAAAAGTTTGCCCACCACTGGTCTAGAGCCTGAGGAAGGACATAGGTTACATTTTAATTGGAAAAAAGTGTTGTGAAGTGTTGAAAAGGGAGATGAAAGGTTTTATAAAAGTATTGTCATTTTCAGAAATAGACGAACGACGTTGGTACCTATTTAGTTTTAAAAGAAATGTGATTCATTATTTAAATATGGTTCAGAGCACCGGCATTTACCTGTTTTTTTTATTAAATATATATGGTTGCGAGGTTGCCATAATCTTATTTCTGAACCATAATAGGTAGATGCCTAGTAAAAACTGACTAGGTACCAATTTTTTTTTCCTACTTGTGTAATAATTTGATCAATGCAATGCATAAGTAGGTAGGGGTTACGCACAGTTTTACTTTCACTGAAGCATGTTAGAAATCTAGGTCGGCGTACGAAACGTGAGCCCTGCCTACCTCAATACCACAAGACTGCACTGATGTAGGTACATATAGATTTTACAACCGTATCGTAAATTCGTAATCCTTCCGTTATTTATTTAATTTATTATCTTTATCAAACTGCTTGCCCAACCAGGTTTCGAAGCTTGGGAACTCTCGCGTGAGCTGAGTACAATAACTTTTAATACAGGGCGTGGACTAAATCTAGTATGATTAGTTAGGCTTGGGACTATGATTTATACAAAAGATATGTATCATGCTCATACACAAACCAATGGCGGTTAAATTAAGGTGCACGCATGCAATCGCTCATATTTAGTAAAAAAATATTCATAAATAATTTTGATTGACTTGGATTAAAATTTGAAAAAAATATTTTGAAATCAAATTTTGCTAGGATTTGCAATTTAGGAACTAAATTGTGACCGACTATAGAGAAAAATAAATCCTGCGAAATAGGTACCCTTGTAAGTACCATTGCTTGCCAGTGCTATTTTCTATATCTCGAAGTGTACATAAATCAATAAAAAGTAGGAACTAACTATTTATTGTTATTGTAACTGTAAATCTTTTATTTTCAGCAAAGCCTTCGATTGTCATAATGTTCAACTGAAACAAAACATCTCGTCAGGCATTCGTCCCACATACCTACAGCATGCTGTAACATTCTGCATAACCAACATAACGGAACATGACATGAAGAGGCAGACTGAAAAGACCAACCCAAGGAGGATGGAGGAAACTCTCAGCCACAGCTGAGGGAGATCTACAGCGTACCAAGCTCCAATGTGGATTGGCGTAGCGTTCATAGCCCAATGGCTCGCGTCGATTCAATGTGATCGAAAGAGTTAAGCGACGACGGGCGCGGTCGGTTTGTGGATGGGTGACCGCTAGTGGCAAAATTTCATGCACGCTACCGTGCTACAGAGGGCACGTAAAGCCGTCGGTCCCAGTTGTTTTTAATGGTGGAAACATTCGTTAAGTTTTGTCGAAGACCTTCGGGTAGCTTGAGAACATTCGACACTAGGTTGGCCACTAACCCCTCCACCTATCCGCATTAGAGTAGCGTTTGGAGTATGCTCTAGACCTCGCGCAGCTGTGTCAATGGGGGAGACCCGTGCCCAGCAGTGGGACGTCTATGGGTTGCAGCGATTGATACGTTCGAATTTCGTCCAGCTCACTTCCGTGCCGACTTCTATACCTCTCCCGGTCTTCTCAGCCCCCAGACCCTTAGATCTAAACATGGAAAGCGTGAAGCGGAAAGAACGTGCAAACCAACATACACTGGAATGTTTGCAGGGCACATCTATGTCTAACGGGACCTGGAGGTCTCCGATCTTCGTCTTGGCCTGGTGGACGGTGGTCTGCAGGTCCTTGAGGAGCGCCTCGGTGGGCTTCGGGCTGCTCTCCTTCTTCACCTCGCGCGTCTCGGGCTCGGGCTGTTCTATGTCTATGGAGTCTTCTTCACCTGCTCGTACCACTAGGTGGTTAATTGCATATTCAATTTGATCAAAACGAATAAAAAGCCTTGTTTAGAATACCTGTCCTAGTCTAAGACAGCTGGACGTATGATTTTGTGGAGACGGTTTGGACAAGCCTTTGCCAAAGGACAAACAAATCCATATTAGTTTAAGTAAGAATTTCTAGGAAATGAGAATCTGAATAAAGGCTATTACTTATTATTATATAAAATACCTACTTCGATCTTGGAACAAGGTCATTACCTGCCTTTTCATGCCTTTTGGAATTTGAAAAAAAAATTGTTAATGATTCTAAATGAGTAATTGTTAATGGAATCTTTATGTCTATTAAACTCATCTTTCTAACAGCTTCTAACAGCCTTTCAAAGTCCTCTGCTGGACATAGGCCTCCCTCAATCGTCACCACTCCTCTGATCCTGTGCCGATCCCGCTGTCTTCTTGAGGTCACCAGTCCACCTCGTCGGAGGGCAGTCTATACTCCGTTTTCCGAGTAGTGATCTCCGCTCAAGGATTTTCCTTACCCATCTATACTAATATTATAAAGAGGAAAGATTTGTTTGTAATGTTTTCACACAAAAACTACTGGACCGATTTCAAAAATTCTTTCACCATTAGAAAGCTGCATCTTCACTGAGTAACTATAATGTTCGAAATAAGTAATGAAACACGATTTAACGTAAGAACGTTTTATTCAGCTAAGGAGCTTGTCTCAGTTCGTACTGACATTGTAAACTAAAAGTACCTACATTAGTAATACATTATTAATGAATAACGTACAATGTAGGTAGATAGAAATGTTTATATATGACATACCTCCCCGCTAAGTATGAATTAACATTAATCAAAAATACCTTTAAAGTTACTAGTCAATTTACACAGGAATACACTATTATAAAATATACACTCCTGACTGAACTACAAAAACAATAGAACTATATAAACTTAAAAACTTAATGGTGCAACTAATAATTAATCATAAATGATAATAACTAAATAATAGAAAATAACTAATTTAAATAATTATTTTCCTTTGATTCAGAGGGTCTGTGGTATGGTGATTTTCCACGTACATTTAATTTATTTTTTATTTTGCCTGTGGCAGAAGATTGTGGGATTCCCAAAAGTTCAGCCCACTTCTCTGCGTCAGGGATCTCAATAATAGTCTCGGATTCTTGACTATTCTCACAATCCTCGGGGATGTTATCACTTGTATCTTGAGTTTCTGTCATGGTTGTTGATGTTTCCGATCTCACCATTCCCTCTCTTCCCCCTGGCTCTGTAGATGCTGTAGATGGCACTATTCCCTCTCTTGCCTCTGCTGTTGCCATAAGAGGTCTCTTTTTAATAAGTTGATCAATGTGTCGATTGAGTATTACCCCAGCCTCATTTTCCACTGTATAACTGGAGGGGCCATTCTTGCTAACAATTCGTCCTGGTAACCATCTTGGACCAGAACTACTATAATTTCGATACATTACTGTCTGTCCTGTACTTGTCTGTCTTCCTTTTGTTTTACTATTGCCCTCAATTTGTTCCTCAACCTTTCTGTTTTGTACATTATCTGGATGTAATGTGTCTAGCAAGGTACGAAGGCGTCTCTTCATAAGTAACTCAGCAGGACTTTTATTAGTCGTTGTACATGGGGTTGTGCGCAGGCACAACAATAAATTTGGGATCTTAATGTCCCATGACATATCATCCATTTTACGTAACTTGTCTTTGATGGTTTGTACCATCCTCTCAGCTAAGCCGTTGGTTGCTGGATGATATGGGGCTGTGGTCACATGGCGAATGTTATTTGCCTTTAAAAATTGTTGCATTTCAGTAGACACAAAAGACGTGCCATTGTCAGACACCAACACTTCGCAAAGACCATGTATAGCAAAAGTAGCCCTCAGAAGCCGTATGACAGTTGCCGATGTCGTATTATTTACCATGAATAACTCAGGCCAGCGGGAATGTGCGTCAACCATAATTAGAAAATATTTATTCATGTATGGACCAGCGAAATCAATATGGATTCTTGACCATGGTCTTGTTGGGGTAATCCACTCATGCGTTGTCTTTGGGGGCATATGACGATTTTCAAGACACTTGTTGCAATTGCTAATCAAAGATTCAATATCTTCATTGATATGAGGCCACCAAACATAACTTCTAGCCAGTGCCTTGGTCTGTACCATTCCGGTATGTGCCTTATGTAGCACATTAAGTATTGGCTGGCGAAGTGCATTTGGTACTACTACACGGCAGCCTAACAGTATGCAATCATCTTGCACTGATAGCTCATTACGGTGAAGCCAGTATGTATGTAAATCAGTGTTATTTTCTTTCGCAGGCCATCCGCGTTGTATATAATTAGTTACGCGTGATAGTGTCTTGTCTCGTTTTGTTTCAGTTGCTATCTGTTCCACGTCGTAAGGGAAATCCTCAGGAGTTTCTGCCATCAACAGAACCTCATACAACTGCGGCTCAGGCTGTTCCGGGACAGGTTGCGGCCAGCGGCTTAGACTATCTGCACTGCCTATTTGAGAGCCGGGTTTATATCTGATTTCATAATCGTGAGAGGTTAATGCTATAGCTATTCTGGTTAGTCGTGGCGAGAGCATATTTGGCATTGGTTTTTTAGGATCAAAAATGCCCAAAAGTGGTTTATGGTCAGTTACAATGCAAAAATGTCGGGCTGTGAGGTAATTGTGAAATTTAGTAATCCCAAACATTATTGAAGCCGCCTCTTTATCGAGCTGTGAGTACCTGCGCTCGTGGGCATGGAGCGTTCGCGATGCCATGGCAATGGGACGTTCTTGGCCGTCTTCGTTCAAGTGGGATAATACCGCTCCCACTCCGTATTCAGAACTGTCGCATGTGAGAACAAGGGGTTTCTCGGCATCGTAATGTACTAGTGTTAAATCGAAGGTAAGGTAACGTTTAGCTGTTTCAAAAGAGTTTTGTTCTCGCTCTGTCCACTTCCAAGTCTGTGATAAGTCCAATAATCGATGGAGCGGTTCTAGTAATGTAGCTTTATGTGGTATAAAACGTTCGTAAAAATTGTAAAGTCCTAAGAAGGCTTGTAGTTCTCGTTTGTTTGTGGGCGCGGGCGTATTCACTATGGATTCTATCTTGCTCGGTGCAGGGTGGATGCCTTCTGAATCAATAACGTAGCCAAGAAATTCGACCTTTTCTTTGGCGAACTTACATTTGCGTTTATTAAGCCTGAGACCCGCCTGTTCGATTCGTGCCAACACCACGTCTAATCTCTCCTGCATCTCGAGCATGGTCCGCCCGCAAACGATGATATCGTCGATGAGAACCGCCACTCCCGGGATGCCTGCTAGTAGGGACGTCATTAGGCGCTGGAAAATTCCCGGACATGCCTTAACTCCGAAAGCCAGTCTGTGTACGGTGTACAGCCCTTTACAAGTATTTAAGGTTAGTAGTTTCGCAGTATTTTCATCGACGACAACTTGTGTATAAGCTCGGTCCAAGTCTAACGTTGTGAAAAATTTTCCACCTGCCACAGTAGCAAACACTTCATTGGCCGTCGGCATAGGATAGGTATCAGATTCCGTCGCCTCGTTTACAGTACTGCGGTAATCCCCACAGAGCCTTATTTCACCCGATTTTTTAACTATTGGAACTACTGGCGTCGCCCACTCGGAGTAGGATACAGGACGTAACACTCCCTCGCGTTCAAGTCTGTTTATTTCAATTTCCACGCGTTCCTTAATTGCGTAGGGTACTGGACGGGCTTTTAAAAATTTCGGAATCGCTCCCGGCTTCGTATGTATAGTCACCGGATGCCCGCGGTAAGTACCGAGACCGTCCATGAATACCTCCTTGTGCTTTTCTAAAACCAAGTCCATCAGTTGTAATTCGGTGTGAGATACAAAGTTAATGTTCATCGTTATGTTAAGAGGGGTGAGCCAGTCGCGGCCCAAGAGGTTCGGTCCGTTGCCCTTAGCCACAATGATACACAAGTCCTGCATCAGCTCCTTGTATCGCACCGGCAAGACAGCCTGACCCAGCAGTTCGACGGGAGCCTCCGTCCAGGTACGCAGCAGGAGTTGTACCGGCTTCAGCTTAGCCCGCGGCGAGTGTGTGCAGAGGTCCCGCCACGTGCGCTCGTTGACGATGGAGAAGCTGGCTCCCGTGTCGACTTGCATGCGCACCGGAACGTCCGCCAGCGACACCTCCACCTCGAATGGCGGTATGCGGCTCGTGTTCTGCATCACGTAGATGCCGTTCAACCGGTCGTTCGATTCGTCCGTAAAATTGAGAGCGTTGCTTTTTTTCTTCTTGATGCATATCTTTTCGATGTGGCCGCGTGTTTTGCAATACCGACATGTAGCGTTAACGAATCGACACTCTCCAGCATGCCGCTCCCCGCAGCGATAGCACAGGCGAGTGTTCGTGTTCTTCGGGCGTATGGCATTGATGTCCATCGGTTCTGCAGTAGCGGCGGGTGCCGCGTCAAATGTTGTAGCGCGCGGCGTCGCGCTCGGGCCGGGAGCCGCCTCCTGGATCATGCGGACGTCGCGACACGCACTCTCAGAAGATAACATGGCGTCTACGACGTCTCGGTATTTTAAATTATCACGTTTCAACAGTTCATATTGAAGTCGGTCGTCTCGCATGCCACATACCAGTCTGTCGCGTAACATTCTCTCTAAGTCAGTAAAATTACACCCCGAACTAAGTTTTCTTAGATGAGCAATATAGTCCGAAGCTGTCTCCCCGTGTCTTTGGTCACGTTTGTAAAACTTAAACGATACCGATATTTCATTCGGCTTCGGACTAAAATGTTTAGTTAAAATCGTCTCGACTTCAATAAATGTCACTTCACTTGCTTTTCTTGGCGTAATTAATGCAAGAAATGTTTCGTACACTTCAGAACCACACAAAGTGAAAAAATTTGCACGTTTAGCGGCATCCGTCACCACGCCATTAGCCTCGAAACAAAATTTTAACCTATCAATATAATTGTCCCAATTGTCCGTTTTAGGGTTGAATTCAATGAATTTCACTGCCCTTTTCTCCATTTTACCGTACGTCGCCACTATAATGTTCGAAATAAGTAATGAAACACGATTTAACGTAAGAACGTTTTATTCAGCTAAGGAGCTTGTCTCAGTTCGTACTGACATTGTAAACTAAAAGTACCTACATTAGTAATACATTATTAATGAATAACGTACAATGTAGGTAGATAGAAATGTTTATATATGACAGTAACATAAGCTATATTTGTTGCTATTGTTATGTCTAATTCCACGCGAGCTAAGCTGCGGGCGCCCACTAGTCCATAAGTCCATCTATAATACACTCACCGAACCACAACGGCTGGGGCGATCGGTTCCGCAGGTTGGGGCTGTGCTCCGTCTCCTCCTGCCCCCACAGCCTGCTCAGCGTCATCTCGTCCAAGCTGGCCAAGAGGTCCTGGCCCACGCTGATGCATTGCAGGTCCATGTCTGTCTCCCAGGTCTTCACGCTGCCTTGAGGGTGAGAGGTGGGGATCATTAGTCTAGTGAGCCTATTGCAATACATCATTCTCAAATCTAGTTGCTATGTTACTTCTGGCCAACTCAAGTTAGAAAAATAATACGTAAAAATAATAACTCAGAACCTCTAGCTTTGCATTTATGGTTGCAACCACTAGCTGGACCAAGGAGGCAGTCCTATTACTAAACATAAACCCATTTTATGATACATATGTAGACAAAAGAAACCGGCCAAGTGCGAGTCGGACTCGCGCACGAAGGGTACCATTCTGTCTGTTTTATGGTTCTGTCTGTTGCCTCTTAAATTTTTTTATTTTTTCTATTTTTTAATATTTGTTTTTATAGCAGCAACTGAAATACATCATCTTTGAAAATTTTCACTGTCTAACTATCACAGTTCATAAGATATTGCCTGGCAGCAGATGGACAGACGGACAGACAGACAGCAAAGTCTTAGTAATAGGGTCCTGTTTTACCCTTTGGGCACGGAACCCTAAAAAACTGACATTTAACATAATATAATTCTGATAAAAAGGTATCTCTGAAGAAACACAGGCTGCTAAATTCCTCGTTTTAAGGATTTTAAAACAGTAAGGACATAACAATTTGATAAACAGAAGTGGCTATTTATGGCTATATAGAAAAATACAGTTTCATTAATTACCTTCTATAATCCTATCATATATCTTGACCTCATTCCGGCCCTGGCGGCCCCTCCTCTGCCTTAACACTGCTGCCGGCTTCATCTCAACTGCCTCTGATCCAACTGCAGTTTCCTCAATGCTATTCATATTTTCTTGAACCTCTGTCGCTTCTTCTTCAGCCACTCTGGATAGGGCTGCAGTTGGTTTAGCATCTTCTGATGATTCCTCTTTTGTATCTGGTGGGGGAGTCGTTTCTTTTGTGACTTTATCATCAACAGTTTTCTTTTCTCCATCATCAGTATTAAGTGCTGGATCTTTTGGAATTGAGTCCTCACTTTCTCCTTTAAGTATCATAAATAGTTTATCATTCAGCCAGACAGGATCACACAGAGTAGTGTTAATAAATATGTCAAGCTTTTTTGCAAGGACTCGAATGAGCAGTTCGGAATGTGGGGTGTCCCACAGCTCCCAAGGCACCAGCTCCTTGAGAATGATTCTCAAGATGTTGACACAATGATCTGCTGTAGTCAGTTGCTTGTCGTCAGAATTGAATATTGGATGACTTTTCTTGTACAGCTCTTCAATTGGACTTGTTGGACATTTCTCATGTCTCTTCAACGCTTTCTTATACTCTCTTAAGTGGGTGGTGAGGATAGCGCACATATCTATGTAAACATCTTTGGTTTCAATCTTATTACATATCTGTAGGAAAAAGAGAGTTATTGTGAATATAAAATTTTATAAATCAAATACATAGTTTTTTTAAGATGTTTCACAGCCACCTACAGTTGAATCAAACTGGAAAAGTGGTATCAGTCCCTAAGTTTTACAAATATTTCGAGGAAACTATAGGCTATAGGAGGAAAATGTAGTCATACACCACCACACTGCCCCAATGCAGATTAGGGCAGAGTTTGTGGCCAATTCAGTGTGAAATGTTCTCAAGCCACCCAAAAGGCTTTGACAAGGCTTAGTGATGTTTGTTACTAGAGGACAGATTCTCAAACCGACCATGCCCGTCGCTGTTGTATGCTACTATGTAGGCTTATTATACTAACCTGAAATGTCTTGTTGATCATTTGGTCAAGTAGCTGTTTGCAAGCAAACGGGAATCCGATTTCCTCAGAGATGTACGGAACATACCACGATGACACCAGCCGCCGCTCCAACACCGTCGAGATCACACTCAATTCGTTCGTATCATACTCTTTACACTCCACACTCTCGCTCTGCAACTCTTGCGGTAACAACCCTTGAAGAAACGGCAGATTCCAACTCCCCAACAAATCCAAATCGTACTTTATCGGCTTATTCAAATGCAACAACCATTGAATAAACCTTATACTTAGACATAGGGACACGATGAACAGAGTCAATAAGTAAATAAGGAACCACACGCCAGTTAAAGGAGAGATATTAGTCACATAGTGCAGGAGTATACACAGAACAGTCCCTGCGATAGATACTAAAGTCACGGATTCTAGTAAGTTTCTTTTCAGTATCATTTTGAATTTTATTTGTAGAAATCACATCACATTGTCATGTAAAAAGATTGATTCCATTGAAATCCTTATGTACTGGAAAACTTATCTTTTTAAAAGAAAATGGAAAAGCTTGCTCTAAAATGTTTTCCCAATCAATAACAATCGGTGACAATCGGTGATAAGTCAATGTCAAAAATTATGTAGTTTAAAAAGTCAATGTGAAATTTAACGTTCAGAAATTCAGCACTTTTTTAGAGTTCTAGTTTGATTCAGTCAATGGATTTAGCAATGAAGCAAGTAGAGAAAAGTGTACACATACACATTTTAAGTGGAAAATAAAATTAAATAGGTGATCCTACAAATATGTACGTACTTAGTTTTTTTGTGTCCAGCTTGACTTGGAGGCTGTCTTACGTGTTATGGTGTGTGTGACGTGAGACCCTGACTGTGAACCGCGGGTTGCTTTTTCGAATCCCGGCAGGGGCAGATTTTTTTTAAAGTAGGTTCACAAACAATGGATGTGGATGATTTCTGTGTATCCCGTCCGCAACTCATGTTAAGCGCCAGCGCTGTAGGTCTTATGGTGTTCTATTTTTTTTTACTCGTCCTATTCCTACTCTACTTTAATTCACTTCTATTTATATAATGCATGAAAGCATTACGAAAAATAAAAAACGTCAATTTCCACAGACCGATTTATTTTCTTTTACTTATTTAAACCTTATAAAACACGGTACGTTACCATTACTATCACAGCTCGAATGTCGCTTGAGCGCTTAATTATAATACTACAGGGTACAAAACCAACATTCAGGTCTTATGTATTAAATAATTATTTTAAATGAAATATGATTGTCTCGAAATAGATAACTCATATTATTTGAAACTAATCAAGTAGGTATAACTTCAATAAAAATAAATGCTTATGATGATGATATTAGATAAGTAAAAGACAGGATTGTTTAGAGTAGGTAGTCAAAAACTTAACTTTATCGCCAGAAAAGTATAAAAGGATAAAAAACTATAGCATAAAGAATAATTTAATACTTACATAAGATTTTTTATAGGATAATACAGATGAAAACTCTTTTCTTGGTCTTTTTAATAATATGTAACATTACAAATACATTTTTCAAAAAGGCCCTACTTATTAAATAAAATTGAATACCTACTTAGTAATTATTATTAAGGTTCGACCGAGACAGGTTTTTCGTTTTCTAACGAGACCGAGACCGAGAATACAAAAATAATAAAAAAAAAACTATTTTGCATAATATTAAAGACAATGGTAAAAATATCAGTTGTTTTTGATTCAAAATATAAATAAAAAACATCATTTTGTATGTAGCAAAAGAAAGGTAATTTTTAAATTAATGTTTACCCGAGAATCGGATTTTTTCGGCTGGATTGGTGGCCAAGACCGAGACCGAGATCTCGATCGAACCTTAATAATTATGTCTTACTTCTAACAATATAAAATTTTACCGATATAAATTGTCTAATTATTAAGTACGATAAATCACAAACCTTTTATTCGTCACATTTGTCAATTGACCCGCAAATTAACTTTATGTCAGTGCGTTTACCTATCTATTGCACTATTTGATAAAACTAGGGTTACCTGCCTTTAGGTCAAATAAATTTAGTAAAATGCAAAGTAAATACCTAAATAGTCTCATATAAATCACTCGTCAGTAGCAAAGTTAGTCAATCAATGTAGGGATTCCACGTCAGGGTTATAATAAAGCTTTAGACATCAAAATTATGATCGTGAACCCATAAAACGAACCCTTCCTCCTTTAATATTTTGGCAAGTTTAATATTATGGTATCAATCATTTAGTGATCAATCCTTTGCTTTGCAGCCATCGCTGTACTTTTGAATCAGTTGGCCATCCCAAGGGTTGGCGGCTGGTAAAACTTTTATACAGCGACAAATAACATAATTTACTCTAAGACTCTTAAGTAATTTGATCAATAGGAATGAGGTTCGCTGCGACCCATAGACGTCCCACTGCTGGGCACGGGTCTCTCCCACAGACACAGCTGCGGGAGGTCTAGAGCATACTCCACCACGCTGCTCCAATGCGGATTGGTGGAGGAATGAGGTTAAGTAATAGTATATATTTTATGGATGTTATAATGCGGTCACGCTGTTGAGCTCCTCGCTGTGGTATCGCCGGCGGTGTGCCGCAGGGCGCGCTGCTATCTCCACTCCGTCTAAATCTTCTTTATTCTTATCCGTGAAGTTTAGGAACATCTGAACAAACAAGTCAAGATTTAATACGGTAATATATTACTCGAAATGAAGGATAAGTAACAGAAATGCCAATTAATGACCGTGTATGATCGAGAAATGTATAGATCACCAACAAAGGAAATGGAAACTAAATTGATAATGCGTCATTTTTTTTGGTATATTTATAGTCTATGTGTTAATGTAACATTGTTTCCCAAATAAATATAAATAAAACTGATACACGTTATAAAAAACTTTTACAAGGAATTTCGCGGGCTTTACAATAGTTGTACAGGGTCAACATCTCAACTTCTAAGTACACTTCGCATTCGCTGGCTCACTCTGTTCTGTATATCGCGCGGGAATACGTTACGCCCTCTGTAGACGGCAACGTAGAACGTGCCGTCGTGTAGAACTTTCGTGTTACATAAACTAATAGTGAAGAGACGCGCTATACATTTCAATTTTCATTAATGACTATAATTTTGCAAGGATGGATTTTCAAATATTTTTTGTAAACAAAGCTCTAATACCGAGCAACACAAAGCTACAGCAGAGTCCTCCAACAGTGAATTCTTAGTAGGTATGTGAACAATGGGCCGACCTGGTCTAGCGAGCTTTGGTTGATGGTGTAGTCTTCAATGTGTCCGGTGGCTTGCAGCGCCGCGGCCAGAGCGAACACGTCGCTCAGCTTCGTCGTTACTTCCTTCTCGTCCACTGCAAGTATAAAGTTCGTTTGTTATACTAAACGTGGTGATATACCTGTGACTGAAATTCGCCCACACGCTCGAGGGTTACCAAACAAATAAATCTCAGCGGCACGCACCTATGACTTTATAAAGTTTGTTGTAAAATAATAAAATTAGGTGATATGCTGACCGGGTGAAGGAAAATATCGTGATAAAACTTGTCTTCCTAGGAGCTCTCAATAATGTTCGGCTCATCTCATCTATACTTCTACACTAATATTATAAAGAGGAAAGATTTGTTTGTAATGATTTTACACAAAAACTACTGGACCGATTTCAAAAATTCATTCACCATTAGAAAGCTGCATCTTCACTGAGTGACATTGGCTATATAATATTACTAGGTGTATGTAAATGAAACTATTATTATATCTAATTCCACGCCAGCGAAGCGGCGGGTGTCCACTGGTAAGACATATTCTCGGTTTACCTGTATATGAAAATGTTACTGCCGCCCCTACGTAGCACGAAGCTGACGACGTCAATCATTGGTGTACGTTACCTGTGGCCTGCGCGGGCAGCAACAAGTGCATCGCGGCGTGATGCATGACGCGCAGCCGCGCGTGCGGGGCGAGCGCGCGCGCCGCCGCCCACGCCGCGCGCGCGCCGCCGCGCCGCACGCGACACGCCACCACGTAGCCGCCGCCGAACCTGATCATACCAGTTATTATGAGTACGTTACCTGTGGCCTGCGCGGGCAGCAACAAGTGCATCGCGGCGTGATGCATGACGCGCAGCCGCGCGTGCGGGGCGAGCGCGCGCGCCGCCGCCCACGCCGCGCGCGCGCCGCCGCGCCGCACGCGACACGCCACCACGTAGCCGCCGCCGAACCTGATCATACCAGTTATTATGAGTACGTTACCTGTGGCCTGCGCGGGCAGCAACAAGTGCATCGCGGCGTGATGCATGACGCGCAGCCGCGCGTGCGGGGCGAGCGCGCGCGCCGCCGCCCACGCCGCGCGCGCGCCGCCGCGCCGCACGCGACACGCCACCACGTAGCCGCCGCCGAACCTGATCATACCAGTTATTATGAGTACGTTACCTGTGGCCTGCGCGGGCAGCAACAAGTGCATCGCGGCGTGATGCATGACGCGCAGCCGCGCGTGCGGGGCGAGCGCGCGCGCCGCCGCCCACGCCGCGCGCGCGCCGCCGCGCCGCACGCGACACGCCACCACGTAGCCGCCGCCGAACCTGATCATACCAGTTATTATGAGTACGTTACCTGTGGCCTGCGCGGGCAGCAACAAGTGCATCGCGGCGTGATGCATGACGCGCAGCCGCGCGTGCGGGGCGAGCGCGCGCGCCGCCGCCCACGCCGCGCGCGCGCCGCCGCGCCGCACGCGACACGCCACCACGTAGCCGCCGCCGAACCTGATCATACCAGTTATTATGACTCATCAATTTCACGTTCGCTAGATCTTTCTAGTCAGCTAAACGGTAGCTATACAGTTGTGTACCTTCTGTTTTCTCACGAGTTTGATTGTGAAATCATTTGAAATTATAATGTTATTTTTTTTTAAAAAAGCTTTTTATAACTTCTTTTTTATTTTAGTGCATTGTCATCGAAACCAAATATGTGTGCCGAATTTCAGCTCGATAGCTTTTGTGGAAGGGGGTTACATATTGATTGCAAGATTCCAGGGCATATACATACGAGTGACGTTAAATAAAAGCTTTTAAAAGCAGACAAAAGACTTTAAAAGCAGTGTTAAAAGATATAGGTACCTTTTAAGGCATTCGTCCAGCGGCGCGAGCGCGCACAGCCTGCCAGCGCGCACGAGCGCCACGCGCGCGGCCAGGCGGCGCGCGTCGTCCAGCGCGTGCGTACTGAGCAGCACCGCGCGCCCCGCCGCGCACGCCACGCGCACGCCGCGCGCCACGCACGCGCGCGACGCTGGGTCCATGCCGCTGCGGATTATTACATTTTATATCTCGCTGCGACCCATAGACGTCCCACTGCTGGGCACGGGTCTCCCCCACAGACGCAGCGTGGGAGGTCTAGAGCATACTCCACCACGCTGCTCCAATGCGGATTGGTGGAGGGGTTAGTGGCCAACCCAGTGTCGAATGCTCTCAAGCCACCCGAAGGTCTTCGACAAGGCTTAACGACTGTTTCCAACATTGAAAACAACCGGGACCGACGGCTTTACGTGCCCTCCGTAGCACGATAGCGTTCATTAAATTTTTGCTACTAGCGGTCACCCATCCACAAACCGACCGCGCCCGTCTTTGCTTAACTCTTTCGATCACATTGAATCGACGCGAGCCATTGGGCTATGGACGCTACAATTACAAGTAGGTACTAGGTAGCGACAGCCTATCGACCTCACTCGAACGGTCCGGGTTCAAATCTAAGTTATTTGCGATTTATGAAATTGAATGACACCTGCTGTAACGGTATAGGACCGCGAGGAAACCTGCATGCCTGAGAGTTCTTCTTAAAGCACGAGTTGACATGCTCTGTTCGTGCGCGTAGAGAGCACGGTTCGTGCGCGCAAGCCGTCCACACTATGGGAATTTTGTTACATTGCGACCATACATTTATTACTCTATACTAGAGAATTGCGACAATGTGGACGGCAAATTCTTTCATTGCGTGTTACATTAATTGCGTACTACATTTAGCAAATGTGTACCCGGGTTAAAGCTGCCAGTCCACCGGAGCGGAGCGAGGCAGCGGAGCCGAGAAACGGAGAATATTAACCAATAGGTGTGTCCACTTAAGAGGAGCGGGATTTTGTGAAATCCTATTGGTTAATATTTCTCCGTTTCTCGGCTCCTCTGCCTCGCTCCGCTCCGGTGGACTGGCAGCCTTTTAGACTCGTGAAACATCGGTGTTGCCGACCTGGTGGGCTCGTCGAGCAGCACGAGCGGCGCGCGGCCCATGAACGCGACGGCGGTGCACAGCTTGCGCCGGTTGCCGCCGCTGAGCGCGCCGGCGCGCACGCGCTCGTACTTGCTCAGGTCGAACATCTCGATTGTACGACGGATTACCTGCGAAAGTGTCAACATTCCTTTGCATTATGACCTTACTATGACATGTGATGTGATTAGAAATTTTTACCCGAATATAGGCTTTATTTAATGCAAGCAGGTCGCCCTGAAAATCTGCGGTGGTTGGTTTACCACGGCCATTTGCTGAGGGCGTCCAATTTTCATCTTTTTTAACATTTATAAATCAATTACTTGTATCTATGTATTTTACTGTACCTAATTGCTGATGAAAATAAAATATTTTTCTTTCTTCTTTCTATTTAACAAAACTGACAACATTTTAATACAGACTGAATCGCAAAGACAATGACATAGGTTAATTCTTAATCCGAATAATCTAGCATTCTCCACCCTGCGTGCGTTTATGAGAGATAATTGTCCCTGCAGCGGCCGCCGAAGCACAGAGAGTGGTAACCCTCCACCAATGCGACGCTAATTATGACGCTGTTTCCGTCGGAGTATTCAGAAGAGGATAACATGTTGAGGATATGCCTAAAATTCACCATAATGTTCTCGAAGGCATAAGAAGTCTGAATCTCTGCATGTGGCTAGCGTGGAGCAATATGGCGTGATACCTCACCTCCTTCTGGTCGGAGATGCCCCGCAGCATGCAGTATATCCGCAGCGTCTCGCTCACCGTCAGCAGCGGGTCCACCGCGTCGCTCTGCGGGCAGTAGCCTGTGGACACAACGGTTTTTATTACTGACTACTGATGACGTCATCTCAGCCGGATAACTAATCTGAGCAAAGGATTAGGAATTCTTAGGAATAGGATTATTAGGAAGGTAGTCATCGATTCGGCTTTTCGTCAGATTTTTGCTGTCGTTTTTTTTGCTATAGTTTATCGGTTACCTTCTTCCCAAACTAATTAGTCCATCATTTTAATTTTAGTCTTTATATTACAAGTGTGGATATATGAGTACATATGACTACATAATAAACAACACAGTACAATACAAAAATACTTTATATTGCACCATAGCAAAAAACACATAAGTACATACAGCGAATTATAGCACATTATATTAGGTGGCGAAAGGAACAGAGTTCAACCTCTAGGGCCTCCTAGTATCATAGTGTGTGCCACTTCTGGTCGTCAGAGTCGGATAGACGTACCGTTCGAATCAACCAGTACCGTTTCGCCAACCCTTGATGTCGTCTCAACCGCCGACTAACATCCGGGGCGAATAGGCGTTCTAGAACAAGACGAGTGGACTCACTGGTACGCCTTGTGGTGCACCAAAGGAGAGTAAACTGTCATGATAGATTCTTCCCGTAACGCTTCTAAAAGAAACCGGTGGAAACGCATAACCAAAGCTATAATATCCAAGGAGAGCGAACTCACCATCAGCTCATTCGTTGTAGGGCCTCGACAACGAATGAGTACGTTTGAGGTAGGTAGGCCTTGCCAAGAGAGTAAGAGTGATGAGAGGACTCACTGATAAGGCCAGTGCAGAGGTCCCGGTTGGAGACCGGCTTCCCCTGCAGGCACACGCGGCCGGCGGTCGGCCGGAGCTGGCCCGTCAGCATCGCGAACGTTGTCGATTTGCCCGCGCCGTTCTGTCCCAACAGCGCCGTGCACTGGGGAGGGAAAGAGAGAATAGTAGGTATCAAGAATTTGTTATACCACTTAATTTTGTTCTAGACTTAGCTCCTGCTCCCTGCCTCCTGCCAATATCAGGCATTAAACATTAATGTATTGGGTCACACCAACAGCTTGTCTATTATGATAAAAATGAACGGCTTTTGTTGATAAGCGCAAGACTCGAGATCAGGTGTACCAATTCCAAATATTCATTGTCGTCGTTTTTACGAAGACAAAAATAATAAAATTGCACGGAAACGTAAAAACCAAATTTATTCTTCTCATTCTAACTTCTACAACAGCCCAATAGCTTTTGACAGTACGACGTCTGTTAGGTCTTGTTAGTTAGTCATAATAGGGTAGATTCACTAGTTATTCCCTAAAGGACGTAGTTCGGGTCACTAAATTAATAATAGAACCAGCTGATGCCCAGTTAACCGGCGTAAAAAGAAGTCTTAATGTAGCTTTCTATATATTATAGCTTATAAGTGAACGAATTTTCAGAATCGGTCCAGTCTGAAATTACCCTCTTACAAACACTATCTCTCTATAATATAAGTAAGAGTCAGTCACCTGTCCGGGGGGTATACCGAGGGTCAGTCCCCTAACGGCAGAGCGGCTACCTCCTAACATGGGAAACACTTTGCCGAGTCCTTCACACGCCGCCACGTCGCATCCCATGCCCACGCCCACTGATGGAGGCGCAGGCTTTGCTGACTCCACTTCCGATTCCACGAAACCTGTTAAAGATTGAAAAGGCCATAAAAATTCAAACAAAAATCATGTCGCATCCATTCTATTCATTGAATATCAGCACTCGCAGTTTTATTGTCCGCAGGATGTCAATCCGCACTTGGTCAGCGTGGTGGACAATGCCTTTACCCCTTTCATTCCAAAAGGAGACCCGTGCTCAACAATAGTCCAACAAATTGGTTGCAGCGAGAGCTAATTAACGATCAGTAATATATAACACTAGTGGACGCCCCGCAGCTTCGCTCGAGTGGAATTAGACGTAACATAACCTAAATACAAAAATTTTTTGAAATAATGTAGGTATATACGAAAAATTTTTATACCTACTAACTTTGCACCCCCCTTTTACCCCCCCTTAAGAGATGATTTTCGAAACTCAATAAAAAAACCTTCATAGGTACTGAATTTCATTCGAATAACTTCAAAAACGGCAAAGTTTCATACTAACTTTGCACCCCCGTTTTACCCCTCTTTGGGGGTGAATTTTCAAAAATCCTTTCTTAGTGCTCCCCTACGTTATAAAAGGAACACCTGTGCAAAATTTCAAGTTTCTAGCCCTTATAGTTTAGGCCCCGCGTTGATATGTCAGTCAGTCAGTCATTCAGTCACTCAGTCAGTCAGTCAGTCAGTCACCTTCTCCTTTTATATATATAGATTTTCTCACCAGCATTAATATTCCCAATGGTGCGCAAGCGCAGTGGCTGAGCAGCGCTCTCGATTTCGCTGCGCACGCGCGCCCTCTCACGGGCGATTTCCTCGTCTTCATCTACGTCGCCTTCCAGTAACGTCAGCGAGTCGGTTTGACGCCCGAACCTGCAGCAGTTTATACTTTGATTCAGATTCGCTCACAGTTTATGATCTAGGAATTAATTTTAATGGGGGATTGACTGATACTATAGATCTAGTTTGTGATGTTCGAATTTATTTCAGTCCAAAATTTTTATTTTAAGTAATATAATCCTATATCAGGTTTAGTTTGAGATATGTCAGTAGTGCCCCTTTTGAAAGCTTTTGAGGAGGTTTAACACCCTTAGTTTTAGCCCCTCTAGATACGCAACTGATACCTCCTATATGCTACGAATGACCTACGCTCCGGTAGGCGCAGAATACAAATCATATTCTCCTGTAGCCAGTTTGCAAGTGAAACAGGCTTTGCATTCTGCGCTTCACGCGAAGCATTCCTTGATATCTGATAATGGAGAAACTAGTTTTAAGTAAACACTTTTTGATCTGAGTGAGGTGCAATCCAAGTTTGCCCATGAAAGCAGTTCCGTTGCAGCTGGCAGCACAGTCTTGCCCATAAAAGCAGTTCCGTTATGTCAGCTGGCATTACGGTCTATGCAAACTTGATCCACAAGCTCGAACTGTCGGAACTGCTCCAGCTGTCGACTGACCTGGCCCGCAGCGCCTCGAAGCAGTCGTACTCGAGCGCCAGGCTGAGCAGCAGCAGCAGCGTGCCGACGGACGCCAGCGCTACGTAGTGCAGCCGCGCCGGCCCCGTCAGCGGGTCGCGGTACGTGTCCATGCCGAACTGCTCCAGCTGTCGACTGACCTGGCCCGCAGCGCCTCGAAGCAGTCGTACTCGAGCGCCAGGCTGAGCAGCAGCAGCAGCGTGCCGACGGACGCCAGCGCTATATAGTGCAGCCGCGCCGGCCCCGTCAGCGGGTCGCGGTACGTGTCCATGCCGAACTGCTCCAGCTGTCGACTGACCTGGCCCGCAGCGCCTCGAAGCAGTCGTACTCGAGCGCCAGGCTGAGCAGCAGCAGCAGCGTGCCGACGGACGCCAGCGCTATATAGTGCAGCCGCGCCGGCCCCGTCAGCGGGTCGCGGTACGTGTCCATGCCGAATTGCTTCAGAACCTGAGTGGGGTGGGGTCATTAGTGAGAGTTTCGTTACCGTGCAAGCATCGTATCTTATTGCGATACAATTTTGACGGCTGACGGCTTTTAATCTGCCCTGCTGCCGCGTACTACGAGACTGGTCACTATCGGTTGATGAGCTAATCCTCAAAAGCCAGAAGATAATTAAAGGTACATAAGATAACCTGTTGGCATAAGGCATCGCTATTGAACTTTGACAATTCTTGAAAAGTCTACTGCAAAGATATTTAACAAGTACAATTACATTTTATTACTAGTCTAGATCCATTGCTGGTATTAAGCGTGGATCTTTAACTGAGAGACAGTTGGGTACAGAAATTGGTTTGGTTGCCGACTAGCGACCATGTACATGTTTTAGTGTAATTGTTGATGAAAATAAAATAATTTTGATGTGAAACATCTTTAGGCGGAGGGCAAACCAAATTTTTCTTTCTTTCTTTCTTTTTTTCTTTCTTACATAATTTCCAATGTGCTTTTGGTGGCCTTGCATCGACTTATGAACGAAGTTGTTAAAATTTTCAAACACTTATTCGATACTTAGGATATTCGTGGACATCACTTCCGTAACGCGCGCGTAACATTATCCCCACTTCATTGAATTAAAAATTACTAATAAAAATAAGTCTCACCAGCGCCTGAATGGTGTTGGTGGCGATCTCGAGCAGTCCGTCGCCGAGCGTGAACTGCGGACTGATCAGCAGGATCTTGTGCAGCACCCAGCGTGCGTTGTCCGTCATCTGGGGAGCACAATGATCGTGATATATTAAAAGCACAATCTGACTTTAGGTTGTAGTTCTTGCATTGTTTAAACATTTTTCGCAGTCCATCCTCAAATTTGACCATTTGTTGTCCAGCAATAGGTATTTATTGTTTTTTAGCCACATCTTCACACAGGACATAAGTAATTTGAAGACAAGAAGAACACATTAAGTATATTCATACCAGAATGTAAAAAGTTTTGAAATATTAAGGTACTAAAAGAAAATACCAAACTGCTCTATACACAAGCAAACATACATTTTTTAGATTTTCGTTTGACATCTTTGCTATTGAATCCATTGATGTTTTCCTTAATAAACCTGAAGCAGCTGGATCAGGTTAGTCCGGTGGTGTCACTGACCTCGGACTCGGAGATGACGTCCAGGATGAGCAGCAGCGTGATGCCCACGACGCCCACGAACGTGTTGCCGCAGAACAGCATCATGTTGGCCATGCTCGGCTCCGAGAACAGCTTCTCCAGAACGTGGACCAGGTTGGCACACGCGTACCTGGACAGTGGGTTGTGTAGGTATGTATTAATATACTCCGGTTGCGTTCCATTGGAGATCCCGGAGTCCTCCACATAGCGCCGAAGAAGGCCACCGGGGGGGTTTTAGTGCGGTAAAAATCCCACATAACCCTGTGTCGCTCCCACGGCACCGGGTACCTTTTGAAGGTTTCCCCCTCGACAAAAATTTGCTCGTTTAAACAGGCTATAACTCGACACTCTTCCGAAGCACTACATAGTAGCATAAAGCTAGTGAGTTAGAATCAGACCCAGTGAGTAAGAATCAGAAGTCGGTTTCATTGGTCAAGTTTGGCAGATGACGAATAACCCTCGCGCGTATACAAGAGGATAAATTTGGCCTAATAGAAAGTACGCAGTGGACCGCAAAACACGTTAGATATAATTTCCTCACCCGTAGAGCACAACGAGAAGGCTGATTGCGGGCAGGTTGTTTCCGTACACGAACACGGGGAACCGGAATACGGCCAGCACTACCACCGTGATGGCCAGGTTGATCAGGATTATCTGCAACATTAAGCAATGTTAGTACAAGACTATTAAAAGGAACAACTCAGTATGGGGTTGTCCTGGAGTTTCTCCTGATTGCGTTGTGACGTCACCAGGTACACGCACGAGCCGGCGCTGACCAGGCTGTAGCCGATGACGCAGCACTCACCATGAGGTCCCAGGCGAGGGCTGCGGCAGTGTGGAGCGCGGGGCTGACGCCGCACAGCAGCTGCAGCCGCTTCTCCTGGTTTCGGCGTGACGTCACCAGGTATACGCACGAGCCGGCGCTGACCAGGCTGTACCCGATTAGGAGCATGCAGGAGATGCCCGCGTCTGCTACGTGCTGGTACCTGGGTATATTTCGGAGGTGAGAATATACAAATTCACTTGATATGATATTGAATTTAATTATTTTTTTTGGTTACACCTGGTATTGGGTGGGGTGATTGTTGGAGATGATTTGATGCACTTCAGAAGACTATTTTTTGGGCAGCGAAAAACGTGAGATAACAGAATAACAGAAAAGTTCCACACTGGGTTGGGAACAACAGTTCAACCAATCCGCATTGGACCAGCGTGGTGGGTTTGTTCTAGACCTCTCTAGCTGTGGCTGTGGGATAGACCCGTGCCCAACAGTATGTACTATGGGTTGTAGCTTTTGGCTAATAAGAAAGCTGAGTGCCTAGTCGACTGTGAAGGAAAATGAACTCACGCAGAGGCTTTGTTGAGCTGCTCATTGGATATCTTCAGCGGGTGAGTGTAGACTGTGATGTTTGCCGTGCGGTCTCTGCTCGTAGCGCGCAACAGCGCCGAGTTGGCTGCGTTGAGGTAGGCCGGCAGGGCGTGGTGGCCCTTGTTGTTGTACCAGGCTACCAGGTAGGTGCGGTTCTGTTGAAGCGCCGCTGTGAAGCCGCCGTATCTGTACGTTAAAAATTAGTAAGAAGACAAGTCAAACTCTATGTGGAGAATGCTCCAAGCCTCTCTTGGGTGATGCTGGAATAACTGGAGTTAAATACTATCCAAAGGCACAGGAGTTTAATGCAAGAATTAAGTGATGATATCTCAGGCTGGCTCTTAACCTGAGATTTACTAACCAGTCGAATCCAAAATTAAACTGCAACGACGACAACTGACATGGCTAATAGAGGTCTAGGCCTACCGCGAGGGTGTGATTGTGTAGCGTTTATTACTATTATATGTATTTCCGAAAGTAACCGGAGCATTTTTCATCACATCAACGCACCTGTGATGCCACTGGTGTCGCACGTGAACATAGTCGACGGTGATCGTTTCCCATCAGGTGGCCTTAAAATGGCACGTCCGTTTATGCATATTATAGAATTTAAAAAAAAGTACGACTGACAATCCTAATGAGAATCAACGTTTGCTCCATACCTTTTCTGCACATAAAGCTGTTGGGAGTCAACCAGCCAGGCGTTGAGCGTGGGCACATCTGGCAACAGCATCAGCCGTGGCCTGTCCAAAGTGACGTTGCCGAGCTCGCAGCGGTGTACCACCGAGTCCACACACTGGCAGGTTGGGGTATCCTGCGAATATCAGCTATTAGTGGTATGTGTATATATCAACAGCGGGGATAATACCAAAGGGGTTTGTACCCCTGGAGCAATTTTCCGGGTAGTGGGAGTCCACGACAACATCGCTGCGAAAGAGAGGGTAGAGTTCAGTTTAGACCAGCCTACTACCAACATGCAATCCATAATCGATGCAAAAATGTTTGCTCTTTTGACAGTTCCACTAAAACAAATGGTAATGGAACTAATAAGTGTAGAAAGTAAGTGCACTCTCTTTCGTCTGCCAGTCTGCATTTCATTAATTAGAAGAGAATAAATCAGATAAATCAAGATTAATTCCACGGAAATAGGTAATATGACATTTTTCAACAATAATGCATGTTTTCTGCGCGAGAATCGCTGATCGCGTATTTTAGGTAACACCCGGCCAGTTGGCACCGGTCAGTAAATTCATCGGTTAAAGACACTTCTGAACATAAGTGTGATTGTTCCAAAAACACTTTACTTTTTACTAAAGTTTAGGTAAGATATAAAAGCACCGCTTACCGCGCTGGTCCAATTCCTGTATTCACGATCATATTTCAAAATGTCCAGGACTCGACGTGCTAAAGTGTCATCCATATTTTCACCATAAACTGAAGGTTGAGGTCTGTTAAATAAATAACATAAGTCTGTAAAAATATATAATGTCATAGTCTGTTTAATAATAACGTTCTTTGATAACGTAACGAAAAACACATGCAACGAACGTGTTACAACCCTTTTTAACAAACAAATAAATTATTTGTTTGTTAAAAAGGCAATCCATAGGTACACATTGTACAGACAATCCATACAAGGCCAGTTGATACTGATGTTCAAGGCATGAATTAAGCATCTAACTGCGATAATGTTGTAGTTACTTACACCAAAAAGTCAGTGGTAGGCTCATAGAGATCTCTGGTCAATTTGAGCGACACTTCCGTGTCCGCCGGGGGACGGATGGTGGAGAAGCCCATGGCGATCGACACAAACAACGAGGGCAGGATGATCAGCATAAACAGAAGCCACCTGAAATACATACGAGTTTTGTGTTGCATTCAAAGCCAGCATTATACATACATAATAGAACGCCAGTATTTCCCCGAAAGCTTAGGCAGAAGTATGTTGTAGTACACCCACTTTTCACCAGATATGTTTTGTGCGTACACATGCGAACATTAGCGTGGCGTCGACCTGGGCGTATACGGGACAGGTCACGCTGACGCCACGCTGCCAGTGTACATGCTCATAGGAAATTGAATACATTACAACTCCTGTAGACTGGTGACTACACTCATCGGCATCAATCCCACTCTATTACGCATGCGTAGAAAACGCTGTCAAAGAATTAGACAGCTTGCAGCACTCACACCTCGCTCGTTTCTCAGTATATTTCAAACTGGACGCACTTTTGTCTGCGTGCT
Organism: Carterocephalus palaemon; assembly: GCA_944567765.1. NCBI lineage: Eukaryota > Metazoa > Arthropoda > Insecta > Lepidoptera > Hesperiidae > Carterocephalus > Carterocephalus palaemon. The sequence continues at coordinate 10,576,874 of OX155658.1, forward strand.
GGATACACGACAGTTCGTGCGCTCGCTGGAGCCGGCCACGCTCTCTCTGCCGCTGTGTGTATGCCCGGTCCCCGCTCACCGGTTCCTGATGTAGTGCAGGTATCTGGCGTAGAGCAGCGCCCGCAGCTGCCGGAGGGCGGAGCCGCGCAGCGGGCCGGCGGGCGGCACGAGCGGCTCGCGGTCCGCGCGCTCGCTGGAGCCGGACGCGCTCTCTGCCGCCGTGTGTATGCCCGGTCCCCGCTCACCGGTTCCTGATGTAGTGCAGGTATCTGGCGTAGAGCAGCGCCCGCAGCTGCCGGAGGGCGGAGCCGCGCAGCGGGCCGGCGGGCGGCACGAGCGGCTCGCGGTCCGCGCGCTCGCTGGAGCCGGCCACGCTCTCTCTGCCGCTGTGTGTATGCCCGGTCCCCGCTCACCGGTTCCTGATGTAGTGCAGGTATCTGGCGTAGAGCAGCGCCCGCAGCTGCCGGAGGGCGGAGCCGCGCAGCGGGCCGGCGGGCGGCACGAGCGGCTCGCGGTCCGCGCGCTCGCTGGAGCCGGCCACGCTCTCTCTGCCGCTGTGTGTATGCCCGGTCCCCGCTCACCGGTTCCTGATGTAGTGCAGGTATCTGGCGTAGAGCAGCGCCCGCAGCTGCCGGAGGGCGGAGCCGCGCAGCGGGCCGGCGGGCGGCACGAGCGGCTCGCGGTCCGCGCGCTCGCTGGAGCCGGCCACGCTCTCTCTGCCGCTGTGTGTATGCCCGGTCCCCGCTCACCGGTTCCTGATGTAGTGCAGGTATCTGGCGTAGAGCAGCGCCCGCAGCTGCCGGAGGGCGGAGCCGCGCAGCGGGCCGGCGGGCGGCACGAGCGGCTCGCGGTCCGCGCGCTCGCTGGAGCCGGACGCGCTCTTCGTCGCTGTGTCCGTACTGGACACGCAGGATGGCTCTGAAAGGTGCAAATCGTAACATAAATAAATTTTAAATAATATAGAAGAAAGAAAGAAAGTTTATTTTGGACAAACAGACATACGGGCCACCTGATGGTAAGTGGTCACCGTCGTCTATGGACACGCGCGACACCGGGGTATCACAGGTGCGTTGCCTGCCTTGAAGGAAGCGTTTCACACTATTTTTGAAGCGCTCCATGTCGTAGCTCAAAGGGAAAATCTCAGTCGGAAGCTCATTCCACCGTTTCCAGTTCGTCGTAAAAAAAGACCGGGCAGGGTCAATTGTACCGGAATATGCGGATTGGCAGGTTCAATCGTCCCGGGACCCGAGGATTGGCAGTGTCACTCACTGCGTTACGGAGTCGTCAATTATAACAGTTGATGTCCAAGAGTGCCTAAATCGTACCGTAATCTAAGATACATACCGTAATCAACAGCGTTGATAGCGGCGACGGTGGCGGCAGGGGCGTCGGCCTGTTGGCAGATCTGGAAGAACACCTGCTCCAGGCTGCTGCAGTCCAGAGCCATGCTGCGGCACCCGAGCGCACTCTCGCTGGCCTCCAGCGCCTTGCACAGCTCCAGGAAGCTACGGGCAGTAGATGGCTTTTTTGAGTTCTAACTGAATAATTTATTTAATATTTTATCACATCATATATCATATCATCACAACCCTTTCTTTGCCCCACTTTGGGGCACAGGTGTCCTCTCAGAATTGGAGGGATATATAAAAATATTTCATAACCATTCATTAAAAAATAAAATCTAAATAAAAGAGAAATTATTTTCAGTTTGTTCGCGAAGGAATTCTTAAGAAGCAGATGAAATAGATGAACAGAGAAATGAAGCAAAACTTGTGAGTTCGAAAAGCCGTTTTTACGTAAATAGTAGGATTTCAGCAGCAGGATTTCAGCAAAAAGATGCATCGGTCACTGCGAGAGTTGGAACTGTCGTTGGTTTCAGTAGTGATCTCGGAAGACTAGTGGCCATGGACTGGAAGAATGTCGCTTTTGCTACCTCGCCGATACAGCTAATATACTTACTTATTACTGACACCGTCTGCATCGAAGAACGGAAGGTTGATCTCCACTTCCAAGCCATTCACGTCGACCAGGTTTGCGTTTCTTATGGAAAGAAAAAATACCTTTTTATAAAGCAACATAAACATGGTATCCACTGATGGGTTTTGCATCCCAAGACTTAATTTAGAGCACATAGGACACTATGTGCTAGCTGATTTGTCTTTTGTAGAGTGGTCCGTACTCTACAGAACGAAAGGTTGGTGCTTTTGGGAACACGGTACAACATTCAGTATTTACTCTTTTGATAAGTTTTTAATCAAGTTTGTATTTTTTAGATTTTCTTTTTTAAATAAATTCAGTAGTAGTAGTATACTCCAGGATTTCAAGATACCTATAAAGAATAAATACTTTTAGTATTCCCGTGGCCGCCGCGAGCGTGAACATTCCCGAAGATGGTCATCGTAATTTGTCATAAGTTGGTTTTTTCCAACCTTTCTCACATAAAACGGGATAATAGTCGGTTAACTAATAGGGGAAAGTAACCAAATATCGCATTACGATTGAGGTACTCCTCAAATACGAAATCTGACCTGTATTGCTGTAGGACATACGACAAAATTCCATGTTAGGGGTACTGTTACATATTTGGTTACTTTCCTGTATTATGTATGTAGTATGGGTTGATTTGGAGTGGCGTCGTTTAGGTCCAGCAGTGGACCAATAAAGGCTGATGATGATGATGGGTTGATTTCGGGATAAAGACACTGCACAGTATTTTTCCAGCTTTATTCCTCGTTAGTTACAACGTTACACCTTAATTATGATTATTTTTCGTTCTCTCACACTTATGACACCACGCGCACCTCCATTCGTCCTCCCCTTCCCCCTTCCTCCTTCCTCATGTCATGCGTTCCGTTCTACCATTCCTACATGTATATCATGAGAAATTAGAAAGCATACGAAACTCACTTGACGACGGTTCTGGTAAGCGCCAAGAGCTGCTTGGTCTTCTCCTCGATACACTCGTCAGCTGGGGCATGCGGCGAGGCCGGGACTCCGGGCAGCCGGCGCTCCGGGAACATGGCCGTCAGCTTGTACCCCGTGCCCAGGGTGCGCTTGATGTCGATCGGGGAGCCTGTTGTATGGATCTGACCCTGGATTTGAGGGGTGCATGGATCAGTACATGTAAATTTCTATGGGATTATTTATTTGCTAGTTATTGTAAAGCTTCACTAAAAGCCTTATGCATCACTCAGTCAACCCTTGGTGATATTGAGAAGGCGAAATGCGGTAGGCGTATAAACGAAAACAAAGAGAGAAAGAAAATACAAGTGATTCAGAAGAAGAGGAGGATTTCAGAAATATATGTTTATATATTCATACTATACTTATGTTTAATATCCCCAAAAAATGTTCTCTCGCAGCTTCATTATCATGGACCAGATCTCTCTGGTTGAGCTTACCTTATGCATGATGACGATCTGGTCGCTGAGCAGCTCGGCTTCGTCCAGATGGTGCGTCGTCAGCAGGATGGTCCTGTTCTCTCGCAGCTTCATTATCATCGACCAGATCTCTCTGCAAACGGACAATGGCAGGTATAGCTAGGTCCTACTGCATGTGTCAAAAGCGTCTCTTCGACATAAAATAAATGACTACTTGAACGAGAAACGCTTGGTGCGATGTATCTCCAGCTCCACTTGTTCAATAATAATGTACCTTGATCAAATTATAAAAATTGTAAATTTTGAAAATAGTACCTAACTATCGAGTTTCATGCCGTGTTCTTCTCGGTAGCATCAACTTTGTGAACCGGCGGTAGATACAAAATAGTTATGACGTTCATTAAGCGTATACAAAATACCATATCATGAAAAATAAATGAATCTGAATCCGTAAAAGCCGTCCACGGCTAGAAGTGTGACGTCACGCACCTCCTCGCGGCGGGGTCGACGCCGGAGGTGGGCTCGTCGAGCGACACGAGCGAGGGCCGCGCGACGAACGCGAGCGCGACGCACAGCCGCCGCCGCGTGCCGCCGGACAGCCGCGACACGGGCTCGTCGGCCACCAGCCCGAGCGACAGCACGCTCAGGATGCTGGAAAGGAACGACAGGTGAAATAGTAGACGCGGTAGCTATCAATATAGTGCTACGGTAACGGTACGGTAAAGTGAGAGGAGACTAAGGGAAAACCACCGGTGACCCTTGAAAAGACGACGGTGAGTCTAGCTGTATAATACCGTGAACATGTTGGAAGAAACGACTTTGCGTATCTATCTGGACAGCAACCGGCGCCGCGCTGGGAGGCATATACTCTTTCTATAAGAGATTCTGCAGTCATCCACAAGTGCCGAAGAAATCCTAAGAGGTTATACTAAGCTCACAACCAATCTTTGAAAGGTTTCCAACTCGTAAAACAAAAAAAAACAGTAGCTCGAACTACTGCAAAGGACGGAAATATGATCCATCTAAAGCTTGCGCTCTATGACTGTCCTTCTGTAAGGACGTCCCCGCTCACCTCACGACCTCGTCCTCGAGCTGCGCCAGCGGGCGGTCGCTCTGCAGCTGCGCGTACAGCGCCACGTGCTCGCGCGCCGTCAGCTGCTCGAACAGCACGTCCCGCTGCGGGCACACGCCGAGCCGCGCGCCGCCTCCGTCCGACCGGATCACCACGTGGCCCTTGGTCGGCTGCAGCAGGCCCGTCAGGATATTGCTGCAAATAGAAAGTCTTTCTGTTATTTAGGGAAGCAACCCAGTCCCTAATTGAGTCTTGTTCAAAGTCAGTCACCGTTGTCATGAGCGGCAGCGGATGGGTGGTGCTGCAAGCTCGTTTGCTATCTTATATCCATAAAAACAAAAAAAGCAGATGATTAAAATAGGTAGATGTATTGACGCGGTCCGAAGTCACCTGACTTCGAAGTTGAAGCCAGACAGAACAAACAGTGTTCGTCACACGAATATTTGTCCTGAGTGGGATTCGAACGCACGATCCCTGCAACAGGGTCACTACCGATTGCGCCAACGGACCCGTCAAATTGGCGCGTGTCCACGGTGCTCATAACGGCCTGACCTGTTATTGGATAGGGCTGAATCGAGAGGAATGCTTGCAACAGGCTGACTCACATGAGCGTGGTCTTCCCGGCGCCATTGTGGCCCAGCAGCGTAGTGATCTGCCCCTGGTGCAGCTCCACGGACACGTTGTCCAGCGCGAGCTTGGCGCGCCGCCCGCCCGCGTGGTACACCTTGCAGCAGGCTGACTCACATGAGCGTGGTCTTCCCGGCGCCATTGTGGCCCAGCAGCGTCGTGATCTGCCCCTGGTGCAGCTCCACGGACACGTTGTCCAGCGCGAGCTTGGCGCGCCGCCCGCCCGCGTGGTACACCTTGCAGCAGGCTGACTCACATGAGCGTGGTCTTCCCGGCGCCATTGTGGCCCAGCAGCGTCGTGATCTGCCCCTGGTGCAGCTCCACGGACACGTTGTCCAGCGCGAGCTTGGCGCGCCGCCCGCCCGCGTGGTACACCTTGCAGCAGGGTGACTCACATGAGCGTGGTCTTCCCGGCGCCATTGTGGCCCAGCAGCGTCGTGATCTGCCCCTGGTGCAGCTCCACGGACACGTTGTCCAGCGCGAGCTTGGCGCGCCGCCCGCCCGCGTGGTACACCTTGCAGCAGGGTGACTCACATGAGCGTGGTCTTCCCGGCCCCATTGTGGCCCAGCAGCGTCGTGATCTGCCCCTGGTGCAGCTCCACGGACACGTTGTCCAGCGCGAGCTTGGCGCGCCGCCCGCCCGCGTGGTACACCTTGCTGCAGGGTAACTCACATGAGCGTGGTCTTCCCGGCGCCATTGTGGCCCAGCAGCGTCGTGATCTGCCCCTGGTGCAGCTCCACGGACACGTTGTCCAGCGCGAGCTTGGCGCGCCGCCCGCCCGCGTGGTACACCTTGCTGCAGGGTAACTCACATGAGCGTGGTCTTCCCGGCGCCATTGTGGCCCAGCAGCGTCGTGATCTGCCCCTGGTGCAGCTCCACGGACACGTTGTCCAGCGCGAGCTTGGCGCGCCGCCCGCCCGCGTGGTACACCTTGCAGCAGGGTGACTCACATGAGCGTGGTCTTCCCGGCCCCATTGTGGCCCAGCAGCGTCGTGATCTGCCCCTGGTGCAGCTCCACGGACACGTTGTCCAGCGCGAGCTTGGCGCGCCGCCCGCCCGCGTGGTACACCTTGCAGCAGGGTGACTCACATGAGCGTGGTCTTCCCGGCCCCATTGTGGCCCAGCAGCGTCGTGATCTGCCCCTGGTGCAGCTCGACGGACACGTTGTCCAGCGCGAGCTTGGCGCGCCGCCCGCCCGCGTGGTACACCTTGCAGCAGGGTGACTCACATGAGCGTGGTCTTCCCGGCCCCATTGTGGCCCAGCAGCGTCGTGATCTGCCCCTGGTGCAGCTCGACGGACACGTTGTCCAGCGCGAGCTTGGCGCGCCGCCCGCCCGCGTGGTACACCTTGCTGCAGGGTGACTCACATGAGCGTGGTCTTCCCGGCCCCATTGTGGCCCAGCAGCGTCGTGATCTGCCCCTGGTGCAGCTCGACGGACACGTTGTCCAGCGCGAGCTTGGCGCGCCGCCCGCCCGCGTGGTACACCTTGCTGCAGGGTAACTCACATGAGCGTGGTCTTCCCGGCCCCATTGTGGCCCAGCAGCGTCGTGATCTGCCCCTGGTGCAGCTCGACGGACACGTTGTCCAGCGCGAGCTTGGCGCGCCGCCCGCCCGCGTGGTACACCTTGCAGCAGGCTGACTCACATGAGCGTGGTCTTCCCGGCGCCATTGTGGCCCAGCAGCGTCGTGATCTGCCCCTGGTGCAGCTCCACGGACACGTTGTCCAGCGCGAGCTTGGCGCGCCGCCCGCCCGCGTGGTACACCTTGCAGCAGGGTGACTCACATGAGCGTGGTCTTCCCGGCGCCATTGTGGCCCAGCAGCGTCGTGATCTGCCCCTGGTGCAGCTCCACGGACACGTTGTCCAGCGCGAGCTTGGCGCGCCGCCCGCCCGCGTGGTACACCTTGCAGCAGGGTGACTCACATGAGCGTGGTCTTCCCGGCCCCATTGTGGCCCAGCAGCGTCGTGATCTGCCCCTGGTGCAGCTCCACGGACACGTTGTCCAGCGCGAGCTTGGCGCGCCGCCCGCCCGCGTGGTACACCTTGCTGCAGGGTAACTCACATGAGCGTGGTCTTCCCGGCGCCATTGTGGCCCAGCAGCGTCGTGATCTGCCCCTGGTGCAGCTCCACGGACACGTTGTCCAGCGCGAGCTTGGCGCGCCGCCCGCCCGCGTGGTACACCTTGCTGCAGGGTAACTCACATGAGCGTGGTCTTCCCGGCGCCATTGTGGCCCAGCAGCGTCGTGATCTGCCCCTGGTGCAGCTCCACGGACACGTTGTCCAGCGCGAGCTTGGCGCGCCGCCCGCCCGCGTGGTACACCTTGCAGCAGGGTGACTCACATGAGCGTGGTCTTCCCGGCCCCATTGTGGCCCAGCAGCGTCGTGATCTGCCCCTGGTGCAGCTCCACGGACACGTTGTCCAGCGCGAGCTTGGCGCGCCGCCCGCCCGCGTGGTACACCTTGCAGCAGGGTGACTCACATGAGCGTGGTCTTCCCGGCCCCATTGTGGCCCAGCAGCGTCGTGATCTGCCCCTGGTGCAGCTCGACGGACACGTTGTCCAGCGCGAGCTTGGCGCGCCGCCCGCCCGCGTGGTACACCTTGCAGCAGGGTGACTCACATGAGCGTGGTCTTCCCGGCCCCATTGTGGCCCAGCAGCGTCGTGATCTGCCCCTGGTGCAGCTCGACGGACACGTTGTCCAGCGCGAGCTTGGCGCGCCGCCCGCCCGCGTGGTACACCTTGCTGCAGGGTGACTCACATGAGCGTGGTCTTCCCGGCCCCATTGTGGCCCAGCAGCGTCGTGATCTGCCCCTGGTGCAGCTCGACGGACACGTTGTCCAGCGCGAGCTTGGCGCGCCGCCCGCCCGCGTGGTACACCTTGCTGCAGGGTAACTCACATGAGCGTGGTCTTCCCGGCCCCATTGTGGCCCAGCAGCGTCGTGATCTGCCCCTGGTGCAGCTCGACGGACACGTTGTCCAGCGCGAGCTTGGCGCGCCGCCCGCCCGCGTGGTACACCTTGCTGCAGGGTAACTCACATGAGCGTGGTCTTCCCGGCCCCATTGTGGCCCAGCAGCGTCGTGATCTGCCCCTGGTGCAGCTCGACGGACACGTTGTCCAGCGCGAGCTTGGCGCGCCGCCCGCCCGCGTGGTACACCTTGCTGCAGGGTAACTCACATGAGCGTGGTCTTCCCGGCCCCATTGTGGCCCAGCAGCGTCGTGATCTGCCCCTGGTGCAGCTCGACGGACACGTTGTCCAGCGCGAGCTTGGCGCGCCGCCCGCCCGCGTGGTACACCTTGCTGCAGGGTAACTCACATGAGCGTGGTCTTCCCGGCCCCATTGTGGCCCAGCAGCGTCGTGATCTGCCCCTGGTGCAGCTCGACGGACACGTTGTCCAGCGCGAGCTTGGCGCGCCGCCCGCCCGCGTGGTACACCTTGCAGCAGGGTGACTCACATGAGCGTGGTCTTCCCGGCCCCATTGTGGCCCAGCAGCGTCGTGATCTGCCCCTGGTGCAGCTCGACGGACACGTTGTCCAGCGAAAGCTTGGCGCGCCGCCCGCCCGCGTGGTACACCTTGCTGCAGGGTGACTCACATGAGCGTGGTCTTCCCGGCCCCATTGTGGCCCAGCAGCGTCGTGATCTGCCCCTGGTGCAGCTCGACGGACACGTTGTCCAGCGCGAGCTTGGCGCGCCGCCCGCCCGCGTGGTACACCTTGCTGCAGGGTAACTCACATGAGCGTGGTCTTCCCGGCCCCATTGTGGCCCAGCAGCGTCGTGATCTGCCCCTGGTGCAGCTCGACGGACACGTTGTCCAGCGCGAGCTTGGCGCGCCGCCCGCCCGCGTGGTACACCTTGCTGCAGGGTAACTCACATGAGCGTGGTCTTCCCGGCCCCATTGTGGCCCAGCAGCGTCGTGATCTGCCCCTGGTGCAGCTCGACGGACACGTTGTCCAGCGCGAGCTTGGCGCGCCGCCCGCCCGCGTGGTACACCTTGCTGCAGGGTAACTCACATGAGCGTGGTCTTCCCGGCCCCATTGTGGCCCAGCAGCGTCGTGATCTGCCCCTGGTGCAGCTCGACGGACACGTTGTCCAGCGCGAGCTTGGCGCGCCGCCCGCCCGCGTGGTACACCTTGCTGCAGGGTAACTCACATGAGCGTGGTCTTCCCGGCCCCATTGTGGCCCAGCAGCGTCGTGATCTGCCCCTGGTGCAGCTCGACGGACACGTTGTCCAGCGCGAGCTTGGCGCGCCGCCCGCCCGCGTGGTACACCTTGCTGCAGGGTAACTCACATGAGCGTGGTCTTCCCGGCCCCATTGTGGCCCAGCAGCGTCGTGATCTGCCCCTGGTGCAGCTCCACGGACACGTTGTCCAGCGCGAGCTTGGCGCGCCGCCCGCCCGCGTGGTACACCTTGCTGCAGGGTAACTCACATGAGCGTGGTCTTCCCGGCCCCATTGTGGCCCAGCAGCGTCGTGATCTGCCCCTGGTGCAGCTCCACGGACACGTTGTCCAGCGCGAGCTTGGCGCGCCGCCCGCCCGCGTGGTACACCTTGCTGCAGGGTAACTCACATGAGCGTGGTCTTCCCGGCCCCATTGTGGCCCAGCAGCGTCGTGATCTGCCCCTGGTGCAGCTCGACGGACACGTTGTCCAGCGCGAGCTTGGCGCGCCGCCCGCCCGCGTGGTACACCTTGCTGCAGGGTAACTCACATGAGCGTGGTCTTCCCGGCCCCATTGTGGCCCAGCAGCGTCGTGATCTGCCCCTGGTGCAGCTCCACGGACACGTTGTCCAGCGCGAGCTTGGCGCGCCGCCCGCCCGCGTGGTACACCTTGCTGCAGGGTAACTCACATGAGCGTGGTCTTCCCGGCCCCATTGTGGCCCAGCAGCGTCGTGATCTGCCCCTGGTGCAGCTCCACGGACACGTTGTCCAGCGCGAGCTTGGCGCGCCGCCCGCCCGCGTGGTACACCTTGCTCACGTTCACGATGCTCACGCCGGCCTTCTCGCCAGACGTGGTGCAGTTCACGGCGTTGTGGCGCGCCTTGAAGCCTTGAACAGATCATCATCATCATCATCAAAGAAGTGACATTACATTTTATATGCTACGAGTATTAAAAAAAAAACTTGTTTCTTATTATGAAATATGATGTGCGTTATTGTTTTTTTTTTAAGTAGGTGGTGGTAATTTGTCTTTAGATATAAGTATATATTATTATAGTGAATTGTATTATTTTAAACGTGTCGATTATGTTAAGTGCCCTTCCCTGTCGAATTGGATTTTCTTTCTGTAAGGACAGTGTGGGGAGAAAAAAACAAATAAATAAATAAATAAATAAAAATCACAACCCTTTCTTTGTTACACTGTTGGGCACGGATCTCCTCTCAGAATGGCAGGGATTAGACCTTAGTCCACCACGCTGGCCAGGTGCAGATAAGCAGACTTTACATGCCTTCGAGAACATTATGAAGAACTGTCAGGCATGTGAGAATAATGTCTAACATTTGTGACAGTGATTAATTTAATCAATAAAATTTTATTCAGAAACATTAAGCTGAGGTTATACTTACCGAAGAATCTATCAAGAATGATTCCCACGGCGATATATATCAGGCCGTCAACGAACACCATAATCATGGCGTAACCGAGGGTCATCTCGCTGCCCTCCATAGGCACGCCCAAGTGCGACCAATGGGCGCCCACGCCCATCGCCTCGAACCGGGTCACGAACCACATGCCGTACGTCATTGCCGATGACATGAACAGGCACTGTTGACAACGTTACGTTAACGGTGAGTGGTTATTGTCTAGCCCTGTGTATATAAAGTTGGTGCCGAGCATGAAGATTTCGGATTCAGTGATGTGAGCTCAAGTCTTTCCACTTAAACTACTTTAGGGATGGCAGGATCTGAGCAAGCCATAACCCTGACACTTTAGGGATGGCTGGGTCTGACCAAGCCATAACCCTGACACTTTAGGGATGGCAGGGTCTGAGCAAGCCATAACCCTGACACTTTAGGGATGGCAGGGTCTGAACAAGCCATAACCATGACTACCATGCTTGAAGGCAGGGGTGGCGGGGAATGGGGAAATAGGGATATTTTATTGCCAAAAAGTATCTGAGCATTTCTGCTGCGCACATTTAAACGTAAACTGACGAATGAGCTTCCAAGATTTTTGGCGGATCTTCGAAAAACGGCATAAATATAACTCCATTCCAATGCCGGCGATTGGTGGCATTGCTGACAACCTGGTATTACTCGTATTAATAGGCAACGTAGCATGTTCCATTATGTTGCTCGTCTGCTCGTTCTTTAGCTAAAATCTATAACTAAATTTATTTATTTAACATTTATTGCTATACACATATTTGTAACATACAATTGATACAACAAACACGTGCACCTTGTTAAGGCATTGCAAGAAAGAAAAGGAGAGAGGCAGACATTTTAATTAATATTAATATTAACATTTTAATTAATTTAATTTGTTATTGTAATTATATACCTAGGTCAATTTTGTTTAATAAATAGGTACTTATGTCATATACTGTTTTATTTATTGATTATTTAACTTTTTTTTTTTTTCAAATGCTACTCACAACAAACATCTTCAGGGAACTGCTGAGTACGCCCTCCAGCGAGAGGATCAGCACGAATGGCATGTACGTGGTGAGCACGCCGAGCCCGGTGCACACCGCCGCGAAGCTGGCCGCCGTGAACATCTTCGACATCATGTAACTGCCACAAGCGGAGGTAGAGGATAAGGTTGACAGGCCCGTTGGCGTAATCATTAGTGACCCTGTCTATTGCGCCAGAAGTCGTGGGTTCGAACCCACTCAGGACAAATATTCGTGTGACGAACACTTGTATTTGAGCTGTCTAGATGTTAATATTATGTATTTCAGTATGTATTTAAAATATCTATGTATCTATAATATCAGTCTCTGACACCCATATTACAGGCTTGCGACTACTTTGGGGTCAGGTGGACGTGTGTGAGAATGTCCAAGATATTTAGATATTAGATTTAGTTCAGGGTTTGAGCCCGCGCTGACAACGGACTGCGGTGCACTGAACGATTTTGGCGCGGATATAGAACAAAGGGAACAGATATAACAACACGGTAACGTCAAAATGACAGCCAGTTGACATCGTTAACCAGCCAGCGCTGCGATCGACGACTCCGGTTCACAGTAGTGTGTGATCCTGACTGCCAGCCGCGACTGTCAGGTTTGAAATCCGGCCGGGAGAGTTATTTAATTCATAGATAAATATTTGTACTGTGTTTAACTGTGGTGTTTTCCGTGTAGCCGCGAAACACAGGCGTGGTCTACGGCGTCGTATCGCGGGGTGAGTGTGTAAGCCTTTCAGCATTTAATCATGCCCGCCACGCCACGGTCACCTGTCCAGCCAGCAGCACTCACCAGAAGGTGACGACCGAGAACCCGTACAGCAGCAGCATTGCCAGCAGCAGCGAGGGGTCCGAGCGCGGCAGCACGCGCCCGAAGCTCAGCATCGCGGTCATGCCCGCCACGGTCACGGCCAGCTCCAGCGACGACAGCAGGAACCAGGACAGCGTGTGGTAGCGGATCTTCACACCCATTATTGACATCAGCTGCGGACAAATTTATGTTGTAGATTCCAACACAACTAGTCATCCTATTGGGCATTGGACATCTCTTGGAATGGGTGGGGTTAAAGCCATAGTCTACCATGTTTTCTTTTGCCGTTTCAGCGTTAATTACGTACTACCTTACATTTAATTTCTTAAAGCGCACATTAATACATTGGCGTTAATGTCTGGGTAATCTAATTTTAATTTTTTCCGAGTGAGAGGCAAGTTCGTAAGCCACTGGGCTGTCACCGTTCTTCTACTGCCACCCTGAACATGTCTTGTTTAGGGTGGCAGTGGATGGGTGGAACAGCATGCTCGTTTGCTATCAGGTAAACTAATTATGCTTAGTGAGACCAAATTTCGGGCACACTGGCACATGTGTACATAGCGTGCGAGGTTTTACCCCGACCCACTGTTATTTTTACTTTTACTCTTTTTTTTTTATATTAGTTATAAGGTGTCCAAACGTTAACCGCTACACATGCGTCAGAGAAAACAAAATAAAAGCTTTTCTTTCTTTCTTTCTTTCTTTCTTAACAGACCTTCACTATGTGTATCAGGACATTGCGTAGCTCACTCACCATAGTGTTACCAGATTCCTTGTCCTGCACGATGAGGCGTACGGCCGAGGTCACGCTGAACAGCATGGAGAAGAAGAACGCCACCATCAGAGACTGCGTCTCGTATAGTGTAGTCTGGAAGCTGAAACAACCCCATACCATATAGAGAATAACTTTTAGCGACAACTTTAAAACGATTCATAGCCGCTCAGTTGCTGCTGTCAAAATTTAAATTTTTGATTGATCACATCTGCCATTAACGGCTCCAACGAGACCGAGAGAAGTGGACCGAACCAAGGGAGATTTTTTTACGAAGTGCTATTATGAGAAACGCCACATGTATTTCTAACCAGCTAGATTGCCTTTGTCACACCAAGTCATAGTAGCAGAGCAACTCTATGGTTCAGTTGGATCAGTCAGGAGTGAGCAAATTGATTGATGAATGAAATGGTGTATAATATTTTACGAGTATTTTAAGGTGGATAGTATAAGAGAAACGGATAAACATGTTACTCACAAGTCCTTCCTGTAACACGGGTACGGAATCTGCTGAGTGTATAGCGCCCAATCCATGCTCTTCTCCGCAACAGCTCTCTTCTCTCGTCCTCGCGAACTCTCCGCTGATAGATCTATGATAGCCTTGTCTATGATATCCTGGATCTGAACAAATCCCCGGAAGTACCTCATGTTCTCGAGGAAGTTTGACTCTGGGCCCGGTATCCATAGACTGAAAACAAAAATCAGTTACCTGTTGGTTCTGATAACAAAAGTACCTAAATAAAAACTTGAAATAGATTGTTTATTCCTACTAATTCCTAGTCTACTATCCCATGCTAAGAGCTAGCTAAACTACAACCCACAGATGTCCCACTGTTGGGCGTGGGTCTCCCCCACAGACACATCTGCGGAGCATACTCCAACACGCTGCTCAAATGTGGATTGGTTAGTGGCCAATCCAGTGTCAAATGCTCTCAAGCCACCCTAAGGTTTCAACTAAGCTTACGATTTACTTATGATTTGGAATTAAGTGAAGTCTACTCAAAAATCATCAGGTGGTCAATTGCATTTTTTCATAGATGGACGATGAAACTAATGTCAAAATTATATCAGATCCATACCAAGTCTGGAATTTTTAATCGTTAATATTTTGTTATCAAAATTGCTGAAAACTTTTAGGCAAGTGACCGCAATCAATCCGATGATATAATAATAATTATGAGGAACAGCAAATGTCAAAAGTTTAAAATATTATTTCACATACGAGTAAATATGAACTTACTAGTTCCTAAGTCGTTTGGTGGTTGGTGCGTTTTCGATGTCCATTCTAATCTTGTACTCCACGTGCGCTGGAATATCGTCGCTCTCCTCCGCGGTTAGGAACACGAGGCCTACACATCAAAATTATTTTTATATAATCTGAATAATGACTCGACTGTTGGTCAGGTCATTGGATGATTGATCAGGTCTATTTTGCATTTGCGTAACACTTGTGCTCAACAGAGACGCCTATGGGTTATACCTTATCATTTTTAGTATAACTTTTTTAATACACACACACACACCCAGCGGAGGCCTAGGCCTGTGTCAGGGGTGGCGGAGACACACAACCCACAGCTAAAAGCATGGCACGAGTGCAAATATATAGAGAGTCATCAATTTATGTAACATGTAATGTAAGTGTTTTTTTGCATTGCGAAATAAATGTTATTTAATATACCATTTCATTTCTTTTCCGTTACAGCAATCGCTCGTAACTATGGCACTTTAAAGTGTTTGCTCGTAACAACCCAGATCACTCGAGTGGAAGGCCGATATCGTAATCACTAGGCTATAGCTGAGCTGGACCCTCACCTGCGGCGAACTCGTTGACCCTGGTGAGCCGTCCCGCCTCCAGCTTGAGCTGCTCCTCGTCTTCCACCGGTCGGAAGCGGTCCAGGCTGATGCAGCGCAGCAGCTCTGACGCCTTTGACAGCATGCTCTTGTATTCCTGAAACAGGTGTTCATAAAAAAATCTAGATCGTAATCATATATTATGGTCTGCAATATTAAGCGTTTTTATCTGTGACAAAATTTATGGTTTGTCTATTCTAGACTCTATGGATTCTCTCTCTGCCTTGACCGTTGAAGTTTGTTATAGATATTATGTTCATAACATCTGTTGCGAAGTTTGGGAAATACTTTGAAAGTATGTTGTAAATTTAGCAAGCGGAGATCTCCTTTCTGGCTAGCTGATGGTGTCTGGAGTCCATGCTCCCTCATCTCAGTTCAATGCTGGACAAAAGTGGCATATTACACACAAGTAAGCATGACCCTAGCCTAAAGCTAATTAAAATAGTACTCATAAGTCATCCTCTGAAAACAACGCCGACAAACAACGCCTTCTTGTCTACAGACTCAAAAAAGAACCAAAAAAATCTTACCATCGGCCGTTATTCGGTCTTTTATCGTGAACCAAAAATGCCGGCCAACTATGACACATTACCACCTTGGGTCAATTTATTCAAACTTACCTGAATATCCCCAAGCCCGTCAAACAGCTGGTCAACGTCCAGGTCCCCTAACTCCACGTCTCCGAGCAGGCTCGCCCTCAGTTCTGCGTACTCTGGAGAGGACAGAAGGCTTGCCAGCGCCGCTGCGCCCGCTTTATGCTCGCTGAGAAGTTCCAGGGAAGAGAAGGCGGCCGCGAAGCCGTGGATCAGGTTCGTAAGCTTCACCATTGGAGTGAACGTTGAGTTGGCCTGGGGAGAGGAGTTCTAGGATAATAAACATTCTTTTGAGATGCATTTATTGCGCATTCACAAACTAAACAGCACCCTATGGCACAAGTGATTACTATACCAGCCATTAGAGGAATATAATAGGCGAAGTAGACTGTATACCCACATAAGGCGGGCTGTATGGATTTATTATGTAAGACCTACTTAAGTTTGGAATATTAACCAATCAATACATAATCTGAAGAGTTACCAGGTCGCATTGGATAACATTCCATTCAACTATCCAACCATCAGGTTGTTCCATCAAATTTTTCGGAAGTTGACTGATACAATTACTTTCATTGACACCACACCGACTGACTTGGTCTCCTCTCGCTATATTTTTGCTGCATCCGATAATTGAAGAAGAGTATATATACATACTCCACCACACTGCTCCAATGCGGATTGGTAGAGAGGTTAGTGACCAACCCAGTGTCGAATGAACATTCTTTAGAACTAAAGCCACCCAAAAATCTTCCAAAAGCTTTTACGATATTTTACTATTGAAAACACCAGTACCGACGAAATAACGTGCCCTCCGAAGCACGGAAGCGCCCAAGAAATTTTGCCACCAGCCTTCACCGCGCCCGACATTGCTTAACTCGTCACAATAATGACCGACGCGAAAACCACCGGGACTGACGACTTAACGTGCCCTCCGAAGCACGGAATCGCCCAAGAAATTTTGCCACCAGCCTTCACCGCGCCCCACATTGCTTAACTCGTCACAATAATGACCAACGCGAGCCGGCTATTATCTATAAGTTACCTTCTCAACGATCCTCCTGACGAGCGGCGTGCCGGGCGTGTACAGGATCTTGCCGAGCACCAGCGGCTTGGCGAAGCTCCACACTATCTTGCCGCCGCGCATGCGCACCACCTCCGTGTACAGCGAGCGGCAGAAGTCCGCTGCGGACAGGTTGCGACATGTATTGTGTTGCGTGACAACGCTTTCTCTGAACCGGATTAAGTAGTGCAGATTCAATATAGAAATTGAAATCAGTTTTGTGTTTATTTCTACGAAGCGGCTACCAACTAGCATCAAAATATCGCCACCATGATGATAATGTGTTAAGTGACTTTATCACACTCTTTCGCAACCAGACTACTACAGATTTAGTATGAAAAACTACTAAATAAAATTGAATTAGTTTTGCTTTTATTTCTATGAACGCTGACATTGAAAATGTTGTCATCCACAGTGGCTTGCATACGAGTAACATGCAGAAAATTGTCAGTAGAGCGTCAGTGAGATGATAATGATATTTTTCAAAGGCGAAAATGGAGCTTTGATTGGGAGTGGGAGCTCGAATCGTCCATCTTGAACTGTTTGTGTCTGCACAGCGTTGTATAAACCGGGAAGAGCCCGTCTTGGGCGCAGCGCCGGAGGCGACCGGCGCGTTCTACAAGAGATCCCGGAGCCCTCCTGTAGCGCTGGACCAAGCGGGTTTTAATGGGTGAAAGTCCAATAACCCGGCGTCGCTCCCAAGACGTTGCCGTACCTTTTCAAGGTTTCGCACTCGTTAAACAAAAAAAAAATGCTTCAATATGTAAAAAGTTCCACATCGACATTCAGACATGAAACTGCTGCAATGTATACCACATCACTCACTAGGCAGGACGTCGAGCTGGGCCTGGTCGGGCCCGCCGGTCTGGTCCTGCACGCTGGAGATCACCTTGTAGTACCGGCTGAGGTCCATTTCGAACGACTTTCCACAGAGCATGTTGCCCGCGTCAGACATGAAGCTGCCCGCTAGAATAAGCCACAGAGTTTTAATGCTGGATTGGACATTCGTCGGTACAAAAGTCTATAGCCAAGTTGTTATTTTGGCAGTAAAAAGTAAACTAATCTCACATAGATTAGTTTACCTATGTAGAATTTTTACTTTTTTCAGTTATGCAAAAAAACGATTGTAATATTAACATTTATATTTGAAATGCCACTAAACAATATTTTGCCACAGTACGCATTATGTCAAGATATTGATGTCATGCAAAAACTGCCAAAATTTCACTTTGGCTAGTTGACTTTTGTAGCGACGTATAACTAGGTCATCCAACAAATGACGAAGATAAATCCAGAAATGAAAGTGCCAACAGAGTTATTATTTGCGCTATCTTGATTCGTCAGCAGGGATTCAGTAGCCAGAGTATTGGCCTGATATGGCGGTACTTACTGTTGGACTGCTGTTTCTGACTACAACGTTTTCAGGAGCGATTCGCATACTAGTAGAACATAATAGAATAGGAGAATTTTCATTATTCGCTATCAAAGTAACAACAACTTGCTTACTATTCATTTAATTGGTAGTTCTAACTGGTTACTGCAATGTTTAGTAGGTACCTACCACGCTTGGTACCTATTTTACAATGAGTGCAGCAAATATCATGGTTTCCAAGTGAACTATGACGCTGATTTTGAATGCAGCTTGAGCTTGGGTTGTTCAGAGTTAAGAGTTAAGTATACCTGTGATACCCCTGGTGTCGCACGTGTCCATAGACGACGGTGACCACTTACCATCAGGTAAGTGTATGTCTGTTTGTCCGTATATATTATTAAAAAAAAGTATGATGAACAATCTTACACGAAAGGAAAGCGCCAACAGAGCTGCTATTCTTGAAGTTAAGCAGCAACGGTTCAGTGGCGAGGGTGTCGGAGAGCCGGTCCATGTGTTGCTGCACGTCCGGCAGCACCGCGGCCATGTCGGCGAAGCTGGCCAGCACGCGCTCGCCGGCCGGCTGGGTGAGGTTGGAGGCGGCGAACAGGTGGGAGATTACTGTTGTTTTCACCTGCGGGATGGAATGAGATGCACAACGATCGTGTAGGAAACCACTTGTTTAGATGGACATGTTGGTGGGACAACACTGTCGGTTTTTTTTTATGGATACAAGATAGCAAACGAGCTTGCAGCACCACCCATCCGCTGCCGCCCATGACAACTGTGACTGACTTTGAACAACACTCAATTAGGGACTGGGATGGTTAGTCCAATTAGTTGAGAGAGTTAATTAGAACATTAGTTGGTCAGTTCGATAGTAGATATGAGGACTGGGGACTGTTAGTAATATGCATTAATTATGTAAAAAAATTGATGCAAAATAAATTAATTATATCTTGGACAAGTAGTAGTAACAAAGCATACTGTTTATCCTGGAAATATTATGTTGCCTAGGGATGTTGTGCATGTTAAATGGTGTTTTTTTTTTAATATGCAAAAATACGGGGCGTAATTAGTGTTGGCCAGGCCAATTTTTTTTTATATTTGGCTCTTTATGACTTTATCACATGTTTACTGTGGATTGGAACGAAAATTATCTTTGAGAAAGATTATGACCATTTGTTTAAATTTTCCGCGGGCAAAGCTGCGGGCAAAAAATAGTCTTCTTAAAAAGCTGTTATGTACTGAACCAGCACAGTTTGTGAGTCCTGGGGGATATTTGGGAGAAACAATGAAAGCAGCTGACCATTACCTGACGTATATTCCAAGTGGCATTACACGGTACATTTTACTTATTAATACGAATCTACCTACATACATATTTGATATTTATATATCAAATAATATGTATGTAGGTAGAATCGTCGTTCAGAAAATCTACCTACATACATATTTGATATATAAATATCAAAATCCAGAAAATCCTACCTTGTCCAATATGAGCGTGTAGTTCAGATTTTGCATCAGAACCATTAACACCTCCTTGGCTCTCTCGTCGCCAAGCCCACAGAACTGCTCAGCGATGGCCCCGTACACGTCCTCTGGGGTTACCACGTCGATTTCTTCGGGAACGATGACCCTGGACATGCTGTCTATCTGGCAGACAAAGTCCTCGATGTGGTAGTCTTGTTTTGGGGTGAAGATCTGAAATTTTAATGGGCAAGTGGTAACGTCAGTGAAATTGAAAGTATTCTTACAATGGCTTCGTTGCGTGATAACAGTCAAAAATCTGACTACTGTGGCTTGAGTCCTGGTTGCGAATCCTGGTCTGGGCACATGTTTATTTTTCCCATAAATATATGTCAAGCCTCTAATCAAGATGGCTGAATCAAATCTCATCAACGAGTTGTACAAATTGTGTCTTTTGTGTTCTCACTTTTGTACGTGTGCCGGAGACGGATCTTCACAATATTTTCTAAGGTTCAACCGATTTGCTCGTAGCCAGCTAATAATAATTTTATCATGACCCGGTTCAACAGTAGGTGAATGATGGATTGGATGTTCCACATCTCGAGTGAGATGCGAGTTCGATAGCCACTTGTCTGTCTACTGGGATGGATGGACGATGTTACCGGCGCGAGCGCTATACGGCCGGCGTGGACCCGCGGCGCGGCGACGGACCAGAAGTTCGTGTTGTTGACGCCGAGCGCCGCCAGGGCAGACTCCAGGCGCTCCGGGTCCGGGAACAACTCCGACACTTCCACTGGAATTAAACGGGACTTGTAATAAATCAAATTATTTTAGGGGTAATGAAGGAACCACTGTTAGTTCTTCCAATACCTCTATGTCCATCAGTGGACCCAAAAAGACTGATGGATGGATGGATGGAATGAAGGACTCTTCTCTGCGTAATGTTTATTGGATTTTTTTTATTATCAATATTAGATACGGGCATGCAGCGTGCACAACGGAGTCGTGACTCCGCTGTAAGGTTCTATAATCCACGTAAGAAAGACCGTCCGATTAATGCGCTGTAACAAATTTTCTGATCTCAATCAAAGTGCGGTGTGGGGGGCGCGTAGCCATAGCAAGGCGACGCTAGGGGGCGTTAGTTTAGTCGAACAAAAAAGGATGCCGTCGATTATTCTTCTTCTTCTATCTCAATACGTTCTTGGCAGAACGGTCATGGTCATCATGTGTAGCACGTTTTACAACACTCCACTCCTTCCTGACGGCTGCTTTCCTCGTGCATGCATGGACGGGAGCACCGTCGATTACAATACGTACGACTAAGATCCTCCTCAATAAGCTCGTTCTTCAGCCGGCGCAGGATGTCGAGGCCCGTTGCGAGCGCGTTCGTGTCGAGCTCCAGCGCCGAGCCCGCCACCACCGGCCGCAGCTCCTCCAACACGCCGCTGAGACTGGAACATAATTCAGATTCAGATTCATATTCATTATTTTTATATGGTATTTTTGTATACGCATAAGGAACGTCATAACATTTTTTATCTACCGCCGGTTCACAAAGTTGATGCTACCGAGAATAACACGGCAAGAAACTCGGCAGTTACTCTTTTTAAAATTTACAATTTTTATAATTTATTCACATTACATTATTATTGAACAAGTAGAGCTGGAGATACACCGCACCAAGCATTTCTATCGTTTAAGTAATCATTAATTTTATAGAAAGCTTTATTAAAGGTTTCTTCTTCATACAGAGTTCGGCACAAAAGTCTAGCTCTGAACGAAATTCGGAGATCTTCGCAGGGGTATGAGTGCGGGGGACTTAATACGGCTGGCGAACCAATCCAAGACGCAAGCAGCGGCAGGTCAGAGCAACACTTTCGTGCTAAACTGTGTAACAACTCTTATGTGTCTTGTCCGAGGCCAGTCATAGTCTGTCACAGCGGATGGGTCAGAGTCTGCCACAGGGGATGGGTCACAGTCTGTCACAACGGATGGGTCACAGTCTGCCACAGCGGATGGGTCACAGTCTGCCACAGCGGATGAGTCACAGTCTGCCACAACGGATGGGTGGTACTGCATTCTCGTTGCTATCATATATCCAGCAAAAAATCTTTCCTTCCTTATTGGAAGGAAAAATGCATGCCTGAGAGTTCTCCACAATGTTCTCGAAAGCATGTGAAGCCAATACGCGTGGATGTGTGGTGTACTAAGGCCTAAGACCTTCCGAAAGGACCTAAGCCTGGCAGTGGAACAAAAAAGGGTTGTGGAGTTGGATGTACTAAGGAACTATAGAACGCTAGCAGACCTACCTGTATAGGAGGCTATCCATCTCATCATCCATCATCAGCTGTATCCCCAGGTCCAGCAGCGCCCCCAGCCGGCCGCGCCGCACGCCCCCCGCGTCGGCCCGGCTCGCCACGCCCAGCAGGCGCGCGGCGTGGCCCAAGAACCGCTCCTCGTGTTCCAGAAGCGATGCTATGAACTCGAACTGCCAGAACTTGTCCTTTTGCAGTTTTGGAAGCTGAAATTACGTTATGTGTTATGTATCCATGGTAAGGACCAACATTGAGCTCTACGCAAACATCTACTTTTAACAGACTATAGTAATTATTAACATAAAGTACAGTAGGTCCCATTCAGGTCTATGCAATGAGAATTTTATTTATATCAAGCTATGGCTTTTACTGCTTATTCCTTCAGCGACTTCGTGACATTCTGGTAGACGTTCTTGACCCGCACTGATAGAGCACAGTTGGTTGTCTACATTTTTAGGTTGTTCACTAGTCGTAAGACTAAGATTGACAACAAAGATTGCACCTTTTACAAAGCCTTCAATAGACAACGTTGGGGGAGCATGGGGTAATGAATTAAAGTAAACACATAAATCCCCACGTTATGCTAGGCCTATGTTGTGAATCACAGACAGAACACAATGCAATTTAACATCAATGACACGAGTAAAATCTGTGAAATAAATATCTGTACGGCTCGGTTATCGCGAGTCAAGAATCTAAATTCAAGGAGCGGAGCATAGTAACGATGAGAAAGAGAGGCGTCTACTCACGTCTTCTTCCGCCAGCGACTCGTTGATGCCATCGCGCAATGCCGCCAGGATATCGCTGCAGTTGTATCTGCTGCAGACCTCGCGCCAGCTGAACTGCTTCAGTCGTAAGCTGTCTTCACCGCTGCGTAGCTCTCTTACCTGTTGAAAACATTATTTAGATGACATAGACAGTCCTGTTAAAAAATTATTTAGATGATACAGACAGATGATATATTTTGCCATCATACACAATAAAAGCAAAAATTTACCTACAAACAAATGGCAAATGTCCTATATACAATGAACCTATAGCCTAGCTAGGCAGTTACGTTTAGGTCGCATGTTGACGGGCCCGTTGGCGCAATCGGTAGTGACCCTGCCTGTTACGCCAGGGGTCGTGGGTTCGAATCCCACTCAGGACAAACATTCGTGTGACGAACACTTGTGTTTGTTCTGTGCCTGGATGTTAATATTATCTATTTAAGTATGTATTTAAAAATATATACGAGTACGTATGTATATCAGTCTCTAACACCCATAGTACAGGCTCGCGCCTAATTTGGGGTCAGATGGACGTGTGTGGGAATATCCATGATATGATATGATGTAATAGGTGGTGAGCGTATGTCCCAATCTAACATAAATCTTGACTTGCCTTTCTCAAATTAACTTGAGCATTCTCAATATCCTCAACGACTCTCTTGTCACCGACAATCTTCATCAATACTTTTTTGAGGTCGTATTTCTTCTTCAGGTACTTCTTCAGGTCAGCATCAACGTCAAGGTTGTGAGCGACAGAGGCGTGGAGTTTCTTGAAGTAGCGCAGGTTCTTTAGGCCCGGGACCTCCTGGAGATGGGGCAGTTCGGCGCGGAATAGCCGAGTGGTGTGCGCGAGGACCTGGGTGAATCTAGGAAGACGGGTTATTATTGTTAGCTGAGAGTTTATTTGACTATGACTATTATTGGGAAGTCTTCGAATGGAGACAATGTCTCGGAAAAAGTAGCACAGGCTGCCCTTCGACAAGGTGGGCAGATGACATGAAGAAACCCCTGGATTCAGAAGGCACAGGACCGTTCGGATTGGTGTCGTTTAGGAGGTCCAGCCTTTTGAAGTCCACTGCTGGACATACCAGCATTGGACTTCAAGTCTGGATAGAATGTACTCATAGCAATGGGAATTTCTGACAGGTTGCACACAATATTGCAATCATAATTATTACTGGCTTTGAAGTCAATTAAACATACCTACTATCAAATTCTCCCAAAGAGACAGATGCTCCCAAAAGAGACAGATGTATTATTTCGGAATGATTTTGCGATAAATGGGAAGTATAAATTGCTTGCACTATGCCTACTTTAAGTTTCTTACGTTTCCCACTCCAACATAAAACATATTAAGTATAACCTAAACATATTTCAACTAATTTAAAGAGAGTCTACTCACAAGGTAGCATTTCCAAGCGCATTCTCGCTGACATTGCTGGCGAGGCAAGCGGCCACCCTGCTGCCGGACAGGTCTTCCAGCAGATGCAGCTTGACTTGCTCCAGGAACTCGTTCAGGGACTTGTTCAGCTCGTACTTGGTGTAGTTACGGGTTGATACCAGCTGGAATTAAGGTAACGTTTAGTTTACAAACAGGACTTACAAGTCCTGTAGTTAAAAAAAACTAAACTACAGTCCCTCAAACCTACTATCGAACAGACCTATTAATGTTCTACTAATATGTTCTAATATTAACATCTACTGCTAACTGGACTAACCATTCCAGGCCCTATTTGAGTCTTGTGCAAAATCTGACAGTTTTCATTGGTGATGTCGCTTCTATGATATCGTATGTCTACAAACAGCAATTAACATTAAAAGTAGTTTTGACATTTTACCCCTAGTACAAATACAAATGTTATGTTATGTATCATCTTATAAAAAACTCCTGTAACAAAGAGGAAGGAGTTAATTAGGTTTGTTTGAGATACGTAGAAGGTAGACAACCTTTGCTGATAAAAATCCCTAATGACCGACTCTTCAACTTAGAATAGAATAAAATAGAATAGAAAAACTTTATTTACTTCGCAAACAAGAATAACAACTAAGTGTGGGGAAGACCCGTGCCCGACAATGGGACGTCCATGGGTTTTAGCTAGGTTTACGAGTTATACTGTCAAAGTGACATCGTACCTCACTGACAGCCATATCCCAGTGGAAGTCATTCTTCAAGGCGTGGTGCACCTCCTCCAGCCCGAGCTGGTCAATGTGGCAGAGCAGCGCGTCGTACTCTTGCTTCTTGTACAGCTGCAGATTCAGCTGCTTGACCCACGCCGTCAGCTGCGAGCACAGCGTGCATTGGCTGCAACAAGGAAGCTTCATCATCATCAGCCTTTATTGGTCCACTGCTGGACATAGGCCTCTCCTAAACAACGCCACTCCGACCGGTCCTGTGCCTTCTGAATCCAGTTTCTCAATTCCGGTTTCCCGCTGCCTTCTTCAGGTCGTCCGTCAAGGAAGGAAGCTTACACGCTAGCAATCAAAGAACTCTCTTTTTAACTAAGAACTCTTCACTTTAACTTATACTGTGTGTATGAGACGAATTGTTGGGTGGTAGAGCCCTATATCAAACAGGTTTAAAAACCTGTTTAAATACAATTTCTTGCATTGTATTTGACAACGCTGGTTACTTATCAGGTACGCCTGTTAAAGGTTAAGCCGGTAAAACCTTGTAGCCTAACTACAGCAATAAAACTAGTTCGACAGTAAATGTAATCAGGCCTACGCCAAAAATGTGCCACCACAACCCTTTCTTTAACCCACTGTTGGGCTCGGGTGCCCTCTTAGAATGGCAGGGATTAGGCCTTAGTCCACCACGCTGGCGAAATGCAGATTGGCAGACTTCACATGCCTTCGAGAACATTATGAAGGACTCTCAGGCATAGAGGATTCCTCACGATGTGCCCTTCACCGCTACAGCAAGTGACATTTAATTTCTTAAATCGCACATAACTTAGAAAAGTTATTGGTGCATGCCGCTTGGATTTAAACCCGGACCGCTCGAGTGAGAGGCGAGTTCGATAACCACTGGGCTGTCACCGCGCATTTCGATAGCCACTGGGCTGTCATCGCGCATCAAAAATGTGCACTCACCTATTATTCAAGAAAAGCGTGCCAGCATCCACCAAATTGCTGATCAGTCCAAAGGATATCTTGGTCAGGCTGTCCCTCGATAGCACGTTGAGTACGTTCCGCTTTAGCCGCACAATATTCTGGTCGGTGATCCACTTGGGGCGCATTGGATCTTTCGGACCGCCCTTGATGTGCTGCAGTTTGGATTCTATCTCGGACAAGTCGGCGTTCAGAAGACCGTAGTCCACATCGTTTGATAGTTTTAGTCCACTCACGTAACCCTGTTGAAGTTAAATATAGAAATAAATATTCACTTTAGTAATAATAAATCGCTTTAGTGTTTTTAATAGATGATATTTATGTCGATTCGTTTATCTCACCAATTAAAAGTTCTGGCTAGCATTCTATCAGTACTTATTAGTAGCATGTAGCGGAACTCATAGTCAATGACGAGTGATCGTTCGAGATAAAGAAGGTCGGACGCGGTTGTTTTCAATTATAAAACAATCGTTAAGCCTAGTGTAAGACCTTCTGGTACAATCGAAACTGGGTTAGCCCCTAACACCTCGACCAATCCGCATTATAGCAGCCGCGGTGGAGTCTGGTATAGACCTCCATAAGCTGTAGCTGGGGGAGAAACCCGTGCCTAGTCTGCACCAGTGTGAAGCCTATGGGTTGCAGCTTAGTTTAGCTTGCTATTCTATTTTTCTGAAATTACATACATGAGCAGCAACGTCAGCCCTGGTATTCTTCTCGTGGTAGTCTTCTACAAAATTTACTGACCCTGCAAGCGTGTCTCTACATGCGTGTCCCTGCAAGCGTGTCGCTACAAGCGTGTCGCTACAAGCGTGTCCCTGCAAGCGTGTCGCTACAAGTGTCCCTGCAAGCGTGACGCTAAGAGCGTGTCGCAACAAGCGTGTCCCTGCAAGCGTGTCGCTAAGAGCGTATCCCTGCAAGCGTGTCGCTACAAGCGTGTCCCTGCAAGCGTGTCGCTGAAACTTTTCGGCAGAGCTGCTTAAAAATCCCTACTAATCACCGATTTGCTAGAATCTAACAACTCCACACACCTGAGCAGCGAACAGCAGCGGCGGCACCTCCCCCACAAGCTCCTCGCTGCCGCTGCAGGCCTGCTGCTGCAGCTCGGTCAGCAGGCCGGTGCCGTCGGGCAGGTACTCGCGCAGCGCCGCGCCCTCCCGGCAGAACGCTTTGGAGCTGTTCATGTTCATGTCGCGCAGGAGACGCACCAGCTGGAGATTTTAGTAACATTAACATACATCACGCCTGTATTTCAACGAAGGGGTAGGTGGAGGTATGGTAGTACACCCACTTTTCACCAGTTAAGCTGGTTATATAACCACAATGTTCTAGTAGCTTACAATGTTCTAGTAGCAGTCAGAGTCAGAATTTTTCAAGAATAAACTTTTACTTTCGTCACAGAATACAGAACAGTGGACGTTGTAGTCAAAGTCAAAATCAAATAATTTATTTCGCTATGAGGTGATTGCACACGCTTAACGAAAGTCTAGGTAACTACAAACTACTCAAAAAAAAGAGATATAAAGCAATTCTAAACTGATCCATATAAGGCAAAGGATTAGCTATTGATCATTGAATGAATAACTAATCCTACACGGGTGCCTAGCCTGCCTTATGGCTAATTTATAATAATTACCTACCACTAAGCTAAGCTCTAAAGTCACGATAGACTATCTATCTGGTCATCGACTTTAGGCAGAATAATTTACAATATTCTTATCCTATGCCCTAGTGTAGGCTGAGAGAGAAAAAAGACGGAGGAAAAAACTCTCGGTACTATTTTATTAAAATTCAAATTAATTTGTAATAAATAAAAAAAAGTACAAAGCAACTTTTAAAACTTACTTGAACTTTATCCAGGTTCGTTAGAACATCCTCGACGATATCAAAACTTCTCTCCACGGCTTGAAGGAACTTGCTGACATGCGGTCCACTGTACTCCTTCACCAGAGCCCCCCACCAGTCCTGCCCGGACAGGAAGCTGACGACGATACCATACTGCCGCACATTGCTGTGCAGATACTGCAGGTATACTGGCAGGCCTAGCTCGTAGGCGTACTTGATTGACGTCTTTAGGGAATTCACTACTTGCTGTCTGGAAGAAAATTACATGAAAAATAAAAACATTTTCAAAAAAAAAATTATCTTCAATGCAGTGCAAGGTCTCCAGAAAAGAACGTTTAGAAAACAAACATTAATTTATTATTTATAGTCTGTGCAGGGGCAATTATTTTGTGCGTTGGCGTTACGCTTTTGTTCAGTCGTATTAAGCTTAAAACCCAAAAATTATAATTTCAGATTGGTCCTACGTCCCTGTTGAAGAATATGTATAGATTGTAAAGTAAGAGATTGATGTGTCTAAAAAGATAATATTGCCTTACCTTTCATTAAAGAATTTGAATATATCCGTCACTTGCCGTGCATCACCATTTTGTAGCATATTAACGAGATTAAGCAAACTCGTTCTTGCCGCTTCTCTATCATCATCTACTACCTTCTCTAATGCCTTGTAAAACAAATTGAAATTCTTTGAACAAATCTGTAGCTTAATTCGATCTGTATCGCTTAGAATATCTTTGCTGGTATCTTTATTCTTTATCTTTTCACACATACCACTAATAGAATCTGTTAGTTTATAATTTTCATCATTCCGCCACAGTATGTCTGTGAGGAGATCAAAATGTAAAGCTATTATTTCTGTAGGCCGCCTTTTAAATGTTCTTTGCATCGAAACTAATTCTGCTTCAATTTTTTTTATTTCTTCACCGGATAATCCTTCAACTTGGATATCGTTAATTTTAATGCCCCCTAAAGTTTTAGATAGCTTGTCAGTAATAGCTGTTATTCTTGTTAAATAGATAGACGCTATGAACTGTTTCTTATTCACTTCACTGAACAGCCGATACGAAGTATCCGATTCCGATATTCTGAACAATAGCATTTTATCAACAGTTTCTTCCAATTTATTTCTCGTTCTGTCAATTGAACTAAATTTATCCATATCCTCGGATTGTTCGCCATACTCCGGAGTCATAGTTTTATTTGCCAATTCGTCGAGAAAATCAACCAGTTCATTACTTTTATTGAAAGCCTTCTCGTAACCACTTACTAAATTGTCAGCTTCAATCGTGAAAAAGAAGTATTGCTAAAACAGAAAATATTTTTGTTAAGTTTATTCAAAAGCTAATACTAGATTTACTGTATCCATAGGATTTATGTGTTATAAAAATAACGTAATTTGTTTTGAAAGAAAGAAAGAAAGAAAAAGAGAGAGAAATAAAGAAAATCTTTATTTTGTCTCACAATACAAAAAAATGAAATAAACAAAACAAATAAGGCCAAAAAAAAAGGAGCCTGTGCCGTGGTACTGAGAGAGAACCGCAGCTGCTGGTTTTCAGCGTAGCCCTTATTTTTTCGGAGCAGTCGTATTTGCGGTACTTATAACAAATATAACAACAGATCAACTTTTGGTATGGATACTCACTGGCTTAGAGATGACATCCAACAGCACGTTGTCTCCCCTGGGCAGCGAGATCCAGTACAACAGCGAGGGGCAGATGAAGGGCTTGGCGCGCTGCACCGCGTCCTGGTCCACCGGGTTACCAGGTGGAGGGACCAGGGCAGCGAGGACTGCCTCGCAGTCCCAGAAGTCTGTGTGCATAGCGCGTCGGACCTGCCACCAAATGGCTTATTAAGTACGAGTGGACGCCCGCAGCTTCGCTCGCGTGGAATTACACATTCACTAACTTCAAAAACGGCAGTTAACTTGCACTAACTTTGCACCCCCGTTTTACCCCCTTAGGGGCTGAATTTTCAATAATCCTTTCTGAGTGCTCCCCTACAACATCTAAAATCCTGCGCACGCGCCGAGCCGGGAGAAGGCTGATGTATCTATAGACAACCTTCAGTGCTAAACTGCTTGTTAACTGACATCCTTGATTTCATTCATCCTGCTCTCTTCCATTACCACACCTTTATGTTTCCAATTAATCGCAGCTCACAAACCTGACTCATGAACCCGAAGTCCCAGTACGAGTTGAGCAGTACTCCGACGAACTCGGGGAACTTCTCGTACATGGTGTACAGCCCCGTGCCCGACGTGAAGCCGAACAGCTTCAGAACACTGGCGTTTGGCTCTGAAACAATCAAATATCAACATTCGTACTCTGGAAGACCAGTAGGTTTTATTTTGCTATAAGGTGCACACGGTCAGCGAATATCAAGGAAAACTTATTATTAACTAAATCAGGATAGCAAATAAACATAATAACTATCTAAATTCTTAAGTTTAGCAGAGTCCATTTACCAGGGATTTTGCGAAACCACGACGGACTGCTGCTGCAACCCATAGACGAGCCTCTGCTGGGCACAGGTCTCCCCCATAGACAAATCTGCGGGAAGTCTAGAGCATATTCCACCACGCTGCTCTAATGCGGATTGATGGAGGGGCTTGTGGCCAATCTAGTGTCAAATGTGCCAAGCCACCAGAAGGTCTTCGACAAGGTTTAACCACGCAAATAATAAATGGAGATTGAAGTAAATTAATGGAGTATGACAAGAGTCTTACCGTAAGTACAAACCAAGAATTAATCTACTTAGCAACAATTCACTAACAAAAAATGTATGGTGATGTATGTATACTTTCATGCACGTAACATCTCCCACACAGGAAAACATGCACATGCGATAAATGAATACACACACCAACACGTGTTTCGCCTCAAAACAAGGCATCCTCAGGGTAAGTAGACTCCACGACGATTAATCGCATGCATGAAAGTATATCATGAAGCATACATCACCATACATTTTTTGTTCGCGGATTGTTGCAAAGTAGATTAATTATTGGTTTGTAATAATGGAGTTCCGCAAAGCAACGCCTGATACAATTAATTATCTTACCGTTAGATTCCCTTAAGTAAGTAAGCAGATCCTCAGCCATATTTCCCAGCGCTACGGAGACGAACTTCAGCGTGTATTTCCACGCTGCTCGGCCTGCCTGCCAGCAGTAGTCTTCCGCTGCAGCGTCACTACTGCAGCGAAGGTAGTTCCGCCATAGGGTGTTGAGAGGGACCGTTGCTTCGACTGAAGACGTGTTGATCGCGTTTAGCACCGTGTCCAGTTTTGAGAAGAAGTTCCTAGAAAGAGTGAGCAGTTATATCCTCTGACAATTCTATTCCCGCTAGAACTTACTAGGGACCATCAATAAATGGAGTGTGAAAAACAGTAGATATGTTATAATCATGTGCACTTTGAAAGTGACACAATAAATCTGATCTTTGGGCATCTTTTACTCAGTTTAGCGTCAGTAATTGAAAAAAATATTCTTACATAATATATCTAATGTCAATGAACAAAATGTGATTTTGTGAACTCTGAATAGTACACAATATTGTGATATTGTGTAGTAATGTCAAACATATTTACGTTATTTTTACTTGATTAATCAATGCTTGAGACTTTTGGGACTATCTAAACAGACTCATTTTTGTTAGGGAAACAGTTTACCAAAATTTGAAAATTAAAATCCTAGAGTATTATTTTGGTTTATTCAAAGAAAAATTGTCGTGGTCATAATGTGATTTTAATATTAGATAGCAAACGAGCGCCGTAGATGAAAACTGTGGCCGACTCCGAACAAGACTCAAATATCGATTGGGATATTTAATACAATTATAAGAGAACGTTAAGGACATCAGACAGATGATTTTGAGAACGGATTGGTGAGGTATTCTCGTATACACAATTACCTGACCTACCTTAAAACAACATCCCTGTCGCTCGTGTTAAACGAATCGATAGCATACTCGATGCTAGCTACGAAGGAGATACCATCACCAGAGTCAAAGAGGCTCTGCAGGAAATCCTTGATCGAGTCCAGGTCTGCCACGGCTGTGGAGAACACTTCCGAGAACTTGAGGAATAGGTGCGGGGGAAAGACTGTCTTGTTCCCCTCTTGGGACTCCTGAAAAGGAATAAAATTTGTATCAAATTGTATTAACAAAGATGTATTCATAGTACTACCTGAATCCCGTTCTTTTGTGGCATGAATCCCCGGGCGTTTTAACCTCCCAATAATTTGTATCAAATTGTATTAACAAAGATGTATTCATAGTACTACCTGAATCCCGTTCTTTTGTGGCATGAATCCCCGGGCGTTTTAACCTTCCAATAATCTATTATTATATTTTCATCATTACTGAAAGTTGAGATTTGAAAGTGCCAGTTGGTTGGTCTTTTTTGCAACTTCTTAGCAAGAGAATTAGCAGTTAAATTTAATTCGAAAAACAATATCAAAAATAGTTCAAATTTAACAGTAAATGTCCAAAATTAACGATAAATGTGAAAACTTAAAAACAAATGTCCAAAAACATAACAATGATAACATGAAATTAACCAAATTGTAAAATATTACGAAGATGCAAACCGTACTGACGCGAGCGGGCGAGCGCGGCGAGGGGAAGGGTTAGAGCGGTTCCAGCGAGGTGAAAAAATATCGTGACCGCATTATAAATGTCAAGTAATAAAGAAAGCAAATCTCCCCTGGATATCGCTGCTACCCATAGACGACCCGCTGGGCACGGGTCTCCCCGACAGACACAGCTGCGGGAGGTCTAGCTAGAGCATACTCCAGCACGCTGCTCCAATGCGGTGCCCCCGGATATACGGCGATATAAAAGTTGTCAGTGTTGCCCATAGAACACATATATTTTCTTACGACCAGGAACTCACTAATGCCACGGGGTGTCTCCTACTCCTGTACTCGGCCCACTGCTCCTGGAAGCCTCGGTCCATGCACAGCAGCGTCTCCAGGCCTCCCAGGGCCTCCTGAGCGCGCTCGCTGAGCGGCAGCACCGTCGCCAGCCCGTGCGAGCAAGGCCACGGGGTGTCCGCGTTCATCACTGCTATTATTTGTTCCACCTATTTGTTCCAAAATTATTAAGGTTACTCACGTTAGTTAGTAGAACGTTAGTTAATAAATCGACATAATGACTACAAACATTTACATAAATTTTTCGATTTTTTAAAATAGAACCTAGATGCGCGATTCATTGGACACGCTATTTCTTTCTGGACAACCCGTGCTCTTGACTGCCCTATTCATTAGAATTAATAGATAGGGCGAAAACACACAGATTGAACGAATATTCATACTGTGTTCAGTAACAGAAAGAAGGGTTAAGGAAATACATATAGGTAAATAACCTACCTTATTTTTTTAAATTAAAATTTAAATTAGCAAAGAATTGCTTACTGCTCAGGTAAGTATGTAACTACTTTTGCCAGGACTGTACGTTAGTTATTTATTTATTTATTTAGTCAGCAATTTGCTTACAGTTTTTAAACCAGACACAAAAATGCGATACACACAAATACAAATGAGAGTGAGATAGAAATCATAAAGTACACAAATTATAAATAATAATTATAAAGTGACACTGGTGCCAGCGGTCATGGCCTCCATGTGACGACCAGCAACTTTTAAAAATTGAGGCTCAGTACAAACAAACATATCTAAGTCCCCGAGTTTTGCTCCAATTTCGTCAATTATTCTTAGCGCCCTCGACAGCAGTTAACACAAAAAGCTCACATCAGTATCTCCTTTGACAACGATGTCGACAGAGTCTGCAACCAGTCGCGGCAGGCCGGCCAGCAGCCGCCGCAGCGCGCCCGCCATCGCCGGCGGCACTGCCGACGTTGCGTTGTCGTTGCGGGATATCGCTGCAATGCAATTATTGCCACAAGTCTAATATGTCCGATTTTAAAGATATTCGCAGCGCGCGCGTCGACCATCGCGGATATCCGTGGCGGACCTGATCCATCCGCGCGCTGCTCCAGCTCGCAGCATGTCCGCTGACAGACGCGGGGAACAGCGTCAGGCCTCTTGTCCACGACACGGTTGTTCAACCGTACTTGGTGAACAGCCGTGCGAGCTTGTACATGACCCGTGTACGTCAACAAGCTTTCATAGTGATCCATACAACACTGACGACCGTGCCTACACGCGGCGAATTAACCGTAGATTTTCACGGACGATAAACCGTTCGTGGACAAGAGGCCTCACGCTTTATTTCCACCACAATCCTCTGTCCCACTATTGGGCACTCCTCTAGGAGTGGGAGGAGTTAGGCCAAGTGCGGTTTGGTAGACTTCACAGGTTTCCTCGTTATATTTCCTTTACCGTTACAGCAGGTAACGTTTGAATCGACGATTTTTAAATCGCACATAACTTAGAAAAGTCGACTTGATCTGTCACTGTTGTGCGAAAAAACCCGCGCAAAAGTACACAAAAGTGGGGACACTCCACCATATGACTCTAGGCACCAATTATTAAGTGTCAAGTGTAATGGCCTCACCTCCGAGTAGCTTCAAGAAGTCGCTGGCAGCAGCCAGGGGCCCCAGGGCTTCGCCCAAGCCCCGCTTCAGCTGCAGCCACTGATCAGCCTTGAGGTCGAAAGCGCGACGATCTAGCAAGTCCAGTAGACGCAATATGAGTTTCAAGCTGGAAAAACGAAAATGGTCATTAATACATTTGTAGTGGCAACTTCGTGAAAACAACAAATTCAAATTCAAATTTATTTATTGTGGACCATAGGGTTGATAAGGTGTTACATAGTAAAAGTCTCTCTATGACCTGCCATATAGGCATACAATACAGAAGCTAGTTTTACATACAGTTCACAACAGACACGTTATTAAGTATAATATAATCAATACAATCCTGTTGCATCCATTCATCCATCATCCATTCAAGTCCATTATATACTTATTCTCTTAGAACAAATATTAAGAAATAGTTCAGAATGAACTATTGTCTAGTCTTCTACGAGAATCTCCAATATTGAAAACACGGGGTCAAAAAAATACAGTAATCCGAAACACGCTTTCATCTCTATTCTTAACCATAGACCATCAGAGTTGGACATGCAGTCTGCATCACCAATACCATAGCCAAACTACGGCAGGTAGAGCATACCTCACCACGCTGCACCAAATTGGGAGTGATGGAGGGGTTTGTGGCCAAGCCAGTGTCGAATGCCACCCGTAGGTCTTCGAATCTTCTTTACCATTGAAAACAGCCGGGACCGAAAGCTTAACCCGAAACACGGTAGGGTCCATAATTTTGCCACTAGCCGTCACCCAGCTAACTAACGGCATCCGTCGTTGCTTAACTCAGTCAATCACATAATGATCGACGCGAGCCATCGAGCTATGGACACTAACCTGATGTGAATGCTTCTATTGGCTGTTTTCCTACTGAACCAGAAGTCCGTAGCTTTCCGTAAGATGTCCTCCATCCGTTGCTGCGTGTTATTATGCATCCCATAAGTTTTGTACTCGAAGAGGTACGGATACTCCTTGTCCAGTTTGATGTACAGCTGCTTGAGAGCAGTTATTAAAGTGAACCAGTCCACGTCTTCCAATGGTCCGTGAGTGGTGTTTTTTACTGTGGCAATCTGTAATCAGGTACGATTTTTAATGCGATGTAATTGTTTAACCTTCTGATAGATGGCGCCACCAGTCTCTAAAATGGCTAGTTTATGTTCTATTTGTTAAAACGTCTATGCGCAGCTAGTCAAATAACAAACAATAAGAAGGAAAATCAAAAAGAGGCGATGATGCAGCAATCATGTTGATTCAAGATTGAAATAAGTATCGAAATTAATCAGTGAATCTCTGTTATTTTCAATCTTTCGTGGTAAAAGTAAAATAAATAAGCACGTCGTTTGTCACTGTTACCTTGTGTCTGTATTTGAGAGTGGTACTTTTTTAACAAACAAGTAGCAGTTCAACTAAATTAAGTTAAGTACATATATCAATATGTATTTGGTTTTACCCAATGGATTTTTACTATTTTTCCGTGTTGTCTTTATCAATAAGGAACTGTCGATTCTATTTAGCATTGAGGGATATTAATACAATTATTAAATGAGTACATATTGCTCGTAAGTATAAAAACATGTCCTGAGTCATCGCAAAAACATCACGCAATTTCTGGAGATTATTTATTTACTTACGGATTTCCCAAGGAGAGAATCGGCGGACAGTCCAGTATTGATGATAACAGAGACATCGCACAGGGTGGCTACTAACTCTTCAACTCCTGAGGACGGTAGTTCCACATACGAGCGTGCATTCTCCACTCCGTTGCAAAAGATCTCTTCGCTAGGTGTCGCTGTAGCTCTATACGTCTGGAATGGAATGTCTTTGTCAAGTTGTTCAAGCGCTCAGCGGCGTGGTTCCACAGTTCTAAACTAGATGGCGCTGTACGAGATTCTTAATCACTGTCTTAGTCGGTACTTACATGAGTAAATTAGGTTTTATTGAATAAAAATAGTCTTGCGCCTTGTATATTTATATTTGGGGCGCATTTTGGGGATCTGTACAACGCTTCAATTTGTCAAACGCTTACACACTCAGTCACACCCCCACAGTAGGTACGGGAAACAATACAATTTAAAATTTATGACCCAGGTACATTTTATACATATTTATCTGCGAACTTAATATTTGCTCCGACCGGGACTCAAACTTGAGAGAAAGAGTCATATATAATTATTTTTTCAATTATAAAATTGAAAAGGTTGAGAAATATTTGAGTTGATTAGGTTCAACTGTAGGTAAACGTATTTAACCTATTTATCGAATAATACTCATAATATATATATCGAGGTTTTTAGAATTACACACTACGATTTATAAGTATCAACTAGATCAACAAAAACATTGCATTGCACATTTCCCGCACACAATACCGTCGTACAAATTCTATTCAAGTTGGTTCTATGATTACGAAAATAACTATTCCCAAGCCAGTTAATTATGTGATTGTATTGTTTTTTGCAAACTAAGTGAATATTAAGATAAGAGAATTGTGAATTAGAGTACAATGCAGTTAACCGTTGAATGACTTATTTCGTTAAATAGTTCGTTCTCTAGATTTTTATCACAAAAAAAATTGTTGTGCAACAACTATAAAACATCATGAACATTAGCCGCTGGGGAACCCATATTTATCCATACCTTGTACTATTATTCTGTGTCCATACTAATATTATAAATGCGAAAGTAACTCTCTGTCTCGTTTTCACGCCAAAACTGAACCGATTTAAATAAAATTTGGTACACAGATAGTCTATAGCCTGAGGAAGGACATAGGCTACTTTTTAATCTATTATCAAGTCTAATTCCACACGAGCGAAGCTGCGGGCGCCCACTAGTAAAAAATATAGCTTCATTCCAGGACATTTACGATCAAAATTACTTGTTCGTGACCTTCGATCAATAATGCAACAAACAATTACATTATTGATCGAAGTTCGTGACAAAATGTTTTACTGACCTTATTCTCATCAAGTGCAACATTTACGATCAAAATTACTTGTTCGTGACCTTCGATCAATAATGCAACAAACAATTACATTATTGATCGAAGTTCGTGACAAAATGTTTTACTGACCTTATTCTCATCAAGTGCAGTAAGCAGTATGGTCTCAATAATCTCGGGATACATGTCTCTCGCCCGTTTCGCCACGTCCGCGGGCGCCGCGTCCAGCTGTTCGTTGATAGCCACGAGGATGGTCGTGGCGTCTCTCAGGGGGTTAGTGATCTTGTATTCTAATAGGGGACTTTGCTTCACTACTTCTTTTGCTAGAGCCCCGTTGACTGTTATTCTGAAATTATTGTGAAGGTAAAGATAACACAAATTTTCTTTGCTTTGATTGCTGAAGTACGATTAATAGTTAATTATTAGTTATTAATTTAATTTTGATGTTAAAACTTATCGACTTACAGAACTTGGTTTCCCAAATGACTTTTTTCGCGAGCATTTTTCAGAATTTCAGAATCTTCGTCTATTCCCAACAATTCACTCCAATTGAGTCTTGGCACCTTATGTGATTGTATTTTACTTAAGGTTCTCGAGAAATTCTTCAAGACATCGAAGTCTTTGTCTATTGTGTAAAGAAATTCGGTTACATCTCTGCCTATTGTTTCCAGTACAAATATTCTAGCAATGTTGTTTATCTAAAAGGCAATGGCACATTGATTAAAATTTATGTGTAGTTAAGTGTTAATGGGCAATAAAAACACTAAATTGTGAACGCACCAATTGTATATCATCTATGGTCTTTGTAGTCTCTGTCACTTGTGTAATGGCGATACAATCGAATTACGTCAAATAAACCAACTTTATTTATTTAACACTACCACAAACTAATAAGGGATACTACACTTTCTTTCTGGATCCACCACAATCTTAACACTAAATTAAATTAAAAGCAGAAAACAGATTTTATACTTGAATTACTTACATTATCCCTAACATCGAAAATGCCAAAAGACTTGAGCATGTCATTCATGTAGTTGTTCCAGCCATCCGTACAGAAATGCTCGTGGAGCTTAGCTGCTTCCTCTAATGATACTTTGAAAAAGCTTTGGATTTCATCTACTTCACAAAACATCTTGTCCAGTTCGTCCATTTTATCTGTCATGTACTAAAATAAAAGCGCATAAACTAGCAGCAAGGGTTCACAAAAAAATAAAACTTTAAAAAAATTAAATTGTGTGGTTTTATGAAACCACGGTAAAAGTGAAACTTTTTTCACATTATAGACATTTAACTAAAAACTTTTGGAATAATATTCCATTAAGGGTATAAAAATCGCTTTACCAATCTTAATTCAAAATCAAATTCAAAATCGAAAATGAAAATGAAATTAAATTTATTTCGCTCTTAACTACAACGTAACATGCAAAATAAAAATGATCTAATACTACATTTTTAATGCTACATGCGTAACGCGACATGCATAACGCGACATGCGACAGACAAGCCAAAATTTTGCCAACTATGTAATAAAAGTTTCACTTTAATAAATAAAAATCAAAAGCAAGTAACTAATCTCTTAAACAATTATCGTAAATTAAACCAGTTAAACTGATAAAAGAATACCTGTACTCTTTCAGGATCAGCCAAAGCTTCCAATCCCATGCTCACTATATTAGACGGCAGCACAAGTAACATTTTAACTCCCTCGGGGTTCCTCCGGGAGACATTATAGGCCACCTGTTCTATATTCCTGTTTATTTCCACTACCTGATCTGCTCCCTCAATTAATTTCGCCATTAGTGTTGAGTACAATAAAAAGTTATGTTTCTTTTTAGCAGGAAGGAAGTTGTAAATAAAATTTGTTGCTTTAGCTAGTCTGAAAAAGAGATTTTTTTTGTAGAGAATCATTAGACATATAAAATATGCTAGATTTCGAAGTGCAGATAAATCATGAAATTTGATGATACTTACACATTAAAAAGATTATCAGTACTGTCGCCTGAAAAGATTTCTCCGATCATACTAACTGCATCATTCAAGGCGTTAGTTATTTTATCCAATTCCTTATTAATGTCAATATTTTCCTTAACCTTGGTCAGACCGAGATTGGTAACCGCTTCAAACGCATTATTATCCTTTTTGCTAATAAATTGATATAAATATCGTATCCCTATAACAGTCATATCAGCGAAATCTCTAATTGACTTGTAAGCTTCGGTATCGCCAAATGTTGGTTTAAAGAGGTCTAACGCCTGCGTCACCCTAAAACATTAACATTAATTTAATTTTTCTAATATTCATAATGTAGAATTATTCAGTATTTCACTATTTTTATTGTAAGTTTCATATAATACTTACATAGTCAAATTAATATAACTAAAGTCTACTTCTTCACCCTTTAAAAGAGTAGTGAGTTCGGGCGGCAAGAAGCTGTTCAACGAGTGCATGCGAAGTACTGCCCTTGTCATGTCACCCATCTTTATTATTCTGTCATCTCCCGATATTTTAAAGTACATCTCACCTGCCTTCAAAATAACAACATAAAAATTATGTCATGGATATTTTTGCTAATTAGTCTTATTCGCAGTGTTGTAGGCATATTACTCACCATTTTAATATATTTACTAATATTAACTTCTAATAACAAATCAATGACTAGTTTCTGTAATACTTTCTTCGACATAGCACATATTTTACTGACAAAAATTTTAACATGCTCTTCGTTTTTCACCTTTAATACTTTGGTAACAGATTCCACATTGCATCTGTCTAAACTGCCTTGCATCATCTGAAATAAAGTCTCAATGTCAGGTAAATTTATGTCGAAGCCATTTGCTGAATTAAAAACCTACTTACACAATTCATAATTAAGCAACATGTTTTTAGTTTCAAGTGGCATGAGTTTGACTAAGCGCGCTATTTAACATATAAATAAAAATACAGGTCAACAGCGAGGTGGGTTGAGAAAAATTCCTACCCTGGATTTTTTTTCCAGGAAAATGGACAATAGGCAAGATCCAAGGGACAACCTACTAAGTCAAGCAATCGTTCTTAAACATATATTTTGTTCCTCTTGGAACTAAATGCCACGGTGCCTCCGGTTTCTCTTGGAGGGAAAATATGTAAGTTAAATTCGAAGTGAAGATAGATATTACTTACATTCAGTAAAATGTGTAAGTTTAATTCGAAGTGAAGATAGATAATAATTACTTTTAGTAAAATGTGTAAGTTTAATTCGAAGTGAAGATAGATAATAATTGCTTTTAGTAAAATGTGTAAGTTTAATTCGAAGTGAAGATAAATAATAATTACTTTCAGTAAAATGTGTAAGTTTAATTCGAAGTGAAGATAGATAATAATTACTTTTAGTAAAATGGGTAAGTTTAATTCGAAGTGAAGATAGATAATAATTACTTTTAGTAAAATGTGTGAGTTTAATTCGAAGTGAAGATAGATATTACTTACTCCTTGTACACTAATTTCAGCGTCGACAATACTGTTTGCAACATCTTCGCTCACACCCAGTTCAGTCGCAAGGTACCTCCGCACTCTCTTTGGGTTTTTAAATATATCATTTACATGTAACCCATTTTCTGTAACAAATAATTGATGAACGATTCATGTGTCAAATCGCAACCTTTACTTTGTCCCACTGTTGGACACAGGTCTCCTCTCAGAATGGGAGGGATTATGCTTAGTTCACCACGTTGGCCATGTGCGGATTGGCAGACTTCACATGCCTTCGAGGACATTATGATGGACTCTCAGGCATGCAGGTATCCTCAGATGTGTCCTTCACCGTTACAGCAAGTGACATTTAATTTCTTAAGTAGCACATAACTTATTACGTCATTGCTTCTTTACGCTGGGGTTTGAACCCGGACCTCTCGAGTGAGAGGCCAGTTCGATAGCCACTCGGCTGTCACCGCTGTACCATGTGTCAAATAGTAGATATTATTCCATTAACTCTATCTAGTTTGTACATTTTATATATTGAGCCAAATATGCTTTGCTTGCTACATCACTATAGCGACCTATATGCGTCCCATTGTTGGGCATGGGTCTCTCCCACGCCCACAGTTGAAGGTCTAGCTAGGTCTAGCTATACTTCACAACGTTCTCTAAGTAGCGGATTGCTAGCTGAATTAGTAGCCTGAATTAGTATCGCTTCATGCATTCGAGAATGTCGTTTGAAATGTCGTTTGTTCATGTGTTCGTTGGGTGAGTGTGAGTAGGTACTTACTGGCAATGTCTATGAAAGCAGGGTTGTCGGCGACGTGGGCCAGCGTGGCCAGCAGCTTGAGCGCGTCGGGCAGCACCGCGGCCGTGTCCAGCACCGTCTCGTTGTTGATTAGCGGCGATATCTGTCTGTTCACCTCGGTTAATCTGGAAAAAAATTTGAATTAGTAGTTTGGGTTATTTCCGTTAAATATTGAAGAAAATACACTCCTGGGGGCCCAGAGAAGTTTAGCGGCATTAACGCTAGTAGAATGCGGAGGAGCGAATGTCAATCCCATACATTTGTTAATCTATTCTACTAGCGTTTTTGCCACTTGTCTAGGCCCCCTGGACACCTGAATCCACCGTGCATTGTCACGCATGTAAGTAGGGCTAAAGCTTCGAAAATGTTATGCCATTTTGAAGTCATTTTGAAGCTTGTTTACTAGTTCATTTTGAAGTGAACGTTGTTCCAAATTTAAATTTAAAATAAACAAAATCTTTTCGAAACAATAGATGAGCGATATTGATTCGCGATATGAGCTTAACTTAACATAAAGTGGAACATTTTTCTTCTTGATTTGATTAGGTTGAAGTACATTTTACGTACGGCGATTGAAGTAGGCGCGCAAACGGCAGTCAGGACTTAACAGATCACCCGCCTAAAGTCAGGACTTAACCAGAGATATGTTTTGGTGCTCAAGTCGGTCCACGGTTCAAATAATTCTACGATTCTACATTAAAATGTGGATTCAGGCGGAATCATTTGCCGTAGTTTGAATCTGCCTTTTCAAATAATAATTAGTCTCACTCACTTGGAGTTCTCATAGGTGGGTATTTGCGTGAAGTTTTCCATTGGCGAGCAGGTGTTGTCGACGCTGCAGATGAAGGACTGCATGAAGTTCAGCAGCCCAGCGCTGGGAAGCGCGCGCGCTGGGAACTGACCTGGAATATATTCTTGCTAAACTTCGCACACCACGCAGCAACTTTTTACTGTTGTTCGATTGGCCAAGCTTGCCATGTGAGAATTGGCAGACAACACACATGCCATCAAGAATGTTATGGAGAAGATATGTAGGTTTTCTTGCAATGATTCTGTCTGCTACTTACCCGCTTCTCCTTAAGAAACTAATAGGCTATAAAGTGTTTTGCCACTTTCCGTCGAATTCTGAATTGATTTTGAATATAGAAGACATAAAAACTATAGCTTGGTCATAGAATAAAGAGTCGCTCCTGTAGAGCGGAGCGACTCTTTATTCTATGGCTTGGTTAAATGCTAAAGTCATTGGTGCGTGCGTTGAAAATTTTAACTCCAAATTTGAAATTCGAAAACGCTTTCGCCGCTGTCACCGCATCACCGCAATTTATTCAAATGTTGTGTGCCACTTTTAGAGCGCATATACCAAATCTAACTCTTTCATTGTTCTACTTTAAATGTTAATTCTCAACTTTAATTAATGTCTGACTGTTGGCACCTAACAGCATCAAGGCTCATCTTGCACTTTTTATTCCATAATCTGAGTCATGCACAGTTACCACAGACTAGGTAGAGATACTACGTAGGTATACAGTTATCTTATTGATGTGAAACATCTTTAGGCGGAGGGCAAACCAAATTTTTGGCGTGGCGAGCGTGGTGAGCGTGGCGAGCGTGGTGAGCGTGGCGAATATGGAATATATATACTATACATTTCCGACAAATGACGGTCGGAAATTATTTTATTATTAAAATATAATAATTTAATTTTTGTTTTTTTTTTGTTTTTTTTTTTTCATATGTTCATATGTATAGTTCCTGTCATAATCTGTACTTTTGTGCATATTACTTGTACAAAATAATTTCGATGTTTCACATCTGCCAGGCGTCCCGTGACGGCTCACAATTTTTTTTTCACCTCATATATCGATGGTTGTAATGTTTTCTATTTAAATCAGTACTCACATGATGGGAAGTCTTGGTTGTTCACGTTTATCCTGATAATGTACAGGCTGGACATCACACACACCGCCCATATCACGCCACCGAGCGTTATCTGACGAACAGACAAGTTAGATGTAAAAACTCGATCCGACTAATTCTAAATTAATGCGCAAATGCCGCACTTTTTGCATGCGAGTGATGTTAATACCTATGCAAAATAATATTAGCGTGGTTTTGATTAAGTATGGTTTTTGTGTTTTGATGACCCTGAATTAAGCTGTCATGGTACATATTATTATACTTACTGTTAGGTACGATTTCGCAAGAGGAAGCCCTGAGCATACTACACTGCTCTGTGAAAATCTCCCCGTGCTTAATCAACTCTATGGAATAATGCATTCTAAATTCAAATGTGGACAACGCACCTCGTGACGTGTCGAAAGAAGCATCGTGAATCAATATTAGAACTCAAATTACCTAATTCGAAGTTTGAAAAATAGTGACATGACAATATTGACAATATAGAATAGAATAGAATAGAATAAATCTTTATCATCAACACATTTACAAGAGAACAAAATAATATTAACACACTATGCACTTACTTAACTAACAACTATCTTCTAACTAAGAAATATAATTATAATATATGATGACAGCTCAACAGTGAGTGATTGATGCGGCTTACCAGGTTCCGTTTCCTGGTGAGGTAGTCCTTCCACAGCAGCAGGCGAAGCTGCCGGCCCGCCGCCATGGCGCCCGCGACACCATCACTGCAACATGGGGAAGGTTGATTGTGAAAACCAGTGGCCTTGTGAAATACGTGTCACAGGCAAGATGAGTGTCAACCGCGCAACTCTATTTACGCTAATACCTACCTATTGAAAAAAAAACACGTGTTGGTGATGGCGCGTATGTTGGTGTTTTCATTGTTGTATGAGCACGTTATGGTGGGTTCGTGGGGGGAGGGAGGGAGGTGCTATATGCATGATCCTATACACCATTATACACCTATACCGATGTATTTCCGCAAAGTAACGCC
Organism: Carterocephalus palaemon; assembly: GCA_944567765.1. Taxonomy (NCBI): domain Eukaryota; kingdom Metazoa; phylum Arthropoda; class Insecta; order Lepidoptera; family Hesperiidae; genus Carterocephalus; species Carterocephalus palaemon. Next base: position 10,621,215 of record OX155658.1, read on the forward strand.
ATATACAATCTATACTTCTATCTATATATATAAAAATGTTATGTTGGTTTGTGTACGCTTCAAAAACTCAAAAAGTTCTGCACCGATCGAGCTGAAATTTTAGCATGATATATAATCCGCATCAAGGATTGTTTTTATCTAATTTTTGCATCAGTCTTCATCCCCTAAGGGGGTAAAACGGGGGTGCACAGTTAGTATGAAACTTTGGCGTTTTTGAAGTCGTTAGACGGGTAGACGTCGTTAATGGGTCTAATTCTACGCGAGCGAAGTTGCGGGCATCCACTAGTATATTATAAAGAGGAAACATTTGTTTGCACAGAAAGTAATCAAATATGGAATAGTATCCCTAATATGTAAATTTGTCGATTAACCTACCGCAATACAAATTATATTACGTATTTGGGATACTATTCCATACTTAGTTAGGTACTTTCCTTTAATGTTTTCACACAAAAACTACAGGACTGATTTCAAAAATTCTTTCAGCATTAGAAATCTGAATCTTCACTGAGTGACATAGGCTATATAATATTACTAGGTGTAAACGAAACTATTGTTACCTATGTCTAATTCCAGGCGAGCGAAGCTGCGGGCGTCCACTAGTTAACTATAAAATGCTCTTAGTAAGTAACTAATTGATGACAGGCATATCTAGGGGATCCTACGTACCAGTAACGCCAGTCATGTAAGCGGGGGAAATTACTGGTGTACGGCACGCGACGCCAGGATGTTAACAGCCTTTATTAAACGCAGCCGCTTATTACTGCGTCCCCTGTGCCAAGGACACACGGACAAGACGAGTCAAGCGTACGTCAACTGGTAGAATATATCATAAGATAGCTAACGAACATGCAACGCCACCAACGGCTGCCGCCCATGACAACTGTGAGAGAAACTGAACAGGACTTCGGTCACGGCACTCTCTACTTGTTACCTTTTCAAATGAAACACAATTAACACGGCAGAAATGGTACTTACTTCTTACTAACTACTATTATTATGTGTCTCTTTAAATTTCACGGGTCCAGATGTGGACCCGGTAATTTGGAAGGCTTGCGTGGGGACACAGGTCCAACACGTAGAGGACCCTCGATCGACTGCACCATCAATTGGTACACCCGAAGGTGGGCCCCACGAGATGTACAGGAACTATTGCAAAGGAATGGAAACTATATTGGGTCTATTGTGGTGGATTTAGAGGGACTAATACATGGGCTATGGAGAACTATGACACCTGCCATTCAGATCGTTCAAGCCAGAGAAACGAACTGACCAACTAATGTTCTAATTAACTCTCTCAACTAATTGGACTAACCATCCCAGTCCCTAATTGAGTCTTGTTCAAAGTCAGTCACAGTTGTCATGGGCGGCAGCGGATGGGTGGTGCTGCAAGCTCGTTTGCTATCTTTTTTCCATTAAAAAAAAAAAAAAAAAAAAGATACGAGACTCCTGCGGGTCTAGTTAAATCTATGCCTGCGGGAGTCTCCGGGGAACTCGGGTCCGTGGGGTCGCTACTCCCCAACAGCTCGTCACAAGCTGCCCTGCGGGCCTATTATTATTATTACTAGTGGACGCCCGCAGCTTCGCTCGCGTTACACATTCACTAACTTCAAAAACGGCAAAGCTTCATACTAACTTTGCACCCCCGTTTTACCCCCTTAGGGGATGAATTTTCAAATTTTTCTCCAGGTCCAGGCGTTGTTGAGTTATGCGCTTACCAACACATTTTGCGATTCATTTTTATAATATTTATTATTAATCAGCATTTAATCGTAGCGTCCATAGCCCAATGGCTCGCTTCGATTCAATGTGATCGAAAGTGTTAAGCAATGACGGGCGCGGTCGGTTTGTGGATAGGTTACCGCTAGTGGCAAAAATTTCATGGGCGCTACCGTGCTTCGGAGGGCACGTAAAGCCGTCGGTCCCAGTTGTTTTCAATGCTGGAAACAGTCGTTAAGCCTTGTCGAAGACCTTCGGGTGGCTTGAGAACATTCGACACTGGGTTGGCCACTAACCCCTCCACCAATCCGCATTGGAGCAGCGTGGTGGAGTATGCTCTAGACCTCCCGCAGAAGTGTCTGTGGGAGAGACCCGTGCCCAGCAGTGGGACATCTATGGGTCGCAGCGACGAATCGTAGCTCACGCTCTTCCTCTGTCTCTTGAGACCTTTGAAGTCTCATTCTTTTAGCATCTCTAGAATTTTGAGAAAGGCTTGTTTGTTTTCGTGATATTTGCTTTCTAAGAGCTTAATTAAAACTGAAAAGAATGTCGGAATATACAAATTCAACTTATTTTAGTTTCCAAACAGGTATCAATCGAGTAAAATTTGGTGTGTATCACATGAAATATTCAGTTATCGACAAAATCGTAAGGAAAAATCAAAGTGCCATCTAGTGAAAATTAGTGAATAGTTTGGTGGTTGAAAATACTTTCTCCGGTTTTTATGCATTATATGAGATTGGTAAATTTATTTTATTAGACTTACTAACTAATTAATTAAACATACTAACATTTTTTATCAATCAGTTGATAGGTTTTCATTTTCACGTAAGGACTGTATAGAATCCGTGCAAACCTTACTCATTACATAACTCCTTTTTTTACCATTTCTAGGGTGAAAATTAGTAAATGCTGAATTTGTTTTGGAGAAAATAATATCTTCATCTAATTATAATCAAATACGATACGAAAACACCTACGATTATTCCGAGAGCGTGTTTTGTAAAATTGAAAATATTTACATTATTTCGTGTTTTTTTTCTTTTCTTTACATTAAACAAAAAAACTGGTAAACACGTATTCTTTTAATTTTTGTAAAAAAATTTTGTTGCAAATTTGAAATGAATTAGTTGAGGTTTTAAAAAAAATCCATACAAACTTTCGATCTATATCCCATGGGAACCTCTTTATTTTCTGGGAATAAAAATAGCCTATATGTTAACCAGGACAATGAGTAATAACTTTACCAAGTTACATCCTAATCCATCCACGGGTTTTCTTGTGATGCCCGGACAGACAGACAGACAGACAGACAGACAATATTTTCAAAAATCACATTTCTGTGTTCTAAAGCGTTATTATAATGACCCTGAATTGAAATTTTGAAAAAAAATTCAATGTACAGAAAAAGTTGCTCTTCAGATTTATCTCTAATATATAAAATTTCCGTGTCACAATGTTTGTTGCAGTACTCCTCCGAAACGGCTTTACCGATTTTTACCAAATTTTATATGCGTATTCAGTAGGTCTGAGAATCGACTAACATCTATTTTTCATCCCCCTAAATGTTAAGGGTAGTCCATCCCAAATTTTTTTTTTTTAATTGTTAGATACATTTTTATTTTTGTATTTTTTTATGATACAACATTAGAAAATACATACAACCCTGAATTTTCAACCCTCTATGATCAACCAAAAATTATTTATATGGCAAAACAACGTTTGCCGGGTCAGCTGGTTATAGTATAGATTATAAGTATGAAGATTGCGTTGCCCATTTGTACATTTTCGCTTCAAAATGCGGCTACGATCGCAATTGTAATTGTTGCCGAATTATCAACTGTGAATGTAGGGTACTTCCGCTTAACTTCAATTTAAAGCATACGATATCAATAGAGCCATGTCATGGCTGTCGTAATAGAATAGGTTGTTTTGACAATTTGACGAAATAAGTAGTTACTGAACAAAGTCAACCATTTTGGTAAGTACGTTTGCATTTCCGATGTCATTTGTAATTCAGTAATTCTGGTAATACTCGTAGTGTACATATATATACATAAAAGGAGAATGTGACTGACTGACTGACTGACATATCAACGCAGGGCCTAAACTATAAGGGTTAGAAACTTGAAATTTTGCACAGGGGTTCCTTTTATAACGTAGGGGAGCACTAAGAAAGGATTTTTGAAAATTCACCCCCTAGGGGGGTTAAACGGGGGTGCAAAGTAGTATGAAACTTTGCCGTTTTTGAAGTTAGTGAATGTCTAATTCCACGCGAGCGAAGCTGCGGGCGTCCACTAGTCTAATATATTCCGCCGTAGCAATGACGTCAACATGCATTTTTTCGTTTTTTTTTCTCCGAGATGACGTGCCGTAGTCCACTTACGCGACATCACAGAGTACATTTTACATACTGCGCGACATGTCGCGTGCAGCAGAACCGCGCGCGATTTTGACGCGTTTTCGACACGCGGCTAGACGCGGCGCGATTCAGTCAGTTTCAAACTGGAGGTCGAAGAGATAGCAGTGTTGTTCGAAAACGCGTGTCAAAATCGACATGTCGCGTAGCACTCGCATCCTCTATGACACTTTCGCAATAAATTTTCCAGGATTTTCCAGAGTGAGCTACGAATATTTCTTAGAGCCTTGCAAAAAAATATTTTTTAACTATTAACTATCAAGTAGCGTAGCGTCCATAGCCCAATGGCTCGCGTCGATTCAATGTGATCGAAAGAGTTAAGCAATGACGGGTGCGGTCGGTTTGTAAAGCAGTCCGTCCCGGTTGTTTTCAATGCTGAAAACAGTAGCTAATCCTTGTCGAAGACCTCCGGGTGGCTTAAGAACATTCGACACTGGGTTGGCACTAACCCCTCCACCAATCCGCATTGGAGCACCGTAGCGGACGCTACGCTCTAGACCTCCCGCAGCAGTGTCTGTGGGGGAGACCCGTGCCCAGCAGTGGGACGTCTATGGGTCGCAGTGAACTATCAAGTAACGTAACATCACGCCCTTAATTCCCTTAAAGGCAGAGGTATGTAACTATGTAGTACATCCACTTTTCACCAGTTATATTTCGGTCCAATGTAAGACAGGCTACTATAGGTAATTTCATGTTAAAAAAATCCAATAATATTTTGCTCGACCTGGGGACTGAGCGCAGGACCTCAAGTTCTACACTCGCACTTACGACCAACGGGACTCAATGCCTAAGTTTTTACTTGAATCATGGATGTTAATTGTATTTTATTCTGTGTATCCGCCACAATAACACGTAATTTAATAGCGAATCACAATTTAAGCACGATAAACCGAGAATATTCCATTGAATCTTCAGCGCGACACGAAAAACTCGCACATTTTTACCTCATAGCGTGCTATAGTGGCCGTCAGAATATTATTAACGAACGAAGACTGTATTACTGAATCTAGACTTGTAACGAGACCACTTGACCTCTATTAGACCAAGTACAAGTTAAGTTAGTCTAAGTTGGTTTACACGACTGGAGTGCTTGCTAACTGGATGGCTGGATGCTCGTTTGATACCTAAGAGCCTATTCTGATTAATTTATTTGCAATATGTACACAATTACATTAAATTAAATCAATAACTCGTGCGAGCGTATTTACCATTTTCTGAAATGCAAATAAGTATGTATAATAATAATGTATGTATTAAGAATTTATAATAGAGAATTTATAATATACTTACGGCATTCCTGGGTAAACCTTGCATGTTTTTGTCCTGGATTTAAGACAGAGTTAAGATTAATTGTTTCATATTTGCAACAATTAATCTTAACTCTGTCGATCACATTGAATCGACGCGAGCTTTGAATTATGGACACTACGCCATGCCTAAAACACATTAACAGACAGATAATTTCAAAACTTAATTCCAAGAAATGTATGCCTCGCTTTGATTAAAAAACCTCAAGATTAACATTACGTATTGCTTTTTTTATTTTAATCTCGCGCATGGCAACCAGACCGCGATGCGAACAACCTTTTCGTACAAAGGGGAAGGAAGAACGGCAATCGGGAATCTGAAAGATTAATGGCAAAATAAAACCTTTGAAACACTAACATTAATTTATATTAACTCCTTTTTGAACACTACAAACATTTGCAAATGTTTGAGGAAGCAAAAAAAATGATTTCATAATAAGTATTACAAAGGTTTCGTGTATTCAAAGCAAAAGAACATCATTATGATCGCGCGATAGCAGTTTGGCGAATTTTTTGATGGCTGCCATGTTTTGCAGAATGTCTTTTTGTGATCCAAGCATTCCTTCTCAGATTTATGATCGTGGTTTATGGGTAGAGAGGATCGTTGTCTTTGTAAAGTTTTTTTTTCTTTTGTTTTGGCATTGGCGCATGATACGCTCACCGCTCAGCTAACGACAAGAATTTTTTTTGTAAAGTTGTGTTCCAAGAAAAATATATCTAACATTTTTATAAGCTTTTATTTAACTTCACTCGTATGTATGTATATAAATATGTTCTGAAATCTTGCAATTAATATTCACCCACTTCCACTGAAGCTATCGAGCTGAAATTCGGCACACGTATTTGGTTCCGATGACAATACACGAAAATAAAAAACAAGTTAAGTGCATGGGTATTAAAGCTTTTTAAAAAAAAAAATTTCACTGTATAATTTTTTTATTTAAAAAAATTCAGATACCTTACCTAGAAACTATTGTTATGTTTAATTCCACGCGAGCGAAGCTGCGGGCGTCCACTAGTTAAGATATATACTTAACCGCGATTCATGACGACTGCAGCTACTCGTACGTCATCGCCAGATTGTCGCTTATACCGTAGCATCGCATCGCATCGCAGGACGCTGCCTACTGTAGCCCCAGCCTTATAGATATATCTTTAGTAGATGTAGGTACATTAGTTAAATAAAGTAACGGAAGTGTTTGGCTAATGGACGAAAATAACACATTTGACTTCTGTTTAAATTACTGGTAATTACATACTACTCTTTTACTATTACAACTTCGAGCTCATTCGTAGCGTACGTACTGATAATGTAGGTATCTTTTCTAAGCCCAAGTATTTTTAGATATACTATAAAATATATAAATATCTTGGACATTCTCACACACGGCCATCTGACCCCAAAGTAGGCGCGAGCCTGTGATATGGGTGTCAGAGACTGATATACATACATACATAGATATTTTTAAATACATACTTATATATTGACATCCTGCAATATATACATCCAGACACAGAACAAATACAAGTGTTCGTCACACGAATATTTGTCCTGAGTGGGATTCGAACCCACGACCCCTGACGCAACAGACGGGGTCACTACCGATTGCGCCAACGGGCCTGTCAAATACTAACATTCGCATTTAACTATAGTCGACTTATATTTGGATACACCTAGGATAGCAAACGAGTGTGCAGCCATATCCATTGCGTTGCTGCTACCGTTGAGTACTAAAATCTATCCCGTATCCCAATATTTCCATTAGAACTTCTTTCCTTTTTGGGATGAATAGTATATTTGACAGTAGTGAATAATATATTCCGTACAATCAGCGTTGGAGCAGCGTGGTGGAGTATGCTCTAGACCACCCAATTTGTCTATGGGTGAGACGCGTGCCCAGGTATATTTGATCCGTGTTAGAGACTCAGTGCATGTTTTCACCAAGTTTCATTAAAATCAGTTCGGTTTTTGATTCCATCGCGCATATATGAACAGACAGACAGACTGACAGAAAAAAAATGTAAAAAGAATATTTTCGGAATCTGTATCGATTACTTATCATACAATGTTATTAAATATGTATGTATGTGACGCAGAACGGTTATGTTGTGCGTGGAGTATGGACGTGACGTATCTTTCTTAAAATATCATTGATTTTACCTATGTAATTATATAGCTGTAAGTACTTATGCAATCGTACCAAGTTTTGTGCACCAACCGGTTGGTGGTAAGTCAATGATACCAACCAATAAAGTGTGCATAGAGTATAGAGACAGAAGGTAAACGTATTATCAGCTTTACGCAGTAAATATGTATAATTGAGATGACGGGTACCTAGACCAATTACGTAGGCAAGTGCTATATTGTAGCTTGCTATTTTTTCTAAGAAGTGGTCACGTCCATACTTATGAATATATGGACGAGAAATAAAAAGGTATTTTATGTAATTAATTATAATGTGCGATTATTATTTGATGAAGTGCTCGTGAGTAAGAATATACAAACTCGTGACTCAAGTCATTGTCAACAGAATAATCCCAGGTTGGCCGGAGACACCTTCAACGCCCTCATCATCATCATCATCACAACCCTTTCTTTGTCCCACTGTTGGGCACGAGTCTCATCTCAACGCCCTCGCTGAGATGAAAATATATTTTCGGTCCAATCTGTATTTTGGGAGATGTTCATCCAACGATACACCAATCAACGTTTGGTTATTAACGACGGCAGAGGGCAAACAGGCGGTACCCGTTGCCAAAGCCTTGTCGATCAAACTATGTACTTCCTCCTGATTCCGCGCTTTGTATGCGCTGACGCCTATCGACGGAATTTCTGTAGTGTTACTTTGCACCCCGTCTTACCCCCTTAGGGGGAGAATTTTCAAAAATCCTTTCTTAGTGCTCCCCTACGTTATAAAAGGAACCCCTGTGCAAAATTTCAAGTTTCTAACCCTTATAGTTTAGGCCCTGTGTTGATATGTCAGTCAGTCAGCTTCTCCTTTTATATACTCGTATATGTATATAGATGTGAATAGGGTTGGACCACAGATCACCTGATCTGTGGGTTGGACAGACCCATAGAGGAATAACTCCCCTTTATTCGTCTTTTTACAGACCCCTCCGCCAATCACACTGGCAGCGAGGCAGAGTACGAGCAACATGCCATCATGAGTTGTGAGAGATTGAGAGAGATCCGTGGTATAACGGGTTGCAACCTCAGTGCTACAAACATCTCCATCTCAAGGAGAGTCGACAACCGGCCACGGTGACCGTAGCCTAAATAAATATTGCCATTCATTTACTTTGCATCAATAAAAATTGAATAAATTATATGTAAGGCTATTAATTATCTGAATTCATTGAAATTTGCATTCAAGTGCAAAAAACATCTGTTTTTTGATTTTGTTTGATACGCCGTGTAAGCGTACATAAGCAAGTACTTAAGTATATATAACTAGTGGACGTCCGCAGCTTCGCTCGCGTGGAATTAGACATAACAATAGTTTACACCTAGTACACTTAGTAATATTATATAGCCTATGTCACTCAGTGAAGAGCTTTCTAATGGTGAAAGAATTTTTGAAATCGGCCCAGTAGTTTGTGTGAAAACATTACAAACAAACCTTTCTTCTTATAATATTAGTATAAATATAGAAGTATAGAAGTATAGATTACTGCGTCAAGTCTCTTACTACTAAAGTAATTAATTAGTTGGCTGCTCAGATATCTGAGGTTGGCTGCCTCTTCGGGAGGTCCGTTCTAAGTTGGTAACAGACACCAACAATTTCAATTAGACTGACTATGGCTTGATACCATGATCAATTATAAAACATTCGCGTCATGAACATTCCGTTAATGGCTGTGATAGTGAGTTTATTGGAGTCACATTCTACGAAGTTACTGCACTTACTAGTGAGTTAATTGTTGCTGTGGCGTACTGATAAACATTTTTGACATTGCCGTCACACTGAAACAGCTATGCGATAAACTGCCTTACAGATTCAGAATCATTTATTTTTCATTGAGACACATAATATTTCCGGGTATTTTATTGTAGAAGCCAACATTTTCCCTATAAAAGATTTTGATTATTTTTTGACAACGCGAATTGTGTCAAATCAAAAATACTTAATTCAAATTATGTATAATATTATGTACCATATAATATAATGTACATATTAATTGGAATACGACTGATATGATATGATATACGTACTGGTGCACTCACACTCAACCGCGAGCTGAATGAGGGTGCTATTTAGATATTACATTATGTAGAAAATTTAAATGTTAAATTTAAAGAAATGCACGAAAATTCGCTTTTATTTTCAGTTGTCAGTGTTGTACCATAGAGGTGGTTGTACTATACAATTGTACACTTTCGTTCACTGGTCGTTTGATTGTAAAGTATTCTGCGGTGGTAGCAGTGCCCGAAATATTACTAAAACAATTTATTACTCACTCATTGTTCTTCAGTTGTGCTTAAGCTGTTGCTTGCCTCATCGTCCGAACAATGCCATTAAGGGTTTTATTTACATAAATAGAACGGCAATCAAATTTCGGTTACAGCTGTGACAAGCAGCTGATATCACTCTCTCATCCTGCTATTTTATTTTATTTTTATGTATTTCTGAACATGAAGTTCCTTGATCACATATTGATTTTGCTTTTTACAGCGACGACTTACGGATCCGGGACGTGGTCCTTTACCGTCGGCCGCATTCGAAAGCTCAAAGTCGCTACGCGAGCTATAGAAAGAGCTATGCTCGATAGTTCGCTGCGAGATAGGATTGCTAATGATGAAATCCGTATTATCGATTTAGCTCATCGAAAGCAAGCTGAAATGGCAATGGGCAGGCCATGTCGCTCGCAGGACCGATAACCTTATTTATAAATTATTCATTCTATGTTAATTCGTTCTAAATTTTATAATTATTCGTTCTATGTTCTATGTATAGATAGAACAGAATAGAATATGTACATTTATTTCGCCTAACTGTTACACAAGTATCGTACAACAATATGCCTTTAACAGTATATAATCTGCGGAAATAGGGCCGCACTCAGCTATCCACAACCGCTAGTTTTCATGGCGATTCCGCGTACTGAGCAGTTTGGTAAAATTAAAACTAGCTTATTCGTAGTAGTATCATAGGACTGTTGCTTCCTTTCCTTTCCTTTCCCCTCGGATTGTGGAATACTCGTACGTCCAAGGCTAAATTATCGAAGCAACTGCAAGCCAGGCTAACTTTGCAGTGTAGTTTGCAGATAAATTCGTTTGGAAATAAAACACGTTCGATTGCATAGAGGTAAACAAACAATCATTTTCTTAGCAGCCGTATTACGTGTTAAGTAGTGAGACATACACAACCTTGACATATTCAGAGGTTTGTATATTTCTAAAATCACAAAGTAATATTTGGTGTTAATTTGGAATTTCCCAGAAGTAGCTCGGGGGATTCATGGCCGATCCGGGCGTATGACACCATCTATACTTTAGGGAGAACTGGTGATGAACATGATTAGTGAAATGTTGGTGTTCCACTGCCGATCCCTTCGGGAAAATCAAGCGTGATGTTACGATATTTTAACTGTTTTTTTTTAAGAAATTAATTATCTATACATACATATAAAAGGAGAAGAAGACTGGCAGACTGACTGACATCAACGCAGGGCCTAAACTATAAAGGTTAGACACTTGAAATTTTGCACAGGGGTTCCTTTTATAACGTAAGGGAGCACAAAGAAAGTATTTTTGAAAATTCAACCTCTAAGGGGGTAAAACGGAGGTGCAAAGTTAGTATGAAACTTTGCCGTTTTTGAAGTTAGTGAATGTCTAATTCCACGCGAGCGATGTTGCGGGCGTCCACTAGTAGTATATAGAATACTACTATTATACTTTCAGTACAGCTTAAATGATAGAGGTAACTCGAACATATCTAACATTGACTACCTATTGTTATTTTTATTTATGATTATTTGAATAAAGCCAAGCCAAATATGTAATACAAAATTACAAACAGACAAGCTACGTATCTGTCGCAACACTCCAAACGGTACACGTGAAGCAAATTGAAACCTAATCATTTCTCTATTAAGCGAATTCAATAGCGGCGCTAATTTGTATGCGTGGAACAGTTTTACGCAAATTCGTGAGAACAGAACGACGCGGCCATAACAGATAATGGCATCGTCACACGACTAAGTGCTTCCTTGGATTGTTTCGAGGACTTGATTATTTTATATGTAGACTAGTGGACGCCCGCAGCTTCGCTCGCGTATTAATAGACCCATTAACGACGTCTGCCCGCGTTCGCGTTGCCCACTCCCACTTGACTTCAAAAAAAAACGGCAAAGTTTCATACTAACTTTGCACCCCCGTTTTACCCCCCTATGGGGTGATATTTCAAAAATCCTTTCTTAGTGCTCCCCTACGTTATAAAAGGAACCCCTGTGCCAAATTTCAAGTTTCTAACCCTTATAGTTTAGGCCCTGCGTTGATATGTCAGTCAGTCAGTCAGTCAGCTTCTCCTTTTATATATATAGATGAAATGAAGAACGTAATTTTGAAGTGAAGATTATGACTGATGGTTATTTCCGAACGCAACCGATCCGATACCCTACCCTCATCTCAACTTCCTTCCCGTCAATTAAAACCAAATACTTGGGGGGTAGGAAGTGACAGTCTCTTCTGCCGACTACGCGCGTCAAGTCCGGTCGAACTCCCGTGTTCCCGTCGATTTCGCCGCAGAACAAGATACAAAGTAGCAAAAACATTATTTGAGTTTCACGTATTAGTGCATCTACAAGTGTCTCTATACGTGAAAGCGCATCTATACGTGAAATTGGTGTTCAGCAAAATCATCATATGGACGATTAAGAAAGGTCGGAGCTCCGACGCGTCATCACCATCTCGACGCGGGGTACAGTCGAATCAGGTACCTTTCCACCCTATCTTTCTTTATCCAACAATGACTGCCATTTATTTTTATAGATCATCATCATTCATGGATCAGCCTTTTATAGTACACCGCTGGGCAGTGGCTGCATAAATAGCTTAATATTAACATCCAGACACAGAAACAAACAAGTGTTCGTCACACGAATGTTTGTTCTGAGTGGGATTCAAACCCACGACCCCTGGCGCAACAGGCGTCACTACCGATTGCGCCAACGGGCCCGTCTATGGGTTGTAGCTATAGCTACTCAATAATATTTCTACGGTGGTAATGAGTAACGTATGGAGGTCCAAAGAGTAGGAGGTGATATTTATTGTTTCTACTAACACAAAAAGCGACAGTGATCAGGAAAGGCCCGACATTAGTCTCAACCGGTTTGATAGCCGACTGGCGTGGCGGGACGAACCCAAAGCCCATGACGTCATTGATGCCAAAAGATACCTATAAGTCCACATGCTAGCTATTTAGAATCATAATAGGACTCCTAATTTTGTATAGTCCGTTTCCTAGACGTTTGTGTCCTGTCGGCGGAGGATGACGATACTGGTGGTGGTTAGCAAAGTGGTGGCTTTCTACATGCTTTGTTATTTTATTCGTATACTAGTGGACGCCCGCAGCTTCGCTCGCCTGGAATTATAAATTACAATAGTTTCGTTTACACCTAGTAATATTAAAAGATTTTATTTAACTTCACTCGTTTGTACCTATGTATGTCCTGGAATCTTGAAATCAATATTTCACCCACTTCCACTGAAGCTATCGAGCTGAAATTCAGCACACATATCTATTTGGTTCCGATGATAATGCACGAAAATAAAATAAAAGTTATAAAAATCTTTTTTAAAAATAAAAAAAAATAAATAGCCTATTGTCACGCAGTAAAAATGCAGCTATATAATGGTGAAATAATTTTTGAAATCGGTCCAGTAGTTTTTGTGTGAAAACATTACAAACAAATGTTTCCTCTTCATAATATTAAGTACCTATAGATAAAAAAAACCTTGAAAGAGAGAAGAGTATAAATGAAATGAATTCCAGCAACAGAATATACAAGGTATCCAAAGACTTAATATTATTTCTAACAATGTAATATTAGATAAGTACAAATAAATTGCTAGCACAAGTAAATGAAAACAGATGTTTACAATCAATTTGTTTTGATGAAATCGTTTGCAACGCGACCGCAAAATGTGCGAACCTCGGTGCGAACCCAATTAGAAGGCTGCAAATCCCTTATTAGTTTGTGGCTGCAATGAAGTGCTGAGTCTGTGATCGTGCACAGAGTAATGACGCAAGCGCAACATGCCACACAAAGAAGATGCGCGCGCGCAAAAATTCAAGCCGTGTAACCTGATTTGTTTAGGTGTCTGTATTCAGCTTTATGTAGATACAACAGTTGTTAATATTTTGATTTTGATATTTGTGTGTGATATTTGAAGACTTCACGCACGGGACGGTGTGGTCGCTCAGCGACAAAGTCCTTCCTAATAATAAATTTTAAAAAAAATCCCTGTCGACGTCATAATTAGTTATCTGCGTTATGTAGCGTCATTTCTTTTAACAACTACATACTTACTACTAAAATAAGGACAAATAAGGGCGCCCGCGGTGAGCAGACAAATGCAGGTATGCCAGCGGTTTACACTCGGCTTTTTTAGTGTTTGTCCTGAGTGGGATTCGAACCCACGACCTCTGGCGTAACAGGTAGGGTCACACCCAATTGCGCCAACTGTCAACTAAGGATTAATAAACACAACTATTGTAGGAGCACGTATAATACGTATTAATGCATGCACCAATGTAGGGTGACACATGAGAATCACCTCAGTATCTGTCCGTCCGTCAGTCTGTCCTTCGGTTCATTCGTAGGTACTTATTGCCGACTCTCGATACGCACTTGTCCGTTTTTTCTAATTCCAATAACTGTGGGACAGCCCTATGAAAGTAGGTAAGAATTTTGTTGTCTCTTAGTTTTCATTCTGTTTGGTATTTATTCTTGTGTCAATCTCCACGGAAGCGCAATACATATGATTCTTACGTGATTTTAATCTACTTGCATAATGTGATCTCTCTAGGCTAGAGGCACCCAGAGGTCACTCGTTTACAAGCGACCGCGCTTGAGGTAATTCGTATTATTTTAATTATTCAAGACTTTTATTTATGCATTTCAAATTAGGTAGGTTAGGTATATTTGTGTGTCCCTGTAGCTCGGGACCAGAATAGTGCTACGGTAGCCCCTGCCTGTCGTAAAAGGCGACTAAAAGGGGACTTCTGGGGTTGCGGGCGGTGAGAGGGGGAGCTCGAACCGTCCATCGATGTGACCCCGGGAAAGACGACGCTGTTTGTGGCTGCACAGCGTTGTGAAACCGGGAAGAGCCCGTCTTGGGCGCAGCGCTGGACCGGCGCGTTCTACAAGAGATCCCGGAGCCCTCCTGTAGCGCCGGAGTAGGCCACCGAGTGGGTTTTAGTGGGTGAAAGTGCCACATAACCCGGCGTCGCTCCCACGACGTCCGGGTACCTTTTCAAGGTTTCTCACTCGTAAAACAAAAAAAAAAAAAAAAGTTATTTGTGTATTGCATTTTATATTTTAAAGTCTGTCCGAAACGATCAACCATGCCAATCTTCCTTCTTATGTTTAATAGTTTTAGACGGAAATTTATCTTCGTCGTAGGTAATAAAAAAATATGGAGCTCGCCATGTGAATTTAGGTTGGTCTAGCGGTCGCAAGCGCGACTGCTACCTAGAGGTCCTGGGATCGCTGCCCGGATTATGCAACCACTACATATTTCGTTTTTCTAACATGAAATGCCCAGTAGCAGCAGTAGGTAAAGTCTGGATTTGTGCCCGGAATGGAGGAGAGGAGACCCGTGCCCAACAGTGGGACAAAGAAAGGGTTGTGATGATGATGATGGCAATAGGCCACATATTACATGGGACCCAAACATAACTGTCGAAAGTGTGGTACCATGTGTAGTAATTGTTGTAATGCCTTTATATCCCATAATTTCAAATTTATCTCAATGGAACTAATTTACTCTATAGTGAATTTTTTTAATTAATAAGTCACGAACTTAATAATAATCTTAATCTTTACTTCTGTACTAATGTATTATAAAGAGTAAACATTAGTTTGTAATGTTTTCACACAAAATCTCCCGATTTCAAAAATTCTTTTACCAATAGAAAGCTGTGAGAAAGCTGCATCTTCACTGAGTTACATAGGCTATATAATATTACTAGGTATAAACGAAACTATTGTTATGTCTAATTCCACGCGAGCGAAGCTGCGGGCGTCCACTAGTCTTAAATATCCTTAAATCAACAGTGGTACGTGTAGTTTGTGGTAATTATTAACGTCTAATAAAATAAAAAACCCACGCCAAACGCATTTGCGGAAACGTTCCTCAAACATTAACTTGGTTAAGAACACAAATGCGGGCGAGCATGGCTACACACTTGCGTTTTGTGCAAATTTAAAAAAAAACAACTGTAATATTTTAAAATATGTATGTCAATATTGGCACGCGTCAATGACCTTGTGAGCTCGTTACCTACTGCGGGTCCGAATAATTCGAATTGGACAGAACTGGTTGCCGCGTAACTTACATCACTGGCCTACATTCGAGCCACGCGAGAGGCGCTAAGTTTATATGCACAGCGATCCTCGTAGGAAAGTGATAATGTTCTCTCTCTATCTCCATCTCATGCCGCTCAATGATATTTTGACAAAGATACGTCACGTTCTTATTGCACACACAACTGATGCCGCTGGCTTTTTGAAGTGAAACTTCTTTAGGCGCATGAGGGTAAAATTTTTACGGATGAAACGGATGTCACATCCGTGACGCAATAATGCGTCACGCAGCATGCAACGTTCGTGACGAAGAAGGGGATGGGTGATTAAAACCGATTTAGTAAGAGTGAGAAAGGGCGAGCGTGAGAGAGGGCTAGCGTGAGAGAGCTATAATAATATTATGTAGTGTGAAAGATTGAAAAAATACACGCTATTGGTTTGTGTATTCGTTTAGTTAGTAGTTATAGAATGAAAATTAAATTGAAATTAAAACTTATAAAGACTAACATAACTTAAGTTTTGTAATAAAACAACAAGACTTTCAAATGAATATTTATATTTATTCTTTTTTTGTGTATATTTGAATATTTCGCCAAAGAAGTTTCACTTCTGACATGTGTACTTTGTACGCACGCACTTTTTTCTGTTCTGTAGGTTCTCAATTCAACCTGCGATATGTGGTTGCGCTTTTAATTCAACATGTCAAATGTTTATTTCGGACATTGTCAACCGGAAAGTTTAATGAAATAAAGAATTCAGTAGGTAGTTTACAACCTTTTACTCTTGATACATTTTCTGTGGAAAATTACTTAAGAACAAACAGACACAGAGACACACAGATAGCTGACAGATCAGCTGCAGTGCGGGGGTTTGCCCAACCAACATTAACATCAAACAAACACGATAACATACCTATGTTACGGACATACCTATGTCCGCGAAGTATTCAGGTTTAAGTGGCGATCACAAACTTGTTTGTTTTGTACTTCAATCCACACATCTATCTATCTATCTATCTATGTATCTATCTATCTATCTATCTATCTAACTCTACACAGACACACTTCTGCTTCGCCGCGAAGCCTTCGATCAGGCAGGAAGGCTGCGCTCCATTATTATTGGATGCGTATTGTTTGCTAAGGCGCTGAACAGACGAACGGATAACCATTGACTAATAATTTTCATATCAAAAAAAGTCAATCAAAATATACTAAACGTACTTAGTTAATCAGTAAATGCTACGTAATGTGTCTGTTCGTGGCTTATCTCGCATGGAAATTGACAACAGCTTAGCTTAGCTTAGCTGCAACCCATACACGTCCCACTGCTGGGCACGGGTCTCCCCCACAGAGAGCTACGGGAGGTCTAGAGCATACAATACAATTTTTTTTGACAATTTGACATTGTGGCGGTAAATTGTCACCGGTATCCTTTAACCCTCTCAAGGATCTAATGTGTTAATGTACTGAGATTCATCGCAATACGCCATGCAGTACAGTATGATATAGCAAAATTAATATTTCAACAAAGGTAAGACACATACGCGGTATAAATATCTGCTAAAAACTATAATACTTATAATATAATACTTGTAACTTTGAACAAAAACTTGTAAATTGCATACTGCAGTTACAAACGTATAATAGTGTAATAGTATATTTCATTACAAGTGCGGAAAGTGCTGTCATTGCAAAGAGTTCCGACAAATGTCTACCCGAGCCGAAGGCGAGGGTTGACAGTCGGAACAAGTTGCAATGACGGTTCCGCACGTGTACTGAACAACTATTTTTAATACAGTTGCGAAAAAATGAAGCAATTTAATAAAATAATAAAAACACAAACTAAACTCGCAAAGAACATTTTTGGAAAATGGTGCCAACCGTAAAAGAATACAGAGTATTGCAGAGATTTTTTTTTGTTTTCTTCACCCATTCTGGGTAGGCAAAGGGAACTATTCCCATACAGCCAAGTCTTCAGTAGAATTTTTTTATTGACATGAAATTTAATGTGATGAAATGAAATGAAACCTAACCTAACTCATTGAATCAAATCATTAAATCTGATATTGAAACAAATTAGTAGCTTCTTTTTAGAAATATTTGCATGAATCATAAAAACTTCTATGATTTTTTTTTTAGTAAAAACTTCGTGGTTGGTTTTTTCTTTTTAATAGACATTATTTTGACAGTTGGGAAAGAGAACGCACGAGTTCGGAAAAGGTAAAGAAAAAGCACGAGTGTGTAATAGCTCACTTCCCGAACGCTATACGTCCCTGTAATACGCCACTTTTTGAGCAACTATATTAAAAAACATTTTTTAATACAGTTGCTCAAAAAGTGGCATATTACAGGGACGTATAGCGTTCGGGAAGTGAGCTATTACACACTCGTGCTTTTTCTTTACCTTTTCCGAACTCGTGCGTTCTCTTTCCCAACTGTCAAAATAATGTCTATTAAAAAGAAAAAACCAACCACGAAGTTCTTACTAAAAAAAATATTCATAGAAGTTTTTATGATTCATGCAAATATTTATAAAAAGAAGCTACTAATTTGTTTCAATATCAGATTTAATGATTTGATTCAATGAGTTAGGGTAGGTTTCATTTCATTTCATCTCATTAAATTTCATGTCAATAAAAAAATTCTACTGAAGACTTGGCTGTATGGGCATAGTTCCCTTTGCCTACCCAGAATGGGTGAAGAAAACAAAAAAAAAACTCTGCAATACTCTGTATTCTTTTACGGTTGGCGCCATTTTCCAAAAATGTTCGCTGCGAGTTTAGTTTGTGTTTTTTATTATTTTATCAAATTGCTTCATTTTTTCGCAACTGTATTAAAAATAGTCGTTCAGTACACGTGCGGAACCGTCATTGCAACTTGTTCCGACTGTCAACCCTCGCCTTCGGCTCGGGTAGACATTTGTCGGAACTCTTTGCAATGACAGGCTTTCCGCACTTGTAGCGAAATATACTATTTTTTCCAAATTATTAATAGTGTGCCAAATATGTGTGCCAAATTTCAGCTTAAGTGGAAGCTTCAGTGGAAGTGGGTGAAATATTGATTGCAAGATTCCAGATAGATACATACATACATACATACGAGTGAAGTTAAATAAAAGCTTTTAAAAATGTACCTAATCTTACGTAAATAATAAAAAGAGAAAGAAGAGAAAGAATAACAAATAAAAGATTATTTAATTTAAAACTTCCAAGCAGATATGAGTATAATAGAGGAAATGTATGCGTTAGTAATGTATCTGCCACAAACCGGATTGAAAGTCGTCTGTCTGCGCTGAGCCTTCTGTCATTGAATAGGCCTTCCGGGGCATAGAATCTTCATGAGAATGTTTTGATTTTTGGACAATGTTATGTATTGTAAATACTCACGTTGTTTTTTGTTTACGATTAGGGAAGTGGGACACATTTAGCGTATGACTATGAAGCGCTCATGGTTATACGGTCAGTCAAACTACTATAACATCATGGGAGGTTGGAGGCGTATAGCTTATGGCAAGAACGGTATAGGGTATGAGTGGTCTATAGTCCACCACGCTGGCCAAATGCAGATTGGAAGGCTTTAAGTCTTCTAGAGAACTATCAGATATTATGCAGGTTTCCTCGCGTTGTTTTCCTTGATATTTGAGAAATCTTCTCTGTAGGGATATTTAGATCCCGCTCGGCTCGTTGAAGTCTTTAACTACGGAGCGGTTCAGCTCAAGATATAAGACGTAGTGTGAAGTAAGCCTTTTTTTTGTTTGTTTTACGAGTGGGAAACCTTGAAAAGGTACCCGAACGTCATGGGAGCGACGCCGGGTTATGTGGGACTTTCACCCACTAAAACCCACTCGGTGGCCTACTCCGGCGCTACAGGAGGGCTCCGGGATCTCTTGTACAACGCGCCGGTCCCCTCCGGCGCTGCGCGCCCAAGACGGGCTCTTCCCGGTTTACACATCGCTGTGCAGCCACAAACAGCGTCGTCTTTCCCGGGGTCACATGATAGACGATTCGAGCTCCCCCTCTCACCAGCAACCGCAACCCCAGAAATCCCCTTTTAGTCGCCTTTTACGACAGGCAGGGGCTACCGTAGCACTATTCTGGTCCCGAGCTACAGAGACGAGTGTGAAGTAATTGTTGCCCCCAACGATGTATGTGTAGTAAGTTTGTCGTGCTACCTGTCGGCTATCAAGCCGATTTTATTCAAAAGGCGAATTGATCGAGAATCGTCCTTAAAACAACAAGATCATCTTGATTTATTTGTTTTGCTTTGCTTGTTTAAGTTGTAGATTGTATTTGGCTACGTTTGACAATAATATGTTTCACAATTATTATTTACATGCATTGCGGTCAAAAGTGAAATTAATTTCATTTCCATTTATTCTTGTGTCTGGTACTCGAATATTATTGTTTTTATTATATATTAATTGTTTTTATTATGTATAAGTTTTATTTCCAATTGTTATATTTTGATCAGGGTTCAAGTAGGTAGTTGAAATTCGTAAGTTCCTCTACGTTTGTATGAGAAAGTGCGGTTTCCACTTATCTTTTCGAAAAACTCTTAGGCGTCTTCTTCGGGGTCTTTTTTTATCGATACAATACAATACAATACAAAAACAGAAACCTGTTTTAAGATTCCATTAACATTGCACAACCTAATCATTAACTATATAATGTTTTGCAAATTTCAAAAGAGGATGACCTTGTTTAAGGGTCGAATTAACTAAATTTATAATTTAAATTACCTAAAATTGATACATACATACTACCTACAATTGATTTTAAACACGTCAATTTTGGAATTTCATGCAGGACCCCGTTAAGGTGAAAATGAAAAGAAACTCCTCCTGTCATTTAAAAACAACTATTCGGGAAGTTTCGTAGCAGCCTTCAGGTCACGTGGACCTTCGACTGGCATAAGGAACTAATAAGGAAAAGATATACTGTATAACTCCAACTTATTCTGATAAAAGTAAGTATGTAGATATGTACCTAATGAATGCAAAAAACAAGGTAAAAACGTAGATAAGAAAATCTTAAAATGACTGTATTTAATAAAGTCAGATGGTACTTTTCCGTGAAAATATTACAATGGTAGCGGTGGCAAATTGTACCTAAGGTAAATCATGGGATTCATTTATCTGCTAATTACAGTCCTTGCTGTGATGTCTCACTGTCGGCGAGTAATGTGAGCCGTACTCAGGATAACCTTCATCGATGAATGAAGGGTAAAATACCTGCCTGATGGGCATTGATATAAATACGAAGTAATATATCATTCAATTTAGGTGGGTCATAAATCTTTATTTAAAAAAGGAGAAGCTGACTGACTGACTGACTGACATATTAACGCAGGGCCTAAACTATAAGGGTTAGAAAATTGAAATTTTGCACAGGGGTTCCTTTTATAACGTAGGGGAGCACTAAGGAAGGATTTTTGAAAATTCACCCCCTAAGGGGGTAAAACGGGGGTGCAAAGTTAGTATGAAACTGCCGTTTTTGAAGTTAGTGAATGTCTAACGCGAGCGAAGCTGCGGGCGTCCACTAGTATGTTATATTATATGGATGCCCTTGTTTAAGGATCGAATTAACTAAATTTATAAATATCCATACTAATATTAAAAATGCGAAAGTAACTCTGTCTGTCTGTCTGTCTCGCTTTCACGCCAAAACTACTGAACCGATTTAAATGAAATTTGGTACACAGATAGGTAGTTTAGGCTACTTTTGAAATGGAAAAAAGTGTTGTAAATGGTTGAAAAGGGGGATGAAACGTTGTACGAAAGTATTGTCATTTTCAAAACTAGAAGCATAAAAATTTATATTTTAGGCTTACATTTAGGTCGTTGGGGCGATAAAATTATATCTATTTAATTTGACATCGATAAATTTGACATACCTACCTACGTAAAATAGAAATGGTTCGATTTCACAAAACGGGACATAAACCAATTGTCAATTGTAAAGCATCGAATGCCCATACATCAGTCTCTGAGTACCTACCTACTACTACTGGGCACAGGCCAGGCCTACCCTAAACAATGTCTGTCCAAGATCCTGTGCCAGTAAACAACAGTTTCCTGGGTGTCTTCTTCAGCATTCTTTTAGACAGACAAAATAATCGCGTAAGTTGATGCAGTGAATTGCGAATAATTACTTATTGTTACTTGCTTGTCACAATTCAGACTTTTAGTTGAAAAGGCTTATGCTTTCTATTGAAAGATACATACCTAACTGTTTTATGACTAGAAATCATGGAATCAAATTAAATCTTGCTACACGTAAGGATCTACCCCACTTCTTACCTGGCTAGATATTCTTTTACTTATACATATATCTACCGGAACTGTGTACTCTGAATCCAGCGGTTTCCCGCCGTCTTTAGGTTTAGGGCATTAGAACTTTGCCAACTTAGATTCAAATAGTTGCACGTGTTTTACTCGATGCTCGGACAGACAGAAAGACAATATTTTCAAACACCATATTTTTGGGATAAAACGCGTTATTGTAATGCTACTGAATCGATTTTTTTTTCATTTTGGAAAAAGTTTCTCTTGAATTTTACTACATAGATTCATACGTAATACCTACCTTAGATGTAACTTGATCTCAGCGTGACCAAGAATACGAGATAAATCCTAACAGCTGTTTACTTATTTCCCACGATATTACCATAATATTTAAAGATAAATGGCATATCATAACACATTATACTCCACCACTACACATCTCTATCAGTAATTTATTAAGTATGCATAATGCTTTGCATTGAAAAACTCATCTTAAAATTAAAATAGTAGGTACAAATTGACGCCTTATTTCCCTAATTACCTTCCCTAATATAAAGTTAAAAGCTCATAACGAACTACAGTTTAAAAAGCGATTATCGTAGAAAAAACTCACATCGACGAAACTCCTTTTTGTAACTTCCACCCGATTCACAGGCACAAAACAACTTAATAACAAGAAATAATTGGTGCAGTAGGTACTTAATTGTTTTGTCTCAATAAAATCGCACGTAAGTAAGGCACTAAGAACAACACGACCTCCCCGCACGACAGTTAAACAGATACTAACTTGAGTAAAATAATAAATAAGTTGGCATCGTAAGCATACGTAACCGCGACGTGCGAAGTGGCTAGCGGGGAAGGCACCAGCCGCACCAAATCAAAGGTCACAAACCCTCCAGGGCTGCGCGCGCGCCGACTTGGAGCTTCGCTGATTTTAATGGATATTAGATAGCAAACGAGCACGCACCCTTGATGTGACAACTGTGACAAACTTTGAACAAGACTAAAAAAGGTTTAGATTAGTGTTCAGTATCTATTAATAATTTTTTAAGTTAGTCCACTTTATTGAACTTAATAAAAACTTAATTGGTGGTTATGAAGTAAGTGTTAGTGATAGTTACGTTCGTTGATGCTACTTAGTTAGGTCTGTTGGAAGTCAGGCACAGATGTGTTGCTAGGTTCAGTGGCGGATTTATGGGGTGCGAACCACGGAACCCAACTTCTCTCTGTGTTCCGTGGTACGAACCGTGCCACCGTGCCTCGCTTACGTTCCCTTGGCAGGTCTGTGCAATTGGATGGTATTCATGCTTTAGTCGTGTACCGACCAGGACCAACATGGTGGCGGCTAGTAAGTGGCCACTAGGATATGTTTTCTACTAGGGAGCTCTGATTCCGTGTTTTAATTTTGAGTACCTAACCTTTGAGTACCGTCCGGGATATCATACCTGTAATGCCGTCTTAATTTTGCTGGCGGATCACGTGACCATAGTTTCAATTTATTCTCACAACATAAGATGTGTTGTGAACACTTTTGCTCTGTGGTGACATACGTACTTAAATATATATCAATGTTTGCTCTATTTTTGAATCGCTCGCCGCCCGACAAGCGGAAAATTACGAGATTCTAGATCGTTAGGGCCGATTCCGTGTTTATGAATCACTAAAATGCAACTTCTGGTATTAAACACTCGACTGGCCCAGCGATAGGTGGTTTGGGTATTGTGGATGTATGTATGATGGATGGTATTTATTCAACGTTAATGAGTCGCAGCCTATAACCCGAATTTGGATAGGTGTTGGACAGAACATCGTAGCAGAAGTTCATTCAGCTATTTGCTGGATATTAATATCAGACTACCTACATTTCTGCCTTAATATTATTCAACTTTTTGGACAACACCTACATTATTTATAAACAATAATCTTAAAATGTCTAAGTAAAATTTTGCATTCGCTGGTAGATTCGTTATCTGGAAATTATATTTATAAGGGTTAAAATTAAACCTTTTCTCGACGGTACAGGATGTACAGAAAAACTCGTGTGAGTTTATGCGACACCTTTTATGTTTAGTGAATGAAGTTTTGCAGTAGTAGCTGATGTTGCTAAGACTCGGTCGATTACGCACGATCAACACGAGCTATAAACGCTTCTTATTAATCAGACCATGTTTACAATTTCAAAACGTATTGTAATCGGAACTAAGTAGGTATTCGGAACTGAATCAACATGACCCAGCTCGGCAGAACAACAAATGTAGTTTGACGATGTTGCAAGATTTGACCCAAACTAACAAACATTGCAAGATAAACAAAAGACAGCAAAACCGCCATGGCGATAAGGTTAGAATATCAGATTAATGGTGTGTATCTCTATGTGCAAATTTCCTAATACCCGCATGCCCGCATGGTATGAAATTCTATTCGAGCCTGGAGCACTATTTTTGAATCGCTCGCCGCCCGACGTTACAATTCGATCTTTGATGTCTTGTATTTTTAGTACTTATGGTAATTTTCAAGAGAATTCATTAGAAAGTAAGGCACTACTTGTCATTGTGCTACTAAAGGATTTGCGAAAATTATTTGAGTTTGCTATTTTTCATCCTTAAAAAAGTTCTAGCTCTGTTAGCTCCAGCTCTTCAGCCTTCAGCCTTAGCTCTGTCAGCTACATTAGCGTGAAACAAACAAACAAACAGCCCTCCAAATTAATATCATTTGTGACATTGCAATGCTACCGATGTCGTATAATTCACGAAACGGGTTATTTGTTCAAGAAAACAAATTTTATGCATATTTATAGGCGAGTTGCCTTCACCCTCCCCTTATAGATAAGGCAGCCTCTGAGCGAACCTTGATAATCTCAAGTTTGCTTCCCGACCTAAACTGAAAATCAGCCCCTTGGTATGGATTCAGGAGCCACGGCAAGCACCATGTGCGTGCACTTTTGTATTACCTAGTTTTGCCGCGATCTGACATATTTTTATGGATGTAAGATATTTATCCTACTTACATCCATAAAAATATGTCGCCCAAGCGACATCCGACCATCCGACAACTATAATATTACACTATTATTATTATCTTGTTAATTACCCTTCTCCGGTGGTAATAAAATGACTAAAGGTGGTGGTTGAATCTGAATAACCATACACTTTAAACGGGCATGCAATACCACCCATCAACTGTAACCAACTGCAACTGTAACCAATAAATAATATGACGCCTGTAAGACCATTTAAGTCCCGGTCAAAGACGGGTTAGCGTCGATAAAGATGGTTCCCTCTCGACAGGGTTACTGGTAACATTAAAGTCTGGTAACTACCGATTATCAACCGGGAAACCGGACCGGAACACAATTATAACACGATATGAGTGCGGCAGTAGTACTTACTGTCTTCGTATAGGTTTTACCACCTACATTATCATTTCACCTGCTTAGGATTGAGCACGCGGCGTAAGGTTTGTTTTGTAACAGTGTTTGACGATAATATCAATTCACAATCAACTTTAAATGTCAACTATAAATCATTAGAAGGACCGCGGAACATCTGAACAAACACGATTAAAGAATAATTGCTTTGAAAACTATTTAAATAACATTCAAGTGCGTAGGTTATGTGGTGAGCGTGGGCTGGTTCGGACATAAAGATAGGTAGGCTGCAATTCAACCCATCCTGCGTCCCACTGCTGGGCAGGTGTCTGAAGAAGGTCTGGAGTGTCCCCACCACTGCTTCAAATACAGATTGGCGGAGGAATTCCTCCACTTTGAGGCGTGCGTGCCTGAGGGCGAATTGCCTCATTCTTTACAATGTTTCTAACGATAACTCAATCCAGTTGGAACAGCCGTTAACTTTATCGAGAAGATTTGAGAGGCTCAAGCCGCACGATTACGAGCGTTTCGAGCCAAGCAACCAGGAGCGTGGAGCCAGTGGTAAATATTTTTTTCCGTCATGCTACAACGAATTTACGTATTATGCATATTTATGCAAACATAAAACTAAACAAAGTAATGATAACAGAATAAATAAACAACAAAAATTAATAACAATATAAGTTTATGAAATACGTTGATGCTGTAGGTACGATGATAATGTACGGTGATGCTGTACGATGATAATGTACGGTGATGCTGTACGATGATAATGTACGGTGATGCTGTACGATGATAATGTACGGTGATGCTGTACGATGATAATGTACGGTGATGCTGGACGGTTTCTAGTTATGATTGGTTATGTCAAGAGGCTCCACCAATCCGCATTGGAGCAGCGTGGTGGAGTATGCTCTAGACCTCCCGCAGCTGCGTCTGTGGGGGAGACCCGTGCCCAGCAGAGGGTGAGATGTCAAGAGGGTGCCGCGCGAGCGCCTAGTTATAATAATATGCCTTAAGCACACACTGACGTTACGCCTGATTATTTAAAATTGCAATATTTGTTTTTGTTAATTTTACGATTGGATAAACAAAATTGAAAAACCAAGAGGGCTATTACAAAGTAAGTTACGCAGTAAGAGATTGGCGCGGACTACGGCTAAACCCGCGCGTCCCGAGGTTTATATTGATTTATAGGACTGCATACAACAATTGTTTAAAAATATTATTTCAATTTTTAATATACCTTAGTTTTTTCAAGAAGGGTAATATAGTAACCTTAGTTATAAAATACTTTTTGTTTGAATGTACTAGTGATTTTAAAACGTCATTTGCTGCTTGCATGAATTGTCCTAGATTTTGGTCAAACGGTTGCAATGCGCAAACGCAGATATCATATTATAGGTACGCAGACGCAGATCAATATGACCACCAAACTGTCAATATAGATGATATAGAACGAATTAATTATGAGCGTAATAGTTTCTATGCAGTTTAAAAAGTTGTTTTTTTATAAAATTTAGTTTTTATTCAATTAAGTTTGTATAGATTTACGCTGGGAGTTCAAAGTATTCTCGGTATAGATATGAACGAAAAGGCAGAAAAATCTGAAATAATTATATTTTTCTATATATTCCCCTGCAGTCTCAATGCACTTTTTACAACGCGAAAAAATAACTCCAAAAAATTACTTCCATCTTTCTCTGAAAAATGATCGTTTATGGCCGCCTTGAGCTGTTCATCGTCAGAAAATCGCTTGCCACGAAGCTCTTTTTTCAGCTTCGGGAATAAAAAATAGTCACTAGATGCCAGGCCTGCGCTGTAAGGTGGATGATTGATTTCTTGGAAACTACACTCCTGAATGGCAGCCTTGGCCACGCGCCCCGAGTGAACCGGTGCGTTGTCGTGGAGGAGCAAGACACCCGCGGTCGGTTTTCCTCGTCTTTTTTCTTTGATTGCTTCCTTCAAATTACGCATTGTGGTTGCGTAAGCTGCTGCGGTTATATTTTGGCATTTTTTGGTATATTCAATAGGCAAAATCCCTTTCGAGTCCCAGAATATTGTGGCCATGAGCTTTCCGACCGATTGCGTGACTTTAAACTTCTTCGGAGGTGTTGCACCCTTTTTAAAACATTGCATTGACTCCTGTTTGCTCTCAGGGTCGTAGTGATGAACCCAGGTTTCGTCTCCAGTACCGATGCGAATGAAAAAATTGGCAGGATTTTCACCACAAAGCTCCAAAAACTCTTTACAACATTCAATTCGCGCTTGTTTCTGCGGTGGTGTGAGCATTCGTGGTACCCATCTTGCACTAACTTTTGAATGGTTCAAAAAGTCATAAAGTATTAAATGTATGGTACCTACGGATAGCTTGGTCATTTAGCTAAAGAATTAATTTTTATTCGAGCATTTTCGAGTACAAATTTCTCGACCATTTTCACGTTTTCTTCCGTGGTGGCAAAAAAAGGACCACCTGATCGAGGGTCATATAAAATGCTTTCTGTACCCCTTTTAAATTCACTTGACCATTTTTGAATGATACACAACGAAGGAGCGGAATCCTTGTAAAAGATATCCATCTCTTCGTGGATAATTTTTTGAGTTTTTCCATGTTTAGTCAGGAATTTAATGACAGCGCGGTGCTCGATTTTGGTCAAAATTTTCGCCTCAGACATTTTGTTGCACTCTAAACAAGATTGTGAAAAATCTAATTAAGATAAAACGACAAAATTTTCTAATTGTCACCTTAGATAGTGTTAAAAGAGAATCATATACAAAAAATTACCTTTTTAGTAACAAAAAGTTCCGATACCGAGAATACTTTGAACTCCCCTCAGTAATTTTATTTTTAGTAATTTCTAACGTAAGAAATATTTAGCCACTGGACTATCACCGCTATCAATAAGACCATCTGATGGTAAATGGTCACCGTCACCTATGTACCTAAAACAAGACTGGGCCAATAGATCTCTATTGTCCCAGCGTACCACGTACGGTGTCCCCGACCGATAATATCCGACTGCTCTTACCATCACTACCACGAACGTTATCACTCGTATCAGGTATCAGTGACACAATGCTGATAACAGACACCGTATCGCATCACACATGATTCACTGAACAAGCAACAGGCGCTTCGGCCCTGTTGCTTCAAACTCATCAGTAGAAGTGTCACTGGACAAATATTTAGGTGATTTTGAACGCGTGCCATCAAACCAAGTGTTACAGTGGAGTATTTTCTATAGGGAAACAAGTTGAAAACGTCCTGTTTATTAGTATAAGTCGACACTGGTAGTTAATCATTTGGATTTCATTACATGTCTCTAGCCAACAGTGTAGTATCTATCTACATACCTATAATTAGGGGGAGTAAAGTGGTTCTATGGTAAAACGAAATAACCTACCGAACTTGCTGTATTAGGAACCTGAGGTACCTACTAACTAACTAACAGTGGCATATGTCGTCTCACAAATATGAATTTTCAGTAAACTATAGTTCATGTTGTTTAAAAGGAACTAAGTAACAGAAAGAACTGAAAAGATTCAATTTACTACATAGTTCTACAATTGGAACTCAATATTCTGCTAACCTTGTCACATCAAAACAAAACAGAAGAACTTAGAACTACTTATGGTGTCGTGTTGCTATGTGAAATGTGTACGGTGTAAAGATCGGCGGTAAGATGAGCTCGGATCGGAGGGCGGAGGCCGAGGGGGCGCCGGCGGGGGGCAGGGAGAGCGCCTGTTACTTCTGCAACGATCTGTTCGAGATGGGCAAGCTGCAGGTTAGTGTAGACGCGTCCCTGTAGCTCGGGACCAGAATAGTGCTACGGTAGCCCCTGCCTGTTGTAAAAGGCGACTAAAAGGGGACTTCTGGGGTTGCGGGCGGTGAGAGGGGGAGCTCGAACCGTCCATCTTGTGACTTGTGTTTATGTAACAAACAAGCAGCAGTAGCTATTAACATGGTCTTATTAACATTATTTTTAATTTCACTTTTACATAAACAAACATTACACTGCTAAGGAGTTCTTTACATCAGCCGTCGCATTAAGTCTTGTTCAAAGTCAGTCACAGTTGTCATGGGCGGTTTGCTACCTTGTATTCATAAAAAAAAAATTGTATCGGTTTTAACAAATTTTATAAAAAAAACCAAACAATATTACGGAGATATCCCGCAGTGTTCACGAAGGAATGTTAAGCCTGTTAATCCGCAACTGACCAGCGTGGCGGACTGCAGCCTTACCCTCTCATTCCAGAAGAGTCCTGTGCTCAACAGTGAACGAAAGGGCAGTTATTGACAAACTGGACTTCCCTTCCACAAATAATAAAATGGTTCTGCAACTTCCACGCTTTTCACAGCTATCATCACAAACTAATAAGGGATACTGCTATCATGGAAGTAAGCAGGTTCGTGGATGCGTTCATATTTGTTTGCACTCAAAATTTAATAAACAGTTCAGAAGCGTGATAAAAATAAATTTACGCGCAAATACGACAAGTTTATCCGTTCATAATGTTCTAAATATCTTATCAGTTTGAGTGATGGGCTAGCACGCTTTCCAGCACACATTTTCTATCTCCTGATAGCTAACACGAGTTAATTCGGGATTGATTCTTTGATGTACGTTTGATGTTGATACCGAGATTACGAAAGAGACTGATCGAACTAAGTTATTGTCAATAGTACCTGACCTCAGCTCATTAGCTGCCCATTCCAGTAATAGGCAGTATAGATTTAGTGAAGGATTAGTGGTTATATCTACTGAAAACAACCGGGACCGACTGCATAATGTGCCCTCCTAACCATGGAAGCGTTCGAGAATGTTTGCTCCTAGGTCAACCTAGGTCAGGTCATCCCATCCATCTGCCATCCAAGGCCGGTACAACACCATCGGTTGAAATCCATCTATATTTAAAAAAGGAGAAGCTGACTGACTGACTGACTGACTGATATATCAACACAGGGCCTAAACTATAAGGGTTAGAAACTTGAAATTTTGCACAGGGGTTCCTTTTATAACAGGAGAGCATTAGGAAAGGATTTTTGAAAATTCACCCCCTAAGGGGGTAAAACTGGGGTGCAAAGTTAGTATGAAACTTTGCCGTTTTTGAAGTCAAGTGGGCAACCCGAACGCGGGCAGACGTCATTAATGGGTCTAATTCTACGCGAGCGAAGCTGCGGGCGTCCACTAGTTATACATATACCTACAACATTTCCTGTATTTTTATATAATAAGAAATGAAATGTATCGACATTATGTGTTTTGCTATGTACTCTAGCCTAGTTATTTTGTCTATCATATCTATTTGGCAGCAACATCTGAAGCTATGCGGCAGTATCCTGGAGCAGTGCCCGCTGCGCTGCGGCGCGTGGATCCAGAGGAAGCACAAGGAGACCCACGTCGAAGAGTGCCCGCAGATGGAGAAGGTATTACACCTCAATCATGCTATGCTGTAGTTCCTTTTTGAAAGGAGTCCTTAGAACCACAACGTGAATTATGACAAATTGTGATTCTGTGACTTACTTAGAACGAGACTCCTACTAACAAGTACTAACTGGACTATTACCATTGTCATGGGCGGCAGCGGATGGGTGGTGCTGCAAGCTCGTTTGCTATCTTGTATCCATAAAAAAAAAACTGGTGGTAAAGTCGGTTTACGGACGATAGATTTACGTGATAACGTCGTCATAATCATGATTTTATACAATACAAAAAAGGAGAATTGAAAATATAAAGATAACAGACAACAGACAAGTCTATATATTTATTTTGACAGTTCCCTATTTCGGAGCCATGGAACCGCCAATGTTGTCGTGTGTAAAATTTATTTATTAAAATTAAAAATTAATTTAATAAAAACACTCAGGCGGAACGGGATACTTTTTCATTTGCGCTGTCGATGTTCATCAATTTATAAGACGTTATCACGTCAAAAAAAAAAACTCATCGAATTGCAAAAGTCCTTTGTCTCCGCAAATATTCTGACGAAGCAAGCCAGTCTGAAGGTTCAATGGAGCTCTGGTAGGAAAAAAATAGTCAGTAAACCTGCATGTCAAGTCTGCTAATTGGCCAGAGTGGCGCGTAAGGATATCCTCACTTACCTCGTCCATTCTGGAAGCACTTAAAATATACAAATGCTCGAGAGTGAAACAGTGAAAATATTGGAGTGTTGGTGACGAACTTTTAAATTGACAAGTCCTCAGTCTACTTATTGTATCCCGCAGGCGCGCAGCACTAAGGCGACGACGCACGCACGGCTGTCGGACCCCGCGCCGCCTACGCTTGCCCACACGTGGACACCGCGCGCCGTGCCGCTCGAGGACTGTGTGGTATATCTCGAAAAGGAGGTCGCTGGGATCAAGTAAGCTATCGATGACAATGGATATGAAGTAGTGATCAGTTGGACCACTGATAAAAGGAATATTGCGGTCCTGGGTTAGAACGGAGTCGGGCAAAGTTTCATTGAGTTTTTCTATCTTGACTTACCCGGTTGTAGCAAGGAGTTTAGATATGTGCTCGGTTGCTGTACGACAATACCACTTATTATTAACAGGTATGAGGTTATGAAATATTTCATGTTACCATTGTCACAGCATAAAGCAGCATAAGGATAGTCATTTCTTGGATTAAAGAAATAATAGACTGAACTACTCTTTTTTGTTCTTACCAGACTTACCCTGACCGAGGAATCAAGCCACCACGACGTCCAAAGCTCCGAGATCGAGACCCTCCGCTCCAAGCTGGTGCTGGTGGAAGAGCGAAGCCAGCACCTGCTGTCGACCCTGATGTCGCTACGCTCCGCCGCGGATGACGAAGCGCGGCGTGCGGCCGACTGGGCGGCTCAGTTCAAGCACGACCTAGCCAATGTACAACTGGCTCTGCAGGTATGACCAGCAACAACTTGGCGGGTGCTGGTGGAAGGGCGAAGCCAGCACCTGCTGTCATCACTGATGTTGCTATGCTCTGCCGTGGATGACGAACGCGGCGCGGACTGGGCAGCTCAATTGGTCAGCGCTGGTGTTCTTACGAGCTGTCACAAGCTACGGCTCGCGACGCAGTTCCTGCACAATTTGACATCTACTACTAGAGCTTGAGGAAGGCGGTATCTAATGGGTAATGATGGTCCATGTACTAGACCGGGATAGGTTGAGCTGTCTGGATAGATTGGCACGGCTGAAAATCAGCGGCTGCGGGCTTGCCACGGCCATTTGCTGAGGCGTCCTATTTCGGCATCGTTAATTGTTACATATTTAAAATTAAAATTGTATTGTTTCACATGTCGAATTAAGCTTAATTCGACATGTGAAACAAAAACAATATGAAAATCTGACATAGACATAGACATAAGCTTATGTCTATGTCAGATTAACGTGAGCGATTTTGCTGTAATTGGTCGTTTGGTGCCTAAATGTTTTTTAATGACTGACTGCTGTTGCAGGAGCTGCAGAGCCAGCAGCTGACAACGGCCATGCGGCTGGAGAGTGCAGTCAGCAGCTTGCTACACGAGCAGCGCGAGCGCGAGCTGCTGGAGCAGGCGCTGACGCAGCATGACACTAGAATCCGAGCGGTCCACAAGCTAGGTTGGTGCCAACTGCTCTTGATTGCAGCTCCACCTGGGCAGTCAGATGGAAAAAAAATTTATGTTGTTGTTAACGTCATAAGAAATAGGAGTATTGCGAGAATGAACAACACACTACACATAATTTAGCTTCTGATCAGAAGAATTGCCAATATTCACAATCGTAATAGGGTCATTACCATATACCATGAATTAGTGCAACCGACTATTCGCTCTATTGCTATGGGTTACAGACTAAAATTGAATGTACGCTCGGAACGCTTGGCGGAACGTTTGGCGGGACGGGAGGATGACATCACACTTTTTCGTGCGTGTTGCTGGCGTTCATCGATTAATAAGACATTATCACGTCAAAAAGGCTTTTGGACAAAACGAAAACTAGTTATATATTTGACTCGTTGGCCTATTAAAAGCATAATACAAACAAAGTTTAAACTGTATTGGAATTTTCAAGTCGGCCTCATATCGAGGGCCAACAACATTTTAACAAAATAACTGTAACCGCTATATTTCCCCAAATATATCTCTGTACTAACATTCCATGTAATTTTCAGAAGAAGTAATCGAATACATAAAGCATACAGTTGAAGAGGAGCGACAGAGGAACGCCGACAGCCGGGCGGCGCTG
Source organism: Carterocephalus palaemon (assembly GCA_944567765.1). Lineage (NCBI taxonomy): Eukaryota > Metazoa > Arthropoda > Insecta > Lepidoptera > Hesperiidae > Carterocephalus > Carterocephalus palaemon. Next base: position 10,655,051 of record OX155658.1, read on the forward strand.
GAGGCCGAGCTGGTGGAGGCGCGGCGCTCGTCGGCGCAGCTCGCGCAGCTGTCCGCGCTGCGGGCGCAGCTGCAGCACCAGGCGCAGGAGAGGCCGGTCAGTGGAACACAATATATGAGTACTAGTGAACGCCCGCAGCTTCGCCCGCGTAGAATTAAACCCATCAACGACGTCTGCCCGCGTTCAGGTTGCTCACTTGATTTCAAAAACGGCAAAATTTCATACTAAATTTGCACCCCCGTTTTACCCCCTTGGGGGGGTGAATTTTCAAAAATCCTTTCTTAGTGCTCCCCTATGTTATAAAAGGAACCCCTGTACAAAATTTGAAGTTTCTAACCCTTATAGTTTAGGCCCTGCGTTGATATGTCAGTCAATAAGTCAGTCAGTCAGTCAGTCAGTCAGTCAGTCACCTTCTCCTTTTATATATATAGATTGTTTCAAAGAACAACTTCATCAGTCACTAGGATGAATGGTGCAGTTAGTCCTTACTGCTGGCCTTCACCTTAACATCATCATCATCACAACCCTTTCTTTGTTCCACTGTTGGGCACGGGTCTGCTCTCAGAATGGGAGGGCCTAATCCCTTAGTCTACCACGCTGGCCAAATGTCTGAACATGGGTGGTTACAAAAACACTTTCATAAATTTAAAAAGGGTTTGTACAACAGTTTGCTATTACCACGGACTACACTTATGGTCCTTAATCTATGCTAGTACCTACGTACCTACTTGGTGGTTAACTGTGGTTACTTATGAAGAGAATGTAGTAGAAAATGATTTTAGCCTTAGATTAAACTTCACATTTAGTCCGCCTTTACTGTACCTACATTTTTGTAGCTGTGCATAGATTAAATAAATAAATGGCTGTTCGTCAGGCCTTGTATAGAATCGTCCTTATTTTCCAGGCGCTCGACCGCGTGTCAGTGCTGGAGGTGGCCACGGCGGACGCCCGCGCCGAGACGTCAGAGCTGGCCACCAAGTGCGACGCGCTGGCGCGGGAGCTGCGCGCGCTCACCAAGTCCTACATGAAGGTGCGCGGCGAGCTGGCCGACTTCCAGGCGAGGGTCAGCTTCGACAGCCCTGAGCTGGGCAGCGATAACGGTGACTGTCCTTGTCTGTCTATACTCAGGATTTAGGGGAGGGCAAACGGGGCTGCAGCCCCGGGCCTCCACAAAAGAGGGGCCCCCACAATAGACTTCGGAAAAAAAAGTTTTAAGTGTTTACTAGTTTTTTCTAGTGTTTACTAGTCGGAATGGTGGAATCGGAGCGTGGTGGAGTATGCTCTAGACCTCCCGCAGCATAGTCTGTGGGGGAGACCCGTGCCCAGCAGTGGGACGTCTTTGGGTCGCAGCGAAACTAGTCGGAATATAATTGATTGAAAAAAGTTGTTCATCTCATTTGGAAAATAATTTGGGGCCAGGGAACCTCCACTCCTTTGTTGGCCGGGGCCTCCACACTCCACACCTCTAAATCCGGCCCTGTCTATACTAATATTTTAAAGAGGAAAGATTTGTTTTTAATGTTTTCACACAAAAACTACTGGACCGATTTCAAAAATTCTTTCACCATTAGAAAGCTGCATCATCACTGAGTGACATAGGCTATATAGGGGAAGATCGGGTAATGAGAGTCAGTGGGCAATCGGAGTCACCCAAATATCTACAAAACCACAAACATCAAAGACGCGTACGCGGCTTCCCCGCCCTGCTCTGTACCCCTCGCTGTCGGTATGAGTTGCTCGCGCCGGTATGGCCACCACACCGGCAGTGACAGGAGTGTTTTGTTTTTGCGCTACGTCGATGTAATTTTTCAACGGAATAAAATAAACGGTAAGTTTCACATTTATTTATCTATTTAATTATAAATTTTATATATGTTTCTCTGGACATTATAAAGTACGATTTAAAACCTAAATCACCTAAATAACTAATATGTATTTTTTTATTTAATTTTTTTCTCACTATTGTAGTTGTGGGCAATGAGAGTCGGTTGACCCCCATAGATCGGTTGATCCTGGCACATCAATGCATGTCGATTTACCAACTCCTAGCAGATCGATTCAATTAAATCCACCAGTTCCTGGCACGTCAAAACAAGTTATCCCAGCAATTTCTAATATTAATATTGTGTCAAGATCACAAACCAAAGAATATGGAGATAATGCATTTACATTACAAGATTTAATTAAGTTGCTAGAAAAAACACCTGTCCTTAATACAAGACAAGGCCGCAAGAACCAACATGCAACAGTTTTGACATCCACCCCAATCAATGAAAACTTGATAGAAAAAGAGTACAAAAAAAATAAAAAAGCTCATCCAAATAAGGGCAAAGGAAAAGAAACAAATAACACGAAGGGCCAAGGAAAGAAGACGAAAGTGCAGAAGAAGGGAGCAAAGAGACAAGTTCTTCAGGAATCAAATGATACCTCTGTATCAGATGTGGGAATGGATGATTTATGCCAGGATAATTAGGATAATGATGTTCATGATTCAGAAAAAAAATGCGCAATCTGCGGCGAATTCGGACGAAATAATGAAACCCACATGAGGTACATCTATGTACATGAGGTACATAGATGTACCTCATGTGGTTCATGGGCTCACGCGGAGTTCTCTGGATGGGAGTCAAGCAAAGGTTATGTCTGCGATTATTGCTAGATTGTCTTTGACCCTGATTGCCCGCAGACTGACCACAATTACCCTCACCTCAGTGCAATGAGAGTCAAATCTGTTATTTTTTTAAACTTTTATATTTTTCAAAGTTGATTACCAAAGTGATTATTATTGATATCAAATGCTAGTTATATAAGTATATTTTGTTATAAGGCAGTTGCAATAAAGATTTTATTTCCGATTTGGTTTTTATTTCAATATTCGCTTAAGTGACTCTCATTACCCCATTTTCCCCTAATATTACTAGGTGTAAACGAAACTATTGTTGTCTAATTCCACGCGAGCGAAGCTGCGGCCGTCCACTAGTGTAAAATATAAAGGCCAACTATAAATATAAAACTTAACTTATAATACCTTGCCAGCAAGGTTCAAACATCATCTTTATCATTTTCTATCGATCTCGGCCTTGGAAAAAGCCTAGAATCGGCTTGATCGGCAACACTTCATAACATAACAGTGAGGCCATACATTTATCGACCTTCATAAGTAAGTCCACTGAATCAACCCCCGCTAATCAGTACCAGTAAGTATACTCAGTCCTATACCCTCTGAATTATTTGTTGTCATTTGTTTTCAGGTCATCTTATTTGGCGAATAGATAACTTCTCAGCGCGAATGAAGGATGCAAAGGAAAACGACAGCATCCTTAGCAGCCCTATCTTCCGATCTAATAAATACGGATACACTCTAAAGGTAATAAACACCAGTATGTTACCGTGAAGTATTTATATGTGAATAACTAATTGGTGGTCAATCTACATGGTCATTGGTATTTATCTAGCAAGCAAGTATTTATCCAGTAAGTCTATAATCCACTGTATTATTCCATCATAATCTTCCTTACAGCACTTAACGCGTTTGTACTACCTACTCGTAGTACGAGACTACATCCGCAATATCCTCAGTAGCCATTTGAAGCTGACCTTGTCCATTGCTCTCACTCGCGCCCGCACATGAATAAGAGCCATCGTTAAGTTCCCACAAAGAAAACTGACGAAAGCTGACGCTCTTGCGCTCTCTCTGAGCAAAATCTCAACAAGTTGCATTGGCAAGTTTTTCAACTTAATAATCCAACGACTACATTAGGCTGCGTAGTCGTTGCATCAATATCATACTGCATAATTATATCACGTTTCCTTCTTAACTATTAACTGCTCTCAATGGCACAGGCCGAAGTAAACCTGAACGGCATCGGCAAGTGGAAGGGCCGCCACATCACGAGCACGGTGCGGCTGGTGGGCGGCCCGTACGACGCGCTGCTGCAGTGGCCCTGCGACCTCACCGTCAACATCGTGCTCAAGGACCAGCCGGCTGACCGGAACCAGGTCAGTTCTGTAGCCTATTAAAGCAACCCTAAGTAAGACAACCACTAGGGTAGGGATACACGGTGCGTTGCGATACGACGCGTTGCTGCAGAACCCCTGCGAACTTACTAGCGACATCGTGATAAAGGACCTGGCTGATCGGAACCAGGGTCTACTAGTCTATCAGAGCAGTCCTAAGAAGTCATCTACTAGGGTAGCAAGTCTTGAGCAAGACACGGTGAGGTGCGTACAAGTCTACTAGCATAGCACGAGCAGACTGCGGTTCTTGAGCTAATTTGAGACAGCAGGTAAAGGCTTTGAAAGCGCTAAAGGAGCAATAGATAGAGTCAAGTGTAAAATCTAGGGAAGTCTAGAAGTGTCTCTTCTCATTAACTCGACCCTTACAAAGACCATATTGTCTACATTCAGGTGTTATCCTTGTCGCGCCACCGGTGGTATGAGGGGAAATTGTTATATCTTGTCGTGCTACTGAACACGGATGTTGTAGGTTCCACGACTAGGAACTACATCTTTGCTCAGTACTTAAAAGCCGCCCAGAATTTGATCCTAGGATTCATAGTTTTAGGTAAACTATTTTGAATGCTTCATTTCAATCCAGGCAATGGACATAGTAAAGTCACTCCAACTCCGTCGCAAGTCTTCCTCCAAACGCCACGACTTCGACGATGACGAGAAGAGCCGTTCCACCGACACCCTGGACAGACGGGGGTCCACCGAGACCCTGGACAAGGCTGAGGACAGACGCCGACCCAGCCAGCCCCTGGACAAGGTCGAGAACAGACGCCGACCCAACGAACCCCTGGACAAAACCGTGCTACAACTCAAACGCCAGTACATCTTCATCCCTCATACGAGTCTCGACAAGTTTGAGTATATCAAGAATGATGTTATGTTCTTAGAGTTTCTGGTCATACAGTAGACCTGAGGAATTTAGCATAATAATATAAGCTACGAGTATGTTTAAGAGATTTTATAGTTTTATTATTATTAATTGGTTGGCTGTAATTACGTATTATAACATTTAAAAAAAAAATCTTGCAATATAATTATAGTTTTTGAAAATAATTTTGAATGAATTTAAATAAAAGGCTTTTGTTGTATACATATTTTTATTTTTATCTACAGTTAAGAAATAACACAAGTTTGTATAATATAATACGTGTAACATTATTACAATAGTTATATGACATGACACGAAATGTAATATGACACGAAAATTGTTACATCATTATACAAATGATACAAATATGGGTACAGCAGCTACAGGGAAGTGAATGGCAATCGAGTCGACTTCCTAAACTCACTCTTCAATCACTTGTATTGCAAATTTAGCTCTGTGCTTGTCAAACGACAAACTCCAATTCGATCAGTTACCATTGATCAATATGCTTATATCTACTGCTGTAAACTTTATTTCATATGTAGCCTGTAATTAAAAAAAGAGGTAGCAGGTTTCTATTATTAAAGGTATTTTATATTATGTAGTATATTATATTATACTAGCTGACCCCGCAAAGGTTGTTCTGCCATATGAAATGTCAAAGCGATGCTTCACTTCAATGAACGACGGTTAAAAATAAGAATACTAAAATATTGTTTAAAAAAATTTCCAGTGGACCAAATTGTGAATCTAACCATCCTCGAATTGAACACACACAAAAAATTTCATTAACATCGATCCAGCCGTTTAAGAGGAGTTCACTGTCATACAAACGTACACAATAAATATATATACCTACTATTAAGATTATATTATATGTTAGTACATTATTAATGGTATTTTAGTTTATCATGTTACAAATTATGAAATGTTGTCAATTGTTCATAGTAATATAATAAATTGTAATAGTTTATACAAGTAGGTATACAAATCGGACGCACTCTTAGTTCAGGATTATTTACATAAGATTATAATTTTACTGACCAGAATACTTGATTATATTTAAACATCCTTCCAGTGAAGGTAAATTAAAATTAACTTATGTACGTACGGACGAAACGTTTTATACATATTATATAATTTAATTTTCTTATTTATAATAGAGTACAGTTTTAAAATAAAATTTTAATATTTATCACCAACTACTTATTTGAACTCAGTGATTCGAAATACACCCTTAACAGGAACACCCACAAGTCACAACGCAGAAATTAATTAAGGTTTAGTAATCACAATTTAGAACACTGCTATGACGCTAATAAATAATAAGAATAAAAGTGATGTTCAAAAGAACTGAACTTACCACAGATAAATAAAAATAATCAATAGCAGTGCTCATCTTTCGATCATTAGAATTGCACATTTCCCACATGCAAAATCAATGCACAAATATCACAATCAGTACTTAATTATTGTGTTTTGTTGGAGATCGGTTTGGGCTGTAGCCACTAGAAATTTTATATCTTCCCGATTTGAGCTTTAAAATTATACAAAAGAGTATATAAAAATAGTTTTTTAATAGGTAATTTCGTACATCGAAGGGCACGTAAAGTCGACGGTATTGCTGTTATCTTTAGATAAGAGTTTGTCGGCCTTCGGTTGGGCTAAAATTTTCCGACACTTGGGTTGCACCGGTGCGGTGTAACGAGATGTATTATGTTCTAGGGTTTTTTAAAATGAAGGAATAGAGTCTATTGCTAACGAAAATTCGCTCGCATTGAATAAAAATCTATGTTATTGCAAATTAATCCCATTAAGTCTAAATCAATTGCTTCTTCTGCTTTAGAAATAGGTAAACGATCACTAAATGTGTTCCGCTGGCACCTTAATATATATTTGGTATAAAATCATGAGACCATTATAACTTAGTTTAACTTGTACTTAGTAAAAGTTATTTTATACTGTAGTTTAATTCTTACACGTGGCCCAAATCTGTGGCTTAGCAGCTACATGTTGTTGCTTAGCAACCACACTACACCTGTTCATTTAAGGTACTAAGTTAAACAACTTTTTAAATTATTTAAAAATGTTTTGATCCACTGATTAGGTACTTCTTAAAGTAAACAGTTATTATTTAAGTACCTAATTCATGTAAATAAAATTTTTAAAATTTGATTTTTTTAAATTTAATTGTATACATTATTAAGTGAGAATATGCATCGGCTAATATACTATTTAAGATGTAAGGCCCGTATTACTAAACTAACTAAGGATTGGCTCATCCGTAGCTCATAAAGTGAGCCAGCTCAATTAGTAAGCCAAGATCTGTTTCAAACTTCAGTATGGCATATTAAGACGGGCCTAAGAGATGGTTTCGCTGCAACCCATAGGCGTCCCACTGCTGGGCACGGGTCTCCCCCACAGTGCTCCAATGCGGATTGGTGGAGTACAAGAGATGGTTTACAAATTCATTATTATCGACTCTTCACACAGTATAAATGCGATTAGATGAGCCATGCAGAAGATACCACAGCCATTAGTTCTTGTAAGCAGTCCCGGTTGACACACTGAAAAAATTAAATAAATTATGTTATGCTACGCAAAATCATAGCGTCCATAGCCCAATGGCTCGCGTCGATTCAATGTGATCGAAAGAGTTAAGCGACGACGGGCGCGGTCGGTTTGTGGATGGGTGACCACTAGCGGCAAAATTTCATGGACGCTACCGTGCTTCGGAGGGCACGTAAAGCCGTCGGTCCCGGTTGTTTTCAATGCTGGAAACAGTCGTTAAGCCTTGTCGAAGACCTTCGGGTGGCTTGAGAATATTCGACACTGGGTTGGCCACTAACACCTCCACCAATCCGCATTGGAGCAGCGTGGTGGAGTATGCTCTAGACCTCCCGCAACTGTGTCTGTGGGGGAGACCCATGCCCAGCAGTGGAACATCTATGATCGCAGCGAGCGACAGTCCAGTTTCAAATAGACTGAATTTCTAAGTTGTGCGTTTTAACCCTTTTAATCTCATTCACATGTCACTACATGTGGTCGCCGGCCGGATTCGGCCGATAGCGAGTATAAAGAAAATTAAACAGTGAGACAGAAAAGGATTGTGGTGACGGAAATAAACATTTGCCCCGGCTGGGATACGAACTCGGCACCCACAGTTCGGCAGTCAGGCTCACTTTCCACCGCGCCACAGAGTCCCCATAACCCCATAACAGCTTCGTCCCCACATCCCCACCAACCCACCAGCCCACCAGCGCCGCCTCAGAGCAGCGACTTGTACCGCGCGAGGAACTCCTCCTCCTCCTGGAGAGTCGCGTCCAGGTGGTCCTCCTCGTCGGCGTCGATGCCGGCGGACAGCCGCTTCAGCGCCGCCTTGCGAGCCCGCTTCCTGAACACATCCCCACCTCACCACCCCACCACCTCACCAGCCCACCAGCCCACCAGCCCACCAGCGTCGCCTCAGAGCAGCGACTTGTACCGCGCGAGGAACTCCTCCTCCTCCTGGAGAGTCGCGTCCAGGTGGTCCTCCTCGTCGGCGTCGATGCCGGCGGACAGCCGCTTCAGCGCCGCCTTGCGAGCCCGCTTCCTGAACACATCCCCACCTCACCACCTCACTAACCCACCAGCGTCGCCTCAGAGCAGCGACTTGTACCGCGCGAGGAACTCCTCCTCCTCCTGGAGAGTCGCGTCCAGGTGCTCGTCCTCGTCGGCGTCGATGCCGGCGGACAGCCGCTTCAGCGCCGCCTTGCGAGCCCGCTTCCTGAACACATCCCCACCTCACCACCTCACTAACCCACCAGCGTCGCCTCAGAGCAGCGACTTGTACCGCGCGAGGAACTCCTCCTCCTCCTGGAGAGTCGCGTCCAGGTGCTCGTCCTCGTCGGCGTCGATGCCGGCGGACAGCCGCTTCAGCGCCGCCTTGCGAGCCCGCTTCCTGAACACATCCCCACCTCACCACCTCACTAACCCACCAGCGTCGCCTCAGAGCAGCGACTTGTACCGCGCGAGGAACTCCTCCTCCTCCTGGAGAGTCGCGTCCAGGTGCTCGTCCTCGTCGGCGTCGATGCCGGCGGACAGCCGCTTCAGCGCCGCCTTGCGAGCCCGCTTCCTGAACACATCCCCACCTCACCACCTCACTAACCCACCAGCGTCGCCTCAGAGCAGCGACTTGTACCGCGCGAGGAACTCCTCCTCCTCCTGGAGAGTCGCGTCCAGGTGCTCGTCCTCGTCGGCGTCGATGCCGGCGGACAGCCGCTTCAGCGCCGCCTTGCGAGCCCGCTTCCTGAACACATCCCCACCTCACCACCTCACTAACCCACCAGCGTCGCCTCAGAGCAGCGACTTGTACCGCGCGAGGAACTCCTCCTCCTCCTGGAGAGTCGCGTCCAGGTGCTCGTCCTCGTCGGCGTCGATGCCGGCGGACAGCCGCTTCAGCGCCGCCTTGCGAGCCCGCTTCCTGAACACATCCCCACCTCACCACCTCACTAACCCACCAGCGTCGCCTCAGAGCAGCGACTTGTACCGCGCGAGGAACTCCTCCTCCTCCTGGAGAGTCGCGTCCAGGTGCTCGTCCTCGTCGGCGTCGATGCCGGCGGACAGCCGCTTCAGCGCCGCCTTGCGAGCCCGCTTCCTGAACACATCCCCACCTCACCACCTCACTAACCCACCAGCGTCGCCTCAGAGCAGCGACTTGTACCGCGCGAGGAACTCCTCCTCCTCCTGGAGAGTCGCGTCCAGGTGCTCGTCCTCGTCGGCGTCGATGCCGGCGGACAGCCGCTTCAGCGCCGCCTTGCGAGCCCGCTTCCTGAACACATCCCCACCTCACCACCTCACTAACCCACCAGCGTCGCCTCAGAGCAGCGACTTGTACCGCGCGAGGAACTCCTCCTCCTCCTGGAGAGTCGCGTCCAGGTGCTCGTCCTCGTCGGCGTCGATGCCGGCGGACAGCCGCTTCAGCGCCGCCTTGCGAGCCCGCTTCCTGAACACATCCCCACCTCACCACCTCACTAACCCACCAGCGTCGCCTCAGAGCAGCGACTTGTACCGCGCGAGGAACTCCTCCTCCTCCTGGAGAGTCGCGTCCAGGTGCTCGTCCTCGTCGGCGTCGATGCCGGCGGACAGCCGCTTCAGCGCCGCCTTGCGAGCCCGCTTCCTGAACACATCCCCACCTCACCACCTCACTAACCCACCAGCGTCGCCTCAGAGCAGCGACTTGTACCGCGCGAGGAACTCCTCCTCCTCCTGGAGAGTCGCGTCCAGGTGCTCGTCCTCGTCGGCGTCGATGCCGGCGGACAGCCGCTTCAGCGCCGCCTTGCGAGCCCGCTTCCTGAACACATCCCCACCTCACCACCTCACTAACCCACCAGCGTCGCCTCAGAGCAGCGACTTGTACCGCGCGAGGAACTCCTCCTCCTCCTGGAGAGTCGCGTCCAGGTGCTCGTCCTCGTCGGCGTCGATGCCGGCGGACAGCCGCTTCAGCGCCGCCTTGCGAGCCCGCTTCCTGAACACATCCCCACCTCACCACCTCACTAACCCACCAGCGTCGCCTCAGAGCAGCGACTTGTACCGCGCGAGGAACTCCTCCTCCTCCTGGAGAGTCGCGTCCAGGTGCTCGTCCTCGTCGGCGTCGATGCCGGCGGACAGCCGCTTCAGCGCCGCCTTGCGAGCCCGCTTCCTGAACACATCCCCACCTCACCACCTCACTAACCCACCAGCGTCGCCTCAGAGCAGCGACTTGTACCGCGCGAGGAACTCCTCCTCCTCCTGGAGAGTCGCGTCCAGGTGCTCGTCCTCGTCGGCGTCGATGCCGGCGGACAGCCGCTTCAGCGCCGCCATGCGAGCCCGCTTCCTGAACACATCCCCACCTCACCACCTCACTAACCCACCAGCGTCGCCTCAGAGCAGCGACTTGTACCGCGCGAGGAACTCCTCCTCCTCCTGGAGAGTCGCGTCCAGGTGCTCGTCCTCGTCGGCGTCGATGCCGGCGGACAGCCGCTTCAGCGCCGCCTTGCGAGCCCGCTTCCTGAACACATCCCCACCTCACCACCTCACTAACCCACCAGCGTCGCCTCAGAGCAGCGACTTGTACCGCGCGAGGAACTCCTCCTCCTCCTGGAGAGTCGCGTCCAGGTGCTCGTCCTCGTCGGCGTCGATGCCGGCGGACAGCCGCTTCAGCGCCGCCTTGCGAGCCCGCTTCCTGAACACATCCCCACCTCACCACCTCACTAACCCACCAGCGTCGCCTCAGAGCAGCGACTTGTACCGCGCGAGGAACTCCTCCTCCTCCTGGAGAGTCGCGTCCAGGTGCTCGTCCTCGTCGGCGTCGATGCCGGCGGACAGCCGCTTCAGCGCCGCCTTGCGAGCCCGCTTCCTGAACACATCCCCACCTCACCACCTCACTAACCCACCAGCGTCGCCTCAGAGCAGCGACTTGTACCGCGCGAGGAACTCCTCCTCCTCCTGGAGAGTCGCGTCCAGGTGCTCGTCCTCGTCGGCGTCGATGCCGGCGGACAGCCGCTTCAGCGCCGCCTTGCGAGCCCGCTTCCTGAACACATCCCCACCTCACCACCTCACTAACCCACCAGCGTCGCCTCAGAGCAGCGACTTGTACCGCGCGAGGAACTCCTCCTCCTCCTGGAGAGTCGCGTCCAGGTGCTCGTCCTCGTCGGCGTCGATGCCGGCGGACAGCCGCTTCAGCGCCGCCTTGCGAGCGCGCTTCCTGAACACGTCAACCACATTCATTAAATATCTAAAACTAGCTTTTACCCGCGGCTCGGCCCGAGTGGTCCAATGGAAATAACAATGAGTTGTTTAACATACATGACACATTTGTGGTGGATGAATAGTGACAGTTCCACAATTAAAAGATACTAAGAGGAACCTGAGGTAATGCTGACCGCAGATAAAGTGTACGTAAACTGACTTCCTGGAGCAAATAAAAAAACATCGATATCTTCAAATGGGGATGTTTTACCGAGGTAAAAAGTACCCTACGTCACTCTCCACACTCCTCACTATCACCACATACAAAAACCATACCATTTAATAGCTTCGTTGCGACGTGAAAGCCGGACAAACAAACAAACACACTTTCACATTTATAATATTAAAGTATGGATAAAATTAAATAATAAAATTCAAAAAGAGTATGAAACGTTTCCTTCAGGGCAGGCCACACACCTATGATACCCCTGGTGTCGCACATGTCCATAGACGACGGTGACCACTTACCGATGTCTGTTTGTCCGTCTATATAATATAAAAAAAATAATATCATGGACATTCTCACACACTGCCATCTGACCCCAAAGTAGGCGCGAGCAGTCATATCAGTCTCTCACACCCACACATATGGGTGTGAAAGACTGATATACATACTTAAATATTTTTAAAAATAGATAATATTAACATCCAGACACAGAACAAATACAAGTGTACGCGGCACAGTTCATGTCGCGACTCCGGAATTAATTATTTGTCGTACAGAATCATACGTACAAAAGCTACATACTTAGCGTACTGTTTCTCCAGATATTTCATGAGCTTTTTCGCCGGCCCGGCGCGACTGGTTGACGGGTTGCCCGCCTGCGCCGCTGTAACAACCACAACCATAAGGCCATAAGACATAGAACACCATAATCATAACAGACACAATTTCATGGGAGCTACCGTGTTTTGTAGAACACGATCATGTAAAATATGTATGTATGTTATATGTGCCTGTAATTGAGGTAACACTTTACATGTATCTTCAACTAAGTGCTGTATATTTTATAATTATTAGTGTATATCTTGTTGGTGCATTCAATAAATAAATAAATAAATGTAAAATGCGCGTAAGACAAACAATTGACTTCTCCACCAACTAGCATTGGAGCAGCATGGTGGAGTAGGCTCTAGACCTTCCCCCCAGTGGGACGTCTATGGGTTGCAGATCTGCGTGTCAATATCGATACATCTGCGTGTCTATATCGATACATCTGCGTGTTAATATCGATACTTCTCGTGTCTATATCGCTACATATGCGTGTCAATATCGATACATCATATATCGATACATCTGCGTGTTAATATCGATACATCTCGTGTCTATATCGCTACATATGCGTGTCAATATCGATACATCTGCGTGTCAATATCGATACATATGCGTGTCAATATCGATACAGCGATATATCGATACAGCGCCGCATAATATCTGAACGTGAGCAAAGGTTACTGTTTGCGTCAAAATTTTGCTTTTCGTCTAACGAGCATCAGTTGCGCGTTAAAAATACGCCGCGTGCATAGTCACACACACACAAAACATCGTTAAGTCTTATCGAAGGCCTTCGGGTGGCTTGTAACATTCTACACTGGCTTGGCCATTAACACCACCTAACCGCATTGGAGCAGTGTTGGAGTATGTTGTAGACCACCCGCGGCTGCTATGGGACCCGTGCCCAACAGTGGGACGTGTATGTGTCGCAGCGGACGTACGCAGCGCCTGCGCGGCGGCGGCGGCGAGCAGGTCGACCGCGCGGCCCACGCTGTTGCGCGCGAGCCGCAGCGCCGCGCGCGCGTCGTCCGCCGCGTAGCCCATCGCCTCCAACTGCGAGTGATAATCTGCTATGGAACCCTTGCCCAGCAGTGGGACGTGTGTGGGTAGCGATGGGGACGTACGCGGCGCCTGCGCGGCGGCGGCGGCGAGCAGGTCGACCGCGCGGCCGACGCTGTTGCGCGCGAGCCGCAGCGCCGTGCGCGCGTCGTCCGCCGCGTAGCCCATCGCCTCCAACTGCGAGTGATAATCTGCTATGGAACCCTTGCCCAGCAGTGGGACGTGTGTGGGTAGCGATGGGGACGTACGCGGCGCCTGCGCGGCGGCGGCGGCGAGCAGGTCGACCGCGCGGCCGACGCTGTTGCGCGCGAGCCGCAGCGCCGTGCGCGCGTCGTCCGCCGCGTAGCCCATCGCCTCCAACTGCGAGTGATAATCTGCTATGGAACCCTTGCCCAGCAGTGGGACGTGTGTGGGTAGCGATGGGGACGTACGCGGCGCCTGCGCGGCGGCGGCGGCGAGCAGGTCGACCGCGCGGCCGACGCTGTTGCGCGCGAGCCGCAGCGCCGTGCGCGCGTCGTCCGCCGCGTAGCCCATCGCCTCCAACTGCGAGTGATAATCTGCTATGGAACCCTTGCCCAGCAGTGGGACGTGTGTGGGTAGCGATGGGGACGTACGCGGCGCCTGCGCGGCGGCGGCGGCGAGCAGGTCGACCGCGCGGCCGACGCTGTTGCGCGCGAGCCGCAGCGCCGTGCGCGCGTCGTCCGCCGCGTAGCCCATCGCCTCCAACTGCGAGTGATAATAATAAATAAATACTAGCTGACCCGGCAAACGTTGTTTTGCCATAATTATTAAAAATAAAAATCGCAATGGGAAAATAGGGGTTGATCGTAGAGGGTTGAAATTTCAGGGTTGTATGTAATTTTTAATGCTGTACTTATCATAAAAAAATAAAAAATTTATCTAAAAAATAAAAATAAAAATTTAGGGGTGGACTACCCCTAACATTTAGGGGGATGAAAAATAGATGTTGGCCGATTCTCATAGATACCGGATAAGCACAAAAAATTTCATCAAAATCGGTCAAGCCGTTTCGGAGGAGTATGGCAACGAAAACTGTGACACGAGAATTTTATATATTAGATCTTACACACGGCCATATAATTACATCGCTGCGACCCATAGACGTCCCACTGCTGGGCACGGGTCCCACAGACACTTCTGCTCCAATGCGGATTGGTGTAGGGGTTAGTGGCCAACCCGGTGTCGAATGTTCTCAAGCCACCCGAAGGTCTTCGACAAGGGTTAACGACTGTTTCCAGCATTGAAAACAACCGAGCCCGTCGTTGCTTTACTCTGTCGATCACATTGAATCGACGCGAGCCATTGGGCTACGCCACTAGCGACACAGGCTCGGCCGAATACCCACTGTAGTGTTTGGGTATCCATAATAGTAAATAAAACACGCCGTTGATCACTCAATAGATGAAGTGGGTAATGCGTCCGGCCCACGTCCGTACTGGCTCACCGCTAGCGCGTGACTGACGCCGGCGCATACACTACACCCACTAAAACCCAGCGGCACCCTCTGCGCCAGCGATCACATGAGCACGTTGCCGTGACGCCTCGAAGCACATTAGTGGTTCCGCGCTTGCATTTTTTATGAAGGGTTGTGGTGATGATTTTTTTTTTTTTTATGGATAAAAGATAGCAAACGAGCTTGCAGCACCACCCATCCGCTGCCGCCCATGACAACTGTAACTGACTTTGAACAAGACTCAATTAGGGACTGGGATGGTTAGTCCAATTAGTTGAGAAAGTTAATTAGAACATTAGTTGGTCAGTTCGTTAGTAGGTATAAGGACTGGGGACTGTTAGTGATAGTTAGTCCTGTTAGTTGGTGTTAGTGATAGTCCAGTTAGTACTTGTTAGTAGGAGTCTCGTTCTAAGTCAGTCACAGATGTGTTGCTACCCTTGAGGACTAAGATGGTCGCCTCTAAAGAAGTGTAACCGGAATCCACACCTTTCTAACTGGACCATAATTGCTTTAAAAACAATTATTACACGGCAGAAATGGTACTAGGTACCGTGGCGGGCGGTGGTACTGCCCCGGGCGAACTCTATATGGAACCAATTAGCTTTCATATAAAATCTATTTGGTTCCCTATAGGCTCTACCACCTACGATGATGATGAGGTGTATGGATGGATGGATGGATGTACCTCAGCCACGAGGCGGTCGTCCGCGTCGGCGGGCAGCTCGCCCGAGCCCGGCGAGCCGGGCGACTCGGTATCGTCCTCGATCAGCTGCGGAAAACATTCAACATTATTTTTAAAGCTTTTATTTAACTTCACTCGTATGTATGTATGTATCCATGTCCTGGAATCTTGCAATCAATATTTCACCCACTTCCACTGAAGCTATCGAGCTGAAATTTGGCACGAAATATATATTAATAGAATACAGCTCGACTCCAGCCCGCTCGACACCAGCCGCGCGTCGACGCGCGCCACCAAATTTACATAGCAGAAATTTGTACTTCAATAATAGAGCAATAGAGCTGAATATGCTGTAGGCGGAAAAACATGACGGGTCGCGTCGCTTCGACTCTGCGCCAGTGTGAGTCGACCCTTAGAACTTTTAAGCGAGGTCAGCTGTAGCCGTCCACCTACCAGCTCCGGTTGCTCCTGGATCAGGCGCACGGCGTCCGCCGCGTGGTTGTTGGCGCTCCGCAGCGCGGCCGCGGCCAGCGCGCGCGCGTACCCCATCCCCTCCAGCGCCGCGACCAGCGTAGCCCTCCACCTACCAGCTCCGGTTGCTCCTGTATCAGGCGCACGGCGTCCGCCGCGTGGTTGTTGGCGCTCCGCAGCGCCGCCGCGGCCAGCGCGCGCGCGTACCCCATCCCCTCCAGCGCGGCGACCAGCGTAGCCCTCCACCTACCAGCTCCGGATGCTCCTGTATCAGGCGCACGGCGTCCGCCGCGTGGTTGTTGGCGCTCCGCAGCGCGGCCGCGGCCAGCGCGCGCGCGTACCCCATCCCCTCCAGCGCGGCGACCAGCGTAGCCCTCCACCTACCAGCTCCGGCTGCTCCTGTATCAGGCGCACGGCGTCCGCCGCGTGGTTGTTGGCGCTCCGCAGCGCGGCCGCGGCCAGCGCGCGCGCGTACCCCATCCCCTCCAGCGCGGCGACCAGCGTAGCCCTCCACCTACCAGCTCCGGTTGCTCCTGTATCAGGCGCACGGCGTCCGCCGCGTGGTTGTTGGCGTTCCGCAGCGCGGCCGCGGCCAGCGCGCGCGCGTACCCCATCCCCTCCAGCGCCGCGACCAGCGTAGCCCTCCACCTACCAGCTCCGGTTGCTCCTGTATCAGGCGCACGGCGTCCGCCGCGTGGTTGTTGGCGCTCCGCAGCGCGGCCGCGGCCAGCGCGCGCGCGTACCCCATCCCCTCCAGCGCCGCGACCAGCGTAGCCCTCCACCTACCAGCTCCGGCTGCTCCTGTATCAGGCGCACGGCGTCCGCCGCGTGGTTGTTGGCGCTCCGCAGCGCCGCCGCGGCCAGCGCGCGCGCGTACCCCATCCCCTCCAGCGCGGCGACCAGCGTAGCCCTCCACCTACCAGCTCCGGCTGCTCCTGTATCAGGCGCACGGCGTCCGCCGCGTGGTTGTTGGCGCTCCGCAGCGCCGCCGCGGCCAGCGCGCGCGCGTACCCCATCCCCTCCAGCGCCGCGACCAGCGTAGCCCTCCACCTACCAGCTCCGGCTGCTCCTGTATCAGGCGCACGGCGTCCGCCGCGTGGTTGTTGGCGCTCCGCAGCGCCGCCGCGGCCAGCGCGCGCGCGTACCCCATCCCCTCCAGCGCGGCGACCAGCGTAGCCCTCCACCTACCAGCTCCGGTTGCTCCTGTATCAGGCGCACGGCGTCCGCCGCGTGGTTGTTGGCGCTCCGCAGCGCGGCCGCGGCCAGCGCGCGCGCGTACCCCATCCCCTCCAGCGCCGCGACCAGCGTAGCCCTCCACCTACCAGCTCCGGCTGCTCCTGTATCAGGCGCACGGCGTCCGCCGCGTGGTTGTTGGCGCTCCGCAGCGCCGCCGCGGCCAGCGCGCGCGCGTACCCCATCCCCTCCAGCGCGGCGACCAGCGTAGCCCTCCACCTACCAGCTCCGGTTGCTCCTGTATCAGGCGCACGGCGTCCGCCGCGTGGTTGTTGGCGCTCCGCAGCGCCGCCGCGGCCAGCGCGCGCGCGTACCCCATCCCCTCCAGCGCGGCGACCAGCGTAGCCCTCCACCTACCAGCTCCGGATGCTCCTGTATCAGGCGCACGGCGTCCGCCGCGTGGTTGTTGGCGCTCCGCAGCGCGGCCGCGGCCAGCGCGCGCGCGTACCCCATCCCCTCCAGCGCGGCGACCAGCGTAGCCCTCCACCTACCAGCTCCGGCTGCTCCTGTATCAGGCGCACGGCGTCCGCCGCGTGGTTGTTGGCGCTCCGCAGCGCGGCCGCGGCCAGCGCGCGCGCGTACCCCATCCCCTCCAGCGCGGCGACCAGCGTAGCCCTCCACCTACCAGCTCCGGTTGCTCCTGTATCAGGCGCACGGCGTCCGCCGCGTGGTTGTTGGCGTTCCGCAGCGCGGCCGCGGCCAGCGCGCGCGCGTACCCCATCCCCTCCAGCGCCGCGACCAGCGTAGCCCTCCACCTACCAGCTCCGGTTGCTCCTGTATCAGGCGCACGGCGTCCGCCGCGTGGTTGTTGGCGCTCCGCAGCGCGGCCGCGGCCAGCGCGCGCGCGTACCCCATCCCCTCCAGCGCCGCGACCAGCGTAGCCCTCCACCTACCAGCTCCGGCTGCTCCTGTATCAGGCGCACGGCGTCCGCCGCGTGGTTGTTGGCGCTCCGCAGCGCCGCCGCGGCCAGCGCGCGCGCGTACCCCATCCCCTCCAGCGCGGCGACCAGCGTAGCCCTCCACCTACCAGCTCCGGCTGCTCCTGTATCAGGCGCACGGCGTCCGCCGCGTGGTTGTTGGCGCTCCGCAGCGCCGCCGCGGCCAGCGCGCGCGCGTACCCCATCCCCTCCAGCGCCGCGACCAGCGTAGCCCTCCACCTACCAGCTCCGGCTGCTCCTGTATCAGGCGCACGGCGTCCGCCGCGTGGTTGTTGGCGCTCCGCAGCGCCGCCGCGGCCAGCGCGCGCGCGTACCCCATCCCCTCCAGCGCCGCGACCAGCGCAGCGCTCACCGGCGACCCGTCCGCGCACTTGCCCAGCAGCCGCTGCTGTCTGAAAATTAAATATTTATTTACGATTTAAGATTTTTATTTTTCATGAGAATTAACAATAAACATACAGATAAAATCCATATCCATACTAATATTATAAATGTGAAAGTGTTTTTGTTTGTTTGTTTGTCCGGCTTTCACGTCGCAACGAAGCTATTATATGGTATGGTTTTTGTGTGTGGAGATAGTGAGGAGGGTGGAGAGTGACGTAGGCTACTTTTTACCGCGGTAAAACATCCTCATGGGAAGATATCGATGTTTTGTTATTTGCTAGATATTTAGTTCCGGATGTTGTTAATAGATGGCGTTGTCATGTATGATAAGCAACTCATTGTTAATTCCCTTTGACCACGCGGGCGGAGCCGCGGGTAAAAGCTAGTGTATAATACAATAAGAGCATTTTATGTCGCTTCGCAAAGAAGAAGCGCAGAAGCACTCAATAAATTTTATCGTAACAGATCGAAACTAGTCGTCCTATTTCCGAAATAATCACACGTGAGTAAGCCGGTAACTGTCAGTCGTTCCAAGTCTGCCACGGGTGCGCTGCTACCCTGGAGGATCTAGCTAGATGGTCGCCTCTAAAGTCTAAAGTGGTGTAGTTATTCCATGTGGTTCCGGCCAGCTTCTCCTATGGTGGTGCACCTGTCCCGGCCAGGTCCAGGTCGCCGCCCGCCGCGCGACCGGCCCAGCTCCAGCAGCGCCGCCACTGCATGCTATGGTGGCGCACCTGTCCCGGCGGTGCGCCTCCCGCGCCCGCTCCCGCTCCGCGCGCCGCTCGTCCAGGTAGTGGTGCGCGCGGTCCAGGTCGCCGCCCGCCGCGCGACCGGCCCAGCTCCAGCAGCGCCGCCACTGCATGCTATGGTGGCGCACCTGTCCCGGCGGTGCGCCTCCCGCGCCCGCTCCCGCTCCGCGCGCCGCTCGTCCAGGTAGTGGTGCGCGCGGTCCAGGTCGCCGCCCGCCGCGCGACCGGCCCAGCTCCAGCAGCGCCGCCACTGCATGCTATGGTGGTGCACCTGTCCCGGCGGTGCGCCTCCCGCGCCCGCTCCCGCTCCGCGCGCCGCTCGTCCAGGTAGTGGTGCGCGCGGTCCAGGTCGCCGCCCGCCGCGCGACCGGCCCAGCTCCAGCAGCGCCGCCACTGCATGCTATGGTGGTGCACCTGTCCCGGCGGTGCGCCTCCCGCGCCCGCTCCCGCTCCGCGCGCCGCTCGTCCAGGTAGTGGTGCGCGCGGTCCAGGTCGCCGCCCGCCGCGCGACCGGCCCAGCTCCAGCAGCGCCGCCACTGCATGCTATGGTGGTGCACCTGTCCCGGCGGTGCGCCTCCCGCGCCCGCTCCCGCTCCGCGCGCCGCTCGTCCAGGTAGTGGTGCGCGCGGTCCAGGTCGCCGCCCGCCGCGCGACCGGCCCAGCTCCAGCAGCGCCGCCACTGCATGCTATGGTGGTGCACCTGTCCCGGCGGTGCGCCTCCCGCGCCCGCTCCCGCTCCGCGCGCCGCTCGTCCAGGTAGTGGTGCGCGCGGTCCAGGTCGCCGCCCGCCGCGCGACCGGCCCAGCTCCAGCAGCGCCGCCACTGCATGCTATGGTGGTGCACCTGTCCCGGCGGTGCGCCTCCCGCGCCCGCTCCCGCTCCGCGCGCCGCTCGTCCAGGTAGTGGTGCGCGCGGTCCAGGTCGCCGCCCGCCGCGCGACCGGCCCAGCTCCAGCAGCGCCGCCACTGCATGCTATGGTGGTGCACCTGTCCCGGCGGTGCGCCTCCCGCGCCCGCTCCCGCTCCGCGCGCCGCTCGTCCAGGTAGTGGTGCGCGCGGTCCAGGTCGCCGCCCGCCGCGCGACCGGCCCAGCTCCAGCAGCGCCGCCACTGCATGCTATGGTGGCGCACCTGTCCCGGCGGTGCGCCTCCCGCGCCCGCTCCCGCTCCGCGCGCCGCTCGTCCAGGTAGTGGTGCGCGCGGTCCAGGTCGCCGCCCGCCGCGCGACCGGCCCAGCTCCAGCAGCGCCGCCACTGCATGCTATGGTGGTGCACCTGTCCCGGCGGTGCGCCTCCCGCGCCCGCTCCCGCTCCGCGCGCCGCTCGTCCAGGTAGTGGTGCGCGCGGTCCAGGTCGCCGCCCGCCGCGCGACCGGCCCAGCTCCAGCAGCGCCGCCACTGCATGCTATGGTGGCGCACCTGTCCCGGCGGTGCGCCTCCCGCGCCCGCTCCCGCTCCGCGCGCCGCTCGTCCAGGTAGTGGTGCGCGCGGTCCAGGTCGCCGCCCGCCGCGCGCAGCCCGCGGCACGCCTGCGCGCGCGACCAGCCCAGCTCCAGCAGCGCTGCTACCGCATTCTCGTCCACCTGCAGATACTCGACTGTATCAAAAATAATATGCACTCACTCGCTCGCTGCGACCCATAGACGTCCCACTGCTGGGCATGAGTCTTCCCCACGGACACTGCTGCGGGAGGTCTAGAGCATACTCCACCACGCTGCTCTAATTCGGATTGGTGGAGGGGTTAGTTGCCAACCCAGTGCCGAACGTTCTCAAGCCACCCGAAGGTCTTCGACAAGGCTTCGACTTTTTCCAGCATTGAAAACAACCGGGACTGCTTTACGTGCCCTCCGAATCAAAGATAGCGTCCATGAAATTTTGCCACTAGCGGTCACCATCCACAAACCGACCGCACCCGTCGTTGCTTAACTCTCTCGATCACATTGAATCGACGCGAGACGTTACAATAATTATGCACTAAGTTGTCTGAATTCTGATGCCGTAGTTTTTACATGAGGCACACAATACCATCCTTCCGCAAGACACATGTGGAAAACTTTAGAGAGGATTCAGAATGGGACTGAAAGAGAACTCTAAATAGGTTTTTAGATATCTCTCGTCCAGGATATGTTACCTGGTGGAAAGGCCCATGCCCTGCAGCACTGCAGCATGTCTCCACCTGGAACCCTCACCTTCAAGGTGCCGAGCTCGCCCTCGGCCTTGTCCAGCAGGCGGCGCGCCTCCTCCCGCCTGTTCTGGTGGAAGGCCACGATGCCCTGCAGCAGGTGTAGCCGCATCAGGAGCACACGCTCGTTCGCTGCAACGAACTAGTACGTTATTTCTCTCACTAAAAATAAATATTGACGCGTGTTCCAAGCACGAACACAAAACAAAGTCGAGCGGGCTTTAATGCGCAGGCTCAAATAGCAATGGGCAGGCCACGTCGCCCCAAGGACTGATAGCCGGTGGGTAAGAAAGGTAACCCGCAATGGAGCAGCGTGGTGGAGTATGCTCTAGATCTCCCGCAGCTGCGTCTGTGGGGGAGACCCGTGCCCAGCAGTGGGCCGTCTATAGGTCGCAGCGAAGAAAGGTATAGGTCGCAGCGAAGAAAGGTAAGCACAGGCCGCTCCGGTCAGGTGGACAAATTACCTGAAGAAATCAGCGGGTAACCGCTGGCTTCGAAAGGCACAGGACCGGGAGGTGTGGCACCGATAAAGGGAGGCCTATGTCCAGCAGAGGACTTGAGGCTGATGGATTGCGATAGTTGGATAAAAAGTCCCTCACCAGCGGTGCCCTTAAGCGCAATGAGCCTCTCGTGGTCCTCGCCGTAGCTGGCCTTGAAGGCCCTCTCGGCGCGGTCCAGGCGCGCGCCCGCGTCCGCCGCGGCGGGCAGGCTGCGCAGGCACAGGTAGCACCACGCGATGTCCAGCTGCAGCACCGCCCAGTTGTCCACCGTGCTCAGGATCGACGAGGAGCACTCGCTGGAGTTGATAGGAAAATACCAATCATCATCATCATTCATCAGGGATAGTAGTCTTACTAAGTAGTTCTGTATAAAATTATCAACATCACAGCAAGGACAAAGGATCCTATCATCATTGGCCTAAAAAGGATTTGACGATGCTTTTGGAAACATATGCTGTCTCCCTTTAGTGTAGCCTCTGTAGCCCCTTAGCCATTGTAAAAACAAAACGGTCTAGTGGTCGCAATCGCAGCTGGTGAGTTAGAGTCTTGGGCCCCGGTTCGCGCAACAACTAAAGGGATCTTCGAACTTGAACTGCCCAGTAGCAGCTCTGAGTCTGGATTTGTGCCCGTTGTATGGCAGCGCCAGCCCCGCCACCAGCTCCGGCCCGCAGCACCCACCTGAGCTGGCGGTCCGCCTCCAGCAGCAGCAGCAGCGCCAGCGGGTAGTCGCGCTGCCGGGCGGCGCCGCGCCCGCGCTCGTGCAGCGCCAGCCCCACCACCAGCTCCGGCCCGCAGCACCCACCTGAGCTGGCGGTCCGCCTCCAGCAGCAGCAGCAGCGCCAGCGGGTAGTCGCGCTGCCGGGCGGCGCCGCGCCCGCGCTCGTGCAGCGCCAGCCCCGCCACCAGCTCCGGCCCGCAGCACCCACCTGAGCTGGCGGTCCGCCTCCAGCAGCAGCAGCAGCGCCAGCGGGTAGTCGCGCTGCCGGGCGGCGCCGCGCCCGCGCTCGTGCAGCGCCAGCCCCACCACCAGCTCCGGCCCGCAGCACCCACCTGAGCTGGCGGTCCGCCTCCAGCAGCAGCAGCAGCGCCAGCGGGTAGTCGCGCTGCCGGGCGGCGCCGCGCCCGCGCTCGTGCAGCGCCAGCCCCACCACCAGCTCCGGCCCGCAGCACCCACCTGAGCTGGCGGTCCGCCTCCAGCAGCAGCAGCAGCGCCAGCGGGTAGTCGCGCTGCCGGGCGGCGCCGCGCCCGCGCTCGTGCAGCGCCAGCCCCACCACCAGCTCCGGCCCGCAGCACCCACCTGAGCTGGCGGTCCGCCTCCAGCAGCAGCAGCAGCGCCAGCGGGTAGTCGCGCTGCCGGGCGGCGCCGCGCCCGCGCTCGTGCAGCGCCAGCCCCACCACCAGCTCCGGCCCGCAGCACCCACCTGAGCTGGCGGTCCGCCTCCAGCAGCAGCAGCAGCGCCAGCGGGTAGTCGCGCTGCCGGGCGGCGCCGCGCCCGCGCTCGTGCA
Source organism: Carterocephalus palaemon (assembly GCA_944567765.1). NCBI lineage: Eukaryota > Metazoa > Arthropoda > Insecta > Lepidoptera > Hesperiidae > Carterocephalus > Carterocephalus palaemon. The sequence goes on from OX155658.1 coordinate 10,678,648, forward strand.
GCGCCAGCCCCACCACCAGCTCCGGCCCGCAGCACCCACCTGAGCTGGCGGTCCGCCTCCAGCAGCAGCAGCAGCGCCAGCGGGTAGTCGCGCTGCCGGGCGGCGCCGCGCCCGCGCTCGTGCAGCGCCAGCCCCACCACCAGCTCCGGCCCGCAGCACCCACCTGAGCTGGCGGTCCGCCTCCAGCAGCAGCAGCAGCGCCAGCGGGTAGTCGCGCTGCCGGGCGGCGCCGCGCCCGCGCTCGTGCAGCGCCAGCCCCACCACCAGCTCCGGCCCGCAGCACCCACCTGAGCTGGCGGTCCGCCTCCAGCAGCAGCAGCAGCGCCAGCGGGTAGTCGCGCTGCCGGGCGGCGCCGCGCCCGCGCTCGTGCAGCGCCAGCCCCACCACCAGCGAGCGCCGCTCCGCCGCCGGCAGCTCCACTGTCTTACCCGACTGGTCTTCCAGCTAAAAGCCACATATTCATATATTAAACCAATCTACTTTACACCATCATGCTTCATTCCATCCTATAATAGTCCACAAGCTAAGAGATAAAGTAAATGCGACAAATATAAGGAACAACACCAAAGTGACAGGTATGAAAGTTAAAACACGAACACTAAAACGGAAATGGACATGACACATGAAAGAGAAAAGTAAAACAGAGGACTGGACAAAACAAGTAACAGAATGGTATTACACAACGTATTCCGGAAGGCAGGTAAAAGATGGGAAAACAATCTGCCTCAATATAGGAGGATATGAGATAGGAGAATGGTGCTGGACAAGACCAGATGGTTGGAACTAGAGAAGACCTATGTCTAATAAAAATATTAGTGTTACTGTAAGATTTTGTTAGTTTTGTTGTAAGCAAATGCAGAAATACACCTTCATGTATTCATCATCATCAGCAAGGTCATTGTCTGTGTGCTCCGACAGCAGTGTTGCATCATCCAGGGTCCTCTTCATCTCCCGGTACAGCTTGTCTTTCTTCATTGCCTCTTCTTGACTCTCTGCAATAATAAGATGGCACTGGGTCACATCTCTGAATATCATTGCAGGGCACATGTCTCTAGTCACATCTGAGAAGGTGTGGTGAGCTTCAGAACCAGGGTTGAGACCTTAACGTGTCCTCTGAAGCACAGAATCGTCTAGAAATTTGACTAACAGCTAGCAGCGGAGTATGCACAAAAAAAATTCTCATGGTTAGCCCCAGGTAGACTGAGCAAGTGGACCACAGACCCTGTTATTACATTGCTAGATGTCCATTACCTGCCATAATCAGAGCCATCAACTGAACTCCATTTTTGAGAGTCTGCTCCTCCAAGCTTGGAGTTGGTTTGATCACTCTTCCATTGTAAATGAGCTTAACTCTGTAACAACATAGAGGGTTCTGTATTTACTTATTTATTTATTTAAACTTAATTGAACCACACTAAAAACAATTAAGTGCTAACCACTGTACTATACAGAAAAACAATGACGATGCAGTATTAAGCAGGCAGATAAGAGTCATGAAACATATTAAACACAATGCATATATTTATATATAACATTCATAGATATGTTTTATCTATCTATTTACGTTTTATCTGGTGATACAGTGATATTTTAAGGTAACTTGGTTATATACTAGGTAGTAAGGGGGATTATTTCATAAAAAAATATATAAGTTAATAAAATATAAGTTTATAAAAACATACCTTGAGCTATCCACCCCAACCTCACTAGCAACTGAATTAATCAAATCACTCCCCATGACATCCAGTTTCTTTTGTATATTCAGCATTGTGGGTTTCTGTCCAGGCTGAGTGACCTTGATCCGGAAAGTTGCAAAACCTGTTTCCTTAAATTCCTCAAGAGCTTTCGACCTTTCTATGGAGTGTTGTTGAAGCTCAAAGAGTCCACTCAGAACTAGTTCTTTGTCCAGAGACAATGATGTGGCATATTTATCTGCGAGCTCCTGTGGGAATGGTGTAAGAATAAACACATTGATAATTATAATATAGGTATGTGGGTATTCTGTGTATGCTTATTAATGGATTTTGATAGAAAGACCTTGCATAAAATTTGTACCTATTGTTTTATTTCTGTCAGAATTTAAATAAGCCTAGTCTGATTTAAGTGGTTTGTTAATGTTAAGGTAGGACAATATTGCTGTGTTTTAATGTTTAATGCCGTTTGATTATGATAGCCAGTATTTTAAATGTACACACACATAAAGCTCTTTTAGGTAAAATAAGAAGTTAGGGAATATTTTAATGTCGCCGAAACCTATCTGAACAGAATATTTTTAGACATAACAGCACGCTCTCTTAACGATAAAAAAGTCAAAATAATGGTTGTAGGTAATTAGCATTTGTAAACATACCTGAATACTGTTTGTAACATCCCCATCACTGGAGATGTATGGAGCCTCCCACAGCTTTACCTTCTCTTCATGTAGCTTAGCTCGTAATTTGATCAATAAATCTTCATGTTCCAAATTGCTCTCCATTGTTGAGAAGAGTATGATTCGCAATAATTCAAAAAATGCTTTTTACCTCTAGTCTCAACCTCAAGTCGAATTTAATTAAATCAGAATCAGAATGATCAGATGAAAACAGACAGTTGACAGTGACACTTGATGACACTGTTATGTCGAAATCATATTCGATTGATAAGACCTCTTCACCACAGAGTGTTAACAACCAAAGAAACTGAATTTCCTCGTTTTGCCATCACTGACAATTAAAAACGTAAGTGTAAATAATTTACATACGTGTCTAATCCATGAATTTATTGTGATTACAATTTTTTTTATGGATATATAAGATGACAAACGAGCTTGCAGCACCACCCATCCGCTGCCGCCATGACAATTGTGACAGACTTTTATCAAGACTCAAACATATATCAATGACTCAAACAATCAAACCGGGGACCGACGGCTTAATGTGCCCTCCGAAGCACGGTAGCGTCCATAAAATTTTGCCAATAGCGGTCACCCATCCACTAACCGTCCGCGCCCGTTGTTGCATAACTTCGTCGTCGATCACATTGAATCGACGCGAGCCGTTGGGCAGTGGAATCTTTATTATTTCTAGTAGATTAGTAAATTTTACGTATAAAACATTAATTAACACATGAATCTGTTTTTTTTGGCTTCGTATTAGGATTGCCAGCCTTGTTGCGAGGTTTACGAAAGTAAATGCACATGCAAATGTCCTGTAAATGGTTACACAATGTGTAACTACAAAATGAATAATTGCCAATTTATGAAACTAAGGACTGTTTCAAATGTTTCACGAGAGCGCAAATCCGAGGTTTAGTTCGCGCAGCTCCTTAATATTTATTTATTTATTTATTATTAATATTTAAAAAAGTTATACAGGTAAATTTACAAATAAGAAGGTGTCTCATAAACTCACATGAGTTTTTCTGTACACCCTGTGCCGTCGACAAAAGGTTTATTTTTAACCTTAAATGTAATTTCCAGATAATATTCTACCAACTAATGCTAAATTTAACTGACATTATGATTAATGAACATGACATACCTAATAGTGGCACGGACTACATTACCAGGTACAGCTAGTAGGTATGAGGAACAGCATATAAATTAAAATAGTCTTTGGAGCGTGCTGCTTTGACATGAATCCGGATCCTCTCGAATGAGAGGCGAATTTAGCCACTGGGCTATCACCGCATCAGGCTCGAATAATTAAATTTAAAAGTACCAAACTAGTTGGCAGGTAATTACTTTTATCACATTTCACACCAAATCAAATTTCATTCAATAAAACGGCTATTAAGTTTGTACTCTTGCCTGCGTTTTAATTAATCGTTATCCAGATATCGAACGCAATATTCATTGAAAGACCCGTCGAGATGAGAACTGTTCTATGGGTGACAAGTGAGTATTACGATGTCGTTTAACTAATTCAATACTTACTTATTCCCAGCACTTATTGTCACACTGTTCGACCATGCCAAGTTGACGGGCCCGTTGGCGTAATCAGTAGAGACCCTGCCTGTCACGCCAGGGGTCGTGGGTTCGAATCCCACTCAGGACGAACATTCGTGTGACGAACACGTGTTTGTTCTGTGTCTGGATGTTAACTATCTATTTATGTATTTATTTAAAAATAACTATGTATGTATATCAGTCTCTGACACCCATAGTACAGGCTTTGCCTAGTTTGGGGTCAGATGGCCGTGTATGAGATGTCCATGATATTTATCGCTTTCAACTCAAACTTTATGAATCTTTTTCAGAATGCAAACACCTTAGAAAAGTCATTGGTGCGTTGGATTTTACTCAGAACCCATTTAAATACTTAAAAGGTCGAATATAAGATAAAATGCCATAAGGCATTGAGTCCGCCCATTGTATATCTCTTTAGTAGAGGTGTCAATAAAGTTGAATAAATAAAATAAAAAATAAACAGTGGGCTTACCCCGCCGTATGTTATATATATATTTATTACCCTATTTATCAGTTTGCTCGTAGAAATAAATGTAAAATGGAGTTACTCGTATTAGAGAACCATGCAACGTAGTAGATGGGAAGGAACGTTATTTTCTCTGTGGTGCAACCATTGCAACATAATTGTATTGACAGGAACTCCAAGATAATTATTTTGTAATGCCACAGAGGTAGGCTACTGTATTTTGTGGTCTGAGAAAGCTGAGTAAATACACACAGGAAACATTTACATGCGATTAGTGAAAACATACACCAACACACTCACCAACACGTGTTTCGCCCCAAAAAAAGGCATCCTCAGTGTAAGTAGACTCCACGACGCAAAAAATAACCGTCTTGGAGCTTTGTAATAATGGAGTTCCGCAAAGTAAGGCCTGATACAACAATTAGTTAGCATATGTATTTGTAGGAAATGATACTACCGGTTTGTACAACTAGTTCTACTTTGGGGTCAGATGGCCGTGTGTGAGAATGTCCAAGATATTCGACGAAATTTAAAAATTTATTTAAAAAAATTTGACATTTTTACATAATATGAGTCTACAAAGGTGAAGATCACATTCAGCCAACAGTATTCTATAAATGTGCGGTATCTATTCCATCCAGCCGGCCTCCTGGTCCTGCACGCGTGCCAGGGCTACATCCTGCTGACGGCCAACATGGACGACGTGCACGCCATCGCCAAGCAGGTGCTGGCGTCCCCCGTGGGCGACCAGCTCGGCCGCATCTGGCGCCGCGCCTCCTCGCAGTTCCAGCAGCGGCTGCGCGAGCCCAGGCAGAAGAGGATCCACGAGGGCTTCGGTAGTTTTGGCTCTCATTCATTCATCACCAGAGTCTGAGAGTAGGTGCCAACCCTACTACAAGTAGTAGTAGTGTTGGCCTTTTGTGGACTGGTCTTCTGTGGAATGAGCTTCCGACTGAGGTTTCCCTTCGAGCTACGACATGGAGCGCTTCAAAAAGAGTGTGAAACGCTTCCTTCAAGGCAGGCAACGCACTTGTGATACCCTTGGTGTCGCACGTGTCCATAGACGACGGTGTCGGTCAGTCAGCCGACAAACTGGCCTACAGTTTGGCAAATTTTAGATATTAATACTTTTGTAACTCTTTCTTTGGATAAATAAATATTTTAAGCAAAATAAATTATATTCTTCTTCTTCTTCATATCGAGAGTCTGATTTATGTTCCAGATAACGGCGGCGGTTACCTGAGCGATGCGTTCCGCAAGCGCAGCCGGCGCGTGCTCAGCGACCTGGCCGAGCTGAGCCAGAACGCCAGCGTCTACCTGCAGTCCCTGCGGCGGGCCTTCAACGACATCGTTGAGGAATAAAGCTGATTATATCACCTTACAATTTTTTTCCATTGAATCATAGTGAACGTATACAATCAAAGGTTACTGGGTTGTGACAAATAGTTTTTCGAGTGGGAAACCTTATAAAAACCTTTTCAATATGGCATAAAAATACCGCACTGAAGCTTCAAAGTCGTTATTAATATGTTAGTAATAGAAATCAGAGGGTTGAAGTAAACGGTATAAAATTGTCTTCATATGAATGAATGAATGAATGAATATACAGATGGGGGTCCCACAAGGCACGATTTTGGGCCCGTTCTTATTTTAATATGTATATAATTTATTACATTTAATTTTACGTTTGTATCAGACGTTTTATCCATAAGTATTTCGTTAATATACATTATATATATTTAAATTATATATTGTCTTTAGTGGTTTGCATTATTACTTCTTTAAAATTCTAATTGAACAGACAAGCAAAAAACTAAGTATGACGATGTATACGATTTTCAGCACCCAATGTAAGACAAGTATTATGCAACCTGAAAACGATGGTGATAGACTGAATTTAGTTAGCTAAATTGTTTTTGTTGGAATTACGAGTACCATTGATTCAAAGCAGTGGGGACCCTATATCTGTCGTTTGGCGGTAGACGACGGACGTAGATACAGATAGAGTAGATACCGATGCTATTTTATTCTGAAGGCTTGAACAATAAAATTAACAACATATTAATGCTGTAAACATTTTGTAGTGAAGGCTCTTCGTTACCACACGACCAACCGCTCGACCGCTCGCGTCAATCACAGTATTCAATCTCATTCTGTCGACTATCCGACTATATACATCACGAATGTAATGACTCTGTCATCAGTTCCCGTCAGGACAGCCACGATTTCACGATCGAGTCAGGAATTGCGTGCACGGTGAATATAATATACTAGTGGACGTCCGCAGCTTCGCTCGCGTGGAGTTAGACATAACAATAGTTTCGTTTACACCTAGTAATATTATATAGCCCATGTCACTCAGTGAAGATGCAGCTTTCTAATGGTGAAAGAATTTTTGAAATCGGTCCAGTAGTTTTTGTGTGAAAACATTACAAACAAATCTTTCCTCGTTGTAATATTAGTACGTAGGTATCTATTTAGATTTTGATAGGTAGGCTTTGATTAAAACAACAGCTGCTTATATCAGTCTTTGACAACTTAGTTGAAACTTAAAATCACGCTGTATTTCTCCGAAGAGGTAGGAATGTAATAGTCTAGCAAGTATCACAAATGGGACCAAAACATAACTGTTGAAAAGTGGATTCGCATTTTCGTTGACGTAACTCGACGAAAGTTCGTCACAAAGAGCGGTCGACTTTTTTTTTTTTTTTCGACTTTCAACGAGTTATGTTATGGTCTGAGTTTGGAGACTATTGCCATGCACTGTTTCAGACTCCGAGCTTACTACCAGGAATTTCAAGCTAGAAGATCTTAATAATGAATAGTTTAACCTTTAGTCCGGCCGCACCCGTAGATTTATTTATTTATTTATTTATTTATAATACATATTGAGATGGACGAAGTGGGTATAGTATTTCTCTAATTCCCCTATTATCTCGTAAACAAATAATTGATATGTACATATATTTGAATAGTCCATAAAATTTCCTACAAACTAGTCACAATACCCTGAATCAATAAATTATATTATTAGCCACTCAGCAGTCAAGGCTTCGTACGAAGCCATCGTGCAGGAGGCCTTTATCAGCGAGGCTTCGTCCGAAGCCCAGCTGACCGGTGCACTTTAAAACATTATTGTCTATGGCAGATGTCTTGGATATCTTAATGAAGTTATACTGGAACGTTCCTTATTTAAAAGCGCACCATAATAGGTAGTTATTAGACAACCTAAATTAATAAATTGTGTGCGAACTCGATGTCAATTGTGTGTCAAGACCGGGTGTGAGTTTACTTTGGCCAACCCTTCGATCAATAATGTGTACATTATTGATCGAAGGGCCAACCAATATGATAACTAAGCGAAAAGAAAAAATCTGTTGTTGTGTTAAAGTACCATTTCATACATACATTTAATATCTAGTTTTTATATTTTTGAAGTAATTGAAGAAACCCTTGCACACAATTAACACGACTTTGATGTACTTGTATGTGATGTGTATGTATGAGTGTCTAGGCCTAATTTAGATATATATTATTAAGTAAATTGTAAATATAGTGAGATTACATACTTTATATACCTACTGTTTATATTTATATATTAAAACCTTATTTGTAAGTACTGGCTATTAGTTTCAAATGTTATAATATTAAGTCATGTACGTCATTTAGAATTTATTTGATTTCAATTATATTTTATCTTTTATTCTGAACACATTATTTTAATTAATCCCAATATTTTATTTTCTAACCTTGGCAAGGAGCTCACAAGCCCGAATTTGGCCCCAACATTGGTCACTTCTCATCGGATTATATGAAGAAAAAGTGGAATTGAACCAGAGATCTTCGATAATATTTATGAGGGTCACGGACTAAGGAGTTGGACGAGATCGTATACTCGTATTTGTGAATTTCATTGTAATTAATTTGCACCCAACACTCTAGTCTATCGAGTTTGTGAGTATTTATGTTAGAAAATCCAACAAGGTTAGTACTTAATATAAAATTGTATACGCATTATAATTGTTCAGGTTAGGAGTTGTCCAAACAGTTATTTACCTAATAGTAGCTTCAATAAATTCCAGGTTGACTGCACACCAGCATAATGTCGGCAGAAAAATTAACTAGAAAACGCGCAGCCTTCAAGGGGCAGCTAACAATGTTTTCAAACTATGTTACTGCCCTGGAGGTAACGTCGATGAGTCTCTTAGAAGTTGAAGAATTACAGCTTCGTTTGAGTAGAATGGAGAAGATGTTTGATCGCTATGACGAGGTACAGTTGTCGATAGAATGTTCAGTAGAAGAACCAGAATCTCAGGCGGCGGAACGAAATGTCTTTGAGAGGTTATATTATAAGTCACTTGCAATTGCACGGAAACTGCTTACTGACTGCAAGCATGCAGTAATAACCTCGACTGATATCGTTTCCCATTGTCGTCCTCAGGCTGGGATTAAATTGCCTACCATTAAGTTAGCAACATTTAGTGGGTCCTATGACACCTGGATGGAGTTCCATGATACCTTTACAAGTCTCATTCATAACAATGGCGATATAGACAATATTAGCAAATTCCATTACTTAAGGGCATCCCTTGAAGGTTCTGCTGCGGTAGTCATTAAATCAATTGAGTTTTCCTCTTCTAATTATTTGATAGCATGGCAACTGTTATGTGAACGCTACGAGAATAAACGAATGTTAATAAACAATCATGTATCGGCCATTTTTAATATAGATGTGATTGGAAAAGAGTCGTCTTACAGTTTAAAAGGTCTTATTGATGAAAAAAATAAAAACTTACGTGCCTTGGAATGTTTAGGAGAGCCAGTCAAACAGTGGGATACCCTTTTGATTCACATTATCACTCACAAATTAGATAACAAGACCTATCGTGAGTGGGAACAGTCGTTAAGCCGTGATCAAAAGGTAACCTTTGAGTTGTTTCTCACGTTCATAAAGAATCGAGCTGACTTGCTGGAAACGATAGAGATGTCATGTAAAAATAATAATTCAGGTATTAAAAGTAAGTCAACTGGAAACTTTAAAACGTTGTTTTCCGTTTCACATAATAACAACAAGCTCTGTCCTAAGTGCAATAGCAATAATCACAAACTGTTTAACTGTCCTGATTTCCTGTCACTGACAAACGAGGCACGATTGCAATTATTACCAGAATTTAAAGTATGTTATAACTGCTTAAACGTAGGACACTATGCCAATAACTGTAAGAAGCCGGGATGCCGAACTTGCTATCGTAAACATAATACTCTGGTCCATGTCACGGACATTCATAGCAAACTGGTTCCAACTTCGAGTGCAACATTGAACTTGACCAATAACATCAATGGTAAACATTCCAGTGCGCTCGCTCAGCAGCCAGCGCCGAAGTCGTCCGCCCCGGACTCCCGCTTATCACTGTCAGCTAGCATCGCTGCTACGCCACGCTCTCAATGTGAACAAAGGGTTGTGTTATTGTCGACTGCAATTATAAAAGTATTTGGTAATAATAATCAACAATACATAGTACGTTGTTTATTGGATAGTGGGAGCACCTCCTGTCTAATGAGTCAGTCGTTATATGAGAAGCTTGGACTTCCTTTTATTGAAGTGAATAACTCTATTTTAGGTATAAACAACAGTATGTCGTTTATTAATAAATTATGTCGTTTGCGGTTTACGTCGTTAGATGAATGTTATTCGACACACATTCAGTGTTTTATTCTCCCGTCGATAACTAATATGGTACCAAACCGTCAAGTCGACTTATCAACTATTAAATTACCATCTAATATTTGTCTTGCGGATCCCCATTTTCATGCACCGGCTCCTGTTGATATACTTATCGGCGCTGACGTCTTTTGGGACATTATGGGAACGCAGAGACTTAAGTTAGGAGACGGTCAGCCGATACTTTGTGATACGAGGCTGGGATGGCTCGTATCAGGTCCTATAAATAGTGGCCATGTATCTTCGTCTCAAATTAATTGTAATTTCATTAATTTTACCTCTGATCAAGACGACAATGAATTACAATTTAAAGAGATTCAAAGTCAACTTAGTAAGTTTTGGCAACTTGAAGAAATATCTGTAGGCCATTCATATTCTTCAGAAGAAAAGGCGTGTGAGGAACACTTCGTAGAGAATACTACACGTCTGGCCGATGGTCGTTTTTGCGTTAGGATACCACTTAAACAATCACCTAGATTATTAGGCGATTCTTTGCCACGAGCAAAGCAGTGTTTCCTATCATTAGAACGTAGACTATTTAATAAACCAAAATTGTTAGAAATGTTTTCTGATTTCATGTCGGAATATGAAAGTTTAGGTCATATGTGTAGATTGCAATCTTTCATTTCAAATGCACATTTCATTCCATTTCACGGTGTTTTACGTGAAAGCAGCTCCACTACAAAATTACGAGTTGTCTTTAATGCAAGCAGTCCCACTACCACTGGCATTTCTTTCAATCAGTTACAAATGGTTGGGCCGGTAGTGCAGGATGACTTATTGTCAATTCTGCTGCGTTTTAGACAACACAAATACGTAATTGTAGCTGACGTCGAGAAGATGTACCGACAGATATCTGTTCATCCTGATGACCGTTATCTTCAACAAATCATCTGGCGTGATAATCCTTCCAGTCTTCTGGTACCCTTTCAACTAGCCACGGTAAGTTACGGCACGGCTAGTGCGCCGTATTTGGCGACTAGATGTTTGAAGCAATTAGGGTTGGAAAGTCCAGATAAAGGAGTATCAGACGCAATCATTCATGATTTTTATGTTGATGACTTGTTGACCGGCGCAGATAATTTAGATGAAGTAATTAGGTTACGTAAGGAGATTACTTCCACCTTAGCTTCAGCACAAATGCATTTGCGAAAGTGGAAGTCTAACGAACCTCAAATTATTTCTCCGTCTGAGACTTCTCAGTTGTCTGTTGACTTAAACATGGGAGTTTTTGAACCTAGTAAGGTATTAGGTCTCGGTTGGATAACGGAATCAGATCGATTGTGTTTTCCCGTTGGGAATGTGATCGCCAAAGGAAGCTCAAGGCGTGATATACTCTCGGTAATTTCACAGATTTTTGACCCACTCGGCCTACTAGCACCGTGTATAATAGTTATGAAAATGTTACTTCGAAAGTTGTGGTTACACAATTTATCATGGGATGAACCGCTACCGTCCGATATTGTCAAAATGTGGACGGAGATAGTTAATAAACTATCGTTACTAAATGACATTCATGTTCCACGTCGTGTAATCGGTAGTTCACCAAAATTAATAGAATTTCACATTTTTTGCGATTCGTCGGAACGTGCTTACGGCGCATGTCTTTATGTGCGTACTGTTAATGATGATAAGATCGAGGTGCATCTGTTACTAGCAAAAAGTCGAGTAGCCCCGCTCAAGCCTATCACCATACCTAGGCTTGAACTCTGTGCTGCCTTGAATGGTGCTCGTCTATATGAAAAGGCAGTCGCGTCCTTAAGAGTACAAATAAACCGCACTGTTTTTTGGTCGGACTCCACAATAGTCTTGGGATGGTTACGAACGTTACCTAGCAAGTTGCAGCCCTTTGTCCGCAATAGAGTGGCAGATATTGTAGAAAAGACTGCTAGGTGCCAGTGGAGGCACGTTCGCTCCGAGGATAACCCTGCGGATTTTATCTCTCGGGGAGTGGACATCGAATCTCTGTCCACCCTGGATAAGTGGTGGTTAGGTCCATCATTTTTATGTAAGGACAGTTCATTGTGGCCATCTAATCAAGTTCACATAACGGAAGACATGCTACCAGAATTAAAACATAACAATGTCAATCTGCACGGTTCAGTAGTTGATAATTTACTTAATAGTTGTCAGTTTATTCAATTTGATAGATTTTCTAATTTTATGAGGCTTAACCGCGCTGTAGCATTTATGTTAAGATTTATTAGTGTTTGTAGAAAACAGGTAATCGTATGTAATAATAATATACATGTTTCACTTAGTGCTGATGAATTGCAAGAGGCATTAAATATTATAATCAGGACGGCACAAAGTGAGTCATTCCCTGAGTATCAATTATTATTTCGTAAGCAAAATTTGCCTAAGAAAAGTCCATTACTTAAATTTAACGTTTTTCTGGACGACAGAAAAATCATGCGTGTTGGAGGTCGTTTGTCAAATTCAAACTATTCATTTGAAAAGAAGTACCCCATCTTAATACAGTCCACTCATCGATTCTCTAAATTATTATTTAATTTTGAACACAAACGCCTTATGCACGCAGGACCTCAATTATTACTAGCAGCCATTCGAGAAACGTATTGGCCTATCGGTGGACGAAATCTGGCTAGATTTTGCTATCGTCAATGTGTTGAATGCTGTCGCATGAAAGGCGAGACTGTCACTCCTATCATGGGTAACTTACCGCAGCAACGTCTTCAAGCAGGTTTTCCGTTTCAAAACATAGGATTGGATTACGCCGGTCCTATGAAGTCAGTATCACGTCAGGGTCGTGGAAGCAGGATAGTAAAGGTCTATATCGCCATTTTCGTGTGTTTTACAACAAAGGCCATTCATTTAGAACTGGTAGGCGATTTAACCAGCAACACCTTTTTAATGGCATTACGCCGTTTTATAGCTCGAAGAGGTAAGCCATCAACCATTCTTTCTGACAACGGGACCTCGTTTACTGGCGGTTGTAAAGAATTATCTAAATTCTTGCAAACTAGCTGTGATTCTTTAGCTGAAGAGATGGCTCATGAGGGAATAAAATTTCATTTTATACCAGCGTATTCCCCTCACTTTGCTGGATTAGCCGAAGCCGGTGTGCGGTCAACAAAGTATCATTTACTTAGAGTGTTGGGCAATTGTAATCTAACGTTTGAGGAGTTCTACACGACACTAGTCCAAATTGAGGCAATATTAAACTCCAGACCGTTAACCCCGCTCTCATCGAGTCCCGATGATATGATGCCGTTAACTCCGGGACATTTCATCATTGGAAGGCCATTGACATCTCTGCCATCATCGGACTACTCAGACCGGTCTCAATCTTCGTTGACTCGCTTCCAGCGAATTGAACAATTAAGAAGACATTTCTGGACTCGATGGAGCAAGGAATATATTTCAGAGCTGCAGGTTCGTACAAAATGGCGGACTAGCAAGGGTTCTTCACTCAAGATGAATTCCCTTGTACTTCTGAAGGAAGATAACTTGCCGCCCCTTAAGTGGAAGTTAGGTCGGATTGTAGCTGTGTATCCTGGTGCGGATGGCATCATCAGAGTGGCAGATATAAAGACTTCTAGCGGCCTGTTCCGCAGATCGTTCAGTAAGATCTGTCCTCTGCCAATTGAAGCCGATTTTGTTGGAAGCGAGGCTCCCAACGCCCGGGGGCATGTCTAGGCCTAATTTAGATATATATTATTAAGTAAATTGTAAATATAGTGAGATTACATACTTTATATACCTACTGTTTATATTTATATATTAAAACCTTATTTGTAAGTACTGGCTATTAGTTTCAAATGTTATAATATTAAGTCATGTACGTCATTTAGAATTTATTTGATTTCAATTATATTTTATCTTTTATTCTGAACACATTATTTTAATTAATCCCAATATTTTATTTTCTAACCTTGGCAAGGAGCTCACAAGCCCGAATTTGGCCCCAACAATGAGTTGTATGATTCTTTAAGTAAAAACATACAACTCTATAACTGAGATTCAATATTACATGGTATCTCTATAACATACTACTCTACGCAACCATTCGTTTTCCCTCCATTTCATTTCAAACTCAAGTGTAGAATTTCGTTAGAAAATGAAATTGAAGTGGATGGAAATGCAAGAGCTCACAATAAACACATTATTCTGAGCGCCGCCCGTGCTCGCGTGGTACCGCGGTCAACATTCGCATTTCAATGAATATTCTCGGCCTTTTGTTGTGCTTACTTATTGAGTGGAATAATCACGTGGTAGACCTGTTGGTTTTGGTGACCGCTAGTGGCAACATTTCATGGGCGCTACCGTGCTTCGGAGGGCACGTAAAACCGTCGGTCCCGGTTGTTTTCTATGGAAACAGTCGTTAAGCCTTGTCGAAGACCTTCGGATGGCTTAAGAACATTCGACACTGGGTTGGCCACTAACCCCTCCACCAATCCGCATTGGAGCAGCGTGGTGGAGTATGCTCTAGACCTCCCGCAGCAGTGTCTGTGGGGGAGACCCGAGCCCAGCAGTGGGACGTCTATGGGTCGCAGCGAGACCTGTTGAGCGGCGAGCTTCTTCTGTCTTCTGGTCGTTAGTCCAACTAGTTTAAGTTTCCCGAGACGTGGCTGTAGCTTAGTTTACACATTTATTTGCTACTATTAGTGGACGTCCGCATCTTCGCTCGCGTGGAATTAGACATAACAATAGTTTCATTTACACCTAGTAATATTATATAGGCTATGTCACTCAGTGAAGATGCAGCTTTCTAATGGTGATAGAATTTTTGAATTTGGTCCAGTAGTTTGTGTGAAAACTTTACAAACAAATGTTTCTGTTATATAATATTAGTACCTATAGATTTATTGTAAATCTTAATCTAGCCTACAATGGGCGGACTTAATGCCTGATAACATTCTCTACCAGTCAACCCTTATCTTAAGCTATTTATCTTAGTATTGTTACGTGTTAGGGTTCGAAGGATTTGGAGAGAAAGACCTGCTGACTCAATGAAGACTTTATTCACTAGCACTAACACAAAGCACTAGGTCAAACACTAAACACTAGGTCCAACACAATGCACTAGGTCCAAACACAAAGCACTAACGATGTCCTAGGTCGTAAGCCAAGTCGTAGGTTTCACTTGTTTCACTCCGGTATCACTAGTTTTCACTTCGAAGTCGCCTCGAAAGCTCGAACTGAACTGAACTCACGGCCCTCCCCGCGACTATTTATACGTGCCGTCGCGAGTACTAGACGATTCTGGAAAGATACCGCGTGTTCCCGAACACGCGAGAATACAGGCCCACTAACGCCATCTAGTATCGAGTCGGGATATCACGTTGTCTGTGCGTTCACTGAGTGGTTACACCAATCGGCGCTAGATGGCGCTAGCTTCCCTGTGCCTTCGTAACACCACTCCCCTCTTAGCGATGCTCGTCCCGAGCATCGTTGTTACTGCCATGGTAACGCGCCAGACGGTCTATGTGTACCACTTTGAATGCCCCTCTTGGTTGCTTTTGAATCCTATAAGTCACATCATTCAGTCGGGTAACCACTTTGTATGGACCGTCCCACTTGGTCTGCAACTTTGGAGATTTTCCTTTCCGGCGAGTTGGGTTATGCAGCCACACCAGTGACCCTTCCTCGAAGCCGCTCGTGTTCGATTTCCGGTCGTATCTGGTTTTCATGCCCTCACTTGACCGTAACCCATTTTCCCGTACCAAGGCGTGTATATAGCGCATTTTTTCCCTTAAATTGCAGACATAGTCTTGTACGGTCTCTGGTCCCTCCGGTGACCCTCCTGTCAATAGATCTACTGGTATTCGTAGTTCTCTACCGTAATTGACATACGCCGGGGTAGCTTTTATGCTCTCATGCTCGGCGGTTCGATACGACAGAAGGAAGAGTGGTATATACTTGTCCCAATCCTTTTGTTTGTCGTCTACCAATTTCGCCAAATGCCTCTCCAGGGTCTGGTTAAACCTCTCAACCATTCCATCAGACTGTGGATGGTACGCGGTGGTCCTCGTCTTATGCATGCCCAAAATTTTGCACACTTCCTGGAATACTTGCGATTCGAAGTTCCTGCCCTGATCAGAATGGATTTCTAGAGGCACACCAAAGCGACATATCACTTCTTCGACTAACTTAGAAGCGACTGTTGTAGCTTCTTGGTTTGGTATGGCGAATACTTCGGGCCATTTGGTGAAGTAGTCCATGACGACCATAAAATACTTGTTTCCCGATTCCGTTACAGGAAATGGCCCAGCTACGTCAACTGCTATTCGTTCCCACGGTGCACCGACGTTATACAACCGCAGGTTCCCACGACTCCTGGTCTGTGGTCCTTTTACAGCAGCGCAGGTAGTACATTTGCGGCACCAATCCTGTACATCATCTCGACAATGCAACCAGTAGAATCGTTCTCGCACTTTTGTTAACGTCCTCTTGACACCTAGATGACCTCCTGATACGCCATCATGTATTTCACGGAGCACATCTGGTACTCTCGTTCTTGGGACAATGATCTGAAGATGAAACTCTCTGCCGTTAGTCTTCTCCCATTTCCGGTAGAGTATTCCGTTTTGCAGTATCAGACTGTCCCATTGCGCCCAGTACGCTTTAGTGACAGCGCCAGTGGGTGCAACCTCGCTCCAGATTGGTTTTACGTCACCCCGTTTCTTCCATGTGATGATGTGCCGAAGGTCGTCATCTCTTTCTTGAGCCTCCCTCATAGCATCATTCTCCCAGAGACCCAAAGGACTTGTTCTCGTTAGCTTTAATGTTACTTCATGAGATTCCTGCTTAACACAATGTTTGCAGTCTTCCGAACACGGCCTTCGTGAGAGTGCATCGGCATTCCCATGCGTCTTTCCGCTGCGGTGTTCCGTCTCGAAGTCATACTCCTGGAGCTGTTCAATCCATCGAGCTACTTGACCTTCTGGGTTCTTGAATTGCAGTAGCCACTTCAAGGCTGCGTGATCCGTTCGCAGTAAGAACGGTCTGCCGAGGAGATATTTATTGAAGTGTTGTAGCGTCTTTACAACAGCCAAGAGTTCTCTTCTTGTCACACAGTAGTTTCTCTCTGGCCTGGATAAAGATTTGCTGAAATATGCAATAACAACTTCTCTTTCACCCTGTTTCTGAGATAACACCCCTCCAATGGCCGTGTTGCTTGCATCCGTGTCGACTATAAACCGACCTTCCGGTTGTGGATACCCTAGGATTGGTGTTTCACACAGATGTTTCTTCAGTTTCTGAAAAGAATCTTCACAAGTCCCATCCCAACTAAATTGTCGTTTATCTTCTGTCAGCCGGTGTAATGGCTTGGCTATCTCTGAGAATCCCTGAACAAAACGCCTGTAGTATGAGCATAGGCCGAGGAATGCCCGCACTTCGGTTTTGTCCTTAGGGGTAGGCCATTTTTGAACTGCTTCCAGTTTCTCCGGGTCTGTCTGGATTCCATCACTGGAGATAACATGGCCGAGATAATTGACCTTACTCCTGAATAAACGACACTTTTTCGGGTTCAACTTTAATTTGGCTCCCTCTATTTTGGCGAAAACTCGCTCCAAGTTTCGCAAATGGTCCTCGAAGTCACGGCCGACAATGATGACGTCATCTAAGTAGACTAAGCAAGCCTCTCCAACTAAGCCTGCCAGTACACACTCCATGAGTCGCTCAAATGTGGCAGGTGCGTTGCACAATCCGAAGGGCATGACGTTAAATTGCCATAAACCTTTTCCGGTCGAGAAAGCTGTCTTCTCCTTGTCCTTTGGATGAATTTCCACCTGCCAGTATCCAGATTTTAGGTCTAGGGTCGAGAACCATTTCATGCCACTCAAGGTATCCAAAGTGTCGTCGATTCGAGGTAACGGGTAACTGTCCTTCTTAGTGACATCATTGAGACGCCTATAGTCCACACAAAATCTCGTGCTACCATCTTTCTTCTTCACTAATACAACAGGTGAGCACCACGGACTTGCAGACGGTTCAATGATCTTATTCTTTCTCATGTCCTCCAAAAGGCCTTCAACTTCTTTTTCCTTTGCAATTGGTATCCGTCTTGCTCGTTGACGAATTGGCCTCTCACTTCCGGTATCTATCCTGTGCTGAACCATCGACGTTCTTCCAAGGTCCCCTTCTTGACTGGAGAAGATATTCGCGTAGCGCTGTAAAAACTTCTTAGCTTTCATGCTCTGCGAATAAGTCAGATTACTCTTGCAGTCATCGAGTAGCTCAGTCACTAATCCGTAGTTGTTGTTGTTTGTTGAGTCTGCGCCTGTCATCGAATTACACTTTTTCATCCAGACAACTTCCTCGCACTTTCCAATGACGTCACCTTCGTTCAAGCAGATCTCGCGATCACCAAGATTCAGAACCCTGACCACAGCATTACTGCTTCCAACAAGGGTTCTCGCCGTCATTAGATTTTGCGCCGATGTCTTGGTAGGTGTATCTTCGATCAACACGCACCTGTTTGCCTTTCTCTTTCCAGCTGGCGGCAGTTTCACCAGCACCCGAGCTTCCGCTCGTCCAGGTATAATGACTTTCTTCACACATGCGACTTTCCCGCAGGCGCCTCCAAGAATGAAGATTTCTTCTTCACCACACTTGAAAACTCCGTCAGCGACATTAATTCTGCAGTTGTGTTTCTTCATGAAATCCAACCCCAAGATGCAATCATCTATAATCTCAGCCACGATAACGTTATGAGAGTACGAGGACTCCCCTACATACATCGTGACTGACATTTCTCCCAGGACGGGTATTGGCTGACCGGAGGCAGTAAGAAGCCGACAGTTAATTCTCCTCTTGTGTCCCCTTGCGGCTTTTACCAGATTTGGGTTCACTATTGTTCTAGAGGCTCCTGTGTCTAGAGTCATTTTGCAATCCGTCCCGTTTATAGTCCCCTGAATCACAAGACTATTCCCGTTGCATGCCTGGGAGATAACAGTTATCGGGGCTTCCTCCGCGTCAGCCAGCACTCGCCCCTTAGTCCTGGCTTTTATTCGTTTCCCTGATCCCGGGCAGGGGACGAAGCCCCTTGCTTCTTCAGCTCCTCTATTTGTTCCTCCATCCTTTTCTTCCATGCCATCTGGGTCTCCTTCTGCGGGCAGTTGAGTTGAAGATGGCCCCTCTCGCCGCACTTGTAGCACATGGCTCCAAAAGCTTTCTTCGTAGGAGCCCTAACCTCCTTGACTTCCTCAGAGACCTCGCGGATCTTATGGGTCTGCCGTATATCATGGCGAACCGCCTCGACCTCCAAGGCATGCGCCAATGCTTCCTTTAGCGAGGTATGGTGACGAAGCCTCACTGCAGCTCTGACCTCCAGGTCTTTTATTCCGTCGACAAATGCTTGAACAATATTCGTGTCCACCATCTTGGTTTCGGCTCCTGGGTGTGCCTTCCTGACTAGTTTTTCAATTTCCAACGCCCATTGTTGTAGTCCTTCTCCTGAGCGTTGGACTCTGTCACGCAGTTGGGCACGGAACACGTGCTCCAGGTGTCGCTCCCCGTATCTGGATTCAAGTGCCTCCATCAGGTCTTGGAACCCATTTCCTGTATGTGCTTCCAGGACCGACAAAGCTTGCCCTCTGAGCGCAACAGTGAGAGCGGTCAGGCATTGTTCTTCCGTCCATCCGTTGGCAGCAGCAACAGTTTGGAATTGCTGACGATAAGCGTTCCAAGAAGTAGTGCCATCGTATGGCGGCACTTTAACTCTTGGTCCTTGCGCCACTATGGTAGTTCCACTAGACATCGCAACTCCCGTGGTTTCAAGGCGCACTACTTTCTTCTGTAGTTCAGAGAGGCCGGTTTTCACATTTTCAACATCCAATCCTAACCCGGTAACTCGTTCTTCCACCATGTCGACATCTTTCCGAAGCTTAATCACCGTGTCACTAACATCATTTATAGCCAGAAGCGCTTTTTCTTGGAGGTCTTTTTGTTGCTCTTGTGATTCTCGAATCGCTCTGATTTCAGCCTTTTGAAACTCTTGAATCGTAGTCAGCTTGCGTTCCTGTGACTCTTGCAAGGCACCGAGCTTGCGTTCTTGTGACTCTTGCAAATCGCCGAGCCTGCGTTCGTGTGACTCCTTCATTGCCTTAATTTCAGCCCTTTGCAGCTCCATTAATTCAATTAAACTTCCTAATTGAAGAGCCACTTGAGGGGCTGTAGAAGCTACGGTGCCGCTGGTGGGCGTGGCTTGTCTGGTAGGCGTGGCAAGGTGGGCGGGGCCAGTGGGCGTGGCCTTAGTGGGCGCGGCCCGGTGGGCGGAGCCAGTGGGCGTGGCTTGGGCCAAAGTGGGCGGGGCCTGAGCCTGGGTGGGCGGAGCCTGAGGGGCGTGGTCGATGGGCGTGGCCTGGTGGGCGGGGCCAGTGGACGGGGCCTGAGGGGCGTGGTCAGTGGGCGTGGCTTGGTAGGCGGGGCCAGTGGGCGGAGCTTGGTCCCCAGTTGTGGCCTCAGCAGCTCGTTGTGCCCTTGTCCTGACGCCCTCCTGTAAGTCCTCTCTCGGAGTCAATGGCATCTCCAAATCCCACTTCTGACACCAGTTGTTACGTGTTAGGGTTCGAAGGATTTGGAGAGAAAGACCTGCTGACTCAATGAAGACTTTATTCACTAGCACTAACACAAAGCACTAGGTCAAACACTAAACACTAGGTCCAACACAATGCACTAGGTCCAAACACAAAGCACTAACGATGTCCTAGGTCGTAAGCCAAGTCGTAGGTTTCACTTGTTTCACTCCGGTATCACTAGTTTTCACTTCGAAGTCGCCTCGAAAGCTCGAACTGAACTGAACTCACGGCCCTCCCCGCGACTATTTATACGTGCCGTCGCGAGTACTAGACGATTCTGGAAAGATACCGCGTGTTCCCGAACACGCGAGAATACAGGCCCACTAACGCCATCTAGTATCGAGTCGGGATATCACGTTGTCTGTGCGTTCACTGAGTGGTTACACCAATCGGCGCTAGATGGCGCTAGCTTCCCTGTGCCTTCGTAACAGTATTATCACCAAAATTTTCTCAAGCAGCTTGGAAACCGTAATTCAAGGCTGACTTGTGTTGGTTTGATAAAATAAAGCGGCGACCTTGTGTGATATTGTGTTGGTTACTATGACCACATTGAGGCTATACAATAACAAAGGTATATTATAAACTAAAATCAATTAAGTTATTTGCATACAATTTCAACAGACCATAAATCCCGACCTCCCATTCGAGTTCGCTATCATTACCATAATCTTGATAGACTGCTCAAAGTGGCGGATTGTGGCCTGTTAGGCTTTCGTTTGCAGCTTGTAGCACATTTATTACCTATACTAGGGGCCGCCCGCAGCTTCGCTCGCGTGCAGTTGTAGACATCGCGGCAGTTTGGCTTATTGTTACTACTTATTCTCCTCATGAACATTACTGAAAACCTCTAACAAAAGAGACGTGTACGAGAGTGTAACTAAACCTTAAGTAATTAAATTTTCACCTTGTATAAAATTAAAATCTTGGTGATCCTTCTGAATCTGCATGGGAGTTAACCATCTCTAACATTCTTCAAGGTATGTAAAGTCTGCCAATCCGCACTCGCCAGCCTGGTGGGACAGGAAAAGAGACGCTGAGGAGGAAATACTATTAAGTTTTGTATTTGAGGTCAAGAATGTTAAGATAATAATAAAATACCCACCTCTAGGCGTACCTATCTTGTTTTATGTTAAAGCCTACTTTGTAAAGAATTTCAACCTGCTCCACTCCAAATTATTCTACAGAATTATTGGAAAAGAATTTGTACTAAAAGCGTCCGAATCAAGTCCCAAATAAAAAGATCAGTCCAGTTTGCTTTGGTTTGGTTCACGGATAATCACATTTATAAAGATCACCAGCAAGTGGACAAGCATTCCCGGAATTATTGTTTGGTTATAGCTGTCATTTTTGCAGTGTATTGCAATAATTAAAAAAAATATTCAATAACCTATGTTTACTTTACGTAAAGGCACAAATTGCCATTAGCACCTCGTTTACTAAAATTGGCATTTAACTTTGAGCTATTTGTAAAAAGAGCATTTTAAAGAACCTAATTTTACAGGCACTTTTTAACTGCAAGATACTTTAAGCCTGTTATTTCAAACAGTTTCGCGCATAATGACTTGATCTCATTTATTCATTTCCTTTCCAGTTTTGGTGTAAATATTGCGGAATTAAGTGCCTTACCTTAACTTCTATTTATAATATCTACCACTGTCCTAATAATTATGTACTCGTCATATCATGTAACGGCTCTACTGTTTTCCCCTTTTTAATAACACTTCGTTTTATAGAGTTTAAACCATGCCCAGCAATTCCACTCTTTAGCAACTACGGTAGCCAATATTTGGTCGGGCCTCATTTCCCTTTTGTGCCAAATGAGCCGACTGTGCGGTTTTGTGCGGTCATGCATTTTAAAACAGTTACCACTTGTGCTTTCACATTTTGTTTGCTGTCGAGTAAAAACTCCTCATTCGCAGGGAAACAAATTTACAGAATGTTTATTTTGTAAATTGTGAAAGAATTTGTAGTGAACAACACACCTTTGACACACAATCTGAACAGGATTAGTACTTTATAAACAATTATAACACGCCAATACCCCAAGAAGAATTTTAACTTTCGAAGGAACTTCGCGGCGATAAATAATTCTCCAGGCTTGAAAGTCTTAGAAACAAATTCTCCAGTAAACTTCAGTCGTATACTAGTTTTCCCACTGACGTTGACATAGTGGAAATGCTAAATAACGTTCAGCCTCGAGAGAAAACATCCATCGATCAACAAAATATCGTAATGATTATAAATAATAATTGATTTATATTTAATAACACTAGATAAAACAAAAAGTTTCTGCCTGACTTTAAGATTAATAATTCTCAGTGTCAAACAGGATTTCTTTGATGAATTAGGTACTGCTAAATAGATTTTTTACTTTCCACGCCCACCAGGGCTTTGTAAATGACATTTATATACTAGTGCACCTATGTAGTGTTTAGTGGCCTACCACGAAATCGTTCGAGGATTTTGTTTTTTAAAAGCTTTTATTTAACTTCACTCGTATGTATGTATCTATGTATAAAAAAAAGATAATCATATCATGGTGAGTAAAATTATACTAATTTTAAAGTATGAATATATTTCTTACTTAGGATTAGTTCTCGTGTGGTATTATGTAAGTCCTATAGACTCACAACCGTCGCGATAGTCCACGCGAGCCAAGTGTGGATTGGCAGACTTCAAATGTTATCGAGATGACCACCTATAAATTTGCTATGGACTCTATAACCTAAGATGATATTGTTATGTAATTGAAAATTATACTGTTAATTTAAAAAAAAAAATTGTAACAAACAAGCTGGAGCAGCAATTAACATGGTCTTATTAACATTTTATAATACTACTTATAAAAAAAAACAACCATTATACATTAGTATAGTATAGGCCTTAAGATGTTTGTAAGCGTCTTTCCTCCGAGAAAACCCAACTTGTTCCCAACTAACGACCGTGATAAACAAGGAAGGGTTGGATTGCATGCTCCGGAATAGTACCGAGGTCGAATGGAACACAAATCTGTAACGAATTGAATTTGAATACGAATTTTTTGAATTCTTTCTTTGATAACGTAATATTTTTACATTTATACATTTATTTTAAGTAGGCGAATGATCCCGCATCCTCTCCATCTCCGCCAGTGCGTCTGTATTGCATGGTGTTTTACCTGTCAGCTTAGAACAATCTATTTAAATCGTGTTCAATGTCCATTACTTGGCCTTTCTCACAAGTAAAAACGCGACTATGATACGATATTCCATCATGGAATACCAGTGCCTATCTTCCTGCTTCATCAGACCTTGAAACCTAATCGTAGTCAAAGTTCATTACAAGACTTTTCTAAGAAATCCAAAAACAGCTATGATCCGATTATCCATCATGAAGTTCCAGTTAATATCTTCCGCCTCCATCATCAGATCAGTTCGACAGTACAATATTATTGTATTGTCATCAGAACTACATACAGCTGCCAATTTTCATTACGCTACGGTCCTTGAAAGATGGTTAAATTAGTTACTTTAGATTCCATTACATAGTTACATACATGTCGACCTAATGAAAGCGTGTTAATAACATAACATCACAACTGTATACTCCCGGACGGAGATGCACTGCACTGCACCTCACTTTTCAGAAGTTGCTTAGGTCGCATCGCATGTTGGGTAAGCCTAACGACAAGCCTAACGACAAGCCTAACGCCAAGCCTAACGCCAAGCCAAACGCCAAATCCAAGCCAAGCTAGGTAGCTTGAAGTGCCATACTGTTTAGTATTTCTTTATTTTCTTTTGCGTATGATAACGATTGCTCAATATTCCATTGGAAAAAAAAATGTATCATTTTATTATGTCAAAATGATCAGATTTTCTGATCAAAGTACGAGTAGAGGAAAATTATTCAAAGGTAATTTTGATGGGCGAACAATTGATTTGTACCCACAAAGAATTTTCATTGCCTTTATCAATATTAAAGAGGAGCTGTGGGTTTTATTGCGTTGAATTGTATCGTGGAGCGAGTAGTGTTGACGAAGGTTATAAATTAGGTTATGACGGAATTTACTGCCGCCTTTTAAGGCAGGATAAGTCCCGAGGGAGCGGTCGGAAGTGCTCTGGAGATCGCGTCACTAAGATCAAATGAATGTCTTAAACGGAGCTTTTCGTAATACCATAAATGTGGAAGTAATACCGCTTGCGTAGTTGCTTGTAGCGTCCATAGCCCAATGGCTCGTTTCGATTCAATCTGATCGAAAGAGTTAAGCAACGAAGGGCGCGGTCGGTTTGTGGATGGGTGACCGCTAGTGACAAAATTTCATGGATGCTCCGTGCTTCGGCGGGCACGTAAAGCCGTCGGTCCCGGTTGTTTTCAATGCTGGATACAGTCGTTAAGCCTTGTCGAAGACGTTCGGGTGGCTTGAGAACATTCGACATTGGGTTGGCCACTAACCCCTCCACCAATCCGCATTGGAGCAGCGTGGTGGAGTATGCTCTAGACCTCCCGCAGCTGTGTCTGTAAGGGAGACCCGTGCCCAGCAGTGGGACGTCTATGGGTCGCACTGATCCGTTCACGTCGTGTGTTTTATAATTAGGCAAAGCTTTTGCTGTATCCTAAACTAACAACGCACGCCCCTGGCCAACCACTTGTTTAAGTCGCGAAGTTAAAATTCAATTATTATAATTTTTGTACCGCCCCTATGCCACTTCGCCTACAGACACACCAACGAGATGTCCCATTGTATTTATCTACCCAGCTTCTATAAACAAAAAGCTTCTGTTACTTTTAAATTCTGATAAGATAATGCAAGAATGAAGAATAAATAATGTGCGATTTAAGAAATTAAATGACACTTGCTGTAACTTTGAAGGACACATTCTCGAAGACATGTGAAGTCTTCTAATCCGCACTTGATCAGTATAAGGCCTAATCCCTCCCAATCTGAGAGGAGGCCCGAGCCCAACAGTGGGACAAAGAAAGTGTTGTGATGACGTACAGTAGCAACAACGCGACAGTAGCGGTGAGTGACCGACAACGCCAATATATATGCTAATGAGAGCACGTGTACACATCGTGTACCAGGAATGCAGTGCATGGCCTGCATCCAGATAATGCGTAGTAGATAACAACATCTATAAAAGCCTATCTCGATTTCAGGCTAAACTATATGGTTTGCCCACGGTAAATTTTCGTCATCTTTCACTCCACTCCAATTTCTTTGATGGAACCACACATTGTGGAATTCCTTTTTCACCCTGGACAAAACTGAGTGACATAGGGTATATAATATGACTAGGTGTAAACGAAAGTATGAACTATGTCTGATTCCACGCGAGAGAAGCTGCGGGCGAGAGTAGTTCTATAAGTTAAAATGTAATTTTTCAATTTATAGAGGTATTACCTAGTTCATAGTATTTTAGTAATGACTACCTAATTCAACCCTGCCTGCCGCCGTAATATGTGTGTTGGTTGGTGTTATTAAATTATTTATTAAATCATTTATCAATTCAACAGTGCCATGAAAGAGTCGCTCAATGTATCTTGCAGTAGCAACAACACATCTGTGACAGATTTACGAGTCATTATTTGGCTATCCATCGCCGATATTGTAATACGCGGCCCACGCGTGGCTCGCAACAATGTCACAATCAGGATTTATGCGTCGCCACGGCCGCCGCACGTGGCGGAGTGTGGAGATGAGATACACGCATGTTTATTTCATCTATACGTCTGTACTAATATTATATAGAGGAAACGAGAGAATAGTTAAAAGTACAAGCGAAATGGCAATTATGGTCGCTGACGTCCGATAGGACATGGCAAAGAAAGAAGAAGGATTAATGGTTATCGCCGCATTTTCTAAACACTAGCACACACTGAGCTATTGCAGCCGTTTTAAGCTTAGCCAACTTCCACTCAAGGGGTTTTTATATCTACCTGGTTGGCCGACAACGTACGCGGAAATATCCGCGGATTTTTCCGGACTAAATATTACTCTCCGAACCATAAACCTATCATGCTTCGGAGGGCACGTAAAGCCGTCGGTCCCGGTGGTTTTCAATGCTGGAAACAGTCGTTAAGCCTTGTCGAAAACCTTCGGGTGGCTTGAGAACATTCGACACTGGGTTGGCCACTAATCCCTCCACCAATCTGCATTGGAGCAGCGTTGGGGAGTATGCTCTAGACCTCCCGCAGCATAGTCTGTGGGGGGACCTGTGCCCAGCAGTGGAACGTCTATGGTCCCAGCGATTACTTCTTTTCACCAATTCCTATTACTTTAAATCCAATCATTTAAGAACTTGTTTAACGTTTACCGTTCTCGTTACGTTAACCGCTGTATAAACAAACTAATTGACTGTGACTTTGATTAAATAATGAGCATTTAAACAGACTAAACTCTTACCAAGTTCTTAGCGAGATCCCTCGGAACCTTGTATGCCACAAGTTTAGCATAGTAATTTTTAAATTTTTTGTAATTGTAAATCTAAATATGTATACAACATATTAATAATTGTATCAAAAATGACATGTAACTATCGTTACCAATAAAACTATGAACTATGAACTATAAATACTTGAGAGAGAGTTGAGAATTATTAAGCTAGTCCTTCGTTGCCACTAAATATTAGCAAGTTTTACATCATGGGGAGCTTAGTTAATGACATTATAAGCCATTTCCCCAAGCGCTTGCCATCAGCTCACGTATCAAAAGTTAGCGCGTTGTAATTGGTTTGAGAGTATTTTTGATGACCGAGCCTAATATCTTGTAATACTATGTAATAAGTAGATATTGATTGTAAGCAGTGGTTATTGCTTATTGCTTGTATTATTGGTTATTGCTTTCTAATGATAATAATCTATGTACCAAATTTCATTTAAATCGGTTCAGTAGTTTTGGCGTGAAAGCGAGACAGACAGACAGACAGTACATTCGCATTTATAATATTAGTATGGATATCTAATCTACTCAAGCAAAGCTGCGGGCGCCCACTATGTTTGCTTACATATAACCGCTTGCTGCGTCGACATAAACGGCAAGGAAGAACCCTGCCGAAGGACAGGTGCCAATAAACGGATATATCATGTTCACTGTAAATTATACCGAGAACGTGTAATTGACATCCCCTGGAAATATTCTCTACATATCTTGTAGGTACTTTTATTCAAGGATAAGATATCTGTGAGGTGATAGTTACGAGTGAATGATATTCAGGTATCTCACTGTTCCTGATTATGCAGGCAGTTGCCTAATTGTACCTGTATGTCAGTATAAGGTTGAATAAGTATTCGTAAGGTCACGGGTAAAAAGCGTGGACCTACCGGTAGGGAAAATCGGTAGGACCACGGGCCCTTAACCATCCATTCATTCTTGTATATCTCGGCTTCATCCCGTCCTTTAATGACAGGAAAATACTAAATTACTACAAATATTGTATTTTTTTTAGTAAAATAATTTGGTGCCTATAACGAATCGTTTGAGGAGTATTTTACTACTATAGTCTAATAAGGTCAGTAGTGTTCTGGTATACTAGTTGCAGTCGTTAATCATTATTTTACATACGAGCTGCGAAATTAATATAATAATAGTTAAAGTAAAGAGGAAAGACTGCAGTCAGAGGTATCAAGCTCGTTATAATAATTAAATCATGTAAAGGAATCCTCCCGGGAGTGTCGTTATTTTGTCAATGACACTGTGTCCGAACAAGGCGTTTGCTCCGCGGGAACAGCGGCTCGACGGTATTTAAACTTATTTTAACGAACAATATTAATATTTAGGACGATTTATTAATTTGTTATGAATAAGGAACAATTATTATCATAAAATTAATTACAAATTAAATAACCTAAAACTAATCAAAGAATAATTTGAAAAGAAGTAATCAATCAATAAATAATAATACTATGGACATTCCCACACACGGCCATCCGACCCCAAACTAGGCAGAGCCAGTACTATGTAATAGTAGACATACAAGCGGATGGAAATACTTGTTGAAAATTAAAGTTGGTTAAATATTTTTATAAGCTGTAGCCAATAGAAGTTATAATTTTTAGAATATTTTTAAGCTAAACAAACCAATGTAATGCCCGGGCAAGTCGAGTATGTTTCAGAACTTTTTCAAACGGAGTGTTCGAAGTTTTTCGAAAAGGATGGAATTCGTCAAAATAGTTTGCGAAATTTTATAATTCATATCAGAAAATGTGCCAATTTGGCTTGCCAGTGTTTGCAAGCGTACTGCTTATAGGTTTATGTTTCAATTTCTGCGTTGGGTTTGGTATTATTAGGTTTTTCAAACATGAAATTCCCAGTAGTAGTCTGCAATAGTGCCACCAATCAATATTGGAACAGCGTGCCGGAGTGTGCTCTAGACTTCCCGCGGCTAGGCTATGGAGGAGACCCATGCCCAGCATTGGGACGTCTATGGGTTGTGGCTATACTTTGTGACGTGGATGGAACTTGTACTTGTTAGTGTTCTTACCTACAATAGATCATTATAAGCCGACATTCATCCTTAGTCTGTGTATCTAAAAAAAAGGGTATAATTAAACTAAACGAGAGACTGTCAAAGGCTTGGATTGTTAATTGTGTAGTATGATACCACAAAATTCGGGCCCAGTATGGGGGTAGCTTTGTCTGTCAAAGATATTTTCATAAAAATTATTGGGATTCTCGCCTTTGTTCGACCGTACCAATATAAAAGGTGAATATCGAGAGAATTTCAGGCACCCGATTTTTCATTTTATCCGCAATACGGAAAAAACTATACCGTGGTGTTATTACAGGTAGTAAAAGGTTAATGATTACGAAAATTAGTTAACTATAGGTACTTCAAAGTTTATGTACACTTTAGTACTTCGTCATACCTTGGTCAGGATAGTTGGGACTCTAACAAGTTATAGCCCACCAAACCGTCGAGAACTCTGGTATTTACGCACGAATGGTTTAGTGGTTCACCGCGGCTGATGTGATTAACCTCTAGGGCTTAAATCACTACAAAAACAGGTCTTCAATCTATCTACGCATTATCAAATGAATATGCTGTCAGAATTAGTATAATTCCACTGTTGAAATGATTTAAGATATTATTTTCAAAGGCAAATATTGTAGACGTAACTGGGTATTATCGCGAAGCTGTTGAAATAATGAAATGGGCGGATAACTCGAAACCATAGTCCATATTAAAACTCCAATCTCTTTCAATTACGAAATTAAATTTCATAACGGCATCAACTCAAACAATCCCTGCGTGAAATGAACAAATCGAAACAGTACGAAACTCCTTTAATACTTTTTAGGGATCTCCATCATTACATAATGTTACAATTTTTATGTACGTAAGTATATGGATGTTGAAACAATATTACAATTTTTATACATGTAAGTCTTCGATCAAGATGTAAGTAACTGAATGTCGAAAACAACATTATTTAATCGTTGCTAGATGGTTTTTCAAATAGTTTTAAATCATAAGTGTTAATGTAATGTCATATCCCTAGATCCTAGTCCAGACGTGTAAATTTTAGTAAGTTAGTTAATATCAAAATTCAACAGTTATGTCTGAACAGTACCTAATTATTTACATCACTACAGTCAAAATTGATTACCATTGTTGTAACCTTTATGTAAATACAAAAACACTGAATGTATATAGGAGTAGATACAAAAATTGATTTAGGTATCATTTTTAGTTTTAAATTCAGGATAAAAAAATGGATGTAAACCATCTAGAGCAAGATCCCAGTGCCGCCAGACGTTACTTATTTTCTCACAAACAATTTATATGCGAAAAGCTAGTGTTAGTACATACTTTGAGCGTGTGCATACTCGCTAGCTTGGGTAGACGGCCAATTCATTGGTATCAGATGCTGAAAATCGAAAATTTCAGTACCAACTTTTCTTATTTTCTCATGGCTGATTTTCACATATTATGTTTTAGTTAGTTATGTTACAAATTAATAATAACTATTGCCAGACACCTTCCGTCGGCCCTTACCCTTGCTTACTTACTTACTTTATTACTTTATTACTTACCTTAAAGATCCAGAAAAAAAAATATTGGTTGCCTGTAAAGTCGGTATACGGGCGAAAGTTTTACGTGACAACGACTTTGAGTGGTAAAATAATTTTAATGTGAATATTCATTCGTATAGTAGTATCGTCTCGTATCGTATCGTCTCTCTCGCTCTTAGGCGGGCTAACCATGCCCGAGTGGAAGGGACGCGTGCCTCTCACTCGCTCTCATTGTGAGCGCATAACGTGAGCGGAGCGTAACGCAGTTTCTTGAAGTGTCACCCGGCAAACCAATATATAAGACGTTGTCACGTCAAAATGATGTAAGTTTACTTATTTTCTCAAGCTTGATTTTTATGCACGACACTTGGGGAACTATTTCAACACTGTTAGTCAGCAGCCAGACCAATCGGATGGGCCAAACGTCCAGCCAGACACATATAAAGTGCCGCTAGGTATAGAGCGTGAGGTCATTATTTGTACGATTGAGAGTGACAAATTAAAGTCTCAGTACTGATTTTAACATATGTTTTAGTTAGTTATGTTACAAATTAATAATAACTATTGCCAGACACCTTCCGTCGGCCCTTACCCTTGCCAGACGCCTTAAAGATCCAGAAAAAATGATGTAAGTTTACTTATTTTCTCAAGCTTGATTTTTATGCACGACACTTGGGGAACTATTTCAACACTGTTAGTCAGCAGCCAGACCAATCGGATGGGCCAAACGTCCAGCCAGACACATATAAAGTGCCGCTAGGTATAGAGCGTGAGGTCATTATTTGTACGATTGAGACTGACATATTAAAGTATAACACTAGCTTATCGCATATAAATTGTTTGTGAGAAAATAAGTAACGTCTGGCGGCACTGGGATCTTGAACCAATCTTGAACACAGGAATATGTAAACGTATCTTGAAAAATTATGATGTCAACAGTTGATTTTTTTTCTTTGTCTTGCAATAATAATAATAATATACAAAAAAACTCTTTAGCCAAGGCGGCAGTGAGATACAACAACGAGGCCAAGCGTTAACTAGACGCAGATAGAATCCTTTTTATATTTTACAGCCCAAGAAATTTCTCTTTTGTAATTATTTTTTATTTACAGCATTCAAGACAAGGCATAAAAATGCAAAACCCGATTACTGAAAAGGTCCTAATGAAATTCCCAAAGGGTAACGAACACGCTTTAGGGGCTCTATTTTTGAATCGCTCGCGAGGATTATAGGATAATAGGATTTCGCTCAACTCCTATTAATGTTAAATAGAAATAATACCCTACTATTTAATCTATGACTCCTGTTGACGACTTCGTAGCGTGGTAGTGACTGACCTATCTGCGGTTCGAATCCCGGCCGAAACAGAAATTTATTTCGCAGATAAATTTGTACTCGGGTCGCTGCGACCCATAGACGTCCCACTGCTGGGCACGGGTCTCCCCCACAGAAACGGCTGCGGGAGATCTTGAACATACTCCACCACGCTGCTCCAATGCGGAGGGGTTAGTGCCAACCCAATGTCGAATGATCTCAAGCCACCCGAAGGTCTTCGACAAGGCTTAACAACTGTTTCCACTATTGAAAAAAACCGGGACCGACGGCTTAACGTGCCCTCCAAATCACGCTACCGTGCTTTGCCATGAAATGTTGTCACTAGCGGTCACCCATCCACAAACCGACCGCGCCCATCGTTGCTTATATATTTCGATCACATTGAATCGACGCGAGCCATTGGGCTATATGGAATACTCGGGTCATGGATGTAAAATTGTGTAGTTTCTTGCGGGTGTCCGCCGCCCGCCACTCGGGCTAAACATACCGCGGGGATGTCAGTGTGTAGCGTTTATTTAGTCTGTTTTGTTGTATTTCAGTGACTCAAAAATACGGAATTGGCCCAGTCGGTCGACATATAATTCATAATTGTCGTAGCGAGGGTAGCGAGCGATTTAAAAATAGAACTCCATGTTTAGTTCGCGTATTTTACGAAGGTATTTTCCTCATTACTTATTTATTCCAAGCACCCTGACCAAATTCGCTTTGACATCAAAGTTAGTCTTTAGCTTTGTACCTTGCAGTTAAGGCTGCAGGCAACTTAAAAAGTACTTATTTATTTATTCTAATTCCACGTTCTTCAAAAACTACCACTTCTATTATTTATATCTATGTCTTTAGATGTATGTAGATAACTTTAGTACAAGAAATAAGGATAAATTGATTGTACCTAGCTCTAGACTAAGTATCAAAATGTTTTATGGGGAACTGTGTTCGCTTCTACAATAAAATACCCGGAAATATTACTTGTCTCTCAGAGAATAAATTTAAGTCTTACACTAAACAAAACCTCCTTAATAAAGCTTTCTATAAAATTAATGACTACTTGAACGACAGAAATGCTTGGTGCGATGTATTTCCAGCTCCACTTGTTCAATAATAATGTAATGTGATCAAATTATAAAAATTGTAAATTTTAAAAAGAGTAACTATCGAGTTTCTTGCCGTGTTCTTCTCGGTAGCATCAACTTTGTGAACCGGTGGTAGATAAAAAATGTTATGACGTTCATTAAGCGTATACAAAATAACATATAATGAAAAATAAATGTAAAATCGCTTGATCATCGCGGTATCATATACCTACATACTCATATGCATGTACGAGTAAGATCGAGATCATCCGCCATTAGGTCCACATTCGGCTGCGACACCGATAACCGATAACACCGAGACACCTGCCCGACGTACATTTGGATAATGTATTACTCTACCAGTCTATCAGGTCGTTTGAACCGTACCCGTTATATTAATAGAAGAGCCATTTAATTTTACTACGTCCTACGTCTGTTCGAGAAATATAAATTCATAACTTTACCTTAAATTAAATGCATTCTTAATGCTCTAATAAAACCTTAAACAAATTGTAAATTATATAGTGCAAAAACCTATAAATTTGATGATTTAATGATACATACAGTGTCTTTGAATGAATCATATTGTGTGAAACATGTATTGAAGTTCTATTTTAATTAATTTAGTACCTAATTGGGTCTGCCCACTATTTGTAACACGAAAAAATAAGGCAGATACGAAAACCAATATCTTAAAACTCCGTCCACAAAATATACTAACAGTCGACCAACTAAAAACTTTGTAGAAATTCATGCATAAGTAACTTTTAGTACTGATGTTGGAAGCTAAAAAAATATTGATTAAACTAGATTGGTTACTACGCGCGAGCCTGTACTATGGGTGACAGAGAGTGATATACATACATATATATTTTTAAATACATACTTAAATAGATAATATTAACATCCAGACACAGTACAAACATAAGTGTTCGTCACACGAATGTTTGTCCTGAGTGGGATTCGAACCCACGACCCCACGGGCCCGTCGAATTTTATAGTTAATAACTTGTAACGTTTGTACAAAAACGTGTATAAAAATTAATAGATCTATAGTAAGATTAGTAAGTAGATCCTGTTCTACCACTACCACCATACCAAAACCCTTTCGTTTTCCACTTGGACACGGGTCTCCTACCTCTTTTAACTGTTATGTGGGTCTCCTCTAGAAATTACACACACACACACACACACACACTTATGAATAGATAATTCAACCACGAATCTTGAGAGAAAATATTTAAATGTTTTTCTACGTCTGTGTTTATAACGTAATAATTACAGAAAAAAATATTTTGATCATACATCACGACTACGAATCCTTACAATGGCCAAAAATAAATAGGCAAACGTTAAGATAGTGGCCGTACATTCAAGTTAATCGGAGGTACTAACGGCCCTAGCGGAGGTTTAATATCTCCGGCATATTAATATAATAAAATTAGGACCTACCCCATTTCCACTTTGCAGCCAATCTTCCGATATTAAATTACATCCGCGTTCCGTTGGTAATTAAATCAATTATTCAAATACCAACTTGTAGACTTTGTTCTACACTATTTTGTGGCGAGGGAAATTTTGTAAAGTGATGTTTTTTGGTTTCGTAAACTTACGTGACAGGCCCGTTGGCGCAATCGGTAGTGACCCTGTCTGTTGCGCCAAAGGTCGTGGGTTCGAATCCCACTCAGGACAAATATTCGTGTGACGAACACTTGTATTTGTTCTGTGTCTGGATGTCAATATTATCTATTTAAGTATGTATTTAAAAATATCTATGTATGTATATCAGTCTCTGACGCCCATAACACAGGCTCGCGCCTACTTTGGGGTCAGATGGCCGTGTGTGAGAATATCCAAGATATTTATTTTATTATTGTTCCGGCCAACCTTCATTCGCAATCAAAATGCCAGTAATGACTTGAAAAAAAATGCCATTATTCTTTCTTAACTTGGGCAATTGAGCATATTATAAACTTAGACACGTATCAACTATTTCTCCAAACGTTAGTCACTACGCTTATTGAGTCTACTGATCATTTTAGGTATGATTGGCACTGTCGTTGATAATCATAAAATCCATTATAAGCAAAGATATTATATTATTATGTAGTTAGACTTTTTAGTAGTAGCCGTTTTTAAAGAATTTGAGTTTGACTTAGTATATTTTCATATACTTTCGCCAATTAAACATCCACAGAGTAGAGTAACACACCTATCGACACCTATATGCAATGGCAGGCAAAGGTGTTTAGTACAACCAGTTTCTTCAGTTATGTTAAGGTTTCATGTGAGACTCCGAGCTAGTACAGGATATTCTAAGTTAGATTAACCTAATAATAACATTCCGTGCCAACTGGGAATCGAACACGGGACAGTTTATCAATCGACGAACACCAACGAAGCTGTTTAAGCCAAGTAGTTTATAGTAACATTTCTGTACATGTCGCAACTTCAAGCGGATATCGCTGCGACCCATATACGTCCCACTGCTGGGAATGGGTCTCCCCCACAGACACTGCTGCTGGAGGTCTAGATCATACTCCACCACGCTGCTCCAATGCGGGTAGCGCGTCAAGCGGATAGATTGTCATCAATTCCTGTACATTTTACTCTCGTGCTGCATACATCCCGTCCCATCACACACATCGCTAAGCTCGACCTAACAGCATTTTCCGACTCATCGCCAGAGTTTTAGTGTCACTTAGACCCAAGTTAAAACGAGGACCGTTTCAGGGTCACTTTGTCCCGCTGAATCGGGATTGTAATTTTCCGCAACGCGGTTGCAATCAAACCTACTTTGCGGCGGCCCGGCTTCCTGCCGCCGATATCAAAGAGGGTACTGCTTAATGACTTTTCAAGTATCGCCGGCTTTGTAAACATTGGAGAAAAAATCAAGGTTGTCGCACCCACTTCCTTCTTTATTTCTTGGCGGCTTATTAATTGAGTGACGCTCAATACACTCTGTGTTCAAGTTTGATATTAATGACCAAGAATGCCATGGTACTATGATATTTCATGATGATTTAGGAAACCATATATATCTATTATACATATCTATATCTATTATACGATACTACCACCATTTTTAAAGATTGGTGTATCTATCACAACCCTATTGGGCACGGTTATCAGAATTGGGGATTGAGGTGACTACGCTGGCTATGTGTGGATTGGCAGACTTTACTTGTTCGAGATTATAAAGGTTAGCTCTCAGGCATACTGACTTCCTCTCGGCGTTTTCATTCTCCGTTACATGTGATATTTAGTTTCTTAAAATGCTATAAGATTATTATATCTGCTCGTATGCTTTCCCTCGCATTTTATTATTATGAAAAGCGTGAAAAATGGTAACTGTTTAGCAGTTGACATGGGCAGTTACAGAAAAATCAATATCCTCTTATTTGTGAATTTTCCGTAAAATTCTCAGTATATGTCTAGGAGTCAAATAGACTACTTCGAGTTCTATAATCCTAATTCCTTGAGAAATAAATGAAAACTATTAGCACTGGTGACCGAGTACTACACGCCTCTGCCTACCCTTGGGGGTAATACAGGCGTGATGTTATGTGATGGTTACGCGAGTTCGCACATTCGCATAATAGCCAGCACTCACGGGGATGTATCTCAAGAGACGGGCAGTCGTAGCGCGCCGCCGATCATCTACGGCCGCGTAGCCGCGTAGCTTCGTAGCGCTACGAACAGTTCGCTAGTAAACTTTATGCTGATTGAAGTCGTATCGATAGTTATAAAATATTTTTTTCTCATGTAAGTGACAGTGATGTCTTTTGTGAGAATCTAATATCTATAAGCCTGAATCTATTAGGATGCATTTATTACTGTTTAATTATTTGTGAGTCTCACATTAGTCTTGAGGTTTTTTGGTGCACTAGTCGTGCGTTCTACAAGATGTTTTTCGCAATTTTTGTTCATCAAACTAAAACTTAATATTCTGTAATAAATTATTTTATTTCTTTTTAATTTTAAAAATGTAAAAATTATGCCCCACTGCTTGTAGCTGAAAGTCTTGAAACTTAGTGACAAGTGAAATAAAATAAACGCGTAAAAAAATAAAATACAAAATTAAAATAAGAACAAATTGTTAAAATCTACTTTTAAAAAAAAGTTTTTTTTTATGGCAAGTATATAAAGTGTTCAAAACCAAGATGGAAGAGTTTCTGCGTCCGAACGAGACGGTAGAACAATTCTACTACCGCTGCACGAACCTGTCCCACTTCGACTGCTCCGAGGAAGAGCTGCTGTGGCACGTGATGGGCCCACGCCGGCTGCCGCTGCTGCGCATCGTGCCCATCTCCGTCTTCCTGCTGCTGATCTTCCTCACGGGGGTGGTGGGCAACGTGGCCGTGTGCGTGGTTATCGTGCGCCACCCCGCCATGCACACCGACACCAACTACTACTTGTTCAGTCTCGCTGTCAGCGATCTTCTTTTGCTATTGTTTGGTAAGTACTTGCACAGTTACAAAAAAAAAAAAAAAATTCAATTGATTTATATAGCTACTAGTGGACGCCCGCAGCTTCGCTCGCGTAGAATTTGACCCATTAACGACGTCTGCCCGCGTTCGGGTTGCCCACTTGACTTCAAAAACGGCAAAGTTTCATACTAACTTTCCACCCCCGTTTTACCCCCTTAGGAGGTGAATTTTCAAAAATCCTTTCTTAGTGCTCTCCTACGTTATAAAAGGAACCCCTGTGCAAATTTTCAAGTTTCTAACCCTTATAGTTTAGGCCCTGCGTTGATATGTCGGTCAGTCAGTCAGTCAGTCATTCAGTCAGCTTCTCC
Organism: Carterocephalus palaemon; assembly: GCA_944567765.1. NCBI lineage: Eukaryota > Metazoa > Arthropoda > Insecta > Lepidoptera > Hesperiidae > Carterocephalus > Carterocephalus palaemon. The sequence goes on from OX155658.1 coordinate 10,716,524, forward strand.
TTCATATATATACTAGTGGACGCCCGCAGCTTCGCTCGCGTAGAATTAAACCCATTAACGACGTCTGCCCGCGTTCGGTTTCATACTAACTTTGCACCCCCTTTTACCCCCTTAAGATATGATTTTCGAAACTCAATAAAAAACCTTCATAGGTACTGAATTTCATTCGAATAACATAAAAAACGGCAAAGTTTCATACTAACTTTGCACCCCCGTTTTACCCCCTTAGGGGGTGAATTTTCAAAAATCCTTTCTTACTGCTCCCCTACGTTATAAAAGGAACCCCTGTGCAAAATTTCAAGTTTCTAGCCCTTGTGGTTTAGGCCCTGCGTTGATATGTCAGTCAGTCAGTCAGTCAGTCAGTCAGTCACCTTCTCCTTTTATATATATAGATATATAGATATGGTTCGGCACGCATGAGAAGTCCGCTACCTCTTAAAAACTAACTAAACTTGTGTTGTACGTTAATCGTGACACGCGACGGTCTTCAACGGTCCCGGTTGTTTTCAAATGTAAAACTATCGTTATGTCGAAGCCACGTACATCTTCGACCACTTCGATAGGTTCATCAAACGTTCGTCAAGCCACCGAATCGTTGAATTCAGTGGCATGAGAACAGTAAAAACCGGGTTGGCCACGAACCCCTACACCGATCCGTATTCGAGTGGTGGACTAGACTGGTTAGAACCAGCTGTGCTTGTGTAAGAACCCCGTTGCTACTGACTCTAAAAACAAGCTCTGAAAACAGAAATGTATTAACGAATTTCTCCTAAATTTTTCGTAGAACACATCTTCATTAATCTATATATATAAAAGGAGAAGGTGACTGACTGACTGACTGACTGACTGACTGACTGACTGACTGACTGACTGACTGACTGACTGACTGACATATCAACGCAGGGCCTAAACTATAAGGACTAGAAACTTGAAATTTTGCACAGGGGTTCCTTTTATAACGTAGGGGAGCACTAAGAAAGGATTTTTGAAAATTCACCCCCTAAGGGGGTAAATTGGGGGTGCAAAGTTAGTATGAAACTTTGCCGTTTTTGAAGTCGTTAGACGGGTAAACGTCGTTAATGGGTCTAATTCTACGCGAGCGAAGCTGCGGGCGTCCACTAGTAATAATCATAAACGATTATAATCATTAACATATTTGACATAACAGGCGAGCTAAGTTAGCATTTTCGCATCAATTCTAATAAATGTTTTTCGAGCTAGGTCTAAGCTTCGTAGTGTTTAAAGTAATTGCGTTTTCTTGCTAATACACCATTGTGTTAGCAAATAGGAACATTTCTAGTTACAAAACTAATTATTTACCTACTTGAGTGGCTTGTAAATTGAAAGTCAGTGATGCTCGTCAAGTAGTCAAGATAAAGTATTGTAATTACAGCTACGCGGAAAAAGGCCTTCAATTTTACTTGTGCTTTTGAAATTTTCGTAACGAACAAAACTTTTAGTAGGTAAGTAAGATAACTAGATTGAAGGATCTCGAGGTCTACTGCTCCAGCAGTAGAAAAGCGTGACTTTACACCAGTGACATTCAGTGACCGCAGATGATTCTTAAACGTTTATGTTACTGTATTTATTTTCCACATTTAGGAAACAATTTTAACTGAAAAAAATACACAAAACATAAATACCTAAATAAATAATACCACCACGGTCTTCAATATGACACACGTATCTGAAATGAAACAATAAAAAGATACCTATCTATCACAAGTTCTATACGATATTATTGAAACCCCGGACGTGGCCGATATATCAATCAATTTCATGACATATTTTCGGTCAGACCCCGGAGTAGGTTCCCGAAAACATATCTCATACGTGGCATCAGATGTGTGACATAAAGTTTATTGAAACACAAATAGCTATTTTTATGAAATCTAGTGCAGTTGATTAGATAGAATAATTATCCAGGGTTGTGTGTAATTAAATAATTGAATATTGATAGAATTGTGATGTATCAAATTGATCGATAGATAAGAATCGGTTTAAAATTGAACGACTATTACAGCGTTTTGTCCATGCATAACAACTGTGCAAAAATTCACATCGATCCATTATTCTTTTTAAAGAGGAGAAGAATGAGAAACCTACCAACCAACATACCTACTTTCCCATTTATATATTAATGTAAGCATACAATATTTACAGAGGTCGTATATGTATTTATGAATAAATATGACTATCTCAATAAAAAGTTAAGTCATACATAACTCAGACCCGGCAGAAGCATATCAGTGGCTACATCTCAAATACATTTCCATCTCACGCTTCCGTGACTTCCTTGGCTGTTACGAGTAAACAATAATCATTTCTCGTAGAGAAGCACTCAAAACATATTGGCACAAACAAGCTTTTGGGAGTATAAAGACAAGTTGTTAAAATTAAGTTACATTACAGAAATATTTTAACAAGCTGACTCTCTGAAGAAAATACCGGTTAATTTGACAGAATATTTAGTCATGTTGTAAAATTCGTCACAGTTGTCATGGGCGGCAGCGGGTGGGTGGTGCTGTAAGCTCATTTGGTATCTTTTATCCATAAGAATAAGAATAAGACAAGACACAATTTCCTTGGAGTTAAACGAAGTATCCACCAATCCGCGCATATTGGAGCAGCGTGGTGGAGTATGCTCTAGACCTCCTGCAGCTGCGTCTTTGGGGGAGACCCGTGCCCAGCAGTGGGACGTCTTAACGACTGTTTCCACCATTGAAAACAACCGGGACCGACGGGCTTTACGTGCCCTCCGAAGCAACGTAGCGTCCATGAAATTTTGCCCCTAGCGGTCACCCATCCACAAGCCGACCGTGCCCGTCGTTGCTTAACTCTTTCGATCATATTGAATAGACTCGAGCCATTGGGCTATGGACGCTACTAACCCCCCTTATGGATGTAAAACTCAGGCCCCGGCCCCCCGACCCCGGCGCCCTGCTATTCCTGGCTACGGTGGAGGCCATGGTAACGGTGGGTCAAAGCGTGCGAAAATCCCCAGCAGACGCCCGGCCACCCATGTAATTTACTTGGTTTTAATTATAATATTTTTTAAAATATTTTTAATGGATATTGGTAGAAATATCGTGGCTTTGTTGTACTTTGTGAAATTTTATACTAAAAAAGAAGAATAATTATTAATAATTTATTACTTAGCTCTAAATTAAAAGAGAAATTTTGATCATACATACTCGTAATGTGGTGTGGAGAACACTTGATCTTAACTGTAAGTTATTCATAAAATTGTAACTATTCACAGAAATAATATAGGTTATTGAAATAATTTCACACGATGCGTTTTAAACTGCTTAAAAAGTGTAAAACTAGGGAGAAATGGTATCTATTCAAAACTAGAGCATCGCCCAAACCACCCTCGTGACTGAGCGCGATCCATTTCACCTCATTCAATTTCATTCATTCATTCAATTACACAATAACGCGGCAGTCGCTCGCCGCCGACATAATGCAGACCCATTCGTCCGATAAAAAAGTCATAACGACCATCGCGAGATATTTTATTGATATTGCTTCGTGAACGATGAAAATATCATTTTATATTGTTTTTTTATTTTCTCTTTAGCTTTTTAATACAATTTTATTAGGTCGACGTGTACAGGGAACTAAGCTAAAATACAACATAAGACGACTCAATGCTGGGCACGGGTCTGCCAACAGCCACAGCTGCGGAAGGTTTAGCTTTAGAGCATACTCCACCACGCTGCTCAAATGCAAATTGGTGGAGGACTTAGTATGGAACTCGGCTCTCACTCGAGCGGTCCGGGTTCAAACCCAAGCGGAACACTCCAATGACTTTTCTAAGTTATGTGCGATTTAAGAAACTAAATGTCATTTGCTATAACGGTGAATGATCATGAGGAAACCTACATGCCGGGGAGTTCTTCATAATGTTCTGGAAGGCATGTGAAGTCTGCCAATCTGCACTTGGCCAGCGTGGTGGACTAACGACTTTGAACGATACTCACATAAGACCGGCAGTTATCAATTATCGGCTAGATGGCTGTGCATTTTCATTAGTTATCTATTCTTATGACCATAGAAAGAAAAGAGGCTGCAATAGACGGGTTCTACCAACTTGCAAATGTTTATACAGTCGGTACTTTTATTCTGCTCGTGCAGTTTCGACGTCCGTTCATTGACAGTCAATTAAAAAGTTATGTTTCATTTCATTAAGCTTTCAAGCTGCCGGCCGCTACGGCTGGCGGACTGTGAATAGGTTCATCTCAGCATTCTCAGCCCAGCGGTGGGTACCTACCATAGGACTGCTGCCCTTCCTGATTGTCCTATTGATATCTTCCAGTCGGACTCTTATAGTAGAATAAGATCTATACTTCTATATCTATCGTGGCTATCGAACTCGCCTGTCACTCAAGCGGTCCGGGTTCAAACCCCAGTGGCACGCACCAATGACTTTTCTAAGTTATGTGCGATTAAAGAATTTAAATGTCACTTGCTATAACGGTGAAGGACACATCGTGAGGAAACCTGCATGCCTGAGAGTTCATCACAACGTTCTCGAAGGTATGCGAAGTCTGCCAATCTGCACTTGGCCAGCGTGGTGGATTAAGGCCTAATCCCTCACCCATTCTCAGAGGAGACCCGAGCCCAACAGTGGGACACAGAAAGGGTTGTAATGAATGACTATTAGAGAGGAAAGATTTGTTTGTAATGTTTTCACACAAAAACTACTAGACCGATTTCAAAAATTCTTTCACCATTAGAAAGCTGCATCTTCACTGAGTGAGATAGGCTATATAATATTACTAGGTGTAAACGAAATTATTGTTATATCTAATTTCACGCGAGCGAAGCTGCGGGTGTCCACTAGTATATTATAAATTGTAATGTGAGGCGATGGATTTATCCATTATGGGTGGGTGGGGTGATGGGTATTTAATTTTACATTCTTACGGAAGTTGAAATAAAAATTGTTGGTGAACTCCCTTGGGGGCCAATAAATAAAGCGCTTACAGAGGGTTAATGTTGTACATAAATATCGACAGTATCGAGCTGAGAAATAATAAGCATACATAACATAACATCACGCTTGTATTTCCAAGGGGTAGGCGCACATTTCACCAGTTATGTTTTAGTCCATTCTATTAAACAGTGAGGCTTTTGCGATACACCTGGCACATATCCAGACTGAGCTGCTACCGGGCATTTCAAGTTAGAAAAACCCAATTCATTGCCTGACCGGGAAACGAACCCAAGACCACTAGCTTAGCAGTCGCGGGTACCACCACTAGACCAACGCGGTATTAGTTCGTGCTTGTTGTTATGCTCGTACAAATCAAATCAATACCCGAGTAAAAATTATTATCTGCAAATCAAATATTTGCAGATAAATAATAGTACTCCGGTCGTGAATGTTAAATTGTGTTGCTTTCTTGATGGTACAACTACTAGATAATAGTTTATGTATAACTAGTGGACGCCCGCAGCTTCGCTCGCGTGGAATTAGAAAACAATAGTTTCATTTACACCTAGTAAAAATATATAGCCTGTCACTCAGTGAAGGTGCAGCTTTCTAATGGTGAAAGAATTTTTGAAATCGGTCCAGTATTTTTTGTGTGAAAACATTACAAACAAATGTTTCCTCTTTATAATATTAGTATAGATACCTAACTTATAACCGATTATTTTACATCGCTTGTAAGCCCATTAGCGTCCCTAGACTCCTATTTTTCGCGCCATTTACTATTCTAAAAGCCGTGCCAAAGTTACACAAATCATCGCATTTTGCGAATAATTTTATCGGCTATTTTGGGATGTAGATATTCTCTTTCAACTGTTAAAACATAACTTTCAATAAATATTCAACTAACAACAATTTTTGATGATGAAGCTTTATTGGCTGGTTGAGGTTGCAGTATAATGGTTGATGGCCGAGTAACTTAAATTTAGTTCCTCACTCGTTTCGGGCTCAAATCACCACCACCAGCGGACCTTAACTTATGACTCTTTAAGAAATGAAGGAAAAAGTTGTAAACTCTACAACTCCTGCACTGTCAACTTTCAGGTACGAATATGCTTTTTATAAAGGAAGGAAGTTTAATGGATTTGAGGTACCAAACAAACATGTTGCCTACTTCACAGCAAGCGTCTCCAAACAAAGGATTTGCATATTAAGGGCGGATTCGACCAAACATAGACTTACACGCGCGTAACTATAAGGGATAATTTTAAAGTAGCGAGCTGAAAGCTGTCAATCATGTGTTAATTTTGCTTTGACATGACAGCTTCTCCTGACGTATGATAGAACATAAAAATCGCGTAGGCGATCATATGGCGCCTTATTCTAAGGATAAAATTTATTCTCGTTTGGTCGAATCCGCCCTAATACGGTGAAGTAATGTAGTCGGTGATGTTAAAAATACACTTCTCATCAGAAAAATCGAAACACCTTGCAAGTTTATGTTTTGTAAGGATTATCAGAAAAATGTGTGTATTTTGGAATATATGTCAAATGTCGTTTAATAGTGCATGTTATGAGATTTTCAAATCCTAATGTTAATGTTCTAAATTCAAATTAAATTTTCATAGGTTTCATATTTTGTTTAACAAGTAATTTTTACCCTGTATGGAGTATGAAGGAAATTGATAAAACAACACACGTAAATGAAAAAAAAGCTAAGAAACGTTTATTTAATAACGTGTATTCCCTCCCCGAGCTCTTATTACTGCTTCCATACGGTTCTTCATCGATCGGATGAGAGTCACAATCAAATGTTGTGGCATTCCATTCCATTCCTCTTGGATTGCATCTTGCAGCTGGCTAAGTGTTTCTGGGGCAGGATCTCGTCGAATTCGTCTCTTTAATTCATCCCACAGATGTTCAATCGGATTCATGTCCGGGCTTCTTGCTGGCCATTCCATAATGGAGATACCGACTTCGGTAGCAAAATCTCGTACGATGCTCGCGGTGTGAGCCCTAGCATTGTCGTGCATGAATATGAAACCGTTGCCAATAAAATGTGCATAGGGCATCACGTGAGGCTCAAGACACTGTTCGATGTACCGATGACTGTTTAGTGCAGGCAGACGTGGCCCAGACACAAAGACAAGCTCTGTCTTACCGTCGGCGCTGATTCCTCCCCAAACCGTCCACGAACCGCCACCATAGCTGACCTTCTCTTCAATGCAGCATTGTGCAAAGCGTTCTCCATCTCTTCTGTAGACCTAGTTCCTTCCGTCGTTACCATACAGCATAATTTTACACTCATCAGAAAAGAGGACTTTGTTCCACTGGAGATATGACCAATTTAGGTGCTCACGTGCAAAGTTAAGGCGCGCTCTTCGATGGTCTGCAGTTAATTTCGGCCCATTTGCTGGCTTATGCGGTACCAGTCCACGTTCCTTTAACCTTCTTCTAATTGTAGAGTCACTTACAGCCACCCTACGTACAACATGAAGATGCTGCTGCAGTTGAAAAGCATTAAGGCGTCGATTTCGTAAAGAAGTTGTTACAATAAATCGATCATCTCGCTCAGAAGTGACCCGATTCCTGCCAGATCCTGAACGGCGTGTGAACAAACCAGTCTCCCGATAGCGTTTGTAGACTCTATGAACAATCTTAGCTTAGATGCAATCTTTCAGCCACAACACGCTGGCTAAGTCCAGAATCCAGCAATGCCACCACTTGGGCGGCTTCTGCGGGCGAAGTATCCATATGTTTTAGAACAAAAACTTTTCAGACGTCCCAAAGTCAAGTACACACACAGTATACAGAACACAGAACAAAAATTTTTAAGATAAGTGCTAATTTTTAGTTGTTAAATGTATTCCAACTCTAAACACACGCTTGTCTCAAAACTGAATCATTTCATTTATAAGATAAACAAATTAAATTCTAATTTTGAATTTAGAATTTTCGCTAATCACTGTAATGGCCAAACTTCCAGCTATACAATCATGTGATTTTTTTCATGGAATGAAAACTCTTATTTATTTATTTATTTATTTAATATTTATGCACATACACGATAAGACATATTCAAACACATAAGAACATTAAATTATGCACAAAGGAACTGCTTATTTCCAATAGAAATTTCTTCCAGCAGCCCTGTGAATGGAGACTAGCAAATAGATGGCAGATGTATGTACACCACATTCTACATTCTATAAGTAAATTATCAAATAAATAAATTATATATACATAAATATGTAAATTATATATCTATATATATATATATATATATATACAGTAAGATAATAATATTTAATATACTGTATGTATATTAAATACTATAAGATTAATATAATATATAAAATATAGATAGGTGATAGCTAAATACTCGTAGTCAAGTCTCTTTTGTGTTAAATTAGGACAGAAACCATGAAAAGAGAAGTGTTTCGATTTTTCTGATGAGAAGTGTATATACACTAAAGGGGTAGACAGAATTGTACATTGATTCAAGAGATATGTTATTTAATATTCTTGAGATGTACTATCTTTTACTAATCAAATCAAATCAAAAAATAATTTAATGCCATGAACAGAATTACAAGCTCAAATTATAAAAACAAAATACAGTAAATGGACAATAGGCGGTGGAGCTCAGCTGTAGCTGACATAGGATTGATTCCTTGCAGCGCTGTTTTTCAGCCAACCATCCCATTTTGACGTGACAACGTCTTATAAATTGGTTTGCCGGGTGACACTTCAAGAAACTGCGTTACGCTCCGCTCACGTTATGCGCTCACAATGAGAGCGAGTGAGAGGCACGCGTCCCTTCCACTCGGGCATGGTTAGCCCGCCTAAGAGCGAGAGAGACAGACATAAAAAGTGTTTCATCCTTCTTCCTACTATACGAATGAATATTCACATTAAAATTATTTTACCACTCAAAGTCGTTGTCACGTAAAACTTTCGCCCGTATACCGACTTTACAGGCATGTTTTATTTTTTTTTTTCGCTGGAAAATCCTCATGGATACCCGACAGGCGCGGGGAGGCGCTGTCGGGTTATGCCGGACTCTTACCGGCTAAAAACCAGCGGTGTTCCTCCTCGCCGTCTTCCGGCGGAGCTGCGGGAACGCTTTCGCACACTTCCGCTGCTCCGCCGACGGTTGCCCGGGAATCGGGGCCCATCTTGTGGGGCGCTCACCTGTGGCGCCACTCACCATTCAACCTGGCGTGCCGGAACACGGGACACGCCAGCCGTCTCGGGGGTCTCCTCCGACTGGGCGATGGTACCCCCCGGTTCCACCGCCCGGAGACCCACCTTATGGGGGAAGGCGGCGCTCATGCGCCAGGCGCCTCCGACCCACTCTTTTATGGCGGATTGGGTTGGACAGAGGATCGTCTTCCCTCACCCGCTCCGCCGCCTCCTTCTGCGCCATGACTTCCTCGCAATATCGGAGCACCGCCTTCCACGTCCCCCATACCTGAGATGTTGGGTGGGAAGTAGAGTGGTTCCAGGCTACTAAAAACATCAACAAATAAACAACAAATGTTTGCAAAATGCCTGAATGTGACTCATACAAGTACGATTAAATTATCATGCTTTGATTCTACGCCCAAGATCTTTAGACCTAAAGGTTGTGCAACAAGTTACAACCCAACCGTCTGTGCGAACTTTCGCAAGCCTGCAGACATCAGTTTAGGGGACATCTGGGGTGCTAACGAGCCTTGTGAAAAATAGGATTCACGAAAAATATTGGTGTCGCGCTGACCTCCGCCGGTCAGCCTTGGCGTGCGACAAGGAGAACTGCAACTCGAACTTATTTTACCTACGTAAAATTGTTGCTTTGTACCTGAGTCCTTGTCGAACCGATTTTGCACCGATTTCAATATTTGTTTCATATAGAATAGGGTCTAAGCTATCCCGTACGTTTTCCTTTTTTTAATGTTATTAGTAACCAGTTATATTTTTCTAGTAGCTTCATTATCCAATGAAGAAACGGGAAACGTTTTAATGGAGTGCCACACGATTTCTTTTTTATATTATCTATTTTTATTATTTAAGCATGTACATATTTAAAAATATCTATGTATGTATATCAGTCTTTGACACCCATAGTACAGGCTCGCGCCTAGTTTGGGGTCAGATGGCCGTGTGTGAGAATGTCCAAGATATTTATTTATTTATTATTTATTGACCACCAACCTCATGCCGCCGCTTATATTTGAAACCTGACTGCGTGAGACATTTATTTGAGATTAAAATCTCAGGTTAGAATAAGAGCCATCAATTTGATCTTAATCTGATTGGAATCCTCTAATCAGAGTTAACGGTAGATATTAGGTAAGTAACAGTGGACCTCAAAAGGCTTATGGATGGATGATTATTTTCGTCGTTCTTTATAAAAAGTAAACCTGTCACTCGATAGGTCCTACACTAAATCTATGCAAAAAATCACATCGATCTATCATTCCATTGAGGCGGTGATGAAGGTCAAACTAAAAACCAGCAAACACAAATTCCAATTTTTATACTTGTAAGGACATATAGCATCCACAGTACAATGGCTCGCGTCGATTCAATGTGATCGAAAGAGTTAAGCAACGACGGGTGCGGTCGGTTTGCGGATGGGTGACCGCTAGCGGCAAAATTTCATGGACGCTACCGTGCTTCGGAGGGCACGTAAAGCCGTCGGCGGTCGTTGAGCCTTGTCGAAGACCTTCGGGTGGTTTGAGAACATTCGACACTGGGTTGCCAATAACCCCTCCACCAATCCGCATTGGAGCAGCGTGGTGGAGTATGCTCTGGACCTCCCGCAGCTGAGTCTGTTGGGGAGACCCGTGCCCAGCAGTGGGACGTCTATGGGTCGCAGTGAAGGACATTAGTAAAGATAATTATGTACGTTTATCTAAAGTACTATTTTGTTCCGCAGGCCTCCCCAACGACCTGTCCGTGTACTGGCACCAGTACCCCTACAGCCTCGGCGTGGTCTTCTGCAAGCTGCGCGCCCTCATCTCTGAAGCGTGAGTGCCTAGTTTTAAAAATAAATTACTTTTATGTGATAAATGACAATATCGACTGCATTTGTTCGTTATTGTATCGCTTGTGGTCTTCCATAAAATAGTTGCGCATTTATTTCATTTTCGATTCTTCAAAGTCAAAGTCAAAGTAAAATAATTTATTTCGCTAGGAGGGGAGACACGCTTACCGAAAGTCTAGTTAACTACAAACTACTTAAAGAAAAGAGATACAAGTATGATGCTATTCTAAACTGATCATTAAAAGGCAAATGATTAGCTATTGATCATTGAATGAATAGCTAATCCTACACAGGCGCCTAACCTGCCTTAATGCTAATATATAATAATTACCTACCACTAAGCTCTAAGTCACGATAGACTATCTATCTGGTCATCGGCTTTAAGAAGAATTTACAATATTCTTATCCTATGCCCTGGGTAGGCCGAGAGAGAAAAAAGTCTGAAGTTGTGTCGGTACCTAAGCCTATAAATCATATGAATGCGTGAAAAATATCCACACGCGGCCCCTTCTGGCGGTGCGATCGCGATTAGACCTAAAAAGAGGACTCAACAATAATTCAACACAAAAACAATCTTAAATTCTCGGCCTGCGTTCGGATAAAACATATGGGTCGAATCAACTATCCCAGCCCAGTCCTAGGCTATCTTTGCTACACGAACCATTTCGTGCCACTTTTGACCTTCTAACTCAAAAAGTATGCGCAATCATTAGTTAACATGCCTGTTACGCCAGGGGTCGTGGATTCGAATTAACAAATTTTCAATTTTCATTCGTGTGTCGTGCCATTATGACCCACAGTCTTTGATTCAATTCATTCCAATCCATTCAAATTATTCCACATCGAATTGTAACCGTAATGCGAAAATGGTTGGAATTGAAAAATTGTTATTCTCCATTTGTATTCCTTTAAATTTCAGTTTTAAATAAAATATTCGTGGAAAATAAACATCGATGCTTTTAAATCTCTTTACAAGGCAACGAATGCTTGCATGAAACTCCCGCGGAATTAAACCGAGCGGTAAAATGCAATATGCAAAAACTTCTTCCTAGAAATTGAATGTCATCTGCTGTGAAGAAGGAAATATCACGAGGAAACCTGCATGTTTGGGAGTTCTCCATAATGTTGTCGAAGGTTTGTGAGGTCTGCCGATCCCGCCACGCGAACTGGGCCAGCCTGGTGAACTATGTCCTAACCTCTCCCATTCCGAGAGTACGGCGGTTTCGGGGGCGATAAATCGATTTTGCTAGGATTCATTTTTAGAAAATGTCATTTTATTCGTGTTTTATCGATAATCAACTTAAACATAAACTTTGGAAGAAAAATAACAAAAAGGTGGCGTTTAATTTAAAATATGTTAAACAATCGCAGTACAATTTCACGCGAGCGAAGCCGCAGGTGCCTCTAGTAGAAAATCTTAAATGTCAAATATCTCGAAACGATAACTTTTCGATAACGGCCTTAATTATCTAGGTCGACTTTTCCTTTAACCGTGCTGTATAGTAAAATAGTAGTTAGTAGGTACCTACTTTTTAACTGCAATAATTTATTAAAACAAATTTTCTCGTGAAAAGTATTTATTATTTATTTACTATATGAAAAATGCAAAAACGCTGAAGTCATGCTTCTGCTAGGCCCCGACGAGATTCGAACTCGTGATCTCCTGTTTACTAGACAGGCGCTTTAACCAACTAAGCCACGGCGCCGATACCTGTGTAAGCGAAATTTCCAATACTATTGAAGGCAATTGTCACGTGACTACTGTTGAGGTAAGTTCTTAGTAATAATATTAGATTTTTTTCAATTGTTTTAGGAACATCATTATTTTATTGTACTGTTTAACAATTTTGGGCCCCATTTAAACCATAACAGAGCCGAAAACAAGACGATAAGAAAATTATTTTAATACTTACCTACTATTAATCCTGATTTGATATTTATTTACAAAATTCAATTAAACTATTTTATCCTACTAATATTGTAGTTAGGAAAGTTTGTAAGTATGTATGGATGAAAAGTACTGAATGGATTTTAATGAAACTTTACAATAATATAGCTTATACATCAGAATAACACATAGGCTACAATTTATAAAGATATTGTGTGAATTATCCAAAATATGACGATAAGTGTCAAGTAGGAAAATATCTACCATCTGCGAGCTATTCTGGCGTGCGCTGCCAAAACTACTGGACCGATTTCAAAAATTCCTTCACCATTAGAAAGCTGCATCTTCACTGAGTGACATAGGCTATATAATATTACTAGGCGTAAACGAAACTATTGTTATAATTTATATATATAAAATAAAGTCGTGTTAGTTACACTATTAATAACTCAAGAACCCCTGAACGGATTTGACTGAAAATTTATTTTATTGAAATTGACGAAATTACAGATGAAAATTTGACAATCTATACTAATATTATAAAGCTGAAGAGTTTGTTTGTTTGTTTGTTTGTTTGTTTGTTTGTTTGTTTGTTTGTTTGTTTGTTTGTTTGTTTGTTTGTTTGTTTGTTTGTTTGTTTGTTTGTTTGTTTGTTTGTTTGTTTGTTTGTTTGTTTGTTTGTTTGTTTGTTTGTTTGTTTGTTTGTTTGTTTGTTTGTTTGTTTGTTTGTTTGTTTGTTTGTTTGTTTGTTTGTTTGTTTGTTTGTTTGTTTGTTTGTTTGTTTGTTTGTTTGTTTGTTTGTTTGTTTGTTTGTTTGTTTGTTTGTTTGTTTGTTTGTTTGTTTGTTTGTTTGTTTGTTTGTTTGTTTGTTTGTTTGTTTGTTTGTTTGTTTGTTTGTTTGTTTGTTTGTTTGTTTGTTTGTTTGTTTGTTTGTATGTTTGTTTGTTTGTTTGTTTGTTTGTTTGTTTGTTTGTTTGAACGCGCTAATCTCAGGAACTACTGGCTCGAATTGAAAAATTCTTTTTGTGTTGAATAGACCATTTATCGAGGAAGGCTTTAGGCTATATAACATCACGCTGCAACTATTAGGAGCGAAGAAATAATGGAAAATGTGAAAAAAAACGGGGAAAATTATTCATCCTTGAGGGCTTCCGTTGCGTACGCTGCGAAAACGGTTCAAGATACCAAAAATATATGTATGAAAGAATTATTCCTCTTGAAATGATCTAAAAAAATGTCCACGACAGTATATGTCTATCATTTAAGATTAACTCACTAGAACCGTTTTTATGGTAATCAAATTTGGTCGAAATTAATGCATTTGTTATGAGTTGTATCAACGTAATAATATTAATTTTTAATAATTTCCTGCTTTTATTGAACGCTTTCGATTATAAGTAATGGTACCTAATGGTAGTGGTAGTGGTAATGGTAGTGGTAGGGGTAGTGGTAGTGATAGGGGTAGTGGTAGTGATAGGGGTAGTGGTAGTAGTAGTGGTAGTGGTAGTAGTAGTGGTAGTAGTAGTGGTAGTGGTAGTAGTAATCCACACACTTACATTAAGTTCTCCCAAAATATTCACTAAAAATTATCTATATGGCAAAACAACGTTTGCTGGGTCAGCTAGTTTAAAATATTTGAAGTCGACCAATTGATGTGTTAGAATACATTTTACATGTCTGTTTCGAGTATCTATTATCTTATTGTGCCGATATTATCATTAACAATACCATGCCGCGACCAGGACGGTCAAATATTTACCGACAAAGCCGTAATGTAACTAGGATTCGAAACATTGCGAATGAAAGGGCTGAAGAAGAATAAGAAATTGCATGTGAAGTATGGCTCGAATTCATGCTTTTAAATAAAAGTAATTAAAATAAAAGTTCATTATAATAATAATATTCAAACTTTCTTTATGATTTTATTTTTTTAGTAACCTGACGCAAATAGGGTTTATGTGTGTGTATTATAATTTTGATTTTAGTATAAAATACCCGTGCGAAGCCGGGGCGGACCACTAGTATTTTTTTAGCAGCGGCATATTTCGGAGTTAAACAAATAAATTAAAACTGACGCTGCCTTTATTTTTTTTTATATTATAGACGGACAAACAGACATACGGGCCTGATGGTAAGTGGTCACCGTCGTCTATGGACACATGCGACATGTATCACAGGTGCTTTGCCTGCCTTGAAGGAAGCGTTTCACACTCTATTTGAAGCGCCTCCCAGAGCTAAGGGAGGTTAGAGCATACTCCACCACGCTGCTCCAATGCGGACTGCTTAGTAGTCAGTATTCACCCAGTAACCAGTTCGCTCTTCGACAACGTACGCGAGCAACAGAGCACTTCTAAAATATAAGTCACTCAACTACCAGGTCCTAGTTTAGTTAGATTGTAGAACGAGAAAAATTTAATTTCTTTCTACATTTTTTGCGCTAAGCAGCTTATAGTGCGGTCAGTCGCTTACCCGAGAGAAGAAACCAGGAAGTAGGTACCTACGTACTTACTTTTGCTAATGATTATCAGGCGGTAGACCACGGGAGCCACGACTTTAATCGTACACTATTTGTGCGACCAACTTGGTAGCAACGCGTCTGTGAGCGATTTTAAACCCATCTCTTCTATGTCTTGTTCAAAGTCTATGGACTAATCATAATCATTTGCTATCTTAGAGCATATCCGTAAACAAGTTTTGACGTGACAACGTCTTATAAATTGGTTTGCCGGGTGACACTTCAAGAAACTGCGTTACGCTCCGCTCACGTTATGCGCTCACAATGAGAGCGAGTGAGAGGCACGCGTCCCTTCCACTCGGGCATGGTTAGCCCGCCTAAGAGCGAGAGAGACAGACATAAAAAGTGAACAAGTTATTGTATGTATATTTGTATATAAATACGTATGTATGTGTAAAGGTAAAAATAAAATTTTGTTAATATGAAATTCAGTGCGAGATTCTTTGTATAAATTAATGTTTTAAATATAATTCTTTGTATAAATAAATGTTTTAAATTGTTACTATTATTTCATCCTTCTTCCTACTATACGAATGAATATTCACATTAAAATTATTTTACCACTCAAAGTCGTTGTCACGTAAAACTTTCGCCCGTATACCGACTTTACAGACAACCAAGTGTTTTTTTTTTTATGGATACAAGATAGCAAACGAGCTTGCAGCTGCCGCCCATGACAACTGTGAATGACTTTGAACAAGACTCAAATAGGGACTGGTTGGTTGACTATGTTTATTTTACACCCATAAGTGTAAGATTTTTACAAACTTTGAATGAAATATTTATTTATATCTAATCAACAGCCTATTTATATCTAATCAATAGGCTGTTGATTACATATAAATAAATATTTCATTCAAAGTTTCAATATAAATTTTATGCATCTAGTTCTGAAAATGGCAATACTTTCATACAACCTTTCATCCCCCTTTTCAACCCTTAACAACACTTTTTTCCAATTAAAAAGTGTATGTCCGGTCTAGACTATCTGTGTACGAAATTTCATTTAAATCGGTTCAGTAGTTTTGGCGTGAAAGCGAGACAGACAGACAGAGTGACTTTCGCATTTATAATCCTATAATATTAGCACGGACTACATACTATTAGTATGGAAGTATGGATATTTTGCCAATCTTGTCACTGTCACTATAAATACAACGTAATCTAAGAACTTGAGCTTAAAAGACGGACAGTGTGTCTTGTATATTTTTGTTTCAAAGCCGCTTAACGTTAAATTGCTTAGAGAAGTGTTCTTCAGTCGCCAAATGAAAAGGCTTTTGAGGGCACGCGGGACCTCTTCAAAGACCACACGCGTTTGAATACGCCCTGGAACACCTCTCCCGTACAAAGGGCACTTGGATTACCCGGTAAGGGCCCTTTGCTAAGCCGATGTTTCTACTTACAAGAGCTAGGAAATCCCATGTAATAACATGGGATTGACCCGTGAGACACCGGTTTACAATAGTAAAATAGTCTCATGAAGTTCAGGTATTATAAAAACAATCCCACTCATAAAAAGAAAGCCTTCGCTCGCTGCATCGCTGCGACCCATAGACGTCCCACTGCTGGGCACGGGTCTCCCCCACAGACACCCTCGGGAGGTCTAGAGCATACTCCACCACGCTGCTCCAATGCGGATTGGTGGAGGGGTTAGTGGCCAACCCAGTGTCGAATGTTCTTAAGCCACCTGAAGGTCTTCGCGACTGTTTCCAACATTCACAAACAAAAACAACCAAAACAACCGGGACCGACGGCTTTTACGTGCCCTCCGAAGCACGGTAGCGCCCATGAAATTTTTGCCACTAGCGGTCACCCATCCACAAACCGACCGCGCCCGTCGTTGCTTAATACTTTCGATCACATTGAATCGACGCAAGCCTATGGACGCTACAAAAGAAAGCCTTAAGAATATTTAATTCTACCGAATAGTTTCTCTGTTAGATAAAATCGCTTTCAATTTCTAATAATGGAAGGGGAACAAACTTTTCTATTATGATATTTTGCATAAAATAAAGCGGAACCTTGTAAACAATAGAAAACTAATTTCGCAAGCATAAATGTTATGAATAGCGTTATTAGAAACTAGGATGTGAAACGGATATTTTGCTCTCCTTTTCTTGCCTTTTTCACTGCCTATTATCCCCATAGGACAATAAATATCCTTCTATAGAAGTATCTAAAGGTGGACTTATTGCCCCAGGCATTAAAAAAATTGTAAAATCATTCTCAGGATTTTTAAATAAAGCCTAAAATAATAATAATAAAACATTTGTTTGTAATGTTTTCACACAAAAACTACTGGACCGATTTCAAAAATTCTTTTACCATTAGAAAGCTGCTTCACTGAGTGACATAGGCGATATAATATTACTAGGTGTAAACGAAGCTATTGTTAAGTCTAATTTCACGCGAGCGAACCTGCGGGCGTTCACTAGTAATAAATAAGTATCTCATATTTAAAGTATTTTCACCGCAAGGGCGTACGTATTCACTTCAAACCCTCAAAACGCGATTTCTGAAATACTCGTTTTCCAGTCTCTGAGTTCGTGGACAATAAACTACTTAAGAACGTATTTTATGTCTTTCAAATAACATTTTTCTAGACGAGAAATATTTCATTCCGCTATAAGTACTACACCAGTAAGTATGTTCCTCCTCGTAATTCAGTTTTTGAATAGAAATTTAAAAAGACTGATATAATGGACTGAGTTAAATAAACTTTGATTTATATCTCATTCAGGTTTGAGAATTTATTACATTTTCTCATTTTTACGAATATGCTATTAAAATAAACGTTAGTTAGTCAACTCGTTAGTAGATACCAGTATTGTAGGACAGGTTATGCCAGTGAAACTTAGTCTTGCTTGTCTTAGTCCAATTAGTTGGTTATCATTCACAACTTATAGCACTCAGTGCGCATCGGTCACCATGACAAATTACGTTTCAAGCATATCTATGCTGTAAGGAGGTTGAGGATTGCTACCATCTGCTTATGGAGTGTAAAAGGATTGACAGACACGCGGTGGTAGCAGGGCTCAACCTAATCAATGGTGGGATTAACATAATTTTGGCTGATCCCCTGGGAAATAGTCTTAAAATTATTTTGTTGCTTGCCAGGCTACTCTTGAGGAAGCGTTCCTCATGAGAATGTCTGCAGGTAAGTTCTGAAACTTCCAATGAGGCTGGCATGGTCATCCAGGATGTACCAAAGCCTTGATAAAATAAAGATTTAAAAAAAATATCTATGTCTAGGCGCTTGCTACTTTTTGCTTTTAAAGCACAGCTTGAATTGAATTTAATGTATTCTGTTCATCGCTTAACTAAACAGCGTAATACGCCTTTAACTTTTACGATATGTTTTACGATAGTCTCTCAGGTTTAGCGTTTGTTACACGACTTGGAACCTTACCAGATTGCTTCTTAATAATTCCTCCGATTGCTCCCGGGAAAATACGGCGACCACACGTTTCACAAAATAAATAAGTACACTTACATAAATTCCGTGTGGCGTTTTCGTAGCAGGTACGCGCTGGGGGCAAGCGAAGCGTTTCTGGTCTGATTTATTTAGACTGCGTACAATGTTGACCAAGAAAACAACTAAACCTGATGATGTAACGTTTTCAGTTCGACATTTGCTCTTCGTGCTTCCGCTTTGTTAAGGAGACTTATAGATCTGTAGATATGTTTTTCTCCTGTGTTGTTGGTTTTCGCTGAGTCGATAGACATAGACATAACTTTATAACGGCATCACACATCACAACAGAAAACCGAGAGACAATAAACGACGAAACAGAACGCCCTCAGCAACTGGCCAGGACACGCCAGGAGATGCAAAAGTAACGCCTGATACAATTAATTATCTTAAAGTCAAATCATTTATTACGCTATGAGGTGATTGGGCATGCTTAACGAAAGTCTAGGTAACTACTAAAAAAAGGAGATAAAATGCTTTTCTAGATTGACTTATGATAAATAACTAATAATTTATTTAATTATAAACGCTCCAACATTAAATGTTATATAGGAATCGAATTAGCATTAACAGCGACAGTCTTTCCACTTGTGCGAACAGATGTCTAGCAGTGGGTGAGTCTAATTGGCTTGCCAGTCATGTCAAACAATAGACAAAAGCGTGACATATGCAACGTTGTGTTTGTGTCATGGAAGTATTATAGACTTGCGTAAATGTATGTATAACCCTCCACCGCCGATGCAGCGATGCTTAACTTGTGACAACCATAGACACAGTTGCTTCCGGGCCCGCGTATCACAGTCCGGATTTATTCACTCCACTGGAATTTGTCGAGTTAATTAATTAATAGTTTGAATGAGAATAAGCCGACATCATTAATTTCGCGCGCGGCTAATATCTATTACGTTATTTCCACGTATTTGGCATTCAGAGGAATTCTAATTTAGGCAATAGCTATATAGAACCAGTATCGGCTAACGGAGTGAATACAATTTCATGGATTATTTGAATTTGAGATGGGAAGAAACTTGCATGCAACATTATTGTTCACCAATAAATTAGCTCTTTGCGTACATCGTATGTGATCGACCGCGTTGAACACCGATCGGCGCGGTCGAATTGTGGTTAGATAACCGCTAGTGGCTAATTTAATGGCGCTACCGTGCTTTGGAGAGCACGTTTGTAAAATCAATCGCTAAGCATTTTCGATGAACTTCGGATGCCTTTGAAATATTTGAGTTGGCCACTGAACCCCTCAACCTATCCGCATCGGAGCAGCGTGGTGAGGCATGCCCTAGATTTTCTCCAGCTGTGGGCTCCCGTGCCCATCAGTGGGATGTTTTTATTAGGAGATGTACTTGTTTAACACCGATTCACGCGTCGTTAGCTCACAAAGACCTCGTTGCTCCGTTGTCAACCATTATCCGATAGAAAGCTTCCCAAGAAAGATCCTTTTAACATTTACATAATATGCACAGAAAATGAGGAAGCAAAACAATCAAATGTTATCTTGAAATTTATATAAGACCTAGTCGTTGGTGAGGCCTTTTAAATAAAAGAAAAATCATTAAAATCCATACACAATTACTGACGCTACAGGGCGTGACAGGGCAATGAACACGATGAACACATTGCTATCCTTACTATGCATATTTATACTCTTGGGGGTAAAAGAAACATTCAAACGAAGAACCTCCTCCTTTTTTCGATGTCGGTTAAAAATACGGAATTGTTCGAAGCATGTTATACTTATCGTACTTATCTTTTTATATTACTCGTATTTTTTCACGCGTCGGGCGGCGATCGATTAAAAAATAGAGCTCTATTATGTGTCATTATGTATGCGTCACTATAATCGTAATAATAAATATATTCCTGGCAATAATAATAACTAGACGACAGTGGTGACAGCCCAGTGGCTATCGAACTCGCCTCTCACTCGAGCGGTCCGGGTTCAAACCCCAGCGGCACGCACCAATGACTTTTCTGAGTTATGTGCGATTTATTAATTAAATGTCACTTGCTGTAACGGTGAAGGACACATCGAGGAAACCTGCATGCTTGAGAGTTCTAATGTTCTCGAAGGTATGTGAAGTCTGCCAATCCGCAGTTGGCCAGCGTGGTGGACTAAGGCCTAATCCCTTCCGTTCTGAGAGGAGACCCGTGCCCAACTGTGGGACAAAGAAAGGGTTGTGATGATGATGATGATGATGAGACGACGATTGACTTGCACTCTCAAAGTACGTTTTCTAAGAGTGAAATCTGAACTGTTACAATATCTGAATTAAAATGTACTCGTAAGTAGTTAGGTATTCCTTCGGTACCTTCCCCGCAATATTTCAAGCGCAGAGATTTCACATTTCAGGTTGGCTCCATTTTGAAACTCTTACCATTCCAGTTGTCACATGCAGCTAAATTAATGCTTTCAGAAATCTTATAAGATTTAATAGCAATTTATTATAAAATCTCAATATATATAACTGGAAACGTAAATTCCTAAGTGTATGTGCGGTGGTGGCGGACATAGAATTTACTTTATAAAACGCTTTTATTAGGTTGGTATATCTATGTGTATGTAGCGTCCATAGTCCAGTGGCTCGTGTCGATTCAATGTGATCGAAAGAGTTAAGCAACGACAGGCGTGTTCGGTTTGTGGATGGGTGACCGCTAGTGGTAAAAAAATATTTTTATTTTATTTTTGCATCGATTAGATTTTTTCAGGTAGGTAGGTGCCTAGGGTGGGTAGCTCTCAATCAAACAAGAGTCGAGCACCAATAATTCCAGAGGCCATCTGAGCGATTCCTTACTTCGATATTACTTTGAACTCCAGATTAATTATTTCGTGACACCTGTCCGAACAATTCTAATATCAGTCCCGCGGGCCTATCTGGGTAGAATTTATTAAAAACGTCGAAGTAATACAAGTTCTCAATCCAGTCCTTATTGAAAACTAGAGGAAACCAATTCGCTCGCGTGGATTTAGACGCTAGTCGAAACTAGCGAAGGTAGCATCTAAAAAACTAATTTTTAGATGCTACCTTTAGCTACCAAACTGCAGAACAGTTTGTCAGCAAAAAAATAGTGGTATTTGTCACTCTTCTGGCTGTAGGTATATTAACTTCTATGCAAAAAATAACTTTGAACGATCACTCCGTTGAGGAGGAGAAAAACAAAACAACTATCCCATTTATAGCCACCGGCCGCCTTCCATAAGATGGACAGACGACCTGAAGAAGACGGCGGGAAACCGCTGGATTCAGAAGGCACAGCGTCGGAATGACATCGTCAGGAGATTCCTATGTCCAGCAGTGGACCACTAAAAGCTGATGATGATATAGATAGAACATAGATCAGTTTTTTCCTACCAGTAAAAGCACCTAGTGTAAGTACACTGCGAGAAATTCAGTAGTTAAAGCTTTGAATCTTTAGTAATCGTAACAGAGACGTAACACAATCGGCAAGAAGTAAATATCGACCTTTTTATTCAGTACAATAGAAAATATTATGCTATATTACTCGTGCCGTGGACACTTATTCTCAATACAATACAATAGAATATAATTTATTGCACCAGAAAAAGAACAGATGAGATAACAATAAAGATAAATGTTTTGCAAAAGGCTCTTTGTTATTCTAGTAAAAAAATAAGATATGGTTTTATAAGACGAACCCACGAAAACAAAAATATTAACACCGTCAATATAGTTAGCGAGGCTCTGTACGAAATTCCGTTAAATACGTGTTTTTAAATTGAGTAGAGCTAAGCGCTAAATTAGTTTATTTTAATAAAAGGGACTAATTAGGTTACGCCAATCCATAAATGAGGCCATCATTTTGCTGGAATTAGGAAGAAATAACATAGTATTTTAATATACATCTAATTTAATGGTTTCCTAAAATTGATTTTGTATTTTGTAACTGTAACCTGTAACTAGGGGAGGCCCGCAGCTTTGCTCGTGTGGAATCAAATATTGCAGCAGCTTGGTTTATTTTTGCTACCTATTCTCCTCGTAAACATTACTGTAAACCCTAGAAAACCTATCATCCTAAACCTATTATCGATGTATCCGTTCATATTAACCCGAATAAATTAAAATAAAAAGAAAACAAATGTTGAGAGTCAATAAAATCAATAAGTCCAATCAGTAAATAAATTGATATTGACTTGAATGAAGTGTCTTTTTGTGAAGCTGTCCTTTTGAGAACAAGCCGTTATTTGCTTACGAGTTGCGACCTTTCAAGAGCGCCGTGAACTCGCGAGCTGAGCAACGCGCTTTGTCCGCTTGAGACGCTCTTCATACAATCGTAGACAATGTTTGCAATAGATGAATATTAGAACAGCATATTTCAATATGTTTAAATATGTAGCGTCCATAGCCCAATGGCTCGGTTCGATTCAATTTGATCGAAAGAATTAAGCAACGACGGGCGCGGTCGGTTTGTGGATGGGTGACCGCTAGTGGCAAAAATTTCATGGACGCTACCGTGCTTCGGAGGGCACGTAAAGCCGTCGGTCCCGGTTGTTTTCAATGTTGGAAACAGTCGTTAAGCCTTGTCGAAGACCTTCGGGTGGCTTGAGAACATTCGATACTGGGTTGGCCACTAACCCCTCCACCAATCCGCATTGGAGCAGCGTGGTGGAGTTTGCTCTAGACCTCCCGCAGCTGCGACTGTGGGGGAGACCCGTGCCCAGCAGTGGGACGTCTATGAGTCGCAGCGATATTTCAATAAGTTTTGAAATTAAGCAGATGTAGCTGTCACAAGACTTCCGACACGAAATATCGATTGATGGATTTTGAAAGAATCGCAATATAAATGAAGACCATGCAATTAATAACGATAAAAACATAAGTTGAAGTTACCGGCTTACTCACGTGTGATTTAAGTCGGAAATAGGCCGACTAGTTTCGATCTATTACGATGATCATCTTCAGGAGAGAACGCGCTCGTGGCGGGCGCGGCGTACGCTACTACGTAACTTCAACTATGAATAGACACTCACGAATCGTTCAGTAATAAAATAAGTGTGTTTGCAAGGACGATTGCTAAGATTGGTCCTGGGTTCAATCCCAGGGTAGGGCAAAATATTTTGTTTTCTTACTTAAAACTATCAGTACGAGTATATCGGAATTTGGAACTGTTTCCGGTGTGTCAATGAGCTCACAACCTAACATGAGACTTATACTGATGATAGATGGGTGTACCTCTGCTTACCCGCTCGCGGATACAGGCGTGATGTTGTTAATATATGGCATATGGGGTGATTCTTGGCATACACGATTGGCTGTCTCGTGTCTGTCCTAATCATATCATGGTCATACTGTACATTTTTCTGTAAAAATAATTTGAATTTTAAAAGAGTACCGAGAGTTTTTTCCTCCGGCTTTTTTCTCTCTCGGCCTACACTAGGGCATAGGATAAGAATATTGTAAGTTCTTCCTTAAGCCGATGACCAGGTAGATAGTCTATCGTGACTTAGAGCTTAGCTTAGTGGTAGGTAATTATTGTAAATTAGCCATAAGGCAGGTTAGGCACCTGTGTAGGATTAGCTATTCATTCAAGGATAAATAGCTCATCCTTTGCTTTATATTAATCAGTTTAGAATAGCATTATATCTCTTTAAGTAGTTTGTAGTTACCTAGACTTTCGTTAAGCGTGTGCAATCACCTCATAGCGAAATAAATTATTTGAATTTGAATAAAATTTAAAACAGATTATACAACGCCAATTTAGATCTAAACCTTAAATAGGCCAGTTCATCAGATCTAGATAATCTACGCGTCATTTGTGAGAAAATAGACTTCCATTTGGACTATGAGGTTTTTGGTAGATCTAGTTATTATACTAATAATTGAGCCAAACAATGGAGCCATTCTCCTGGAATAGTAAGTGGGATAATGCGATAGTAGGGTAGTTGGCAATTAAATGATAGTGCAGTAATTTGGACGATAGATTTTACAATATCAAGTTTAATTATGCTGCTGAATTTTAAATACGTGAGAATATAATTTTAAAATTGAAACTTAAGGAATTTCTTATAAACAAAGCTTATTACACCATATTATAATATCTGGCTGACATAGCACTCAAACTATCATCAAAAACAAGGCTTATGGCTGACGGTAACAATAAATCCAATTCCACCAACCTCATTCAACTATCGCACTACACGCCAAGATCTGAAGTTTCATCAACACCGAATAGACTCATGGCCTACTACCACCGTGCGTTTCTCGCGATCTTTTTTACGGCGAACTGGTCTTCTGTGGAATGAGCTTCCGACTGAGGTTTTCCCTCCGAGCTACGACATGGAGCGCTACAAAAAGACTGTGAAACGCTTCCTGTGATACCTCTGGTGTCGCACGTGTGCATAGAAGACAGTGACTACTTTTCATCAGGTGGCGCGTATGTCTGTTTGTCCGTCTATATTATTTTAAAAAAATGTCAAAACCAGCCGTTCAAACACTTAATTTAGAGTGGTCGTATTCGAACCAAATTATTTCTAGTACTAATGTGTGGTAAAACAGTGAATATCTGCACATAATCCACACACAGGCCCGACGAAGGATAGTAATTAAGTCTAATTCCACGGCTTGCGCTCGCTGTAACAGTGTAACCGCAGCTATCACTGGCTTATTACGCATCCACTCTACAAAATTAATGAGAATCATACACGTGTTTACCTTCTCATGTGGGTTGGTATTTTGCGGATTGATATGTGAACTCTGCTAATCCGCACTTGGTTAGCGTGGAGGATGTGGCGTAACCCAGGGGTGGGCAACCTTTTGAGTCAGATGAGTTAAAAATTACAATTTACAAAATTTCAAAGTTTTTAAAGACCAACATAAAAATGTCTTGCCAACAATAAATAATACTATTACTATTTATTCATATATAAGTAGTGTTTTTTCACAACAAATTAGATAATACATATTACATACTCGTATGTCAAAAAGACATGATAATTATGTGAGTCGTTTCGCTGTGGGATTAGTATGTCTTACTGTTCACGTTTACCGTCATTGCTCAATGAATCCATTGTTTACATGCGCCCTGCGAGGCACGTTAATGCGTATAAATTGCCTCTAAAGGTCTATATCCAACAACACTGGATTCCATCGTGTTTAGATAGCGAAACTGATATTGTTTTCCTCGTGGATTGGATACAGGGTGTTACACACGCAAAAATTCCGTAACGGAGATAAGAATACTTGTTTATTTATGACACATTTTATTATAAAGTGTTCACACTTGAAGCAGAAAATATCAAGAATGCCTATGAGATAATTTTTGTGTCATTTACCAACTATAGTGGTGGGTAAGACTAACACATGGGCCAGACACATATACATTGTACATATCTCCTAGGGCCGTATTAATAAATCAATCCAAAACCAAGTCTAGGATCAAGATTCTGAACCTCAACAACCTTGAACTTCTTACGATATCACAATGATTAC
This sequence comes from Carterocephalus palaemon, assembly GCA_944567765.1. Lineage (NCBI taxonomy): Eukaryota > Metazoa > Arthropoda > Insecta > Lepidoptera > Hesperiidae > Carterocephalus > Carterocephalus palaemon. The sequence continues at coordinate 10,742,829 of OX155658.1, forward strand.
CTCATGTAATTCGCATAGCAACATCTGACTGAAAAAAAGTAGATATAGATTGACAAATCGTTGCCTTATATTTTAAATCGGTCTATGGTGATCAGAAGAATCCCGCTGTATCAGATATACAATGTAGCATATAGATTGTAGTGAAAATAAAAACTCCGCAAGCCTCCCTATTCTATCGATCTAGTCTCCCCAATGGCTGATGAGGCTTTATTGACAAAGCCTATATAGCTTACAAACGAAATGTACGGCATAGTTATCGCAATCTCAAAGGCAATGCTGGCTGGAATCAGGACTGACTGCCGTTGGAGTAAAGCTGAGTACAGCTGCTCGAGGGGAATTCCCGGCGACGTAGACTTAAACTAGGTGGCACAACGATCTATGCAAGTGGGCGGTTAGCAAGTTGGTGAGAAGATTCGAAAATTAGCTGCAATCCATAGACGTCCCACAGCTGGGCACCACGGGTCTGTCACAAATCTGCGGGAGGTCTAGAGCATACTTCGCCACGCTGCTCCAATGTGGATTGGCGGAGGGGTTAGTGGCCAACCCAGTGTTGAATTTTCTCAAGTCACTCGAAGGTCATCGACAAGGCTTAACGAATGTTTTCACCATTGAAAACAACCGGGACCGACGACTTAACGTGCCCTCCAAAGCACGGAAAGCACACTGAAAACAATGCACCCATGAAATTCGATCACATTGAATCGACGTGAGCCAATGGGGCATACATTACGCAATACTTAGGTTATTCTGTAAACTGCTATGCGATACTTATAATCACGAATTTAGACTCATAAAATATAGATGACAGCATAAAATTCCAGCATAAAATTGACCTCTCGCTTGAAAACACGTGTAAAACCAAGAATAATTCTCTCAGGTTTACATAAATACATAAAAAGTGTGAATATTTTCAAACGCAATAAATGCTCGCTTTTAATTCTGAACTCGAAACAGTTAAACTCTATTTGCTTGTGTTTTCCCGCCGACGTCGTTCCACGTGAAACTGCGACTTTTATAAACTTATTTTTTCTAAAATTACAAATTTTAAAATATACGAGTACTGGGGCTGCAACCAATCACAAGAACAATTTTATTTATGAATAGAGTTTTCACCCTCCTCATATCAAGTTATAGTTTGGCTATCGGAATTTGACGAATACCTCTACCTAGGTAGTGAGGTATATTTATATAGGTGTATACCGCCCGCCACGCTACCTAGTACCGTTCCTGCCGTGTAATAATTGTTTTTAAAACTATTGTGATCAGGTTGGAAAGGTGTGGTTTCCGGTTACACTTCTTTAGAGGCGACCATCTTAGTCCTCAAGGGTAGCAACACATCTGTGACTGACTTGGAACGAGATTCTTACTAACAATTACTAACAGGACAATTACTAACACCAACTAACAGAACTAACTATCTAACGAACCGACCAACTAATGTTCTAATTAACTCAGCTAACTGGACTAACCATCCAAGTCCCTAATTGAGTCTTGTTCAAAGTCAGTAACAGTTGTCATGGGCGGCAGCGGATGGGTGTTGCTGCAAGCTCGTTAGCTATCGTGAAATTGTGTAAAATTATTATTTTTTACCCTTTCTCGCGCGGTAATCGGCTAAAGCCACTATATCAATTTATGTTCTACTAGTGGACGCCCGCAGCTTCGCTCGCGTAGAATTAGACCCATTAACGACGTCTACCCGTCTAACGACTTCAAAAACGGCAAATTTTCATACTAACTTTGCACCTCCGTTTTACCCCCTTAGGGGGTGAATTTTCAAAAATCCTTTCTTAGTGCTCCCCTACGCTATAAAAGGAACCTCTGTGCAAAATTTCAAGTTTCTAGCCCTTATAGTTTAGGCCCTGCGATGATATGTCAGTCAGTCAGTCAGTCAGTCAGTCAGTCAGTCAGTCACCTTCTCCTTTTATATATATAGATTTTGTATGGTTCACCGGCCGCGAACGTCCTATTCTATATTATATCTTCATTCGTATTTTTAGCTAACACATTGTCACCGCAAAGGGCAGAACATTTCATCAGATTTCGATAAAACTAAGAGCAATCATGCATTGTATCCGTGAGATGCTTAGAATACCCAAGATAATAATTTAAATACCTAATTAATTATTGAAAGTTTGTACTGCCCTAATGGCAAACTGCAAACGAACAACGCTGTGGGCGGCCACGGGTCGGGAATATATTTGAAGACTCATTAGCTTAACGATATCACTAAACACAACAATAGGATCCTAATCGTACATCTATCCTGACACAAGCATAATGAAGAGATCGGTAGACCTAGCTTGTGTATGAACAGGCAAAGGCCGACACAGCAGAAACAATAAAAAAAGTGGAAAGAACACTTTTAAAGTCAAGATATTTGTTCTCGATCGTAAAAGACGACAACAGATATAATTCCATGGCTCGTGACCAACGAAATTTGTGTAACCCGCGGCAGTTGTGTGTGTGGCGGACACTCGACACATCGGTCCTGGTGCAAGGTTGTGGGTATTTAAGTGTTTTAGAGTTTGATGTGAACCGTTCGTTCCCAGGGCATCATACGTCTCCGTGCTGACGATCGTCGCGTTCACGCTGGAGCGCTACCTGGCCATCTGCCACCCGCTGCACATCTACGCCGTGGCGGGCTTGCGGCGCGCCTTCCGCATCGTGGTAGCCCTGTGGGCGCTCTCGCTGATCGCCGCCGCGCCTTTCGCGCACTACACCACCATCAACTACCACGACTACCCGCCCAGTGAGTTATGTTGCCCTGGTACCTGGCCATCTGCCACCCGCTGCACATCTACGCCGTGGCGGGCTTGCGGCGCGCCTTCCGCATCGTGGTAGCCCTGTGGGTGCTCTCGCTGATCGCCGCCGCGCCCTTCGCGCACTACACCACCATCAACTACCACGACTACCCGCCCAGTGAGTTATGTTGCCCTGGTACCTGGCCATCTGCCACCCGCTGCACATCTACGCCGTGGCGGGCTTGCGGCGCGCCTTCCGCATCGTGGTAGCCCTGTGGGCGCTCTCGCTGATCGCCGCCGCGCCCTTCGCGCACTACACCACCATCAACTACCACGACTACCCGCCCAGTGAGTTATGTTGCCCTGGTACCTGGGTATCTGCCACCCGCTGCACATCTACGCCGTATTGGGTATGCGGCGCGCTTCCCGCTTCTTGGTCGCGCTGTAGGTGCTCTTACTGATGTCCTACTAGACTAGTGATTTATTTTACCCTGGTATTGTTTTCAGTTTATCCTAGAACGATACATAAGTATCTCTAGTCATGTCCGGGGTGTTTTCGATATCTCTAATTACAATAATTTTCTACATGACTGGCTATCCGATATCACTTATCCGTGTACTCTGTTATATTGCCACTTACTTAGCTTAGTGGTAGGTAATTATTGTAAATTTATCCTGAGGCAAGGCACCTGTGTAGGATTAGCTATTCATTCAATGATCAATAGCTAATCCTTTGCCTTATATAGATCAGTTAGTAGTTTAAGTAGTGTTTAGGTAGGTAGGTAATCACCTCATAGCGAAATAAATTATTTGACTTTGACTTTGACTTTGCTTGAGCGACGAAGGCCATAATCCCTACAAGCTCATGTTGGTTTTACGTTGTAACAAGACTATGCAAGAATAAGACAGATAATAGACAAAGCAGCAAACATTATTTTGTAAAGACGGTTATGTGAAGCGCGCAAAGGAATCCGCCTTATCGCGAGACGTTGAGCATAAACTAAGATCGTTACAACCACGCGCGGTAACATGACAATGCTGAAAAGGGTTAGGGCAACCAACATAACAATGAAACGATTTAAACGTATATTATAACAAACAACGGAGCGGCGTTCAGGCAGATTATGGAAATTTTCGTACAAGATGTCTTACTTAAAATTTAATTTCATCTATACTAATATTATAAAGAGGAAAGATTTGTTTGTAATGTTTTCACACAAAAACTACTCGACCGATTTCAAAAATTCTTTCACCATTAGAAAGCTGCATCTTTATTGAGTGACAGGCTATATAATATTACTAGGTGTAAACGAAACTATTGTTATGTCTAATTCCACGCGAACTGCGGAGTTAGATAATAATATGATTAAGTTATATAGCTGCACAACAAAATACGTTTCGAGAAGCAATATAGAATAGTGTCTAGAAAGTTATCAAATTTAGGAGCGTGACGAATGAAATTAGAGCTTTAAATCTAAACGATTATTATGAAATGGAAGCAGGTAAAGTTTTACGCTATATATTTTAACAAATAATCTTTATACTTTATACGCCATTTAGTATGAAAAGTAAAAAACTCTTTAACTCTTTTACTTAAACTCTGAAATGTATGCCGTCTGTAACCAATGAAATGCAAAACTTTATGGTTCATACTATTCATAAAAATGTACCAAAAATCACCTTTATTTACAAAACGCGTAGTCTGTGAAGAAACAAGGCTACAAGCGTGGCGTGTGACAACAATTGGCTATGTTCAAACCAGTGCCTGAACATAGCCAAAGTACACTAACGGTCCACCTCCATACGGTCATGACTATAATTGTTATCAATCATCATAAACCTTCAATGGTCTTGGTTACAAATGTAGGTATAGGCAAACCTGGGTTGAGTCACTAGTTAAATTTGTCACCAAGAGATTCCTAGATGAGTGTCTAGGAAACTCAATTTTTTTTAAATTTAAATTCTGCAATTTTATGCCCTTTAATATTGTCGTCAAAAAGAAATGAATTTGGAAGTGAAATGACTTAAAAAAAATTCACATTACGCAATATTTTATAGAGCAAATACAAAGCCATTCTGATCGTGGCATTGATTAAATTTCAAAAAGTGCCCAAAATTCTAATTCAATCGAAAATGCAGATCTTCATTTTACAAACCCAATATTTTCTTTATACGATGTCATATTATTATTACAAATGATTGTGGGGATGAAAAAAAAAACATGTAAAAACCCTCTTGATATTTGTGAGTGAAAAGGTCGTGTCTAGCGGCCGTCTCGCGATCTCCGTCAATGTCACCAGCCACCATTAGCAGCCCAGCGGACTAATGATATGTTCGGGACGAATAACATACGACCGAAATTTAGCAATCTGGTACAACTAATTTCCACACTAATCCATACACAACGTAATTATTAGAAGTGCAGAACTAAATTTATACGCGACAGATTCTTAACTCGCATGTAAGTGGAAATACGTGTAATACTTCAAATGCGAATGAAAAGAGGTCTGTGAACTTAGCCTCGAAGTAAGTATCAACGACGGGTATTTTATTGTGTGAATGAGCTTCCATCTGATGTATCGGAGGAAGGTATAAAATGAGATTAAACACTTGGTTGTAGCGTCCATAGCCCAATGGCTCCTGTTGATTCAATGTGATCGAAAGAGAAAAACGAAGGGCGCGGTCGGTTTGTGGATGGGTGACCGATAGTGGCAAAATTTTATGGACGCTACCGTGCTTCAGAGGGCACGTGAAGCCGTCGGTCGCTTGTCGCTTGTCGGGTGGCTTAAGGACATTTGACACTGGGTTGCCCGCTAACCCCTTCACCAATCCGCATTGGAGCAGCGTGGTGGAGGTGGCTCTAGACCTCCCGCAGCTGTGTCTGTGGGGGAGACCCGTGCCCAAAAGTGGGACGTATATGGGTCGCAGCTAAACACTTGGTGATTAATCACATAGATTTAGGTGTTGTCAATATTCAAAACTACAAGTATCACTATTAACACGGCTTGTGTCACGTAGACCCTTCGCTACTACCGATACGAAAATTACCGAAGTTCTCGTGAAAATTCCAGTAGTTCTTCATAATCTCTTGCGGCACAAAGGTCACGAGACAACGAACCACCAAATGGCTGACACCCATTATAACACAACCACACGCGCATGCCGCTATATATTAGTCGAAGGCAATTAATTGGCTTCTGTTGTATGATTTGAGATTGGATTCTGTTCCAAATTGAAGAGACTATGTGCTTTGTGATACCGAAGAAACAAGGCTTGAATTACAAGCTTTGTTTGTAGCGCACGGGGGTGTTTCGTGTTGCAATTGTTACAATGCCAACTACAGACTATGACGCTTTTACGTATGTCTACAATCTGGATTATACATTCAACCATCGAATTCTGCATTGAGTTTGGATAAAGTCGACAAAAAACTACAGCAAAAATAGTTTAATGAATCAGGGGTTATTTGAATCGTTTCTAAATCTAATTAAAACCGGTCCATTAAAACAAGATTTAGGAATAGTTTAATAAATGAATAATAATAATAGAAGTTTTGACAGGCCCGTTTAAAGATTTTTACAATACGCGCGCAATGAGTAACTCCAAATTATTTGTTGAATTAATAAATTAATTTGGTCGCCATTGTAAAGGCAGTACATTATAGCGTTTGAGAAACTTTTGATCAATCTTGTGTAATGGCCTTATAGTCTGATTGATGTCACGAGATATCCTTACACCAATCGATAGAGTAAACCTATATTGACGTAGATTGTTTTGATATAAGATATCGCCGAATAAACCACAGAATATACCAATAGTAATTATCTTGACAGCAATTCGTGTAGTTGTAATGCGGGAAAAGATATAACAGACAAAGATTATTATGCTAAGATGTTGCTTACGCAAAACAATAACGTGCCATCTTAGTTTTCAATTAATAATAATAATGTCTTTCTATATTTCCCCTGAGGGACTCGAAGAGGATTTTGGTTGGGTTTCATTAGACCGGAACTGTTGCTTGACATTGAAACAGAACTGGTTATTTAATGCGCATTTGGGTTTTGCGTATTGCCAACCATTAATGTCCAGTTATATATTTATACCCGTATTTAGACCCGTGCCCAGCAGTGGGACGTCTATGGGTCCCAGCGATGCTACTGAATGTCTTGACAGCCCAGTGGCTATCGAACTCGCCTCTCACTCGAGCAGTCCGGATTCAAACCCAAGCGACACTCACTAATGACTTTTCTAAGTTAAGAGCGATTTTTGAAATGCTACAACGGTGAACATCTTAAGGAAACCTGCATGCGTGAGAGTTCTTCATAATGTACTTAAAGGCATGTGAAGTCTGCCAATCCACAGTTGGCCAGCGTGGTGGACTAAGGCCTAATCCCTCCCATTCTGAGAGGATCCCTTGCCCAACAGTGGGACATCTATGGATTGTAGCTTATTTAACATTACTAATTATATCATAAGGAGTATCTACGGCCTACAAAAGCGTGAATCCCTGCGAGAACTGTTTAAGTCTGTAAATATTTTAACTGCCCCAAGCCAATATATTTATGAAAATATTATTTAAGTACGAAAAAATTTTAATTTCTTTGACAAAAAAAGCAGTTACATATCTTTAGTACAAGAAATAAGGATAAATTGATTGTACATAATAGCTGTAGACTAAGTAAAGTATCAAAATCTTTTATGGGGAACTGTGTTCGCTTCTACAATTAAATACCCGGAAATATTACTTGTCTCTCAGAGAATAAATTTAAATCTTACATTAAACAAAACCTCCTTAATAAAGCTTTCTTTAAAATTAATGACTACTTGATAAATAGAAATGCTTGGTGCGATGTATCTCCAGCTCCACGTGTTCAATAATAATGTAATGTGATCAAATTATAAAAATAGTAAATTTTGAAAAGAGTAACTATCGAGTTTCTTGCCGTGTTCTTCTCGGTAGCAACAACTTTGTGAACCGGCGGTAGATAAAAAATGTTATGACGTTCATTAAGCGTATACAAAATACCATAAAATGAAAAATAAATGAATCTGAATTGTTGTGTGCAGTGTCGGGCAACGCGTCGCTGCAGTCAGCGTTCTGCGCCATGCTGGAGCTGCCCTCCTGGTACCTGTGCGAGCTGAGCAGCTTGCTCTTCTTCATCCTGCCCGGCCTGGCCATCCTCTGCCTGTACGTGCGCATGGGGCTGCGCATCAGGTACGTCATGGGGTACGTATCGTTTTGATTACCCTTGATGGTTTAGTTGTATCGATAGCCAACGAACAAGTCTACGCCACTATATTAAGACATAAGTGATGTAAGAAATACAATGAATACAATAATAAATGTTCCAAGAAAATATATACCTAGAAATCATTATAAACTAAAGAGAAAGTTATACAAGGATGTTATAAAAAATAATATTTAAAGTTACAAAAATCCTACAAGCGAGAATTACATAATAATCTAATTGAAAGTACATAAAATTTAGAATACGTAACAAAAACTAATTAATAAGTAAGAGGATATCTATAATATTAACTCTAATTTACAATTTAATTGCAGCCAAATAAATTACCATAAAATGGTAAAGAAAAATATAAAGTAATAAAAATGATGAAAAGAATGAAGTAAGATGAAGAAACGGATGAGTAGAAAAAAGGTACACCAAGTTGAAATAGTAAATACTACAATTTTTACACTTCACACTCGTATATCGATTGCGTCTTTATAGCAGCTCTGATCTACAGTGTAGTACTAATTTAGAAATAGAATAGAATAGAAATGGTAATAGAAAATATTTATTTGAAACAGAAAATACGACAGTTAATTAGTCCCTAGTTAGTTGCATAGCATAGGTTAAGTCAGAACATAATTCAGGTTAACTAGATTTACGATGAAGCGGCTGGTAACCGAACGAAAGTTCTGTTGGAGAATTTTCATGCTGGCTTTCGCATCCCTTTAAACTTCAAACTAATAAACAAAGCGAGATTAAACTCTATGCAGAAGCTGTGCATTAACACCCATTAAATCTCTTTCCGTTGTAACCCTTGAAAGTTTCAAACACTGTTGGAAAACTCCCTTAATTCTATCAGACAACTGGCTGCACAGAACTGTTGTTTGTCGGCTTGAATTAAATCCGGCACGTGTAAACTATGCTCGCGTCTTAACTCGACGAGGTGTGTCTTCTCATCCTTACTAATATCATCATCATCACAACCCTTTCTTTGTCCTACTGTATGATTCTATGTCATTCTTCTAGCCTTATACTTCTATGCAAAATAAACACTTCGGTACATCATTCCGTTGAGGAGAAGAACGACAAACAAATCAACACACTGCCCCATATATGTTAGTAAGTACAATAGCGGTGACAGCCCAGTGGCTATCGAACTGGCCTCTCACTCGAGAGGTCCGGGTTCAAACCCAAGCATGAAGAATGACGTAATAAGTTATGTGCGATTTAAGAAATTAAATGTCACTTGCTGTAACGGTGAAGGACACATCGTGAGGAAACCAGAAAATTCTTCTAATGTTCTCGAAGGCATGTGAAGTCTGCCAATCCGCACTTGGCCGGCGTGGTGGACTAAGGCCTAATCCCTCCCGTTCTGAGAGGAGACCCGTGCCCAACAGTGGGACAAAGAAAGGGTTGTGATGATGATGATGAAAACTGAAATACATTTAACAAAGTTCTACCATGCACTAGTTCAAGATAAAACCCTAACATTTGAGAACACCTGCAGATGTTGTTCTAAAACCAATCCAAGCAAAATGTATCTAAGCTCTAATACAAGTTTCATTAAAAGTTTGTTAAACGCGGACAACATGGCGGCCGGAGCGGGTTCCCGCGCTAATTCGATTAAACCAGAAGTTTTGTCGGTACAGCTTGTTTTGCAATTAATTTACTCTTCACTTGTGGTCATTCATGTATCTATATATATAAAAGGAGAAGGTGACTGACTGACTGACTGACTGACTGACATATCAACGCAGGGCCTAAACTATAAGGGTTAGAAACTTGAAATTTTGCACAGGGGTTCCTTTTATAACGTAGGGGGGGCACTAAGAAAGGATTTTTGAAAATTCACCCCCTTAGGGGGTGCAAAGTTAGTATGAAACTTTGCCGGCAGACGTCGTTGATGGGTCTAATTCTACGCGAGCGAAGCTGCGGGCGTCCACTAGTTTTAGTTTTTTCTCAAATCAAGACTCCGAGCAGATTTAATAATATTAATTTAGAAAAATCCAATAGGTACTGTGCTCAACCCGGGGAACGAACCCAGGACATTTAGCTAAGCAGCGTTTGCGACCACTAGACCAACGAGATTGTCAGGTACAGTTTTTGTTTTGAAGTATGTGTACAAAAATAAGGACTGTTACACGCGGTGCGCCCAAAACTAGCGTTCGCGCACCCTTAACGCACGTGCAGCCTGTGACGTCAGGCAGATAATCCTGTCACTGAAGAATAAAACATATGCGAGTGGAACAGCTTGACCGCCAACGTCATACACGTCACAGGCAAACTAAGGCATTATTCCAAATGTCACAGGTGACCACGCTGTGAAGACGACCGGGCGCATCTATTCAGCTTATTTTAGAACTACCGATCTACTTTCTCTGTATTCAATAAATATCCTCATTAATACATGTGTTAGACGATAAATTTTATAAGGATTTGGAGGACGTTTGAATGCCTTTGCCTATAGTAAAAACAAAGTGTCTATGTAGTCTGTGGAGCCTGTACCGAACTGCACGGAATCAGAGGTCGTACTGAAACTGTAGGTTTAAATCTATTTTAAGAAAATTTTATTTATTGTAATTGTATGTAATTTGTCACAATAAACTTTTTCTGTTTCTATTGTCTACGGTGCGTGTGTTGGTGTATATTTTCCCTGTCGTACATCGTTCACGTTTTCCTGTGTGGGTGGGATGGTGGGTGGGGTGCTCTATGCATGATATACATCATACGCCTTATCTGCGGCCTGTTGCAAAGTACATTAAACTAATTATTATAACATGTTTGGTATAAGTTTGTATAGTTAAGTCTATACTACTTGAAATATGTATTACATAAAATCATGGTGGAGAATATACCTAGTACAATTTGGTATTTCTCCAAAAGGTCGGCAGAAATGTGAGTGCAACTTTTTATCAGTAATGCCATGTAATGAGGTGAGCCTTTTGCCATGCACCAGACACTAATCCTGCCTCCGGGTTTTCACTGCGCAATTTGAGATAGAAAACTCAATTATGGTTAGCTTGCCTCGCAGTTCGAACCCAGGATCTCATATGAGCAGTAGTACCTACTTGCAACCACAAATCTACCGAGGGGGCACATTGCAGATCGTACGTTGTACGGTTTAATCCGCAATGATACTAAACGTACTCGTAATCTGCAAAAGTCAGTGATTGTTTTCAAAACACCTAAATAATTACGTAACGCGCAAAGTCAAAATTTCCATATTAATTATCCATACGGAGTGACTACGTAGAAACGCGCTAAAACTTTGAGCCTTAATTGAGGAAGTCGAAAGCAATGTTTTTAAATTTAATGTTTCGTTATTATTTCTATGCAAAAAGGGTTGAAAGGTTAACGGGGACTGGCACGAAATTCCGGGAAACGGCGAGTTACTAAATCACTACTAATCAAGGTCTTCTGCTCTTGGTATTTGAAAGAAATGATAGAGCTAATGATTATTCATGTTAATGGAATCTTGAAATTTATTTCTAGTGAACTCTTGTAAATTTTACGCATTAAACATTAATTCTCACATTGATCGAGCAGAATCCACGAAGACGTTTCGTGGTGTGGGCTGTATTTTGCGTAGGTCGCTGGTGGCAGATATAGAGACCAGACATATGCAGACCAGACTTGAGTAAACCAACGCAATCGAGGTAGCAAAAGACACTGACCTGGATCGTCTGCCGTCGCCGCTCCGGTTGGCCATCCAACTCTCGATACGAACACTGCAGCTTCAAAACACGTACCTACACAAATTAGTCACGAGATGTTGATCTTCTATATTTTGAGGTATCGATAAAAATCTATATCGATATCTACTAATATTATAAAGAGGAAACATTTGTTTGTAATATTTCACACAAAAACTACTGGACCGATTTCAAAAATTCTTTCACCATTAGAAAGTTGCATCTTCACCGAGTGAAATAAGCTGTATAATATTACTAGGTGTAAACGAAACTATTGTTATGTCTAATTCCACACGAGCGAAGCTGCGAGCGTACACTAGTCCCTTTTAAACACGCACGGCGCCAAAACTTAATAGCCCAGTCATATTAGGTAAAAAAAGGGGTCAACCTCGGAATGAAAGATAATAAGCTGCAAATTGGTATGAACCTTTGTTTTGTCATTCTAAATGTTGTCTCAAAAGTCACAATCGTTATCGTGTCCGCGTCTCAAGATATTCAAGGTCAAAGGTCACAAAAATCGGTTTTTCGCGAATATCTGGCTTCCTATCGGTTAAATGAGATTTGCATTTATTATAAAAGTTGTAGGCTATAAAATTCCCTACAACTTTTGTTTAAACTTTTTTTTCATACGACCAACCGTTTTGAACGTAGAGCGCGAAGTGCACATCGTACAGTCATATACGGCCTAATGCAAGGTCAAGCGTGAGTTATGGTTATCAGTACGTTATAAAGTCAATTATTTACTTGGAAATTATAATTATTAAACAATGCCTATTATTTATGTACTAACTATTAATTATTTATATTTAATTAAAGTAAGTAACTTGATTATTTATATATAATTATTCATATTTAACTATTTAAGTATAAAATATTATTAATTCTGGATTATATATTTTAGTTTTATTTTAAGAAGAAAGAAGAAGAAGAAGATAATTAGCTTCCATTTCCAATTTCATTACAATTAAAATCAACAAAGATACTTTTGATATTTGAACTCACATTTTGATAAATGTATATTATGCCGTATTTAATAATAAATAAAAATATGTGTAAAATATATACTCTTACTATCATTTTAACTTAAAATAAAACTAAAATACATAATCCAGAATTAATAATATTTTATACTTAAATAGTTAAATATGAATAATTATATATAAATAATCAAGTTACTTACTTTAATTAAATATAAATAATTAATAGTTAGTACATAAATAATAGGCATTGTTTAATAATTATAATTTCCAAGTAAATAATTGACTTTATAACGTACTGATAACCATAACTCACGCTTGACCTTGCATTAGGCCGTATATGACTGTACGATGTGCACTTCGCGCTCTACCTTCAAAACGGTTGGTCGTATGAAAAAAAAGTTTAAACAAAAGTTGTAGGGAATTTTATAGCCTACAAATTTTATAATAAATGCAAATCTCATTTAACCGATAGGAAGCCAGATATTCGCGAAAAACCGATTTTTGTGACCTTTGACCTTGAATATCTTGAGACGCGGACACGATAACGATTGTGACTTTTGAGACAACATTTAGAATGACAAAACAAAGGTTCATACCAATTTGCAGCTTATTATCTTTCATTCCGAGGTGAAAGCCCTAATATGACTGGGCTATAAAAGTGATTTGTCGCGAGCTCTGTTCAAAACGCAATGGTCACTGCGCCATTTTGACAATCATGATGGCGTCCCGTATGTCAGTTTAAAAAAGGCGCGAGAATTTGAATCTGAGGCGGGTCTAAAATTATTAGGAATTAAATTAAATAATTAAATAATAAATAATTATACTGTAAAAATAATTTTTTTATAAAGCTTTTACAACTTTTATTTTTATTTTCGTGCATTGTCATCGGAACCAAATATGTATGTGTGCTGAATTTCAGCTCGATAGCTTCAGTGGAAGTGGGTGAAATATTGATTGCAAGATTCCAGGACATGCATACGAGTGAAGTTAAATAAAAGCTTTTAAAATGGCTGAATCAATCAGCCAATATTTTATTGCTTATGTAAAATTATTCAATCCAAAAGATCCTTGAAAGCTTTGCTAATGTATCCTGCCGAGATTCTTGTACACCTAGTAAGCGGAACATTATTCAAATCAGGCGAACATTTTTCATGATGTCAGAAAATAAGGATATTAAAATATGTTATTTGCTTATTCTTTGCTGCCCTTATTTACGTTTGCTGCCCTTTTTAGATGTTATTTCCTTGTGGATGTCAAAGCCCATTGTCCCGTTGCAATTATAATGATTATTAGATGCCATGCGCAATAGTTGTATACTGCTTAATTAACTTGAAATAAAATTAAACTAATTAATTAATTCGGATTCGTTCATATCGTACAATAATTTCACTTGTCAAACAGCTAATATGGTAATTCAAATTGTGTATGAAGTTATTATTTATTTATTCCTAGAGATTTACAGCGAATTGTTTTCATTCATTCATCTAAACTTTAGATGAATGAATGAAAATGATTAAAAAAAGTAAATGAATACTTTAGATTCTAAAGTATTCATTTACTTACCATTTCAAATTGCGAACGAATTAAACTTAAATATTGATTCACAAACTTACGAGAAAATGACAATATTTTACTGAACTTCGGGGAGTATCGCGATGGCGGGGGGTTCAATATTATACAGAACAATGGTAATTTAGTTTAATATTCATAAAGATAAATCATTTCCAAGTAGCATCATATGTGTAATTAATTTACCCCAAACGTGAATCTGACAATTTAATTTGACTGTTTAAGTTCAAACATCCCCTAATAACATCCTGGCTTGACATGTGCTGTAATTATGTTTAAATTAGATGTTTTAATTGGCCGTATTTGATTCCAGCTGCCACTTGAGTGACACGGAAGTGTCGCCGGCATTACGTTTACACTGATGTTAAACATTACACACTGTTTGCGCCGCTGTTGGTTGTATTTCGTTCTACATAATACTACACGACACGATACGATACGATATGATGCGATACGATACGATAAGATATGTTATGATATGATATGATACGATACGATGCGATACGATACGATCACACAGTCACCATTCAGATTTAAGTTATAGGTTATATTATTCACCCCCTAGGGGGGTAAAACGGGGGTGCAAAGTTAGTATGAAACTTTGCCGTTTTTGAAGTTAGTGAATGTCTAATTCCACGCGAGCGAAGCTGCGGGCGTCCACTAGTTGTGAATAAGTACGTAAGGACCAATAGTGAGCTAATGACACAGAATGACGAAGCGCGCGTCGCATCACCTCGTTCCCGCGTATTACAAATAAATTGCCCGCGGGCTTACGCGCTGTCCGTTTAGATGTCCAGGCTTACGCCCAACTGTCTTTTTATCTCTTTTTATCCGACTCATCTGTTACAGAGGTCTGTGTATTACCTAAGCGAGTGCGCTCACTCGCTACTTTTGTCCACGTCGCAGAAATTATTGTACATGTGACCTATGTGACACGTCCCGTGACGTCGTCGATGTGGTTCACAAAGAAATTTGGAGTTTGCCTATGGGGACTTATAACAAACTGGTGGAC
The DNA here is from genome assembly GCA_944567765.1 of Carterocephalus palaemon. Classification (NCBI taxonomy): domain Eukaryota; kingdom Metazoa; phylum Arthropoda; class Insecta; order Lepidoptera; family Hesperiidae; genus Carterocephalus; species Carterocephalus palaemon. The sequence continues at coordinate 10,758,057 of OX155658.1, forward strand.
GCCCGCAGCTTCGCTCGCGTGGAATTAGACATAACAATAGTTTCGTTAACACCTGGTAATATAATATAGTCTATGTGACTCAGTGAGAATGCAGCTTTCTAATGGTGTAAGAATTTGAAATCGGTCCAGTAGTTTTTGTGTGAAAACATTACAAACAAATGTTTCCTCTTTATAATATTAGTATAGATGGAGATATAATATTAGTGATGTTATTATGTATGTATCAATGTCCTGGGCAGGTCGACACATGCTCAGAACCCAGGCAGCCCGGGCACCCTGAACGGCGTCAACGGGAGCGTGCACGGGGAGGCGCGTCAGGCGCAGTCGCGGAAGAACATCATCCGCATGCTGGGTGAGTTCTCGACACAGTGCCGGTACAGTTAGCAGCGCGAAAGTCTAGCTGAACGAAATCCGGAGGGTATAGCTGCATGGGGGGAGGAGTTCTGCGGGGGACATACGACTGGCGAACCAATCAGCGCTCACGACTGACAACTGGCCGCGCCCGACGATACCTTAATTTCGACTCCTGCGCATTCAAGCTCAACGGTACTTGCGCCGGTCTCTATACTCCAATTCTCCAATAGAATAGTTCACTAGTGCAATCACCGGAAGAAACCTTGAATTCCTCCAATGCGTATTGGTGGGGGGTTAGTGGAAAACCCAGTGTCGAATGTTCTAAAGACACCCGAAAGTCTTCGACAAGGCTTAACGATGATTTTCACTAATGAAAACCACCAAGACCGACGGCTTAACGTGCCTTCCGAAGCACAGAAGCTCCCATGAATTTTTCCGCTAGCCACCCATCCACAAACTGACCACGCCCGTCGTTGCCTTACTCTGTTGATCTCGTTGAACCGACGCGAGCGATTGGACTATGGACGCTACCGCTCTACTGATATTGAATCTATGGATGGTAATTTTTTTTTCAATCGGGTTCTGATTCTGACCCTGATTCCCTAGCGGCGGTGGTGATAGCGTTCTTCGTGTGCTGGGCGCCGTTCCACTTCCAGCGGCTGTTCTTCATCTACGGCAGCGGCGTCGCGCACTACCACGCCATCAACGACAACCTGTTCTTCGTGGCCGGCTTCTTCTACTACATCTCCGCCACTGTCAACCCTATACTGTACAACGCCATGAGCCACCGGTGAGTGTTCTAACGGACAGACGACCCACATTGGCGCAGAGTCGAAGCGACGCGACGCGTCATGTTTTTCCGCCAACAGTATATTCAGCTCTATTGTTCTATTATTTAAGTACAAATTTCTGCTATGTAAATATGGTGGCGCGCGTCGACGCGCGGCTGGTGTCGAGCGGGCTGGAATCGAGCTGTGCGCTGATATGCTGTAGGCGGAAAAACATGACGCGTCGCGTCGCTTCGACTCTGCGCCAGTGTGAGTCGACCCTAAGAAGACGCGGAGAAACCACTGGTTTCAGGTACAGGACCGGTCTGAGTGGTGTCGTTTAGGAGAGGCCTATGTGCAGCAGTGGATCTGAAAAGGCTGATGGACGGATGTCTGGTTTATATACTGATTAGATTGAGGGTCAGAATATGATCAGAATTGACATTTTATTCAAAAGTAGCGCAGTATATCGCCTACAGACAGGTTAACAGCCGCAAATACTGTACAATCCAAGAATAATGATTAGATGCCATGAAGTCATACAATGGAGGCATTCAGTCCCAATCCGACAAGTTATCCAACCCTAAAAGTGTTCTTTCATTTCGTCCATAATTGGCAGGCGGCTCTCATTTCAGATTCATGACGAGTCTCGTCTCAACTCCGCAGACTTTAACAATAAACAAGTTTGTTTTAGTAGCTAATGCGGGCGCTTCTATCCTTCCGAACTTTACTTAAGCCGGTTTTTTTTTCGAAAACTAATATAAACATGTCCACTAGTGATTAAGTAAAACTAAAAAGCCAGTTAAACTAAACTAAATGCTTATCAATGTGCTCGTATCGTTAACTTTGTTATTCATAAAAATATAAGAATAAAAATAATAAACCGATTATAACTATCATAGACTTATCATTACTAATAGCTATAGAGAGTTTTGACATCTTTATTCAAGCTCAATTCAGAATTCGAAAGAAATTGACGAAATACAATTTTTAATTTTATTTTATTTCAGAACAATTCTAGACTTCTTAAAGTATTGTTACGACATCGCTAAGGTGAAAGCTCTATACATTAATTACTCTTCGGAAACACCACTGTGCACAAACTACTTCTTTATGTTATTTTGCATTCATGTTAATGTTAAGATTTCTTCCAGGAAGTTCGTGAAAGAGATAGATGTACGTTCGAAATTCAAATGTGACGAGTCTTCCAGTTCATTCATGAAAAGGACAATGAACTTGAGTACGTTTTGAAATTTTAAAAACATGAACAGTGTTTTTAAGATTTCAATTTTCATTTCGAGAAAGTTCTCAGGGGTATATAAGCGGATCGGGCCGGCAACACGAGTTAATTCAATGATCCGAGCGATAACTGAAAATCGATAAGTGATATGAAATAGTGAGTTAACAAGTGAGAAGTAAAGTGCGAATTAGTGGTGAATAGTCAGGTGCAGGTAACAGCGGTATTCAGTACTAGTGGACGCCCGCAGCTTCGCTCGCGTGGAATTAGACGTTCACTAACTTCAAAAACGGCAAAGTTTCATACTAACTTTGCACCCCCATTTTACCCCCTTAGGGGGTGAATTTTCAAAAATCCTTTCTTAGTGCTCCCCTACGTTATAAAAGGAACCCCTGTGCAAAATTTCAAGTTTCTAACCCTTATAGATTAGGCCCTGCGTTGATATGTCAGTCAGTCAGTCAGTCAGTCAGTCAGTCAGTCAGTCAGTCAGTCAGTCAGTCACCTTCTCCTTTTATATATATAGATTGTGTCTGTGCCAGTGTATTGTTCACAGACAAATAAGTTGTCAGCGGACAATAAAGAGTCCTGAGGTAAAATTACATTTAACTACGAATCCTAGTGCGTCATAACAATTTGTATTAAAATTTTGTTCTAAAAACACTGCCTAAGTAGATATATGCAAATCTCATCTCCGGCGAGACTTTTTCAATCAAAACATTCAAATCTGCGACATTAAAGTAAGTATTCAATCGAGAATTCGATTTATTTTATTTTATCAATCGCACGGCGCCGCTCGCGCTCAATTTCACTCGATTCGATAATCGATAAGGCTCAGTTCAGACAGGCTGTCTAGCAGCAAATTAAATTGCCACTTCCTTCGCGGGCTGATGGTTATGTAACTATTCTACGCACCAAAAATCCCTAGGCAGGTCTTTTAAGGCACAGGCACGTTATTATAGGTCGATAATATCGCATGCGTTATTACGATAATGCGTTCCGATTCCTTGCACACAGCTGCGTTTTTATTGTCCGATATTTCTTACGAGAGAGCGCCGCGCCGGTACTATACCATCTCAGGTATCCAAAATAAAGTCAACGCTGTCCTATCATATCGCGCTCCTATCATAGCCATCCCTCTCCAGGCATGACAAAAATTCAAGTCGATCCAACATTCTGTTGAGGCGGAGAAGAAAGGACAAACCGACAAACTAGCAAACGAACAAACACACTTTCCCATTAATATATTAGTAAGGACTCTCGACATTACAACAAAAATCACCTACATGCCCAGAGACATTTTCCATAAACAACAATTCGAGTACGCTTTGTTTCAGATACAAGATGGCGTTTCGCGAGACGCTGTGCTGCCGGCGGGGCGGGAAGAAGAGTCGCTACCGGGAGCACTCCAGCGTGCGGGAGACCACGGTCAACCACACCTCCGACGGGACGCACCTGGTGCGCGTCCGGTCGCGGAGCCAGGTGAGGTGGGGGCGAGGGACTTTTCAATAGAAAGAAGTGCCAATCCATTAACATGTATACATGTGCTTATTGAGGTGGGGGCGAGGGACTTTTCAATAGAAAGAAATGCCAATCCATTAACATGTATAGGTACATGTGCTTATTGAGGTGGGGGCGAGGGACTTTTCAATAGAAAGAAGTGCCAATCCATTAACATGTATACATGTGCTTATTGAGGTGGGGGCGAGGGACTTTTCAATAGAAAGAAGTGCCAATCCATTAACATGTATACATGTGCTTAACCCACCTGGATTTACCCCTTTTTTATAGATCACTAGTGGACGCCCGCAGCTTCGCTCGCGTGGAAATAGACATAATAATAGATTCTTCTTAACGTTAACTCTAGCTCCACAAATTTGTAATGAATCCGTGTGTGTTATTCCCTGTTTATGTTACACCATTAACATTTTACAAATGCCATATTTATTTATATGTAATCAACAACCTTACATATATGCTTCTAGTTCTGAAAAAGACATCAATACTTTCATACATAGACATAGACAAAAATTTACATACAACCTTTCATCCCCCTTTTCAACCATTTACAACACTTTTTTCCAACTAAAAAGTAGCCTATGTCCTTTCTCAGGCTCGTAGACTATCTGTGTACCAAATTTCATTTAAATCGGTTCAGTAGTTTTGACGTGAAAGCGAGACAGACAGAGTTACTTTCGCATTTATAATATTAGTATGTATAACCTAACTAATAATCAGACGAGCCAAATGATAGTAGTCACCGTCGACTATGAACGCGAGCAACATCAGGGGATTCTCCAATGCGTCGCCGGCCCTGATTGAGAGTTTTTTTTGATGAATTTTACTGGAAAATTAATGCTTTAACAGGAGCGGGCGAGCCGCAATAGGATCGACTACAAGTTCAAACGGAACAGCTACTACGGGTCCGAAGGCACCAGCCTGTGCGGGGACAGGCACTACAGGGACAGGCGGCACAACGGGCTCTGGAGGGACCGGAGCGACAGCTACTCTCCGGGGAACAATAACGACTTCCATAAGAGCAGGTTTCGCTTTGAACACGACTTGGACACCGAATCAGGGTGAATCTTTGTGGAGCGAGGTTCTAGCTTCTAGAATTATCTATTGACGGTATGATCTTACAATTTCGGTGAATAGTAATGTTATGATACTATTACCGTGGTAATGTTAAGCGCTGGCACATCGACGCGACCAACGATATTGAAAAATATGTACTTTGCTTTTATATATTTTGAACATAAGTTGACAACTTTTATGTTATTTGTATACAAAAGTGTAGGTTTTTATTGGTATTTGTTACAAATACAAGAATAAAAATGTTGTAAAAGAAAAAAAACTGTTAGAAAAGTTTTTGTATTAATGTGTACAAATACTATGAAATTAATAAACTGTATGTAACATAGAGGTGACTTCCATTGCGATGTTACGAGTAAAATATAAATTAGAATACTTACTATTTGATCGGAATTATCGAATTCAAAATAAATTCCTAGATGGAAATAATTTTATTTGTATGTAACATTTTATTTCAATATGTACTAATTCAGTACATAATTTGTGTACAATGGAAATACTAAAATAAATACATTGACTTTTTATGTAATTAATTATGTACGTATAAATTACAGTATTTCGAGATAAATCTATTATACAAGTGTTTTAGATACCTACCTATTTGATAACTTTATATTTATATTTTGCCCGTAAGGACAACTTTTACACGTACATATATTGGTAGTGTAAGTGTGAAATACATTTTTCTAGTGATGTATATTAAAACAAATACATTCAAAAAATCTTTATTGTTATCAGGATTTTTACAATTTTATTGTAGATTCAATATTTTTATTCTTGTGTAAGAAATCATAAATCAAATGTTGAACAATTAAACAAGTTTAGAAACACGATTAGTATTACTAATTCAGTTGGTTCATAGATACGAGAATTGTAGATAAGACTACTCGTATTGTAAATACGACCATTGTAGATTTTGGAACAGTGATAAAAATAAGAATAAGAATTTTTATTGTCACTTAAAACATACATTCGAGATACAAAAACAGAATGACAACAGGAGCTGTCTCATAATATGCTTGGTTCATAATATTATATTATTATGTATACGCCATCCCGGCAGCTACTAGCTCAAATTATTCCGAGAAAATTATGGAGGTTCCTGGAAGATCGCACCCGGTACACACGTGGTTTTGTGTCACTTTCATTACGCGACTAATTAGAAACAAAGCAAGTTTTTATATTTATATCAAAAATTATTAATACCTAATATAACACAGAACAGATAAAAGAGGTTTTATCTGTTCTGTGTACTATAATGTACCAAATCAAATCATGTTACTAAATCTAGTTCAATGTCAATATTCACAATATTATGGTGTAGTAATATCTCAACTTATAAACTTAATCTAAATATCCTATTCTTTGGAAATTATAGCAGCCACGGGGCTAATAATATTGAATAAGCTTACTACTATAATAAATGAATAAGATCTTCTAATTTTGTATTTAAAGTGCAATTGGGGTAGCCTCTTACGGCACGGACTACATACTCTATGCATAAAGTAAGTACGAATACATGTATACTAAATGTCAGCGATGTATGTATACTCATAGATCAAAATATCGGTAACTGCGATGTCGTAATAATAATATTTTTCTTATCGGTGTTATTGTTTGTATAAAAATGTGTTTTGTTATATTTTTGTGGTATATTGTGTATATTAAAATATTGAATAAAATATACCTATTAGTTGGATGTGGAAGCTTGACAGCTTAACATTTTTTTGACGTTGAAGTTGGGACAAATCCTTCTCTATCATATAGAGTAATAAATCTATGCTCTTATTAATTAAAGCGTGAAGGTAAGCTTTTGAGAAAACATATTGCCCGAAATATTTCCTTAATCATATCAAAAGCTTATAATGTGGTAAATTTTATCGTGATCAGTGATAATCACAATAGTATGTGTACATTTATGTAAATTACTAAATACTTTTTGTGAAATAAATGCATAAGTGGATACAATAATTTTCTTTATCTCCATCCAGACAATCACAATTCAGTTAAGCACGAGTTAATTACTTTAGTACCTACTTAGAGCCTTCTAGAGAATACTAATAACTTTCAGTCATGTAGGTTTCCTCACATTTCCTCACCGTTTCAGCAGGTTATATTTTATTTCTTAAATCGCACTTTAAGGTGTTATTAATCTCTAAAATAATGAAATAATTGGAGGAGTTAAAGGGGAACGGTGGAGCTGCCCCTCCGCGCCCCTCAGTAGCGTTGTAATAATTAAATTAAATAGATCTTAATTTTCTAGATTTGGGGCCTTTATTAGAAAAGTCAATGGTGCGTGCCACTTGGATGTGAACCCACACCCTGTCGGGCCTCGAGTGAGAGGCGAGGTCGGTAGCCACTGAGCTGTCACCGCTATTCTACAACAGTTGACTACAAAAGGCTGATGAACATATAGAAGGATTTATTTATTTCTATATTCATGTACATAACAAAAATACCGCAATAAATAGTAATTCAGTACACATCTTTAAAAACTAACTTCTATGGATAAAATATTTTAATTAAATCTTTTCGAAGACGATTAATTATAATAAAAAACATACTTCACTTATCCTCATTTTCCCATAGCCACGCGGGACTTCAGCTGGAGGGGTTTTGTTTTGTGAGTTTTAATAGGGATAGGATTACTTCCCTTCCTTACCTGGCGAGGGAAATAACAATAAACGGGAACGCTCGGGTTCGGCCTAGAGATATTCACGTGAGTCTGGTCTGGCTGTGAAAACACGTATTTTATTTATTGGTATCTGATTAGGCATGCTGTTGAACTGATCCATTGTAAACTGTAACAATTACACGAAATCAGATTTGCGGCGTGATGCCTGGGGTCATATAGCGGTGACAGCCCAATGGCTGTCGAATTCGCCTCTCACTCGAGCGGCCCGGGTTCAAACCCCAGCGGTACGCACCAATGACTTTTATAAGTTATGTGCGATTTAAGAAATTAAATGTTACTTGCTGTAACGGTGAAGGATACATCGTGAGGAAACCTGCATGCCTGAGAGTTCATCATAATGTTCTCGAAGGCTTGTGAAGTCTGCCAATCCGCACTTGGCCAGCGTGGTGGACTAAGGCCTAATTGCTCACGTTCTGAGAGGAGACCCGTGCCCAACAGTGGGACAAAGAAAGCGTTGTGATGATGATGATGATGATGATGATTCAATACCTCAATTTTTTTTTCTTCTATGTCACCAAGAGTTGACTGGCCGTCCGTTCATTGTAGATAATGGAAGAAAGGTTTAATTGATTAATTTAATAAATATGTTTATGAAATACAAATATGTTCTCAACATTCGACACTGGGTTGGCCACTAACCCTGGATCCGCATCGGAGCTGCGTGGTAGAGTATGTCCTAGACATCCCGTAGCTGTGTCTTTGGGGGAGACCCGTTCCCAGCAGTGGGACGTATAATGGATGACAGCTAAGCGTGTAAGAATACCATATAATGAAAAGTAAATAAATGTAATTGAAGATTCTGGGTACCATAATATGTACTTAATATCCGTTACCCATTAAAAACTGTTTAAAAAACTGAAAATTAACTACAGGTCAAACTAGCACTAGAGGGTTACGCTTGAGTGCGACAGATAGCCATATTGTACGTAAAGATACATATACGCAAACGTGAATTCGCGCCCGTTGGCACGTGCACAGGAAATGCAGGGATTCCAGGTAATGCGACAGCCGGCACGGGACACTCGCGACTATCCCGGGCGACCCGTATTCCTGGAATTTCATTTGTTTGCGAGTCCGGTCCACTTTTATGTACAGGTGTTTCCTTCTATACTAATATTATAAAGAGGAAACATATTTTGTTTGTAATGTTTTCACACGAAAACTACTGGACTGATTTCAAAAATTATTTCACCATGAGAAAGCTGCATCTTCACTGAGTGACATAAGCTATATAATATTACTAGGTGTAAACGAAACTATTGTTATTACTAATTCCACGCGAGCGAAACTGCGGACGTCCACTAGTCGCAAAATAACAAGGTTTACAGAAGGACCACTCCCGCCGTTATCGAAAATATTTATCTAAACTTGCTTTTCACAATAAGGTTGTTGCGGTGTTGATTCTTAATTTAAAAATTAAAAAGGTATGTTGATTATAAACATACAGTACACCGATTTGTTCAGACATATACATGCTATCATGGTTACATGCTTTAGAAGAAAGTCAGAGCATCAAGTATACCACTTGAGCTAGACAAAGCGGAAATGTCCAGGCAACTAGAGTTGCCTTTTGACGTTTCAAGTGCAGTGTCCAGGCAACCATGGTTGCCCCAAAAGTTTATACGCCAAATGTCCAGGGCGTATTTATACGCCCAGAGTTTGCAAAGATAATGTAAGATAATGTTTATTTATATGTAATCTGTATTAAATTTCCTTTCTCTGGGTAGGTAAAACATATAAATTGACGAAACCAATATTTTATAAAAAATGTTTGAAGTGGGTGACGTCACGTGTTCTCAAGTGGTTGTAATCTGATATTTTCTTAGAGTAAACAAAAGTTTATCTATTATCCCACTGTATTAGTGTTGCCTATCAAAATAATCGTCAAGATTTATTCTATAGAGATATCTATAAATGCTGTGAATGGCAACTTTGATCGGATATATTTCATAGAGTGAAAAAAATTTTTTTTATGAAATCGACCGGAGGACGCATACGATTTAAACAAGTTTTTATCTGTGTCGAATGCCATAGAGTTTGTCGATGGTTCTTTATATGGAATCTGTATTAAATTTCCTTTCTCTGGGTAGGTAAAACATCTGTACAGTCGTCAGTCATCATTGTAAAAAAAATTTGTTTATCTTTTCAAGTGGGTGACGTCATGTGTTTTCAAGTGGTTGTAATCTGATCTTATTTTATGTAAACAAAAGTTTATTCATTAACTGATGGTATTAGTGTTATATATGTAAATAATCCTCAAGATTCATTCTTTCAACATATCTACAAATGCTGTGAATGCAAAGTCTGATCGGATATGAAAACATGTGCTAAAGTCGACTTGCACAAACATGAATTTTGCCGGCCATTGCGGCCGGTTTATCGGTAAGTTTTTGTATTAATTACTGTTTATATAAGTAAAACTCTTATAGTTATTAGAAAAGCAGTTCATTATGAACATTTACATATACGTAAATGAAAAGAATATGACTAAAATAGTTATCATTTTACGTTTTAAAATTTTCTCTTTCCCGATTTGTAACGGAGATTTACACGGGAATGGGTACTTTGTTTTGGTTTATTGGGTTACACTCTACATTCCAAGTAATGATTCATTGGTATCAAAAGAAAGGTACATTAATCTAGTTTAATAATTACTAAGTAACATTGAGAAATGTTTTAGAATGATTCGTAAAAGATTCTTATAAGAAAAATTTTACTCAAATTTACCCGCAATGTCAAGGTCAATATTTTTTTTATACCTTTTGGATTAATATTGTACTTTACATTAAATATAGATTGATTCCCTATAGAGTCAGCTTCGTACAGTATTTTTTACTTTACTATAGCAGCAGTAGTTTACTAGAAATTAAATTCTAATAAGAATCGATCAGATCGATCGATGGATTTCGATCGGAATTCGATCGATCGGAGCGCTCGGACGTTTCGCGAACGATTGCTGTCAAACTCGGTACAAGTCAGTGGTTAGTGGTCAGCTAACGCTAACTCGCTGTAACAATTTTTAAATGCAGAAATATAAATCTGTACGGATCCGTACATTTAACACTACCACATTACGCTGTGTCAATATTACTTACGTAATAAACAGTACTAAAATAAAGACCGCGCGAGACAGCCGCGTCAACTGAGCGCGAGTCGTTTCCGTCATAACTAACTTAACTTATAAATAAACGGTACAGCACTAACTTGTGTTTTCGTACATGATGGTCCTTCGAGCCGGATTGAAGCCTAACATTAATAGAAATAGATAAATAATTTTTTCGTCATTACAACAATGAAATTAACATGAACATGAACATGACATGTTCCAGCGTAATCTATATCGGTTTCACCACCTAGTATCAGTAAATGTTTCAGTAACAATATTACCAAAAGTTGCGAATACACACGTAACAAATCCAATAAAATTTTGATAGGTAGATTAAACCAATTACACTGAGCTTAAAGCTTTTGTTTGTCTCAGTGAACGGGAAAGTTTGAGGTCGCCTTGAAGCGGGACTCAGATGCGAGTGGCGAAGCGTATACGAGTAGACCAAATAAAGATTATCCCTCACGTAAGTGTTTCACAATTACAAATTTGTTGTAGACTAGTGGACGCCCGCAGCTTCGCTCGCGTAGAATTAGACCTAATAACGACGTCTACCCTCGTTCGGGTTGTCCACTTCAAAAACGGCAAAGTTTCATACTAACTTTGCACCCCCGTTTTACCCCCTTAGGGGGTGAATTTTCGAAAATCCTTTCTTAGTGCCCCCTACGTTTTAAAAGGAACCCCTGTGCAAAATTTAAAGTTCCTAACCCTTATAGTTTAGGCCCTACGTTGTATGTCATGTCAGTCAGTCAGTCAGTCAGTCTGTCAGTCAGCTTCTCCTTTTCCTCCAGTCAGCTTCAGCCGTGAATAGTGGGACAAAGAAAGGGTTGTGGTGGTGGTTATGCATGTAAAAACATTGTCCGGTAGTTTGCAGTTCAGTGTGACACCCTACATAGCCATTTATCACGAGTGTTTCCGGCGTGGAAAGCACATTAAGATATCGCTTCTTCCGATCTCTCCAACAGCTGACTGGCAAGTATCGAAAATAAATGTTTGTGATTTTAGTAGATAGGTTTGATGGTCACCAACGGTTTATAGCATGTTCGGACACGCGCGGGTTATCCTATTCCGCTCCACGAGTTCAAAAGGAGGTTGTCCAGTAAAATAATAACTACTCGCACTTTATTTATTTATTTTATCAGGCAATCCAACAGCGATAAAAGTACAATAATTAATACAATATATATGATATACTAAAGCCAAAAATTGGATTACACAGATTCTAAAAATAATTTTACTTAATTTAAGAAATGTTCCTTTCATACTTCATTTTTAATTTTTTTACACTTGATTAATTTTTAACCGACTTAAGCCTTGTCGAAGACCTTCGGGTGGCTTGAGAACATTCGACACTGGGTTGGCCACTAACCCCTCCACCAATCCGCATTGGAGCACCGTAGCGGACTATGCTCTAGCTAGACCTCCCGCAGCAGTGTCTGTAGAGGAGACCCGTGCCCAGCAGTGGGACGTCTATATAACCGACTTCGAAAAAAGGAGGAGGTTCTATCGACTCGACTATTTGTATTTTTTTTATCTGTGAACATCGTCGTATCTCAATCGATTTGATATTTTTTTTGTTTTTGGTAGAACATTCAACGAAATTGATCTTATGTTTCATGAAAAAATTCTACCCCTGTGCAGTAAACAAGCAACTTCACGAATGTTCGCGCGCGACACCTGGGGGCAAACAACGGAATATGAAACTGAACAACGGAATATGAACTGGTCTATTTGCCTTTCTTTGTACGGGCATTTGTATGAAAGTTCCGAACGTGCTTTTTATGGGAGAACTGTTCGACACAGCAAATAGTGGGCTTAGCCGCGATCATGGCGAGTGTCACGTGCCGCCCAGGCGTGGGCATTAGGTTCAACGACCTATAGCGACATGTTAAGGATATAGGATAGTTAAATAGCATGCAGCACCATCCATCCACTGTCGGCCTTACCTCTGTCCTGCATTAAAATTTTTGTTTAAATATCTTGGACATTCTCACACGCGGCCATCTGACCCCAAAGTAGGCGCGAGCCTGTGATATGAGTGTCAGAGACTGATATACATACATATATATTTTTAAATACATACTTAAATAGATAATATTGACATCTAGGCACAGAACAAACACACTTCGTCACATACATACATCACATAGTGGTCGTAAGCGCGACTGTTAAGCTAGAGGTCGTAGGTTCGAACCCCGGTGCGGGCAAGGCAAAACCTTTCGAGGTAATACAGGCGTGACGTTATTTAACGCGTAAAGCTCTGAGCGTTTCACACTTGCGTTTGGTTTCTTCATACGGACTAATTAATAAGTAACCACCGCTGCTATCATTTCACTAGTGACAAGTGTATATGGCACTTTATACGTAAGACTAATTGAACATTGGATTACACAGGCGGAACTAACGAAATTACAGGCGTGAAATTATCTCTAGAGAGAAATGGTACGCTTGCTATATTATCTGTACGCGTTAGAGATGCGACATCTACGAGTATTTTTTACCTTTCTGCTGAGTGTTCTGCATTTGAAGGTAAGGCTCAAACAAATAGAAACCTCCAAAGTGCATCCGCACCCATCCAACATCTTCCTTGCACTGGCCTCGAGGCCACATCTCCCGATCCTGTGCCCTCTGCCGGTTCCCGCTGTCTTCTTCAGGTCGTCAATCCTCCTCGACGGTCAATACTCCGTTTTCCGAGTCGTGGTCTCTAGGAATTTTCTCACCCATCGATTATCAGTCCGTCGAGCGGTGTGGCCTGCTCATTGCCACTTCAGTTCGCTAACTCTTTGAACTTAATTCACTCTTGTTTTAATTTGCTATCTTATATCCATAAAAATTAAATATTTTTATAAATAAAAATTAACGAATAAAAATAATAGGTATGACGCAAAAAGTATCTTAACTGGGCAAGAAAAGCTTGAGCAGATTTAACTATCCGAGCTGCCTCCCGCGGGAGGTCATAAGTACGAGGATAAATCACGGCAATAAATTGCGATTAAAGTCGCGTTTAAGTAATTTAAGGTTCACGTTTGCGTATCAAGTATCACATCATAAAACCTGTCAGTGTTACGAGTACCATTTTGAGGCACACTTCTTTGTCCCGCTGAAAGCTCAAACCTCTCAGAATAGGAACGTTTTGGATGGGTATCATGGATGGTATGGAGATTTAACATACCTTCGAGAATATTATGGAAATCTCAATAACGCAGGTTCTCTCACGACTATTTTATCACCATTCCAACAGGTGACATTAAATTACCTTAAACCGCTTAAAACTGAGTAAAACGCTACGTGCGTTATAATTAGAAGTCCGAAGTGCGTGCCGCTTGGCTTTGAACCCAGGAAAATCTAGCTCTTGTCAATCGGAAGCTGCCCGCTTAACTATCAACTTGTTCTAGTTCGAAAACATTGTCTGTACCTAAGTATTAGAATCTACTCGTAGTAGGAGCAGATAATGTTTTCTAAATTCGAACGCATTCGAAATCTAAAACAGGACAACATAGGCTGTATGTTCAATTTAATTACTCTATGTCATAGAGTAATTATTATTGAATTGTATTGAATTTATGTATTGAATTGGAATTTGTAAATACTACGTGGAAGTATTTACATCCGTGCAGAGAGTTCCTCGAAATGACAGAGACTACAGACTAGAGCAAGAGTAGAGAGAAGGTAGAGAGCAATATCGTGACAGATACATGGCGTTCTCTCATTACCTAACCTACCAATATAGCGTGCTTAGTTAAATAATTAACTTAGAAACATTTAATAAAAGGACAACATCATTATTTGACTTGAAATTTTCCAGATTGTAATGTCTAATTGCGATGCGAGAGTAAGTACATATTGAACTTTTATTTCTTATCTTACATCTTATCATCACCCAAACTGTTCACGTCGCTTCTAGTACGCTAGTAGCTAATTCGTGTGACGAACACGCATTTGTTCTGGGTCTGGACGTTAATATTATCTATTTAAGTATGTATTTAAAAATATCTATGTATGTATATCAGTCTCTGACACCCATATCAAAGGCTCGCGCCTACTTTGGGGTCAGATGGCCGTGTGTGAGAATGTCCAATATATTTATTGTTATACGTCTATGGTGTAATAGAGGGTATGACTAGGTACTGTATGTATACTCATTTGTGTAAGCGAGCTATCGTACTACAAGAGCTTCAGTTACAGCACGGACTACATGGCTGAAGGCTTCGACTGAAGGCTATAGTTTTATGAGGCGGCATCCGTCTTTCAATGTCGGGCCATTTTTGATTTAAGTTTTAAACTGACTAAGTTTAAGCCCTTACATTTTTATGCTCAAATAGACACATTTTATGACTCAAATAATTATGATTTTTGACTTTTGATATTGCAAAAAAGAATGAAGAAAAGTGACAATAATTATACCGTTAAAAAATTATTTTTTTAAAAAAGCTTTTTAAAACTTTTTTTTTATTTTCATGCATTGTCATCGGAACCAAATATGTGTGCCAAATTTCAGCTCGATAGTTTCAGTGGAAGTGGGTGAAATATTGATTGCAAGATTCCAGGACATACATACTTACATGAATGAATGAATAAATACGAGTGAAGTTAAATAAAAGCTTTTAATATAAATACATATTAAAAATTTCCAGTGCTCCGGACACAACTGTACGGCTGGGGTATGTACCCATCAACCACACTTTCTTTGTCTAACGGTTGGGCACGGTCCTACTCTCAGAATGGGAGGGATTAGGCCTTATTACACATTTATACTACTCACCTCTGCCTTCCTCTTTGGGTTAGCACGGGCGTGATGTTATAATAACAACGCACTTCAGAACAAGAATCCACCTGATTTACCTGCAACATTTCATTCCTTTATCTCAGTCTTTCCCAAAGTGGGCGATAACGCCCCCTTGTGGGCGCTGCAGGCCTAAAGGGCGGTATGAGACCCAGAAAAAAAATGGGGGTATCCTACTGCGCTCAGATTTCAAGTTAACTCTTGCGAGTTATAGTAAAAGTCTCGTTTAGAATTAATGTTTAATCTCCGCTAGTATAAGTAGCTCACAATAATTAATTAATTAAGTTATAGTGGTTTTTAAGTAGGTGAAAAAATGGGGGCGCTAAAAATTATTTATTCTCAAAGTGGGCAGTAGACAAAATAAGTTTGGGAACCCCTGCTGTATCTCCTAGTCAACCGGGGTCCACTGCTGGGCATAGGCCTCCCCTAACTACTGTAGGCATAGTCCTAATATTGGACTAAATAAATTGTCCTTCTTCGGCCAAGAAGGCAGTTTCTTGCTCCTTATCTACTTCTCGCGTTTCGTAATATCTCAATTATGTACTTAAAATTACGGTTTCCTGATCCGTAATTAGCAGACGTAGTTAAAATAAGCGCCCAATTAACAGTAAACAGTGACGGTAATTAAATAGTGGCTAGAGTATTTTGTGTTCTCATGTTTATAATTATGTTTTCGTAATTGAAAAGTTAATGCTAAAGTTGTGAGTATTTGCAGTGGCTGAATAAGGAAGCAATATATAAACTAAATCTACGATTAAACTTATATCACATTGTTGTGTGTAAGTACATTTTATCACGTTATCGTGTAATGTACGTAAGTAATAACAAAATGCTTAGAAGAAACTTTAACCATTATGATAGGCCAGGTTATAAGAAATCCCTGTTATCACAAACTTGCCGATAATGAAGGTTTAATAACACATTATACTATATGAGAAACTGGTCAGCTTGCGACGGCCAAGCAGGTAGGGCGATATTAAGAACAACTAGTGGACGCCCGCAGCTTCGCTCGCGTAGATAGACCCTTTAACGACGTCTGCCCGCGTTAGGGTTGCCCACTTGACTTCAAAAACGGCAAAGTTTCATACTAACTTTGCACCCCCGTTTTAACCCCTTAGGGGATGAATTTTCAAAAATCCTTTCTTAGTGCTCCCCTTCGTTATAAAAGGAACCCCTGTGCAAAATTTCAACTTTATAACCCTTATAGTTTAGGCCCTGCGTTGATATGTCAGTCAGTCAGTCAGCCAGTCAGTCAGTCAGTCAGTCAGTTAGTCAGTCAGTCAGTCAGTCAGTCAGTTAGTCAGTCAGTCAGTCAGTCAGCTTCTCCTTTTATATATACTCATTATACTATATGAGAAACTGCTCGGCTTGCGACGGCCATGCAGGTAGTAGCGATATTATGAGCAATTTACGCGAGAAAAGAACATTAACTAATTTTCCGATCTAAGAATAGCCTTTATTGCGTCCGATATTTTATTATTCATAAAACGGCTCACAGGACCACCAAGTTATTACGAGATTTCTTCTCAATGGGTGAGACTTGAGAACCAAGTAATTTTGAACTTCGATATGAAAGGAGGAGCCTATTACTATCTAATTTCAGTTTATGACTACGAAACTTATCGGGTCATGACTATTAATTTTACACTTCAATGGATTTTTTTATAGATACTAGAAGATTTATTAATTTCTAGTGGACGCCCGCAGCTTTGCTCGCGTGGATTTAGAAATAACAATAGTTTCGTTTACACCTAGTAATATTATATAAGCTCAGTGAAAATGCAGCTTTCTAATGGTGAAAGAATTTTTGAAATCGGTCCAGTAGTTTTTGTGTGAAAGTATTACAAACAAATTAATGTTTCCTCTTTATAATATTAGTCTAGATACATATTTTCCTGTTTCAGATGAGCGAGACGGATAAATGCTCTGCGAAGGTACGAGTCGAGGTCACGTTTTGGGATGCTACCTTTTTTTTTATGGATAAAAGATAGCAAACGAGCTTGCAGCACCACTCATCCGCTGCCGCCCATGACAACTGTTGCTGACTTTGAACAAGACTCAATTAGGGACTGGGATGGTCAGTCCAATTAGTTGAGAGAGTTAATTAAAACATTAGTTGGTCAGCTCGTTAGTAGGTATGAGGACTAGAGACTGTTAGTGATAGTTAGTCCTGTTAGTTGGTGTTAGTAATAGTCCAGTTAATACTTGTTAGTAGGAGTCTCGTTCTAAGTCAGTCACAGATGTGTTGCTACCCTTGAGGACTAAGATGGTCGCCTCTAAAGAAGTGTAACCGGAAACCACACCTTTCCAACCGGACCATAATTGCTTTAAAAACAATTATTACACGGCAGAAATGGTACTATGTACCGTGGCGGGCGGTGGTACTGCCCCGGGCAAACTCTATATGGAACCAATTAGCTTTCTTATAAAACCTATTTGGTTCCCTATAGGCTCTACCACCTATAGGCTCTACCACCTATAGGCTCTACCACCTTGCTCTACCACCTATGAAGATTTATTGGAAGTAGTGGTCAACGGGTGGTCGAAATTCGAACATAGTTAATTTTTTATTTAGTTTTAAAATTAAGGTTTTACTGACGATATTAAAGACTTGATCAAAATCTATGTTCAAAGTGACATGAGACAAATAACATGCCATCGTTTCCAGATAACCAACTATGAAATATTGGCTCGCTGCGACCCATAGACGTCCCACTGCTGGGCACGGGTCTCCCCCACAGACACTTCTGCGGGAGGTTTAGCTCCAATGCGGATTCGTGGAGGGACTATGAAATATGTTGTGTTGCAAACCAATGTAGTGTGTATTAATAGATAGTACTGAGGTACAGTATATTAATTAAATTCCAAACACAAAGAACTTGTGAATGACATACATATTATTATAATATGATTATTTTTTATTTTTCAGTGTTCCGCAGATAAATGTAAGACTGAGGTTAGAATCTTTACCTTATCAAATTATTAAATTGTTAATATTAAAAAGAGTAACTAGGAGTTTCTTGACGTGTTCTTCTCGGTAGCATCAACTTTGTGAACCGGCGGTAGATAGATTGAAGTTCACTCACTAGTATTATTATGTGTTAGTAATAGGCCAGTAGTAATTAAGTTTAGTTAGAAAGTTCTAAGTGACTTCTAGAAAATTTTTACAGACAACCACACATTTTAAACCGGGAACCCTTATTCCAAGGCAGAAAATGGTACCTGGTTGTTGGTTGTTGTCACTATGCTTGTTCCCTTGAGTAGCGCTGGTCTGTCCCGGGAGAAATCTATATTGGTTCTGTAGTGTATGTGGTTCCGGGCAGCGGCCGGACAGTCACGCGCTAGCTGTGAGCAAGTTCGGACGTGCGCGGGACGCATTACCTACTCCATCTATTGAGTGATCAAAGGCGTGTTTTATTGACCCAATGGTCACTATAAACCCTACAGGTTCTACCACCTACAAAGCAAACGAATAGGCTGAGAGCTGTCAATTTATTTACTAAGTACTTCAAGTCTAGCATAATGAGGGCAGCGCCATCCGCGCCCTTTCTTATTCAGTTCAATGCTTGGTTAGCTGAAGGATAAACGGTTTCCAACGTTTGATCACGCTTTCTTAACTTAAGAGATCGATTAATCTCGTCCTTGGCGCAATTTTCATTCGCTCGTGATGTGACTGACTGAACGACAGGGGAAAAAACTCTAAATGCCCTCGAGATCATTGTCGAGAACTCTCAGACAGGTTTCTTGCAGTGCTTTCTTTCATACTTTTGATTCTTTAAATGTGCATAACTTAGTTCGTGCTATTGAACTTGGGACCTGACCAGATTGATTGCGGCGTCAAATTTCAGTCCAGGTTTTTTCTTAAAAACTCAGTCACCATGCGAATCAACAAATGGTGCTTACATTTTAATTTAAATTTGTTGTGAACAGAACAGCTGCTATAGTTAAAGCTGTGTAGCACATGTTCCGACTCCGGAAAGATATGATCCACTTAATTTTTGTGCCTTTTATGAAATTGAAATTAAATGTTTTTTTATTACACACCGGTATTATATATGTGAAAGGGAACGTCCAACTTGCATGGACTCTCATTATGTTTTCAATAACTGTTACAGATATTTTATTCCTTACTAGCGGATGCCCGCAGCTTCGCTCGCGTGGAATTAGACATAACAATAGATTCGTTTAGACCTATTAATATTATAAAGCCTATGTCACTCAGTGAAAATGCAGCTTTCTAATGGTGAAAGAATTTTTGAAATCGGTCCAGTAGTTTTTGTGTGAAAACATTACAAACAAATGTTTCCTTTATAATATTAGTATAGATATAGTTAAAACGCGTAGTAAGATCTGCTTGCTGGAATCGAACCCGCTGAGAAGCCAAGTTCAGCTGGGCTTCCATAGCTCGGGTTCAATACTTGCTGGCGAGGGTTACACGGGGTCGTCCAGTGTTTCGTTCGGTTCAAACTGCCGCATGAATAAACCATTCTAAGCCGAACCCGACTCTACTAAAATCCGATTCTGCCTCTTTCGTGTTTCTTTCTAGTTATTGACTTTTTACTTATTTAAGGTCGGCAAGAGTATTATTAGCTTGGGTTCATAAGTTTGAGGTTTCGTGCATCTGTGTGGTATTATTTTGATACAAACGATATTGTTTTTTCGTCAGCCCTTCCCAAGTCCCGTATGTGACCGCACACTATAGTAATTAGTAAGGTGACACACTCCCTTTAGTTGTAATCAAATCTATCAATAACGTAACGTATCGATAACGTAACGTACCGTAAGAATCTTCGACGCGCTCTAAACGTAGATATGTATTTGCGAGATATCTTGCAGTATATCGCAAGATTGCGGTACGGGGTATACTCCAAGTTCACCGTTCTATCTTCATTCAGTCACGCACACATTGACGTTACAGGCGATCTCCGCAGTTTCAAGCAGAGATCAGCCTCCACAGTTACGAATGCTTTTGCCAATGCTGCCAATGGTAATAATAAAAATAAAATATTATTGTCAAAATAATTCAAGTCTTTGATCAAAACCTAAATGAACAAGCGATATTATTACAGTTGCATCATATTGCCGTAACTACAACTAAAAACTGTCTGTCTACGATAGGAACTGTCTAGTTCATTTCGAAAATAAAATTACTTGCAGACGAAACTAATTGCTAAACTTAATTGATAGCTTATTAATATCAAATGGTCAACATGTCAAACTCCGAGTTTGTGAGGCATTTCGAAATCGAATCTTTGATAAAAACATCAAACCGAACTCTATTGAAAAAAAATG
This sequence comes from Carterocephalus palaemon, assembly GCA_944567765.1. Taxonomy (NCBI): domain Eukaryota; kingdom Metazoa; phylum Arthropoda; class Insecta; order Lepidoptera; family Hesperiidae; genus Carterocephalus; species Carterocephalus palaemon. The sequence continues at coordinate 10,778,880 of OX155658.1, forward strand.
TGATCCTATCTTCCTCCTGTTGCACGAAGCCTGAAGGTAACAATTTGTATGCAACTAGTGGACGCCCGCAGCTTCGCTCGCGTAGAATTAGACCCATTAACGACGTCTGCCCGCGTTCGGGTTGCCCACTTGACTTCAAAAACGGCAAAGTTTCATACTAACTTTGCACCCCCGTTTTACCCCCTTAGGGGGTGAATTTTCAAAAATCCTTTCTTAGTGCTCCCCTACGTTATAAAAGGAACCCCTGTGCAAAATTTCAAGTTTCTAGCTCTTATAGTTTAGGCCCTGCGTTGATATGTCAGTCAGTCAGTCAGTCAGTCAGTCAGTCAGTCAGTCAGTCAGTCAGTCAGTCAGTCAGCTTCTCCTTTTATATGTATAGATTTTACGACGAAATGAAGAAGAATCCACTTCTACTTCATAAATACGAGTCAATACCTACTGTGACGAGCTAGTTTAACTAAATATGTTCGATGACGGCGGAGTGGTCCTTCTGTAGACTCAATATTATCTGGTATTACTCATTTAAATTTGTGTGATAAAACAAATATTGCATCGCGTGGAAATCCGATGGGAAAACTAGTTAATTTTGTTCTTGCAATAAAGTACCGTTACGTCTAACGTACAAGCTTTAACCTTAAAGAATGTACGTACAAGGTGATGTACGGTGTACGTATATCCGATATAAGATTTCAAGTCGAAACACGTATCGGTGTAGTGTATAATAGTTTTATGTACGCGCCCGTTTTTTCTTGAAACGGTTTTGGGCTTCGATCAATAATTATATTATTACTAGCTGACCCCGCAAACGTTGTTCTGCCATATGAAATGTCAAAGTGACGCTTCACGTCAATGTACGACGGTTAAAAATAAAAATACTAAAATTGTGTTTAAAAAACATTTTCCAGTGGACCAAATTGTGAATCTAAACCATTCTCGAATCCCCTTGAACACACACAAAAAATTTCATCAACATCTATCCAGCTGCTTAGGATAAGTTTACTGTCATAGTCACGTACACAAGAAATATGTATATTAAGATTGATCGAAGTTTTTTGGCGATAATTTTATTTTCTTCAGTCTTCCCTTATAAATACTGGCTAATATTATTAAAATTTGGTTACCTTATTTCAGTGTTTTGGAGCCAGCTGTGTTTCCATGGTAAATTTTTAAAAATTATCTTTTTTTTTTATGGATACATGATAGCAAACGAGCTTGCACCACCACACATCCGCTGCCGCCCATGACAACTGTGACTTTGAACAAGACTCAATTAGGGACTGGGATGGTTAGTCCAATTAATTAGGAAAGTTAATTAGAACATTATTTGGTCAGTTTGTTAGTAGGTATGAGGACTGGGGACTGTTTGTGATAGTTAGTCCTGTTAGTTGGTGTTAGTAATAGTCCAGTTAGTCTCGTTTTAAGTCAGTCACAGATGTGTTGCTACCCTTGAGGACTAAGATGGTCGCCTCCACAGAACAGATAACCTCTTTTATCTGTTCTGTGGTCGCCTCTAAAGAAGTGTAACCGGAAACCATACCATACATTATCTTACCAATACCGACGTTATAGAAGGCTAATTAGTGAACAATGAGTCTTTCTCTTTCACAATCGCTGGCGGTAGCCCCGGCCTCGATACTTGAAGCACTGGTTAGTTCTGACGTTCAGAAGTAAATTGTCTATACTAATAATATAAAGAGGAAAGATTTGTTTGTAATGTTTTCACACAAAAACTACTGGACCGATTTCAAAAATTCTTTCACCATTAGAAAGCTGCATCTTCACTGGGTGACATAGGCTATATAATATTACTAGGTGCAAACGAATGTTGTTATGTCTTATTCCACGCGAGCGAAGCTGCGTTCCACTAGTCTTTTTATAAGATACGTGAACCTATTTTAACCGATTTCCAAAAAAGGAGGAGGTTCTCAAATTGACTATGTTTTTTTAAAAATCTTTTACGAGTTCGAAACCTTAGATAGAAACCCTCCCGGACACCATCAGCATCGGTTGATTTTGTATTCTCACCCGCTGTAACCCGCTCGTTCGAAGGACTTATAACCGGTGGGGGAGAAAAGTCCTCGAATGGAGACCACGACTCGGAAAAAGGAGCACAGGTCGCCCTTCGACAAGGTGGACAAACGACCTGAAGAAGACGGCGGGAAACCGCTGGTTTCAGAAGGCACAGGACCGGTCAGAGTGGTGTTGTTTAGGAGAGGCCTATGTCCAGCAGTGGACCTCAAAAGGCTGATAGATGGATGGATGGTAACCCGCTCGGTGGCCTTCCTGCACTTGTTGGAGAACCCCGGGATCTCTGTGAGGACGCAGGGGTGCATCCACTGTGATAGGCTCCTTTGGGACGAAACATGAAAGCGACTCATGTATACAACGCCATGCAGCCATGCAAACGACTTCCCCCGGTCTCCGGGTGAAGGTACTGTTCTCCCAGGGTTGCTCTCGCGACAACCAGAAGCTGCCGTAGCGCTATTTTGACTATATTTCTTTGACGGGCCCGTTGGCGCAATCGGTAGTGACCATGTCTGTTGCGCCAGGGGTCGTGGGTTCGAATCCCACTCAGGACAAATATTCGTGTGACGAACACTTGTATTTGTTCTCTGTCTGGATGTTAATATTATCTATTTAAGTATGTATTTAAAAATATCTATGTATGTATATCAGTCTCTGACACCCATAACACAGGCTCGCGCCTACTTTGGGGTCACATGGCCGTGTGCGAGAATGTCCAAGATTTAATATTTATTTTATTTATTATTTATATTCCAGTGCTCCGGATTCCGTTGCCACGCACGTGTAAGTTATTATTAAGTAACCTATCCAATATCTTCATGGCTCTACTCTCTACTCTCTACTCTATGCAGCCGGAGTACTGAAGCCACATAAAAATAAAATGAATAACGAGTTTTATCATTTCCAATGTAGGAGCATTTAGGTACGCAGGACAGTGATTTATGAAGTACGAGATCATTTGCTTGGAAAAATTTAATTTCAAGTCAAATGTTGACTGGTAATATAAGTAAATAGAAGTTTTTCATATTTATCTAAATGTCACAAAGCTAAAAAGCGCAACGTCTTTAATATGACATAGACAAAAATTCAATAGAACAGAATAATTAGTGAAGCGAGCAAGCATCACGGCACAATCGCCGCCGCCCATGACAACTGTGACAGACCTTGAACTAGACTCCTTTTTTTTTTGTGATTTGATGACATGTTATTTACAACCTTTAGGTCAAGAACCAGACTCCTATGTATGGGCACAGATAGTCCAGTTAGCAGAGGGTGTTACATTTTTTTTTTGTTTAGTATAGGAACGTTAGTCATTTCGTTATTAGGACTCTAGGTAATTATTAAATAGCTTGGAAAAGCCAGACTTGCCAGAAAATGTCACGTAACGTAACTAAAAGAACAAATCACAAGACACTTTTATTTGTTAGTGCCCATTGTATACAGGTGTCAAGACGAAGGCACTATACAATACTAGGCCAAACACAAAGGCTTCTCTTTTCCCAACTGCTTTCATAGGATGAAAGTTCAGTTCGGTATCACAGAAAGTTCTGGCAAACTGAAGATAACCTCTATGTTTGTGTTTTCAAGTGCGAAGGTGAACGATGTGTTTCCAACGTGAGTATATACCGCATATTTCCGCTGTAAAGAAAATCTAGTTACCAAACATTCTGCATCTGCATTATCTACAAAAGCGTTTTAGTTTTTTAAAACTAAACTATTCCTACTACACTAAACTAAACTATTACTACTAAAACTATTGTTGCTTATTAATGTTACCTTGGGCTACGGTTCGTAATAAAATGCCAGTAATTATACCTCAGGTCACTTTATTGTCTTGTCACTTGTCAGGTCACTTTCTCACTCACTCACCACCACCACGACCAAAAATCACGCCATTTGCCGCGATGCAGCGATCATCAGCGATGGCTTGACCGTGAATGACCACCTTTAGGTACTGGAAGGTGTCACATTTGAATTTGGAACGCAATATTACTTCTTTTTTTCCTTCTTTTGACACAATATTACATAATAGTTTATGCACAGTGGTATTTCCGCAGAGTAATGAAGGCATAGAGCTTTAACTGTAGCGCCGTGACCGTATTAAAGGAGATTTGCCAAATGATTTATTGTTTATACTAATTCGCTATAAGCATCCAACTGATTTTTCAACATTATTTGTTCCCAGTGTACGGGCCTATCGTGCAGCTCTTGGGTATGTGAAATAAATTTTATAAAAATCACACGAAACATTAAAAATGAAAGTCTTTTTCGGATACGGATGTTTTATGTCTCATGCATTAGTCAAGTAACGGCTAGCTAAAATAAATCGGTAAATCCTACATTTGAAAGTGTCAACTCGTACCTATACTTATAAGGCAAATAAATATCGTTATGAAACCTACCTTCACGATATTTGCTATTTTTATAGATATAATTGATATTTCTCGAAGGCATGTTCAATCTGCCATTCCGCACTTGGCCAATGAAGATAAGATAGAAGAGAGGGGCTCGTTGTGATTTTGGTAAACTTAGATAGAGCATTTAATTCTTTGGGTTCTGTAATAATATTATTTAATCTGTTCCAGTGCAAAGGAGACGGCTGCGAGCATATCGCCGCGCTATGGTGACGTCGTAAAATAAAGAAACCAATAATTTATCTTCATTTGTGTCTTCATTTGTCTTATTTCTAGAAAGTTCAGCTGACGCCGCAAGTTCTGGCGCGGTCAAACTCAAGTTCGTGACAGGCCAGGCCTCCGTAATAATTTTTCTCCGACAAATACCCAGCTTATAAATGCCTAACTATTACATTACTAATTTACGTACAGTAATTAGTCAAATTAATGACGCATCCAAATTTCCATTAGCTACAATTTTTAATAATATTATTTTTCGCAATAATGATGATACTTACTCATAGTTACGCTCGCACCAGCTTCATTGATTTTTAGGTATTCGGTCGGGTAGCAAAAATAATGGTTGTCTGTAAAGTCGGTTTACGGACGATAATTTTAAACGCGCCGCCCACGAACGTCTATATCCGTAAAAAACATCTCTGAGTGCTTGAAACGCTTATATCAATGAGCAGGCAATTTTACCTCCACGCTGTTTACATACTTCGCCATACGCCATACCATCCGCAAGTCACCCCCGGCTCGCATGGGTTCATGGGGGACATTCCCGTGACGCCCTGACGCCGCTAAGCGATGTCATTACGGGGATTGCGTCTCGGGTTATTGATGGCTTAGGGACCCTAATGTCCTGAAGACTATTTTGCCAGAATAACAGCTGTGCTGTCTGCAGCGCAGGTAAACTGGCTACAGAGTCAGTCATATTTTAAGAATGGTATAGACTTATGATGTTAATACAAATAAAGTTTTCACAGATTTATTTACATAAGAAATGAAATTTTCCGGGTTAGGTACTTACATTATATAGGAATACGTAGAGTGCCTGGGATCTCTTGTTATTTTGAATTCTTGCATGCTTTTTCAGTCTTTAAAAAAAAACATTTCAGTGTCAGAAAAAGAGTGATGTTAAGTGTTTTTCAGTGATTTAATTATAAATAATTATTTAAATTATTTAGTGGAAAAATATTTACAAATATACTTTATATGTCGTTTCTTTGTTTTTCAGGTAATATTCGCTACGTGTTCATGTAAAAATGTAATTTGTGTTTTTCTAAATGTGAAAGTTTAAAATAAAACTAGTTTTCTAGAGAACTAGATTTGACATCATAAACTCCTGAAACTATCACGCATAGATTTGGGCCTCAATTTTTTAATTTGACCGATATACTTCAGACATTCGAATACAAAATATTTACCACATTCGAATTTCGTAACCAATTCATTTGTCGACATACGAACAATAATCATGAAACAGGCAGAGTTAGAACTAGATTGGTTAAAACCAGAAAAATCGTTCGAAAATTTGAAAAAATATCGAATCATTAGTCATTTTTATTTATATTACACTACTTTGATAAATTATTGAGATATTTGCATAGATATCATCCGTCCGACCCAAGCATTGGTCGAGAGCGGATTAAGATTTCCTCGAAACTCACTGTAGATAAAAGTTTCAGATTCTAATAACCGGTTCTTAGAGATTATACACTGGCTTTTGTCTTGAACTGGATCTTAAGATCGGAAAATTGAGTCGCCTTTGAAGGGTTTCAATGTGATTTCTCACAAGAACTAAATTAATCAAAGTATATTTTAGTATTCAATTTGGACGGTATGTTCGGTTTATTAAGGCTTCTTTCTGGACATCACAGTGCGAAGTTATACAACCCATAGTCCCACTGTTGGGCACGGTTCTCTGCCACAACCACAGCTGAGAGTGGTGCGCATACTGTACCAGGCTTTTCCAATGCGCTTTGGTAGCGGGGTTAGTTGCCATCCCAGAGTCGAATGTTCTCAAGTCTGGTGCAATAATTTACTAAAACAATTTTTACCCTTGAAAACAACTGTGAGCCACGGCTTAACGTGCCCTCCTAAGCACGGATGCACCCCTAAAATATTGCCACTAGCGTGCACCCACATACCGACCGTGTCCGACGTTGCTCAACTCAGTCGAGCTATGAGAGCTTCCCATTATGTGCCATGACCATGACTTGTAATCAAAAGCAAAATGTGAAAACATTTTGCTTTAGAGTTAATTAGAACGCGTTCTAATTAACTCGTAATTAATTAGTTGGTCAGTTCGTTAGTAGGTATGAGGACTGGGGACTGTTAATGATAGTTAGTCCTGTTAGTTGGTGTTAGCAATAGTCCAGTTAGTACTTGTTAGTAGGAGTCTCGTTCTAAGTCAGTCATATGTTGCTACCCTTGAGGCCACCTCGCCAACCACACCTTTCCGACCGGACCATAATTGCTTTAAAAACAATTATTACACGGCAGAAATGGTACTAGGTATCGTGGCGGGCGGTGGTACAGCCCCGCCCGGGCGAACTCTATATGGAACCAATTAGGTTTCCTAAAAAACCTATTTGGTTCCCTATAGGCTCTACCACCTACATGAGGGAGGGAAAACCAAACTACTGAGCCGATCACTGTTTAGCTAGCTACATGTAAACCAGCCTTTGGAGAATCCTATTTACATGGGTGGAGCGGTTCCGACATGGTTCCGAAACGACCCTTCACAGAAGCTGCGAGATTGACCGGTCATCCTCGCTTAATAAACAGAGGCCGGTGGCATGTAATTAAGTTGGCGAGTATTTAATCTACAAAATCCATGTCGATAAAACAAACTGTCTACACTGATCAAACCATTTGTTTGCGCAGCTCGTGTTTATCTAGATCCTGCCGTAAAATTCCTATAAGTCGAGTTAAATTTCAAAGTGAATCCAATTAACGAATCACGATTTATTCGATTAACATCGATATTTTTATCGTTTAATTTAGGTATATAACACACCCGTGGACCCTTTATAATGTCATCGAGTGCCGATCTGTTACTGTAACGTAATTGAATTTTATTTGATATCTGAACGAAGAGAACCCTTCGTTTACACATAAGGCGTTTTTGTGGATATAAGATAGCAAACGAGCGCGCGGGACCACCCATTCGCTGCAGTCCATGACTCCAGTGAAAATCACTGAACTAGACTCGGAAAGGGACCGGGGGAGATAATGAAATGCTACAATGTTGCTGTGAAATAAATAAATTAAACATTGGCAGACAGCATAGCAACCTAAAGCGTATTACAAAGAATGTAATGCTGTCTTATTTGTCTAAAACGTCGCGCTCTTCAACGAAGAGCTTGCACCTAAGACAAAACGTACAAACGATAGGCGGTTTGCACGCGACGAGGATTTTGGGTTGTTCTTAATGAAAAGACAATGCGTTACTATAAGGATTCAAGTACTTTCATAGTTTGTATCTGTGCGCGGGACCACATACTGACAAACCTAAAAATAACTAACCCAAAAAATAAATATCTTTTCTCAATGTACCAACTCAATCAGAGGTGACAGCCCAGTGGCTATCGAACTCACCTCTCACTAGAGCGGTCCGGGTTCAAACCCCAGCGGCACGCACCAGTGACTTTTCTAAGTCATGTGCGATTAAAGAAATTAAATGTCACTTGCTGTAATGGTGAAAGACACATCGTGAGGAAACCTGCATGCCTGAGAGTTCTTCATAATGTTCTCGAAGGCATGTGAAGTCCGCCAATTCGCACTTGGCCAGTGTAGTAGACTAAAGCCTAATCCCTCCCATTCTGAGAGGAGACCCGTGCCAGTGGGACAAAGAAAGGGTTGGGACGATGAATGTACCAACTACCACAAAAAAAATTGTAGTTCCTAATTAAAACGTTACCGAACATGTAAATTGTGTGTACACGTGAGTGCACACAGTCGCGAAATATATCCAATTTGCACGGAGTGTGGGCGAGGGGGGCGAGGCGCCGCGCAGCAATAAACTGGAGCAACAATCGGCAGACATGACTGGCTATGGTAATATAATGAAACTCCAAGGACTTGCGCAGATCACCGACTTAAGTCGGTGTCGCAATCGGAACTGCCTTTTTTTTATTTAACGAGTGGGAAACCTTTAAAAGATACCCGGACGTCGTGGGAGCGACGCCGGGTTATGTAGGACTTTCACCCACTAAAACCCACTCGGTGGCCTACTCCAGCGATACAGGATCTCTTGTAGAATGCACCAGTGCCCTCCAGCGCTGCGCTCAAGACGGGCTCTTCCCGGTTTACACAATACTGTGCAGCCACAAACAGCGTCGTCCTTCCCGGTGTCATATGATATGATGGACGGTTCGAGCTCCCCCTCACCGCCCGCAACCCCTGAAGTCCACTATTAGTCGCCTTTTACGACAGGCAGAGGCCACCGTACCACTATTTTGGTCCCGACATACAGGGACGAATCAGAATTGCCTGATAAAATAAATAAATAGAAATGAACAGAATTGTAAACAGCTGTTTTATTTATATCTGTAACTCGGGACCACTTACTGATCTGCATAACTGAGAACATAACTTTCTCTCTCTCTTCAGCCCACGTTAGTCCACTGTTGGACACTGGAGAACATAACTTTGTCGTCGCTTAAAAGTCACCACACACGAACAAACATTCTACATCCCACTGGAGGCAAACATGATTTCCATTCCACTCTTATCGCGATCCAGAAAATCACTCTAGCCTATTAAACCAAACTGAGCAGCAGTCTGCGCGAGCCTTATGCTTTCAATAAGACAAGATGGCACCTGCTATTGCGAAATAAACCAAATAAACTGGAAATATTATGTGTGCAATCACGGAATATTTGAAGAGGAGTGCTAATTCGAGATAGATATGTATGAATATATTGTGCCGTGACTTAGTTTAGAATCAAAATTAAATGTTTTTAAAAGCTTTTATTTAACTTCACTCGTATGTATTCATTCATTCATTCATGTAAGTATGTATGTCCTGGAATCTTGCAATCAATATTTGGCACACATATTAGGTTCCGATGACAATGCATGAAAATAAAAAATAAAGTTATAAAAGCTTTTTAAAAATTTATATATAATTTATATTAATAAGTGTTTTTATAAATTTTATAAGTAGGTTAGTAAGCTGTGTTAATAATTGAATCTATAAGTATCTCAAGAGGGAACGAGCGCCTTCTGCGAAGACACAAATTATTTCCCTCCGAGACGCATAATTTACAAGTTAGTACATAATTTAGAGCTCCAATAACTCCAGATTCACTTAATGGAGCGCATAATGAAGCGATGTGACGGCAGCGATGCTACCGGCAATTCCCGGGTACGGACAAACCGGGATATCCCGGTAAAAGTGAGGTTCAGCTTGTACCTAAATTGTAGATTTTCTGTACTGTGTGTGTGTGTTTTATATACGTTTCCTAAAAATTTTATTTTAGACAATGTATATTTATTTATTTATTTATTTATTATTCCGTTACATGTAATTTACAGGTTATCCTAAAACACTACATGCACATATACAATTGATAACAACTTAAACCTATGATAATATATATAATAATAGTGCGACAATAATTTAAATAAAAGAAACAAAAGAAGGGGAAATTAATAATTATGAGATAGATACAGCCTGCAGAGGCTTATGAAGGTTATATGACTATTAAAAAACATGTCACCATCAGGCATTTTGGCTAAAAACTGGTTGAGCAGGGTGGGAGCCGCGCACTGCGGCGCCGCGGCCGTGCGGTGGCAACGCGTCGCGGGCACCGCCAGTAGGCGGCCTTGCTTCCTGCCGCCGTATAGCCCACACATGTACTCCCTGGGCACTCTAAGATGACAGCGTGCGAGTGCCGAAGGGTTGTCAATCTTGCCATTCAATAAAAGGTAATAATGGACCATCAGGTGCAACTTCCGTCTCAGCTCGAGAGTGTCAAGGTCTATCATTCCGGAAACAAAAAGGGAAGGGTATCTAAGTGGGTAATATCCATATTTTTTTTTGTACAAAAATCTGGCAAATTTACGCTGTATCTTCTCCATCATGAGAGAATATTTCTTCTCATGTGGAGAAATAACGATTGCATTATACTCTAATCTACTACGTACATAGGTCTTATAGAGAGTGAGCGCTACCTTACAATCTGTAAAGTAAGCAGCAGTTCTTATTACGAACCCGAGAATTTTGTAAGCTCTTGCACACGAATCGAGTATATGATGTCTGAAATTGAGCTGGGAATCGAGAGACAAGCCGAGATCCCGTATTGTGTTAGTACGCTCTAGCGGCTTGCCGTGGAGAGTATAATCATAGGTTAGGGGAAAATGCGACCTAGAAAATGTAATACATTTGCATTTATCCACATTTAGCTCCAATCGATTTTGCATACTCCATTGCAAAACCTTATTGATATCTCCTTGCAGAGCTAAACAGTCAGCGCTACTCGTAACAGGATGGTACAATTTCAGGTCATCAGCGAACATCAGACACCTAGAAGCACTGAGGACGTTCGGCAAGTCGTTAATCATGATTAGGAAGAGGGTAGGGCCAAGATTGCTTCCTTGGCTTACTCCAGATCTAGTAAAATAAGGTTGTGATTTGAATGTATTTAACTGGACATACTGTGTACGATTTTTCAGATATGATGCAAAAAAAGCTAGTAAGTTGGGGGTAAATCCCATCCTCATCAGGTTTCTTAGCAAGATATCATTATCCACTCGATCAAATGCTTTTTTTATGTCGAAATACGCGGCATCAACTTGTGTGCCTCTATCCATGTTACTAGTGACATCAGCAACAAAATTGATCATATTAGTTGCTGTAGATCGGTGTGGCCTGAAACCGTGTTGGCAATCGTGGAGTTGCACACGGATTTGCTGCATAATGCGAGTATTGATTACACATTCAAATAATTTGCCGAACGCCGACAGCACCGCTATGGGTCTGTGGTTCGTAATGTCAGAACTGTTACCAGATTTGGGAATAGGCGTGACTCTAGTGACCTTCCAAGTCTCAGGATATGTCTCAGTTGCTAGAGATAAATTAAATATGTGAAGAAGCGGCGACTGGAAGACATGTATACAGTCTTTTACTAAAAAGGGAGGAATACCATCCGGTCCGGCAGATGACTTATCTTTCAGGCGTTTTGCTGCTTTGCTAATATCGGTCAACGTGACTGTTTCCAATATTACAGAGGGAGTATTAATAAAATCCTGCCCCATGTATGCATCATAACAAGCAGAGGTACTATTAAGGCGCGGTACCTCGGTCAGGAATACCGAGCTGAAAAAGTCTGCAAAAGCTTTAACAGCCTCTTGTCCTGTGACTTGCCTGTTGCCGAGTTTGTACACGGTATTATTTTGGAGACTGCGACGTTGCGTTTTAATATATTTCCAGAATATGCTGGGGTTTTTACAAATATTTAATTCTACTGTTCGTATATAATTCGAAAACGCTTCCTCAATCATTAATTTAACTTTAGCTCTATAATATTTAAACATTTCAAAATTAAATAACTTACCTTCTAATTTATATCTTTTGTGATGTACATATTTAACTTGTATGTTGCGTATTAACTCAGGCGTATACCAATCTGGATAATTGTATCGACCGGTAGGCCTTATACGCTTTTTAATAGGAACGCAACCGTTACAGCAATCATCGATTATTTTATAAAATGCCAGAGAGGCGAGATTTACATCCCTACTCTCCAGAACGCATGACCAGTCAGCGTTCAGCAGTGCTGAGTACAGAAGATAGTAGTTGGCTTTTCGGAAGTTCCATTCCTTGCTAGTACCCGTATGAGGAATGGATTGCTTTGTCTGTGACAAGTTAGAACGTTGTAAGTAATTACCGTACGGAAGCCTTAGTTCAATTTCTAAGGATGGATGATAAGGATCAGGGGATACTAACGGATCCACTTGTCCACTGACTATCAGACTATCGGCACCCAACCCGCTCAGAACCAGATCAAGCATACCGTTAAATTGGTTTTTGATGGTATTATGTTGAACTACATTACAAAAATTCAAGAAGTGAGTAAAATGTTCTTTCACCTTTTGGGAACTAGAGTTAAGGTTGAAATCCCCTAGTATCACTATGTCGAGCTGAGAATACTTACAAACAATGTTTTCTAATACATTCAATACGTCAAGGTATTGATCATCTTTATAGCTAGGTGGTATATACACAACACAACATAAAAATTTTAAGTTTTTGTAGCTAATCGAAGCACACACAACTTCTTTGTCGGGTGTAAGGCCCACGACATCATAAATTCGTAGCACAGTATACATGGTCCGAACCGCCAGAAGAACTCCGCCCCAACCAGCATCATTACATCGGTCATTACGAAGAACCGTGTAGTCACAGGTAAATAGTTCGGCATCACTAACAGAACTGGTTAGAAATGTCTCAGTCAGTGCTATAATATCCGAACTACAACACATTACCGCCTTCTTAAATTCACTAGTTTTACTACGCAAACCACGTACATTTTGGTAAATAATACTTATGTACCGCTGCTTAACATGAACTTGTGATTTGCTAGACTGTTGCAGTTGCTCTTTTTTCTCGTCTTTGAAACCACTCATTAAATTGAGTGTTAGGCGGCCAACTGCCAGCTTGCATGAAGTATTCGAATGCACTCTGGGGTAAGGTTATTACAAATGATGAGTAATGATTATGCTTTAATTCGAGTTTCTTAATTTCGTACTCGGAATCTGAAGGTTTCTGCTTGTTCATATACGCTAAGACCTTCTCAGGTGTTGTGTCCGGACGCAGGGACCAAACATGCAAATGCCTCATTTGCTCCACGGATGTCAATTCGGAATCCGAATCACCCGTACCACGAATCGCTGGATATCGGTACTTACGACGACGTTGCTGCGTTATCCATTGCCCGTTTCGCAGCTCATCCAAGTTCGTAACGTGTTCGACACTCTTCGATGTACGGTTTGCAGTACGCACCGACTCATCCACCCGCTCACGTGACGCAGTAGCAGGCACCGACGAGTCACTTTCAGCTGTGCGCGCTATTGGCTGCATTGCTTCCTGCGCCGACTCGGCGGCCAGTCGCTTGCGTCGCTGCCGGCGCGTCATGATCGGCGGAACTTCTTGCATTGGTGCCGCGGGCTTTAGCGACTCTGCCGTTTCTGATCGCCCGTTGGCCGTTTCTTCGGGCTGCGTGTTGGGTAACTCAGATGTACCCTCCGACGAAATAATAATCTTCTTGGAATTGAGTTGTAAATTATCAATTTTTGCTTCTAAAATGTTAACTGTCTTGAGAATCATGTTAATCTTTAGTTCAATAGGTAACAAAGCATTCTGTACCACTTGCTGCACTTCATTTAACATAGTTTTATCCATAGTTATTGGAGTTTAGAATTTAATTTAAGTAGGAACCGTAAACACGTCAGTTCGCGAACGGTTCGCCGAGGGCACTTTTTGCCTAGTATATGACATTAGATAGGTAAAGTAAAAAATATAGGATCAATCTGACGGTTTCTCAGTACGTACAGTGACGTACATACGTTAAATTATGACAAAGCATACGTTGTCAGAACTTAATCTAAGCTCATAATTATATAGGAATAATGAACGAAAGTTCCTATGGATACTTCAATAATTATAAATAAATACTCTGACATCCTCACACGCGGCCATCTGACCCCAAACTAGGCAGACTGTAGTATGGCTGTCACAGAATGATATAAATAGATATTTTAAATACATTTTTGTTATAGATTTTAACATCCAAACACAGAACAAACCCAATTGTTCTTCACTTGTTTTTTTTTTAGTTTAAGTTTGATTCGAACGACCCCTGGCGCAACAGGCTCTACCAATTGCCTTAACGGGCCAGTTTTAAGTAGGTAAATAATAAAAAATAAGGATACAGTTTTTATTATAACCGCAAATCGATACGGTTACGAATTACCGGAAATACCGAGTGGACCGAGAGTACCGGTACTTAGCTGAGTCGAGCACCGAGAACCAATTTAGGAATCAGACCTGCAAGCTCTAGTCGAGAGAAAATTCGCTTGATTAGACCCGATTTCATACCAAAAACTTTCTTTTGAAAGTTTGGATAAGAAAGTTGGCTGAAATAAACATTATTTTCAGCAGTCGTTATGTACTTTCATTGAAGTATATCATTACTCTTTCATTATCTGTTATTCAATGTTCTAAAAAAAGTATTAAGAACTAATTATTAAAACGATCGGTCGGGTGGGTGGAATGAAACAGCTGTGCAACGCTGGTATTTATGTACTTGGGCAGAGTAACCCCTTACACGTCTAGGTTTCACTTTTATTTTTCGTTTTTCTTATCCGCCTGCTCGAAACATGCACATAATTAATTTATTAACAATGTCCTTCTATATTCCCCACTTCCCCGCATCTGCGCAGAGTACAACAGATTATGTACAATAGATAGAAACATTCACATATTCTTCGATTCAATAAAAAATCTTAAACTGTTAGATAGATCTATGAATATACTTATGTTTTAATTATACTAAGTTTTACGTCGTACATACAAATGTTTTTCACGCCTGTAATTGGCATACGTACCTGCCTTTTCTCCATATGTATGAAACTGCCTGTCAATCAAATGTATGTACTGCTGTTGGTGTGTAATTAAATAAATAAATAAATAAATAAATAAATAGGTACAAACAATCAATCAAATATTAAACTAAGAGAAGTAATTAATTAATTATAGGTAGATAGATAATGCCTGCTATTTGGCAGTGCTGCCATCACTTGGTAGCAAAATATTTATTTCTTAGCACGGTTCATCACAACCCTTTCTTTGTCCCACTGTTGGGCACGGGTCTCCTCTCAGAATCGGAGGGTTTAGGCCTTAGTCCACCACGCTGGCCAAGTACGGATTGGCTGACTTCACATGCCTTCGAGAACATTATGAAGAACTCTCAGGCATGAAGGTTTCCTCACGATGTGTCCTTCACCTTTACAGCAAGTGACATTTAATTTCTTAAATCGTACCTATCTTAGAAAAGTCATTATGTCAAATAATTTATTTCGCTATGAGGTGATTGGACACACTTAACGAAAGTCTAGGTAACTACAAACTAAGAGTACATAAAGAAAAAATAAAACCGTTTAAAATGATACAAAGCAACAAAACATTTATTTACTTATTAATATTTAGAATTAGCTATTGATCATTGAATGAATAGCTAATTACTCGGGTGCCTAACTGCCTTAAGGCTAATTTACAATATCAAAAATTACGATTTTGATGCTTGCATTCTAGTACAAACTAGTAGTGTCAAGAAATATATTATGTGTATATTTATATATATGTATATGAACAAAAGGGTGTACCGCCGCGTGGTGTGGGCGCGTTGTTAATCAAGTTAGGGCGACTGCATACCGTAAGCGTGTAATCTATTAACCCATTTACGCCCGCTGTCCCCATTTGGGGCCGTTTCTTTAAATACCCACATATTTTCACTGTTTTAAATTATCACTTGTTACGATGCAAATTCGTAATGCCAAAGGGTCTGACTTCGTAATAAAAATCATAGTTTTGTGTTTTACTGGATAAAGTTGATAAAATTAGTGCTTTAAGTTACTTCATCGAGTAACTAGGTGATATACTAAAGGTAAGGCATTATTGTTTATATTTGCATTGGTATTTATTATAATTTTGAAGTATTATTCACTTGCCTATAGTGTTTACTATTACATAATACTATTATGTTAGGTACTTTCTAAGATTTGACCATAAGGGTATATATTTTAATGTGATGTCCCCAAATGGGTCCGATGGGCTGATTGCTAATATTTTTTTTTTATTATTCCCAGATTTAGTTTCGGTGAGAGCAATGACGAAACGATTGTTTACTGGTGCAAATGAATATCGAGGTCTCGAGGAAGCTCTAGAAATCATTTTGAACGAAGAGGATGATCCTGATGTTAGTATTGATTTAGTGGCGATTCCTCCGGATCCAAGTCACGGATGAAGAAGAAGGGAAGATAACGTACAGCATAAAACTCTTCCACGGGATATCCCAGGAAGAGTTGAAGTGTTTGAACAGTGAGTGTGTTGAGGAACAGTGATGAGTGGGATAGCAGTGACGATGAACCGTTACAAAGCTACAGGGCAGTGGACATTCAGGAACCACCAGTCACGCGTTGCTACGAGATCTGCGTAAAGCTGGTTATCGTGCAACTGGCACTGTGAGGGAAAATAGAAGGAAGAAATGTCCACTAGTACCTGTCAAGGATATGAAGAAGAGAAACCGAGCCGAATTTGACTACTGATTCGATACAGTAAATCAAAGTTTGTTCGTGCGATGGCTTGACAATAGTGTTTGTACCATGGGTACCAACTATGACTTTGTTTACCCTTTGGGCCAGGTAAAAAGATGGAGTTCTGCAGAAGGAGGAAAGGTAGACGTGGACATCCCTTTTGTATTTTTCTGAACTTATCGCCCGATTTTATTTGAGGGGTGCTAGCATTCAAAGACCCGATGGAAGACGCCGTAAACCTTCTTCAGTGGTGCCAAGTATGAGACTAGATGGTGTAGGACACTTTCCTCAGAAGCTGCCAAGCCAGATACGACGCGCCGAATGTCGCATGAAAGCATGCTGGCAATGTAAAAAATGTATCAAAACATTGTGCATTGAAAAAGGATGTTTTGAAAAATTTGACACATAAGCCCATTGGCCCCATTTGAGGACGGTAGTTTTTTTTATATATACGGCAGATTTTTTTTAGTTTTTTTGCATTAAAATGTCTTACTAAACTTCAATAGATACAACAATAAAGCATTTAATAAAAAAATCCCACTAGTTTGTATTTGGGTCCAAATGGGTTAATGTCTCTGTGTGTATGTGTGTATATTATGTGTCTATAGGTTGTCTATAAAAATCTGAGTGAAGCTGGCTCCTTTAACAATTCGGGTGTATAATTTTTTTTATAATGGATATAAGATAGCAAACGAGCTTGCAGCACCACCCATCCGCTGCCGCCCATGACAACTGTGACTGACTTTGAACAAGACTTAATTAGGAACTGGGATGGTTAGTCCAATTAGTTGAGAGAGTTAATTAGAACATTAGTTGGTCAGTTCGTTAGTAGGTAGGAGGACTGGGGACTGTTAGTCATAGTTAGTCCTGTTAGCTGGTGTGAAAAGAAAATAAAAATGTTAAAAAATCCATGTGTGCTGTAATTAGATTGGGGCAGATTACAAGTTTACCATGTAAGATAACTTGTATGATCTATCCACCTCTTGGATCTCAACAGACCAGCTCACACTCGATGGGACTGAGGGAATGAACTGTTGTATTCCCATCATATATTATCTATACTAATATTATAAAGATGAAACATTTCTTTGTAACGTTTTCACACAAAAACTACTGGACCGATTTCAAAAATTATTTAACCACTAGCTTTTACCCGCGGCTCCGCCCGCGTGGTCAAAGGGAATTAACAATGAGTTGTCTATCATATTTGTGGTGGATGAATAGTTTAAGCCAAAACTACAATTTTTGTGAATTCAAAATTCAATTCAATTTATTAGTTGCCTGTGACATAATTAATTTACATGTATATAATTTGTTAGCGAAATACAGAACATTCAAATAAATGTTACTAACGCCATCTATTAACAACATCTGGAACTAAATATCTAGCAAATAACAAAACATTGATATCTTCCGATGGGGATGTTTTACCGCGGTAAAAAGTAGCCTACGTCACTCTCCACCCTCCCCACTATCTCCACAAACAAAAACCATACCATATAATAGCTTTGTTGCGACGTGAAAGCCGGACAAACAAACAAATAAACAAACAAACACACTTTCACATTTATAATATTAGTATGGATTACACAACTGCATCTTCACTGAGTGACATGAGGCTATATTATATTACTAGGTGTAAACGAAACTATTGTTATGTCTAATTCCACGCGAGCGAAGTTGCGGGCGTCCACTAATCGCAAATATTCAAGTTAATCAGATGAGTGGTGGAATGATTATGTTAGATGCATAGTATAGCCTCCACGTATCCGCATTGGAGCAGCGTGGTGGGGTATGCTCTCTAGAGCATATCTCCCGCAGCTGTTTCTGTGGGGGAGACCTGTGCCCAGCAGTGGGACGTCTGCGGGTTGTAGCTAGATAGTATAGACAAGTTCTGCAAGCTGTAGCTAACGCATTTCGTGAATAATTAGCGTGTAGGCGGTTTGTGTGTCGCGGCCTCGTGTTTGCCGCGCAGCCACCAAAGTTCAGCCTTTGGTTCTATTACGTGGGAATTAATTAAAAGTTTAGTTGGTACGTCTCATTCTCGGCGCGACTTCTCGACTCCGCATCACAAACATATTTCCTCATTCAATTCAATGTTGACACGCAAATTGGTATACCTAAGACACCTGCGTAAATGCTGAGTTTTAATTGGCATTACATTTTGTCAAAAAAGTTATTTGGTTATGGAAACAATTCACTGCTTATAACATAGCGTTAGTCTAGATAAACAGTCAATTTATGTATACATAATACTAAATCTCAACAAGTCCACGTCTGTACATTGAATAAATCTTGAATAAACTATAAGTAATTGATACAGATTCCGTTTTTTGTTTTCTTATTTATTTTCTGTATGCGTGTCTCTATGTGCGCGATGGAATCAAAAGTACCGAACAGATTTTAATAAAACTTGGTACAAACATGCATTCCATCTCTGTGAAGAACACTCAAATATACTAGTCATCCCGAAAAGTATAGAGGTTCTCCTGGGATATAGGATGAAAATTTGTATGGATTTTTTTCAAACATTGTATGATAAATGAAAATGCACCAAATTTTTTTAATTTAAATTGATAGAATACGTGTTTTTCCGTTTTTCTGCGTGTTGTAAGATAATGAAATAGAAATTAAATAACTATCTTCGATCAATAATGCACATAACTATAGATAATTTTAACCTTTCAAGAGGCGTTCCTGGGTGAGCCATGGGTGTTTTTGTACTGGATTTAAGAATGTTACATCAAGGTGTGTTCTCCAACAAAAATTTATTCAATCCACAACCCAGAACTAGACCTTTTATGTGACCTTTTATTACTATGGTAATCCCGCTTCACCTTCGCTTCACATAATTGCTCATTGCTGTCGAATAAATATTCCTCCGTGAATAACCTCAGTCCTGCGTACTCGACGCCATCTTGTGGACGCGACCACTAAAAGCCTTAAGTGCATGCATTTCCCCTTTTGTTCGAGAGCAACAAAACCTCTCATTGGGCTGAGATTGCAGCGAATCGGTTTCAAGCTATATAAGTGAACTTCTCAAGGCTTGTTGGGTGAATTTTATTTTGGATGAAGAAAATCTTTATGTCATTTAATCATTATTTAGCATAGTTTATTTCCAGTACAGCATTTCCCGAGTTATATTTTCCACTTGAGGCTTTCTTCCCCATCGGTTATCGCACCTGTAAGCGACGTGGCCTTTAATCTATCTATCTATATATATAAAAGGAGAAGCTGACTGACTGACTGGCTGACTGACTGACTGACATATGAACGCAGGGCCTAAACTATAAGGGTTAGAAACATGAAATTTTGCACAATGGTTTCTTTTATAACGTAGGAGAGCACTAAGAAAGGATTTTTGAAAATTCACCTCCTAAGGGGGTAAAACGGGGGTGCAAAGTTGGTATAAAACTTTGCCGTTTTTGAAGTCAAGTGGACAACCCGAACGCGGGTGGACAACCCAAACGTCGTTAATGGGTCTAATTCTACGCGAGCGAAGCTGCGGGCGTCCACTAGTTCAGTATAAATTTACGCGAGCCAAGCTGCGGGCGTCCCCTAGTGTATAGTTAAACGACGTAATCTTTAAAAAAACAAACAGAATGTATGACAAAGAATAAAGAGGATTATACGCAGGAATTAAATGGTTCACAAAGCCAAAGGCGAGATGCGAGCAAAAAGTCTAAGCCCGTACAGTCCGCAGAAATAACGAAGTGGCTTATGAATACAGACATTTATTTCCACGAATAAAAAACCAACTTTGCTTTGAGTCGAGGGATTGTGGTTGCTTGTATCAAACACATTTGAACCCCAGGAGTTCAATTCAAATGTGAGCATTATCATTCATTTATTCAACCGAATAATGGCTGACATACAAATTTTTAAATAGGTATAAAAATTAATGCTGTTTTAATTTCTGCTCAGAGAAATAAGTAACCAGTAACTTTTTTACCATAGTTTTTGCAGCCCAATTAGGTTTATGTCTTGTAGCGTCAAATAAAGAGATTTCTATTAGGAATAAGCAGAACCCTTGTAAGTACTAAATTTTATTTCTTTTGTTCTTTTTTTTCTTTACATAGTGTGTGTACATAAATAAATAAATAAAATTTCATGGACACTGCCGGACTTTTTTAACAATATTTAGGGCAAGACTATGCATAGACATTTCTGCGTAAGGGCATTAGCCCTAAAGATATCCTTTGGGCCAACGCGACTCAGTCATCCGATGAGATTGCAGTAAACCCGTCCGTTTCGTTAGACACGGGGTTAGTGGCCAACCCAGTGTCGAATGTTCTCAAGCCACCCGAAGGTCTTCGACAAGGCTTGACGACTGTTTCCAGCATTGAAAACAACCGGGACCGACGGCTTAAGAGCGCACTAGTCGACCGTCACTTTTGAAGAATAGGTTTTTACCAAAAATATTGCCGTCGCGCTGATGCCCGACCTTACCCCTTAGCGTGCGATAGAGAGAAGTGCAGTCTCGAACTGATTTTACCTACGTAAAATTAAGAAAATCGTCCTTTCGTAATCCCCTGTTTCCTACTCGAAATCTAGACCGATTTCAATATTTCTTTCAGTTAAAATGTAGAACAGGGTCTAAGCTATGCCCGTTCGTTTTGCTTTTTTGGGATATGTTAGTAATTACCAGTTTGCTTGATGTTTGAAAATGTATGTAAAAAAAGTCGATTTTTTTTATTTTAAAAGATTTTTTTTCTCTTCTATTAAGCAAATTATGAAAAAAAAAAACAAAACGTACAGGCATGGCAGAGGTACGTATAAATCGTATGGTATTTTTTTTTATTCTGTAACTTCTTTATCCTAGGAGGAAACAGGGGACTACGTTTGTATGGAAAAAGTGTCGACTCATATCCTCTTAACGTGCCCTCCGAAGCACGGTAGCGTCCATGAAATTTTGCCACTAGCGGTCACATCCACAAATCACCGCGCCCGTCGTTGCTTAACTCTTTCGATTACATTGAATCGACGCGAGCCATTGGGCTATGCTACGCCTTTTTATGCATCCAAATCCTTATCCTATCTTGTAACTGTGTATGACAGTGAACTCCTCCTAAACGGCTGGATAGATGTTGATGAAATTTTTTGTATGTGTTCAAGGGGATTCGAGAATGGTTTAGATTCACAATTTGGTCCACCGGAAAATGTTTTTTGAACACTATTTTAATATTTTTATTTTTAACCGTCGTTCATTGACGTGAAACGTCGCGTCGCTTTGACATTTCATATGTCAGAACAACGTTTCCCGCAAACGTTAGTACTTAATATATTAATGTTGTCAGCTAGTACTTAATATATTAATGTTGAGACGAGGAATCGAATTGCTCCTTCGGGAAATAGTGAAGAATACAGTAAGCTGCGTGTTACATACTCGTAACTTACATACGGATCCGATAGTGTTACGTCCATGTATCGGTAATGGGTTGATGAGGACGAATGGGGGTTTAAAACATTATTGGCAACTCTGCAAGTTTTTTTTTATGGATACTATAGAGCAAACGAGCATGCAGCACCACCCATCCGCTGCCGCCCATGACAACTGTGACTGACTTTGAACAACACTCAATTAGGGACTGGGATGGTTAGTCCAGTTAGCTGGAGAGTTAATTAGAACATTAGTTGGTCAGTTCGTTAGTAGGTATGAGGACTGGGGACTGTTAGTAATAGTTACTCCTGTTGGTGTTAGTAATAGTCCAGTTAGTACTTGTTAGTAGGAGTCTCGTTCTAAGTCAGTCACAGATGTGTTTCTACCCTTGAGGACTAACATGGTCGCCTCTAAAGAAGTGTAACCGGAAACCACACCTTTCCAACCTAAGAACACAACAGAGACAACCTAGGATAGAGTTAGAGTTAGTGCAGGTACCTACTTATCCATTGGAGAAAGGAATGCTTTTTTAAAATATCTACAACATGCGAAGGACTAAAAAAAATGAAACGCGACAGTTGTTCTAAAATATATGATTTCATTACATCATGACAGAAATTGTATTAAACGAGAGATGAGCGCGGTGTTGTCTCAAGAATTTATTAAATTTTCACGAACTTACTCCCTTAGTATTAAATATCTTGCGATATAAATCAGACTGGATGGATAGATGGATGGATGGCTCTAGCTTTATTAAAATGTGTCAGGGTTCATTTTTGCATCGGTAATTCTTATAGACGTTCTCTGCTATGGAGATTTTCACGTTGATTTGTTGTTTTCGTGTTTTTTAATTATGATTTAAGATTATAAAAGACTAGTGGATTTCGTTTACACCTAGGAATATTATATAGCCTACTAGCTTTTACCCGCGGCTCCGCCCGCGTGGTCAAAGGGAATTAACAATGAGTTGTTTATCATACATAGATAAGAACTTGAAAATGAATTTTACTAACGCCATCTATTAACAACATCCGGAACAAAACATCGATATCTTCCCATGGGGATGTTTTACCGCGGTAAAAAGTAGCCTACGTCACTCTCCACCCTCCTTACTATCTCCACACACAAAAACCATACCTTAAAATAGCTTCGTTGCGACGTGAAAGCCGGACAAACAAACAAACAAACACACTTTCACATTTATAATATTAGTATGGATATGGACTAGTATGGATGTCACTCAGTGAAGATGCAGCTTTCTAATGGTGAAAGAATTTTTGAAATCGGTCCAGTAGTTTTTGTGTGAAAACATTACAAACAAATCTTTCCTCTTTATAATAATTAGTAAAGAAGTAAGATAGAACAAAGTTCGTGCTAACAAGAACACAACCTCACTCGAACGGTTCATCCATGGCAAATTATATATGTACAAGTTGTGTAATATATTATATGTATATTATACCCCTCCAGCAATCTGCATTGGAGCAGGCAGCGTCGTGGAGTATGCTCTAGACCTCCCGCAGCAGTGTCTGTGAGGGAGACTCGTGCCCAGCAGTGGGACGTCTATGGGTCGCAGCGAAGCTAAGAAGTTATTTATATAAATGCGTTTTACATACATATATAAACATAATTATTATGTCGTAACGGTATGGTAGAGGGAACATCGCATCGCATCGCGGACACCCGCATGACGAGGTAGCCACAATGTCAAGTGGTACAGGAGCCGCGTGAAGTCCTTGTTACCATGGTGATATCGCTGAGGTCACTAAACGGGCGGCATCAACTTGCAAGGTTTTACTTGTTTTCTACTTGTTGTTAAGTTATAATAGCGGCAATAAGTGTCTCCCCTGGCGAATCCAATAATGAGTGACTTACAAGATAATCGCAGTTTGAAACTTTTCAGACGTCGCGTCGCTTTGTGGATGATAAGTTTCTTGGAAAGCCTCATTATACAGCGGCCTCTTGTTACTTTATTATCTTGCACCGCTTGCACGAAATACCTAGCACGACCGTGTAACGAGTTTACCTATTCTACATTACAATAGTATTTACAAATCACTAAATTTACATAATTCCATAAGCTTTATTTATAAGAAACTAGTTGACCCGGCAAACGTTGTTTTGCCATATAAATAATTTTTACTGAATATTTTGGGAGAACTTCATGTAAGTGTGTGGACTACAACTACCACTACCAATACCACTACTACTACCACTACCTCTACCACTAACACTACCCCTACCACTACCACTACTCCTACCACTACCCCTACCCCTACCACTACCCCTACAAACTATAAACCTAGCTATAAACCTCACGGAGCCCGAGACCTTTCCAACGAATGCAAAACCGTGGAAATCGGTTCGTGCGTTCTGTATATAGTTATAGCGTCAGGAAGGAAAACCCGACTTATTTTTATATAGTAGACTAGCTGACCCCGCAAACGTTGTTCTGCCATATGAAACGTCAAAGTGTCGCGACAGTTCACGTCAATGAACGACGGTTAAAAATAAAAATACTAAAATAGTGTTTAAAAAACATTTTCCAGTGGATCAAACTGTGAATCTAACTAAACCATCCTCGAATCCCCTTGAATACACACAAAAAATTTCATCTAGGTACATCTATCCAGCTGTTTAGGAGGAGTTCACTGTCATACACACGTACACAAGAAATTTGCACGCACACGTACACAATGAATTTTCAAGACTAATGTTCTTATTATCCATACTTCTAAACTAATATTATAAAGAGGAAACAATTGTTTGTAATGTTTTCACACAAAATCTACTGGACCGATTTCAAAAATTCTTTCACCATTAGAAAGCTACATCTTCACTGGGTGACATAGGCTATATAATATTACCAGATGTAAACGAAACTATTGCTATGTCTAATTCCACGCGAGCGAAGCTGCGGACTAGTGGACACTAGTATTATATAATTCCATGCTTGCGCAGCAACAAACCTGTCCTTCATAAAACCTCCATCCATCTGTTTATATTTTTCTTAGCATTATTTTAAGTGGCGAAACTACTGTGATTGCTTAGAAGGGACGAAATCAAAATGATTCTATTACCTACATTTCTATTCAGCAATTTGTTTAGGCTCCGTTTGAGTTAATTTAATTTGCCTCAACGTTTTATTAAGGTGGTACCAATTTACATGAAGCTTCCAGTTTTCTGCGCACTGTCGTCTCATCCATCGATACAAAAAAAATATTATGTATGTACGAAAAATATTAATAATAATAATAAATATTTTGGTAAAAAAAGAAGTTCACGTAACTTTAATCCAAGAAATAAGGATAATTTGACTTTACTGGTTAAAGTCTATAATGAATGGCCCAACCAAAAGTCAAACTCCAGCGGCACGCACCAATGACTTTTCTGAGTTATGTGCAATTTATGAAACCAGTTTAACTTAATATTGATAAACAATGTTCGGTTTAAAGATCTTTATTTCTCATAAAGATACAAATATCACTTAGATGAAAAAATAATTTATATTAAAAGTAAGTAAGTAAGTAAGTAAGTAAAAAAATTGTGAGCCGTCACGGGACGCCTGGCAGATGTGAAACATCGAAATTATTTTGTACAAGTAATATGCACAAAAGTACAGACTAAGACAGGAACTAAAACAAATAAGAAAAAAAAATAAAAAAATAAAAAATTGTCATATTTTATTACATAATAAAATAATTTCCGACCGTCATTTGTCGGAACTGTTTATATACAATTGACAGGCCCGTTGGCGCAATCGGTAGTGACCCTGTCTGTTGCGCCAAGGGTCGTGGGTTCGAATCCCACTCAGGACAAATATTCGTGTGACGAACACTTGTATTTGTTCTGTGTCTGGATGTTAATATTATCTATTTATGTATGTATTTAAAAATATCTATGTATGTATATCAGTCTCTGACACCCATATCACAGGCTCGCGCCTACTTTGGGGTCAGATGGCCGTATGTGAGAATGTCCAAGATATTTATATATTCCATATTTGACACGCTCGCCACGCTCGCCGCGCCAAAAATTTGGTTTGCCCTCCGCCTAAAGATGTTTCACATCAAAACTCGGGCCCATGTATGCCATGTATGTTTATTAATAAAAACCAGTAAAAACAATGAAATATACATTTAAACGTTACTGTGAAACGAAACGTTTAAACAATTTTTTGTCTATGTTCATTTATTGTCTGTGATTCGTTTTGATTCATTCGGAGATTATGAAGAGTACACTTGGTACCAAAAATATTATAATAAAACAAGATTGTGCACTAGATATTAGTTACCGCGCAAAAATATATACTGTCCCCTTGGTATAAACTCAATTTTCCAATACAATTATGCTGAACGGAAAAACGAACTAAGCGAGAGGGTCTCGAACTGGATTGCATCTCTGTCTAATCAGTGTTTCCCATTACCCGTGACGCGACCCGGTACAGGCCATCGAAATAAAATACCGGATCGCAACATAGCCGGGAATGTTTAAAAATAATACCTGCTATCGATCGACGCATCGTAAATAATGCCTATAACACAACTTATAAACGTGGAGTTAGGTATTCAACATAGTTTACCATAAAAATAAATATAGAAACCGACTTGAAGTGGAACCAGACCTTAAGATTAAACCACAGATTTATAAGTATAGTACTAGATTAAACTTTCGTAACTTTCCGCAAACTTGCATTCCTTGGTACAAAATAAGCAGCAGCTTCGCAATGACAGGCGATACCAAAATATGTAGTAATAACAATTTCACTCTTATTAAATGTGTATTAATTTACTTGGTTTTACAAGTGTTATTGTGGGTCACGAAGGGGCAGTGTGAAAATTACCATGCCATGGCAGAACAATGTTTGGGAAACACTGCTCTAATAGAAAAGGTCACAATCCAGTTTTGCACTATCTCGCACGAGCTCGTTTTTAGCGCCTTATTGCATAATCTTGTTATAATAAAATATCTTTGTTTGGTACACACTTACACAGCCGTATATCTATCTCAGACTAGGGAATAAAATTTATTCTGTCTGTGCGAGTACATTTTACGTATGTACTGTTCGGTTCGCACTTGGTTTTGATTTCCTTCGCTGATCGCTGTTTAAGTATTCACTGTTTTGGTTATAAATTTAATGTTTTTCATTGTTAATTGTTTATTATTCTTTTGACGTGACAACGTCTTATAAATTGGTTTGCCGGGTGACACTTCAAGAAACTGCGTTACGCTCCGCTCACGTTATGCGTTCACAATGAGAGCGAGTGAGAGGCACGCGTCCCTTCCACTCGGGCATGGTTAGCCCGCCTAAGAGCGAGAGAGACAGACATAAAAAGTGTTTCATCCTTCTTCCTACTATACGAATGAATATTCACATTAAAATTATTTTACCACTCAAAGTCGTTGTCACGTAAAACTTTCGCCCGTATACCGACTTTACAGGCATGTTTTTTTTATTTTTTGACCAGATTTGTTTTGTTTTTTGTTGTTTATCTTTAAAAATGTCGTTCGAAAAGCAATGTTACAACATTTTTAGATCTCGGTGAATTAACATATTTTTTTTTCCAATTATTCTTAATTCTGATACCTAATTATACATCAGTCTCGTATATATGTATTTACATAACATTTAACTTTGGTATAAATGTTTTATCGCAGCAAGGATAAAAAATTATACTGTAGTGTTAGTTCTATAGTATATGTAGTCTATGAACCCTCTTCTTGTATGTTTAGGCCATTTCTTAATTTCTGAACGCAACTTTACTTTTTTGTGTTGGTCAGACTGATGGCTTTACGCTATTGATGTGACTGTTCTGCTTGCTTGCTTGCTTCTGTCGAAATCTGTTGTTCGTAGCACAGAGTACATTTTATCTATCTGAAAGTTCGTAGTATCCCTTGTCCCATAATAGTTTGTGCTGTTGTTTCTCTCTGTTGGTTTCCCAGAGTACATTTTATGTTGGTTTCTGTGTTCCAAAGTGGTTGGAAGCTGTACATATAATAATGTAAGTAAAAGTTTATTTAATATCCCACTGTATTAGTGTTGTATATTAAAATAATCAACATTCTTTCTTTCAAAATATCTACAAATGCTATGAATGCAAAGTCTGATGGATATATTTATTTAAATGATGCTAAAGTCGACTTGCAAAAACATTGCCTTTGTTTGCCGGTTTATCGGTTATTGTATGATATATATTTTAATAAAAAACTTCGTGTTATTAAAAAAGCAGTTCAATAATAACATTTACATATACGTAAATGAAAAGAATATGACTAAAATAGTTAAAAAAAATTATGGGCGGCCACACCACAGTCGGCGTCCCCGTAATGGCCGCCATAGACGTTCAAGTAATTTGATCAAACAGGCTGGATCAAACCGTTTTATCAAATTGGCATAATCTGCAAAGCGACCACACACCTTCACGCAGGCTTGAAGCAGCGTCAGTTCAGTACCGAACCGGACGAAGAATTGTTGTGTGTGTGTGGCCGTAAAAATGTCATGTACAGACGACGCTATAGCAATCAATAGTAGGTTTAGTAGGCCTTCAAAGCAAACGTTTTGAAGGCCAAAAAAAGGACAAAAAATCGTACTGTATGGTGTAAAAAGTTGCTCATGAAAAGAGACGAATTATCTCTGCTAAGGTAATTTTTTTTTTGACGTTCCCTATACAGGTTTCATTTTGATATAAAATATTTGTATGAATTCTTCTAATACATCGCGGTTCGTCATTATGCACTGCAAGCTGCAACACGTCTGCTAGGTAACACTTCCCCGCAGCAATAACTGAGCGCTCGCAACACACACGCTCAAATTTTTCATCAAACAGTTTGATAAAACTGATTGATCAAATAAAAAAACGAAAATTCATATTTCTTCAAACAATTTGATTACTAATTAAATTTGATCAAATTTTACCACAGACACTCATGCCAATTTGATAAAACGGTTTGATCCAGCCTGTTTGATCAAATTACTTGTACGTCTATGGCGGCCATAACGTTTACATAAAATAATTCTTCAGATGAGGAATCCGGAGTTTATTTAGCATGGTTTTTTGTGCAACTTTTTCATTTTATTTGGAGTGGTACCTTTTATACATACTTAAATACATATTAGGATTTTTACTAATCAATTCGATTCAACGGTTGTGGCAAAAATGCAGAAAATATTAACTTTCCATTTGCTGTGCTTGTTTTTCTGCAAAAATGCATGTCGCATCTTATTAAAAAAACCAAACTGCAGAATCTAAATAAGGACTTTATTCTAGGTCTGAGAGTCTAAAAGCTAGTGCAGGCCGAGGTCAGGAAAGAGCGCCGCCAGGCGAATCGTAAGTATGAAATATGAATATTTTCATATTTAATTCCGTGAAGAATATACCAAGCTATTTTATTTAGTTAATAAACCTTTATTGTAATGTTTAAAATACTTAATGCCCCATGTAATAATAAAAATTGAAGTAGTATAGTAGTAGATCGTAATTGATAATTTAGGTAATCTGATATTTTTAAAACTACACTTACAATACATAAATATATACATTCATACCTACTTACTAAGTTTCACCTGAAAAGAGAAAGACATCTTTTATGCAGTAGAGAATATATTTTTTGTTTAGACGAAGAGAAGTTATCCAATATTATTATTTATTTTAGAACTACTAGTAATGAAGGCGCCGAAGTAGGTCGAGGACGCGGGGGAGGGCGAGCAAGAAGAGGACGCGGGAGAGGGCGAGGGAGCGGGAGTGAGGGACAAGTGTACGTGTACTTTTTTGTCATACTAATATATAACATACAAGATGGACGCTCGCAGCTTCGCTCGCGTGGAATTATACATAACAATAGATTCGTTTACGCCTAGTAATATTATATAGCCTATTTCACTTAGTGAAGATGCAGCTTTCTAATGGTGAAAGAATTTTTGAAATCGGTCCAGTAGTTTTAGCAGCGCATGCCAGGATAGCTCGCAGATGGTAGATATTTTCCTACTTACTTGACACTTATCGTCATATTTTGGACTATTCACATAATATCTTTATAAATTGTAGTATGTTATTCTGATGTATAAGCTATATTATTGTAAAGTTTCATTAAAATCCATTTAGTACTTTTTACGTGAAAGAGTAACACACATCCATTCATCCATACATATTTACAAACTTTCCCCTTTATAATATCAGTAGGATCTTTAATGTTTTACAGCTGTATAATTTTTTTTAGTGTCGCTACGCAAGACCCTCCTTACGAGATCAAGGTAGAGAGGCAGATAACGGCAACAGCTGCTCGTCTGGAAATTGTTTCCCGGAAGCGTGATGCTCAACTGGAGCGAATGCTTTTGCCAGACGCGCCGCCGCGCAAACGGCGATCAAAGTAATTGTTCCTTCAAGTATTTTTTTTGTTTCTTCTAATCACGTACATCTACTTAACAGTTCACTATGCATTCATAATTCTTAGAATTATAAACGTCCATACTACAAGTCTCTCAAGTTTAAGAAGTATTTGCACTATTCTATTTATAAGAACGTTTAAGTTCACTAGTAGCTTTTTTTTTCAGAAGAATATCTCCAGTACGTCAGACGTGTATCATGGCTGACCCACCAGTCAAACGACGTGTTGGTAAGATGGTTATTTCATACAATTGATTAGTACTTTGCCGTTTAATCTATGTTATATCATAACTAATTTGTTACAGAACTCAATCCCGAAGATCCAATTGAGGTTGAAGCGTCGACGTCCGGAGTCCCTCATTCTTCTGGTAAGGTGGTTATTTTAAATGGCTGATTTAAGTCTTTTGTTATTTCACGTACATTATTACATCATAAATTGTTTCTTTCAGGTGTTACCTCCGCAGAATCATCCGAGGTTCAAGCCTCGACGTCCGTAGGTTCCCTTTCTTCTGGTAAGATATTTATTTCATAGTTTCGCCTTTCATTTGTTATATAATGTAGACTACAATATCTTATCCTGTTTGTTACAGAATGCTTCCCCATAGATATAGTGATTGAATATGGTAAGTTAGATTAGAATAGCAATTTATTTCGACAAATTAACACAAGTACAACAACAATATGACTATAAAATAATCCATACTTCCATACTAATATTATATATGTGAAAGTGTGTTTGTTTGTTTGTTTGTTTGTCCGGCTTTCACGTCGCAACGAAGCTATTATATGGTATGGTTTTTGTGTGTGGAGATAGTGAGGAGGGTGGAGAGTGACGTAGGCTACTTTTTACCCCGGTAAAACATTCCCATGGGAAGATATCGATGTTTTGTTATTTGCTAGATATTTAGTTCCGGATTGTTAATAGATGGCGTTAGTAAAATTCATTTGCAAGTTCTTATCTTAGTATCTTTTAATCGTGGAACTGTCACTATTCATCCATCACAAATGTGTCATGTATGATAAACAACTAATTGTTAATTTCCTTTGACCACGCGGGCGGAGCCGCGGCTAAAACCTAGTAAACAAATATAAATATAGCGAGATCTGCCGAAATAGGGCCACACTCAGCTATGGTCGTGGCGAACCACGACCGCTGGTTTTCAGGGCGACCCAAGTTATGGTTTTGTCGGTGTTATAATATAAATAAAAGAATAGTTTGCAATATAATTGTGTTTGTTACAGTAGACGAAGCTGCGCCAGGTGGGGTTTCGGAAGACGGAATAGGTACGTCAGAGGCAGATACTGTTCCCAATTCGCCGTACAGTTCCCCTAGTATAAGCCATACTCGGCAAACATTAACCTGCTAAAAGTTATGCTGAGGCCAACCAAAAGAGAATACCACAGAACAGATAAAAGAGGTTAGAAAGGCCATCGAGTCCGTTTTGAATCAGAACCACTGTCGCCAGTTACCCACACTTAGATACACGTTACTATTACCATTACATTAAATATTCATCAGCTATTGGTCAAATTGCACGAGAATCGAAACTTTTAAAAACTAACCTTAGTAAGAAATCAATAAGGATTCTTTTTGCTCGCGTCAAGTTGTAGAATTGTGCAAGTTTTGGCTATGTCGACATTTTATGTTGCCAGTAAGTGTTTTGTACAAAGGAGATGTTCAAAAGTGGTACTATATTCTGTACAGCCGTAATTTATGTTTCATTTGAAAGCATATTTTGTAATCTACTTGAAATTTTAAGATTTATATTTTTTTTGTCCCTCCATATTTTGGAAAATCGATGAAGTATGTTCGGGATAATTAGAACGTCGATGGAAAGCAATGTTTGTTTTCTAACAGGTACATACGTCCTTTTCACGAATTATGAACTTAACTGAGGTCCATCTTTATTATTATTATGTTTTTAATACGTAATTATTATATAATTATAATGTTCTAAATAATAATATGAATTGTAAACCAAAATCATGAAGAAACGAAACGACATAGATCCTAGTTTGATATTATTATCTGTCAATGACAACTGTCAATCAATCAAAGTCAATTGTCAATATTGATGGGTCTATTTATTGGTTTGGTTTCTGCGAAGTGCATTTATTGCTAAACATTAAGTTAATAATTCAATTTTTTTATTACAACACACTAATAAGTAATTGAACATGCGAATCAGTGCAAAATATTGGTGGACTACATTATAAAAACCAGTAATTACGACCAGGATGACCAGGATCTGCTTCACAGTTTCCTCGAGAATCGCAGGCCTGAACCGCCGATTGCTCGTAACTCGCTCTAGCCTGGATATCACACAACCTGGATTCTCTTTCTGCATAATTCGGAATGAAGACTATAATGATGACTAATATGTAATAATGTCTTAGGATTTTAACCTAGGCACAATAGTATTTTATTATCAAACCCATTGTATATTATGAAAGCCATTTAGACAAACAGCCAAGAAAATAGATTTTGTAGGCATCACGTTTTAATAATAGAAAGCTGATATCATACATAAATAAAATGTGTGCAATTACATGGAGAATAGGCAATAATAAAAGACTTTATGAAAAGTTACATTTTATTCAACTTCGTTTTCCACATCTTCTCTCACACAAATGCCATCTAAAAATCTTGCTGGTGGTAGAATATTATTTTGATGCCGAGCCCATCCTAAATACCATATAATGGTCATTATATGTGCACAGCTCCCTACTGTACGCATACCTACTATACAATTACAGTAATATTGAGTAATTCGTTGACTCCAATCATTGATGTCAGCATCTAAATCCAACAATATATATGTATAATACACTTTGCTACCTTGATGACGTGACTTTATTCTTCCCCTTAACAACAATGTATTTTCTGAATGTCTGTGTAGATTGGAGTCAACTTCTATTTTGAATGTTCCATTTTCTCGGATGTGTTCCCCATAATAAGATCGGGCTTGTTTTATTTGATATATGCCTAGTATATATATACTATATACCATGTTCCAATGGCAGAGGCTGGGGTGCATTTCGATGAGCTCTCATCCAACAAGCATAACATACCCAAGCTTCATTTGGAATCTGAAAATTGCAATATTATAATTATAAATATAAACAGATGTAATTAGAAAAATATAAAATTATCATGATTAAAGCTATTTTAGTAATTTTTGTTTCCTACTCTATACAGTTTATGGCAATTCAATAATTTATTACCTGCCGTGGAAATATTTGATTTTCTAAATAGTTTCTTTCCACACAATTTTCGGGCAGTCTGTGCCGACGTCTCCCTGTACGGCTTGATAGAGAAATGCCACAAGATATGCATACACAGGCATGTCCTAGTTGTTTGTTTGATGTACAATGAGGATCTGCAATGCGGTTGTTGGCTTCTTGAATTACCAGATTCACACACTCTGGGCACAACTGATCATTATCAGAAATCTGAAACAATAAAACATGTGATCTATATTACATACTTAAAAGGCTTAATAATAATCTTAATACTTATAGATTGTTGTAACTTATAATGAGGAAACATAAAAACAAAAAAAAACTATACCTCACGGCCACACCATTCTTCAATTATTGCGACAAAGTCTTCACTGAAGTCCACAGCATGGTATTCATTCCTCTGGTGGTTAGGTCGTAGAATAATATGGCAATTAATACATACAGCCATTGTAATTGTAAGGTTGGTATCTAGAAATTGAAATATAACAAATCAGGACAAGAAGCAAGTGCAATGTATTTATTGTAACAAACTTATCACGATTAACTTACTATGAGCAAATCCTTACATGTACTACATTCATACATGAATTTACTTGATATGTATACCCAGAATACACCTATTTGTTTGTTAGTGAAGGAAGACTTGTTTGGCTGCATGAGAGCATATAGTAAATCAAAGCAATTATACTAATATGATGAATTAAGCAAACAAATATTAATCTTCTAAAATAGATAGCTACATATTATAGGTACATGTCGTTGTTACATACCTTTTCTTTCCAAAAGATTTTGATAGAACAAATCGGGAGGTCCAGTAAGCAAGCGCCAGGTCGTCGTATAGAGAGATAAGGTCGGAGTCCGGTAGGCAAGCGCCAGGTTGTCGTATAGAGAGATAAGGTCGGAGTCCGGTAGGCAAGCAGAGGTTGTTATAAACGGATTGATCACGGTAGCGCGGCGACGGCGGCGTAAAAACACAGAGCACAACGAAATTACGAACAGCGCGGAACGGAGTCGGAAAGTCGTCTGAATTATTTTTAAATGAAATCAAAACCAAAACAAAATGTCAACGATAATTCATCACTCAATGTCACTACTAGTTACAGTCAGTAGTGTCAGTGTCAGGTTAGAGTTGCCAGAAGTTTAAGGTGCCCAGTGTGGCAAGCTTTTTATCTATCTACTGAAATTCAAACACAAATAAAAAAACAAGGGTGGAACTTTTTTTTATTTTCATAACTTTGTCACAATCGGAATAATTTTCGCTTTCTCCACATCCAAGTTTTGTTTATGTACAAATTTAGTACCAGCCCCCATACATTTCGTGAACATCTCCTTTCGTGCAATAATAAGATTAGTAAAATAGAGTATATTTTATTTTACTGTATTATTTATTTATTTATTTAACCTTTATT
The DNA here is from genome assembly GCA_944567765.1 of Carterocephalus palaemon. Classification (NCBI taxonomy): domain Eukaryota; kingdom Metazoa; phylum Arthropoda; class Insecta; order Lepidoptera; family Hesperiidae; genus Carterocephalus; species Carterocephalus palaemon. Next base: position 10,814,041 of record OX155658.1, read on the forward strand.
GAGCCAAAAGATGCCTAATAGTCTAGTCAACAAGTGCCTTTTAGGTCAAAATTTTTGCGCCTTCTCCGAAAATTATGATTGAGGTGTCATTCGATTCGGAATGGCATGTAGATAGTTTTTGAGAAAATTCGAAGCCCGCTCGCAAAAAATGCAATAGTTATAAACAATTAAGTGAAATAAAAAAAGGGGGTTTGGTATTTCGTTAATATCTCAAAAACTATTTGAGAAAATTTAAATTTGAAAAAAGATTCAAAAAGAGGAAGAAATTTCCTAAAAAAAGTCTCGACTCCCAAAATTGTCGGACTAATGTTTATAATGTTCCCAGAGGGTTGAAAATACGCTCGAAAACGGGTACTCCGGCTTGCGTAAGCCACGGCCCCATCGGACCTGTAATGAATAAATATTATTTAAACTTATTAAATATGAAAATTAAAAATTGAAAAAATTCAGGCGCCTGTAGGATAGATCAATGAACAATAATCCGTAATCAAAAAATTTTTATCGCGATTTTTCAAAAAGTTATCCATTAATTAATTAACAATTTTTTGTAGCATGAACATTAACATTGCAAGTGCGATAATTGTTAAACTATTAATCTGAGATTTTTTTCCTTTCGTGGAGCTATTTTTCAAAGGTCTTAGAATAGATTCCCGTTGGAAAAATTCAAAAATTGTTAATTTTCGTTTTGTTATTAACAATTTACTGAGGGAAAAAATTATAAAGCTTAATTAAACATTGAAAAAAATTCTTTTTTTGTAATATTATTATTGGTCCATTTTCTTATGATCAGAAGCTACTTAAAAATGATTTTTAATAATTTTTATCTCCTATTGTTTAAAAAATTGTTATAAACAAATGCGTTGTTTATGAGATAATTAAAATTTTTTTTTTGATATCATAATCTTTGATGATAATTATGATTTTTTAAAAAAAAATTGTTTCTCTAAAAAAAATTTTTATTCCTTAAAAACGCATTTGTTGAATAACAATTTTTTTTTACCACTTATTATGAAAATTAAGGAACCATTTTTTTAAAAAAAATCATTGTTTATCTTGATCTTTGATAGTAAAAAAGAAAAATCGATTATTATTTAAATTTTCATTGTTTATTTAATACACAATTTGTTATTAACAAATTAATTATTTCTTTGTATTTTTTTTCTTTTTCTACTTAAAAAAACAAAAACAACCATGTATTATTTTTTGGAAAAAAAAAAATTATTTATATTTCGTTCAATAAAAAATATAAACAATTTTTTTGTTCCTTAATTTTCATCATAAGTGGTAAAAAAAATTGTTATTCAACAAATGCGTTTTTAAGCAATAAAAAATTTTTTTAGAGAAACGATTTTTTTTTTAAAAATCATAATTATCATCAAAGATTATGATATCAAAAAAAAAATTTAATTATCTCATAAACAACGCATTTGTTTATAACAATTTTTTAAACAATAGGAGATAAAAATTATTAAAAATCATTTTTAAGTAGCTTCTGATCATAAGAAAATGGACCAATAATAATATTACAAAAAAAGAATTTTTTTCAATGTTTAATTAAGCTTTATAATTTTTTCCCTCCGTAAATTGTTAATAACAAAACGAAAATTAACAATTTTTGAATTTTTCCAACGGGAATCTATTCTAAGACCTTTGAAAAATAGCTCCACGAAAGGAAAAAAATCTCAGATTAATAGTTTAACAATTATCGCACTTGCAATGTTAATGTTCATGCTACAAAAAATTGTTAATTAATTAATGGATAACTTTTTGAAAAATCGCGATAAAAATTTTTTGATTACGGATTATTGTTCATTGATCTATCCTACAGGCGCCTGAATTTTTTCAATTTTTAATTTTCATATTTAATAAGTTTAAATAATATTTATTCATTACAGGTCCGATGGGGCCGTGGCTTACGCAAGCCAGAGTACCCGTTTTCGAGCGTATTTTCAACCCTCTGGGAACATTATAAACATTAGTCCGACAATTTTGGGAGTCGAGACTTTTTTTAGGAAATTTCTTCCTCTTTTTGAATCTTTTTTCAAATTTAAATTTTCTCAAATAGTTTTTGAGATATTAACGAAATACCAAACCCCCTTTCTTTATTTCACTTAATTGTTTATAACTATTGCATTTTTTGCGAGCGGGCTTCGAATTTTCTCAAAAACTATCTACATGCCATTCCGAATCGAATGACACCTCAATCATAATTTTCGGAGAAGGCGCAAAAATGTTGACCTAAAAGGCACTTGTTGACTAGACTATAACGGCGGTGAAATTAATAACTATAAGTTAACAAAACAAAATTTACTGCATATTTGAGAAAATTGATCGTGCAATTTTAAATAAATTGCACGATATGTTATTTATTGGTAACCCAACTAGAGATGTAAACATATTTATCGATAAATATATTTTGAAACTTGTTTAGAGTTATGTAGGTAACTGTAGTGTTTGGGTGTCCATTATAGTAAATAAAACACGCCTTTGATCACTCAATAGGTGACGTAGGTAATGCGTCCGGCCCACGTCCGTACTGGCTCACCGCTAGCGCGTGACTGACGCTAGCGCATACACTACAGTACCTATAATGATACATACGCATATATGACTCTTTTAAAAGTAACACTGAAAACAAATGCAACTTGAGTTTTGCTTCCTTTAGGTGTTGCGCCTGATCCATACATCTTATTTTTTATTATCTTCACATGAAAAATTACATTATAATTATTTATTTTATTTAAAAGTTTTAGAGTGAGTATACGTACTTAAATAAATACACAGGTACACTTTTAATATATACAGTTGCGCGACGAATGTACTTGTGCAGATCAAAGACTAATTATTTTTCTTTAATAGCTTTATTACAGACTTTACGTCTGTAATATGCTTCTCAGTAGAATATATGTAATTCAATCTGATGATAACTAATGTTGCTAAATAATTGAGATCCGACAAAGTTGCGCAAAATCGAGTAAAGTTGTTCCAAATTGGTACATTGTTTTTTAGGGATCCAAATTTTCTACCCGTTACATTTATCCAATGCTAGTTATTAGGATCCTTTGGAAACCTAAAATAAATACATAATATAAATTAGTACTAAATAAGTAGTTTAGTACTAATTTATATTATGTATTTATTTTAGGTTAGGTTACACCTACTCCTTGAAATTAAGTATTTTCACCTGAAACTACTCTAATTACTTACTCAAGATCAAGACTTATCGAAAAATTTATCTTATACGTTCACAACACTATCTTGCTGCGAACGAATCGACAGAACATCGTGACGTCATCGCATTCTGTAAGACAGAATACATTGCGCACGAACTATGTGTTCACGTGGATTACTTGCGTACTTTACCGGCAATGTATATTTTTCGTGCAGCTCTTCGCACCAACGCACTCCGAAAGCGACTAAAAGTATGCACGCGTGATTTCGGTTGAAGTATGATTGTTTAATCATACTTGTTGGCGCGCCTGTCACGCCCACATTTCCATTCTAAACTTCCTTTATCTGTTCTGTGGAGAATACTAATACTCTTCCGAATCCGACCAATGGTATATTTTTCTTTATAAATCATTTGATCTACTCTTCTGTTTTTATTTCTCCAGACATTGGTGCAGAAGTTGCCGTCGCCACATCATCCTCGTCGCACATTGTGAGGCCATCAGAATTAGGTATTAGGAAGACTTGTTTACAGAAAACATTATACAATAATGAATGTTAGAACTCTAATCAATCCCGTTCCTGTATATTATAAAATATTTATGTTGATTTTTTTGATTTCAGGTGTTGACATCAGTTTTGTGAACGACAAAGCGTTTTCGGAGTGGTTAGCTGAGATCGATGACAGCGATGACGACTTAAACGACATTAGTAATGAAGACTGCCTCCTCCCGACTGTTCAAGTATGTAACGCTACGGGTGAACCCGCGTGTGACAGTGACTTGACGCTATTACAAGCGAAACTATTACAGAGAGAGGATGACGCTAATGACCGAGCTATACGCAACATTGTTACCGACGACTGTTACACTTTCACCTGGAGTAAGGACAGAAGTACTTTTCATGGCCAACGTGAGATATTTACGGGTAAATCGGGACCGACTTTTAAGGTGACTAAACGGACTCGAGCCATTGACATTTTTGACAAAACATTTGACGTTGATTTTATCGACCATATTTGCAGGGAGACTAATAGGTATGCGGAGCAAAAGATTGCTTTGCTTCGAAGGCAAAACAAACTAACTCCGCATTCTCGATTTAACCGTTGGTATCGGACAAACAGGGACGAAATGGTTAGTTTTTTAGCAATCATTATTTTACAAGGGCTTTTCCCCTTACCAGAGGAAAAGGGATATTTTGTATTTAATGGTTTCGGTACTATGCCATATTTTGCTAAAATCATGTCACACAACCGATTTTCGTTGCTAAAAACCTTTCTGCATTTCGTCGACAGTAAGACTAGCGAGGACACGACGAGACTTCGTAAAATACGACCTGTGATTGACTACTTCAATGCTAAATTTTCTAGCCTATACATGCCTTCACAAGAGATAGTCATCGATGAATCTCTCCTAAAGTGGCACGGGAAATTAAGTTTCACTCAGAAAATTTCAACAAAGGCCGCACAAGGCGGAGTCAAGACGTACGAGCTTTGCGAATCTTCTAGTGGCTATCTCTGGAAGTTTTTTGTATACGCTGGAAAAGATCCAACCTCGACTGCTGACATCACCGACGTACTGAATACACAGACGAATGACAGACGAGACGGTGAGGAGGCCATTGACAGATTTTCTGATGACGAGACAAACGAAAGAACTGACAATGACGGCACGATTGTTCCTTCGACTGACAGACGGACTAGTGAATGTGGAGACCGTCCTACGACGGCTACCGCCAAAATTGTTTACGACTTGATCGAGCCGCTGCTTCACCGGGGGCATACAGTAATAATGGATGATTTTTATAATAGTCCATTATTATTGCGAAGCCTGAAAAAACAAAAGACAGACTGTTACGGGACATTAAGACTGAACAGAGAATTCGTTCCTGATACAGTCAAGACTTTGACAAAAACAGAACTACGATATGGTGAAGTAGTGGCCACGTACTGTTCGGATTTAGCTATTCTGGTATGGCGAGACGATAACCTAGTTAGTATGATCTCTACTTACCATAATCTCCAAATCGGGACTCGAGACAAATACAACAGACTGACATACAAACCGAGGATAGTACTCGACTACAACAAGAACATGGGAGGAGTTGATAGGAAAGAGCAATTCCTGTCAGCTCATCCTATGGAACGACTGAGGAACAAAATTTGGTATAAGAAACTCTTCCGCCGGTTGTTCAATGCGGCAATTTTTAACTGTTTTGTGATATATTCCAGTGTTCACCGGAATGTATCACATCGTCAGTTCCGTACTGTATTGGCGGAAGACTTACTTAAAAGACACAAACAAATAGACTTAACGACTGAATACCGACGTTTGAACGTTAGATGCAGCACGACTGGACAGTTGAAGACGACAAAACTAAGACCTAAAATTCGAGACAAGACGCAAGTCAGACCGATAGTTGAAGCTAACCACTTCCCAGTTAAATCAGGGTCGAGACACAACTGTTGCTTTATGTGCCCCAAAAAGACCAGGACCAGCTGGAAATGCGAGGAGTGCGACGTTAACCTTTGCATTGTGGGTTGTTTTAAGGCATACCACAAGCCTTAATCAACCATTTTTTTGTTTGGTTTATTATCTTTTTTTTTTCTTTTTGTTCGTTGTATTTTTTTTTTGATAGTTATACTCTATGTAATATTTTATTAAATATATAGTTAAGATTTTTTTTAAATCTCGCTGTAACGGTGAAGGACACATCGAGAGGAAACCTGCATGTGATAGTATAGGTTATTTATGTGTTTTTGAAGACAATTCTCAATGAAGTTATTACTGTTTATTAAAATCAAAGAAACTAAATCGATCTGATCAGAATTAGCACAATATACTTTTGGTTACAATATTAATAATTTTAATGTATTTACCTTACAGCCTTCGATCAATAGGATTAATGATCGAAGCTTAAAGCTAATTCAAATTGGGAATGCTATTTGACTAATTTAAAAATGTCGGCAGTGAATTGACAGGTTATCTAAATGTTGTATTTTATTACAATCAATGTAACTAAAGTCAAATTGCTGATAAATATCTTAATATGCTTATATTTACAGAATAGGTTATTCAAATGTTTTATCTTTGAAGTTGATACACATTAGAAATGTCAATTGACCCTTTTATGGTATTGACAAGTAGTGTTTCACGGAAGTTATTCTGTATGTGGTTTATTAAATATCAATGTAACAATGTAATTAAATAAGATGTCATAGTCACAATTTCTTAGATATAAGTGTATTAATTTTGCAAGTATTGTTTGTAGCGTAAATTAAAATGGTAGATACATTGTCATTCGATATAAAAGGGCGTGTTATGGTCTATCGAATCAATCTTTTTGGTTCCGACCGTCACACCGAGAGCACATGCCGTAGTTCAGTAATTTAGTGTAAAGCCATATTGCTGAAAAGAGCCTCGCTGTAAAAGTTAGAGATATTGCTAAATATATATATATATATATATGTTTGAACCATTTAGTTGTCATTATGCTAATTGTAAATATTGAAAAGAGTAACTACCGAGTTTCTTGCAGTGTTCTTCTCGGTAGCATCAACTTCGTGAAACGGCGGTAGATAAAGAAATAATAATAAATGAATCGTCAATTGAATTCTGCATATTTCACTACCTAATACTATACTAAAATTGGTCTGAATAACAAAAGAAGAAAATAAGCCTAATATCATAGTTTTCCTGTATCACCTATAATAATCCAATCCAATCCGCACTTGGCCAGTCTGATGGACTAAGTGCTTGGCCACGGAGATGGACTAGGCGCGGTTGCGGGTGGCGGCGGCGGTTGGCTAATTGAACAAATGTATGTGAATGTATAAAGCATGCCACGACGCGCGCGCGGCGGGCTAGAGCGGCGGCGGCTGGCGGCGGCGGTTGGCGCCAGCGGTGGCGGGCGAGGGGGGCGGGTGGAAACAATGCTATGGGCTAGTTTACGCCTGGCCACGGAGCGCGGCGGTTTTTCGGGCGGTTGAAAAGGGCTAGCGGGGGACGGATCGAGCGAAACAATTTTTTTTAAACGAATCTACGGGCGGTAGGATTTTATTATGGATACAGAGGCATTTATTACAGAAATATTAAACCGATTTTGGATTTCACGTCGTGTTTTAAATATATTTCAATATATTGAAGTATATAATCAAAAGTTTCAACACTCATTCTAGTGTACTCATAAAATTTATCCGGATACTTCCTATAATCTGTATAAAGGTTTAAAAATTCTCCACATTTATGACGATCTTTATTTAATTCATGCACTCCATCTCTTGAATTTAAAATGTCGTGCATAAAATACGAACTGCTATCAAGGCAACTACGCGTCACTTTAGTTAGAACCATTCTCAATACGTCCACTTAGCCAGCCGCTGTAGCCGCTACTGAATGTACATGGCATGCCACCCGCGCCCGCAGAAGTCACCCGCGCCCGCGCTTAGCCCAGCCTGTCTACGTGGCCAGGCCGTAAGGCCTAATCCCTCCCATTCTGAGAGGAGACCTGTGCCCAACAGTGGGACAAAGCAAATGTGATGACAGTTAAGTAAAATTGAGAATGATTAATTTAAGATTTTGTTTTTGGAAAATCAATAAAGAAATATAATAATAAATAATTGCCTATTATTTACATATATTTAATTATTATAATATTAATAAAAACGATAATTTATTTTGTAATTAATAACAGAACTTCTGTTATCTATGGATTCGTACTACGGAACACAGAGTAATGTGTTGTTTCTGACGCAAGGGCCCCACACAAAGCCCTGCAAATCACTAGGCAGGTTGCGTCCACAGACTAGGTAGAGATATTATGTTCTGTGGTAGGGATCTTGCGTCGTTTGAGTCACGCCATTTTATTGAAAGAATTACAACCCTGATGACAATGAACTTTTTAAGAATGAATGAGTCACAGTTTGAAGACTTATTGACTATGGTGACACCATTAACCCGGCGAGCGTAAGGTTGGGTGTGGTACACCCAGACTTAAAAAAATCGATTAATATTTTAATAGCGAATTGGTATTACGCTTCGCGCGCCTGAGTAGCTGCGCGGGGGGAGGTACGGAAGAAAAACGTAGTGATTACTTGCTCAGTGTACGGAAGTGTCGACTGCCACAAACTAGCTAGAGATACTACGTAGTCGACTGCCACTGCGATGGTCGACCGCCACCCGGCGAATGATCAGTGTTGCCAACAAGATTTTTAAAAATCCGCCAAGTTAGTTGTGTATTTCCGTCAAAAATCCGTTAAATTTTTTATCTGCCAATAAATAACAACCGTTAAATTTTTTTGTGTTTGATTAGTGATAAACTATTGTGATTCGTGTTGTTAAAGAGGAATAGCTCGTCTAATATTGTTGGCACATGCTGAAGAACAGCGAAAACAAAGCCTTTTGCGAATTGAGAGGCGCCACTTGCGTGACGCTAGTAATCCCTTGGAGTTGCCAGAGACAGAGTTTATTGCGAATTTTCGTCTGAGTAAAGCTGGATTCCAACTCGGAATAAAATACCGGATCGCAACATAGCCGGGAATGTTTAAAAATACCTAATACCTGCTATAGATCGACGCATCGTAAATAATGCCTTTAGCACAACTTATAAACGTGGAGTTAGGTATTCAACATAGTTTACCATAAAAATAAATATAGAAACCGACTTGAAGTGGAACCAGACCTTAAGATTAAACTTTCGTAACTTTCCGCGAACATTCGCCTTCCTTGGTACAAAATAAGCAGCAGCTCCATACTTCGCATTAAATGACAGGCGATACCAAAATATGTAGTAACTAGTGGACGCCCGCAGCTTCGCTCGCGTAGAATTAGACCCATTAAAGACGTCTACCCGTCTAACGACTTCAAAAACGGCAGTTTCATACTAACTTTGCACCCCCGTTTTACCCCCTTAGGGGGTGAATTTTCAAAAATCCTTTCTTAGTGCTCCCCTACTTTATAAAAGGAACCCCTGTGAAAAATTTCAAGTTTCTAGCCCTTATAGTTTAGGCCCTGCGTTGATATGTCAGTCAGTCAGTCAGTCAGTCACCTTCTCCTTTTATATATATAGATAAACAATTTCACCCTTATCAAATGTGTATTATTTTACTTGGTTTTACAAGTGTTATTGTGGGTCACGAAGGGGCAGTGTGAAAATTACCATGCCATGGCAGAACAATGTTTGGGAAACACTGCTCTAATAAAAAGAAAAGGTCACAATCCAGTTTTGCACTATCTCGCACGAGCTCGTTTTTAGCGCCTTAGTGCATAATCTTGTTATAATAAAATATCTTTGTTTGGTAGGTACACACTTACACAGCTGTATATCTATCTCAGACAAAGGAATAAAATTTATTCTGTCTGTGCGAGTACATTTTACGTATGTACTGTTCGGTTCGCACTTGGTTTTGATTTCCTTCGCTGATCGCTGTTTAAGTATTCACTGTTTTGGTTATAAATTTGATGTTTTTCATTGTTAATTGTTTATTATTCTTTTTTTTGACCAGATTTGTTTTGTTTTTTGTTGTTTATCTTTAAAAATGTCGTTCGAAAAGCAATGTTACAACAGTTTTAGATCTCGGTGAATTTACATTTTTTTTTTTCAAATTATTCTTAATTCTGATACCTAATTATACATCAGTCTCGTATATATGTATTTACATAACATTTAACTTTGGTATAAATGTTTTATCGCAGCAAGGATAAAAAATGAAACTGTAGATAATGTTAGTCCTATAATATATGTAGTCTATGAACCCTTTTCTTTTATGTTTAGGCCATTTCTTAATTTCTGAACGCAACTTTAGTTTTTTGTGTTGGTCAGACTGATGGCTTGGGTGGGTGGGACGCTACCACAACCACAGATTTCTAAGTAATTACGTATTTATATTTATGTTTAATGTTTAATAGTACTACGTGACGCTACGCCCTACGCTATTGTATGAAAAGTTCTGCTTCTGTTGAAATTACTTGAAATCTGTCTGTTATTTGTTTCTTTCTGACCTTTCTGTTGGTTTCTGTGTTCCAAAGTGGTTGGAAGCTGTACATATAATAATGTAAGTAAAAGTTTATTGATTATCCCACTGTATTAATGTTGTTTATTAAAATAATCAAGATTCATTCTTTCTTTCAAAATATTCTACAAATGCTATGAATGCAAAGTCTGATGGATATATTTATTTAAATGATGCTGAAGTCGACTTGCAAAAACATTGCCTTTGTTTGCCGGTTTATCGGTTAATTGTATGATATATATTTTAATAAAAAACTTTTAACATTTACCTAAACGTAAATGAAAAGAATATGACTAAAATAGTTATAGGTAAAAAATTATGGGCGGCCACAGTCGGCGTCCCCGTAACGTTTACAATAAGTACTAAAATAATTTTTCAGACGAGTAATCCGGAGTTTATTTAGCATGGTTTTTTGTTGCAACTTTTTCATTTTATTTGGAGTGGTACCTTTTATACATACTTAAATACATATTAGGATTTTTACTAATCAATTCGATTCAACGGTTGTGGCAAAAAATGCAGAAAATATTAACTTTCCATTTATGTGGTGGCTGTGCTTGTTTTTCTGCAAAAATGCATGTCGCATCTTATTATAAAAACAAAGTGCAGAATCTAAATTACGACTTTATTCTAGGTCTGAGAGTCTAAACGCTAGTGCAGGCCGAGGTCAGGAAAGAGCGCCGCCAGGCGAATCGTAAGTATGAAATATGAATATTTTCATATATTTCCGTAAAAAATATACCAAGCTATTTTATATAATAAACCTTTATTGTAATGTTTAAAATACTTAATGCCCCATGTAATAATAAAAATTGAAGTAGTAGGATCGTAATTGATAATTCAGGTAATCTGATATTTTTAAAACTACGCTTCATATTCATTCTTCATTCATATACATTCATACCTACTTACTAAGTTTCACCCGAAAAGGGAAGGAGTAACTCAAGAAACAGCTTTTAAGCAGTAGAGTATATATTTTTTGTTTAGACGCAGAGAAGTTATTCAATATTATTATTTATTTTAGAACTACCAGTAATGAACACGCCGAAGTAGGACGAGGACGCGGGGGAGGGCGAGCAAGAAGAGGACGCGGGAGAGGGCGAGGGAGCGGGAGGGGTGGACAAGTGTACGTGTACTTTTTTGTCATACTAATATATAGCATACAAGATGGACGCCCGCAGCTTCGCTCGCGTGGAATTAGACATAACAATAGTTTCGTTTACGCCTAGTAATATTACATAGCCTATTTCACTTAGTGAAGATGCAGCTTTCTAAAGGGCCCCACACAAAGCCCTGCTTGCAGTGCCCCTGCCAATCGTATCGTGTGTGTGCTTGCAGGGCCGATTTTTTAAGTGCTTACCCATCATCCTGCCAGCCCGACGGACGATCTCCCCACTCCAACCCTGCAAGCAGGGCAATGTGTGGTACGGTAGGACCGATTTTGTTTCAATCACAGATTGATAAGTATAGTATTTAATAATATGGTGTATATCTAATCTGTGGTTTCTACTTTTCAATAATAAATGTTTGTTCTTCGTACACCGTCTTAGTTTGTTTTCATTTTGTTGTACTATGTATTGTTTGTGCAATAATTTTAAAGGATAGTTATAATAAAGTTACAGCATCTCTCATCAATATATTCTTTTTTTCAATTATTGGTGTCACCATAGTCAATAAATCTTCAAACTGTGACTCATTAATTTTTAAAAAGTTCATAAAGTCATCAGGTTGTAATTTTCAATCTATTTGCGTGACTCAAACGACGCAAGATCTCTACCACAGAACATAATATCTCTACCTAGTCTGTGGACGCACCCTGCTTGCAGGGCTTTGTGTGGAGCTCTTGATGGTGAAAGAATTTTTGAAATCTGTCCAGTAGTTTTGGCAGCGCATGCCAGAATAGCTCGCAGATGGTAGATATTTTCCACTTATCGTCATATTTTGGACTATTCACATAATATCTTTATAAATTGTAGCCTATATGTTATTCTGATGTATAAGATTATTATTGTAAAGTTTCATTAAAATCCATTTAGTACTTTTTACGTGAAAGAGTAACACACATCCAACCATCCATACATACTTACTAACTTTCCCCTTTATAATATCAGTAGGATCTTTAATGTTTTACAGCTGTATAATTTTTTTTAGTGTCGCTACGCAAGACCCTCCTTACGAGATCCATGTAGAGAGGCAGATAACGGCAACAGCTGCTCGTCTGGAAATTGTTTCCCGGAAGCGTGATGCTCAACTGGAGCGAATGCTTTTGCCAGACGCGCCGCCGCGCAAACGGCGATCAAAGTAATTTTTCCTTCAAGTATTTTTTTTGTTTCTCCTAATCACATACGTACGTAACTTAACAATCCACTATGCATTCATAATTCTTAGAATTATAAACGTCCATACTACAAGTCTCTCAATTTCTCTCGGAAGTTTAAGAATTATTTGCACTATTCTATCTATAAGAACGTTTAAGTTCACTAAAAGCTTTTTTTTTTTCAGAAGAATATCTCCAGTACGTCAGACGTGTATCATGGCTGACCCACCAGTCAAACGACGTGTTGGTAAGATGGTTATTTCATACAATTGATTAGTACTTTGCCGTTTAATCTATGTTATATCATAACTAATTTGTTACAGAACTCAATCCCGAAGATCCAATTGAGGTTGAAGCGTCGACGTCCGGAGTCCCTCATTCTTCTGGTAAGGTGGTTATTTTAAAAGGCTGATTTAAGTCTTTTGTTATTTCACGTACATTATTACATCATAAATTGTTTCTTTCAGGTGTTACCTCCGCAGAATCATCCGAGGTTCAAGCCTCGACGTCCGTAGGTTCCCTTTCTTCTGGTAAGATATTTATTTCATAGTTTCGCCTTTCATTTGTTATTTAATGTAGACTACAATATCTTATCCTGTTTGTTACAGAATGCTTCCCTGCAGATATAGTGATTGAATATGGTAAGTTAAATTAGAATAGCAATTTATTTCGACAAATTAACACAAGTACAACAACAATATGACTATAAAATAATAAGCAAATAATAGCGAGATCTGCCGAAATAGGGCCACACTCGGCTATTGTCGTGGCGAACCACGACCGCTGGTTTTCAGGGCGACCCAAGTTTTGTCGGTGTTATAATATAAATAAAAGAATAGTTTGCAATATAATTGTGTTTGTTACAGTAGACGAAGCTGCGCCAGGTGGGGTTTCGGAAGACGGAATAGGTACGTCAGAGGCAGATACTGTTCCCAATTCGCCGTACAGTTCCCCTAGTAGAACTCGGCAAACATTAACCTGCTAAAAGTTATGCTGAGGCCAACCAAAAGAAAATACTAATACTCTTCCGAATCCGACCAATAGTATATTTTTTTTTAAAATAAATAATTTGATCTGCTCTTCTGTTTTTATTTCTCCAGACACTGGTGCAGAAGTTGCCGTCGCCACATCATCCTCGTCGTACATTGTGAGGCCATCAGAATTAGGTATTAGGAATGACTTGTTTACAGAAAACTTTATACAATAATGAATGTTAGAACTCTAATCAATCCCGTTCCTGTATATTATAAAATATTTATGTTGAATTTTTTGATTTCAGGTGTTGACATCAGTTTTGTGAACGAAAAAGCGTTTTCGGAGTGGTTAGCTGAGATCGATGACAGCGATGACGACTTAAACGACATTAGTAATGAAGACTGCCTCCTCCCGGCTGTTCAAGTATGTAACGCTACGGGTGAACCCGCGTGTGACAGTGACTTGACGCTATTACAAGCGAAACTATTACAGAGAGAGGATGACGCTAATGACCGAGCTATACGCAACATTGTTACCGACGACTGTTACACTTTCACCTGGAGTAAGGACAGAAGTACTTTTCATGGCCAACGTGAGATATTTACGGGTAAATCGGGACCGACTTTTAAGGTGACTAAACGGAATCGAGCTATCGACATTTTTGACAAAACATTTGACGTTGATTTTATCGACCATATTTGCAGGGAGACTAATAGGTATGCGGAGCAAAAGATTGCTTTGCTTCGAGAGCAAAACAAACTAGCTCCGCATTCTCGATTTAACCATTGGTATCGAACAAACAGGGACGAAATGGTTAGTTTTTTAGCAATCATTATTTTACAAGGGCTTTTCCCCTTACCAGAGGAAAAGGGATATTTTGTATTTAATGGTTTCGGTACTATGCCATATTTTGCTAAAATAATGTCATACAACCGATTTTTGTTGCTAAAAACCTTTCTGCATTTCGTCGACAGTAAGACTAGCGAGGACACGACGAGACTTCGTAAAATACGACCTGTGATTGACTACTTCAATGCTAAATTTTCTAGCCTATACATGCCTTCACGAGAGATAGTCATCGATGAATCTCTCCTAAAGTGGCACGGGAAATTAAGTTTCACTCAGAAAATTTCAACAAAGGCCGCACAAGTCGGAGTCAAGACGTACGAGCTTTGCGAATCTTCTAGTGGCTATCTCTGGAAGTTTTTTGTATACGCTGGAAAAAATCCAACCTCGACTGCTGACATCACCGACGTACTGAATACACAGACGAATGACAGACGAGACGGTGAGGAGGCCATTGACAGATTTTCTGATGACGAGACAAACGAAAGAACTGACAATGACGGCACGATTGTTCCTTCGACTGACAGACGGACTAGTGAATGTGGAGACCGTCCAACGACGGCTACCGCCAAAATTGTTTACGACTTGATCGAGCCGCTGCTTCACCGGGGGCATACAGTAATAATGGATAATTTTTATAATAGTCCATTATTATTGCGAAGCCTGAAAAAACAAAAGACAGACTGTTACGGGACATTAAGACTGAACAGAGAATTCGTTCCTGATACAGTCAAGACTTTGACAAAAACAGAACTACGACAAGGTGAAGTAGTGGCCACGTACTGTTCGGATTTAGCTATTCTGGTATGGCGAGACGCTAACCTAGTTAGTATGATCTCTACTTACCATAATCTCCAAATCGGGACTCAAGACAAACACAACAGACTGACATACAAACCGAGCATAGTACTCGACTACAACAAGAACATGGGAGGAGTTGATAGGAAAGACCAATTCCTGTCAGCTCATCCTATGGAACGACAGAGGAACAAAATTTGGTATAAGAAACTCTTCCGCCGGTTGTTCAATGCGGCAATTTTTAACTGTTTTGTGATATATTCCAGTGTTCACCGGAATGTATCACATCGTCAGTTCCGTACTGTATTGGCGGAAGACTTACTTAAAAGACACAAACAAATAGACTTAACGACTGAATACCGACGTTTGAACGTTAGATGCAGCACGACTGGACAGGTGAAGACACAACTAATACCTAAAATTCGACACAAGACGCAAGCCAGACCGATAGTTGAAGCTAACCACTTCCCAGTTAAATCAGGGTCGAGACACAACTGTTGCTTTGTGTGCCCCAAAAAGACCAGGACCAGCTGGAAATGCGAGGAGTGCGACGTTAACCTTTGCATTGTGGGTTGTTTTAAGGCATACCACAAGCCTTAATCAACCATTTTTTTGTTTGGTTTATTATCTTTTTTTTTTTTCTTTTTGTTCGTTGTATTTTTTTTTTGATAGTTATATAATATGTAATATTTTATTAAATATATAGTTAAGATTTTTTTTAAATCTCGCTGTAACGGTGAAGGACACATCGAGAGGAAACCTGCATGTGACAGTATAGGTTATTTATGTGTTTTTGAAGACAATTCTCAATGAAGTTATTACTGTTTATTAAAATCAAAGAAACTAAATCGATCTGATCAGAATTAGCACAATATACTTTTGGTTACAATATTAATAATTTTAATGTATTTACCTTACAGCCTTCGAACAATAGGATTAATGATCGAAGCTTAAAGCTAATTCAAATTGGGAATGCTATTTGACTAATTTAAAAATGTCGGCAGTGAATTGACAGGTTATCTAAATGTTGTATTTTATTACAATCAATGTAACTAAAGTCAAATTGCTGATAAATATCTTAATATGCTTATATTTACAGAATAGGTTATTCAAATGTTTTATCTTTGAAGTTGATACACATTAGAAATGTCAATTGACCCTTTTATGGTATTGACAAGTAGTGTTTCACGGAAGTTATTCTGTATGTGGTTTATTAAATATCAATGTAATTAAATAAGATGTCATAGTCACAATTTCTTAGATATAAGTGTATTAATTTTGCAAGTATTGTTTGTAGCGTAAATTAAAATGGTAGATACATTGTCATTCGATATAAAAGGGCGTGTTATGGTCTATCGAATCAATCTTTTTGGTTCCGACCGTCACCGAGAGCACATGCCGTAGTTCAGTAATTTAGTGTAAAGCCATATTGCTGAAAAGAGCCTCGCTGTAAAAGTTAGAGATATTGCTAAATATATATATATTTTTGGGAGATCAGAGCCAAGGTTAATTCAATAGCTTTAAATTTATCAAAATATCACTAAATTGAAATAAAATCAAAGAAGGCAGGTTAGCTTATCCAACGGGCAGAGGTTCCCTCTCGTGAGTCAACTGTCAGACTGTCAACGCAACCGGCACTGTTGTCGTTTATATAGCCTTCCACATCATCCGACAAGTGACGTCATCATGTCAGTCTCCTAACACGGCCTCTCCTGACTGGAGGACGTCCTCGTGCTCCTGTTTCTGTGGCTGTGGAGGTCTTGACGTATTGGAGGTGCCTGGCATAGGTTCCGGTAATCTCTGAAAAGGCACTATCTCGCTACTAGCGGCATCTAGTCGGCATCTGAGAGAAATAGAGAAGATTACTTGGCACGGCGTTAGCTTACCATGTACCATCACGCTAGAGAGGAAGCACGCCGTTAGCTATCTCTGAGCGGACGAGTGAACATTCAGCATGGCATAGGCACGACGTTAGCTTACCATGTTCCGTCACGCTAGAGAGGAAGCACGCCGTTAGCTATCTCTGAGCGGACGAGTGAACATTGTGCTGTGTGAACTGTGGTGTGCGTGGTCCTATGTTGAAATGGTGCGAAAATTACCTTCAAAATAGAACTTATACAGTTAAAATTGGTACTTCATATAGCAAGCACATATCATCTACAGAGGGTACAGCCCAGGGATCGGTGTTGGGCCCCCTCCACTTCCTCACCTATGTGAATGATATGCATAACTTCCTTAAATACTGCACATGTTACCAATTTGCAGATGATACATGCTTAATTATTGCTGGGAAAGATCCCAATAAAGCTCTTGACCTCCTGCAGTCGGATTTCAACATTTTAAATAAGTGGTGCCACGATGCTGGTTTGGTAATAAACCCATGTAAAACTAAACTTTTACTCATTAAATCACCTAACCTAGCGAAAATCCCAATAAATCATATACTTGCTCACGACCATAATTGCCTACACTCAAATAACATCGGTTGCAAATGTCCCGTTATCGAACTTGTTGATAGTCATAAGTATCTAGGCTTACATATAGATAGCAAACTTAATTGGAGCTGTCATATCGAACACGTATGTAATAAGCTAAGGCAATTTTTAGCTAATATGATGATCTTAAGAAACCGCATTCCCTTTAAAGTTAAAATAATGTTATACAATTCGTTAGCTGAATCATTTATCCAGTATGGTTTAAGTAGCTATGGACGCACATATAACTCATATTTAAAAGAAATATTTAAGCTTCAAAAAAGAATATTAAAACTCATTTTAAATAGGCAACCTACTGAATGTGATGAAACAGATCTTTTCAAACAGTGTAAAATCTTACCGGTACATAAACAAGTTAAATACTTAATATTAAAAGAAAACTTCTTCAACAAAATATATTGGGACAAAGTGCAACACCCTGTATGCACAAGGGCCGTCACTCGCAAACAGCTGCGCGAACCGGGCGCACACAATAGATATGGCGAGCGTACGAATGCTTATCTGGTTCCCCGACTAATAAATGAATTACCTACTGATATGCGGAACCGTATTAACCCACACAATATTAAAAATAAACTAAAGTCTTATTTTCTATGCCACTTGTAATAGGACTACCTTGTTGGTCCAGTGGTCGCAGGCGTAACTTTAACGCTTGATACTGGGCTGGATCATCAAAGTATTTAATTTAGTACCTAAGTAGATTAGTTTTAATTTGCATTAATGTTATGTAGTGAACCTACTTATACCCTAGACCTAACTCGAGTTCGTTAGCATTTACTACAAACCTGTGTGGTTTACTGATGCTAGCTATTTAATATATGTTTGTAAACATCTGTGTGCCAATAAATAAAATAAATAAAAAAAAAATAAATAATTCAGCATGGCATAGGCACGACGTTAGCTTACCATGTGCATCCATACCAGAGAGGAAGCACGCCGTTAGCTATCTCTGAATATGGAACACAACATACATGACATAGGCCCGACGTTAGCTTATCATGTAGTTGTGACCTCGAAGAAACAAGCACAAGTATCTGGACACCACTCGCTGCGCATAATTAGCGCGCGTCCTCCAGGACAGCACCCGCGGCGCAGACAGCACACGCCCTCCGGGCAGCACCCGCGGCGCAGACACAGCAAGCGCCCATGGAGCAAAAGCCCCCTCCCACAGCAGGTCATACGCGTGGGCAGCGTCCGCAAGGCAGGCCCACACACGTCAAGGACACGTCTGCAGAGCTCACTTTGTTGTGTGCACAATGTAAACATTTTCTGAAACATAATCAGAAGCGTAAACTCACTTTCAAAGAATGCGGTGCAATGCAAGCCACCATGTATTAAGCTGCGGCCTATTTTGCTTTACCACGTGCACCACTAAGCAGTTTAAACTCAGATCGTTAGCTTGGTAACACTTTAGTTACACGGTATGGACCCCTCATGCCAGGGTCGAGCTTCCCAGCGGACTGAGAATAACAGTGCTTCAATTTTGCTCGGCCTAACCTGACCCTTCAATTTTCGGAAGCAAGCACTTCACAAGCTACACGATTAACACAACATAAACAGTGCTTAGTAATTCGTGAGAAAGAACAGTTTCTTTCTTTGTTAATCTGTACTAAGAAGTGTCACGTCAGTGCAGACATTACATAATTGATTCCGTCATTATGTAAAATGTACTCTGTGGATTCCTTGTTCTGATTCACCACGATCGATGTACTATTTTCTTAATTACTCCGCAATAAATTCGTCTACCTCAACTATGTGTTTCATACAGTACATACGAAACCTCAACAGTTGCTACTGCCAATACTAGGAGATGGTTTGAGCCAAGTCCTAGTCCCTTTTAAACAATTCCCAATACGAGATAGGCATTCGTTATCGTTCCAATTATTTATAACTTTAGCACGATCTACTTCCTCGCACCAGGAGTCTACTCGTATGTCACAGATGCTTAGATCAAAATTTGAGATACCTATAGTAAGTATGGTTCGACCTCACCGTGTTGTTAATTAACCAAATCGCATCATTGATACGATCAGTCCCACTGGGGTCTTATCATCGTGCTGTCAGATCGCCCCGGCGAAGATGGCACAGCAGGTTCTTGACGCTCTGCTGCAACCGCTGTCTCCGTCCGCGGTCGCAGCGGCGGCACCGGCGGTGTACCAGCACGTGGTGGCAAAGGTGGACGACGTCCTTCCAATGATTTAAGACGATTTAAAATTTGATTCATTTGATCAGTTATGTTAGGAGATCTACGGCGGGTAGTACTAGGGCGCAAATTACGGCTACTAGAGCGTGAATGTGAATCACGATCCCTAGACCAGCGCCTATCATTTGGCATCTTTTAACAATTATTGAACATAGAAATCGAGTGGGCTTATATAACCCAATTTTATGTGAAATGTAACAGCGAGAGTATTAGCAAAAATATGTGTTCTGTATAGGCACACTTTAGAAATAGCAATTAATCAGGATATTGGCTCTATTAAAAAGCAATGTCTGTATATGGATGCAACCGTACAAACAAAATATTTAACTTCCTAAAGCCACTTCAGACAAATTGGAACATACTCACCAGAGAAGTAGACGTATGTTTTAGACACACAAAGCAACTTTACCACCATCACTTTATAACCTGAAAATTTGTAATGCTTTGAAAAGTCAACCTTCTGTGTCTTTTATCTCAGGTAGCAAAACGGCTTTAGGCACGCGGAAATAAACCATCCCACTTCTGATTTTGGGAGATCAGAGCCAAGGTTAATTCAATAGCTTTAAATTTATCAAAATATCACTAAATTGAAATAAAATCAAAGAAGGCAGGTTAGCTTATCCAACGGGCAGAGGTTCCCTCTCGTGAGTCAACTGTCAGACTGTCAACGCAACCGGCACTGTTGTCGTTTATATAGCCTTCCACATCATCCGACAAGTGACGTCATCATGTCAGTCTCCTAACAATATATATATGTTTGAACCATTTAGTTGTCATTATGCTAATTGTAAATATTGAAAAGAGTAACTACCGAGTTTCTTGCAGTGTTCTTCTCGGTAGCATCAACTTCGTGAAACGGCGGTAGATAATGAAATAATAATAAATGAATCGTCAATTGAATTCTGCATATTTCACTACCTAATACTATACTAAAATTGGTCTGAATAACAAAAGAAGAAAATAAGCCTAATATCATAGTTTTCCTGTATCACCTACAATAATCCAATCCAATCCGCACTTGGCCAGTCTGATGGACTAAGGCCTAATCCCTCCCATTCTGAGAGGAGACCTGTGCCCAACAGTGGGACAAAGCAAATGTGATGACAGTTAAGTAAAATTGAGAATGATTAATTTAAGATTTTGTTTTTGGAAAATCAATAAAGAAATATAATAATAAATAATTGCCTATTATTTACATATATTTAATTATTATAATATTAATAAAAACGATAATTTATTTTGTAATTAATAACAGAACTTCTGTTATCTATGGATTCGTACTACGGAACACAGAGAAATGTGTTGTTTCTGACGCAAGGGCCCCACACAAAGCCCTGCAAATCACTAGGCAGGTTGCGTCCACAGACTAGGTAGAGATATTATGTTCTGTGGTAGGGATCTTGCGTCGTTTGAGTCACGCCATTTTATTGAAAGAATTACAACCCTGATGACAATGAACTTTTTAAGAATGAATGAGTCACAGTTTGAAGACTTATTGACTATGGTGACACCATTAACCCGGCGAGCGTAAGGTTGGGTGTGGTACACCCAGACTTAAAAAAATCGATTAATATTTTAATAGCGAATTGGTATTACGCTTCGCGCGCCTGAGTAGCTGCGCGGGAGGAGGTACGGAAGAAAAACGTAGTGATTACTTGCTCAGTGTACGGAAGCGTCGACTGCCACAAACTAGCTAGAGATACTACGTAGTCGACTGCCACTGCGATGGTCGACCGCCACCCGGCGAATGATCAGTGTTGCCAACAAGATTTTTAAAAATCCGCCAAGTTAGTTGTGTATTTCCGTCAAAAATCCGTTAAATTTTTTATCTGCCAATAAATAACAACCGTTAAATTTTTTTGTGTTTGATTAGTGATAAACTATTGTGATTCGTGTTGTTAAAGAGGAATAGCTCGTCTAATATTGTTGGCACATGCTGAAGAACAGCGAAAACAAAGCCTTTTGCGAATTGAGAGGCGCCACTTGCGTGACGCTAGTAATCCCTTGGAGTTGCCAGAGACAGAGTTTATTGCGAATTTTCGTCTGAGTAAAGCTGGATTCCAACTCGGAATAAAATACCGGATCGCAACATAGCCGGGAATGTTTAAAAATAATACCTGCTATAGATCGACGCATCGTAAATAATGCCTTTAGCACAACTTATAAACGTGGAGTTAGGTATTCAACATAGTTTACCATAAAAATAAATATAGAAACCGACTTGAAGTGGAACCAGACCTTAAGATTAAACTTTCGTAACTTTCCGCGAACATTCGACTTCCTTGGTACAAAATAAGCAGCAGCTCCATACTTCGCATTAAATGACAGGCGATACCAAAATATGTAGTAATAAACAATTTCACCCTTATCAAATGTGTATTATTTTACTTGGTTTTATAAGTGTTATTGTGGGTCACGAAGGGGCAGTGTGAAAATTACCATGCCATGGCAGAACAATGTTTGGGAAACACTGCTCTAATAAAAAGAAAAGGTCACAATCCAGTTTTGCACTATCTCGCACGAGCTCGTTTTTAGCGCCTTAGTGCATAATCTTGTTATAATAAAATATCTTTGTTTGGTAGGTACACACTTACACAGCTGTGTAAGATAGATATACAGCTTATATCTATCTCAGACTAAGGAATAAAATTTATTCTGTCTGTGCGAGTACATTTTACGTATGTACTGTTCGGTTCGCACTTGGTTTTGATTTCCTTCGCTGATCGCTGTTTAAGTATTCACTGTTTTGGTTATAAATTTGATGTTTTTCATTGTTAATTGTTTATTATTCTTTTTTTTGACCAGATTTGTTTTGTTTTTTGTTGTTTATCTTTAAAAATGTCGTTCGAAAAGCAATGTTACAACAGTTTTAGATCTCGGTGAATTTACATTTTTTTTTTTTCAAATTATTCTTAATTCTGATACCTAATTATACATCAGTCTCGTATATATGTATTTACATAACATTTAACTTTGGTATAAATGTTTTTGTATTATAAATTATTATGATGGGTTTAAAAGATATAAACTTATCTTGATTAAACAGATTTATTAAACTTTAAATTAAAACTTACAGGAGAGGACATATTTCTTATTTTATACTTTGACATTAGTGAATGACCACACCCATGATCACAGAGTATATATTTAGTTACCATAGAACACCTTCCCCCCTAGACAATTAATTAACAATTTTGTAACAATCTTATTTAAACAACTACAATCAGACATTACAGATTTAAGACATCACGAGGTTTTACAACTCTACCACTTCTTGTTGTTTTTACCTGCTGACCATAAGACTCTCTAACAATAGGTTCTAAACTTTGAACTGGAGAAGGCAATAAAGTATTAGTACAATCATTGTTCTCTTTTTCAAAAGCATAATCAAAATTAGTAACAGTACTTTTAGTAAATGACTTTTTTAAATGCTTAATATTTCTTCTAATATTAGCTTTACCTTCCCTTCCTATCCAAAAAGATCTTGGTTCCTTACACTTAGCAATTATTTTTCCCTTTTTCCAATATTTATCTTTTTCAGTTTTATGAACAATCTCATCTCCAATATTAAATTGAACTTCTTTTTTACTGTTTACATCTTTTCTTTCTTTGTTTAATGACTGTCTTAAAATTAACAAATTATAAATATTATTTTCTATCTTAGGTCTCAACAACACATCGTTAGTAGGAATGAGTGTCCTAACCCTTCTACTATTTAAGATCTGTGAGGGAGAAACTTCTAACCCTGTAAGAGGAGTGTTATTATAACCCAACAAATAGTCTCTATAATCTACCCTATCTTCACATGCTTTTTTCAAAATCATTTTACTTATATGGACAGCTTTTTCTGCCATACCATTGCTTCTAGGATAATGAGGACTACTAGAAGTGAATACAATATCCTTAGACTTATAATATTCATGACATTCAAGAGAATTAAAAGGGTTGTTATCGGTCACAATTTCCTCTGGGTAACCAAATCTTGTAAAAGCTTCCTGAAAACCATTAATAACAGACTTAGATGTCTTGTCACATACAGGTAAAATTTCTAACCAGTGAGAAAAATAATCAATGATAACCAGGAAAAATTTTCCATTAAAATCTAAAATATCTGTACCAACCTTAGCATATCTACGATTAGGTATCTTATGTGGTAACAGCTTGTCATGTGGATTAGCAGGTCTAAACTTTTCACATGTAAGACATTGAAGAACAAAATGATGTATGTCATTTGAAAGTCCAGGCCAATAGAATAATTGTCTAGCCTTACTAATAGATTTACAGATTCCTGGGTGACCTTCATGAACTAAGTTTAAGACATAAGATCTCAGAGATTTAGGTACAATAATTTTGTTTTGATAAAATGCTAAACCACATTCAAAATATATGTCATCCTTAATTTTATAATATTCTTTACACTGTTTTGAAACCCTATTTTTCTCAGGCCAACCATTTAAATAATATGTATTTAATAAACTCAAAACAAAATCAGATTTAGTTTCATTTTGAAATATAAGTTTTCTTTCAGGTGACATAGGTAAGTGTGCAGTAACCAAGTGAACAAAATGTGACATTTCTTGATCTATTTCAGTATTCTTTAGGCTATTCCTGGATAACATGTCAGCAAAATGTAACAATTTACCTGGTACATAGTAAACATTTAAATTATACATTAATAATTTCAATCTTAAACGTTTCAAACGAGGAGATCCTATCTTACATATAGGTTTTAACATTATTGACACAATAGGTTTGTGATCAGTTTGCACATCTACCTGATACCCATATATAAACCTATGAAATTTTTTAACTGCATAACAAATGGATAACAATTCTTTTTCTGTTTGACTATAGTTAAGTTCAGCATCATTCATGGTTCTTGATGCACAAGTAACCAACCTTAAAACATTTTGCTCATCTTTTTGAAATAAAAGAAGATTTTTTCTTTATAAAAGAAAAAATTCTCACTTTTCCTTGTATTTGTATACTAGAGTCTGCTATGTTTATTCGTCTACATCCTGAGTACTACGAATATATTAAAAGCGCCCGCCGAAACACCAAAATACAACTCCCAGCCCAGCCCCGTTTAAAAATGTTTCAAGATAGCCCCTTGTACAGAATGATTACAATCTATAACAAAATACCTCTGTGGATAAAACAACAAGAAACTCATTCGGCATTTAAAAGAAACCTCAAGGCTTTACTATTAAATGAAGGATATTATTCCATAAAAGAGTTTTTAGAAGACAAAAATCCTGGTAAATTGGCTATAAGATAAACATAATTCATAACCCTTAACTAATACACTCTAATTAATTGACATTCACGATTCTGACATTTATTGATTATTTATTTATTATTATTATTGATTATTTTGACATTATTTTATTGACTTGTATTTTCCTATAACTTGACATTTGTTATTAATTATTGACATTTAAATATGATATTGAATAATGCTAATATAAGTTATTTTTAGAAATTGCTATATTAATTATAAATGACCTAATGTATAAATAACATAGAATGTAAATAATTAAGATGTATGATGATGTTTGTTGAAGTATGAAATTAAAATGTACTCGATACTTGAAATTGGACCTCGCATCATAATGCTACACCCTTTCAAGGGTATACATAATAGCTTTCTATGACATATATTATGTAATGTGCATTTTAGCAAATAAATAAATAAATAAATAAATAAATAAACAACATCCTATACCATTTTTAGATGCCTCACATTGTAAAGTAATTTTTTTTTTAGAATCAAATGGAGTAAGAGCTGGTGTCATGCAAACTTTTCTTTTCAGCTCTGCAAATGCTAACCTATGAGCAGGTAACCAAATAAACTCAGTATCTTTCTTTAACAATTTAGAAAGAGGTGACAATAAATTTGCCATATCAGGAACATATCTACGGACATAATTAAAGGAACCTAAAATTTGTCTCAGTTCATCCTTATTTGCTGGTTCTTTTAAACTTAACAGGGATTCAATTCTATCTTTATCTAGAGACATTCCATGCTCATTGAAAACCTGACCAACATATTTTACTTCTGTTTGCTTATACTGAAACTTATTCTTATTAAATATTATTCCTAATTTTCGAGCTTTATTAATTACACTTAATAACACTTTATCATGCTCTTCTTCTGTACTACCCATTACTAAGATATCATCTGCCCAAATTACAACATTTGGCAACTCTCCAAAGTGATTTTCCAGTATATCCTGAAATAATTCTGGTGCATTCATCAGCCCATATGGTAAAACAAGGTACCGATAGACTCCTAGTGGAGTTGCAAAGCAACACTTCCACGATGAAGGTTCTGAAAGCATCAAGTGATGAAAACCCTCAGACAGGTCTAAAACTGAAAACCATTTCTTGCCTTTTAATTTAAAACTTAAGTCTTCCAATGTGGGTAAAACTTTAGGCTTTTTAACAATTATTTTATTTAAATCTAATGGATCTAGGCATAACCTTATATTCCCGTTTGGTTTTTCAACAATTACAATTCTGTTGATACATGCATTTTCATTAATCTTATCTACTTTAACTATAGCATTTCTACTTTCTAATCTTTTCAATTCTATTTTTAACGGCTCAATTAAAGAAGACGGTAACCTAGGTGAAGGGTGGCAAATTTGTTCCTCTGTATACTTTGTAGGTATTTCTACATTTCCTGGTATTCTTCCTATACCTTCAAAAACTTGTATATTCTGTTTTATAAATTTATCTTTGTTATCACTAACTAAAGCCATATGCACACGCTTAACTAAATTTAGAGACACACAGGCAGGCAATCCCAGTAACATAGTGTTACAGTCTACTATGACAAAATTTTCAAAGCATTCATTATTTTTAAATTTACATTTTAAATTCACCATGCCTATAGGTTCAACTTTTTGATCAATAAAAGATTCTATTTGTAACTCTGTTTTATATAAATTGCACTTTATTTTATTCTTTATTTTATTGAAAATTCCTGTAGGCATAATGCTTACATCTGCACCGGTATCCAATTTACATTTGATATTCTCATTATCAATTTGTATATTTTCAGTCCACTCACACTTATTTAAATTTGACATATTTTGTACCGCACCACAATATACACTTTCATTTGATACATTTAGTTCAGGTGACTCAGAACATTTAACCTCACTTACTTGCTTTCTTCTACAGCTTACTGAAAAATGATTTAAAATACCACACTTAGTACACTTCTTCCCATATGCTGGACATTCTCGAGGACCATGTAACTGTTGACATCTCCTACACTTAAACTTTGTATTGTCATTTTTCCAAGACTTTTCTTTGTTAAACTTGTTAAAACTTTGCCTTTTAGATCTATTTTTTCTATACTTGACCTCATCTATTTCTAACATTGGGTTCATTTCTTTGACTTGTGATTTACTGATTTCACTAGTACGACATATGTTAGTCACTTTATCCAGAGTCAAACCCTCAATTCTGAGTAAATTTTCTTGTAGCGATTTGTCATGCAAGCCATGCACCAATCTGTCCCGCAGTAATTGATCTTCTAATGACTCGCCTTTAGATAACTCATAATTACATGTTGAAATTAACTGTCTCAGACATGTGTAAAAATTTTCAAACTTTTCACCAGTTAATTGTTTTCTCTCGTTGAATTTATATCGTTCGAAAACTTCGTTACTTTTTGGGTTCACGTACTTACCTATTGCTTCAATTACTTTTTCATAATTATTAAATACTTCTTTACTTAGCTTGAAACTCATGATAACTTTTGTTGCCTCTGCACCCATCATGTTTCTCAACAGAGATAACTTTATTTTGTCCGGCGCCTCATCTTGTCCAATGCCTATTAAATAATCCTCAAAAAGGCATTTCCACACTTTCCACTCTGAAGCGGCGGATTGGGATCGTATATCAAAGTTTGGTGGCAACTTTACTGAGTTCTCCATTTTCCTTATTACGACTGCGCCATGTATTATAAATTATTATGATGGGTTTAAAAGATATAAACTTATCTTGATTAAACAGATTTATTAAACTTTAAATTAAAACTTACAGGAGAGGACATATTTCTTATTTTATACTTTGACATTAGTGAATGACCACACCCATGATCACAGAGTATATATTTAGTTACCATAGAACAGTTTTATCGCAGCAAGGATAAAAAATGAAACTGTAGATAATGTTAGTCCTATAGTATATGTAGTCTATGAACCCTTTTCTTTTATGTTTAGGCCATTTCTTAATTTCTGAACGCAACTTTAGTTTTTTGTGTTGGTCAGACTGATGGCTTGGGTGGGTGGGACGCTACAACAACCACAGATTTCTAAGTAATTATGTATTTATGTTTAATGTTTAATAATACTACGTGACGCTACGCCCTACGCTATTGTATGAAAAGTTCTGCTTCTGTTGAAATTACTTGAAATCTGTCTGTTATTTGTTTCTTTCTGACCTTTCTGTTGGTTTCTGTGTTCCAAAGTGGTTGGAAGCTGTACATAATAATAATGTAAGTAAAAGTTTATTGATTATCCCACTGTATTAATGTTGTTTATTAAAATAATCAAGATTCATTCTTTCTTTCAAAATATTCTACAAATGCTATGAATGCAAAGTCTGATGGATATATTTATTTAAATGATGCTGAAGTCGACTTGCAAAAACATTGCCTTTGTTTGCCGGTTTATCGGTTAATTGTATGATATATATTTTAATAAAAAACTTTTAACATTTACCTAAACGTAAATGAAAAGAATATGACTAAAATAGTTATAGGTAAAAAATTATGGGCGGCCACAGTCGGCGTCCCCGTAACGTTTACAATAAGTACTAAAATAATTTTTCAGACGAGTAATCCGGAGTTTATTTAGCATGGTTTTTTGTTGCAACTTTTTCATTTTATTTGGAGTGGTACCTTTTATACATATCACTTTCACTTATCGACTTTCCATTAGTAAACTACTAATTTGGGGGTAAAAAGTGGGTGGGGGGAGGAGGGTGACTCCCCCACCCCCCCACTAAAATTTGGCTGCTCGGAAATTAATACTTTTTTTAAAAATAATTTTTTAATTTTTCAGGTTAAGAGTGCTAAAACATGCGAGTTTGTAATCGTATCATTCTAATTAAGTGATGAGGAGGGGTGCGCTGGGTACCTTTATCTGAACTAAGTTTAAACTAGCTAATTATAACCTACCTATCAAGGCAAAAAGTCTAAATAAATGTCAACGGAACCCCCTGCGGGCGTCCCTATACTAGGTAGGGATACAACGTATAACTTCAGAACGATACACTGTAGTCAGCCCTGGGGTGCTTCTAGTTTTACATTTTAAGTTCGATTAACCCAATTCATAATTTTGCATATTACATATATATTTATAATTTTTTTTCCGTTTTTTATCGGAAATTATTTCGTCACATAATATGTCGACGGAATGTCGCTGCGCGGGGTTCCTTTTTTTGTGCAAAACTAAGAAAACTCCAACTTGAACCTAACCTAATCTAACGTAATTTCGTGTCAGACAAGTCGGACTCTGTCACAAATGTCGACGGAACCCCGCTTCGCGGGGTCCCTTTTTTTGCGTAGATAAACATAGACAAACCTGAACCTAACCTAACAAAATTTGGAGTTGACTGTATCGTTTTTTCTTGGCGGGGGGCTTCGCCCCCCGGGCCCCCCTTTTTTTTTTCGGGGGGCCTGCGGCCCCCCGTACCCCCGGTACTAGCCAACGGATTAAAAACAATCTCAAAACTTACTGTTAAGGAAAATGCTATTCCTTAACAGTAAGTTTTGAGATTGTTTTTAATCCGTTGGCTAGTACCGGGGGTACGGGGGGCCGCAGTCAGTTCGTCAGAATATTTATATAATATAAAAATTTGCAATTTTCAAAATTTTTTTAAGGAGTTCTATTCATTTCCGAGCACCAAAATTTCGTATACTGGCTACTAATAATGAGTTCTTTACGTAAAAAAATATTAGCTTACAACTAGTAGTTATGTAATGGAATGTTGAGCCTAAAAATTTACAATTTTCAAAATTTTTTTTAAGGAGTTCTATTAATTTCCGAGCAACGAAATTTCGTATACTGGCTACTATTAATGAGTTCTTTACGTAAAAAAAAAATTAGCTCGAAACTAGTAGTTTACTAATGGAAAGTCGAGCCCTTAAATACATATTAGGATTTTTACTAATCAATTCGATTCAACGGTTGTGGCAAAAAATGCAGAAAATATTAACTTTCCATTTATGTGGTGGCTGTGCTTGTTTTTCTGCAAAAATGCATGTCGCATCTTATTATAAAAACAAAGTGCAGAATCTAAATTACGACTTTATTCTAGGTCTGAGAGTCTAAACGCTAGTGCAGGCCGAGGTCAGGAAAGAGCGCCGCCAGGCGAATCGTAAGTATGAAATATGAATATTTTCATATATTTCCGTAAAAAATATACCAAGCTATTTTATATAATAAACCTTTATTGTAATGTTTAAAATACTTAATGCCCCATGTAATAATAAAAATTGAAGTAGTAGGATCGTAATTGATAATTCAGGTAATCTGATATTTTTAAAACTACGCTTACAATACATAAATATATACATTCATACCTACTTACTAAGTTTCACCCGAAAAGGGAAGGAGTAACTCAAGAAACAGCTTTTAAGCAGTAGAGTATATATTTTTTGTTTAGACGCAGAGAAGTTATTCAATATTATTATTTATTTTAGAACTACCAGTAATGAACACGCCGAAGTAGGACGAGGACGCGGGGGAGGGCGAGCAAGAAGAGGACGCGGGAGAGGGCGAGGGAGCGGGAGGGGTGGACAAGTGTACGTGTACTTTTTTGTCATACTAATATATAGCATACAAGATGGACGCCCGCAGCTTCGCTCGCGTGGAATTAGACATAACAATAGTTTCGTTTACGCCTAGTAATATTACATAGCCTATTTCACTTAGTGAAGATGCAGCTTTCTAAAGGGCCCCACACAAAGCCCTGCTTGCAGTGCCCCTGCCAATCGTATCGTGTGTGTGCTTGCAGGGCCGATTTTTTAAGTGCTTACCCATCATCCTGCCAGCCCGACGGACGATCTCCCCACTCCAACCCTGCAAGCAGGGCAATGTGTGGTACGGTAGGACCGATTTTGTTTCAATCACAGATTGATAAGTATAGTATTTAATAATATGGTGTATATCTAATCTGTGGTTTCTACTTTTCAATAATAAATGTTTGGTTTTCTTCGTACACCGTCTTAGTTTGTTTTCATTTTGTTGTACTATGTATTGTTTGTGCAATAATTTTAAAGGATAGTTATAATAAAGTTACAGCATCTCTCATCAATATATTCTTTTTTTCAATTATTGGTGTCACCATAGTCAATAAATCTTCAAACTGTGACTCATTAATTTTTAAAAAGTTCATAAAGTCATCAGGTTGTAATTTTCAATCTATTTGCGTGACTCAAACGACGCAAGATCTCTACCACAGAACATAATATCTCTACCTAGTCTGTGGACGCACCCTGCTTGCAGGGCTTTGTGTGGAGCTCTTGATGGTGAAAGAATTTTTGAAATCTGTCCAGTAGTTTTGGCAGCGCATGCCAGAATAGCTCGCAGATGGTAGATATTTTCCACTTATCGTCATATTTTGGACTATTCACATAATATCTTTATAAATTGTAGCCTATATGTTATTCTGATGTATAAGATTATTATTGTAAAGTTTCATTAAAATCCATTTAGTACTTTTTACGTGAAAGAGTAACACACATCCAACCATCCATACATACTTACTAACTTTCCCCTTTATAATATCAGTAGGATCTTTAATGTTTTACAGCTGTATACTTTTTTTTAGTGTCGCTACGCAAGACCCTCCTTACGAGATCAAGGTAGAGAGGCAGATAACGGCAACAGCTGCTCGTCTGGAAATTGTTTCCCGGAAGCGTGATGCTCAACTGGAGCGAATGCTTTTGCCAGACGCGCCGCCGCGCAAACGGCGATCAAAGTAATTTTTCCTTCAAGTATTTTTTTTGTTTCTTCTAATCACGTACATCTACTTTACAATTCACTATGCATTCATAATTCTTAGAATTATAAAAGTCCAAGCTACAATTCTCTCAATTTCTCTCGGAAGTTTAAGAATTATTTGCACTATTCTATCTATAAGAACGTTTAAGTTCACTAATAGCTTTTTTTTTTTTCAGAAGAATATCTCCAGTACGTCAGACGTGTATCATGGCTGACCCACCAGTCAAACGACGTGTTGGTAAGATGGTTATTTCATACAATTGATTAGTACTTTGCCGTTTAATCTATGTTATATCATAACTAATTTGTTACAGAACTCAATCCCGAAGATCCAATTGAGGTTGAAGCGTCGACGTCCGGAGTCCCTCATTCTTCTGGTAAGGTGGTTATTTTAAAAGGCTGATTTAAATTCTTTGTTATTTCACGTACATTATTACATCATAAATTGTTTCTTTCAGGTTTTACCTCCGCAGAATCATCCGAGGTTCAAGCCTCGACGTCCGTAGGTTCCCTTTCTTCTGGTAAGATATTTATTTCATAGTTTCGCCTTTCATTTGTTATTTAATGTATACTACAATATCTTATCCTGTTTGTTACAGAATGCTTCCCTGCAGATATAGTGATTGAATATGGTAAGTTAAATTAGAATAGCAATTTATTTCGACAAATTAACACAAGTACAACAACAATATGACTATAAAATAATAAACAAATAATAGCGAGATCTGCCGAAATAGGGCCACACTCAGCTATGGTCGTGGCGTACCACGACCGCTGGTTTTCAGGGCGACCCAAGTTATGGTTTTGTCGGTGTTATAATATAAGTAAAAAAATAGTATGCAATATAATTGTGTTTGTTACAGTAGACGAAGCTGCGCCAGGTGGGGTTTCGGAAGACGGAATAGGTACGTCAGAGGCAGATACTGTTCCCAATTCGCCGTACAGTTCCCCTAGTAGATACTCGGCAAACATTAACCTGCTTAAAGTTATGCTGAGGCCAACCAAAAGAAAATACTAATACTCTTCCGAATCCGACCAATAGTATTTTTTTTAAATAAATAATTTGATCTGCTCTTCTGTTTCTATTTCTCCAGACACTGCTGCAGAAGTTGCCGTCGCCACATCATCCTCGTCGTACATTGTGAGGCCATCAGAATTAGGTATTAGGAATGACTTGTTTACAGAAAACTTTATACAATAATGAATGTTAGAACTGTAATCAATCCCGTTCCTGTATATTATAAAATATTTATGTTGATTTTTTTGATTTCAGGTGTTGACATCAATTTTGTGAACGACGAAGCGTTTTCGGAGTGGTTAGCTGAGATCGATGACAGCGATGACGACTTAAACGACATTAGTAATGAAGACTGCCTCCTCCCGGCTGTTCAAGTATGTAACGCTACGGGTGAACCCGCGTGTGACAGTGACTTGACGCTATTACAAGCGAAACTATTACAGAGAGAGGATGACGCTAATGACCGAGCTATACGCAACATTGTTACCGACGACTGTTACACTTTCACCTGGAGTAAGGACAGAAGTGCTTTTCATGGCCAACGTGAGATATTTACGGGTAAATCGGGACCGACTTTTAAGGTGACTAAACGGACTCGAGCCATCGACATTTTTGACAAAACATTTGACGTTGATTTTATCGACCATATTTGCAGGGAGACTAATAGGTATGCGGAGCAAAAGATTGCTTTGCTTCGAGAGCAAAACAAACTAGCTCCGCATTCTCGATTTAACCGTTGGTATCGAACAAACAGGGACGAAATGGTTAGTTTTTTAGCAATCATTATTTTACAAGGGCTTTTCCCCTTACCAGAGGAAAAGGGATATTTTGTATTTAATGGTTTCGGTACTATGCCATATTTTGCTAAAATCATGTCATACAACCGATTTTCGTTGCTAAAAACCTTTCTGCATTTCGTCGACAGTAAGACTAGCGAGGACACGACGAGACTTCGTAAAATACGACCTGTGATTGACTACTTCAATGCTAAATTTTCTAGCCTATACATGCCTTCACGAGAGATAGTCATCGATGAATCTCTCCTAAAGTGGCACGGGAAATTAAGTTTCACTCAGAAAATTTCAACAAAGGCCGCACAAGTCGGAGTCAAGACGTACGAGCTTTGCGAATCTTCTAGTGGCTATCTCTGGAAGTTTTTTGTATACGCTGGAAAAGATAAGTCAACCTCGACTGCTGACATCACCGACGTACTGAATACACAGACGAATGACAGACGAGACGGTGAGGAGGCCATTGACAGATTTTCTGATGACGAGACAAACGAAAGAACTGACAATGACGGCACGATTGTTCCTTCGACTGACAGACGGACTAGTGAATGTGGAGACCGTCCCACGACGGCTACCGCCAAAATTGTTTACGACTTGATCGAGCCGCTGCTTCACCGGGGGCATACAGTAATAATGGATAATTTTTATAATAGTCCATTATTATTGCGAAGCCTGAAAAAACAAAAGACAGACTGTTACGGGACATTAAGACTGAACAGAGAATTCGTTCCTGATACAGTCAAGACTTTGACAAAAACAGAACTACGACAAGGTGAAGTAGTGGCCACGTACTGTTCGGATTTAGCTATTCTGGTATGGCGAGACGCTAACCTAGTTAGTATGATCTCTACTTACCATAATCTCCAAATCGGGACTCAAGACAAACACAACAGACTGACATACAAACCGAGCATAGTACTCGACTACAACAAGAACATGGGAGGAGTTGATAGGAAAGACCAATTCCTGTCAGCTCATCCTATGGAACGACTGAGGAACAAAATTTGGTATAAGAAACTCTTCCGCCGGTTGTTCAATGCGGCAATTTTTAACTGTTTTGTGATATATTCCAGTGTTCACCGGAATGTATCACATCGTCAGTTCCGTACTGTATTGGCGGAAGATTTACTTAAAAGACACAAACAAATAGACTTAACGACTGAATACCGACGTTTGAACGTTAGATGCAGCACGACTGGACAGTTGAAGACGACAAAACTAATTCGACACAGGACGCAAGCCAGACCGATAGTTGAAGCTAACCACTTCCCAGTTAAATCAGGGTCGAGAAACAACTGTTGCTTTGTGTGCCCCAAAAAGACCAGGACCAGCTGGAAATGCGAGGAGTGCGACGTTAACCTTTGCATTGTGGGTTGTTTTAAGGCATACCACAAGCCTTAATCAACCATTTTTTTGTTTGGTTTATTATCTTTTTTTTTCTTTTTGTTCGTTGTATTATTTTTTGTTATACTCTATGTACCTAATATTTTATTAAATATATAGTTCAGATTTTTTTTTTAATCTCACTTGCTGTAACGGTGAAGGACACATCGTGAGGAAACCTGCATGTGACGGTATGGGTTATATATGTGTTTTTGAAGACAATTCTCAAAAAAGTTATTACTGTTTATTAAAATCAAAGAAACTAAATCGATCTGCTCAGAATTAGCACAATATACTTTTGGTTACAATATTAATAATTTTAATGTATTTACCTTACAGCCTTCGATCAATAGGATTAATGATCGAAGCTTAAAGCTAATTCAAATTGGGAATGCTATTTGACTAATTTAAAAATGTCGGCAGTGAATTGACAGGTTATCTAAATGTTGTATTTTATTACAATCAATGTAACTAAAGTCAAATTGCTGATAAATATCTTAATATGCTTATATTTACAGAATAGGTTATTCAAATGTTTTATCTTTGAAGTTGATACACATTAGAAATGTCAATTGACCCTTTTATGGTATTGACAAGTAGTGTTTCACGGAAGTTGTTCTTTATGTGGTTTATTAAATATCAATGTAACAATGTAATTAAATAAGATGTTATAGTCACAATTTCTTAGATATAAATGTATTAATTTTGCAAGTATTGTAAGTATTGTTTGTAGCATAAATTAAAATGGTAGGTACATTGTCATTCGATATAAAAGGGCTTGTTGTGGTCTATCGAATCGAATCTTTTTGGTTCCGACCGTCACACCGAGAGCACATGCCGTAGTTCAGTAATTTAGTGTAAAGCCATATTGCTGAAAAGAGGATACCTCGCTGTAAAAGTTAGAGATATTGCTAAATATATATATATATATGTTTGAACCATTTAGTTGTCATTATGCTAATTGTAAATATTGAAAAGAGTAACTATCGAGTTTCTTGCCGTGTTCTTCATAATAAATGAATCGGCAATTGAATTCTGCATATTTCATTAATACAATACTAATTGGTCTGAATAACAAAAGACAAGAAAATAAGTCTAATATCATAGTTTTCCTGTATCACCTACAATAATCCAATCTAATCCGCACTTGGCCAGTCTGGTGGACTAAGGCCTAATCCCTCCCATTCTGAGAGGAGACCTGTGCCCAACAGTGGGACAAAGCAAATGTGATGACAGTTAAGTAAAATTACTGTAAAAGTAAAATTACCCCTACCAAGTATTGTAAGTATTGTTTGTAGCATAAATTAAAATGGTAGGTACATTGTCATTCGATATAAAAGGGCTTGTTGTGGTCTATCGAATCGAATCTTTTTGGTTCCGACCGTCACACCGAGAGCACATGCCGTAGTTCAGTAATTTAGTGTAAAGCCATATTGCTGAAAAGAGGATACCTCGCTGTAAAAGTTAGAGATATTGCTAAATATATATATATATATGTTTGAACCATTTAGTTGTCATTATGCTAATTGTAAATATTGAAAAGAGTAACTATCGAGTTTCTTGCCGTGTTCTTCATAATAAATGAATCGGCAATTGAATTCTGCATATTTCATTAATACAATACTAATTGGTCTGAATAACAAAAGACAAGAAAATAAGTCTAATATCATAGTTTTCCTGTATCACCTACAATAATCCAATCTAATCCGCACTTGGCCAGTCTGGTGGACTAAGGCCTAATCCCTCCCATTCTGAGAGGAGACCTGTGCCCAACAGTGGGACAAAGCAAATGTGATGACAGTTAAGTAAAATTAAGAATGATTAATTTATTTTTTTTGGAAAATCAATAAATAAATATTAATTTTAAAGGAATACAATAATAAATACAATACAATAATAAAAAAAAAATTGCCTATTATTTCAATATATTTATTTATTATAATTTAATAATAAAATGAGAGGTGTCAAGGGACACCCGGATGGAACGAAGTTATTGGATATATAAGTTATATCATTTCTCACACACCCTGTATACAATGTTCATGTCTCACACACCCTGTATACAATGTTCATGTCTCACACACCCTGTATACAATGTTCATGTCTCACACACCCTGTATACAATGTTCATGTCTCACACATCTGTATACAATGTTCATGTCACACACCCTGTATACAATGTTCATGTCTCACACAACCTGTATAGAATGTTCATGTCTCACACACCCTGTATACAATGTTCATGTCTCACACACCCTGTATACTATGTTCATGTCTCACACACCCTGTATACTATGTTATTGTCTCACACACTCTGTATACAATGTTCATGTCTCACACATCCTGTATAAAAAGTGTCGTGACAACTTTTCGTAAGAATTTTTTCCGTCTAGCCCCCTATCACAACGCGCGATAAGGAACTTCGTTCCAAAAACGACAATTTTGTAATTAATAACAGAACTTCTGTTATCTATGGATTCGTACTACGGAACACAGAGAAATGTGTTTTCTGACGCAAGGGCCTCACAAAAAGCCCTGCAAATCACTAGGCAGGTTGCGTCCACAGAGTAGGTAGATATATTATGTTCTGTGGTAGGGATCTTGCGTCGTTTGAGTCACGCCATTTTATTGAAAGAATTACAACCTGATGACAATGAACTTTTTAAGAATGAATGAGTCACAGTTTGAAGACTTATTGACTACTAGCTTTTGCCCGCGGCTCCGCCCGCGTGGTCAAAGGGAATTAACAATGAGTTGTTTATCATACATGACACATTTGTGGTGGATGAATAGTAACAGTTCCACGATTAAAATATACTTTACTAACGCCATCTATTAACAACATCCGGAACTAAATATCTAGCAAATAATAAAACATCGATATCTTTCCATGGGGATGTTTTACCGCGGTAAAAAGTAGCCTACGTCACTCTCCACCCTCCTCACTATCTCCACACACAAAAACCATACCATATAATAGCTTCGTTGCGACGTGAAAGCCGGACAAACAAACAAACACACTTTCCCATTTATAATATGTATTAGTATGGATGGTGACACCATTAAAGCGCCCCACATAAAGCCCTGCTTGCAGGGCCCCTGCCAATCGTATCGTGTGTGGGCTTGCAGGGCCGATTTTTTAATTGCTTACCCTGCCGCAGGGCGGCAGGGTCATCCTGCCAGCCCGACGCACGATCTCCCCACTCCAACCCTGCAAGCAGGGCAATGTGTGGTACGGTCGGGCCGATTTCACAGATTTATAATTATATTATTTAATAATATGGTGTATATCTAATCTGTGGTTTCTACTTTTCAACAATAAATGTTTGGTTTTCTTCGTACGCCGTCTTAATTTGTTTTCATTTTGTTGTACTATGTATTGTTGTGCAATAATTTTAAAGATAGTTATAATAAAGTTACAGTATCTCTCATCAATATATTCTTTTTTTCAATTAATGGTGTCACCATTGTCAATAAATCTTCAAACTGTGACTTATTCATTCTTAAAAAGTTCTTAAAGTCATCAGGTTGTAATTCTTTCAATATATTGGCGTGACTCAAACGACGCAACATCTCTACCACAGAACATAATATCTCTACCTAGTCTGTGGACGCAACCCGCATGCTGATTTGCAGGGCTTTGTGTGGTAACACCCTCTGCGGCAAGTCCTGCAAGCAGGCCCTGCTTGCAATTAAAAAATCGGCCCTGCAAGCACACACACGATACGATTGGCAGGGGCACTGCAAATAATGTTCGCAGGACTACTTTGCAGAAGGTAGGATTTGGTTTGGATGGAAACCAAATCCGGGCGTGTTTTACTACTATATATTTTTGATGTATTGGTTTTGAGTTTTGAGGTTTAATGTATCTTGCAACATGCAAGGTACAATAAACCTCAGAATAAAAGGTATACACAATCTAAGGCGCCCCACACAAAGCCCTGCTTGCAGGGCGCCTGCTTGCAGTGCCCTTGCCAATCGTATCGTGTGTGTGCAAGCAGGGCCGATTTTTTAAATGCTTACCCTGCCGCAGGGCGGCAGGGTCATCCTGCCAGCCCGACGCACGATCTCCCCACTCCAACCCTGCAAGCAGGGCAATGTGTGGTACGGTCGGGCCGATTTCACAGATTTATAAGTATAGTATTTAATAATATGGTGTATATCTAATCTGTGGTTTCTACTTTTCAACAATAAATGTTTGGTTTTCTTCGTACGCCGTCTTAATTTGTTTTCATTTTGTTGTACTATGTATTGTTGTGCAATAATTTTAAAGGATAGTTATAATAAAGTTACAGTATCTCTCATCAATATATTCTTTTTTTCAATTAATGGTGTCACCATTTTCAATAAATCTTCAAACTGTGACTCAGTCGTTCTTAAAAAGTTCATAAAGTCATCAGATTTTAATTCTTTCAATTAAACGGCGTGACTCAAACGACGCAAGATCTCTACCACAGAATATAATATCTCTACCTAGTCTGTGGACGCAACCTGCAGGGCCGATTTGCAGGGCTTTGTGTGGTAACATCCTCTGCAGCAGGCCCTGCTTGCATGATGGGCAAGCAATTAAAAAATCGGCCCTGCAAGCACACACACGATACGATTGGCAGGGGTACTGTAAACAGGGCCCTGTAAGCAGGGCTTTGTGTGGGGCACTGACAATGTTGCCTTGAAGCATGGAAATAGTAAATACAAACGTAAACCAGGAAGGTGCATTGTATCAGAATTAATTACTAATACCCCTCTCACACAATCTGAGTTAGTGTACGATTTGACTACTAATACTAATTGGAGTTTGTCTACTTACTCAAATTTTACAGTCAGTATAGTTATCTATGCCTTGAACTCGTTAGATGTTGAATATTTATAAATATAATTTTGTCTATGGCAAAGTTATTAAAATAAATAAAACAAATTTATAACCTCAGATTCAACTTTTTCAATCAAAATGTTGGGAAATATGTATGTATGTATGCTCTATGTATCAATTTTGTACACATAAATGATTTAGCTGTGTTTTAACTCGAGAGATTCATAAAATATTATACTTATTATGAACCCCGCCTTTATAAATCAGGGACACCAACTTAACATCATGAATGTATAAACAACACAGAGTAGATAATCAATTAAAGCACAGACAGTAATATTATACTGCACAATATTGTCTATGGTTACATGCCCTACAAAAATATTTTATAGAATTTTCGAATGATAACTAAAATTGTTGTTTCATTATTTGTAATCCTTTGGAATGTACTGATTATATAAATATGATGATTGATATTAAGGCTTAAAATTTTTCCCCCATAATTTTTAACTTGAGTACTTTTATGGTTATAAATAATCAAGTTAAGCAATGGATTTATGCAGCAATTTATGTGAAACCATTGTCGGACAATTTAATAACATAAAACATAGTATTGTGTGTAAATCTTAAATTATTTTTTAACTGGCAGGAATACATTTAAAACTAAAAACGTTCATAGACAATATCTTGACGTCCGACGCCGCTCTTTCTCTTTTTGTTAGGTTGCCATTGCTGTTGCTAACGCCATTTTTGTTATACGCTTGAAGCTGAATAGGGTGATTTTTATTTACTCATAGGAGGGTCATGTAAGTGCGAAAGAGTAAGTCGAATCATATTGATGTACGTAGCTTCGAGTGACCCGAATATTTTCTTCAAAGCTTATTTACGACGTTTCTCATTGTCTATGCTGTAGATACGCATCCCGAGCGATACATACGGTTTAGCATTTAGTGACAAATGTATAGTAAAAATGAAGGAAAACGCTGTACTTAAGTGGCAAAAAGTTTATAATCCTAGCGGACCTCAACCACGACCTCGCCATGGCCATCGCGCGGTTGCCATAAAAGATTTGATGATAGTTTTCGGCGGCGGAAATGAAGGGATCGTTCACG
Source organism: Carterocephalus palaemon (assembly GCA_944567765.1). Lineage (NCBI taxonomy): Eukaryota > Metazoa > Arthropoda > Insecta > Lepidoptera > Hesperiidae > Carterocephalus > Carterocephalus palaemon. Next base: position 10,854,992 of record OX155658.1, read on the forward strand.
AGCTTCACGTCTTCAACACGACCACAAACCAATGGTTCGTCCCCGTCACCAAAGGAGAAGTACCTCCAGGATGCGCCGCATACGGGTTTGTAGTCGACGGCACGCGTCTCCTGGTTTTTGGCGGCATGGTGGAGTACGGCAAGTATTCTAATGATCTATACGAACTGCAGGCTTCCCGCTGGGAATGGAAGCGCCTAAAACCCCTTCCGCCGAAGCAGGGCCTACCTCCTTGCCCGCGACTCGGCCACAGCTTTACCCTGCTGCATGGCAAGGTATACCTGTTCGGAGGGCTGGCAAATGAAAGCGATGACCCCAAGAATAATATACCGAGGTATCTAAACGATCTATATACTCTTGAGCTATACCCAAACTCCTCGATGACCGTTTGGGATATACCACTGACATATGGCCAATCCCCCCCGCCCCGTGAATCGCACAGCGGGGTGGCTTACACTGACAAGAGTACTGGAAAATCATCACTGATCATCTACGGAGGTATGAGTGGATCCAGACTAGGAGATCTGTGGGTTCTCGATGTGGACAGCATGTCATGGTCCCGACCAGAGCTAGGTGGCCCACCACCTTTGCCACGATCCCTTCACACGGCCACAGTCATCGGTCATCACATGTATGTATATGGAGGATGGGTGCCACTGGTGCCCGATGAATCAAAACTTGCCACCCATGAAAAGGAATGGAAATGCACTAACACACTCGCTTCACTCAACCTAGACTCCATGACTTGGGATAATATCGCACTGGACAAATTTGAGGAGTGTGTCCCGCGTGCTCGAGCAGGGCACAGCGCAGTGGCTATACAGACTAGATTGTACATTTGGTCTGGAAGAGACGGCTACAAGAAAACTTGGAACAACCAGATCTGCTGCAAGGACCTGTGGTACCTCGAAGTGGGCGTGCCCCCGCAGGCGGGGCGCGTGGCGCTCGTCCGCGCGGGGACCACCTCCTTGGAGCTATGCTGGCCTGCCATGAACACGGTCACGACATACCTGTTGCAAGTTCAGAAGTGCGGCAAGGTGACGCCCGCCCGCTTCCCGACCGCCGCCGAGCCGGTGGCCGCGCCCCCACCGGTGTCTCCGGCGGCCGCCTCGACGGACGCGGCCAAGGCCTTCGGGCTGACGCCCCCGGTGGCGACGGGCCCGCCGCCCGCCGCGGAGCCGCCGGCGCGGCCGGCCGTCGCGGCGGCCTCTCCGGCCCCGCAGCCCATCGTCACCACGCCCCAGAAGATCGTCCAGAGCGCGATCAAGGTGCAAGCGCCGCAGGCGACCGTCAAGATATCCCCCGGCGCGGCGACCATCAAGCAGACGTACCAGGGCAAGACGGTGGTGAAGTCGCCGGCGCCGGGCTCGTCGCAGATGAAGGTGGCGGCCGTGACGCCGCAGGGCGTGACGCGCATCGTGAGCGGCACCGCCACGCCGACCACGGTGCGCGTGTCCACGGCGCAGTCGAACGCGCAGATCGTGCTGGGCGCGCCGGGCGGCGGCGGCGCGCCGCGCTTCCTGCAGGTGAAGACGGGCGCCGGCGGCGGCGTGCCCGTCAAGCTGGGCGCCGGCAACGTGCCCGTCAAGCTGGCCGGCAATGCGGTGCCGCTCAAGATCGGCGCCGCCAACATCCAGGGCAAGATCGCCGCCAACAGCATCCAGAAGGTGACCGCGACGCCGCTCAAGCTCGGCCCCGGCAACGTGAAGATAGGCGCCGGCAACGTGCTCGTGAAGACGGGCGGGGGCGGCGTGCAGGCGGGCGCGGGGCTGCACAAGGGCGGCGTGCCGGTGAAGCTGGGCGCGGGCAACTCGCTGGGCGGCGGCGCCATCCAGATCGCGGGCGGCGGCATGGCGGGGCAGCAGGTGAAGACGCCCGTGTACAAGATCGTGACGGCCAAGTCGAGCGAGCAGGCGACGAGCGCGGCGGGCGCGGGCGCGGGCGCGGGCACCACGGTGCTGCGCCAGGCGGGCGGCAACGCGGGCATCCCCGTGATCATCAAGAAGTCGGGCGGCGCGGGCGGGCAGGCGGGCGGCGCGCCGCAGTACGTGACGCTGGTGAAGACGTCGACCGGCATGACGGTGGCGACGGTGCCCAAGATGGCGATGATGCAGCGCGGCGGCGCGCAGGCGGGCGCGGCGCAGCAGGGGCTGGCGCCCGGCGCCACCATCGTGAAGCTGGTGTCTGCCAACTCGGTGGGCGGCAACAAGATCATCACGCTGCCGTCCAACATGCTGCAGCTGGGCAAGGCGGGCGCGGGCGGCAAGCAGACCATCGTCATCACGAAGGCGGCGCAGGGCGGCCCGCCGGGCTCGCAGTGAGGGCGCCCCCGCGGCCCCCCGCGCCGCTCTCCGCATTGTACATTAAACCGCGAGACGTTGTGAAACGGAACTATATTTTAAATCATATGAGGTTTTTGTATGTTATATGGGTCTGTGTAGAAAGTGTCCTCGAAGAGTTTTTACTAAATATTTTATTTAATCTATATTTTTATTAATAATGTTGTCTGATTTTACTGTGAATCCTAAGCGTCGATCTGTATTGCTTTTTCCTCGGGGAAATATTATGACTAGTTTGGATGATGCATTGTTGCGAGTGCATTTGTTCTATCATGTGAGATTGTGACCCACTTTTGATCAACTTACACAAAGTGCCTGCCGTGCAGTCTAGACATGGCATAACATAGAGGGGAAGTGAATGAGGTAACAGAATTATTAAGAAAATTTATAAAATATTTAAATACTTGTAAATTTTTTTTTATTATTATGAGGTTTATAATTTCATGCCTTATTAGGTTTATTTCTGAATTAAAATATTTTTATAGCGAACTGTATCAATTAGAAAATAGATATTTGTTGTAACCACAAGCGAACCAAATAATGCTGCCACTGATACCTTAAATTATGCAAAAGTGATTGGCTACAGAATATATTATACTTTGAACATTTGTGTGAACTATGTTGTCTTCCGCTTGCATCCATTCATACTCATAGAGAGCAGTTTCAAGAGAGCCAAATTTTAAGTTGCATAATTTGAGCAATTCCTTGGACAGATGGTGGTGTACTGGATAATAAGATAGTAATATATTTGATTCCCTGATTGTGGTGGCCGCTCAGCGTTTTGAGAATGGCTCATTGGAAGGTCACAAAGTGCACAATCCGGTGAGAGCGGCCATCTTAACCATGGCTTATAGCTTTTAGTTAAATCACAACATATAAGGTATGCACTATTTAAGTTATATATTATGACAAGCCATTGTTGATGTTATGTGGTGTTTGTTTGCGAAAGTGGTGCTGCCAGCGCTCTATTGACCCCTTCAGGCCGAGTCGCCGTAGACTACGCTTAGAGGCTATTTCCAGCATTCAGAATATTCCAGATCGGAATGTTTGAGCGCACTGCTCTGTCGGCTCTGACAGCAAAGGATTCAAACGCCAGTCGTTAGCTTAATATGAAATGTTCGATGTTCAAACAATACATTAATTATATTATTCGTTTTACGCTTTGTATGACGTCACTGTTCATCGATATTTTTTGGGGATCTTAGACACCATAAAATCTTATAGAATTCAACCCACTTTGAGTCTGTCTTAGTCGCGTGCGCCTATAAATAAATGTCGAGTGGTGGAAATGTTGTGCCTGTATGTAGTTTATTTCGTGTCGGGCACTTTCTGTGGTGTCACGTTTGTTTTACTGGTAACGTTTATCGATTAGGTACATTGTTCTATAAGAAATAATTGACATAATATGAGATGCAGAATGTTTTCATCACTTCTAGTCTGAAAGATTGTCGCCTTCGCGTTGTAGGTATCGGCGCGCGCGGCAGGCCGAATTGCGGGAAACATTCTGCATGAGCCACGGTTAGAAGTAAGTTTTTAGGTGTACGTAATAGATCATCATTACTAAGTTAAGTGAGGTATGGAATGTAAATATCATTAAGTAGATAAATTTAATGTTATAGTTTGTTCATATTATGTTCATTTGCTTGAATAAACGATTTGGATAAACGTGTTTTTTATTTGATGACGACACTCGTTTTGTAATATCGCATCGCAAGAGGTAGTAATATCTACCTACCGAGGGACCAATTCAGTCTAGTCTAGCTTATTTGTGTTGTTAAATTCGTCACAGGCTACCAACGATACATATTTGATATTATAGTATGAATATTAACTAGGTACCAAACGACAGACAGACAGACCTTTGCGAAAATAGCGCTTTTTACAACAATTTGACCAGTATTACATAATTATTTTATGTTCAGTGTTCATATTTTTTGCAGACATCGCGTGCTAATCATATTGTTACGTGTTAGGGTTCGAAGGATTTGGAGAGAAAGACCTGCTGACTCAATGAAGACTTTATACACTAGCACTAACACAAAGCACTAGGTCAAACACTAAACACTAGGTCCAACACAATGCACTAGGTCCAAACACAAAGCACTAACGATGTCCTAGGTCGTAAGCCAAGTCGTAGGTTTCACTTGTTTCACTCCGGTATCACTTGTTTTCACTTCGAAGTCGCCTCGAAAGCTCGAACTGAACTGAACTCGCGGCCTTCCCCGCGACTATTTATACGTGCCGTCGCGAGTACTAGACGATTCTGGAAAGATACCGCGTGTTCCCGAACACGCGAGAATACAGGCCCACTAACGCCATCTAGTATCGAGTCGGGATATCACGTTGTCTATGCGTTCACTGAGTGGTTCCACCAGCGGCGCTAGATGGCGCTAGCTTCCCTGTGCCTTCGTAACACCACTCCCCTCTTAGCGATGCTCGTCCCGAGCATCGTTGTTACTGCCATGGTAACGCGCCAGACGGTCTATGTGTACCACTTTGAATGCTCCTCTTGGTTGCTTTTGAATCCTATAAGTCACATCATTCAGTCGGGTAACCCCTTTGTATGGACCGTCCCACTTGGTCTGCAACTTTGGAGATTTTCCTTTCCGGCGAGTTGGGTTATGCAGCCACACCAGTGACCCTTCCTCGAAGCCGCTCGTGTTCGATTTCCGGTCGTATCTGGTTTTCATGCCCTCACTTGACTGTAACCCATTTTCCCGTACCAAGGCGTGTATATAGCGCATTTTTTCCCTTAAATTGCAAACATAGTCTTGTACGGTCTCTGGTCCCTCCGGTGACCCTCCTGTCAATAGATCTACTGGTATTCGTAGTTCTCTACCGTAATTGACATACGCCGGGGTAGCTTTTATGCTCTCATGCTCGGCGGTTCGGTACGACAGAAGGAAGAGTGGTATATACTTGTCCCAATCATTTTGTTTGTCGTCTACCACTTTCGCCAAATGCCTCTCCAGAGTCTGGTTAAACCTCTCAACCATTCCATCAGACTGTGGATGGTACGCGGTGGTCCTCGTCTTATGCATGCCCAAAATTTTGCACACTTCCTGGAATACCTGCGATTCGAAGTTCCTGCCCTGATCAGAATGGATTTCTAGAGGCACACCAAAGCGACATATCACTTCTTCGACTAACTTAGAAGCGACTGTTGTAGCTTCTTGGTTTGGTATGGCGAACACTTCGGGCCATTTGGTGAAGTAGTCCATGACGACCATAAAATACTTGTTTCCCGATTCCGTTACAGGAAATGGCCCAGCTACGTCAACTGCTATTCGTTCCCACGGTGCACCGACGTTATACAACCGCAGGTTCCCACGGCTCCTGGTCTGTGGTCCTTTTACAGCAGCGCAGGTAGTACATTTGCGGCACCAATCCTGTACATCATCTCGACAATGCAACCAGTAGAATCGTTCTCGCACTTTTGTTAACGTCCTCTTGACACCTAGATGACCTCCTGATACGCCATCATGTATTTCACGGAGCACATCTGGTACTCTCGTTCTTGGGACAATGATCTGAAGATGAAACTCTCTGCCGTTAGTCTTCTCCCATTTCCGGTAGAGTATTCCGTTTTGCAGTATCAGACTGTCCCATTGCGCCCAGTACGCTTTAGTGACAGCGCCAGTGGGTGCAACCTCGCTCCAGATTGGTTTTACGTCACCCCGTTTCTTCCATGTGATGATGTGCCGAAGGTCGTCATCTCTTTCTTGAGCCTCCCTCATAGCATCATTCTCCCAGAGACCCAAAGGACTTGTTCTCGTTAATTTTAATGTTACTTCATGAGATTCCTGCTTAACACAATGTTTGCAGTCTTCTGAACACGGCCTTCGTGAGAGTGCGTCGGCATTCCCATGCGTCTTTCCGCTGCGGTGTTCCGTCTCGAAGTCATACTCCTGGAGCTGTTCAATCCATCGAGCTACTTGACCTTCTGGGTTCTTGAATTGCAGTAGCCACTTCAAGGCTGCGTGATCAGTTCGCAGTAAAAACGGTCTGCCGATGAGATATTTATTGAAGTGTTGTAGCGTCTTTACAACAGCCAAGAGTTCTCTTCTTGTCACACAGTAATTTCTCTCTGGCCTGGATAAAGATTTACTGAAATAGGCAATAACAACTTCTCTTTCACCCTGTTTCTGAGATAACACCCCTCCAATGGCCGTGTTGCTTGCATCTGTGTCGACTATAAACCGTCCTTCAGGTTGTGGATACCCCAGTATTGGTGTTTCACACAGATGTTTCTTCAGTTTCTGAAAAGAATCTTCACAAGTCTCATCCCAACTAAATTGTCGTTTATCTTCTGTCAGCCGATGTAATGGCTTGGCTATCTCTGAGAATCCCTGAACAAAACGCCTGTAGTATGAGCATAGGCCGAGGAATGCCCGCACTTCGGTTTTGTCCTTAGGGGTAGGCCATTTTTGAACTGCTTCCAGTTTCTCCGGGTCCGTCTGGATTCCATCACTGGAGATAACATGGCCGAGATAATTGACCTTACTCCTGAATAAACGACACTTTTTCGGGTTCAACTTTAATTTGGCTCCCTCTATTTTGGCGAAAACTCGCTCCAAGTTTCGCAAATGGTCCTCGAAGTCACGGCCGACAATGATGACGTCATCTAAGTAGACTAAGCAGGCCTCTCCAACTAAGCCTGCCAGTACACACTCCATGAGTCGCTCAAATGTGGCAGGTGCGTTGCACAATCCGAAGGGCATGACGTTAAATTGCCATAAACCTTTACCGGTCGAGAAAGCTGTCTTCTCCTTGTCTTTTGGATGAATTTCCACCTGCCAGTATCCAGATTTCAGGTCTAGGGTCGAGAACCATTTCATGCCACTCAAGGTATCCAAAGTGTCGTCGATTCGAGGTAACGGGTAACTGTCCTTCTTAGTGACATCATTGAGACGCCTATAGTCCACACAAAATCTCGTGCTACCATCTTTCTTCTTCACTAATACAACAGGTGAGCACCACGGACTTGCAGACGATTCAATAATCTTATTCCTTCTCATGTCCTCCAAAAGGCCTTCAACTTCTTTTTCCTTTGCAATTGGTATCCGTCTTGCTCGTTGACGAATTGGTCTCTCGCTTCCGGTATCTATCCTGTGCTAAACCATCGACGTTCTTCCAAGGTCCCCTTCTTGACTGGAGAAGATATTCGCGTAGCGCTGTAAAAACTTCTTAGCTTTCATGCTCTGCGAATAAGTCAGATTACTCTTGCAGTCATCGAGTAGCTCAGTCACTAGTCCATAATTGTTGCTGTTTGCTGAGTCTGCGCTTGTCATCGAATTACACTTTTTCATCCAGACAACTTCCTCGCACTTTCCAATGACGTCACCTTCGTTCAAGCAGATCTCGCGATCACTAAGGTTCAAAACCTTGACCACAGCGTTACTGCTTCCACTAACAAGGGTTCTCGCCGTCATCAGTTTTTGCGCTGATGTCTTGGTAGGTGTGTCTTCGATCAACACGCATCTGTTTGACTTTTTCTTTCCAGCTGGCGGCAGTTTCACCAGCACCCGAGCTTCCGCTCGTCCAGGTATAGTGATTTTCTTTACACATGCGACCTTCCCGCAGGTGCCTCCAAGAATGAAGATTTCTTCTTCACCGCACTTGAAAACTCCCTCAGCGACATTAATTCTGCAGTTGTGTTTCTTCATGAAATCCAAACCCAGGATGCAATCATCCATAATCTCAGCCACGATAACGTTATGAGAGTACGAGGACCCCCCTACATACATCGTAACTGACATTTCTCCCAGGACGGGTATTGGCTGACCGGAGGCAGTAAGAAGCCGACAGTTAATTCTCCTCTTGTGTCCCCTTGCGGCTTTTACCAGATTTGGGTTCACTATTGTTCTAGAGGCTCCTGTGTCTAGAGTCATTTTGCAATCCGTCCCGTTAATAGTCCCCTGAATCACAAGACTATTCCCGCTGCATGCCTGGGAGATAACAGTTATCGGGGCTTCCTCCGCGTCAGCCAGCACTCGCCCCTTAGTCCTGGCTTTTATTCGTTTCCCTGATCCCGGGCAGGGGACGAAACCCCTTGCTTCTTCAGCTCCTCTATTTGTTCCTCGATCTTTTTCTTCCATGCCATCTGGGTCTCCTTCTGCGGGCAGTTGAGCTGAAGATGGCCCCTCTCGCCACACTTGTAGCACATGGCTCCAAAAGCTTTCTTTGTAGGAGCCTTAACCTCTTTGACTTCCTCAGAGACTTCGCGGATCTTATGGGTCTGCCGTATATCATGGCGAACCGCCTCGACCTCCAAGGCATGCGCCAATGCTTCCTTTAGCGACGTATGGTGACGAAGCCTCACTGCAGCTCTGACCTCCAGGTCTTTTATTCCGTCGACAAATGCTTGAACAATATTCGTGTCCACCATCTTGGTGTCGGCTCCTGGATGTGCCTTCCTGACTAGTTTTTCAATTTCCAACGCCCATTGTTGTAGTCCTTCTCCTGAGCGTTGGACTCTGTCACGCAGTTGGGCACGGAACACGTGCTCCAGGTGTCGCTCCCCGTACCTGGATTCAAGTGCCTCCATCAGGTCTTGGAACCCATTTCCTGTATGTGCTTCCAGGACCGACAGAGCTTGCCCTCTGAGCGCAACAGTGAGAGCTGTCAGGCATTGTTCTTCCGTCCATCCGTTGGCAGTAGCGACAGTCTGGAATTGCTGAAGATAAGCGTTCCACGAAGTAGTGCCGTCGTATGGTGGCACTTTCACTCTTGGTCCTTGCGCCACTACAGTAGTTCCACTAGACATCGCAACTCCCGTGGTTTCAAGGCGCACTACTTTCTTCTGTAGTTCAGTGAGGCCGGTTTTCACATTTTCGACATCCAATCCCAACCCGGTGATTCGTTCCTCCACTACGTCGACATCTTTTCGAAGCTTAATCACCGTGTCACTAACATCATTTATAGCCCCAAGCACTTTTTCTTGGAGGTCTTTTTGTTGCTCTTGAATCGTAGTCAGCTTATTTTCTTGTGACTCGAGCTTGCGTTCTTGTGACTCTTGCAAAGCGCTGAGCTTGCGTTCTTGTGACTCTTGCAAATCGCCGAGCCTGCGTTCGTGTGATTCCTTCATTTCCCGAATTTCAGCCCTTTGCAGCTCCATTAATTCAATTAAACATCCTAATTGACTCTTCAACGAGTGGCTCTCCACTTGAGGGGCTGTAGAAGCTACGGTGCCGCTGGTGGGCGTGGCTTGTCTGGTGGGCGTGGCTTGTCTGGTGGGCGTGGCCTGTCTGGTAGGCGTGGCAAGGTGGGCGGGGCCAGTTGGCGGGGCTTGCCCCACAGTGGGCGGAGCTTGGTCCTCAGTTGTGGCCTCAGCAGCTCGTTGTGCCCTTGTCCTGACGCCCTCCTGTAAGTCCTCTCTCGGAGTCAATGGCATCTCCAAATCTCACTTCCGACACCAGTTGTTACGTGTTAGGGTTCGAAGGATTTGGAGAGAAAGACCTGCTGACTCAATGAAGACTTTATACACTAGCACTAACACAAAGCACTAGGTCAAACACTAAACACTAGGTCCAACACAATGCACTAGGTCCAAACACAAAGCACTAACGATGTCCTAGGTCGTAAGCCAAGTCGTAGGTTTCACTTGTTTCACTCCGGTATCACTTGTTTTCACTTCGAAGTCGCCTCGAAAGCTCGAACTGAACTGAACTCGCGGCCTTCCCCGCGACTATTTATACGTGCCGTCGCGAGTACTAGACGATTCTGGAAAGATACCGCGTGTTCCCGAACACGCGAGAATACAGGCCCACTAACGCCATCTAGTATCGAGTCGGGATATCACGTTGTCTATGCGTTCACTGAGTGGTTCCACCAGCGGCGCTAGATGGCGCTAGCTTCCCTGTGCCTTCGTAACAATATTCACAAATGATCAAGACCTGAGATTATTATAGCTTCCCTAGCACACTGATTTATTTTATTAGTACCACCATATTAAGTATTTAATTAGTACTGACATGAGGACGGGGTACGAGTTGAGGTGGTAGAGCCTATATGGAACTAAATAGGTTGAAAGTTTACGATGTACTTATGTTGGAAAGGTTTGGTTTCCGGTTATACTTCTTTACAGACTACCATCCATATCCACAATAAATAAATATCTTCTTGGACTTTCTCACACACGGCCATCTGACCCCAAAGTAGGCGCGAGCCTGTGTTATGGGTGTCAGAGACATATAAATACATAGATATTTTTAAATACATACTTAAATAGATAATATTAACATCCAGACACAACAAATACAAGTGTTCGTCACACGAATATTTGTCCTGAGTGGGATTCGATCCCACGACCTTTGGCGCAACAGACAGGGTCACGTCACTACCGATTGCGCCAACGGGCCAGTCTACAATGGTAGCAACGAATTTGTGGCTGAAATAGAATGAGACTTACTAACATCAACGTCACTAATAGGCACGGCCCCAGTCCTTATACCCACAGAACTGACCAAAAAAATCTTATTTCAGAATAAAGAACCCAGATAACTGTTATCTTTACTAACCGTCTCAGTATCGAAGGTCTCAGTCACAGAGTATTGAAGGGACTCAGTTCATATTTAAGCATGTATGTATATATGACGGGCCCGTTGGCGCAATCGGTAGTGACCCTGCCTGTTACGCCAGGGTTAGTATCGTGAGATCGAATCCCACTCTGGACAAATATCTGTGTTTGTTCTGTGTCTGGATATTAATATCTATTTTAGTATGTATGTATTTAATAATATCTATGTATGTATCTGTATGTATCTTAGTTTTTATTTATTTTATTGTTAATTTATTTGAGTCTTATTCAAGTAAGTCACAGTTGTCATAGGCGCTGCTGTTAGGGCAAGCTCAATAATTAGTCTTATATCGATCAATAAAAAATGCTACGAAAAACAAGTCACCAATGAAGTCTGTATAGCCTTATTAATAACGGGAAAAAATTTGGCAAGGTTTGCGAGACATGATATCTAATTTTTTATTCCAACACCATAATAATTGTTATTAAACTGTCGAACAATAGGTATGTTCTTGTTCGGACATATTAAACTTCTGTGAATATGTATCAGTAGGTTAGTAGGAACCAACCTCATTAGAGTACCGATCTATTGTTTACTTTTACTATGGGTTTTACAAAACATTGGTTTTATTAATTTTTACCATTAATTATAACCGTATTTAGAAAGATGTTATTGATATGTTTGATAATTTCAGAACAGATTAATATTGCTAATAGCGCCATCTACAGATGCTTTTATGAACTTTCATATCAACTAAATAGACAGTGTTGAAAATAACAACTATTGTATGATTTATAACATAGAGGTCGCTTCAGTTAATACCAGCCATGGAACTAATAGATCCGCCTTGAATTGAAATGCAACAAAATGTTATCCAGCAAATTTTTATATTGGGGAGCAATATTTGTGATACTTCAATGGAGCAATCACTTTATAAATAAAGCAAAATCTATGACGTGGATTTTCTGAAATTCAAAATTCAATAGATGTTAGTCGTAGTAGACCAGTGCAGAAGCCTTTAAAAGTAATAAAAAGTGAAAAAAAATAATAGTAGAATATAACCTATTAGAAAAGGAGGAGAGTATTATAAACATTAAAGGAAAAATAAATTCCGGGCGATCTGATGTAGGGAACGGGAAGTGTTTAAGGGGGAAAAACGGTTTATGTCGATTTCCGGCAAAACTAAAAGTCCTATGGAAAAAAGTCAAATGACAAAGTTGTAGATAGTAAAAAGATCTAAAACTTTTGTATTTACACTTTTTTCACATAACCTCAAAATGTATGTGAAAAGTTCAAAAAACCAAGTTTTTGGTTTTTTATTTTTATCTTTTACAAATATTTTTTCTTTTTCACGAAATTTGGTGAAAACTTTCCTTTTTATGTCCCAAATACGCTGTAATTTATTTGATTAGAAATATTTATTTTTTCAACCTTATTTTGAATTAATATCGAAAAAGAACCCTAATTTTCAATCGAAAATTCACCCGTCAAAATATCAGCTATTTTCAAAAAGTTGGTATGCTTTCTGTTCGTTGAAACCTCTACTTTCCGATGGTGAAAAAAAAATATATCTTACTATAGTAAATCTTCTCAGAAAATGCAATCTTTAATTACTTCTTTTCCTTCCTTTGCTTTTTTTTGTCTTACACATATACATTTTTTACATCATTATTCACATTTTATAGATTTTTAATATTTTAAATAATATTTATATATTTTTAACAGAACTTTTTACGGACTTTTTATAGATTTTTAATATATTTATATATTTTTAATATATTAAAAATCTATAAAATGTGAATAATGATGTAAAAAATGTATATGTGTAAGACAAAAAAAAGCAAAGGAAGGAAAAGAAGTAATTAAAGATTGCATTTTCTGAGAAGATTTACTATAGTAAGATATATTTTTTTTTCACCATCGGAAAGTAGAGGTTTCAACGAACAGAAAGCATACCAACTTTTTGAAAATAGCTGATATTTTGACGGGTGAATTTTCGATTGAAAATTAGGGTTCTTTTTCGATATTAATTCAAAATAAGGTTGAAAAAATAAATATTTGTAATCAAATAAATTACAGCGTATTTGGGACATAAAAAGGAAAGTTTTCACCAAATTTCGTGAAAAAGACAAATTATTTGTAAAAGATAAAAATAAAAAACCAAAAACTTGGTTTTTTGAACTTTTCACATACATTTTGAGGTTATGTGAAAAAAGTGTAAATACAAAAGTTTTAGATCTTTTTACTATCTACAACTTTGTCATTTGACTTTTTTCCATAGGACTTTTAGTTTTGCCGGAAATCGACATAAACCGTTTTTCCCCCTTAAACACCCCCCCCTTCCCGTTCCCTACCTCAAATCGCCCGGAATTTATTTTTCCTTTAATGTTTATAATACTCTCCTCCTTTTCTAATAGGTTATATTCTACTATTATTTTTTTTTGTTTTAAAAGCTATCGAGACTGGTCTATAGGTTCTTGTTTGTCGCTAGTCTTGGTAATATTTCCATATTGATAATTATTACCTAATTTGGAAACAAGTTAACTGGGTCTTATGTAGTGTATTTATGTGGCTACTCTCGGGCTATCTTAAAGGAGTATGTTGGCACCACATGCCTTTGAGAACGGTACAAAAAACTCCCGACATGTAGATTCACGTTGTTTTATTTTACGTTACAGCGCCAGCAGGTGGCGTGCTATAATAGTAGTAGTGTTTGTATGTACTGGTGGGAATTGAATCCGGACCTAGGTAGAGTCATCGTGTTCGAAAAATAGTAACCAACGGGGACCTCTACGAAATTTATGTTTCGTAGAGACAAAAGACGGAAAATGGATCCTAATATTTTTATAAGTACCAAGGTAAATACTATCTGGTCTGGTATGCAAATTACAAGATCCTCCATTATTCCTGGGCACGCCCCAAATGCTTGGATATATGTTTAAGTACTGCCGAGCCGACTGCATTATAATAGCGCTCATTGCAATGCTGCTTTTTTCTTACATCCCTGCTATAACTCGTATAAATAAAGCAATCTCAAGTTTGAGAAAGATGTTTAGAATATTTCTGCATTGTTTTAATACATCATATTTATATTAAGTTCTTTCTAAAATTTATAATAAACTAGTGGACGCCCGCAGCTTCGCTCGCGAGGAATAAGACATAACAATAGTTTCGTTTACACCTAGTAATATTATCTAGCCTATGTCACTCAGTGAAGATGCAGCTTTTCTAATAGTGAAAGAATTTTTGAAATCAATCCAGTAGTTTTTGTGTGTAAACATTACAAATAAATCTTTCCTCTTTTTAATATTAGTATAGATTACAAAGCGCCTGTACATTCATAATAGCACTATTTGTATGGCATTAATTGCGCGAGACCGCGAGCCAGGCGATGTATGTCTAGCTAGTACATACTGTTCTTCATTAGATTACAAAATCTTGCGTTGAACTGTGTGGTGGTTTTTTACACCGATACCTGGACACCAGCGCTTACAAGGGCTTGAGAGTTGAGGGTTCTGGACGGATCAGTTAGTCCTGTTGACGCAATTATTGAAGGTGGAGAGGCCCATCCACCACTCTAACTAACTAAGACCACCCACTTAATTTGGCAGTTTCCAAGTAAAAAAACACCCTGGAGAATTTGCTTTAGACATGCAGGCTTCCTCACGTTTTCTTCAGCGGAACATTTCATGTAGGTACGAAAGGAACGACGCGAATTATGAAAAATAAAAGCGTGCTACGCCGCGCCAATTCGAAGGTTCGATTCCCGGAGCCGGAGCGAGCAGCAGACCGAATTTCAGCCGTTTCTCAATATTACATAGTAATTTCGTAGAATCAGCAATAGAAAACTAATAAAATTGGCTCTTTAAGGGGACACATTCGTCTGACACGTGACCCGTCACGTCCCGTCACCGAGGGGGGCCGAGCTGTTTATAAAGATAATTACTACGGAACTATCCGTCGCTTGCAAGGCTGGCTTTATAGGATTTTTAGAGATGCGCAGCTTGATATACGACGTTCCATATATATGTATAATGCCTATGTATTTTTTTGGTAAACGCTGCGAAGCTCCTCAATTAGGCTAGCCCCGTATTGCGGATGGAGAATATGCTCAGAAAAACAACACAAGCTTACATCCATGAGACCCAGTACAAATATTTATCTGCGATATAAAAAACTGCCCGGCGAGATTCAAACCCGGAACCCGCGGTGATCTGGCAGTGTCACTCGCCGCCGCGCCACGATGTCGTAAAAAAGTTATTCCATTTAATTTGTGTACTAAGCTAGAGCTCCTGGGGTCGAACTGTTGGGTATTTCCAGCTTAAATATGCAGCAGCTCGGAGTAGCCTCGAAGACCTTCGGGTGGCTTGAGATCAGTGAACACTGGGTTGGCCACTAACCTCTCCACCAATCCACATTGGAGCAGCGTGGTGGAGTATGCTCTAGACCGCCCGCAGCTGCGTCTGTGGAGGAGACCCGTGCCAAGCAGTGGGACGTCTATGGGTCGCAGCAGCAGCAGCATCTACAACTGTGGCTTGGCGCGAGTCTTATCGATCAAACGAATCGAACGTGTTTGTAAACGCTAATTTGTGTGGGATTGAAGCAGCGCCATCTAGTGTCTTCCATGTCAGTGAGGGTTTATTCTTCGGAGCTGTACCTCTACCTACTCTGTGTAAAGTAAGAGAAAAAACTGCGTTTTATTTACAAGTATTTATTAAATGTTTAAGCTTATTATCTAGAAATCTTATAAACTAATTAAAAAATGTTATAAAAGAAAAGTAGCCTCCAACACGTGCGCGTGCAGAGAATCAGACGCAATATAAATTTTATGGTTTTATAGTATACAAGGTGTCCCAAAATTCAACGATAATCCTGAACCAAAGGATGGCCCTGCTAATGACTACTCCAGGAAAAAAAAGAAAAAAAATATAACTCGATTTTTTTTTCAAATTACATAGTAAAAAGGAAATTCTTAGAAAATTGACACCCCTCATGATATTTTTAACTACCATGCCCACAATTTTAGAGATATTTCTGATATTTTTTTTGTATCCGTGACCTAAGTAGTACTGCTATCTACCACAAATCTTAAAATTTCTATAATATCTGTAGTTTTGATACAATAAACAATTAAAATCATTGTTTTCCCAAAAAATTTTGATCAAATTTACTTTCAGTCCACTTTCACTCATTGTGGTGTAAAAAAAAAGTATGGACACCACTATGGCAAGTTTTTTTAAAAGTTGACGCAACTAATCAAGATTCCAAAATGGTATAATACTCTTGGAAAACTAGTCACAAAAAAAAAGTGTAATATTTCTAAACAAGAACCAAATTTCATAAATTGTACTTGTTGATAGTTATCATGTGCCCAAAATATGATTTTTGTTGTAAATTTCTTGGATTTAAATGGGACATGTGCGTAGTCAAACAAATTTAGAAGAGAGAGATAGAGAGAGATTACATGTTAGTCAGAGGTAGATGTAGATGTCGTTATCAAATAACAATAGGGCAGGTAGAGAAGTTGCTGTTCTCAGCAGTCAGTACGCTCTGCTTCTTTCTTTACTGTACACCGTTAAGTACGTTGACGTGTGAATCAAGCAATCTGCAAATTGAACTGACTTTGCATTATTTTGGACTGTTTAACTTTAACTGGGCCCTTTGAGATACAAGGAAACTTAGATGGAAATAATTATTTGAACTTTTTACAAAATAACTTGCCAGACTTATTAGAAGACGTGCCTTTAAGTAATTTACAAAACATGTGGTTTTAAAATGATGGGACCGCCCAGCTCACTATGCCCGTCCTGTGCGAGACTACTTAAACCGAGAGTATCCAGGGCGTTGGATCGGGCGACTTGGTCCTATCTTATGACTACCCCTTTCACCCGATCTAAACCCCCAAGACTTCTTCTATTGGGGTTGTCTGAAAGACAGGATCTACTCAAACATTTTTCACCACCAAAAAACCTATTTTGGGCACAAAGTAAAAGTTATTACTAATCGACAAGAACAATTTTTGAAATATGGTTCTTGTTTAGAAATATTATACTTTTTGTTTGTGACTAGTTTTCCAAGAGTCCAATACCATTTTGGAATCTTGAATAGTTGCGTCAACTTTTAAAAAAACTTGCCATAGTGGTGTCCATACTTTTTTTTTACACCACAATGAGTGAAAGTGGACTGAAAGTAAATTTGATCAAAATTTTTTGGGAAAACAATGATTTTAATTGTTTATTGTATCAAAACTACAGACATTATAGAAATTTTAAGATTTGTGGTAGATAGCAGTACTACTTAGGTCACGGATACAAAAAAAATATCAGAAATATCTCTAAAATTGTGGGCATGGTAGTTAAAAATATCATGAGGGGTGTCAATTTTCTAAGAATTTCCTTTTTATTATGTAATTTGAAAAATAATCGAGATATTTTTTTTTTCTTTTTTTTCCTGGAGTAGTCATTAGCAGGTCTATCCTCTGGTTCAGTATTATCGTTGAATTTTGGGACACCTTGTATACCTGGGTCTCCTCTCAGAATGGGAGGGATTAGGCATTATTCCACCACGCTGGCCAAGTGTGGATTGGACAAAGAAAGGGTTGTGATGATGATGATACGTCTGACGTCTTTTACACCTGTAAAACTGCCCGCGAAAGAAATAAATCTTTAAATTGTAATCTGATATTTTGATTTAACACACCTAGTATAGGAGAGGACCATTGTGTTCAAACTTGCGGCTCTGGTGCGTTCTCTGGTGGTGCTCTTGTCTATGGGAGACAGTCACCACCAGAGACCACCCCATGGAGACTTACCAGGTGGCTTGGCTGCCTAACAAGTAATATATTAATTTATTTAGGAACTGCAATCTGTGCCTATAATGCTTTAATATAAAATTATAAAAGAGTCGAGAAATGTATTACTGGAATATCTTACTTTCCAGCATAATTACTAGTTGATTCCTCGAAAAAATTTATAATAAACTTAGAAAAGTATGTAATCTTAATATATATATTTCTTGTGTACGTGTGTATGACAGTGAACTCCTCTTAAAAGGCTGGATAGATGTTGATGAAATTTTTTGTGTGTGTTCAAGGGGATTCGAAAATGGTTTAGATTCACTATTTTAATATTTTAATTTTTACCCGTCGTTCATTGACGTGAAGCGTCGCGTCACTTTGACATTTCATATGACAGAACAACGTTTGCAGGGTCAGCTAGTAAACAAATAAAAGACCATTTTTATGAATACTCGTTTCCAAGGTGTTTGTGCATTGTGAGGCACACGAGTGACAAGGTGACAAGATAATGTTGGTCAAACTGATCATTTGACTCAATCCTCGAGTTGATAAGGGCAAGTGAAAATTGACGAAGTGTTATGGACGTATGAACACGAGCCCACGCGGTCAGCCCAGCAGCCCACACGTGACCATGTTGAGGCAGCTCCTACTGCTGTACTTCCCTTCCGGCGGCACTGGCACCACTTTCTTCTTCTTCTTTCCATTTGCATCATATTTCTTCTCTTCCTGCAATTACAGAAGAATGAAGAATGAACAAGAGAAAATTGGACGGCAGGAAATGGTAGACGGTGGAGTGGATAGAGTCAAAAGCTTTTAAAGCTGTCCGAACTTAAGAGCTTTACGTGCACTCCGGAACACGGAGCGCTCATGAATTTCTGCCGGCCAGAATTGCTCTGTTCCTGGTAGCCAAACTACATCTCTTATTACTTCCACGGTTTGTATCGATCAGTTGGAAGTGGTAATAGCGTCAGTAGAACAGACAACCAAAGATTCGGAGAACAGAAGAGTTCGGCCTACTGCTCCAATTTATTTGGTAACTACCTAGCTGTTGCCCGCGTTCAAAATAGCTTATGTCACTCGGTAACTATGTAGCTAGTAGCTTACCTATCCATACTTAACTGCGACCCATAGACGTCCCACTGCTGGGCACGGGTCTCCCCCACAGACGCAGCTGCGGGAGGTCTAGAGCATACTCCACCACGCTGCTTCAATGCGGATTGGTGGAGGACAGTAAGTACAGAGCTCAAAATGTCTCCAAAGAGTGAAGCCTGCCAACGCGCCTGGCCCTGATGGATTCGTATCGCGTAGTGGCCAGCACGGCCAGGGCCACTCACTCGATTACTTAATGAGTGCCGTAAAGCGTTCCATTTAATAAGGGAATTTATTTCGGTGCAGATGGCGCGCGCTATGGCGGCTCACACGGAGGTCACGGCGGGAAAATAGAGGATCGCTCGCTGGATGAACATAAGCTTCCAGACATGTATGTGCGTCTCGCTCTGGCGTGTCTCAACTTTGACATATTTTGAGCAGTTGGTAGTACACCAGCTTCTCCAATAACCAATGTACCTGTACGGATATATTAATTATTATTTTTTAATCTGTATTTCAATCTAGGGCTGGAATATCTGATTGTTTTCAAGGGTTGTTCTACGTTTATTGTATGAAAAGCTTAATTTGGAGATACAATCTTGTTACTATGTAGATTTTTAATTAATTATTTAAATGATTTCTACTAGAGTTCTAGACCAAACGAATGCCAGATTCTGAAGATCGTTACGGTGTTACTCTTCTTTGAAACAGCGTCTCAGTAAATAATTTATTTCTTCTTCTTTCTCCTTGCACATTCACACGAGTCGGCTCTCCTAATTAATTTGCTTTCTGTCGTGGGTTGTCGGGCCAGGTAATATTTTTTTTGTAGGCTGCGTGATGATGAGAGTTTTAGTAGGCGCTAGAGTTTATTAAGTACGTTTGAATTTGTTTTTGTTTCTCTTACATCGCCGGAAAATACCCGCGTGCCGTGTGAACCCCCCTTACACAAACAACCCGCGCACTTACCGCTCGTAATCACATTAATGCTATTTGCGCTGCTGTTTCTGCGACCTATCGAGAGTTGGGACCTTTTCTCGAGAGATTAGCTCTCGAGAGCTCTCCTACAGGCCTCTTGACGGAACTATATCATTACTATTATTAGTTTCTAGACTAACACTCTTCAGCAAATACCACCTCAGTCTTCGATTTGTATGAACGGCTTAGTTGGAAAGGCACTAAGCCGCTTAACCAGACCGCGAAATGGAGAGACGGAGATTATAAAAATCACTTCAGAAAATATCAACAAACGGGTCGCAAAAGTGTATAGGTAGTACCGACCTACCTACAGTACCTACCTAAAACCTTACACGTGTTTCGCGTAGTGAGTAGGGAATATATTTATACATATTTATATACGATATTAGACTAGATATTCGTATGCGGAATTTCATAACGAGTTCATTGTTTTTTAATTAACTGTTTATAATTACAAAAGGTAAAAATTTAACTTAAATACTGCTGTGTTTAAGTTTAATTTTGAATGAAATGTACACACATTCTACCTAAGGCGAAATTAGAATTCGAGTGGTACGGTGGATACGAGTAAATGTGACCCAATCGTCGAATCGCGATGTGTTTACTGTTCGGGGGAAAACAAACGCTTCGCGCATCAAAGCGTTTGGTCGCGACATGAGCACACTTCGCCGCTTAAGTTGCAGTCTACTATGCAAAGCCACAACTTCCGTCGCTGCACTTCTAGTATATAGCTTCTAGCTATAGTACTGCTAATATCGACAACGCGACACGAATTCGCGCGATATTTTTTTTTTTTAATAATATAGACGGACAAGCAGACATACGGGCCAGCTGATGGTAAGTGGTCACCGTCGTCTATGGACACGTGCGACACCAGGGGTATCACAGGTGCGTTGCCTGCCTTGAAGGAAGCGTTTCACACTTTTATTGAAGCGCTCCATGTCATGGCCCAGCATAGCGTGAACGCATGTTACGTGCCTCGACGATCTCCCCGATCCTGTACTTCTTGAGCAGCACGAAGGCGTCCGGGCTGTGCGCGTCCTCGAAGTCCCGCGTCACGTCCTTGCCCGCCTCGGGGGTGATGATGTCGCCGGCGGGGTGCTGCACTTCCAAATTCAAAATATCAAAATTTAAAAAAAAATTTACAGTAAGTATAATTTTTACACATATGAAAGGGATTATCCAACTTTATCTATCCATCTCAATCCACAGAACACAGGCTTCTTCACCACCTGGTCGAAGGGTGGCTCCTCCGCCGAAATCTATACCAAATAAGTTTATTGAACCAAATAAAATATACGGTAATATCCGACAAATTAACTGTGCATGCACAGTTCCACGTGGTTTTATGATGCAGTACTTTGATTATGTGGGTATCAAATAAAGAAGGAAGAATGAAGAAGAATGAAGGTGAAGGGCAAACGTCCCTTCACTGAAAATAATGAGGACCAAATCTGGGTCTTCAGACTTATCAGACCCTTTGAGTAAAGCGGTATCTATTATAATCGGTGTACAATAGCGGACTCGTTGGGTTGGGTCGGAGGCGGCGGAGTAGAGATCGCTGCGACCCATAGACGTCCCACTGTTGGGCACAGGTCTCCTCTCAGAATGGGAGGGATTAGGCCTTAGTCCACCACGCTGGCCAAGTGCGGATTGGCAGACTTCACATGCCTTCGAGAACATTATGAAGTACTCTCAGGCATGCAGGTTTCCTCACGATGTGAAAGTCCTCCTTGGGGGAGTAGAGATAATTTGGTTAAATAAACAGATATAGTATGTAGCGTTTAAAAAGCTGCAAGTGGGTAGAGTTAGTTAGCGCCGGGCAACCGTGTACATGTTCTACCTAAAACCCGACAGAATGCGGAGACTGACCTCGGGGATGTAGCTGGTGACGTCATAGACGGAGTCCTTGTAGATCATCCACACCGGCTGGCCGTCCTTGCCGTTGCGCGTGGCCACCTCCGCCAGCGTGTAGCGCGCCGCCTCGCCCATCCTGGACAGACAATCACATTAATATAAATAAATATCTTGGAAATTCTCACACGCGGCCATCTGACCCCAAAGTAGGCGCGAGCCTGTCATATGGGTGTTCAGAGACTGATATACATACATAGATATTTTTAAATACATACTTATATAGATAATATTAAAATCCAGACACAGAACAAACACAAGTGTTCTTCACACGAATATTTGTCCTGAGTAGGATTCGAACCCACAACCCCTGGCGCAACAGACAGGGTCACTACCGATTGCGCCAACGGGCCTGTCAAAATCACATCCTTCTATTTCATCAACATCACGACAGTTCAAGCTTAAAACAATTCGGATCAAAAGGCACAGGGGAGGAGTGGCACCACATGAGGCTTATGTCCAGCCGTGGGCTACCTAAG
Organism: Carterocephalus palaemon; assembly: GCA_944567765.1. Taxonomy (NCBI): domain Eukaryota; kingdom Metazoa; phylum Arthropoda; class Insecta; order Lepidoptera; family Hesperiidae; genus Carterocephalus; species Carterocephalus palaemon. Next base: position 10,877,100 of record OX155658.1, read on the forward strand.
GCTGATGGATGGATGGACGACAACTCATTGGTCTCTGTAGAGCACATACCTCTCAGATTCAGAAGTGGAACAAAACGGCTCTCGGAGCTATTGGCGACCGCGCCAGGCGAGTAATTTGATTAAAAACCCACCTAGGTATTTCTGTCATAATAAAAAAAGAGATAATAATTTCCCAAAAGTAATTACGAGCAAATCGATTGATTTATCAATATTAAAACCTTGAAATTCTTTGTTAATTATTGTGACAGTGCGTGATCTGAATATTTTTCACCAAATTATGTATTTACGTGTCAGTTCATCGTCAGCTTTTGTTTTGTAACCTGAGAGCCCACGCTGTCTCAGACTTGAGCGCGGGTCTTCCAAACTTATTTAAGTCTCAGAAATAGTCAAGGCACTAAACTGATTTTTCTGGAAACTATTGTGCCAATAACCTAATGCAATCAAACCTCAGAATGAACTATTGTAATTATGTGTCCATCGATACTACTTTGACTGGTGAAAATCGGTAAAATATCTAATTTTCCCTGGGTCATGTCTCGGTTGGCTACAACCCATCGTCCCACTGTTGGACGTGCGTCTTTCCCACAACCACAGCCGCGGTGGCCTAGAGCTGGTCGCCATGGTTTGTCGCCGACCCACTGCCGAATGTTCTCGAGCTACCCGAAATTTTTGACAAGACCTAACAATCGTTAATTAATTGACAAACTACCGGGACCAACGCCCATGAAGTTATCACACGACCGCGCCCGTAGTCACTTAAGTCGGTCGATCGCATACGATCGATACGAGCCATTGGGTATATTACTACCAGTTACTGGACGCGACCTGTAGAGTAAGAATAGGAGGAGGACCCAACTGTATCACTGCACATCCAGGTCACTTTTGTGGATGGCACTAATTATGAGTCTCACCAGTTGATGTATCTTTGATTTATAATTTACGAAAAGGAGAAACAATTCGAAGTTTTTAGATTTGAACTACTTAAAAGAAAGGGACTCTACTCTATGCAAGAAGCATGTGGTTCTTGGTAATTAGTAATTAGTAATTACCAAGATTCTTGGTAATTAGTAATTAATACCAAGAGAAGCAGTTGAGTCCATAGTATAAAACTTGGAAATAAGGAATCTTAGTTAACTTTCGTATTATTTTTTCTGCTGTACGGAGTATGGGTACTTATTGTCCTATCGTTAGTTCCCCACTCGAAGCAAACTCTATTTTGCACGTTCAACAAACACTGCATAGCCGCTGTACTGTGCTTCAGCCTTACCAGGCAAACATTGAAGTACAAAGCAAATATTTTATTTGTTTAAGTTCAAATATTTAGTTTATATTATTGTATCACATATGAAAACACATTCACATACAAAGAATGATTTCTGACCAATTCTACAATCACAGGTCAATCAATAAATCTAATTCAATTGCACTACACTACTTACTTGTCCAGTTGTGGGATGCAGACTGTTTGAGCTTAGGTCCACCGCCGACAGCGGGGTCGACCGATAGTCGGTATCTGGTATCGGCTGATATCGGTACCGATATCCCGCTTACCGGCAGATAACATCAGTGTCAAGAATACGTCATCGAGTCTACTCTCACTCGGCCGCTCGAAGAATGCAACATTCGGAATCCGTGACGCTGTCGTGAGAGCCTCTGCCGGAGCGCGGTCCCGTGTTCAAATCCCATCAAAGGCGCATTTATTTCTCTTAATCTCTTTTCTCTCTCTTTCTCATGCTCATGGATGTTACGTTGTGCTGTTTTCCATGTGTCCGCGCTGTGGATTTGTTTCTGCTTGTAATGTGTATGACAAAAGGGAACGGAACATCTATGTCGATGTTTATGCCTGTCTGCATCTGGTGCAACATACTTTTCTGGATAAACACTTTTACTCAGGGACATAGCAAGTGTGAACGGCTCCAACCCAGCCCCACAGCAGGCCTCGGGTCACTTCTCACACCTGGGAAGCTCGGACGGCACGCCATCGTACTGCTCCAGCTCTTCAAACATACTGGAAATATTAGTTTTTCCACTATTCTTGAACGCTTAAATAAATTCCAGAAAGTCTGTGTGTTGCTGTACTACATGAGACGCAAAATCGACAATCGCAAAGAAGCTGACTGACTGACATATCAACGCAGGGCCTAAACTATAAGGGTTAGAAACTTGACATTTTGCACAGGGGTTCCTTTTATAACGTAGGGGAGCACTAAGAAAGGATTTTTGAAAATTCATCGGTAGTAAAACGGGGGTGCAAAGTTAGTATGAAACTTTTCCGTTTTTGAAGTCAAGTGGGCAACTCGAACGCGGGCAGACGTCGTTATAGGGTCTAATTCTACGAGCGAAGCTGCGGGCGTCCATCAATGTATAAAAAAGGCCTGCATATCTACTTATCTCAACGGCATTACGGCACTGAATGCGCCTCCCGAAGGCTGGGCCTTATACCGCGACCAACTGGGGGGTAATAGACTAAGATAAGAGACTAGCGAGCATGTCTGCGCGCGACGTTGTGCCCGATCAAGAGGGGGGATGATACTGAAGGGGTTGTACCCCTGGAGCAATCGTTGGGACTTCCCAAAACCCGAATTCTCAAGCAAGGCGACAACGTTGCTGCGTAACTGAAGATTCAGCGCGCGACTTACGCTACGGGAAACCGGTGACGACCAGTGCTCGGTCTAAACCCCCATTACATTGCGAGATATTAAAATCTACATTAACTTATGCGTAAAGGTATTAAAAAAACCACTGAAAAACCCTATTACCCCATTACATCACTTAAATGATGAAATTATTATGATAAGTACAGAATTCAGTGCGTGTTATCTTGGCCAACAAAATTAGCGATAGGCCGATTAGATTTGGCATAGTATTTCCGCGTGTAAGTACTTGAGTGGTCAAATATTTTTGCAGTCGCCACGAGCGTGCGTTTATTACGTATATTGTACATACATCTATACTAATAATAATTATACCGTTAACAATTTTTTTTTTTAAAGAGCTTTTTAAAACTTTTTTTTTTTCATGCATTGTCATCGGAACCAAATATGTGTGCCAAATTTTAGCTAGCGATAGCTTCAGTGGAAGTGGGTGAAATATTGATTTCCAGGACATACATACGAGTGAAGTTAAATAAAAGCTTTTAATAAATAAATAAAAAAAGAGGAAAGATTTGTTTGTAATGTTTTCACACAAAAACTACTGGACCGATTTCAAAAATTCTGTCACCATTAGAATGCTGCATCTTCACTGTGTGACATAGGCTATATAATATTACTAGGTGTAAACGAAACTATTGTTATGTCTAATTCCACGCGAAGCTGCGGGCGTCCACTAGTACTGTTATAATCAAACACCGTACGGACGTATCTAATACGTACGTCGTGAACACACGCGGAAATTTTGGCTGAGAGTCCGAGATATTCAACTAGGTACTATGAGTCATAGAAATCTCAGTTACGAATTCGGCAGAAGAACTTTTTCTCATTAACAGACACAAATATTCCGCTGGCGCGGATGACGGGAAAGCCGATATAAACGTTATACTAATCTTATCTGCCTACGTGACGCTCTGTCAATAAGTAAGTCTGTAATCTTATTGAAATCTATTTCACATGTCCACGTTATTATGTTGTGTTTATTTAATACTGTTTATTTCAGCTGCAACATACATTTTACTTTATCGCCTTTTATAAGAGCTCGCATACTATGAATTATTATATTGGAAATTAAAGAAATTTTATTAATTGGGAAACGCATCTAATCAGAAAAGGTTACATACAAAAAGATGAAATAGATCCTCCCCTTGATATTAGTCGTTGGGATATGAATGGGAAATTTGAATAAAATCTACCACTCACTTAATTTATTTATTAAATTAATAGATATTTAAAGGAGTCAATCAATCAATGTTCGTTATGTTCCTTCAGGATGCTGGACAGGTGGATTGCTGCAAAAAAAGGTTTTTTAAAATTACTCATTGTTAACAGTACGAACCATTTTCGCATCGTAGGCATACGGACCCGGGTCACGGTGAAGGACACATCGTGAGGAAACCTGCATGCCTGAGAGTTCATAATGATCTCGAAGGCCTCTGAAGTCTGCCAATCCACCATCTTTTAATTTACTTTTATTTTTATAGAGAGCAAACAAGGACGCAGCACCCATCCTCTATCACTGCCCCTCATAACAACCTTTGAACACTATAACTAAAGTAGGGATTGGAATAGTTAGTCCAGTTAGCAGAGGGTTTTAATATGAACATCAGTCGGTATTAAGTACAGTATAGTCCATCGGCCCATCGCACATTCACCGACATCGTCTGACATAACATCGGTAATTTATATTCGTTTGTATTGCAAAGTTGATCCATAAATAAACAGATGTCGCCACTTAGTATTGTAAGTGGCGACATCTGTTTTTTACTTTATCCAAAGACTTAATTTTTGACGTGTACTTTTTTGACCAATAAATAACTATTGACAATTTAGTATTTATTTTGGCCAGAACACATGAGGTAATACGAGCACTCGCATAATACGAGCTAACGCTGAGTACTGACCACGTGTCCCACGCGGAACCGCCGCAAGAGCCGCGTCGACACGTAGTCCGGCATGCGGGCGGCGGCCAGGGCGGCGCTGGCGTCGCGGCCCGCCTGCCGCGCCAGGCTGGGCGCTCCGCCCGGGTGCTGCGCCATAACAAGCTCATTGCATCATGCGATACTTCGCGGAAATACAATGAAAATTAAAATGAAAAATTATTTAGTAAGCAACCAAAGAATACAATAGACTGCCACTAGCCCCTACACTAAAATACTTGTGGGAAGTTCTTCGTTCGTTCGTAGTTCTTTCGTAAATATATTTAATTAATTTAATGTATTGTTTGAGATACAGGCTGATCTTAAAACGAAGAAGAACGAAGATGAAAGTTTTACTCTACATACTACAATCCGCGAACAAGGCGTATGATGTATTCTTCCAGGCATACAGCACAGAGAGGTTTTTCAATTTCTTATCCAGCCGGTATAAAAATCCAAATCCATAAAAAGCAAAAATTGCTAAATTTAATAACTAGGCGTAACGATGGCGTAGGTCATACAAATCGGGTTTAAATTACGTTTAGTCTCTTTTAGCTCCCGACAAAACGAGGCAAAGCAGCAAAGCAGAAGTCATCAAATGATTTGATGACGATAGAGGATTGTACATACATATTGGTAAAATTCAGTGACATCGTAGACATAGCCGTCCACCGCAAAGCGCAGTGGCGCCCCCTCCACTCCACGGCACGCGCGTAGCTCCTCCCAGGTGAAGCATCGCTGGGGCTGCAACGACAGATTCTCAGAGTGAGAACAATTGTTAAAAATAAAAACAAAAAAAGCTTTTTTTTATACGCTTTTATTAGTTTTTATTGATTAATTAGTACACGTGAAGTTGTAGCAGTAAAAATGTAAAGTAAATGACAATGTAGTAATGATCTTATTGAAAATAACTTAATACTAACTCATGTGTCTATTTGTAGGTCGTGCAAGAACCGCCTTAATAAAACCATAGAACAACTATAGATAATCGCAGACTGTCGAACTGTCAAACTGTTGCAGACACATCCTCACACTACCTACTCAAGAAATACCGTAAAATGGGGTGAATAGGGTAGTTTCTCAACTTTATTATTAAAATATATGTCCCATGTCTATATAAGTTATATGACACTTTAATGCCTATGTTCTGTCCGGGTGCTTATATTTTTGAATGACAGATATAACCAGTTGTATACTCTAACAATATTATGAGAAAATCGCAAAAATCATCCTAAACCCTATTCACCCCAGGTATGGGGTCAACAGGGTAAAGACTGGGGAAGATAGAGTTAAAGAAAGGGTTGACAATAAATAGATTTTGTAAGTTAATATTTTTTGCAACAGATGCAATGAAACACTTTGAAGTGGCATAAGATGGTTCCACTATACGGCAGAAACACGAAGTCTTGTAGGCATTGATATATATGTTACCACACTCAATGCTTGTAGGTAACAAAAATCTCAGTTCCTACCCTATTCACCCCGTTTTTAGTGATTTACCTGTTGAGACAAGTCTGGAAATGTTTCAAAGAATCCGGACCGGCTGAGAGGGCTCGCGGCGTTCAGTGGCGACAGCGACAGAGGCGAAGCTGCGTAATCCGCTACTGAAATTGAAAGAAAATATCTATCACCATCCGAAAACTGTTTCGATATTTTTGTGTACGAAGATTTCTCGTATACAAACGAGTTAACCGTAGGCATACGTCCAGGACACGGTGAATGACACAAGGTGAGTGGACCAAGGCCTAACTAACTAGTTAGGATAAGGCCTTAGTCCACCATGCTGGCCAAGTGCGTATTGGCAGACTTCACATGCCTTCGAGAACATTATGGAGGCTGGCTTGCAGTTTTCCTCATGATATTTTCCTGCCCCGCTACGTTGGTAACTTTTGCGTATTTAGAAAAATACGCATAAAACTAGAATCCTTAGTGTTTGATACCACACATGTGAGTTTGGCGCTTGAGAGAGTTATTAAAAGAAGTCTGCTGGTAGAATACTCTTTATTAATAATGAAGCATCCTTATATGTATATTACGTCTATTAAGTGCCTTGCATAATAACGTAATACATCTCACACATTGTATCGCCCAAAACGAAAACATTATATCGCCAAGTGCAAATTAGAATTGATTGGTAAGGCTGCCACTGCTTAACAAGTCACCTATGTACGTTTGAAAAATCTGATCTTGTGATCTTTAAGAAAAACTAAATCAGAATTGGTTCAATAGACGTTACGACCTGAGTATCTTCAGTATTTTGCGCGTTTATAAGATAACAAATTCATGTGAAATAAAAGTGTAAATGAGAAGCGATAACCAGTACGGAACAAGTGATTATGAGACATGTCGGCGTGGCGAGCAATGATCCAATCTGGCAATCTACTCGGTCAACATGGTTTGTTTGCGGACGAGTGCGGGTAGGGCTGCGTTGTTTTCTAAATAGCTCACAGGGATATACGCCTTCGTAGGATATAGGATATTTGTATTCAACCAGATAGCATTAGTCTCCTTCAACTTTCATCTGATAAGAATGTGGAAGAAGAGGAGGCTTAACATAGAACATATACATACATGTTACTGACAGATATGATATATAAGATTATATTACACTTATTAACTTCGAACGAAACTGGGTATGGATACGAAACGATACCAAACTGTATCTGCTTACTTATATTTTTAACTGCGGCATACATATTAAATAAATATAATAAATATTAATACTTATAACTTGTATCTACTAATATAAGATTTACTTATCCCTATTTATTTCCTTCTAGTTCTGTGTGAAGCGAGGAGCAAGTGGATGAGCCGAAGGTGGGACTGAGTGGCCCGCTTTGGAAAAAGCCTATCTTCAGAAGAAGACTACGAGTACCTCTGATATGGGCTGAGTGGAAATTATTTGACATAAAAAGAGCACCGATACCTACAGATTTGACAGTAAAGTTCCTTACCCTGCTCCTTTCCTTTTGTGCACTTCTATTTAATGTCATTTGTACATAATTTAATAAAAAAAACATAAATAAATAAATAAATTAGACGTGTGGCACTCGGAGACTGCCGCGATAGAAGCTATGCAATAGCTTAAAAGAAAATTAAGAAAACTTGGACGACACAAAATAAGAAAAACTGTTATGAGTAGAAACACTACAATTAGGTCTTGCCAACAACGTGTGGCAACCCTAGCGAGTCGGCCGCGCGAGATGCGTGCTCAACCTGATATTACGGCTATTTGTTAAGCAGATCGCATTTCGTGTTTGTGCTACAAATCTTTATTGAAACATTTTTATAAAATGTTTCATTGGATACTTCCCGGAGCAATTTAGATCTAGCTTCAACTTCAAGTGACGACGATAAGTTTAAAACTTTTCCTGTATAAACTTTGTGCGCCGATGAACCTTGCATTTATTGTCGCTTTCAACAAAAAAGTTAATATTCAACGATATATATTCGAATAGAGTGATGCTAGTGACGGGAATTTATTTTATTTTATGTGTTCAAGCTGATGGAATGGAAAGGTCGCAGCATCAACATGAATGGTGAAAGCCCTTTGACTAGGTGGACAGACGACCTAAAGAAGGGGGCGGGAAACTGGTGGATTCAGAAGACGGATCGGTCGGAGTGGCCTCGTTTAGGAGAGACCTATGTCCAGCAGTGGACCTGGAAAGGCTGATGGATGGATGAGATGGAATTTTATGTTACGGATAATTTAACATATTGGACATTTTTATACTTTCCCGGACGCATCTATAAACGATTTCTCACTCTTAGAATAAATTCCATACATCCATCAGCTTTTAGAATTCCACTGCTGGATTTAGGCCTCCTTTAATCGGTGCCCCTCCTCCCGATCCTGTGCCTTCTGAATTCAGTGGTTACCCACTGATTTCTTCAGTTCATCGTTCCAGCTAGTTGGAGGGCGTGATTAACTCGCTTCGTAATATAATCAAAAAATTTGAAAATTAATTCCTAACAAGCCAGCCAACTTGCCTGGGAGCATAAAACGCGGAGTAAAAGCAACAGTAAAACAGTTTAAGTATTGCTACTAATTGATTCCCATCGCTGGGCGAACACTTTATGGTTCCCGTCGTCAAACCAATTGATACGCTTCATCGAAAAATTAATTATTAGTATTTATTGCAGCGATTAAATCCTAATGACGAGGGAAATAAAAACTTCTAGGTAGAGACAGTCTTTTAGGTAAGGGCGCTGCGATTCCGTGTTGTTGGACCTTCTTCCCCCGACCATCTAGGGGGAATTAGCGACTAACGGCTAGTGGAACCGCGCGTCGACTGACTCAACAGCGGGGAAGTCACCGACGGGGTTTACCCCAATTGCCCGGATAGAGGGTATCTCCCCTAACTCCGACTTCCCTCAGCGCAGGAGTGCCTACAGCGCCGCGCAAGAGGGTCTGTCTGTCGCTGTAGGATTTACATCCTATGCTAAATGGAATAACCATCCATGTCCCTATATAGGTATTGATCAAAGTCTATCACAGTTGTTGGTTAAGTTAGAAAAACTCAATAGTTGCTGCCCGACCCGGGGTCGAACCCAGGATCACTAGCTTAGCAGTCGCGACTACTAGACCAAGAAGTCGTTCTCAAATGCGTCACTTTCCTCTATTACAAAGGTGTTTAGAATAATTTTGTTGTTATTGATTAATATTTATATTAAGTTATTTCCAAAATTTATATCAAATCACTAAGCGCCTGTACATACAGAATAGCACTGTTTGTTTGACATTAATTGCGTTTGACCGCGAGTGTATCGATGTATGTACTGTATCATTAATTAGTAGATTACAAAACCTTGCGTTGAACTGTGTAATGGTTTAAGTCTGATCCCCTAAAATTGAGATTTTACACCGATACCTGAACACCAGCGTTAAGAGAAGGTCGCCGCGCCCGTCCACACGAGCACCCAGTACGCAGCTCAGCTAAGTGTTTCTAACAAGATGAACTACACTGGCGGCGGATTAGGTTTACGAGCGTCCATTCCAACGGCTTTACGATCGCGTCTCATTCGCGTTAATAGTGTCTGATACAATTGCTGTTTAGTGCGCCCTCGATAAACTACCGCCATTATATCTTTGGGAATTAATTGTCGCTTGCTTTGGTGAGTAAACATCCACTGGATACGTGGCGGCCAAGGTGATGCGTATTTGTAGCGTCCATGGCCCGATGACTCACGTCGATTCTATCTTGATCGACCGAGCTAGGCGAGGTTTTTGGGTGACGGCAAGTGGCAATATTTCATGGAGGTTACCGTGCCTTGGAGGGCACATTAAGCCGGCGGTCCCGGTTGCTTTCAACAGTAAAAACAATCGTCAAGTCTTGTATCCGGTGCTTTGTTCCCTAACGATCTAACCATTTTGGTAGGCAGATATATCATGTGGATAAACTACGAACAATTCTATTGCAGGATTGAATGTAACTGCCTCGTTGGTCCAGTGGTTGCAGGCGCCACTGCTAGCTAGAGGTCATAGGTTTGAGTCTCGATTTTTGCCCGGTGTAAGGCAACAGGCTCACCACCTATTGCCTTACACCTCACAGGGAACCTAGACATAAATGGTGAAAAGTGGATGAATATTCCTCTGCTGTTACGCTTTCGGGGAAATACCAGCGTGATGATTATGTTAATGTTACTTTAATGATTGGATGTAAAGGTATTCACTTATATATTTGAAAGAAATAAAACTGTTAATTGGATGGACTGGATGACACAATTGCAATAAACTGGACAGCCGGCTAAGCCTGGATTAGTGTAGAACCGTCCACGTGCAATTGTTACACTTCAAGTTAGATATAGCCACAGAGAAAATAATATACTCGTACTACGAACAAAACTATACGAGTATACGCTACGTGTAGCTTTTCTACAGAAATAGGTTGAAGGTTACCGATTGCATCATTGCCTGAAAAATTACATCATAATTTCAAGCGGTGCCGAATTTTTTTGTAAAATAGTAAACGACAGGAGATCGATTTATAAAATATATCACTCGTCTACGATAATTACCAATGCGTCTGCGAATCTTCTGTTTTTCAAATCCATGCCACTCCAATCATCATCATCAAAGGCCTTTATCATCTTATTAGATATTTTAAATTATTAGATATTAGATCAGCGTCATTTTGAGGTAAGGGTTGTGTCAATAGATATAATACTAGAATAGAGTAATAAATCTATGGTTGTGTCACACTTACGTCGGTGGCTATACAGCCCGATTCCGCATTGAAGCGACCGCAGCGATAGCAGAGAAGTACTGCTGTTATCAGTTTGGGGGGTTTGTGAATGGTACTGAATTGGTGTCTCGGTTGTGCCTTAGTGCCCATCTATTTATATAAAAGGAGAAGCTGACTGACTGACCCCTAAGGGAGTAAAACGGGGGTGCAAAGTTAGTATGATACTTTGCCGTTTTTGGAAGTTAGAGGACGTCTAATTCCACGCGAGCGAATCTGCGGGCGTCCACTAGTTTATACATAGAACAATATCAGTAGGAACAGTACCAGCCAAGGCAAAATTTCAGGCCGTCACACGGGGTTTGCTTCTGATTCTCTGCCATCTCTTGCCAGCAAGAAAAATCGGACACGATCATATCGTTTACACTCTTTTTGAAGCGCATAGAGCGTCATCATTCAATCATTGGGTTAAACCATCATCTTTATGGAGTCAGTTCAGGCCTTTTCCTTCTCTGTAATTTGCTAGTTGCGAGGAGAGATCAGCGGGGTGGCTAGCGGTATCTAGACGCAAGTATCGTGTTGTGTTCAGAATGCGGAGGCTCCATCGGTGATCCACTGGTGCAGATAACTCGCTTCGCAGTATGCCCGTAGACAAAATCGATGACTTGCTCCTTATTCTTTAATTTTTTATGACAACGCTCTCAACCCTTTTGTTGGCACCTAATACACTGATGTAGAGGAAACCGCAGCCCGTTAAAACTTTTAACAGTCCCGCATTTACCTTAAGACGCTTAACCTTTGACAGGTAGCAGTCGACCAGTCTCCATTAGCCACATCTCATTGCGTCACCGAAGACGTCACTCTTTGCTGTCAAAACGGGCGGGGCTTAAGCAGTCATGCGCGAGTTGGCTCCGCCTTTAGCCTTCGCAACGGCTGCCGGGTATATAAGGCTGGGCCGCTCGCCACGGCGCCAGTAGCCACCCTGGACGCAGTCGGGACCATCGCGCTGGTGCCCCAAAAGTTAACGTCGAATCGTCAAAGGTAAGTAATTTCATTTTCCAGCAATTCCATTGTCTGTAACAGCTAAAGGTTTCACTCGGAAATGGTTAATCCGGGCTCGGAAACATAGCTAGTAAATAATTCACACACGGACTACGGTAAATAATTTAACGGTAATCGAAGTGTATTAAAAGTTTGAAAGCAATGAACGACAGTTGGAAAATTAAAATTTATTTTATAAGGAAGCAACGTATGTACGCGATACTCGACCACGAATTCGACGGCGACCATGAATTTAAACTTACAACTTTACAATTTTAACTTAACAATATTGGGTTCAATAATTGGATAAATAGTATAAGGATAGTTTATAACGTGGATAGATAGAGCTCCAAATTCAAAGCGGCGGAAGCTGTTTAAGAGATATAAAAAATTGGAATTTAAATTTAAACCAATTTATCTCGTTCTCGCCGTGTCCAGGAAGTTTTTTGAGACCTGAATGGTCAACAATTCCTTATAATGTAATTAAAATTATTAAAATTCAGGCGATGCCAAAATACCGGTCTTTTTAAAAAAAGTGTAGCCAGCACAGGCACCATGCACTATATTTGTCAAAATTTGTCAGAAACAAGTTATTAAAATTAAAAAAAAGTTATGGTTACCCAGTTTCTGACCCCCCTGATAATTGCGCCGTAGAACAATGGGTGCACTAATTTGTTTCAATTCATAAACAGTTTTCAAAGAAGTTTGCCGTTCGAAGAACGAATAACTTTACGAATTAATTATTATTATTAATTTGCGATTTGTTCGTTGTTAATTTTAACTAGTTGGTCAAGTGGTCGTACCCGCGACTGCTAAGCTAGATGTCCTGTGTTCTATTCCCGGATCGGGCAATGACGATTGGGTTTTTCTAACTTAAATGCGCGGCACCAGCCCCGAGTCTATCGGAGTCGGTCCTGTACGAGTATAATAGGTGGTAAGCCTATTTCAATTTACTGGGCACAAATTGAGACTCCGATCTAGAGATTAGATTTTTTAAATAATAATGTAATTTTAATATGGAATTTAAATGAATTAGTTATGTAATCAGTCAGTAAAAGGGGCGGTTCCAAAAGCGAGTGAAATTAGATAATTCCCTTACTCTACTCTAGAATAACTAGAGGTGGCCTAGTACTAACTAAGCCATCTCTACTGAGTCTTTCCACGAATGCAAACACGTATTATTTTTAAACTTATCGAGGTCTGCTTATCCTTCAAATAAACAATAAGCTACTCTATGCTGGCTTGTAAACATTTTAGGATAAAAACGAACCTTTTTATAAAAACGAACCTCTTAATATACAAATAACTAAATTAATAAATATATCCATAATTAATTTTTAAAATAGGCGATGTTTTTCCTATCTTTTTAGATTACATGGTAAAATTTGCTGTGTGATTGAATAACAAACGTTCGATTTGAAGTGCTATATATAAAAAATTGCCTCTAATTTTCTTGATAAATGAAGTTTTAGCCAAGGCATACCCTGTTACCGTTTAAAACGTACCGCCAACCTTTTAAAGTTTTTGAGCCCCACAATTTAAAACATACCGCCAGCCAACCTTTTAAAGTTTTTGAGCCCCACAATTTAAAACGTACCGCCAAACTTTTAAAGTTTTTGAGACCCACAATTTAAAACTTACCGCCAACCATTTAAAGTTTTTGAGCCCCACAATTTAAAACGTACCGTCAACCTTTTAAAGTTTTTGAGCCCCACAATTTGTAACGCGGCAGGAAAGTCATTAAAGTTTGGCGACGCCATCCCCAAACTGTCCGTATTTATGTCCGATCATAGTTTATCTCCTCCGCTGAACTAATTCACTAAGCTGCTGTCGATACAGCCGCCGCAGCTAATACATCAGCCGCCCATCCTAATTAAGTCCGATATTCCTTTATCCACGGTTTTTATTTAGGAATTCATAGGAGAAATTCTTTGTTCTATTTGAATGTGAAGGACCTCTTTATTAGGTTATTTTCGAATCTTTTTGCAAGGTGAGTGGGGAATTTCTTTGAAAACATAATTGGCTAGTTATCCAAAATTCTAGTTGGACTACAGTTGTAGTCCATATAATATGGTTAGCTTGACTCTGTCACTCTTTCCCTCTATTTGCGGACTCTTCGACGACCTCATTTAATACATTCCATGTGTGTAGTCTGTGACTATTAAATCGCTGCCTTAAAATAAAAAACTTGAAACTTTTATGAATGTAACGTCGGGTATGAGATAGAATGAAATGATTTTTTTTTGTGTGACCCGTTGGCGCAATCGACAAGGTCATTAGCGAATACGTCAGGTTTCGTGGGCTTGAATCCTACTCAGAGGAAACATTCATGTGGCGAACACTTAAGTTTGTTCTGTATCTGGATGTTAATATCTACGAGTATATCAGTATGTATTTAAAAAATATTTATTTCAGTCTCTGACACCTATAGGCTCTACCTAGCTTGGGCTCAGATGAACGTGTAAATAAAAGTAAGTTGTTATATTCAGCTATATAAACTTGTCGTTAAACTACTGACCAAATTCTATGCTCAATTTGGTCAAACAATCGATATTAATTAATTTATTTTTTTAAACTTATATTTTCTAAACTTAAAAACTTACAAATCTCGTCTGTATTAACTGTATAGCCTATGGGCTCGTAGCCAACCCGAACTAAACTCCAAAATTGTTTTATGTTTAAAATTCTTTCCCCGACCTGGCATCACACCACACCACGGGCAATAAAGAGTAAATAATACTATTAATACGAGCTGTGAACGAGCGCTTCGGCCCTTAAATTAATCAACAATTTCTTTTGAAAATGTCTTTCATCCATTTCAGGTCCCATATGGCGCGTCTCGCTAAATAAACTGGAAAAATACGTCTTTTATCCTAAAAACCTATTTCGTAGCAGTCCTACGAATGAGCTACGAAGTGCCGTAGAGGCTCGTAGCTCGTAGCTCTACGCAGCTGTTTATCGTAATCTTGTCGTTCAAACTTAAATAAGATTGACAATATTCTACCAGAAAAAAAGACAGAATATTTTCTTTTATGTCGCGTAAATTCCACCACAAACTTTCGCTAGGAATATTGATGGTACCTGTCATTTGCATCTTATTACACTTGAATGGATCATGCTGTATACTGATGAGTTAATTATAAGATGGTACTCTTATCGCAGAAGTATTCATAATATATTTGTAAGATGGAGATGAACTTTTAATATGACAAAATATTTTTACATAACATTTTCTAAATTTTAACCATTACCTAACTACATTATACTCGTAGTTTACTATTCAATCGATTAAATTGTGACAGGAACCTGTCGCGAAGGTTTTCTCTATTATCTTGAAGTGATAAAAGGTTTCTTCAAAATTCTTCTTCTGTGCCAAACAAGGCCAAACATCATTGGACAAATGGACAGCAGCAACAGGCTGTGGCGGCATTTCCTATCATGCAACATGTGCGTCAGATTCGACTCTTAAAGTTAAATCAATTGTCGTCATTCGCAAATGCAGTGAGCGAGCTGCCCAACTACAAACTCGAGTAAAATCGAGTAATTAATGGGGTTACGAAGTCGGTCGTAATCCCGAAAATAATTAGGCAAATCGGCTCCCTCCGCGAATATTGAGAATTCCATCGTTCATGACGGCGGAATGAAATAAGTTTTGACAATTGCGCATTTCGACAAACGCCTTGCAATTAAAAGGTCCAGCGAGCTCCTTCGACAAATTGGTGCCTCGACACTGCCCACCAGATATTCACAGTGTCGTATTGTTCAGAATGTGTTGCCATTTCGTTTATAAACACAATAAGTTAAAGCATACTTTTGCACCGCATCATCTGAATAGAAACGGCTCTTTTCTATATCATAAGACTACAGTGTAAATTTTTTCAGTCGTTCAAGCATTGAAGATTGAATTAGAAGTGACACAAAATATAGGACTCATCTCGTATTGACAATATTAAGTAAATCACCCTTTTTAATGTATAAAATAAACTCATTTACTCTATTACTTACTATGTCATCGGTGTGGGTATGACTATCAATGCTAAAACGTACAATTGGTTCTAATCCCGATTTTAAAATGAAATTTTATAAATAATTTTCAAAATGAAATGTATTTCGCTATAAAGTAATTGTGAATGCTCAATTAATGTCAGAAGAAAAATAATCTAAGCCTTTAATTCATCATCACTTGTAATATTGAGTTTATTCATTTACACGAACAGTTTTTGACAAAAATAAAAAAGCTTATACGGAGATTATCCTACTAAAAATACAAAAATAAAACATGAAAGGAGGATAAATATCATAGTCCCAAACCCCTCTTCTCGGCATAAAGATAATCTGTATCAAAATATATTGATTATGACTTTAGAGATAGAGCGACCCCATAATGAATTATTCAGGGTAAGCCCCGGAATCCTACGGATCTGCGTAATGAGTGTTCAATCCGGATTTAAGTAATTATAGTCCAATTTATAGCTGCCACTAGTTTATGCCTCACCTCGTTTAGGCTTCACCCGGCGCCGGCGGTGCGCTGATTGGTTTAGATATGACTAATTTATTTACAAATTAATATCGATTCCCCGATTCGTAACTCGTTTGTCAGTGACTGTACTTGTGGCCGTAGGTAGTGAATGTAAACAGGGATTGCATATGCATAAATTCAGATTAACTTAATGGATATTGCATTCAAAAAAATCACGTTAGCTACTTTGGTGTTAAGGGTAATAAAGTTTATAAAAACAGTTAAAAACTGAAAGAATTGTTTAAACAATATTTATTTAAACAATAATTTGACCAACATTAATTAGTTGTCATTTGACGCCATATAATATTGTTTTACCCTTTTGTTAACTCCATAGCTACAATAGATCTATTTAGGTCACAGTGGGTTATGGGCATTATATACATTACACTCCCTTCCTACAAAAAAAGTGTGTGAGTGTAACCTTTACGCGCGATTGAAGTAAAACTTATAATAAGTTATTATTATTTTTATTATTAATTATGTAACCTAGATATTCAAAATAAAACAGCAAGCGCACCGTAAATAGGTTCTACCACCAAAAAGTGTCAGAACTTTTAGTCTTAATTTTTTCCGTCTAGCCCCCTTTTGCAACACGCGATAAGAAACTTCATCCCAAAAGTAAAAAGTACTCGTTTGATTAAAACAAATTAATAAGAAAATAACCGGAACATCCGTCAAAATCAAATATCTGAGTTACTCCCTAGTCGCGCCTAAAGAAGTTTTACTTCAATATTAATAATGTGTTTGAAAAGAACGTGGAGCGCCATATATAATCCAGAAGCGGTATCTCGGAGGACTACATTTGGAAATCGTCTTCACCGAACAATAACATTGCTCACAGACGCTGCAACAAAGCTTATTCGGGGCTTAAGGAACACGAAATCACAATTGTGGCGAGTTTGCTAAATTACTGAATCCTTGAACAAACGGCGTCGGGAACAGTCGCTATCACCGCGAATTAGTACAATTCCGGTATTATTAGACATATTGTTTCCTACAAAGGACTCAAATTACACATAGCTCTGTACTGAGCGCGTAATTCTACTGCCAACTGTCTTTTACCCTTCTTTAGTCTAATGCGTACATAATGAGTTCAGTCTTTGTTCGTTATATAATTAAATTTTTCGGGGTACATAGAGAAAAGTAATTTTGGAATTATTTAATTTTAATCTTAACCCAAGTTTTTTTAATTAAAATGAATGGAAATAATCACATTAATCCCATAGGACATTATTTAAAACCAAATTAAATTATTTCCTGTGTTTTTTGGTTTCATATCGCATTGCATTGGTTTTTGGTATCATCGAAACCCGCAGTCTGTAAGCAAGCTAGTGTTCAGTACGTGTCGACGTATAATTACTTTTGTTTTACAAAAACAAGTTTAAACATACTATACATTAATTGTTTACGGATTTAACGAGCTTGCAGCACCACCCATTCGCTGCCGTCCATGAATAAGGACTGACTTTGAACTTGACTCGGAGTCGATAACTAGGATAGTAAGTCTTGTTAACAGAGAACTGAATAAGAACATTAGTTTGTCAGTCATGAGGACTAGGGTAGGAATTGTTAGGATCGTTAATTGTGTTAGTTGTTGGTAATAGTCCAGTTATTAATCGTTAGTAAGGGTTTTAATTCATTCACAAGCATTGGTACCTTTGAGGACTAAGATTGTCACTTCTAAAGGAGTGTAATCGGAAGCCACACCATTACTACCGGACCAAAATGGTACTAGGTACCGTGGCGGGCGATGGTACTGCCACCGGCGAACTCTATACGGAACCAAATAGGTTTCTTATGAAGCCTACTTATGAAACCTATTTATTTGAATGGCGTATCACTATCATTTTACTGCTGTACAACCATTTCTAGCCCTTCCAGAAATGTTGGTTCACAGTAAAGTTGGGTGTACTCGAAATCTGTGACCGCATATTGGCTCAACGTATGCGAAGTGCAGAGCGCAGTAATCCGGCCAGACATGTTCTGCAACACATTCAGCGGCTCGCGGTCCATCTGGAACTTGGTTGTATTTGAGTCGCTGGATTCGTTTTATCTTCACAAAACATTTTGGGATTTGTGTTTCTGAACGCATCTCATATATCTGTGACATCGACAGGTTTTTGCATCGACGTTTGAGTTTATCTGGTTTTTGGCATGCTATTCGTCGCAGGTGGGACTAAGATTGAGTTCCTGGGTTTAATCTTCAGGCCGAGCAAAATATTATTGGATTTTTATAATTGGGAAAGTTGCCAGTAGTAACTCAGTCTTGTTTTATGCCCTGTGTTGCAATACACTGGGCACAACCACCAGACTTCGGGAACCAAATGACACAAGGCTGAAACACTAGAGTGGAAAAAAAAAAGTTAACAACACCTCCGGTTCTGCGAGAGCTTCGACAGTCAATGTTTCCTTTTCTTTCTATTGAATAGCCACTTTTTCAATTCGATCTTTTAAAATCATATTTGATTTTCCATTGTTTAAGTCTATCGCTCGTCGGTCGCTTGATACTAGAAACCTACCTGGGTAAAGAATGGTATTTTTATTAGCTTTTGTTATTTTTGAGTTGTAGAAACTATTAAGAACCCTTAGAGACCGACTAAAGTAGAACCACTCGGGTTCGAATTCCTGCCGGCGCAGATATTTATTTCGCAAGATACAGGGTTTTAGTCTGTGAGGGAGACCCGTGTCCAACATTGAGACATCTATGGGTTGTAGATATTATGTAGGCTTGTCTTATGTTAATAAGACAATAATGTGACATGATAAGAGGACAATAATATGATAAGGGGAAACATTTAATTTTGTTTGTTTTGTATGTTTTCACACAAAAACCATTGCACCGATTTCAAAAATTCTTTCACTATTAGAAAGCTGCATCGTCACTGAGTGACATAGGTTATATAATATTACTAGGTGTAAACAAAACTATTGTTATGTCTAATTCCACGCGAGCGAAGCTGCGGGCGTCCACTAGTTATTGTATAATTCTGCAAGTGAAACATCTAACTCATTTTGATTTAAAATATTATTTTAAATTCACACACAGACCAGACAATAAACTGACGCTGCTGCTATTAAGTATTAAGTGGGGTTCGGCCGAGATTTGCATAAGCTTTATATTGATCTGAGAAGTAGAGTAAATTATTAGAACTGAGGCTCGCTTAGGCCGGCCCGCGCAGTCTTAAGCCGGCTCGGCAAACACGGCGCGCTCGCCAATATCCGCAGCCTGGATATTGCCCAATATTGATCACTTACTCGCACATGTAAATAAGACAACGGCCGCTTTGACGGACTGATCAAAGAAGGATCTTTGATCAAGCCGGAGTTGCCAAGATGGAATTACTGCTAAATTGTCTAGAGATTCTTTGATAAATGATGTACCTACTCGTATTGTGTTCTAAACTAAACTGACATTAAAAAAGTGTTTTAAATTATTGCTCTTTTTTCAGTATATCGTTCCCGGGCGCGTTCAATATGAAGGACTACTTACACTTACACATAGAACGTGCCCTTATAGCAAAAATATATAAAATATTTGAATTATGAATTATTCATAAGACTAACTTGTGCTAACACTGAGCTCGTGTTTCGTTAAAAACGTTATTATTGAGAAACACTCATTATTGGGATTTATGGGAATATAATATATGCTGGTCGACTACTGGCATAAAACCAAAAAAGATTCACATGAACCATAACCACCACCACTTTGGCGTAGCAATCAATTTAAATACAAATACGACATAACATCTCGTCTCCATTTCCCCGAAGGGGTAGCCAGAGATGTATAGAACACCAATATTTATTAGTTTATTGCCATACACCGGCAACAAATCTACACTCCGAGCTACTTTTGGGAATTTCAAATGGTAAAATTCCAATAATTAAGTAATTTGCCCGACCCGGGGGTCAAACCCGTAATGGGTTATCAGTCTGCATTTCGCCATTACTTTACTGTACAAGAGCAAGCACTATTTAAACCCTCGCGAGCTGCAGCGCAACCCGTTGTCTTTCTTTTTCGAGCATTGTTTTTCAAACAGCTTAAAATAATGGTTCATTTACATACGAGCCGGCGATAATTTCGCAAGAATTAATTCCGGTTTGTTCGCTCCGCTGCACGATTCAGCTGCAAAGCTAAGATCATTGTCACAGAATTAAATTATAACGAGAGAAAATGTTCTATTAATAGATATAAAATAAATTCGGAAACCACAGACATTGAAATGTTCGCGCTGGGGTAGACAGGGACCAAAGAACATCACGAACTACGATTCTACTTCTTTCAAATTTGGCTGCGGCAGATACTGAGATGTGCTTCTTACGTAGCTTATTGGTTCCATATAGAGTTCGCCCGGGGCAGTACCACCGCCCGCCACGGTACCTAGTACCATTTCTGCCGTGTAATAATTGTTTTTAGAGCAATTATGGTCCGGTTGGAAAGGTGTGGTTTCCGGTTACACTTCTTTAGAGGCGACCATCTTAGTCCTCAAGGGTAGCAACACATCTGTGACTGACTTAGAACGAGACTCCTACTAACAAGTACTAACTGGACTATTACTAACACCAACTAACAGGACTAACTATCACTAACAGTCCCCAGTCCTCATACCTACTAACGAACTGACCAACTAATGTTCTAATTAACTTTCTCAACTAATTGGACTAACCATCCCAGTCCCTAATTGAGTCTTGTTCAAAGTCAGTCACAGTTGTCATGGGCGGCAGCGGATGGGTGGTGCTGCAAGCTCGTTTGCTATCCTGTATCCATAAAAAAAAAAAGCTCTTTATGGTTAAGAATATTGGGCGGCATAGGCCGAATCTAGTCGACCTATTTCCGATTAAAAACGCGAGCAAACCGGTAACTTCAACTATGAATATAGACACTCACGAATCATTACCGCTGAAGTAACTATAACACAGCTCTTAGGCATCCGAGCTCCCCTTAATTAACCAGTTTAGTCAGCAGAACAGCAACAGACCTACTCACATCTAATTATCGGCGCATTAGCGTAACCATGGGAAGTAAAATAGGAACAGACCACCGACTGTAATGGCCGCCCGATTTGTGTCCGATAGCACTCGGTTGTCCTATAATTTAATTGCTAATAGTCAAGACGAATCGAAGCGGTGGTAGCCCTGTGATCACTAATGTAATTTCTTAAGATCTTAATTAGTTTTAAGGTCTGTGCTAAATTTTTAAGTAAGCAACTGACTGTTTTTAAGCCTCGCCTAAGCATTCGGCCAGTTCGGGTTGGTTATTATCCCTCCCGTTCTGAGAGGAGACCCGTGCCCAACAGTGGGACAAAGAAAGGGTTGTGATGATCCTCCCTTCGCGTGATATCGATTATCAATCGATCGCTATTAGGTAGCAGCCAGCCACCAATATTGCTGTGTTCACTCCACTTGTGTTTCCGAACCAAGGAACCGTTTGTCAAAGTCAAAGTTAATCCTGAATTCAATGTACAGTATGCTGTCGCCGCGATTTATACTAAATTCCTCCCTGCTAGCGTTCGCGGGGACAAGCGCCTCATTATTTTTAAAGATTTTGAGAGCGAAACTGCACTCAAACTTCAGCAGGAAAATGTATATTTCCATCCGGAATTTTAAGAATGTTCTATTGCTTGAATGCTACAGGTGGCAAAAATGAGTTCTATAAAAATGTGACACTCAAAAGACCTATACAGTCAAGGGGCCGTGGTCCCACCCATTATCCCTACTGGACCACCGGTACCACCGGTACCACGGTATGCCAGTATGTACCCGCGGTCCTACTGTGCTACGGACGTATATTATAAGGTAGTGTTTGTGAAGTGGTGAGGGATAATTTCAGAAAATCCTGGTCCCCTCTAGAAAGACGCATTATTTCCGAGTACCTATTGTAGACTACTTTTTACGCGAATAATTTACTGACGTCTTACTTGATATATTTTAATGTTATATGTATTACGCTGTTTATTAAAACAGTAATTTACCGTAGAAGTCGCTATCGTCGGTAGGTTTTTTTTATAGATTTTTGCCTAACGAACTATCAGATGGGCCGCAAGTGGTGAGTACACGGTGACTGGTGCATGGTGGTCATTACTAATGGACATTTACCGCAAGATTTCCCATGAACCTACTTATACAAAAAACTTAGGTCTCATTTTGTTAATAAGCGGTATACTGTTCGTTTGTAACAGCAAAACTCACTGAGCATGAAAACTGAAATAATAAATTATTAAAAAATTTAAAAAAAAAGTTTTTATAACTTTTTTTTTATTTTCGTGCATTGTCATCGGAACCAAATATGTGTGCCGAATTTCAGCTCGATAGCGATATATACTTACATACATAGATACATACGAGTTAGTTAAGTTAAATAAAAGCTTTTAAAAAGAACTGATTTCCAGTGCGTTCTACTGAGTGATTCGGACATACTCGTAAGGTGGCAGCAGAAAAAAACTAATTCAGAAGTAAGGTGACATCAAAAAACTACACAGAATGCCAATACAGTTGCGGTTATCACCGGCAATGAGCGGACGAGGCCCGGCCAGGCGAACCTGGGACCTCGAGTTGATTTCGTGACGTAATATGCTCGATTGGTCCTCATTATTTCCACGCGCCGGCGCGCCGACGGCAAGCGTGTAGTTAATTGTGTCGCTCGTACTGAGGACATCGCGCGAAATCAAACTCCGCTTGGTTAGAGATCAAAACGAATCAGTCTTTTGTGTTTGAACTTGTTTCGAAATCAACGCGTCTTTTAAATAATATATCAATTTGGTAAGAATAATGGTCTCTGGAATTTATAAGAACGGAGTAGGTACAATACTGTTTTGGATAATTTGTATTCAAATGATTAAACATTTTTACGGTTAATCATTAGAAATACAGTAATTTTAACCTGAGCGATGCATCTGTACCCTACATTGAAGGAGTCTCTTAGGAGCCTTGTTAGGCTTGCTCACATCATACTAAATTGTACTGTTAATTTTTTTTTTTAAAAGCTTTTGATAACGTGCATTGTCATCGGAACCAAATATGTGTGCCGAATTTCAGCTCGATAGCTTCAGTGGAAGTAGGTGAAATATTGATTGCAAGATTCCAGGACATACCTACATACGAGTACATACTCGTACATACGAGTGAAGTTAAATAAAAGCTTTTAATAAAAACTTAATAAACAATCACGATTACCATTCTGTCCCATACATTGGACCATCTTATAAATTGCCATTTACCGTATTTTGGAGGCCGGGAGAATAACGCAAACTGATCGCTGATGATATCGCACGTAGATACTATCTATTGTTGAACTAAAACGCAACGATTACCGAAACGTTACTCATATTTTCCACGCGTTCGCGGCTCGTCATGTCCCATTATATCGTCGGCGTAGAGAAAATGAGTATTTCATTCGCAGGAGCGATAAATTTTCGTGTGTCCGCGAAATAAACAAATAATTCAATTCGGAGCAATAACTGCACGCCCGGCACGTGATGTACGGCGGCTGCCATTGCTGACCATTGTGGTGCTCGCTGGAAACCTTAATTCATTGATGGCTTTGATATCTATAACTTGTTAACCCTTTTGGTAGTCATGGCCTCAGGCAAACCAGAATTAACAATTAACCAAAGACGGGTTTAGTTACAGAATTAAAGGTCATTTAATTGTTATAAAATACTTAATAATAAACCAAAAAACCGATTGCTTAAACTGAAAAGAGAAAAAGTAAGTAGTAAGTGAAAGAGTAAATAAATATTGCAAGCCGAATCCTATGGGAACATGGGAATATCTTACTAGTAGTTAAATATCATGAAAGACAAATGAAATGAGCTTTTCTAAGAATTACACAGATTTTCAGCCATTTTGTGTTAGGTCTATTAAGACTAATTACTCCTACCTCTATGGTAATGTAATGTAGTCAGTGGTTTAAGAAACAAACGCGAAGTGCAACCGATTCCTATCAGATTATTAATTTCACACACTTATTTATAGTACGAGTGTCTGCGCGACGAATCCTACACGACGTATCAGGTGTGTGAAGGTTCACCGGTTTTGGGAGATCTTGAAACGAGCGTCAAAGTGAGGCTTTATTGCAACAGCAAAATAATCGCAGGCTGACAGCGAGATAGTAACAAATCAAACACTGCTCTATATAGCTCGTCCAGCGATTTGAACCATACTATCAATAAAATAGTTTTATGCTTATACTAAAATCAATTGTAAAAAGTTTAATTAGGATAATAGCGGCCCAAATGAAATAACAATGAATCGCGATCGTAAAACAAACATAAAATAAAACAACCGGAATTGTTAATCAAATTACAATAAAAAGCAATGTAAAGCTGAGTACACACCATCCGTGATATTCTCATGCAAATTGCCGCCAGGCGGTGCTGCGTGTATCGGACGAAATTAAGGGAATTTTAATTTAGCATACGAGCAAATTGCGGGTTTTCAGTTTTCGAATTACAAACTTTAACACTTGACTGTAAAATTTGTAATCTGCGGGCTCTCGCTAAACCCTTTTTAATTAAATCTCTTTTGAATGCAAACGATCGGATTCGAATACTTTTGAAACCCTAAGTTCATACTCGTTCATCAGGGCATTCAGTAACTTTTATAATATTGTAATATTTTCAATTAAACCTAATATTTTAGGACAATGGCATGAGAAGTGCTCCTGGATGGGTTTATCCGGTAAAGTTACCGGTTTACTTATTTATATAGTGTTTTTTTCTATAAACCAAATTCTTCTCTGACGAACATTTCAAGGTTTTTAAGATACTATCTACCAGAAAATTGATGGGAACTAATCCGCTATCGTAACACGCAATATAAATTCATATCCCACCAACGCGACATCCTATACCTCCGTACGAGACCACTAAATCTGAGGCGGGAATACATTCATGATAACAGATACATACATTTTATGACTTTATTAATACTCCAGAGCGCCCCCAGGCGGCGCTAGGCGTCGTAAATACAGCGCCGGGCCGCGGGAGGGAACGTGCGGGCATCCCTCGGGAGCGCCCGGGATCCACAGGACTCTCGGCGTCGAATCACTGTCCTAATGAGAAACTCTAAGAAATTACTTTGCGAAAAACGTGTTTAGCCCATAAATACAATTTTTGGGATGAACACGTGGCTTTATTAAAGGCATAAAATATATTTGAAGTATTTTGTTCATTTTTAAAATAACAAGAAGTTTAATTAAAAGTATAATTTGAAATTTATTGTGAACATAGAGCAAAGAAGTTAAAAATATCTCTGATAATAAATAATTTCTGCACCATATACCAGCTTGGTAATAAATCCAGGAATTTCTGATAGCAAAGCTGGCAATACCTGACATAAATGTTCAATCTTTAGCCTACACTATTTAATTCGATAAGAGCGCAGTAACTCTTTGTAAAACATAAAATATCTGCCGTTAGAAGTCTATAAACACTCGATCGCGGTAAGTGATACGCGGTCGGTACGCCAGTAAAACGCAGCCGTAAACTCGCGGCGTATCGTGCGATCGTAAATGATACGCGATCCGCGATTATGCACTCTCCTTTACAATACATTAACACTAATCAAAGACCCTATTACGTTTTATCAGAGATTTCTCACGTTTTAACGACAACTGGTAATTACTAAGTACAACAAGTCTGAACAAAAAGTACAATACAAACAATATTTAAGTTCGACAGCTCACAAATCTGTACCAACTCCACTGGTCTCTTTCCGACGTTGTTTCAAATTCTGTTAATGTTGTCTATGGTGGCAGCAGATGCGTTTTGCTGCGAGATCGATAGCTATATTCTATCTATAAAAACATGTTAAGCAAATTGTTAGTCGCTCTCCCGAACAGCGTCACAGAGCAACGGCGGGCGCGGCCGGTAGTGGACTGCTGGTCGCGCTCATCATGGGCGCTACCACGGTAGTCACGCCTCGGAGTGCACGTTAAGCCGTCGGTCCCGGTTCTTTTCAATGGCTAAAATAATCTTTAAGCCTTGTCGTAGACCTTGGGGTGGCTTGAGAACATGCGATACTGGGTTGGCCACTAACCCTCCACCGATCCGCATTGGAGCACCGTGGAGTATGCGTTAAACCTCCCTGTCTGTCTGTATGTATGTGAGGGAGACCCGAGCCCAACAGTGGGACATCTATGGTTTAGCTTAGCTCCCCGAAACATATAACGGGCCGATGATCCGATGATTTATCATCTGTAATGTTTAGCCAGCGGTGAGTGGCAGATCCCGCGCGCGCCCGCCGCGGCACGCTCTGTTTGGCGACGCGGTACGCGCTGCCGCTGGAAAAATACTGTCCGGGAATTGTAAACACACTGGCTGAACGTTGATAGATGTCGTGGTTTAGGAGTATTATCTGCGGCAGCACAACGGCTGAAACTTGGATTGCCTGGAGAGGGTTAGCACGGCACGTGCCTAACGGTGGGCATTATGCGGGTTGTGGTGATGTGTGGCTAAGAATCAGACCTCTACACGGTGCGATGATTGCGAGTATATTCACTGCACACTGATGGGTTCACAACAGCTATGTTTAAAAACAACTCCTCAAAAGGTGGGCTTCTGAGGAGTTGTTGTTGAGTGCTGGGTAGTTTGGGTGTGGGTCCCTTGTGTCTTGAAGCCAAGTATTTTTTACACAAATCACGTCCACGACGATTTGAAAATTTTCAATAAAAAAAAATATCGCCTGATGTGTTATTGCTCCACCTATCTTAATTACTTTATAATCAAAGCTGGCTATGTGTCAAATGACACGGCCTGATCGAGGGCCCAATCATCCCAATAATCAAATTAATTCCGTATTTGAATTGCTTTATTTGATTAGCAACCCGTCGGCGAGCGACGCCGGGGCCCTTCGGGACTCACCTGGATCAGGCTGACGGGTCTGTCTCTTGCTGTCAACCGATTTGTACTTCAACAAGTTTTTTTTTTCGTCAAGAATATGTTTACAGTCAAAATCAATCGCATATGTGAAAACAGTAGAACAATATTAAGGATTGTGAAGATATAAGGAGGAGTGGAGGATACAAGTGTTAATTATGTTTCATTGTATATTCTGATAGTAAGAAAATTTGGGCTCTGATAGTAAGAAAATTTGGGCTTGTCCTACCGCCTTAACTTAACTATGGTAATATTATGTTATCCTTGATACCTACTTCTCTAAATATGGAATTAAAAACAACTTTTGCCGAAACTAATTTCATATAATTCGAAAGAATGATGTTATTTATTATTGTACATTTTCTTTTTAATAGCCTTGAATCTGATGATAAAATGATTTAATGAAAAAAGCATTACTCCACAACAGCCTACAGTGGGTGGTAGGTACTCACCCGCCACGGCGCACCACACACTGCTCAGTACCACCACAACCTAAACTCTGCGGAACGACGCTCCATAGACTAGGACGGACGCTCAACAGGACATAGAGACATAATAGGACGCTTTCAGACTACTCAAACAGCGTGCGTTTATCAATTAACTGCAGCCCCGGCACAGACACAATTGCTTCCAATTCGCATTTAATTGATTCTGAGTTTGATTGGAACCGCCGGAAATCAGTTTGCTAGGACGCAGCTTTGATCTAGGTTTTCCTCATAAACTTTTCAATTGAAATTCTCGCTAGATTTTCCCGCGGCGGCACGTGCGTGCAGCCAAAGAGAACCGTGATTTCCCTGAACCCATTACAAATATTAATTTTGGAAATAAGTATGCGCCTCTCTACACATATAGAGATATAGAGGGATATACATAGAGTCCCGACCGGGACTCGAAAAAATACCCCGCGGTTCGGCAGTCAAAACATTTTGCGTTTTTAAGTTGCTAATTACAATGCAAAATGCGTACCGTCAGACGACGTCTCTTTTGAATTGAGAAAGAAATTTATCATGAAACAATATATTTTTGGACAAAAATAATACTTTAAAGCCTTTTAGAACTAAATCGATAGATGTTCGCTCCAGAGTCAGCACGAACGAGTGAATAATTCACTCGTCAGGTCAGCCCTAGCAATAAATCCGACGGGTGGCGGTAACTCACATGCTCATATTGTTGTCCCGTTTAAACAGATTGAAAAATCGCCCACGGCCAGTGTTCCGATGCGTTCTCCCACGCCCGGCCAGCGCCGCCCAGCCTACTACTACGAATGCTTTGTTCTGATCTAATTTACGGTGCCCGCTGAATTTACAGCGACATTTTAATTTGCTTGTAAAAGATGTGTTCGTAATAATATTTTGATTAATTATCCTACGCTGGCCCGACTCTTCATTTTGTTCCAACTATTATCGTATTGGTTCCAAAGTAAATAAACTCTACACACACACACACACACACACACCTCCAGCTTTATATTCGTTCTAAGTCGATTGAGTACAGGAACACGTGTCGAAACGTCACTCATTAACTTTCATAATGAGCGAAGCAAAGAGGTCGACCCAACGGAAGTATTTTCAAAATTTGGTCAGAGTGCGATGACAGTCTACGATGGATAGAAAAACTGAAAGATTTATTCATGTTTTCAAACATCCAAAATAAAAAAGACAAAATTGAAGGAGCAAGATCTAAGTACACAGGGGACAGCTATTAGGTAAACGTCTACAAAAATAGGGGGGTGTTTAAAATTGAAATGAGCCTGAGTTTATACAATTCAGTTAGCGGCGGTAGCAGGGCAGGGTAGCAGGGTGGCAGGGTAGCAGGGTAGCAGGCTGTTACTGGCTCGTTAGCGGCCGGCTGGGAGGGGAGGACTGCTGCGCGGCGGGCACCGCTACGATGATGTTTGCGAATAATGATAAGCATTTAGTGCGATCTCTTGCGTCACAAAAACAGCGTTAAAAACCTTTAAAACATTTGTATACTTTAGGTTTTGTGTTAATTGTTATATGAAGTAAAAAGAAGTCGCTAATATGTTACCTTTAAACTTGTTAATCTGCTTTTATCATTAAATTCTACAAAGTTACAATAGGCGGACTTAATGACCATGGATTGAAAATTGCATGCGAAACTGAATAAACATCTTTTTGACTTTGTCACACACTGCATATGCTTTAGACCTTTTTTTTACGAGTTTCCCACTCGTAAAAAATAGGTCTAAAGCTTTTAAAGGCATCCGGACATCATGGGAGCGACGCCATGTTATGTGGAATTTCCACCCATTGGACTCTGGAGCACTTTCCATAGTTGATAATAAGTAACAATAAATTTCAGTTCAGACAGTCCATAAATAGCGAAACATGTGCACAGCAAAAATGTTTACACAAACCGTCCTTTCTTAGACAAAATCACTGAAAAACCATTTTAGTCGCAATTGGAACGTACACAGATTCTGCCAGGCAGTGGGCGTGGGCGTGGGCCGTCGTCGCAGCTCATTACCGCGTCATTAGCGCGGCCGCCCCGCAAATGGGATATTTCG
This sequence comes from Carterocephalus palaemon, assembly GCA_944567765.1. Classification (NCBI taxonomy): domain Eukaryota; kingdom Metazoa; phylum Arthropoda; class Insecta; order Lepidoptera; family Hesperiidae; genus Carterocephalus; species Carterocephalus palaemon. The sequence continues at coordinate 10,906,819 of OX155658.1, forward strand.
CGACCGCAAAACTGGCTAAGTAACTTGGATATTTTTTTCTTCATTACGCAACTTGTACATCGCGGTTGACAAGGTTATCAAGTTTTCTGGTAAAAATGACTGTATTTTGCGTTGAAAATGAAAGTATTTCGTAGACCAAACGTCGGACTTTTTAAACATTAAGAAAAGTACACATAATTTTTGTTTGATGAAAACATTCACGCTGGACTAAAACTTTCAAAAACTTCCAGTTTTAATCAGGCGGACGGCAGCTTTCAGGAGCTTTTTCTGAAACATGTGTTAATTATGAAAGTATTACGCTCACGGCTCGTTAACATCGCCTTAAAATCTTGACATCTATTTTAAAAGCTTTTATTTAACTTCACTCGTATGTATTCATATAAGTTTGTCCTGGAATCTTGCAATCAATATTTCACCCACTTCCACTAAAGATATCGAGCTGAAATTTGGCACACATATTAGGTTCCGATGACAATGCCAGAAAATAAAAAAAAAGTTATAAAAGCTTTTTTTTTAGTATAATTAAAATATAATATTTATATTTTTTTTATATTAAAATATAAAAAAATTTTTTTTTAGTATAATTAATTATGACAATGTGAAGATTATGTCACACGTCAGTAACATTTTTTTTTCGGTTTTATGAGAGAAAAAGAGCATCCGCTGTCGCCCATGACAACTGTGACAGGCCTTGAACCACGTTCATAAGAATCTCATTCATCATACATTATGTCAATACCCTTCAGGACTAAGGTGGAACTTCTAGAAAACCATTACCTGAATCAGTTATTAACTAATACACTAAATGGGTGCACTGACAATGACAGGGGTCTACTGTTAGTTGACCTTTGGTTACCGAAATATCTTAAGAGCATACTAAAGTCCACGTGTTTAGTTTAATAGTAGTCATACGCGTCATTTTTTTCTTTTGAGTGGGACTTACAAGAACATTTGGCTCGGCAAAAGTTCTTTCAAGCTTTATTGTTTTTGCGCCAAAGTGAAAGCTTTCCTCGCAACAAAGAAAGTTCAAGCACAGAGTGAATATGAAAAGGCATGCATTTTTCGCCACTTTAACTGCGCGAATGAAAATAAAGTGACCGAAAAACTCTCATTTGCTATTTTAACCACAAACTTTCCAAACGGACAATAGTAGCAGATACAGTACAATTGTAATAATTATTGAATTGTATTTTTGTACGTAATAGAATTTCCGTGGCTATTTGTCACCTAGTTTAACAAATCGGTACCTTTATCTATGACCCATAGGCATCCCATTGTGGGGCATGGGTCTCTCTCACATAGGGTTGCCAACCGTACTTTGATATAAAGTAATGTTCTTTTTTTCGGACAATTGTACTCTATACTTTATGCAAACGATAAAGTTTCTAGGATCTCTAAGATTCATCTTACATGAAATATACAAAAAAAGGTTGTTTGTAACATTTTTTGCGTAAAACGGAACGACAGAGTATGTTGAGAAAAAAAATTGGAGTTTGCCTATTGACGAACTCCAATTTCTATGATAAAAACTAGACAAGTTTTGTTATTCCAGTGCTTTGTCCACTTCATGGGAACCGTTTAATTTTCTGAGATAAAAAGTATCACGTCACTCTTCTAGCCGTATACTGCATCTATCAAAAAAACACGTCGATACAGTTCCGTTGAGTTAGAGAAGAAAAACAAACCAACAAACACGCTCTCCCATTTATATATTAGTTAAGATAAAAGGCTCATCGGGTAAGGGACAACATTCGGCTAAGGGACAACTTTATTAAACAAAGCACCATGCATCTACAACGCGTACATTTGTTAGAGAAACGGATCAAATAGATAGCGCGCCGAAAAAATACTTGGCATAAAGTGTATTTTATTTAGGCAAAATTCCCTTTTTTTTCTACCTTTAATACCAAACAATTTGGACAAAAAAAGGTGGCAACCCTGCTTCCACAGCCGCAGCTGACGGATTTTAGATCCTGATCGATCACGCTCCTAATACGGATTGGTGGAGGGTGAGGGTCAGCCCAGTATCGAATGCTCACACGACAATGCAAGGCTTTGGTTGCGTTTTGCGGTTGCTTTTACTACTGAAAATAACCGAGACCGACAACTTGACGAGCCCTCCAAGGCACAGAAACGGAAAACCATGAAAGCTTGCAGTCACCTAGCTTTTACTACTGAAAACCACCGAGACTCACAACTTGATGAGCCCTACAAGGCACGAAAACAGAAACCCATGAAACCAATTCAATTACACATGTCGACCGCGCCCGGCGTTGCTTATCTCGGTCGATCACGTATTGCTGCGAGCAAGAGCTATGAGCGCTAAAACGGTACTTCAATACTTTTCAAAAAATGACCCACATAGCTATTCCATCTTAAAAGTTGTTTTCGTCTGTTTACCTTGTCTTAAATAATAGCTGTTAAAGGCAATTATATTATTACTCCCATCATTTAAAGCCTTTTATCCCATCATTTACAGCTGTAAATTAGTCAGACTTTGACATGAAGAAAGCTTTAGAGAGTAATAAATTCACTATCATTTGAGTAAGTTACAGATAGTCTCATTTGGTGTTCTATTGCGTCATGCGGTGGGCTGACGCTTCGGAAACCATTTACTGTGGAACTATTTAGTCCTGTAGATGATGGCACTGTGAGAATGAAACACATATTGGCGACGCTAAGCAAAGCCAACTGAACTTTAAAATCTTCGGCACGTTACGTGTACTGAAGACGGTATCAGTAAATAGTTGAATTTAAGTTATAGGTGACTGCGTGAACTGATCGAAGTTTTCTCATTAGCTCCGTGTTCGCGGGACATCGTTTAAATGGCTCGGGCTGAGAGACTCGCTTCCCGGGAACACAACTATTTCTCGATCTTCTTGAACTGATATTCATTATTAGCTAACAATATTACTACAATCGGGTATTAGCGACGGAGAGATTCGCGCGCCAATAAGAGACAGATTGGACTCAAAGAGAACATAATTTAATAGTCAGCTAATAAAGTGTTTCTGATGGCTACTACTTTTTTTAAAATAATCATGTATGTACAACACTGTAAAAAGGAAACACATCTTAATAACGCTAAGCAACGCCAATCACTGAACTTTTAAATATGTTTTTTTTGTTTGACCAAGGTACCAAGTATCATTATGCCGTGTAATTTATTGTTTTGGAAGCAATCGTCTTTATTTTGGAATCTTGCGGTTTTTGGCTATACTGTTGTAGCGTCGGCCGTTTTATTACAATTACAGGCACCAATTTTGAAAGCAACTTCCATGTTCAGAGCTAGGCCACATTAAACGGATGGTGGCGTGTACGCTTGAGGAAGAAGAAAAAATTATTTGTTACAAATTGTATATGTGTCTTCTACTATAAAAATCTGCTCTCAATTTTATAACCGCGTTCCGGCTTGGGATTAGAACTTCTCAACATTGATTAACCACAAGCCGCTCTGAACGGTCGGCTCCACCCAGTAAGTTAACTATTAAACTGTGTTTAAAACTCGCAAATTATCCCGCCAGGGTTGCTTACTTAGTTTTAGTTCAAGCTAAGTCGATTTTTATAGACCAGTGAGTTACAGAGGAAAATAGGCGAGAGTGCAAGTGATATGGTGGCTGAATTGCGGGTTGGTGTCGGGCTTAATGAGCAACCCGATGGTCGGAAGTATTTGGATTACTACATCACATTAATATTATCAAGGAAGTAGTAATAGCTACTGATATACTTTGATATACATTGCATAATCTATATATATAAAAGGAGAAGGTGACTGACTGACTGACTGACTGACTGACTGACTGACTGACATATCAACGCAGGACCTAAACTATAAGGGCTAGAAACTTGAAATTTTGCACAGGGGTTCCTTTTATAACGTAGGGGAACACTAATAAAGGATTTTTGAAAATTCACACCCTAAGGGGGTAAAACGGGGGTGCAAAGTTAGTATGAAACTTTGCCGTTTTTGAAGTCAAGTGGGCAACCCGAACGCGGGCAGACGTCGTTAATGGGTCTAATTCTACGCGAGCGAAGCTGCGGGCGTCCACTAGACTGACTGACTGACTGACTGACTGACTGACTGACATATCAACGCAGGGCCTAAACTATAAGGGCTAGAAACTTGAAATTTTGCACAGGGGTTCCTTTTATAACGTAGGGGAGCACTAAGAAAGGATTTTTGAAAATTCACCCCCTAAGGGGGTAAAACGGGGGTGCAAAGTTAGTATGAAAATTTGCCGTTTTTGAAGTCGTTAGACGGGTAGACGTCGTTAATGGGTCTAATTCTACGCGAGCGAAGCTGCGGGCGTCCACTAGTTTACATATATTTAAATAAGATATTTAGTTACATAGTTAGTTAGTCAGTAACTAAATATAATTTACGAGTAACTAAGCTAAGCACAAGTATAAAACGGGCAGTAAAGATTTTTGACCTTGGGTTTGAGTTTACTTAAGGCATTTGCAAGTATGTATATTGCTTCGGCGCCAAAACATGAAATACTACTAAACATCAACACGAAGTTGCTGTCTCACAATGCTATCTTTCATGGTTTCCGCAAGTGCTGTCTATTCAGAAACAACATTCAAGACTTATAAGACAGAGTAGGTACGTTTTAATCTGCAGACTCAGATTATATCTACATCGCCAATAAGATAAGATAATTTATTCATCATCATCATAATATGCACAGTGCACAGGAAGCACTAACTAGGTTTACAATGTATTACTTACATGCTACTTAACTATGATGTTTAGTACATCAAGTGCATTCCTAAGGGATTTCGTAACCTCTACTTTAGTTTATATAACAGTGGTGTAGAGGTCTTCCCCTTAAATCTATATATATAAAAGGAGAAGGTGACTGACTGACTGACTGACTGACTGACTGACTGACTGACATATCAACGCAGGGCCTAAACTATAAGGGCTAGAAACTTGAAATTTTGCACAGGGGTTCCTTTTATAACGTAGGGGAGCACTAAGAAAGGATTTTTAAAAATTCACCCCCTAAGGGGGTAAAACGGGGGTGCAAAGTTAGTATGAAAATTTGCCGTTTTTGAAGTCGTTAGACGGGTAGACGTCGTTAATGGGTCTAATTCTACGCGAGCGAAGCTGCGGGCGTCCACTATATAAAAGGAGAAGGTGACTGACTGACTGACTGACTGACTGACTGACTGACTGACATATCAACGCAGGGCCTAAACTATAAGGGTTAGAAACTTGAAATTTTGCACAGGGGTTCCTTTTATAACGTAGGGGAGCACTAAGAAAGGATTTTTGAAAATTCACCCCCTAAAGGGGTAAAACGGGGGTGCAAAGTTAGTATGAAACTTTGCCGTTTTTGAAGTTAGTGAATGTCTAATTCCACGCGAGCGAAGCTGCGGGCGTCCACTAGTATGTTAATATTCCCCAATTTATCTATCTATCTAGCTATAGGATCTCAACACGCCGAGACATGTCTCAAATCGTAATCAAATAAAGTGACTGACTAGTGACGGTCCATGAATACGCTGACGCGGCGTTTTCCTCAGTTTTTCCAATCTAAACTAAATTTCCCCAATCTCAGCGTCTGAGTGAGAGCTCCGCCACGCATTAATCATAAAGATCAATTTCGGATAGTCTCGGGAACTTAACACTTTTAGAAAAATCATTTCAACTTCATATTTTGATGTCCCTTCAATAGCGGTTCTCAAACTTTACCGACGCTAGTTCGCTAAGGCAGAAGATTAGCTTAGTAAAACATTAATCTTGTGAAGTCAGGTTGATGTATTGATCGTATAAAGCTCAATTTGATCATTAAGAGTTAGTTCGCAGCGGATAAAAGATAGCAAACGAGGGTGTACATTGCACACACTTTCAAATTTCAAGCTTGAATCGACTTAACACTTAAAATTTTACTGTAGTAACTGCATGATATAAGCGTTTGTACTCAAGAAAACTGTCAATATTTGGTATTTATAGATTTTCCGATTGCCGATATAGATAAAAATAAAGGAAAAAAAATTACAAATTACAGTCCACAAATTAAATTGAACGGTCAAAATTTTATTACAAAACTAACTAATTTAACTATAGTCTGAGTTAAACGCGGCCCCATGAACACCCTACTCCGAAATACCGTGAGGTATTAAACGTATTCTATTTTATTCATATTTTGTCGTTGCAGCGTATGTATCTGTATTGACTTTTGTTGTCTTCAAATTGAGCGAGTCTCGAGTGCAGTCGGTACCAAGAGTTAAGTTAAGATAAGATAAACATTTTATTTATTTGCTCTCACAGAAGTAGTCTTATTTACAGTAGTCTTATTTAAAGGTACAAGTAGTGTATTCACTAAACCTTACTTTGTGAGAGCCCGGTGATTGAGGTAGCTTTTAGCAAAACCCTGTGGTACAGTTCCCCAGCCCTCCCGCGGGACGATTTTCGAATACTTTCATGTCGGTACGCTCTAAACTGACGTTTAACTATGAGTAACAATATTGGTGAGTACATTTAAACAAACAAACCTTTAAACATCTTAATATTAAATTTTGTGTGTAAGGTGTAGTGTGTGTGAAAGTGTGTTGTGAAGTTGTGAATGATGATGATGAAGTTGTGAAGTTATCAAGGATATGTTTAGATTATCGGTTCCTCGCGTCACGGTGTGTCACGGCGTCGCGGCGACGAGCTTTGACAGCAGATAATTTCCTGTCGCGCTCACGCCCCTGCGGCTCCCCACTTGAGCTGATCTGCATGACGGACATATGAAAATCACATCACCGATATTATTCTCTTTAAAGTCTTTCAGACGAGACGAGTGGTAAAATTTCGGATTCACTCGTACTGTGACCACAAGTATGGACCACGGATCTGTTAACTAGGTACTACAGTTTTTAATTATTCTCGGTCATACCGGTATGCCGCAGTATGCATCAGTACAGCTTGTGACCGCGCCAGTGCCGCTTGGATTTAAACCCGGACCGCTCGAGTGAGAGGCGTCCTATAGGCACTGGGTTACAGCTGGACTTTCTATGGATAAATTAACCGACCGAATTTCATAAGATGTCGGCTAAAGGTACCAAAATTCCAAGTGTAGTGTATGTGGGTCCCGGGCAGCGGCCGGACAGTCACGCGCTAGCTGTGAGCAAGTTCGTAAGTGATCAAAGGCGTGTTTTACTGACCCAACGGTCACTATAAACCATGCAATAGGTAAAACCAGCTAAAACCAACCGAACCGTACCCTGAATGAAAGGGCATGTCGTCTGACACAAACTGTTGGGACTCAAAGGCTTTGCCCGTCCTCCAGACGTCGAAATGTGGCAATCTGTGTTATTTGGCAGCGGCAGGAGCGGCAGGGACAAGGGCGGCGGCCCGCGGCGATAGATTGGCCTGTCACCGCGGACGTTGAGTAGCGTCTCTGAACTGAGTAATTAATGCAAGCGGTACTTTATCGTCTACTTCAAACAAAGACACTTCATTTGTACAAAAGCAAATGATGCGCCGTAGCGAACAGAGTAAAACTGGCACTTGATACCGTTTACTGAACCCTTATAAGTTCATGCACTATATGAACGCACATTACTGTAGCATAAATACAATGAATTAACGCTTGAATTGTGGTAAAAAGTCGGCGGATGAAGATTCTGTCTGAGGCTCAGTAGCGTAGCACAGAATACTTTAATAGGTTATCTATGTTAATGTTCTAAATTCACTTATGAGTATATATTCTTTATGATTAAATGTACCTTGGACGGTCTTTTTTACGGCGGACTGGTCTGTGGAGTGAGGTTCCGAATGAGGCTTTCCTTTCGAGCTAACATGGAGTGCTTTAATTAAGAAGAGTGTGACACGCTCCCACAGAGCGTTTTCAAGGCAGGCAACGCACCTGTGATGGTGGCGCGGTGTCCTGGTATCGCGTGTCCCTAGGCGCCGGTGACCACTTACCATCGGGTGGCCCGTATGCCTGTCCGTCTGTATTATAACTTTCCACTAACTTAAAAGCAAGCCCCGACGTGCACGTGAAGCGCGTATTAAGCCTACTTTAAACTAGTGGACGCCCGCAGTTCGGGTGCCAGACAAGCGCTTTAGATTACACATAATTGACATTCTCAACAAACACATCATCGGTTGAATTATGCCATTAGAATTAAGACGATAATTTTTTGTTCTATTATTTTTGTTTTTACCTTTTTTTCCCTAACTGTTTAATATAAGGTTTTTTGTTTAATCCTGTTTCTTTAAATTTTTATGTTTATGCTTTATGTATGTGTTAGAGTTAAGAAATAAATTATCTTTATCTTATCTTATATAATTTCTTCCGAGGAAAGTACCGGGATAAAAACCCTACCGATCTTATATTTTTATGTAAACTGCTAAACACATGTCGCAAATATGAAGCAATTATGGAACACCTACGGGCTTTAGTGAGCTAGGATTTGAGAACATAAATTAATGAAGCCGATCTGAACCTATTCACAGCGACGCGACGGTCACCCGCAGTCTCTGGGGGCGTTCAAATGCCGTGTCGTATTCAGATAGGGTACTCGTGACAATTGCTGCGGGTTTCAGCCCTTCATTAATTACCTGAACACGACCGCTGGGTTGATATTGTAATAGAATTGAGAATGTATCAGAACTACATCACGCCTGTATTTCCCCGAAAGGGTAGGCTGTGGTTGCATATAACACGCACTTGTCGCTAGGTATCTTTAGAGTCATGTGTGAGGTAGTGATCGTATTGGCACACACGGGGCACAAATGCAAACTCTGAATTATTAATACTTCGGAACTCAAAGATGAAATTGTACGTATTTTTTTTTAAATCCAATAGCCCTTATTCAACAATGTTCCGAAACTAATTCAGTAAAAGTCAATGATATTCAAAAATAATTAGGTCAGCCGTTTCTGCAATCCTGCACATCCATTTATTTGCCGAGCGTGGATATAAAGCTGTGTAAATAAAGTGACAGCTCGATTCAATGTATTTATTATTGTCACACGTTTGCGGACTAATGGGATGTTCGGCAGTAACAGCCAGATTATGTGCTGCTATGACACCAGAAACGATTACTGAAAGCCTTATTATATTTAATGACCGCGCACGCACAAAAGCTACGGTTAAAATAAAATATTTCCTGACGTAATTGCTGTACATTATCATACATTTCAAAGAGAGCTAACATATACTGAGCACCAAATTTGTCCAACCGTATTGTTATTTGTCGCTTCTGTAAGACTGCGCAAAGATTTCAGGACAAACCAACAATTGTGTTTGAACTGATTTACTAATTCCATTTTCATGTTCACCCTGCTCGCTACGCCGTAGCTCGTAGCTCGTAGCTCGTAGCATCGAAGCCGATTATTTTTATTATTTTTCGACAGTTAGAAAACGGCTTTCTATTGTTCGATGAACAAAAATTGCTTGTACTCGGTATAACCATAGTATAAAGAGTCTTCGCTCATGGTATAACCTTAGTTACTTGTACTCAACTACAAGGCGCTCATGGTCTGGATGTTACCAGTTTTTTCTGGCCACTCATGCTCGCATCTCTCTTCTTCTTCTTTCTTGTTACTTTGAGGTTACAAGTATGAGAGAATAATTTTTGCTGACTATGAACCGCCTATTCTCGGTATAGTATTAAATGTCACGACCATTATTACTCTCAACATCCAGGCTTTTGCTTAAACTCTTTTGCACTCGGTAGTCCCAAATATTATGCAAAGGTAAGCAAGGGTATGATATTAAAAATCTGAATGCGTTCATCAACATTTGTTGCTGACAGTATTCCAGTACAGTACAGGGCACGGCGCGCGTGCGACGGGGATAACAGGGACGAACGGGAGGCAGCGAACACGACGAACTTGTTCAACATTTTAAACCAAATGCTAAGCGGGATACGCGTGGTTTTTGCAAAGCATAATAACAAATAGAAATGAGCTGATGTTGTACAGATTTTCTTGAATGTCAAAGTCAAGTAATATATTTCGCTATGAGGTGATCGGGCACATCACGAAAGTCTAGGCATCACTTAAACAAAGGAAATGTAATGCTATTCTAAATTGACTACTATTAATTACGTAATAGAATATTAAATTATGAAAAGCTGTGTCGTTAATCCAGCCAGAGACCCCTCAGAGAAGACGTTATAAAGTCCTTGAAAAGTAAATATTAAAATTGTTTTATCCAGTAGGGGGCTATGACACCACGGACAGACGTGTGGGTTCAAATCCAAGCGGCACACAATACTGACATTTTTAAATTATGTGTTTCAACAATATTCACGACGGCATGGCGGCAAGTGAAGTATGCCAATCCACATGATGAATCCATTGAACTGTAGTCTAACTCTACCCATTGCGAGAGGCAACCTGAGCTCAACAGTGGGACAAAAATAGGCTTTTGGCGGTGGTGGTTATATACTTGAACGTTTAAATCAGACATATTCAGCACAGGCCGCGGTACGTGCTCTACATTCTAAAATCGCACCTAAACAAACCTCGCCCTGCATACGGCACCGTTGTCTCTGTTGGCCTCGCCTTTCCGAAATAACACTTGCGCACAACTAACTAGTGATCATAATCCATTTTAATATAAAATACCTAAAACATCGTAACTCCAACAAAATAACTGTCATTCACATACCCTTGCATCATAGATGGATATCTATAAGTAGTTAAGCACTTTTTTTTTTTTAAAAGGCAGTGTGCCGGTCGCTAACCAAGCGGTTCGGGGTAGTCAGTGGCCATGAGCTCTGATGTCTCTGGTGCTCCCCGAGAAGCACAAACTTCTTAGGTCTCTCAATCAGGTTCAAATTATTTAACATGCTTGCTTAGTATGTGTACCTAATCCTAATACATATATTTTTTGTGTACGTGTGTATGTCACTGAACTCTTCCTAAACGGCTGGATAGATATTGATGAAATTTTTTGTATGTGTTCAAGGGGTTTCGAGAATGGTTTAGATTCACAATTTGCTCCACAGGAAAATGTTTTTTAAACACGATTTTAGTATTTTTGCATTCATGAACAATATCCAAATATTTTAACCGACGAATTGTGGCGTCACTGCCATTTCATATGGCAGAACAACGTTTGCGGGGTCAGCTAGTAATAATATAAAAAATAAAATCTGTAACTTTGTACTGGCGGTACTCTCTCAAACTTCTGATCTGATTTTAAAAATGCTTGCGGTCACAGGAAGCTACATTACCGAGTGCGGTAGTAGTGTATAAAGATAGACTCAAATAAATGAAATATAACCACTAAGTACTTACCTTTGATACTAAGGAGCGTGAACACTACGCTAATTTGGTGCAGCATGGTCGAGTGTCAGGAGAACTTGATCTGCGAACAATAAATGCTGTAAAATAAAATCTTTATGTAACATAATATAATAATTATACTCTAAAAAAATTTTTTTTTAAAAAGCTTTTGTAACTTTTTTTTTTATTTTCATGCATTGTCATCGGAACCAAATATGTGTGCCAAATTTCAGCTCGATAGCTTCAGTTGAAGTGGGTGAAATATTGATTGCAAGATTCCAGGACATACATACTTACATGAATGAATGAATACATACGAGTGAAGTTAAATAAAAGCTTTTAAAATAGTTTTCATGCGTTTGCTAAGCGTAAAAAATAGAACTTAATGTTGATTCTAATATACTAAAAATAGTAGTCAGTTTTTGTTGAATGTTCCTAATAATCATTTAAAAACTGAAAACTGACTTATTTCTGAATAAGACCCCAAACAGCACACTTACACAAAACAAAATAAAAAAGATGCAACCTCTATAGATTGTTCATAAAAAAGGTCATTTTATGCTGCAGCCTACTCAAGAAGGAGGCTTCGACTCAGCATAAAGGACTCGTATAGACTACCCAGCGCTACTATACAAATTGCGATAAAAATACGCTTACCGATGTAAGAGCCAGCGCTCTCGATGCAGAGGCGTCGGCTTCCGCTCGTAACTGCTCGGTATCGAATGATTAATACCTAAACACATCGATAAAGTGTAAAGTATGTGTAACATTGCGTGTCTTACACACCGACAAACGCACTGGGTATCTATTTATTTAAACAACTGTACGTTTGTTACCATGTACACAGTGCGTTCGTTTGTCACCATCTGCGTAGCCTTATTGACTCTTTATGTAAATTAAAACCAAAGTGAACTAATATTGTAATTACAATGTGAAGGGGCCTTAAGGAAGCCAGGTTTCCGACCTAGATGCTATATAACGGCGATACTGCTACGATCGCTGCGAGCCATTGGTAGTGTTAACGGACTTACTTAAAGAGTATTTAAGTTGCCTGGATAGCAGTTAGTGTATTAGCAGCTGCCACAGGCTGTCGACACGCGAGAGCGCCTCGCTAGTCGCTACTATCGCCTGACGGAAGCACCTGCATCCGGAAGTGATTCAAACTTAGAAGCAAGGAAACTGACTTATAAATGGCCACATATATTTCTTGTGTACGTGTGCATGACAGTGAACTCCTCCTAAACGGCTAGATGGTTGATGAATTTTTTTGTGTGTGTTCAAGTGGATTCGAGAATGGTTTAGATTTACAATTAGGTCCACTGGAAAATGTTTTCAAAAATTTTTATTTTGAATCGTCGTTCATTGACGTGAAGCGTCGCGTCACTTTAACATTTCACGTGGCAGAACAAAGTTTGCAGGGTCAGCTAGTAAACATATTAATATCTCCTATGGTACGCCTAGGCTGCGGTGCATACATATAGAAAACAACACAATTTCATGACCCATTTACAAATATTATATTATACTGTAAATAAAATTATAAATAGTAGCCCGTACTGAATTAGAACCCGGGACCGGCAGTTTGCAATCAGGGCCGCCACCGCGCCACGGAGTCCTCATATTTACATTTAATCCGAAACTGATTATTGCCCGTAAAGTGCTCAGCGGTGCTAGCTCGGCGGTTCAAATTCTACCAAACACCACTTTACTTCAATTACAGACAATTCAAACCAAAGAGTAGACAATTTCTCTACATGAAGCTACCATCTGTACGTCTGTATGTGGTCCGATAAAGATAAATAAATAAACAAATGTGTTTCAAGACATTAAACATTCACGATACTTTCCTCTGGTCTATGCAACGACTACACAGACACTGTATGGAAACATCGTGAAGAAATCTATGTATATAGTAAATGCATGGAAGTAGTCCTTTTTCTCGACATCTGATGCTCTCTCAGTTCCACTGTATGGCTATGGGCTACTGTGCCTAGTGGAGGACTCGAGAAGATGTGATGATGGGTGCCGCAGTACCAAAGTACCACAGTACCACAGTACCACAGGTGGGAGTTTGGGCAGATGTAACGCAGCGTCATCTGTCTAGACTAGACAAACAAATGATCACATAAGCTTGTTCGGACCACGACCCACGTCCGTCACTTCACCACGAGGTATCTTGTCGCGATATGATTGATCACACCATGTCGCGAGTGATGTTGAATATATTTCTTCTCGTTGTAGCTAGAAAAATAACAAAGAAGTTAAAAACTAAATTTATTAAACACATATGTACTCGAATAATAAAACTCTAGTGGAGTTCGCGTCAATACTTAAAAAATACTATCAGGGGATAATAAGTAATCAGTACAGATTCCGAAAATATTTCTGTCTGCCGGTCCCCATGTGCGCTATAGAATCTAAAACTACCAAACTTTTAATGAATCTTGGTACAATCATGCCCTGCATCCTTCAGACGGATTAAATATACTGTTCATCGTGAAAAATAAAGAGGATGAAAGTTTGTGTGGAATCTTTCTCAAACATTGTCGGATACATTTTAAATTTGCAGGGTAGGGTTGTTATTAAAAAAACATGTTTCTCAGTTTTTCTATTTTTTTTACTAAAGAAAACGTTTGAGATTATTGTTTGACGCATCTGTCTTATTAGCCTATACAAATGGCTAATAAAAATCGATTTTCCATGCATTCGATCGACCTTTAAGTAACCACGTGGGGCCTGCGTCACTGTTCGAAGACGCTGTAAAAATAGCACGACCTATAACACGGAATACGTGTATAACAGTACACCTACCGTACTACTGACACGTAGCAGGGTGCTGTTGAGGGACATGAGCACGCTGGGCTAATGATGATGTAAATCATTTCGGGACCACAGTGGATTCACCCCGCGCTGCCCGAGTGCAGGATGATAGGCAGACAGACAGACCTTTCCCCCTCTTCCGCGGCGCCGTGGGCGCTCTTGTGTTGAGGGAATTCGGAATTAGGGGAGAACCCCTCTATCCGGGCAATTGCTCCAGGTGTAAACCCCGTCGGTGACTTTCCCGCTGTTGAGCGTGGGAGCCTCATAGGCTCATACTCAGTTAAAACCCTTCCCGCGTCTCGCATGTTGCACGTTCACATTCACAGCCTTACGCCAGGCTTACGCTTAGTGACTCATTTACTCTACCGTAAATTTTACCTTAACTAGAATTAGGTAAAAATATTTGTTATATTGGAAAATAATATTAATAAAATATTACTATTACCACGGACTACACATTACTCTATGCTATTACTTTCCTTTTAAAATAATATTAATAAAATATTTCTTACCAATGAATTCTAATAATTTTTTATTTCTTTACAGGTACGTATCAATTTGCAAGTCCGAATATTTACGATTGAACTGAGGTAAGACATGAGAACTCCGCGGTGGTGACCCTGACTGCCGAATCGAGGGTTCAAATCCCGGCCCGGGCAGATTATATGTATGGTAGAGAAATTTTATATATAACATAGCAGATATCAGTTCAAACTTTACCAAGCTGCTCCAATGCGGTTTGGTGGAGGGGTAAGTGGCATGTTCTTAAGTCACCCGAAGGTCTTAACAAGTCTTAAGAAGTCTCGAAAAAGCTCTAATATTGTTGTTTTCTAATTGAAAATAATCGGGTCCGATGGCTTAGCGTTCCCTTTGAAACGTGAAAGATGCTGAGAGAGCTGGCGTTGATCACATAAGATCATGTTCGTCTAGCGAGGCTGTAGACGCTTCACAAAAAACATATTAAAATGTAAATACCCGAGAAAAAAGGATTCTTCAATTCAATGCCTCTCGTTTATCCAAATCATTTGACACAAACTAGTAATTTCCGTCCACTGTCAAGGAATTATATATTCTTTTGAGAGAGCTCTCGGCTCTCAGTGGACACAACGGCGCCTTAAGGTCGAAGGCTTTTAATTATTAATTTTATTTGTTCGAATCCGTTTTAGGGATCCATCATTAATTGCCGGCCGGCGATAATCGAATCTTCCCCGGATCATCCCATTAGGCTGCCATTAGCGGGCCGGGGCTTGCCGGGACATTCCCGGGTAAAAGCCTCTTCAGATACACGCGATATTACCGAGTGATTACGTTTGAGAGTTAGTCATTCCTACTGTTCAAGTACAGTACTCCACCAATCCGCATTGGAGCAGCGTGGTGGAGTATGCTCTAGACCTCCCGCAGCAGTATCTGTGGGGGAGACCCGTGCCCAGCAGTGGGACGTCTATGGGTCGGAAGTATAGTATGGAGCGTTTCGCGACAGCCGTGGAACTTGCCAAGATGGCCGGCGGAACACCGCGCGGTATATGTCGCTACCACAGCGACAGTGTAGGTACTCGTATGTCTGATTAGACCAGGTGACATCATTATCCGCCACAGCATACAGAGCAAAGTGTCGAAAGTGCACACAAATAAATAACAGGACATGCGCACAACATCACAATGTTAGATGAAAACTTTATTTAAAAGTCAACAGTCAATGAAATTTTGAAATAGCACCTAAAATTTATAGGAAGTTGAAGGATAGGTTAAATGTAATTATTCCAACTTTTGAGAACTTTATTTTTTTAATTTCTAAACTAATTCTTAACTGTTCATAAAAATAGTACTTTTCATTTTAATAAAATTATATATGTTATTATCTAAATCCCATCAGTATCGGGTAAAATTCAGTTTCATTCATTTTTAAAGCTTTATTTTAACTGATTTGGCACGCTCGTTCCTGGCCAGCTGTAGTCTGAAAGCTTTTAAGAAATAAAGAAAAGCTGAACTGAGTGAAAGCGGAATATCACACGTGTACTCATTCGTGTTTTCTTTTCGCCAAACAGACACTTAAATGGATATCACTTTGTGGTGGAACTCGAGTTCAGCAGATTGAAGTGTTTCTTACAAGTGTTTTTATCTTTTGACAACTGTAACAAAACACCTCCAGCGCGTTCCATTGAAAAGTAAAGTTAGTATTGGTATTAAGTACCGATTTAATTTATGTACAGGAGTTATCCACCTGCACTAGGGACTTGAGAGGGTTCGGAATCTAACTTAATCAAAATAGTTATACTGTTAAAAAAAATTCTTTTTAAAAAGCTTTTACAACTTTTATTTTTATTTTTGTGCATTGTCATCGGAACCAATATGTGTGCCGAATTTCAGCTCGATAGCTTCAGTGGAAATATTGATTGCAAGATTCCAGGACATACATATATACATACATACATACATACGAGTGAAGTTAAATAAAAGCTTTTAAAAACATTGTTACATACCAACATAATTGTATAAGCACAGACAAAAGAGGATTGATAATATTATACCATTTGATATCAATGTGCGTTTAAGCCATTTAATGGGACTGTACATTCGAAGTCTGGATTTGTGTCCGGCGTATGACAAAAGGCTCACCACATGGGACCTTGGAATAACTGGTAAAAAGTTGGTGTATTGCCCAGGGGTAATGCCTACCACACTGGGGGAAATACAGGCGTGATGTTATATTATGTAGATGTTATGGTTCCGTTTGATTAGGAGGCACTGAGCACTCATTTATGGAGAGGAATTCAGCCGAATACTAGGATCTTCAGTAACTGTCAACGTCTTAAAACAAAGATCTCGAAATCTGCAGGAAACAAAAGACTAACTAATATACTGCAATTATTCCGGAGTCGGATCGCCTAATGGATCTGGATAGAGCTGAGACGAGGCTTTTAATATTCATGAAAAATATTCATCATTTATTTTATGCAAATACGGTTACAAACAAATGCATGCCGTTGTGATGTAATTTGAACTATCATGGAACGAGACTGTTGCTAACAACGACTCACTGGACCAGTCCTAATTGGCTCCATATAGAGTTCGCCCGGGGCATTACCACCACCCGCCACAGTACCTAGTACCATTTCTGCCGTGTAATAATTGTTTTTAAAGCAATTATGGTCCTGTTGGAAAGGTGTGATTTCCGGTTACACTTCTTTAGGCGACCATCTTAGTCCTCAAGGGTAGCAACACATCTGTGACTGACTTAGAAAGAGACTCCTACTAACAAGTATGTACTGACTGCACTATTACTAACACCAACTGACAGGACTAACTATCACTAACAGTCCGCAGTCCTCTAACCTACCTCATCATACCTACTAACGAACTGACCAACTAATGTTCTAATTAACTCTCTCAAAAAATTGGATTAACCATCCCAGTCCCTAATTGAGTCTTGTTCAAAGTCAGTCACAGTTGTCATGGGCGGCAGCGGATGGGTGGTGCTGCAAGCTCGTTTGCTATCTTGTATCCATAAAAAAAAAACCTAGTAAGATTTTTTTTTGTGGATTCAGCCACATGAATACCGTCACGTCGCTTTATAGAACACATATAACGTTAAACCACTAACTGTGCTTAACAGCGGTGCGACAGATGATTAAGCGAACGAGCTCACATTTCAACCATCTCGCGTATCTCCAAATTAAGTAAGCGTAGGGTTGCCGACGCGACGGATTACCGAACATAACACATTACGCGGATCGCTGGCAGCCCTTCATGTCGGCCACAGAGAGCATAAGAAGGAGGGAGGATACAGAGTAATAGCTCCCCTAGACGCGCCGGTTTAGCAGCCGATAGATTCGATCTGGAGAAAACTTCAAGCTTCAACTTGTTGCCTGAGTGGAGTGTTCTCCTGTAGGAGTTGGCGTGGAGCAGAACACAACCGATAATAATTACGTTCACTTGCGTGCAATTTGTGTGAAAATTATTTGTAGATACAGATGTAGGTTTGTTTTAGCTCAAGTAGAAGGTGATGGTATACCTATATAGTGTTAGAAGTGATAGGAGTCAAGCAGTGTCACTTGTCCACACACAAAATATAAGCTACGGCTCTTCCATGCCCATTCTGTCTTCTATGGTGTTGCCACTTTCCATATTAATTGTGTAACTCGTCTGTTGTTCGAGTACACATCGTCATATCGTTCGTCCCACGGAACTTTCACTACACTTGAGCTCCTATTAATGTATCCTTACTTATTATTTAAGCCTTTAAGATGTTTGAATTTGGAAACAGGCGTAATGAATTTGAATAAAATAAACTAATCTTTAACGTTTGCGAAACAGTTTCAAGACAAGATTATCGTAAATTTTAAGTTTGTTTTTTACCAATCAGTTGGAGTCTATGTACCCCCGGCAAGTGAAACCTATTTTCTATGAAGTTCATACGCCGTTCATACCAATTTCCTATGAAGCCGCGTGCGCGCGAACCAATATCAATATGTATTCTTCGCTATTCAATATTCATAGCGGCGCGCGTATTCAGTTCCGCCGCTCGGCTGTCATAACATCGCTCGCAAACGGTGAAATTACTTGAACAAATCTTCAGACATTCATTAGAATTTATTCCGCGTTCCACGTGGTTTCTTTATACATTTTATGGGTAATTTTTTTCTATTAGTTTACCAAACAAATCATCGTTTTCTTAGTATGAGGAAGAATTAGGCCGTGAGAATTATTAGCGGTGTGACAGATATAACTTTGATTCGAGAACTTAAATGTTGTCTTGAAGAAAATTATCAAAAGCAAGATACCATGCTTGATTTGATTCCTAAAAAGGTGCGCGTCAGACGCATGGTCATACCAAAGGGCCCTGAGAAGAGCTGAGGATGGTAAACGAAGGGCTTTTAGTAAGTGAAAATCCCACATAACCCGGCGTCGCTCCCACGATGTCCAACGAGGCAGACTGTAATTTAATCTTCTATTAAAAATTAAAGTAGCAGCAACTAATTCGCAGTAATCCCGAGTTCCTTCCCGGCCCGCGCCCGGTGCTCAGCCCGCATGTCGCCGCCCGCCGCCCGCCAGCCGCTAAAGGGCCGCTTTGTTCGGGATCTACTGAATTACATTACGCGTTTACTCGTGCTTTATGTGGAACTTTCTACGACTGAATATTTGGATAAACCTACCCTAAACCTTTATCAACTTTTAAATACGGATAGCGAGCTGTTCGCGCGGTGGAAGTAACTTTTGGCTTACTTCTGATTAGGGTCACCGCACACTGCAGTGAAGTTTGAATTACATTTTATTTCTATTCTACCTCGCCATCCTTTGGTTAATCTATTTACTAATACTAATATTAGTAGAAGAGCTTTATGAGTGTTTTAATATAGTGTGTTACTTCATCATGAACACTTGTTTTACTTTTAAGTAACATATTGGTGTTAATTTGTAATTGTAGCGTCCATAGCCCAATGGCTCAGGTCGATTCAATGTGATCGAATGAGTTAAGCAACGACGGGCGCGGTCGGTTTGTGGATGGGGCTAATGGCAAAATTTCATGGACGCTACCGTGCTTCGGAGGGCACGTAAAGCCGTCGGTCTCGGTTGTTTTCAATGTTGGAAACAGTCGTTAAGCCTTGTCAAAGACCCGAAGGGTGGCTTGAGAACATTCGACACTGGGTTGGCCACTAATCCCTCCACCAATCCGCATTGCAGCAGCGTGGTGGAGTATGCTCTAGACCTCCCGCAGCTGCGTCTGTGGGGGAGACCCGTGCCCAGCTGTGGGACGTCTATGGGTCGCAGCGATTGGTGTTAATTAAAGGTTTATAAAACGGAAATTACAATAAAATTACCTTATTCATAGCCCGTACATGCTCTTACATGCCATTTGCTTATGATGTCCGTTGCCCTGTCTACAAAGAAACTTGGCTCAAGCCTGCTAAGCGAGAGCAGGCACTCACGGGTCAGCGCGTCAATTACAGCTGCACTATAGACTCGCTAAGCGCCCGTGGGCGGCCAATTAGAAGACGGGTCGCCCTCTACCCACCTGTCTCGACTCATTCACGAGCTTAGTATAAGACGCTGCCCATTGTAATCCTTGAAAGGATTTAGTGGGCTATTATTATATTGTGCTGTTTGATCTATTCCGGGCCTACGACGGGCCCGTTGGCGTAATCAGTAGTGACCCTGTCTGTTGCGCCAGGGGTCGTGGGTTCGAATCCCACTCAGGACAAATATTCGTGTGACGAAAACTTGTATTTGTTCTGTGTCTGAATGTTAATAATACCTATTTATGTATGTATGTATTCAAAAATATGTATATCAGTCTCTGACACACATAACACAGGCACGCTTCTACTTTGGGGTCAGATGGCCGTGTGTGAGAATGTCCAAGAAAAAAAACGTCGTCGTTTTATATACTAATATTAGAAAGAGGAAACATTTATTTATGTGTAATTCCACGCGAGCGAAGATGCGGGCGTCCACTAGTTGCGAATAACTCTACCCTGTACACACACACACACACACACACACATACACTCCGCTCGGTAAATAAGGTGTCAAAAAGCTTCCACAAGCGATCCCGCCGGTGTTTGCTCACGAAATCACATCTCGCTACATTTGGGATTCTGAGATGCGAGACGAGCGGTTGAATTTATTACAGGTTCGAATGTTTGCGGCCGCTTCAAATATTCACGCCGGGAACGTGCATTGCAAAATAGTAGCCGCTCTATCTATCAGAACTGCCCAGCTCGCTGCGGGAAATCCAGTATGATATGACCAGCTTTCCCCGGCACGAACGTCCCAGCGAAGGTCGTCTTGAAAGTCAGCGCCAATTCTACGCCATCTTTTTTCATAAATAATTGATATTTATTGTTTTTTTAAAAGCTTTTATTTAACTTCACTCGTATGTATGTCCTGGAATCTTGCAATCAATATTTCACCCACTTCCACTGAAGCTATCGAGCTGAAATTTGGCACACATATTTGGTTCCGATGACACGAAATAAAAAAAAAGTTATAAAAAGCTTTTTTAGTAGTTATACAATTAATAGATACTCAACGTAGTCTTTCGTCCTACAACCAACACACGTCCCACTGGTGCTCTAGACGAGACCTCCCACATTCAAAGCCGCGTAAGTTTTAGAGCATACTCCACCACGCTGCTCCAATGCGGATTGGAGGGGTTAGTGGCTAATCCAGTGTCGAATGTTCTCAAGCCACCCGAAAGCCTAATCATTGTTTTAACGATTGAAAACCAACAGGGACGGACTCCGAAGCATGTGAGCGCCCATGTTTACCATTCCCCATATCCCTAATCCACAACCGAGCGCGCGAATTTAATTTGAATTGAATCCTGTATTTACCTATATTTGTAGAAGACATGACATAGTTACAACTACCGTTGGAGAACCATCCTTGTCCCTGTTTATTCGTAACGGGTAAGTGTTTATCAAGCTTCTTTAGTTCTCCGCGCGCTTGTTCGACCGCCCGCACTAAGCAAGGGTGTTGAGTTCCTGTGCTCCATGTCTGTACATCAAGCGATTTCCTTAGTTTGTGGACTGGACCTACAATCTGAACGCTAACACTGCCTACATATTGTGGAGAACGTCTTAGTTTACGAAGGGATAAGCATTCTACAAACACAAGTTGTCTCAAATGTCAAGACTAGACAATAAAATATCTTTAAGCCTGATTCTATCACTTTACTTTACTTTACTATGACTTTACTCACGTTTGCGTCAAGTTTTAATTATTTGTGTATTAATAGGTTCCTCTAGTAACGTTCTATTCTCTCGACGGCTTCAATTACCCTTGCAGTTAGTCTTTGGACCAATAATTATGGAATGATTCAGATGGTCAGTTAATCATAAATAAAATCATATTTTATGTTGTCGTGTACGTGTGTATGTTGTAGTAGACAAACAGTACCGGTCTTAACTTGTCTCTGACTTATTTCAGAGGAAAGAAGGAAAACATTTGTGAATCCAAAGAATACATATACATACTTCTTAGAGCAATATTTCAGTGTTCAATATCAATACTTCGTCGTTATTCCCAAAAAAAGTGTTTTTAGTAAATTTCGCGCCATTCGCACGCGCGCCAAACTGCCTCCCGTTGAGAAATATTTACAGACCGGCGTTGTGCCGACGCCATTTTACCCAAATGTTGTACAAGTGTAATTGATTTCTAAGCATATATTCACTCAAATCATTATTACAGTCATACTAATGTTTTTTATCTATTATCTCGACGGCCGAACCGAACGATGAGACCAAAGTACGGTTCTTACCTAAGTAGACAATTGACTGAATCCAGACAGACAGCCCTTTCCTCCTCTTCCGCGGCGCTGTGGGCGCTCTTGCGTTGAGGGAATTTAAAGTAACGGGAGATCCCCTCTATCCAGGCAGCTCCAGTGGTGAACCCCGGTGACTTCCCCGCTGTTGAGCGTGCGAGCCGGTCGGTAGTCGCGAACGCGGTACTACACAATACACGAATCGCTCTTAAGGCCCTATATTCCGGCGTTCGATCCGATTTGAGGGGGTGAGGTGCGGGGCAATCCGCGGGGAGCTGTCAATGTGTTACACGCCAAAAGTTCGGCAGGCGGCCGTAGCACTGATGTCACAGTACAGTGATATCAATATGACTACAGTATTCTAACAGAAGGAAAGATAATACAAATGCAAAAATATTTATTTGTAAAAAAGTGTATTTACTTCAAATGGTACAATTTTATAATATCTAATATTCTTAATCTTAATATTCTATACCTTTATTTTATTATATTGTATGTTTGACGGCCGACACCCAAGGAAGGGTTCCCGGGTTCGAATCCCGCCTTGGACAAGACATTTGTTTCTGTAATATAAAATTTCTTACATTTATTTCCGTTATCTGATACCCGTATTACAAGTTCTTACGAGCTTACCACGGGACTAGGTTAACGTGGTGGGATTGTTCATAAATATTTATTTATTTATGTACGTGGAACACAAAGAAAGTTTAGAGAAACTAAAAAACTAACTTCTATGGATAAAATATTTTAATTAAATCTTTTCAAAGAACCCTCCACCATCCTCTTTACAAAGTTTCATGGGTCTGAACCAATTTTCGAAACATTTTTTCCAGTCGCCGCAGACACCCCTTCCACTGCCTTCTCGAACGCTGTTAGCGCGTCTTCCAGCGATAAAAACTGTATCCCTTTCAGCAGATTTTTATTTTAGAGAAATATAATATAGGATAGGATTAAATAGGAAATTTATTATACGAAACAAAATAAGTCATACGGTGCCAGATCAGGACTCTTTCTCTTGAAAACAACATCAATTATTGTCCAACATCAATGTGATTCCAATCACATCTTGAGTGTTATTTGGTTTCATACTCTTGAATACAATTGCGTTTGAAATTAGAATTGACGTTACATTGTCCAATAATTGCGTCGTAACAAGGTATCTTGCTAAGCAGAATGCCATTTCTCACCTTCTTTTAATAGAGTTTACTTCTTGGGCACATTGTGGAAACTTAATCCACTGTGATTGAGAACTTGTTGAGCCATACTACAACAAGCGCTCTTCAAGAACAATTTGTTGTTCTTCTTCAGTCCTTTGATTCGCAATGTTTCGAATCCTATTTGCATTGCGTCTTTGTCAGTAAAGATTTGACCGTCTTGGTCGCAGTATGGTATTGTTAATGATAATATCGGCTCAATTATTAGCCTATAGAAACTCGAAAAAAACACACCTGTCGACTTCAAAAATTCAAATTGTCAAATTTTCAACTGACATAAAAAAAATCAAACGGAACGTGATAAAAAGTATCCTGGTTCTAAGCTACCTCCCCACAAATTTTCAGCCAAATCGGTTCAGCCGTTTTCAGTTATAAATAGTGTAACTAACACGACTTTCTTTTATATATGTATAGATTTAAATATGTTTAGTTTGATTTGGATTTTTAGTATAATACAATTAATTTATTCTAGAATTCCTGGAGATGTTGTTAGGTTTCATAAACATTAATATTTTTAAAGAAATCCATCAACATTCTCTAGAGTAACCAGCCATATTTAACCACAGAGTAAGTTTTCTGAAAGCTGTGATTGAAAAATATGAATACGTGAGAATGAATGAATGCACTATATTGGAAAGAAGAAAGATAAAAAAAAGAAATCAAAACGTCAACTATATAATAAATTAAGAATTGAAGTAATAAAGTGTAAAAAATTTAGCTATAGTCAACATTGTCAAAAAATGGTTTGACAGTGTACACTTTCAATTGTCAAAGTCTGCGGGCTCATTCCGGTGATTTTTTGTGATATTTAAATAAACTTTATTTAACTAGATAGTTAATGCGTTATAATAAAACTTTCAATGTATTAAATACCTTTTAGGTATAGCCTAGTTTCCACCTCGAAAATTATTTATTTTCAGTTGTTCTTCTTGTGACAACGTCAATGTCATGGTGATTGAAATAAGACATCGACAGTGCAGGTTGTTCTTGCAAAGGTTATACAAAGAAGTATAAATTCTAACGCGTGTACATAAGTGTACGGGACGAGAGTTGATTGGTTAGCGGCGCACCCGCCCGTACATTCGTGAAGTTTTTGCTGGGATTGACGAGGAAGCGGCTATCGAAGATACGAAGGGTCGTTTGGAATGAAAGGCACAAGTAAAGTACACCCATGCCACCAATACCGGAGACTTCATCCGAATTAAAGTCCCAGACTTGCAACAGTTCCGCAACCTCACTAGGATCTTATTTCAAAATAAAATCCAATATCACACCTACGCCCTCCCTGAAGAGCGTAAAGTTAAAGCTATTCTTAGAGGAGTCCCCTTCGAACTAGCCAACGAGGCTATTCACGAGGACCTTAAAAACCAAGGCCATCCTGTAGAATCAGTTCATAAAATGCACAGCCGCACTGGCAGGCAATACCCCCTGGCTCTGGTCGTTCTGACCAATATTCCTATCGCCAAAAATATATTCAAAGAGAGCCTCACTATTTGTGGACTCTCCGGAATCCGGGCCGAACCCCCTCATAAAAGAGGATACCCCGGTCAGTGTCACCGCTGCCAGCTTTACGGCCACGCAGCGGCAAACTGCTCCGCTAACCCGAGATGTGTGAAGTGCCTTGTGCCTCACCTCACGAAAGAGTGCTCTCGCACTAAGGAAGACCCGTCTCCCCCGTCTTGCGTGCTCTGTTGGACTACTGGCCATACAGCCAACTACCGCGGTTGCCCACGAGCCCCCCGTCCTGCCCCGCCCAAGGCTGCGAAAAAGCAGCCCCAAAGCGCACGGCCAGCCCCGCCTCCCTTGACGGCGACTAACTTCCCTCAATTGAGGACCCCCAGTGCTCGCCCAGGGCCTCCCCCTCCTCCCCCTAACTCCTGGAGACGTCCAGCCTCAGTAGCTGCCCCCACCCAGGCTCCTAAAGCCACCCATAATCTCCCTCGCAAGGCACAGCCTCAAACGGGCCATAAGCCCACTTTGGTTGATGACCTAAAAATTATACAGGACACTATAGCCAATATTAATATTGACGAAATTGGTGTCCTCGCACGCAAAATCCGCGCCTCAAAAAGTGCCCAGGAGCGCCTTCTGGCCCTGGCTGAGCACTACGAGCTTGTTAGCTCACTACAATAATGTCTCAAGCGCCTAACGCACAACCTATAAGCTCCGGTCGAGTGAAACCAAAAGGCGTTTCGCTTGTCTCTTTCAATTCGCGCGGTCTACGCTCTAACATCTTGGAAATTAAACAGTTTGTTCGCAAAAGGAATGTTGACCTACTGTTAGTCCAAGAAACACACCTCAAACCCTCCAACCAAAAGGGCCTATCCATCCCCAAATATTCCCTTATAAGAGATGACAGAGCCGACGGCCGCAAGGGCGGAGGCACTGCCATTTATTATAAGAAATCTCTCCATTGCTCCCCAATTGCAACCCCTGTACTAACCAATATGGAAGCCACGGTAGTTAAACTGGGCATGACAGGACACCAGTCCCTGATCATAGCCTCAGTGTACAATACAAACAAGCCACTTCTTCAAAGCGACATACAAGCTTTACTCTCGCTAGGAGACTCTATTATACTATTCGGAGATCTCAACTCCAAACACACCAGCTGGAAATGCCGCAACACCAACACCAATGGTAGGAAGCTCCTCAAGCTTACCACAGACTTGGACATTGACGTACTATCACCCACCTCCCCCACTCACTACCCAGATCGGGTGGACCTATCCCCTGACATACTGGACATCGCCCTCCTCAAGGGAGTATATCTCTATACGAGAGCTATTGACACTCTCGATGACCTGGGTTCCGACCATCGCCCGGTCTCTCTAGATCTAGGATCAACTGACCCCAACCCAGCCTCCATTACCAAAACCTTTACCAATTGGAAAGGCTACAACACGTCACTTAGCGCTGAGTTTAACGCCCCCGATTCACCATATGCTGTCTCAGCTGACTATTTCAATAGCCCGGATAAGATAGACAATACGGTCTCTAACCTCACTAAATCCATCCAGTCTGCTCTCCATGACAACGAGCGTGTAGTCAAGGTTCCGAACCAAAAACTACCACTCCAAGTCAGGAAATTAATTCGTAAGAAAAATGCAGCTCTTAGGAAAGCTGCATCATACCCAACTCCTGAATTTCGCGCGAAAGCCAACAGATTACAGCGTAAAGTCCGAACCCATCTCTCCGAAATGAGGAACTCCAATTGGGACTCCCTCATGTGTGACATCTCTCCTTCTCATACAGCGTACTATAGAGTGGCGAAAGCCCTACGGATAGACGCTAAACTCGAAACACCACCCATTACCCGTCCCGATGGCAGTATCGCCTTCGAGGACGAGGATAAAGCTGAATGCTTTGCAGACAGCATAGCTGCGCAATGTGCACCAAGCACGCAGCCATACCCCATCGCCCATGTTGAAGCGGTGGAGGATGAAGTCCGTCAGTTAAACTCACTCCCCATCACTGCTGATCCAATAGTAACAACTACGGACGAAGTTAAAAATATAATTCAAGGTCTTAAACCTAGAAAAGCCCCAGGAGCCGATGGTATATCCAACCTCGCGCTCAAACACCTTCCAGAGCAGGTCATCACTTTCTTAGTTATTCTTTTTAACGCCTGTTTTGAACATTGCCACTTTCCCACTGCGTGGAAAGAGGCAACCGTTATAGGGATCCCGAAACCCGGGAAACCCCTCAATATCCCCTCAAACCATCGTCCCATCAGCCTCCTCAAGGCCATGGGAAAGGTACTCGAAAGAGTTATCTTGACTCGCATGCGAAGGCATCTCCTTCCAGCAGACGAACCACCTTTAATTATTCCGCAACAATTCGGCTTTCGTGCAAAACATTCTTGCCCCCAACAAGTACACCGCATAGTAGAGTATATTCTAAGCGGATTCTACCCACGACGCGAAAAGACAGTTGCAGTCTTCTTCGATGTCGCTAAGGCCTTCGATAAAGTCTGGCACGCAGGCCTCATTTACAAACTTCACCACCTTGGCCTTCCAGATCGGATAGTACGAATCCTTGCTTCCTACATCCATAACCGCTCCTTTCGTTATCGACACGAAGGAATCCTATCCTCCGAGCGCCCCATAACAGCCGGGGTCCCTCAGGGCTCAGTGCTTGCCCCACTGCTATTCATATCATTCACTAATGATATTCCTATCCCAAAGAAAGGTGTGCAACTTTCCCTCTTCGCAGATGATACTGCCTTATACCTCAAGGGACAGAGGATACAATCAGTTCTCAACAGACTCCAAACCTCGGTTAACGAGCTAGGAGACTGGTTCAAAAGATGGCGTATCGAGGTCAACGCAGACAAAAGCGCCGCAATACGATTCAACCACAAGCGCCGGCGTAACCTCGATGACCCTCCTATCCGTTTTGCGGGAACCCCTGTCCCTTGGAGGACTGAAACCAAATACCTTGGTATTACATTAGATTCTAGACTAACCTTTAGACCTCACGTCAAAAGGGTAACAGCAACATCCAAATTCTACCTAAGCCGACTCAACTGCATGTTGGGAAGGCGAAGTAAAATGAACTACAGAAACAAGCGAACGCTCTATAAGGTTTGCATTCGACCGGTAATGCTATATGCCGCCCCAGTCTTTGCCCATGCGGCTCCCAGTGTAATTAACATGATGCAAGTAGCACAAAATAAATTCCTTCGTTGCGCGACTGACGCACCCTGGTACGTGCGGAATGCCGACCTTCACCGGGACTTAGAGCTTCCCACCATCCAACAGATTATGAAAAGCTTCTCTGAAAGACTCTTTAAGTCCTCAGAAAATCACTCAAACCCACTGATTAGGGAAGCAGTGGATTACACCACCCCCACACTAACTGGTCATCAAATTCGAAGGCCACGTAATGTCCTCACGGACCTACCTAACCAACTCTCGTCTGACCTGGAACGCCTACTAGAGGCCTCCAAGGGCTCAGACGAATAATCCATTCTCTCAGATAATGCCATCTCCTGATGGCACAAGTCCACACTTCGACAGCACTCAGTGCAGTCAACATGCGGTAGCGCCCTAGGGTAGCGCCGCTTGCGCCCCGCCTCTCCAAGCGGGGTCGCTTCCGATGTCGGCTTGAGGGTCATATGACTAAAGCCATCCCCTAAGGCAGGTTTTAGTCTACGGACATAATCGCTACAGCCGGCTGTACCGATACGCATGAGGTGCGTTTCCTGCCTCCCTCCCAGGTATAGCCCGGTCTTGCCCGGAGGGTCAGTCCACGTAGGTTGGTTGTCTGGACGCAAAAACAAAAAAAAAAAAACAAAAAAGAATGAAAGGCCGGTGTAGTTTGGTTTCACGCCAGAGAGGTCTTGATTGTCCGCCGGCCGCCGCGAGAATAACGAGCTAGCCGCAAATCGGCCTATATTTATGCGAACCGGTCGACAGGCAAAACCCCCGTTGGTAGGCAGTTTATTAATTAAAGGTGAGAGGGCCGGTATGATGCGGCGCTGTTTCGTTCACACTTCCTATATCTATCCTTATCTAGCTATTTTAATGCGCTGCCTAAGATATTTTATTTCCTGATACTATGCTTTTACAATACTATATTTACTAGGGAATAAAAGACGGAACACTACAATTGTTTATTTTCAAGCTTATTCTAATTTCTTATGTACTAATTATTATGCACTAGGTCTAAAAACTATAATTATATAAATCAAATTAAAAGGTAAGAGATCGTTCCGAACATTTCTCCCCCCGAGTGAACCGCCGCCCGCTAGGTTCACTCAACAACAGTAGGAGGAAGATCTCTTCTCGCAATGATGATTAATTTCTTCACCGGTCGTCGAAGCACTCTGCCCTTGGTCTGGACGTCCACGGTGCGCACCACGCCGTCTCCTCCGGGGAACGTCTTCGTCACACGGCCCTTAGGCCACGTATTGCGAGGCAGTGTGTTGTCGGCGATCATGACGACGTCCCCGACGCGTAGCTGCTCTCCTCGTCCGTGGGGGTCCCGGCGCTGCTGTAGGTCCGGCAGATACTCCTTTATCCATCGCGCCCAGAACATGTCGGCGAGGCGCTGCGATGTACGCCAGTGTCGTCGGCTGACTAAGTCCCCGTCGTCGAAACTGCCAGGTGCCGGGTTCGATGCCGGGCCGAGTAGTAGGAAATGGTTCGGAGTCAGCGCCTCTGGGTCCTCTGGGTCAACGGAGACGTGCGTGAGGGGTCGGTTGTTGACTGTGAATTCGACCTCGGCAAGCAGTGTGTTGAGTACCTCGTCGCTGGGGTGCCTCTCGTTGAGCGTGGCGTATAGCGCAGTCTTCACGGCCCGTACCATCCTTTCCCATGCCCCACCCATGAACGGGGCCCCTGGGGGTAAAAATCGCCAGTTGATTGCCCGGGCACCCGCTTCACGTTGCGTAGCGGCGTCGATGGCTCTTCGCAGGTCCTTCTCGGCGGCGCGCAGGTTGGTGCCGTTGTCTGACCAGAGTTCGGTGGGGCAGCCTCGGCGCGCGATGAACCTCCGCAGCGCCATGACCGCAGACTCAGTGGTGAGAGATGGCGCGACTTCCAGATGCACGGCGCGCGTAGTGAGGCACGTAAACAACGCCACGTACCGCTTCTGTCTAGCTCGCCCGACGGTCACGGTGAGGGGGCCGAAGTAGTCTAGCCCGGTGTAGGTGAAGGGCCTCTGGTGGTGGGCCAATCTGCAATACGGTAGGTCCCCCGTCGGTGGCTCCGGTGGTGATTTTTTTCTTGTTTGACACGGCCGACATCTGTATATCACTTGACGGGTTATAGGCCGCAAGCGAGTGATCCAGTAGCGCGTTCTGCATTCGTTTATCGTCGCTTCGACTCCCGCGTGATGTAATTTTCTATGTATGTGTTCTATATACAGTTTTGTTATGTGGTGGTCGCCGTCAAGTACTATAGGGCTCCGCTGTTCCTCGTTAATGTCGTCTGTAGCTTGTATCCTCGATTTTATTTTTATTAATCCGTCCGTTAGTTGAACGGATAGTGCGCGCAGCCGTCTCTTTCGCGCGCGGTTGATATCCCCTATCTCCGTTTCAAATGAATCTTGTTGAATGACTCGTACTAGTAGTTGCTCTGCGCGTTTCATATGTTCACCGCCGATTGGAATGTAAATATCCTTTATTTGTACTATTTTCTTATATTTTTTCGCCTTGTTTGTCTTCGTTTTCCAGTCCGGGTCGCTCTCTTCGTTTTTCTTAAGTCTTCGATAGTATGTTTTGTGTGGTGAGCGACAGAGACAGATGAACTGTAGCACTCTCGCTACTGTTCTTTGTAGGCGTTCCCACTTAGAAAATCGGGCAGGGTCCGGAATGACTGATCTCAGCGCTATCTCGTTCACGCGGGCGTGATGTATTTTTTCTTCTCCGGTGGGGCTCTCGAGGCTGGGTCGTTCGGTCGGCCACGTGCTGGGATCTTCGTATAGGAAGGCTGGCCCTTGGAACCATCGGTGATTGGAGTCGAAGCCCGGCGGGACGTCTCTGGTGGCGTCGTCGGCTACGTT
The DNA here is from genome assembly GCA_944567765.1 of Carterocephalus palaemon. Classification (NCBI taxonomy): domain Eukaryota; kingdom Metazoa; phylum Arthropoda; class Insecta; order Lepidoptera; family Hesperiidae; genus Carterocephalus; species Carterocephalus palaemon. Next base: position 10,937,864 of record OX155658.1, read on the forward strand.
GTGCTTCGTGGGGACCCATCGCCAGTCAGCGAGCGAGCTGTTTTCTTCTATTGCAGCGATGCGGTGGGCGACGAACGGGCGGTAGGATCTCGAGCCAGTCTTCAGCCAGGTGAGTATAGTTTTGCTGTCTGTCCAGTGGGTGACGCTGGCTGGCTTGACGTCGTGTTCTTCTATGATGATCCTTCCCATGCGACTCCCCATGACGGCCGCTTGTAGCTCCAAGCGGGGTATGGAGGTCAGTTTCAGAGGGCACACCTTAGCTTTGGCGGCTATGAGTGAGATGTGCGCTCTTCCGTCGTCGGCGGTCGCTCTCCAGTATGCGATCGCGCTGTAGGCAGTCTCGCTGGCGTCCACGAAGATATGAAGTTGTAGTGACGAGGCGTCGCTGTAGCGGGGGTAGCACCTTGGTATTCGTATGTCGCTGAGCTTCTTCAGGTGTTCCAACCATTCTGTCCATTGGATTGACAGATCATCGTCGATCGCTTGATCCCACTCCGTGCCCCGGCGCCAGATTTCTTGTAGAATTTGCTTTGCCTTGATGGTGACCGGTGAGGCGAGTCCCAGGGGGTCGAATAATGACATCAGAATGCGTAGGGTTTCCCTCTTCGTTGGCTTCGTGCTTGTCATTATTTCAGCTGGAAGGCGTGCCATATTCAAATTGAAACCCAGGTTGTCGGTTGCAGGCCTCCAAATCACTCCTAGTACTCGTTCAGGTGAGCTCTCGATGTCCAAATTGATGATCGGGCGCGCTTCTATGGTTGACAACTCGTTGACGATTTTCTTAGAATTTGAATTCCATTGCCTTAGTTCATAATGAGCTTTTCTATGTATTTCGCTAATGCGCTTCGCCGACGAGAGAGCCTCTTCTTCGGAGTCGTAGCTGATGAGTAAGTCATCTACGTAGTGGTTTCTAATAATTGCATCGCAGGCTTGTGGATCCGTTTCTTTATATTTCAATGCGTTGCAATTTTTCACGTAGATCGCAATAGCCGGCGAGCACGTCGCGCCGAATATTAACGATGTCATTCTGTACTCTTGTGGCGGCGTATCGCTTCTCTCTTCTCCCCGCCATAGGTAACGCAGTGCGTCTCTGTCTTCCGGTTTTACTTTTACTTGCATGAACATTTCTTTTATATCGGCGGTGACGGCAATTCTTCTTTGTCTGAACCTCATGAGGACTCCAGGTAACGATTGTATGAGGTCCGGTCCTTTTAATAGGTGGTCGTTTAGTGACACACCACGGGTCTTGGCGGCGGCGTCGTGAACTACTCGTAGTTTGTCTGGTTTCATAGGATTGATAACTGCGAAGTGAGGCAGGTACCACGTCTTCTTCATATTTTTCTGTATGGGCGCTTGCTCGGCGTAGCCTTTTTCTATGAGTCCATTCATGTATTCTGTATATTTTTTCTTCAAATTTTCATCTCGGTCGAGTTTTCTTTCTATGTTGTGAAGTCTCTTGAGTGTATTTTCGTAATTGTTGGGCAATGTATCGTCGTCTCGCTTCCACAACAGAGGGGCTTCGTATCTTCCATCTATCTGTCTCACTTCATTTGTCAGTTTTTCAAGCGCTCTGTGCTCTGGGTTGTTCTTAGGTAACTTTTCCTGGATGAAAAGCGACTCCAGAGCGAAGTATTCCCGCAGTTGCTCATTCATGTCTTCGTCGTTATCTTGTTTAGTAATGAAATTGACTCGTTCATGTTGTTTTCGCAGAGCGGGGCGGGATCTCGCACCGTGTAGTACCCATCCGAGCGGCGTGCGGGATGCGACGGGCTGATGTTTCTGTCCTCTTCTCACTTCGGATGCAAGCAGCAGGTGCCAGTTGTCTTGGCCAATTAATATTTGTGGCTTCGCTCCGTCGTATTGAAGGTTTCTTTTCAGGTCGCTCAGGTGTTCGCAGTCGGCTAGGTCTCGGTCGGTGATAGCTTGTGGTGACAGCTTCAAATTAGACATCGTGCGGGCTTGTATTGTAAAGGTTTCTTGAGACGGCCCTCTGAGTGAGATGTTGACACGGCGTGACGATGATTTCATGCGGTGATCCCCAATGACTTCGATGTGGAGAGATTCGTGCGGCCCGGTGACGCCAGTCTTCTTTGAAATTTCTTCATCTATGAGCGTGACCGTAGAGCCGTCGTCGAGCAAGGCGTATGTTTCTATTTCTCCCCCCGGTCCGGTGATATGGACGGGGACTATTTTCAGATAGGATGTAGGTCCTCTTGCCCATGTAGAAGTGACGTGTTCTATTTCTGTCCCTTTTTCTTGTATTTCTCTATTTTCTTCTTGCTTCTTGTGATGATGCAGGAGTCGGTGATGCCAATACTGGCAGTTATCTATTTCGCAACGCTTTCGGCGGCAGCGGTGAGTATTTGTTCGAAAGCGTAGGCAGCTGAAGCACAATCTTCTATTTTTCGCAATATCCCATCGATCGTTGACTGTTATTTCTTTAAATTTTCTGCAATCTTCTATTCTGTGCCCCTCGTTTGAGCACGCTGCGCATTTTTCTATTTTTCTTTCTGTTGTGTTGTACATTTTCTGTCTTCTCTGTGCCGGGGCGGGTTGGTCCGAGAATGGGGATTCAGGCTGCGCGTAGGGGGCGCAGCGCTCGGACTCCCGGCGCAGGAACTTCGAGAGCTTCTCCAGATCTGGTTCTTCATTCTGTTGCTCCGCTGCGAAGTCGTACCACCTATAGCGCAGTACCGGCGTGAGCTTTTCTATAGTGATCTTGGTTGCTTCGGGGTTGTACAAGTAGTGTAGTTTGCGTAGCGCTCGTAGTGTCGCGACGATGTTCGCAACGCGGCTGGCGAAGATACAAATATCGCGCGGGGCGTCGTTGAGTCGGGGCAGCGCGCGCAAGCGATCCAGTTCGGCGAGTGCTATTGAGTCTGGGCGTCCGAAGCGGGCTTCGAGTGATTTCATAATTTCTTCTGGGCTTGCATTGTAGATGAGTAGGTTCTCGACGGCTTCCTTTGCTCTTCCTCGTAGAGCGCGACGTAATCTTCCTATGTTTTCCAATTCTGTATGATGTTTCGCTGTTTCTTCATAAGCTGCTCTGAATGACAGCCAATCTTGATGTGACCCTCCATACGAAGGTAATTCTGTGAGGCGGGCTTGCTGTGGCCCAGACCGGGCGGCGATGGCTATGGCAGACGCTAGTTCAGACAGGTTCACTTGTGTCGAACTCGGCGGCGTCGGCAAGGGCTTCGTGTCAGGCTGAAGAGTCGGGGCTTCCGGTGCAGGTGTCGGTGCGGCGTCGTTCTTCAACGCGGCGGCGACCGGGAGCGTGGCGGGGACGTCGTTGGACGGGGCGGCACCGGAGAGGTGGGCATGATGCATCCATTTGTCAACATGCCTAGTGGCGTCCTCTTCCGGTTCCCTGTCGCTGTGGTCCTCTTCACTATTGATCTCTTCTAGCTCCAGTGCTGCTAGGCGTGCAGCTGCTAATTTGACCTGCAGTTGCAGCAGGTCCTCTCTGGCGCGGGCGATTCTCGCGGCCTTCGTTGGCCGGACGGACTTGACGGACTTGATGGAGTCGGCGGACGTGACGGAGCTCGTAGACGGAGGCTTGTTCGGAGCTGTTGGCGTTAGGTCTCTCTCTGTCACACTCGAGGACTCTTCTGTAATGCTATCCTCAGGCGCGTTGTAAATGGCTGTGCGACCGATGCGTTTCGCGGACATGGCGTCTTCTAATCTTCTTAAAATCACTCGTAGTAATCCGGATCGAGGGACCAGAGAATGTACGGGACGAGAGTTGATTGGTTAGCGGCGCACCCGCCCGTACATTCGTGAAGTTTTTGCTGGGATTGACGAGGAAGCGGCTATCGAAGATACGAAGGGTCGTTTGGAATGAAAGGCCGGTGTAGTTTGGTTTCACGCCAGAGAGGTCTTGATTGTCCGCCGGCCGCCGCGAGAATAACGAGCTAGCCGCAAATCGGCCTATATTTATGCGAACCGGTCGACAGGCAAAACCCCCGTTGGTAGGCAGTTTATTAATTAAAGGTGAGAGGGCCGGTATGATGCGGCGCTGTTTCGTTCACACTTCCTATATCTATCCTTATCTAGCTATTTTAATGCGCTGCCTAAGATATTTTATTTCCTGATACTATGCTTTTACAATACTATATTTACTAGGGAATAAAAGACGGAACACTACAATTGTTTATTTTCAAGCTTATTCTAATTTCTTATGTACTAATTATTATGCACTAGGTCTAAAAACTATAATTATATAAATCAAATTAAAAGGTAAGAGATCGTTCCGAACAATAAGTACACACAAATTTTTTTTAATGGATACAGGATAGCAAACGAGCTTGCAGCACCACCCTTCCACTGCCGCCCATGACAACTGTGACTGTACCCTTGAGGACTAAGATGGTCGCCTCTAAAGAAGTGTAACCGGAAACCACACCTTTCCAACCGGACCATAATTGCTTTAAAAACAATTATTACACGGCAGAAATGGTACTAGGTACCGTGGCGGGCGGTGGTACTGCCCCGGGCGAACTCTATATGGAACCAATTAGTTTTCATATAAAACCTATTTGGTTCCCTATAGGCTCTACCACCTACCAACTACTGTTTTACTTTTACTGTGGCATTTTATTGACATGAGCTATGAGCTGCATTTGACGGATTAAATATATGATTGCGCGGAAAAAACTGACACAGGTCCACCGTCTAAGAGCGCCGACGCGCGACTGAAGTATGACTCGCGATTGGGCTGCTTGGATTTCTCGCGCATTTGATAGATATTTCAACATAGTAATTATTTTAATCATTTTATCTAGATAAAATCTACGACTAGATCTAGACAATCTTACTATCTTTTCATTCATATAAAAATAAAAATTAAACGTTTGTTTTGTAGCTGATAAGATAGATTAAACATTAGAAAAAGGGGTAACTTTGGGATTTTTTTATATCGAGTAAAGTTAATCTAATTGTGTTACTGAACCCGACTGGATGTTCGACAGATTCTTAAATAAGACATATATTATTTTTAGAATTTTAAATCACTGTTTTTTATGTTTCCCATGGATTCAAAAAACTAGCAAACGCGGTCTCGGCGGGTCTACAGCGTCTTAGTCGTGATTGACTAAAAATCCTTTCTTAATTAGCTATTGTTTAAGTAAACATCGCTCGTGTACTTACTTAAATAGAATCTCGCAGCGGATCGCCACATGTCTGCCGTCATCATTATATTATTATGAGGGTCTAAGCAGATATTTATAGCAGCCTGAGGCGAAGACCGTTCTTACGTGAGAGTAAAGTGTCACGGGATATTAATATGTTAAAAATGCATACAGAAAGTGATAAAAATATCATTATGTAGTTAAGATCAGGGCTGAAGGCTTTTAGCTAGGAGCTTAGCAGCGTGCTAGCGCTGAATAAGAGATATTTTCTTTATGTTGTAAACATAACGCCTGCATTCCCAAAAGAGGAGGCAGATACGTGTAGTGCCCTCCACTTTTCACCAGTTATTTATGTCCCGTGTAATAGGTGGTGAGCCTATTGCCATACAGCGGGCACAAATCCAGACTACTGGGAATTTCAATTTGATACTTTGCCCGACCTGGGGATAGAACCCAGTCCCGCTAACTCAGAAGAACATGACGACCATAACTCAGCAGTGCTGACGACCAATAGACCGACAAGGCAGTCTTGTTTCAAAACAGCAAAATATTCGGAACTTTGGCCTGTCGTTATTAATTCTAAATGACTGAATCTTTGTCAGTGTGATCCGTATTCCAGCCGGGCTCGATAATCTAACAAGTGGAAGGGCCAGAATTCCTTTCATGTATTATTCATAGAGCCTAATCTTTCATTGGGTCTTTATGTTTCTGGTAACATATTTTTATGGACCAAAAATTTGTTTCTCTTGACGCGAGTACCTACGGTAAGTTTTATATTAAAAAAAAGATGTAGCGTCCATAGCCGTCGGTTCATGTGATCGACAGAGTTAAGCAACGACGGGCGCGGGCGGTTTGTGGATGGATGGCCGCTGGTCTGATCTGTTGCGCAATGTTTCAAAACAGTTCTATTTCAGCGGAGTCCTGCTGGATAGCTACGGTATATATTTTTAACTGCGCCCTGCTAAACTGCTACATTTTCTAGTTCACTGCTATCGCTGTGGGTTTTGTTTCATGAAACAAATTCTAAGTCGGTTTATTCAGATTTAGTTTAGTTCAGATTTAGTTTGTCTGATTAAATCGATTATCTATTATACGAGTAATTAGCTATGCAACCGTGACCCGACAGACAGACAATATGGTTTGCTCCACATCCTATCGTTATCTAAACAAGACAAGCTATATTCAATAATTGTTTAATGTCACCGTAGGCGTCACCGCTCGTCGAACTATTCAGAAGTTCCCGACTCCGAGCCAGCTATCGGCGACAGTGCCGCGTGGCTGCGGATGCGAACTACTCGTACACCTACACTCACAAGCCTCTGAACTACACACACAACACTACTATACACACGCTTCACTACACGACAGCGCTCTAGATACTTTACATTGCAGCGCTTAGAAACTTGAAGGAACTCGATACGTGTATCGTATCGTGAATTATCGTGTGTACCGCTCGGGGAAGCTACTGACCTTCGACCACTGGATATATCGCATCTCTCCTCATTATCGACGCTAAACGTGAAAATTCGGATGAAAATAAACTTTTTAAAACATATAAATGTGCTACCGTGCTTCGGAGGGCACGCCAAGCCATCGGTCCCGAATGTTTTCAATGGTGGAAACTTGCACAGCGCCTTTGGAGGATATTGGGTTCTCCGGTGGAACACACGGTTGTCTGTACACCAATGTGTTTCGGATATGCAGCCACCTTCCACCACCGTCCTCCCCGGGGTAGCTGGCCGGTGCCTCCCACTCTTGCCACCACTCCTGCCTCCACTCCAGTCGCCCCTGTTAGTCGCCTCTTCATGCCGGAGATGCTGTAGCGCTACTCTGGCCCCGAGACACTGCTACTCATATTCAAGTTTCACGTTGTGTTTGTTCACACATGAAAACTGCTCGGGTGTCGGTGACAAAATAGTATCATATTCCGTTTTACCCTTACACGGTAGGGAACCCTAAAAATACTTTTTTTTTAATTTTTTATTTATATTTGGGAAACAAACAATTTTTATTACAAATAAGTAGTATAGTATACTAGCTTTTGCCCGCGGCTCCGCCCGCGTGATCAAAGGGAATTAACAATGAGTTGTTTATCATACATGACATATTTGTGGTGGATGAATAGTGACAGTTCCAGGATTAAAAGATACTAACTACTTAACCACTATACTAACTACTTCTAAATTGTTCTAACGCCATCTATTAACAATATCCGGAACTAAATATCTAGCAAATAACAAAACATCGATATCTTCCCATGGGGATGTTTTACCGCGGTAAAAAGTAGCCTACGTCACTCTCCCCCCTCCTCACTATCTCCACACACAAAAACCATACCATATAATAGCTTCGTTGCGACGTGAAAGCCGGACAAACAAACAAACAAACAAATAAATAAATAAACAAACACACTTTCACATTTATAATATTAGTATGGATATGGATACGCTTTTGTAGATACCAAACTAAAATGAAGATCTCTTATTTTTATTGTATTGTCATCGGTCCTTGATAAGTGTGCAAAATTTCAAATTAATCCGTCGTTTTGAAGTGTGTGAAAATCACGTTCAAAGAGAAGTTAAACCGTGAACTCGACTAACTACTAACAGGGTTAACTACTAATGCGCCACGGATGTGTGCAGTAGTGGGTAGTAGTGTACCATGCGAGTGTTCTGCCGGAGCCCCGCCGCGGGAAACTTGCGCTAACTTCGGCCGACACCATGTCTCAACTTGTTCACGCTACTGCCAGGTAGCTTCAAATACAAATATGCTTTATTGTACACCACAGGCATAAAAAAAACATTAAAAAGAAACAGAAACGTAGCTTCGCTACGGGCCTCGTAGTTCATGAGCAGGAGTACAAGATAAAACATCATCGACTATTCCAAGCTCGTCTGCGACGCGTCGCTGCGATATAATTATTATGCGCCGGTCGCTCCTGCAAGCGGTCGCTAGTTTTAATCAATTAATCAATAAATAGAATAAATTATTCATCTACAATACATTTCTGCAGCTGCGTCATAAAGTTTTGCTTCGCCGTTATGTCTTGCAGTAAAAACTCGGAGAGGCGGCACCTCACAAAAGTAAAATAAATTTGCCATCCAAAAAGACAAGGGTTGAAGAAATTTGGTCACAGTATAGAGAGAATTCGTTTCCAACATTTGGTGTTTCAATCTGTATATATAAAAGGAGAAGGTGACTGACTGAATGACTGACTGACTGACTGACTGACTAACTGACTGACTGACATATCAACGCAGGGCCTAAACTATAAGGGCTAGAAACTTGAAATTTTGCACAGGGGTTCCTTTTATAACGTAGGGGAGCACTAAGAAAGGATTTTTGAAAATTCACCCCCTAAGGGGGTAAAACGGGGGTGCAAAGTTAGTATGAAACTTTGCCGTTTTTGATGTTATTCGAATGAATTTCAGTACTACCTATGAAGGTTTTTTATTGAGTTTCGAAAATCATCTCTTAAGGGGGGATAAAAGGGGGGTGCAAAGTTAGTATGAAACTTTGCCGTTTTTGAAGTTAGTGAATGTCTAATTCCACGCGAGCGAAGCTGCGGGCGTCCACTAGTATATGTATATAGGTATCAACCAAAATAATTACTTACACTGCAGATAAAATTATAAATATTTTGTTTTTAATCGCGTGGGAGTGGACACTATGCCACGCTCGCGCCGCCGGCTTCGACATGCAATCAAACCGAGAAGCGATCCGGGGCAATCGCAAGCCGGATGTGACGTCACGGGAAACGCCGGGACCCGGCTGACCGGCTACCAGTCAACCTCCTCATTACGGTTTAAACTCAGTGGTTTAAACGGTTCAACTATATCCGGAAATTGCGCGAACAAACTAATTAGATCCTATTAACACGTTCGCTGCGGCACCAATTTTTGCATACTTTCCGTTCCTGCGGCACGAGGTATAATCGGCCCGTACCGTGACCAGACGTTAGGGCGACACGCGGTCTATTAGACCCCACCTCCTTTTACAGACTAAAATCCATTTTCTGGCGCGAAATCAAAGATAAATGAGAATTTTGGTCCTTATTGATATAGACAGTGAATTGATGAACCCTAATCCACCGTCGCCCCGGGATCTGATGGCTAGTTTAGGAATTATTAGCAAAACAAAATATGGGATCTTATACACCTCGTAACGCACTGAAATAGGGCAAATTTTCGCTGCGATTAGTGATGGGAAAAATAATATCGACGTTTTTAAACTGTCTTAACTACGCAACGACTTGACCGATTTTGATCAATTATATCTCATTAGATCGTTTTAAGGGCAAAACCTGGCAAAACAACACAAAGCTATCAAAGGATACATTTTTTTTAAATAATCTAAATTGTGCTTGAAGGCGCCATAAAGAAAAAAAAACCGGCCAAGTGCGAGTCGGACTCGCGCACGAAGCGTTCCATTCTATACCATTAAGAGGCACCTATTACAGACTTATTATTGGAAAATAATGGATTACGGTTTATGCATAAGGTTTATCTTTCTATTTGTATATGAAAATCTTAATGCGGTTCACAGAATAGAAAAAAAAGGCAACCAGAAGTAGAAAAGAAACTGTCCTATTTATTCTGCCTCGGGCTTTAAAAATACAATTATTAGAACTTGAATTAACATTAAAAAATCAGTATCAATATACTTTTTTATAAAAATCTCAATATATATGTTGTACTTATTTATGAGTGTTTTAAAGGACGTGCTCTCCAATCGACGTGATGCACAACACTGGTCGTTTGGGTCGTATGGGACGTTTTAGCCTCGTTCCGCACTGCATTAAAATTATATTAATTCAGTGCGGCACGAGGCCTAAGACATCCGGTACCAAGGTAGGTACACCACCGAGTCCGGGAACCATTAGTGATCTCAAATATATAATTATCTCTTTCCTACACTGGACCAAACCAAAGTTATGCCATTCGCACCACAGAGAAATTCACTGTTTTGCTTGCCGCACCACAGGGAAGTTGCATCAGGGGTGATTTAGGCCTCTCTTCGCACTTAACGTGTTAATCTAATAGTTTTCAATCGGAACTAATTAATAAAATAAGTTTCAATTTGTTTCTAGCGACGGAGTAAGAAGGCTTAGCAAATGGTTATTGATTTTAGGCCGGAAATGGGCCGTTCACAGTAACAAACCACATCAGAACTTTTTGTTAAAATTTTAACCTTATCGTTTTGGTCTGGATGGAGGTGATATGTAGATCGACATTTTCGTCGTTTCACACCAAATCAGCCATGATTTCACAATTTTTCTTTTTGGCTCGACATTTCCTATAGGAACTACACGTTCACGCCCAGCTTAAGTAACTGGCGATTGGTAAAAATTATAAAGATAATAAATTATATATCTGCTCCTATATTCACGCATATTCACACAGGTTGTCTTGCTTACCATTCTCCCACGCTCATCAGCGGGGAAGTCACCGACGGGGTTTACCCCTGGAGCAATTGCCCGGATAGAGGGGATCTCCCCTAACTCCGAATTCCCTCAGCGCAGGAGCCCCTAGAGCGCCCGTGTTGCTGACCCTTACTTATACTTATGTCGTGTATGTCTGACGGTGCCGCGGTTGCAGATGCGGTGCTGCGTGGCTGCGCTGTGGGTGTGGGCCGCCGCCGTGGCCGCCGCCGCCGACGCCGACGCGTCGCCTCCACAGGTAACGTAACAAATGAAATACAGTTTTTTTTATTGAAATATCTTGGACATTCTTCCACGCGGCCATCTGACCCCAAAGTAGGCGTTTTCATATGCAACAAAAACAAGAAAGTCTTAAGCGAAGGCGAAAATGAACGCCTTCAGCACAACTGTATACGGCTGCCGGATCAATCGATGGTGACCCTTCCTTCTGCGCCGGGGGTTGAGGGTTCGAATCCCACTCATGATAAACAATCGTGTGACGAACACTTGTGCTTGCTCTGTGTCTATAATATGTGTGTATATCAGTCTCTGACACCCATAGTTCTGCCTAGCTTGGGGTCAGGCTGTGTGTGAGATGTCCATGATATTAATTTAAACTCAGGTTTGATCAGCTAATCCTGATCCTAGTTTGGTTTATTACTGTAGGCCCGGCTAGAACCCTATAATAAAAGGACGTCATGATATCCACCGGACTCTTACCGCATACTTATGTTTAATCATGTTTTAAATAAAGTTTTTCTATTTCTATTTCTTAATAACATAACATTCTTAATTAAACTTCTCAAGACATTCAAGAGTACGCCAAAAACACTCATTCACAAAACTGTCCCGTACAATAATTACATTCATTGAATCCCTAAAACGCAGAGCGGTCCCGCAGTGCAAGACAATGGGGAGATTGGGGGAAGTTGACAGAGGTTTGAACGGACAACAGCGGGCGCGCCACAATGCGCCAAATTGGCCCACTCTACCTAATATTGCCCGAAATGGTGGACGTGTGTTTACAGAAACGTGGCTTTACGAACTCAATGGCATTGTCCGGTAAGCCATTGTTTCTAGAATGTTCCAAGTTAAAATCTTCGAGCCGAAATGGCAAAACATTCAGTGAATGACATTCAGTGAATGACCACACAATACATAGTTTTATTCCATTTTTAATGTTGCCAAAGTCAGCGCAAGCTTTGAACCATTTTGAGGTAATATTTTTTACAATAGATGTAAGATATAAGACGAGCTCGCTGCTACCACACATTGCATCCGTTATCGGTCATCACAATAAATAACATAATAACTTACAGTCTAGTTCAAAGTCGGATGTAGTTACTTCAATTCTAGCAATATTGATTGACCGAGTTCGGCTAGTAGTGACTACACGTCTTTGTCATACTTTCACCAAAAAAATATTAATTTTCAATGTTCTAATAGTTATTTTCATGTTCTATTGGTATTCGAACCTTGTATAATCAGGACAGTATAGTTGTGTGTGAAAAGTTTGCTTTTTAAGGTGAATTTTGATGTGTTGTGAATCTCTTTGTGCTGCGCCAGCTGATTGTCAATAGTGCGATGTACTTATCTGTGAAGACGTAAATATTAACTTATAAATAGACCTATTATAGACATACCAATTGCACTTTGGGCTGTAAGCTAACAATTATTCGCATTTGAAAAGAAACAGTGATAGTAATTGTCTTATCGAATTTCACATAACATTAAAATTTGATAGTAATTAATTTCTACCCTCGTTTAGTGGAAGGCAAAAATATCGCCGAGTTTAGATTTGACTATTTTTATTGTTTTGAATTTGAGTTCAGAAACCACGACCATCACCATGACATCCAAGTGTGCAGCCTGTGGCAAGTTCGCATCACAAGCGTCTGATGGCCTAAAGTGCACTGTTTGTACTAATTTCTTCCACTTTAAATGCGTAGGAGTTAAAGCAGACTCCGTTGTTCCCTCCAAGTGGGTGTGCAGGAGCTGCAAGCAGAAACAAAAGAAAGGGGTGCCTTCTCATTCTTGTGTCTCCAGTCCTGACACCGATAACACTACCGGCTCACCTGGTAGTAGTGACGGAGTTAACGTTGCCCAAGAAATAAAGGTAATCAGAACGCAACTAGCCACCATTATTCAACAGCTAACATCCTGCCAGCAAGAAATGTCCAACCTTAAGCAGGAGGTGAGCAACATAAATTCCACCATGACGGATTTTAATAAACGGCTTAGTACAGTGGAAGGCAAGCTAAATAATGTCACTAAGCGCCTTACTGAGGCGGAGAGCAAGATTGCGGCTGGGTCCGAGTTTGATAATGTTGCGGAAGTCGAGCGCCGTCTTAATGATCGGGACCAGGAGAGTTACACAACCGACGTCGAGATTACAGGGGTGGAGGAGCTGCCAGATGAGAACCCGGTACAAATTGTTACGGGGCTTGCGCAGAAACTCGGTGTGGCTGTCGATCAGCGCGAGATAGTGTACGTGCAGCGGAAGGGTAAACGCGGCCCTGTGGCCGGCGGCAGTGCGCGACCCCGCGCGCTCGTGGTGCGGCTGGCGCGCCACGCCCTCCGGAGCGTGCCGCTCGCCTGCGCCGGGACGTGGACACCGCCGACGTCGTTGCGACCGCGCAGCCGCGTCGCTTTTTCATTAACGAGCGGCTCACCTGGTACAACAGGCGGCTCTTTCATAGGGTGCGTCGGGAGGCCAGGGAGCGGTCTTGGAGATTCGCGTGGTGTCGCGAGGGTCGCGTTTTCGTTCGACGTGATCCAGAGTCTGCGGCTATACGTATACGTACTGAAAGTGATGTCGAAAGAGTTTTCGGTGGAACGAATAACTAGATTAGTCCTTATATTGACTATTCTTTTCGTTAACATAATCTTTGATTTTGCCCATTCTACTAAAAATACTTTAGACACATTTCCTATTTTAATAATGTTGTGCTGTGGTCATTTTTATGTTATATATAACTTAACTTTAATTATTTTCGTAGTATTCTTTTCACATTTATGCGAGTTTTGTTCACGCTGTATTATTTCATGCCGTTTAGTATTTAAAAACTTTAGCGCTGTGATCTGTGTTTATCGCTTTCTATACATGTACTTAATAACTGATAGTAAATGCTGTAAAAATAGTTCCGGCCGTAATAACTATCGAATATATTATAATCTATTACATTCGAAACCTATTATTATATCTACAAAATTACTGTTTACCCTCTACACATTTGACAATACTCTACATAAGATAAAATGTAATATCTCTCATGGTTAGAACCAAGGTTATAAAAATTGGTCTATTGAACCCAGGCTCCTTGGGAACAAAACACGAAGAATTTATAGCAGCTGTCTTAGACAATCCAGTTGATTTTCTTGCTATAAATGAAACCTGGCTGAAGCCTGGTGAGGGGGGGCGGGCGCCAGTAGTTCCTGGTTATCGCTTGTCCCATATACCCCGACCGCCTGAGGTCCGCTCGCGCGGAGGTGGGGTTGGGTTCTACATTAGGAAGGGCTTCCGGGTACGCGTCCTTACCCATCCGGTCTCAACACAGGTTGAACAGATGTGGCTGAGTGTAGCTGTCAACGGTAAGTCTTTACTTATTGGAACCGCTTACCGTCCACCGTGGCTCTCAATGCAGATATTTGTTGATTCCTTAACTGATTCCCTTGCGTCATTTACATGGCATAATTTCACAATTCTACTCGGTGATTTTAATGTGGACTTGCTAAATAAAAATAGCGTCAACGCAAAGATTCTTTCGGAGTTCTTGGCCTTCAAAAATTTAATCTACTATATAAAAATAAGTCGGGTTTTCCTTCCTGACGCTATAACTCCAGAACGCACAACCCGATTTCCACGGTTTTGCATTCGTTGGAAAGGTCTCGGGCTCCGTGAGGTTTATAGCAAAGAAAATTCAGGAAAAATTTCAACAGAAAAGCGGGAAAAATTATTTATATGGCAAAACAACGTTTGCTGGGTCAGCTAGTACAGTATGTTAATGAGCCAACACATTTTACTGAACACAGCGAGACACTCTTAGATCTTGTGTGTACTGACGCACCTGTGACAAATGTGAAAGTTAATTACATTAGGGAATTAAGTAACCATAGCTTAGTGTCGTGCCAACTCAACTCTGTAAAATATCGCCAGCCCTCGAAGTTAGTAACATACAGACCTTTAAAGGACATAGACATGGTACGATTTCAGGATGATTTAACGTCTGTGAATTGGATGCGTATCCAGCATATTGCTGATGTTAATGAGAAAGTTGCTCAGTTTACAGGTCAGTTGCTACAACTCTTTGATTTGCATGCTCCCTCTAAATCTGTATATGTGAAGGAAGCCCAACACCCTTGGGTTACTTACAATATGCGATTAATTATGAGAAAACGTAACGAAGCGCAAAACCGGGCTCGCAAGACGAAAAACGATTCCCATCAAACTTATTATAAGGACCTGAAACGACTTGTATCAAATGCATTGTACTCTGAGAAAAAAGCTTATTTTAATTACTATGTAAATCGAAATTTAAATAAGCCAAATATGATGTGGAAATATATTAAGCAGCATGTCACCTTAAAAATAACACATGTAAAATCATTACCTGTGGCCTTTGACAACGCCAACAAAATTAATAATTTTTTTCTTGATATTCCTGGTAAAAATAACATTCCTTTTTCAAACATTACGTTTTTCGAATTCCACCGTTATAGTACGGCGTCGTTTGGCTTCCATGCTGTGACCGAAGCAGAAGTAGCTAAAGTCATTAAATCATTGCATTCCAACGCAGTAGGCTCTGACGGTATATCACTTGAAATGCTACTACTAACACTCCCGACGACGCTTGAACTACTAACCAATATTATTAATTCATCTCTTAGTTCTGGTATATTCCCTAGCCTATGGAAATCAGCGTTAGTTAAGCCTATCCCTAAAAAGGATAATCCTGTTGATATGAAAGATCTACGGCCAATAAGTATACTCCCTAATATGTCTAAAATACTTGAAAAAGTAGCTTATAGTCAGCTTGCTTGCTATTTAGACTCTAATGATATGCTGCCTCGAACACAGTCTGGATTTAGACAGAAGAGGAGCACTTCTACAGCCTTACTCGATGTAGTAGACGACCTTCTTACTGCGCAGTCAGAAGGCATAGTGACCCTCTTGGTCCTTCTTGACTTCACACGTGCATTCGACTGCATAAATATTCCCTTGCTTCTCTCAAAATTGTCGTACTACGGTCTAAATACTGAGGCAATAAAGTGGTTCGATAGTTATTTTCGAAACCGATCTCAATGCGTGGTGTTAGAACGGGAAAACACCAGTGTTAAGGAGATTTCTTCCCCCGAACTAATTCAAAGAGGTGTAGCACAGGGGTCCATATTAGGTCCACTACTTTTTTTTTTTTTTGTACAGTGCAGACGTAGCAAAGGTTATAAAAAATTGTAAATACCATTTGTTCGCCGACGATCTGCAATTATATATTTCTTTCAATCCGTCAGAAACTCAGGAAGCAGTTACTAAATTAAACGAGGACCTTCAACGTATTTTTGAATGGACGAATAATAATTCCCTTACTTTAAATCCAAACAAAAGCAATTATTTAGTAGTTGGAAATAATAAAAGGGTAAACGGCGTCTTCGCCAAGCGCCCAAAAATACTATTAGGCGGCAGTGAAATAAATAGAGTTCATGAGGCGCGGAACCTTGGGGTTCTAATGGATGAATCACTGCGTTTTGAAAACCATATTCTTAACGTCGTACGCAACTGCTTCTACCGCCTGAAGGTGTTGTACAAAATAAGAGAATACATAGGACAGGATTTGCGCATAAAGCTTTGTGAGTCACTAGTACTCTCGAAATTAAACTATGCCTATACTGTAATCGGACCTCGTTTATTGGTGCGCACCCAAAACCTCATACAGCGGGTCCAGAATGCCTGCGCTAGGTATTGTTTCGAAATACCGCCGCGTGAACGCATAACTCCTTATCTGAATGGTGCCAACATACTTAAAATGACATATCGTAGGCAGCTACATTTTGCATCTCTGTTATTCGGTGTTATTAAACATAAATGCCCACCGTACTTATTTGATAAACTTCGCTGGTGGGGGGATGTTTATGTGATGTATGGAGCTCGACATTGCGATAAACTGGCGTATTCAGCTAAATGTACTCCAGCATTTCGGGGAAGTTATAAATATTGTGCTACCAAATGCTGGAACAATCTTCCTCCGCCTATCCGTAACCTAAGTTCAATAAATGGCTTTAAAACTGCTTATAAGGCTTATCTCCTCTCGCAACAAAAGTCGACATAGTCTAAATTTTTCAGGTCAGGCATCCATTCATATCACACTTACACGCACTTCACAGCCCTATAATAAATTTATATTACATACATCATTTTGTCACACAAATTCATATCCACTTCAAGTACTTTTACACATATACACACATAGTTATAGTCATAGGTACACACACTCACGTATACGTCAAAGGACACCTAAATTACAAAAAAAAAAAAAAGAACAATGATTCACAGCATTAACTATCGATTTATTTTGTCTTTTATCTACTAGTTACATATTAATTTTGTTACATTGGCATTTTATTATAATTATTTTTAAACAAAGTCTACCACTACTAGTCCGAACTGGGTCAAAATGGGTCGCACTGAAAACCAGCGGTCGTAGTCTGTTACAGCTACGGCCAACGCTGAGTGCGGCCCCTTTTCATCAAGTAGCCAATTAAATTCTATTATTTTATCGTTTATAAATTGTGTTGTTGTTAATTTGTATTGTCTACTTATGAAATAAATGTGTTCTTCTTCTTCTTCTTCTTCTTCTTCTTCAATAAAATGAGAAGACTTACAAATAAAATATCAAAACACCAAAACTAAAATGGTCTCTTGGCTGGTCTCTTCTACCAAGCAAGGTAACCTGGAGTGCACTTTATAACGTTCCTACAGGGCGAAGGTGCTAGACCCGATTGTTGGAAGTTTCTAGACAACCCGAAATCTTCTGACTGGCTTTACCACCGTTGTCATACGCTAACAACCTTCAAGCACTTCATTTACTTGTAAAAACATTATTTATTAACGGCCGAAATTAATAACCTATCTTTGGATTGATTTGCCTATCTGAGATAGTTATTTGACACATTTTATATGGAGCATATGTCAAATATCTATCTCTGGTAGGCAAATCAATCCAAAGATAGGTTATTAATTTCGGCCAGAATAGACACATGATACGATATTCATTCGCAAAAGGCTAAGGCAGTTGTTAGCGGCTTAAGCAAAGCAAATATCGCAAATAATCGCGCGTAATAATCGAGCTTCCGCGAATATAGATCAAAGTCCCCGCGGAGCGTCCTGGTATATTTTCAAAGGGTATAATATTTTTCTTACAAAGAAAACACGGAGGCGACAAAGGACATTACGTCGTCGCGTTTGATCCCGGCGCGGCGCTACAAATTCGCGTAGCAGCGTTTCTTTCACTGCCACACGCGCGCGGCACCCCGACGTCCTCTCCACCAAACCTTAGTACAGTATACATCATCATCATCATCACAACCCATTCTTTGTCCAACTGTTGGGCACGGGTCTCCTCTCAGAATGGGAGGGATTAGGCCTTAGTCCACTACGCTTGCCAAGTGCGGATTAGCAGACTTCAGCTGCCTTCGAGAACATTATGATGAACTCTCAGGCATGTAGGTTTTCTCACGATGTGTCCTTCACCGTTACGGCAAGTGATTTTTAATTTCTTAAATCGCACATAAGTTAGAAAAGTTATTGGCGTACCGCTGGGGTTTGAACCCGGACCGCTCGAGTGAGAGCCGATTTCGATAGCCACTGGGCTGTCACCGCTTTGTATAGTACACACTCGTTAAATAATCTTTTAAAGGCATTGATCTTGATCATCATAAATTGTAACTAGGCGCATGATCGTATGACGTACACCGGCAGTCCAGTGGCTATTGAACTCACCGCTCACTCGAGCGGTCCGGGTTCAATCCAAGCGACACGCACCTATGACTTTACTGAGTTACGTGCGATTTATCTGCTGTAAAAGTCTCGTCATATAGAGACTCTATATGAGTCTACTCTATGATAGAATACGGTCACATAGATATATACTTGAAAGAAGCTCGGTTCTCTCGAACGGTCTGAAGTGTCACAGGTTGCATCTGTATTAAATACTCAACCTCTACGAAATGCAAACCTCTAGAGCTACATAAATAATAGAATTGTTTTTACGAAACTATACCGCGAAACCCGCTAACCGGAGAAGGTGTAAAGTGGAAATTACGCAAATTAATGAAACATGATGAATTCACGGCACCGTTTTCACTTTCATCTTGGGGGACTCGGTCGCAGGGCTGTCGCGTCGCCTACTTCATCCTTTTCAAGCTACGCTAAAAATTAAACCTTTCAAGATCGCTCTGTCGCCTATCTTCCTTAAGAATGTGTACGAGTGTGTATTGGGTACCTGTCCGTAGGGGGTCTGACGATTTGTAATCGTAGTGGTTTCCTTACACCTATTATCTTACAACAAGGCTTACTTCAATCTATATATATAAAAGGAGAAGCTGACTGACTCACTGATTGACTGACATATCAACGCAGGGCCTAAACTATAAGGGTTAGAAGCTTGAAATTTTGCACAGGGGTTCCTTTTTCGTAGGGGAGCACTAAGAAAGGATTTTTGAAAATTCACCCCCTAAGGGGGTAAAACGGGGGTGCAAAGTTAGTATGAAACTTTGCCGTTTTTGAAGTCAAGGCAACCCGAACGCGGGCAGACGTCGTTAATGGGTCTAATACTACGCGAGCGAAGCTGCGGGCGTCCACTAGTATTCCATAAATAGTTAGTAACCATTGTTTACTGTACCTAATGGTTTGTCCGGCTTGGTGAGCGACAGCACTATAATCTCTGGAGGAGGCTCGAGTTTAGTAGTAGTTGAACGGATGATAAATTTAGTTATCGCCAACCCTATACGGCGGGATAATCTGCTCGGTACAAAATGGCGGCCCCCGGAGCCCGCTCGCTGTAATTCTCTTCATGGACTGTTAATTTTTACGACGATCAACACTCAAATATTCATTTCGCTAACGACCCTATTTAATTAGGCGCCATCGAGTTTGCAGGCCGGGGGGCTGCGCGCCTCGCTCGCTCGTGGGACGTCACCGCCTTGCGCCTTAGAGGCCTTGTTAGAGGCGGAACTTTTCAGAGATATCCGTGAGCCACTCGGTGGCGCTACCGTGCTTCGGAGGGCACGTAAAGCCGTCGGTCCCGGATGTTTTCAATTGTGGAAACAGTCGTTAAGCCTTGTCGAAGACCTTCGGGTGGCTTGAGAACATTCGACGCTGGGTTGGCCACTAACCCCCCCACCAATCCGCATTGGAGCAGCGTGGTGGAGTATGCTCTAGACCTCCCGCAGCTATGACTGTGGGGGAGATCCGTGCCCAGCAGTGGGATGTCTATGGGTCGCAGCGAGCGAGCGACTCGGTGGCCTTCCTCTCGTGGATCCCTGGTGGGATGCACCGGCGCTCAAGCTAGATGGTGCGTGAGTTAAACCACTAACTGTGTGATTTCTGCGCTGGCATGACGATTTACATACAATTACAATTTACAATTTTGTTCGTCACACGAATGTTTGTCCTGAGTGGGATTCGAACCCACGACCCCTGGCGTAACAGGCAAGGTCACTACCGATTGCGCCAACGGGCCCGTCTATCAATGTAGAATTGATGTCTTAAAAAACCATCACTTTTGTACGCTTTTCCTGCGCGCTTTCGGTTAATATTTTTTCCACCGAGACGTGGTTGTCGATTGACATTGCCTATAGATATAAGTTGACCCCACTGTTTTGTTAGGATTTGATCGCAGACTTCGACTTTCACACTACTAGTCCACACTAAACACAGCGCTGATGTATTGGCGTCGATTGGGGAGATATCGCCTGCAGGAGATACCCTATCGAGTGGATATCCAATTTACCGCAAACTGCGAATCAACCTTTCCACGGAGTTTTCTTTGAAGGCTTCAGCAACTTTAAGGCCCTATTGTTGGGAGCTCCATATCATTTTCGGCTATAGTTCATCGGACGAAAAAGATGAGTTTTGGTGTAGACTTTTTTCTTCTTGTTTGGGCATTTTATCTGGTAGAAATTCTAAAAGGATTTCAAATACCTTAAACAAACAAAAAAATTCAAGAGTCAAAAATTGCAAGTAAGAACCGTAACGAAAGATTAAAATAACTTGCCTGTAAGTGAAGTTCAATCTTGATACCATGCTGCATCGTCTATAGACTTAGATTCTTACAAGACATAAAGCAATAAAGTTCTTCTGACAAAGAAATTTTCCTCTATACTTTTGACCACGAAAATTGATAAAGTCTCATATTCTTGCAATACTCGTACCTCGGGAATATTCCCGTGTCGTAAGAAGCCAACGTTATCGTCTTGCCGTGACGCAGGCTTCCTGTTATCGCGAGCGTCTAAATAGCTTGCAGAGAAATCGTTGCAGAAAGCATGGTCGCCGTTGCGGGTCGGTCGATACGAGCGCGGAGACTCTGTAAACATGCCAGAGCGACTTCTTTAGGTGCGGACTTCGCGCCCGCAAGATGTTATTATCGTGAAAAATCGTCGCTTGATTCTAGGAAGTGGTTTTCAAATAACGCGAAGGTTTTGTTGCATCCCCTGCAAGTACAAATCGATTGTACTACCTATTTGTTTTCTTTCCTCACGTGAGTCTGAATTAATTTGGTAGGTATTAATGAATTCTTCTGAAATTGATAAGAAGGTTCTAATAGTTCTACATTTCCTCGAAGCGGTAGGCGTGGATAATACTGGGTTACTGGATGCATTGTTTTCACGTGAGGATTTTAAAGCTCAAGAACGGTTGCATGGTGATAGAACTTAATTCCTAAACGGCTCGTATTGCACTTATTCCAAACTTATGTAATTTACAACTCACATAATATACTGTAACTGAACTGACTAAAACATCATTAATTTTAAAACCTAGCCTTTAATAGCCGGACAACAGCGTGCAGTGACGCGTGCCCGAAGCGCGGGCCGCGCCACGAGCTGGTCACACTTTTTCATTATATTTCGGTTCACACCAAGAGCTACATCCCTGCTCTCTCTTGCTGTAGCTACGTCAGCGACTCAAGCGATGTGAAAGAAATATCCAACGATCTCTCGCCCTCTCGCTCCCCTTGTACCTCATTAGTTCTCGGTATAAACCCACATCGTTTAGCTCGCCAAAGCTTCATAATATTCTCGCCTCACTTCGCCCGCCCGCCGCTCGCCCGCCGCTCGCCCGCCGCTTGCAGCTCGCCCGCTCGCCCGCCTCAAGCCTTCCCTCGATCTCGGGAGCCGTTCAATTGTGCCGAACTAAGCGGCGAACCGGTCTCCAGTAAACCACCTATTCATTCGCCGAAACATTCATTAGCTTTTAATTTAAACGAACTTCCAAGTTTTATCTCAGTCGCTTTGAAGATTTAAAACTTTAAACATCAAAGCGTTTTACGCAAATTGATTTGTAAAGAAACAAATCGAATCTTATAAAGTGTGGTTTTAACCTTCTGTTTTAATGAAATTTTTCTTTTGTCGCCAGGCTACCGACATAGAGTTAACGGATGAAGACAAGCGGGCGTGGGCGAACCTGCACGGAGGCGGCGGCTGGGGCAAGCGGGGCTGGCAGGACATGAGCTCCGCGTGGGGCAAGCGCGCCTGGCAGGACCTGCAGGCCGGCTGGGGCAAGCGTGGCTGGCAGGACCTCAACTCCGCGTGGGGCAAGAGAGGCTGGCAGGACCTCAACTCTGCCTGGGGCAAGAGGGGCTGGCAGGATTTGAACACCGCGTGGGGTAAACGCGCGTGGAGGGACATGTACCAGACTCCGTGGGGCAAGAGGGGTTGGCAGGACATGAGCTCGGCGTGGGGCAAGCGGGGCTGGCAGGACATGAGTTCCGCGTGGGGCAAGCGCGCCTGGCAGGACCTGCAGGCGGGCTGGGGCAAGCGCGGCTGGCAGGACATGAGCTCGGCCTGGGGGAAACGAGGACCCGTAAGTTATTATTCAGCTATTTAACTTCAGAATATAACAACAGCCCAGTGGCTGAAATTGTTTTCTGAAAATGAAATTTGAACTGTGTTTCAAGCACTTGAATCTCACCTTCCGTTGCCTACATATAGCGCAAGATCTACAGCTATAATTTAATAACCGCTGGTTGATCGTTGGTCACGGTTCAGACATTGATTTAACATTCAATTTCTTCGTATAACGTGTGACACGTGTGCCCTAACCCTGGCTCGCTGGTGCAGGAGCGGTGGTCCAACTTCCACGGCTCGTGGGGCAAGCGGCCCGCGCCCGACACTGACTACGAAGACTACGAGCTGGCCATCGAACACGCCCTGCCGCAACAGGTAACACCGGCAAGCGCACGCATCATAGTCATAATCATAATCATAATCATAATCATTTATTGCATACATCATACTCGCGCCGCGCACCCTGTCACAAGCAAACACCACCCATCCGCTGCTCCTGACTATTATAACTTTGAACAAGACTCAATAGAGACTGGGAGAGTTTGTTCCGTTAGTCCCACTGTTGGGCACGGGTCTGCTCTGGGAATGGGAGGGGTTAGGCCTGAATTCACCAACGATGGATAAGTGCAGGCAGACGCGTTAGTATAAGATAACAAAACAATTACATTTCCAAAAATAGTATCTTATGACTTTGCAACCGCTGTTAAACTAATAAATTACTGTTAAGTTATATACTTAAATGTTGCTAAGAAAATTAAAGTGTAATAACAAGTTCTGACGTGGAGTCTTAAGTATAAAATAAGCATTTTAATTGAGCAGAGCGAGCCCTAGAAAATATTGGAGACGGTAAACAACGCACCGGGTTGTGTTGAAATGCAGCGGCGAGTGCCGACGAGCTAGGTGGAAAGGCTTTCGTCGCCTGCCTACAGCGTTAGTTGACCCCCTCGGATATAAATTAGATATACCAACGAGTTCTACATCATTGAGATATTAATGATAGACGCCCAAGCAAGACAATGTATCATGTAACTTTTCCGATCTTCAGTCGTTTTGGTTGATCGCAGAAACTTAATTCGTTTTTGTATTGTTGACTGTCTACCACATGTTAAACACATTTCAATCGTCTTCAGAACAAAACACTAGCTAAAGCGGATATAAAATAGCTGCTAAGTACTCGTAGTTTGCGGGGTGAGTGACCCTTTTTTTTTTTTTTTCTCGCTGGGAAATGCATTTACGCATCCTGCCTGGTTTTATGACAACACAGACAGGTATGTGGGACTCGCTGAGACCAGAATAC
Organism: Carterocephalus palaemon; assembly: GCA_944567765.1. NCBI lineage: Eukaryota > Metazoa > Arthropoda > Insecta > Lepidoptera > Hesperiidae > Carterocephalus > Carterocephalus palaemon. The sequence goes on from OX155658.1 coordinate 10,961,766, forward strand.
CCACTAAAACCCAGCGGCACCATCAGCGCTTAAGATGAAGCGTCACGGGATCGCTTGCGCATTACTACCGTGACGAGGGGGGTGAGTGACCCTGGCTGGCGAATCGCGAGTCTCGGATTCGAATCCCGGCCGGGATTCATATAATATAATACAATATAAATTTATTTATTTATATTTACTCACAGCGGTACTGAAGTATTCTCTGTCCACAGGTGGAGCCCTCAGAGCAGCCCCTGGAGGCCCCGGAGAAGCGGGCGTGGTCCGCGCTGCACGGCGCCTGGGGCAAGCGGCCCGTCAAGCCGCAGTACAACAGCGGTAAAGCCATCCATCCATCCATCCATCCATGATCCAGACAACTCCAACCTATCAGGGCAATAGGTTCAGCGTCCACCGACTGGCGCCTGAGGTGCTGTAACTGTCGGGCGAGTACGATCGCGAAGTCGAAGCGATCATTTAATACATCTGTATGCCTCGGTTGTGCCGTAGCGTCATTAACTAAACATGTTTCTGAAAGTACCTACTCCTTCTTCTGTGTACTTCACTTCTGCAGACAAAGTTAGGTACTATGGTTATGATTCTGGAATGCATAGCTCTCCTTAGACTGCATATTTCTGTGCAATCCCTCCAGAAAACTTCCTTCAAACGTTTGCGTGTGTGAAATCGTTAAAATTCGCGATATAACATCCCACAAACAAGCGTTTGCACTGACGCTGTTCACTGACGTGTTCGCTGACGTGTCGATGGAGCTTACTCTACACCCTAGCGGCGAATTCAATCGCGACAGCCTTCATCATGAAGATACTTCGTACCAATATGTTATCATATACATCTCTTATCTTACTAAATATACCCTTTTAATATTTATATTTACCTTAATAACAGTAGTCGGTTTGTCCGAGGACTAGATCAAAAACTAAAATGTATGCACCAAACTACATAGAAACACAAACAGGGAAACGAACTTGCAACTGAATATCGTCAACCATACTGACTGTCACTCTCCCACGATGAAAACTTTAATAGGTGTCCATTTCAATGTGGAACTCGTCCTAAACTTGGAGATATACGATCCTTTCAACCCCTAAACTCGGTGGTACATATCCAGAAGCACGTACACATCACTTACAAGCTGAGGTCAATCGTCTATCGTAAATGTCGCTAATCTACGTACATTTCTCAATTTCAGAACCGAACTACAAAAATCGGTAACTCTCTAACCGTTTAAGGACCAGCAATATATGTTCCGAAAGCCTAAACGGCCTGATATTATGACGTATAATAAAAACTCCCCAGCAAAATAAAACTAACACAAAAGATTGGTTCGTAAGTAAAAATGTTATACAGCAGGTCCAAGTCAAATGGCAGCTATTCGTGGGGCAGTAAATCGATCGGTGTCGTTAAAGTTTCATAACAAATTAGCTTGTCTAGCGAGGCGGGGACCGTCACCTCGACCTGAGAAAGTGTTCAAGATGAGGATCCTCTATTAGGATTCTCTATTAGGACTCTCTATTATATTTATCTACATGGCGCTGTTCAACGGGAACTGGAAACTTGTAAAGCCTTTGATCGGCCACACCACATGTGGAGACTCTATCCAAATTTTAGAAACTTATTGGCTTTGGTACTTCACACAATTAAACATTGGCTCTGACTTAAACTTCTCATATGTCTATTATGTCGGTGCGTAATAAATTGCAATTTTATCACCTGGTTTTAAAAGTCACTTTTATTTTGTTTTCCGAACTCGCTCAGTGTGGTTGAAATTAATTATTGTCCTAGATAAAAGTTTCAGTAAACATCTTAAGATGTTTTAAGACTCAAATTTATTTAAAGACACCTTCCCAGTCAAATTCGTGGTCAAACTTTTACAAAATATGCTTTCTAAGTAAGTTACACTCAAGAGATATCTCCTATTGGATAAAAGTTAATAAGTTGATGCTTAACGATCTTATCCTTGACGATCTGAAATGGAAAAGTTGCAAGTTACTTTGCGGCGAGTACAGCGGTCCGTCTATTATTGAAACTGTCATTTGGCTAGTACCGAGCTAGTACCGAGCTCGTACCGAGCTAGTACCGAGCTAGTACCGATTGATAGGATTGATAGGATTGCGCTCGATTGATTGCTCCGGGCGACACTCGGAGGTTCAATTAAAGTGGAAACGCCGCTGTCTCGGTGATTAAAATACTGCCTCCATTTATTTTTACCTTCGTTTCAAAAACGATACAATCCGAATGAAATATAAATAGACCTATATTTATTTGAAATCGAGTTATTATTTAGGTACGTAAGTGTAGGAAAATGGTTTAACTTTTAAACAATATTGCCAACGTAATTTTTCGTTTACAGCTGACGAGTACGGGCTTGTTCCCGCGTACGCTCGTTATGCGTGACGTATCCATTTTTTCCATGTAGGTACGAGCAAAATGCTAAATATGCTCTCCTGATTCCGTCCATATGGTATTTCTGATGCTACACAGCTGTTTTACATTTCAGATTTTTGTGCGTTGGTAGGCAGGTAGCATAATATAACGCTATATAAAACATTAAAATATAATATCACGCGTGTATTTTCCCAAAGGGATCGACAGAGGTACACCCACTTACACCCACGTAGATAGGGAGCTTTCATACACCGAACACAAATCCAATTTCCGAGTTAGTACTGGATAATAAATAACGCTACGAGCCTCAGAATCATCCCGGTCCGACTTTTCGAAGGGTCCCTCGGAGTCAACACGTCATCCCGGACCCTTCACGTTAACAGCCGTTTAGAATTAATTTACCCCTAAATAAGCCCCGCAATGAAAACTCATCCCACATCCGACACTTATTCAAACTCACTTTCACGTTATCTGTAACGTAGCAGATAGCATTTACACAAAAATAAATCGTTTTTTATCAATAAATATCAAACAATTTATAACCTCGGGGTAGTTGGAACAAATATAAAATCGTTCGTCATCATCGTTAGTGAAAAGTGAACTCGAAACCAACGCAACTTGACGCAACAATGACGATTGCTACTAAATCAAATGGAATGAAAATTACAAATGAGACATAGATGTCTGGATGTGACATAATTACTTCTAGGTGTAAGCAAACCTAACATCACAAAATCAGCATGAATTTGATAATATCACAGATTTAGTAGGATATCTGTGAGTGTAAAGGTCACCCATTCCATGTTTCTTATATACACTTACGAGTAACAAATTTAGTTTACTTAGCAGAGTTATCTGGACAGTGCAGTTCATTTTGGTACTCAAAATATTCTCTAGAGTCAGAGAAAGTTAGGTACAGTTTAAAACAAATGTTATCGAATGACAGATAAGATTATAAATGTAACTGGAAAGCATGTGATCCAACAGGGGCGTATTACTGGAAGCGAGAGCCCGGCTGGACGAATTTAAGAGGAATGTGGGGAAAGCGGTCTTCTCAGCGCGACCTCGACGACGGGCACGGTAACCACGCTCGCGCCGCCTAGGCGCCTCCATGCACCCACACCTCCACAACACCGTAGCTCCATCTCTTTCGCACGTTTGGAAAACTCTTATATCGCACTCTCGCACTTAATGTTTTGGACCTCTGTAAATACTGAATGTGATGTGTAGTTTAGAATAGAGCTTTCATTTAGACCTTCCACCCACAGCTACTGTGTCACTTCCAGACGCCGCTGCCTCCGTGTTAGAGTAGTTTGCACTGCTGGTATTAATGTTTGAAAGGTTCGACAAAAAGGTTGTATCAAAATACATTTTCTTCGTTGTGTGCTCACGGACCACTATACTCAGACTTCTAAATTGCTACTCCTCTATACTAATATCGCTGCGACCCATAGACCTCCCACTGTTGGGCACGGGTCTCCCCCACAGTCGAAGCTGCGGGAGGTCTAGAGCATACTCCACCACGCTGCTCCAATGCAGATTGGTGGAGCAGCAGCGGATTTGCAGGATTTCAGACGAATAAAGTTCCTAGTAATTAAATATATACAAATACATATTTCATTGTAAATAGGTACACTATCAACTGACTACAGGATTCAATTGTGTTCTAGAGAATCATAGCTCGAAAACTAAGGAACCAGTTTTTTTATATCCATCCATTGTTATATCTATTTATATATATAAAAGGAGAAGCTGACTGACTGACTGACTGACTGACATATCAACGCAGGGCCTAAACTATAAGGGTTAGAAACTTGAAATTTTGCACAGGGGTTCATTTTATAACGTAGGGGAGCACTAAGAAATGATTTTTAAAATTCATCCCCTAAGGGGGTAAAATGGGGGTGCAAAGTTAGTATTTAACTTTGCCGTTTTTGGAGTCAAGTGGGCAACCCGAAAGCGGGCAGACGTCGTAAATGGGTCTAATTCTACGTGAGCGAAGCTGCGGGCGTCCAATAGTCGTAAATAAATTATAGACGAGTGTCGCGGGCGGATGGAAGCTATCCAGAGCGTGAACGCGAGCGGGCGGCAAAAGCCGGCGTTTATTACTTTACCGGGGAGCGGGGACGGATGCTTCCCGAGTGTCCCGTTATCGACGCGGGCAAACGTTCCCTAAATAAAAATAAAAGAAACTACGATAGAAAGGCCGAGTGCACACGAGACACTTGTCTAGTAGCGAACGCCGTAACTCTTAACGGGGCCGAAAGGTGACTGACGTCCCACTGTTGGGCACGGTCTCCAACAGCCCCAGCTAACTATTATAGTATATTCTACGACGATGCTGCTTCAATGCGGATTGGTGATGAGCATATTGGTCGAGGTCAATTAACGTCCTCCACTGTTCTAGTGCATGTGGACAGTACTTCAATTCCAGGCTATTAAACAGTACCACCAGTCGCTTGGTATAACACGTTAGCTCATATCCAGTTAGTTCACCTGAGATGGTGGAGTGGGCGAGCCAAGTTATCTTTAACGTTCTCGAAGGCTCGTGAGTCCACCGCGGCGGGTGGCCCCAGTGTGTTGCCACTAGTGTGAAGCGACGGTGGGCCAGCGATCGTTGATGAAATACGAGTACACACGGGTGTAGCTAGCATATCTCAGAGGCAGGACATGAAAACATATTGAACTGAAAAATAGTACTATTTGACAACACTTTTAAGTCTGAAATTTGACTGCCTCAAAGTCCCCTTTTGAGGCAGTCAAATTTCAAGAAATCTCTATAATATTCGTAACACTTGTTGAATGAATATACGACGTCTGTGAACGCGCCCTCGGGGCCTCCGCCGAGCGCGGGCACCTGCGTCGCCTCCGTCGCGATACAGCCTCCTAATTGTGCACTAAACTTATTCCCCTCGCTCCACGGACTTTATTCAGTGGATGTCGATTCGGTTCGCTGAACACGTCTCTATGTCTTTATCCAAATATCCTTTTGGTCCTATTTTTAAAGCAGGAAGTCAATAAAGTGAAAACGGTTTTTGTTTTCACTATTACAATGTGATTTAGAAGTTTATAGTATTTCGAAAACGCATATTAAAGATGTAGGAAATACGAAATGGTTTCAAATATTCAACCTAGCTAATAGTATAAAAAATAAATAGGATAAGATAAAAGTACATAAAAGAAGTAGGATAAAATAAATGATGACCGATACATGATTAAAACGAAGAGTGGTTTCCAGTGGTCGCGCAGTGGTCTCCTGGTGGTCGCCCAGTGGTCGTTATTCAACCACTTCAATGATGCTAACTCATACTAATGGGTATTTGTTATTTTGGTCGACGTATGTAACATTTCTTTCGTTCCTAATTCTCCTAAATAATGTTGAACAATTCTAAATTTAAATCATAACAGGAAACAAAACAAATTATTTAAATGAAATTACCGGTAACTTGTGCGAGGAGGGTTGCTTGCGCCCAGGTGGAAGGGTAAAAAATTAATGTGTTAATTTGCACAATAACCGCCAAAATTTTCCTGAATGAAGATAACCTTAATTCAGTTTCTTTTGCAATTCTGTTCCCATGAACCTTGTAATAAGCACCAATGGTTTTAAAACATCTGCTTTAACATAAACACCTCGAATATTCGCCCGGATGTGACTGGCTGACATATATTTCATTTATTCATAAATCCCTTGATCTCCTTTGATTCGTGCGCAAGCCTCGCTCTATACGTTACGATGTAGCCGTAACATAATTTAAAATTCATAATGCATAACAATTTAACCATAATTTTAAACATGATACATTTTGCTAAATCTAGCAAATTCGGCTACAAATTCTACCTAATTAGGTAGAATTTTTCGCCACAATTGATCAATCATTTGTCGAAATATGAAATTATATAAGTATTTTTATTAACATTTGTTGTAGAACAATTATTTACTGCACTTAGCGCTATTTTTGGTAAAAATATTGTAATTTCAAGTAGTACTAGAGTTCCATTTAAACATAATTAAACAGAAAGTAAGCATTAATTTTGGAAACCATGAGAACTAGTTTTGTATCTCCAGCGACATCCTGCCTTAATATAGACTGTAGTTTATTTAAGTAATTTTATATCAATTTGAAAACTAGTGCTCTTACAAAATGGACTAAACGGTTAACTTCCGAGTACACGAGCCGAGCTGTGTCGTCGGAGGCTGGCGCTGCGCGCTCCATGAGAGCTGATACTCTGATGATGTAACGCTTGAGATGTAATGCCAACCCTGTCCTACTACAGTTACCTCTTGTCTTAGCCGATTGTTTATCTCGTAAGTAGCTAACTACATCGTGTTGTAAATAATGAGGTACCATGCACTCGACATCACTCTGTAAATATTGACCGACGGCACTGCAGTCTGACATCGCTGCGCTACAATAGAATAGCACGTCTACAATGTATTGTATGGTGACTTGCATTTATTTTTGCGATTAATATGCTTCAACACAAAGCTCCCACAGCACATCCTCTTCGCTCTTTAGGGCTTCTTCTAAATCCTTTTTTGACCCCAGAAGGCATAAATTGCCTCACACATTTGCAACCTAGTCACCAAATTGTGCTGTAGATAGATTTTAAACCATGCTACAGTGTCACGGACTTCGAAGGGCGGACTCGATATTTCGGTACATATTTAATGCTAAATTAATTACTGGTTAGTGTCTGGTCGATGCGAGGTTGGCTGCGGTAAACTGTCTCGCGCTGTTACTTACAATTTCTGATTTTAACATGATATTGAGAGTTATGTAATTACAACGTTAACTTTAAAAACTTCTTCAACTTCAACTTCAATGACAAAGTATTGGCGCAGGTGGTACTCTCGGTAGTGAAGTCCATGTTGACATGAGACTCGTAATATTTTAACATTGATATCGAGCACGTTTCTTCCGTCCCCCCCATCAATGGCACGCCGCACAGATCCCTGACTAACCTGTGTTCACTCCGCAGAGGGCGCGCCGGGAGAGGAGGCCTAGACCACGGACGTAGTATCATATCGGTATCGCTACTCCAGGAACAACCGTCATATCTACTCGTAAGCCGCTGTCCTCGCGACGTCATCCAGTCTCGGCGGGTGCTGTCCTCGCGACGTCATCCATCTCCAGCTCCTACCTCATCGTCATCCGCCATCCCGTTATTATAAGCGATTAAATGTTTTATATTCGATAAATTACGTACAAATATAGCTCTAATACCTATGTCACCTTCTAGACGATTCTAGGTTATACGATATACATACATTAAGATAATTATTTTTACTATGTTCAGTATTAGAGTAAGGCAGAGCCGGTGTACGCTAGCTAGGCAAATAAATTATTGTAATAGCATATGAAGTGAATGTGTGACTAGAGGGCGCTGGCGCGCCGGCTTCGCGTTCGTGTTTGTCCAATACAAGTTTACTGGAAGCCACGCGGTGTTTCTCTTCTAGTCTTACATACCAAACCTAACTTTCCTTTAGTCCTTTCCTCCCGGGTAGATTACACACACACGCATATAGAATAAGCGATACAGTTAGATGCAGAAATCGGCAACAATAACTTCTCATCCTAGGGATAGCCATTAGACACTCTTACATTAGGGCTGCCACCCAGAATGTGTAGGTAGACTAAAAACTAATTTTGGCTATGATGTAACAACCCCGGCATTTATTTATTTATTTATCAACAAGAACTTACCGCTAACATAACAGGTATGTGCCTATTGCGTTAGCGTAAACATAACTCCCACACTCAGCACTGCACTCAGGGTCACTGACCACCGCGTCACTGAGACACACATTTATTACAAGGTTTTTTCTAAATATTCTCCTGTCGAACTGCGAAATGCAGCTATAGGCGTACAGAATATATCTACACTAGGATTCCATGCCACTAATTTGTTGAGTAAAGTTAACGCCCTAACCAGTGGGGACTCCCTTAGCAGCATCAACCTACATCTTGGGACAGCAAATAAAGCCCTAAAGCCATTGGCTCTAAAACTCGACATCATCCTAAATCGTAGCGGCCCCGGAGCGAAAGTGTAGAAGCTGGAGCGGGGAAAGAATCTATTAAAGCAATTTGGCGGGAGAGTTGACAGCTGCGAGCGGGAGCGGGGCCGCTTGATTTATGAAATACTCGATTGTCGCAACGAGCGGGCGAGCACTGCGGCGGCAATCAGCCCGAACACGTGTCAGCTACGCATAATGGATCTTGGTACTCATTTCAATTGTTACCAGTTTTATTTAATAAAATAAACACAGGTGTTCGTACCTTATTGTCATGGGCGGCAGCGGATGGGTGGTGCTGCAAGCTCGTTTGCTAACTTGTATCCATAAAAAAATCTCCAGACACACGTATACGAGAACGTTAAACGTATGTGTTTAAGCATAAGAACAAACATTTAAAAGTATGGATATCTTATATTACCACATCATTGTACTTAACTTCAAAGCTTGATTACAAACATAAGGGGCAGGTATTATCATGGAATTGACTAAATAAATGGAAATGAAGAAAAAAGGCTCCCATCTAACGTATTCACAAGACTAAAAAGTAAGTAATACACAACACACCTTTCTACACCGCCCAGGGTTAGCTGGTGGAGAATGCCATAAGGCATTAAGCTCGCCCTTTGTTATTTTACTTTTGTAAGGTATCAATAAAGTCTTTAAATAAATAAATAAATAAATAATATTTAGTTATTAAAGTTTAATGTACCAGCTACGGCGAACCCGTGACTTATTGAGATGGTCGCTGGCGGCCCAGCGGAGCCTCCCCCAGCACCGCTCTTACTATTGTTGAGCCTCTCATATTAAAAATCCAATTTTCAAATTCAATGCGATTCTTGATCGCTCGTGTGCAGAGCCGAAGACCAAGTTCGATCACAAGGCCTCTCGCTTATAACATATTACATATAGATTGATATTATTGATAGCGTGCTACAACCCATAGACTTCCCACTGTTGGGCACGGGTCTCCCCACAGACAGCTGCGGGAGGGTTAGAGCATACTCCAACGATCCGCCGCCGAAACGAACAGTCATTACTAATCAATATCAATAGAGCGGTACCCTCAGGTCATCAGTCCACCTGGTAGAAGGGAAGGGAAAGGGAAGACCGTTTTCCATTCGACTCGAGACCTCAAGTCAAGGACGATTCTAACCCATTGAAGTTTTAGCTTGCTTCTGACAAGCTATGTCGGTAACCTTTGTTCGTGTACGGACTTCACCGTTACGAATCATGTTAATACAGCGTAATAATAATAACGTGACTTTGAAGTGGAACTTCAGCCAGGCGCCCTGGCGACCTTCAGCCCTGGCGACCGCGACCTCATACACACTGGAACCTGACACCAGCGGCGACGGTCGCGCTGGCGAGATGGATCGCCAATCCTGCTGATTGTGTGCGCCCGCCGCGCCGCCCGCCCGCCGCACCCAAACAAACTCTGGCATAATCCGAACTGCCCGATACCTATTATACAATACTGATCCTACATACATTACAATCTATACTAATATTATAAAGAGGAAATATTTGTATGTGTATATGTTTTCACACAAAAACTACTGGAACGATTTCAAAAACTCTTTCACCATTAGAAAGCTGCATCTTCATTGAGTGATAGGCTATATAATATTATTTGGTGTAAACGAAACTATTGTTATGTCTAATTCCACGCGAGCGAAGCTGCGGGCGTCCACTAGTATACTTATATTTTTGGAGCGGGGAAGGAAAAACAAAATAATTTTCAACGTGAGTGCTCTCTGTTATCATTTATGTTCGTTTGTTATTGTGCCCGCGGTCACTCGGTCGCCGAGTGCTCCGTGTCGTGTGCTGATGATGGGGATCTTGTTAGTGGACGATTGTAAGGAATTAAGGTATCGACTTGAATGCTATTATAATTACTAGACACAGTATCCACCAATCCGCATTGGAGCAGCGTGGTGGAGTATGCTCTAAACCTCCCGCAGATTTGTCTGAAGGAGAGACGCGTGCCATAAAATAACAAAAATATTTCAGTAGATAGTTAGGACGCGGTAGACAGGATACAGCTGTTCGTAGTTCAAGTTTCGCCTCGGTGCTAGTATTCAACGATTGGTATCCACCAGCACCACCTATCTATAGCTCGGATATCATAGTCATCGTCAGCCAGTCGTGATCAGTGACTGTCACATAATATTCCCTCTATGACTCAACATGCTGCTCCCCACCTGCCTCGCATTTCCGCTTCCGGGATAACTGGCATTTGTAAAGCTGTTTATACACTGGACAGATAAAGAATTTACACATTTAACTCTTTATAATCTATTGTATTTTGTTTGACGTTTGGCTGTGTATTTCACTGCGCTGCAATATTGCAGGTTGGCGGATTATTTAATCAACCCGATTTTAGGAAGTGTTTAGGCCTCCCGAATGCCTCCAACATGGCTTAGAGACTTATTAAATTCGTTATAATTTACAGTAGTGAGTAAACATTTCAGGTGAATCCCCAATGCGATTACCTGCGACATACTGAACTAATTTTATAAGAAACTAATACTTCTAGGTATTTAATATTTAGCGTTCAGATTTTTCAAATACAGCCGATGACCACCAGAACAAGTCTAAGCTAGGATTCAGATCATGGAGATGGTATCATCATGGTGTCTATATGTTATTTGTAGGAAAGGGGTGTGGGCCATAATGCCCATAAGCCACTGTGTCTATATGTTATACAGGAATATCTAGTGCTGGTATATAAGTTGAATCCCGCTTAGTAATATTACGGGACAACTACATTCGATCAGAAAGTCATTCAACAATCCCTCCATCAAACTATTAGTTGTGCGCCCTTTACGGCCGGCGGCCGGCCCCGCGACGAGAACTCGTTAACTATGATCCTTGTAAGTTGTGAACTACGACCCTTGTCAGTTGACAGCAGACCGCGGCGGGAGGGCCGCGCTAAACTGTTAGGAGTATTGACAACACTCCACCGTAGGAGCTGAACAAGAGGACAACATCTCAATGGTCGGGACGCGCCGCGAATAGCTGAGTAGGTTGTCTGTTTCTAACTACACGTCACCTTCAAATTTCGTTCGGTTTATCCGTTTAAAAGACACATATCAATGTTCTAAAGCCCCTCTGTACAAGATCCTTCGAATTACTACGTAACACTGACATCCCATGATACCAATCACTTGCAGGAAAATTAAAACTCTGTAAACCCAATTTGAATTTCGTTCGTCGAAGAAGAACCCCCATAATTCTGTGATGAAAAATAGTGCCACGCAGGTTGAAATTTCGCTCAAAATTATAGAGTGATTCTACAAACCTATTTAAACAATTTTTTATGTTCTTTTAGAGGCTTTATACGTTTTATAACGCAACAAAATGTGATCTTAACATTAAAATAAAGTGCAAGAATTAACGAGATGCATTCACTTACTAAGATTTAGCAAGGAAATGCTTTTAGTTTTAAAGACTAACTGCCTGCAGCGGCACTAACCCAGGCACTAACGCTCGAGACTACACTACATTAGGGCACACACAAGAACGCCTTTTGTACCAATTTGTGTATAAATTAATAAATAAAAATACTTTTTAATCAGAACGATGGTAAGATGTTGTTGGAAATAGTAAGTAATTGTTATAAAAAACTGTTTGACAAGATACAAGCCAGTGCCCGAAAAGGCTACAGTACCATGGACCATGTACCCGGACATAACGCCTGTATTTTTCCAAAAGGGTAGCCAGAGATTAGAGATGTACACTGTACAGGGAAAATAAGAACGCGGTATAAGAGTTTTCAAGAACGATTTCCTACCAACGTAGTGCACGAGCTGCAGTCACAGCCTGCCTGTTGCTACACGAGCGAGCACTCAGTGTAACCAGTTATAACCAGCTATAACCACCCATAACCGGAGCCGTAAGCACCGATTGGGTTAAGTGAACAATTCCGAATGGACGAAACAGTCTTTACGACACGCTGCACCATTCAGCTTAATTGACTCGTACATATTATCGATAAATAATAATAAATGCTAAAGTTGCTTTGATATTTCATCTGTACCATAGACAAAATTTGTGATAGAAGTAGCATAATACACAGAACCCACTCAGGATAAACATTCGTGTGACGAACACTTGTGTTTGTTCTGTGTTTGGATGTTAATTATCTATTTAAGTATGTATTTAAAAATATCTATGTATGTATATCAGTGTCTGATACCCATAGTACAGGCTCTGCCTAGTTTGGGGTCAGTTGGCCGTGTGTGAGGATGTCAGAGATATTTATTTATTTATTTATATACTATTCCTAAATGGCGCCAGTTCTGTGCACATAGAAAATGTGCTCAACTGAAGTAAGATTTCAAAGGAATAAATTCGAATAATATTTATTTAAATCGGTTTCACAAGCCAACATTATTTGTTGAAGTCGTGAATTATTAACGCTAATTATTTAGATGAATTCATTCTGAGAGACGAAAGGCTTTAGAGAAGTGGGCGGCCATTTAAATGTGTAAGCGCTAGAAGCCCTTGGAGCGGACCAAAGTAATGAATGCAACACCGGGGCTGGCACTGGAGGGCACCGTTATGAAATATGAGACATTCTTCTCCATGTCACAGATGTCACGAATCATTATGACATGACAATAATATGATTTGTTTAGATACAAACATTTTAACGGTTTTTTTAATAGCTAGCTATAAGCATGCAAACCGTTTATTGGTACCTACAATTGGTAAAAGGTTGCATGTTTACAAATAGATTTCAAATTTATTAAACAGCCTTTAAATACCAAACCTATTGATTCCAATTAGCTCAAGAATGTCAAAAAATTCAAAGGTAACATCTACCCTAATTAACTTATTACCTCGAGGTACCAAGTGTGGGACCATAATTTTTGTTTGCCGTTGCCCTTCCAATGCTGGTATCCATACTAGTCCATACTTCCATACTTCCATACTAATATTATAAATGTGAAAGTGTGTTTGTTTGTTTGTTCGGCTTTCACGTCGCAACGAAGCTATTATATGGTATGGTTTTGTGTGTGGAGATAGTGAGGAGGGTGGAGAGTGACGTAGGCTACTTTTTACCGCGGTAAAACAACCCCATCCATGGGAAGATCGATGTTTTGTTATTTGCTAGATATTTAGTTCCGGATGTTGTTAATAGATGGCGTTAGTAAAATTATATGATAAACAAGTCATTGTTAATTCCCTTTGACCACGCGGGCGGAGCCGCGGGTAAAAGCTAGTAGCGTATAATATTAGGTATGTCTTTGCATTATGAATCTGAACATCAAAGGAAACTTTCATGATTTACTTCTATCCAGATTGTCTCCATTCATTCGAGTTTATATTAAAATAACTTTTATATGAAATGGTAATTTAAAATTCTATCATATATTTTCATAAAAGCTAGACATAAAACTATAAAATTTCCAATCACTTTGAACCTCCTCTAATCCGGCGCTCGAGTGCCGTAAAAACGGTATTAAATGAAAGATGCCGGTTCCAGCCCGGCGCAATCACATAGCATCTGGGGTTTATTCCAGTCGCGGCGCGCGGCGGATGCTGATACCATATTACATTTATCAGACATTTAACATATTAAAAAATGGAACACCTACATATCTTGCCAATAAACTTGTATGGACTCGCGATGTTAAATTACAGAAGACCCGAGACCGTAGTACTTTGCACATCCCACCACACAAAACACAAGCATTTCGAGGAAGTTTCAAATACGCCGCGTCGAAAATCTGGAACGACATTCCTCCACCACTAGCTAGCCTTAAAGTGTTAAACACATTTAGAATCAAACTCAAAAGTCATCTGATAAACCTCCAATTAAATTCCTCGTAACTTTATTAAGTACTATTTCTTACATATAACTTCTATAACTCACCTCAACATAGACATAAATGCTAAAGACACGTGCCAAGTTAGACAAAAATATCAATTCACATCAAATTTTCAGATTCTCATTATTGTTACTATTTATCATTATTAAATTATTATTTATTTTCTATAAATATTCTTAACTCAGACCTACAAAAAGAATAAAAAAAATACATTGCACTTGTCAAATACGTATTTTCACTGCCGTCCGTGACTCACCAAATGGGCTCACTGAAAATCAGCGCCGCAGCGCGATGCCGCGGTATTATGCTGAGTGAGACCCAATTTCGGGCACTCTGGCACATGTGTACATAGCGTGCGAGGTTTTATCCCGACCCACTGTTATTTTTACTTTTACTGATTATTTTTTTTTTGTTTAATATAAGATATAAGGTGTACATTTACCGCTACACATGTGTCAGAAAAAACTACGAAATAAAAGCTTTTTCTTTCTTTCTTTCTTTCTTTCATATTAGAGAGATCTGACTCTTCGAAGGAAACCATCCCCAGCATATTCCGCCGTCCTCACTATTGTAGAAAAACTAATAACAAGCTATACTACTCATAAATTACTCAAAGACTTTGGAGGTGATAGCCAATAGAAAGAAAATTCCTCGAATGGAGACCACGACTCGGTAATGTACGGTACACCATTTTATCCTTGTTCTGGTATACGTTTGAAGTGACAAGTGGTGAGTTAGACTTCTCGCGTCTCGGGAGTCTCAAGTTTAAAATAAGTTATAATGCAAGCTATAATCAAGTTTAAGATAAGTAATAAGTTCAAGTTAAGTATAATACTTTGCCCGACCCGGGAAGGACGCAGGAGCTCTCCCCCAGCCTGCACCCGACCACTACACCGTCGATACAGTACATAACCACTTAATCACCCAATGAATGACGCAACAAAGGGACACGTTAAACAATAGTCCCTCAGTCGTCCGATCTATTCGGCCGGGTGACGCCGAGACGCGGTACTGACTACTGACGCGCAGGGCGGTGAGCGCCTCGCAGTTAGCTAATTATCTAATTAGTACAAATACTGCAAGACGTGCCAGCCATCCGAGCTATGCGGCGATATTGGCTGCAGGCGGCTGCGGGCAAAATACCTCACTTAAACCTACGCAGATATAATGCATGGATGCATACATCAGGTAGCGTTTAATTCCTATACCACTACCGTTGGGCACGGGTCTCTTCTCAGAATGAGAGGAATTAGGTCTTAGTCCACCACGCTAGCCAAGTGCGGATTCGACAAGGCTTAGCGACCATTGAAAATAAATGGGCTGGCTCTACGTGCCCTCCGAAGCACGGTAGCGCCCATGAAACTTTGCCACTAGCGGTCACCCATCCACAAACCGACCACGTCCTAACTCCGTCGATCACATTGAATCGATTGAAAGACTCAATAGAGCTGAAACGGGTGGGTGTCAAATAAAATAGTAAAACAAGCTAACTGAATTAGTCCGAATGGTTGATCCCGAAACTTATGCTCTTGTCATTGCCGCTCGCGAGCGGACGTACACCGACCCGCTCCTATGGCAAGGGAGTAAGCTTCAAAATCAATTGTTATAAAAAATTACCTTAGTAAATTGCGCTCTACGAATTACTTACTATAAATGTTATCATGAATCAATGCGCCAAACATTTATAAACTACTTCGTTACTTTTAATTTTACTGCTTTTGAACGCAGGGTACCTATTTGAAATTTAAGAAATCGCAATTAAATACTTACAGCTTACAAATAAATATGTAAGATTCAGAATTAATCAAGAATGTTGTAGTTTTAAATGACAATATATTTATTTTATTGTACTTTCCCCTGTACCAGCATGTACTTTTTTTTAATTTGAAGGAAAGGGAAGTGGGTTATAAAATGATCTATTGTAGCTATCCACCATGTACTTAGTTGAAAGCTGAGCTGTTCTAGGCTCTAGCTATACGCTCTACCTAATCTAGACTCTACTTTATCTAGACTTTTAAAAATAAAGCACTATCGCCACTCTACAAATTCTAGGCTCTTCCAAATCACTCTATACGTGTTTTATTTTAAGACTTTGTCATTGCGTGGCATTTAAGAAATTAAATGTCACTTGCTGTTACGGTGAAGGACACATCGTGAGGAAACCTACATGCCTGAGAGTTAATCATAATATTCTCGAAGGCATGTGAAGTCTGTCAATCCGCACTTGGCCAGCGTGGTGGACTAAGGTCTAATCCCTCTTGTTCTGAGAGGAGACCCGTGCCCAACAGTGGGACAAAGAAAGGGTTGTGATGATAATTGCGTGGATCATATGATCTTCGGCTCGAAGCATTGTTTTCATACATTTGAACGCCTACACATAAAAAAATAAAGTTTGACGTCACCTCCCGTACCGCCAAGTGTTACGCCAAACGTACCGCCAAGTGTTACGCCATCGCGTTGAGGCAAGCGTACTCATTCAATTTTAGTTAGTTTTTTGTACGTAAAAACATCATAGACTCAAACATAAATAACACGATAGGATAAATAACTATACAAAACGTTCTAGTTATTTAGTGGTGTTTTACTGCGTGTTTCCCGAATCTCATATATCTCGGGGGTCTTTTCGGGAAGCGTGCGGGCTGCGGGGGGCGGGGGCGGCGTATCACGACAACACAGATATTAATTTCGTCCCATTTTACGACGCTATGAAACGATTACGTCCCGCCCGTTTATCGGAGACATATCGGCGATGTGTCATCGCGGCGGCGAGCGGAGAGTTCACCTGTTAGCTCAGATTCACTCACCGAACAGTTCAATACGGAGACGGGTGGCCCGTCTGCTTGTGTGGTCTAATCTATAAAAGTCAAAGAGAAAAAGACAAAACCTGTTTAATATTACGTGTACACGATAAGCTGACCTCACCAGGCCGCATGGAATTACTTCTAGTATTTAGTGATTCCTATACTTTGCTAAGGTCAAACACCTCATTACAAGTGAACTTGAAACACAAAGAGTATATTTTGATTATATTTCTTTTAGAAGTCCAATTTGGTAATTTGCACCAAGACAAATAAGGCTGATAACTCCAGATTACATTACCGGAAAAGTACGAAAGTAATAAGGCCTCTGTCACATTAATAAATCGGCGTAAGCCCTCACCTTCAATGCTCATAATTATTTCGTCCTTCTCTGATGCCGGTAATTATAGGCCGCTGGAATTGGCGGAAATATGCGTTGTTTGGGAATTATTCGGATTGTTTAATGAAGTGAGCGACGCCCGGTGCCGCGCCGAAGCTACCCGCATTTATATTTTACATAAATTTAATGATAATTCACCTGTTGTATTTTGATTTTAGAGAGTTAAAAATTAAAGTTAAAAATTATTCCATTCCGAATAAATTTTAACTGAGTACATGCGAGTACCTTTCCTTGTGTAAGAAATTTAAATCTCTATAACTAGTCTAAAGCCATCGCATACAGTGCGCACACGATGCGCTATCTGCATACAATTGCGGAGCCAGCGCCACGGGACAGCGCTCCATCCGCCTCGCTAGGAGTTGCCCACACGAACAAATGCCTATGCTGGTGACTTTGGTAACGTTGTGAGAAATGCTCCTAAAAAGTGAAAAATTATGGACTGTTCCTAAACAGTCCATAACTTTAAACACATCGGAAGTGCGTGTGTGGATGCGTTTAGAGTAATCACTGAAATAAGTAGGCACTGTCACTAACTACTTACCCTACTTACGTACTACCAATATACTATTTAGGTACATCTGTGCTACTGCTATCACGCTACAAGACTAGCTTTTTTTTTTATGGATGGTTAGTCCAATTAGTTGAGAGAGTTAATTAGAACGGTAGCGCCCATGAAACTTTGCCACTAGCGGTCACCCATCCACAAACCGACCACGTCCTAACTCCGTCGATCACATTGAATCGATTGAAAGACTCAATAGAGCTGAAACGGGTGGGTGTCAAATAAAATAGTAAAACAAGCTAACTGAATTAGTCCGAATGGTTGATCCCGAAACTTATGCTCTTGTCATTGCCGCTCGCGAGCGGACGTACACCGACCCGCTCCTATGGCAAGGGAGTAAGCTTCAAAATCAATTGTTATAAAAAATTACCTTAGTAAATTGCGCTCTACGAATTACTTACTATAAATGTTATCATGAATCAATGCGCCAAACATTTATAAACTACTTCGTTACTTTTAATTTTACTGCTTTTGAACGCAGGGTACCTATTTGAAATTTAAGAAATCGCAATTAAATACTTACAGCTTACAAATAAATATGTAAGATTCAGAATTAATCAAGAATGTTGTAGTTTTAAATGACAATATATTTATTTTATTGTACTTTCCCCTGTACCAGCATGTACTTTTTTTTAATTTGAAGGAAAGGGAAGTGGGTTATAAAATGATCTATTGTAGCTATCCACCATGTACTTAGTTGAAAGCTGAGCTGTTCTAGGCTCTAGCTATACGCTCTACCTAATCTAGACTCTACTTTATCTAGACTTTTAAAAATAAAGCACTATCGCCACTCTACAAATTCTAGGCTCTTCCAAATCACTCTATACGTGTTTTATTTTAAGACTTTGTCATTGCGTGGCATTTAAGAAATTAAATGTCACTTGCTGTTACGGTGAAGGACACTGTTTAGGCGCAAACTCGGTTTGTTTAGGGCATTAGTTCGGCGTCGCGATAACAGATGGCGCTGTCAGGTTGTCTGAATCGCGGTATCGACTTTATCGCGTACGTTAGGCTAGCAAACCGGGCTTGCGTCTTAAGCGTGGCTCAAACCTTGGCAATAAGGTTCAATTTAGTGGAAAAAATTGTAGATATATGTCTTGAGCTCATAAATAAATATAACTATTGATCCCTGGACTTGGTTATTTTTTGGACCCTTAATCATTTGGTCCTAACTCGAGCGGATGCGGGAGTATCGCTTGAGCCAGGCTGAGTGACTGCAAGGGCTGTGCGCCGACACAGTGGTGGATTGCCACTGATGGTGCCTAGGAGCTGTTCCTTGGACAAGGAGCAGTGAAGAAGAGGACCGGAGGCCGACTCTACGCGCAGGTCACATGGTTGTGATTTGCATGGCAGCAGGGAGATTGGACCGGTCTGGAGGAGGAGCACAGCCAGGAGCAGGGTGGAATTGGAACTTGGAGGATACAGTCGTAAGCAACAAAGTGAAGTGATTGTGACGTAAACTGTAAGTACATTTTGATTGCTAATGTGTCAGTGTCAAAATTAAAGTGAAGTTTGGACTTGGAAAATTTTCAAGATTTATTTTGGGACTTGTAAAAATTTCAAGAATAATCTGGGACTTAGAATTTTCAAGCGTTAATTTGTACTTGTAAAAATTTCAAGATTTATTTCGGACTTGTAAAATTTTCAAGAATTATCTGGAACTTAGGAATTTCAAGAGTAAATTTGGACTTGTAATAATTTTAAGAAGTAGTTTAGACTTAGAATAATTTGTGAAAAAGTGAACCAACGGGGAACCTATGCCCGATTTCACATAGAATTTAAGCAATATAAAACACTTAGAAATTTTTTGGAAATAATTAACTTAGAAAAATTTTGCCTTTATTTGTTTGTTTATGATTTGTTTAAAAAGGTATAATTGTTAGGTCGAAATTTAATTTTCTATTTGTGTCTTTGTTGTTTGCTAAATTATTTAAGTCAGGATGGAGCTTCTTAATATACAAAATGATGTTATTAAAACCATTACTAAGGCGAGAGTTAATTATAAAAAGACACCAAAGGAAAGGTTTTCCTTGCCATACGTTGAAACGTGACTAGAGATTTTAGAAAGTCAATGGAAACTCTTTAACGAGACGCATTCTAAAATACTTATCAGCGAAGAAGAAGAAAAAGAATTGGACGAATATTTATCTTCTGACAAATATGAAACTGTAGAAGAACTTTATATAGACTATAGGTGTGAGCTTAAGTCGGCATTATTAACGTTACAAACAACGCTTAAGTTACAGCAATCCGAACAGAATGCAGTTGCTACTCCATGTAGTAGCAACGTAATTAATTTACCTAAAATAAGTATACCAAATTTTAGTGGCAATTATTCGGAATGGATCACCTTCCGTGATTTATTCGTATCTTTAGTACATAACAATGATAGTTTGGATGATGTTCAAAAATTATTTTATTTAAAAACACATTTGGTTGGTGAAGCAGAACAGTTATTGCGGCATATTGCCATAACTGAAACAAATTATAAGGTTTGCTGGACTCAGTTGGAGGAGCGGTACAATAATAAAAGGTACCTGGCTAACAATGTTTTAAAACGGTTATTTAATCAAGGGGCTTTAATTTCGGAATCATCTGGTGGCATTAAAGATTTACTTGATACAACGAATGAATGTTTAGCTGCTTTAAAAAATATGAATATAAACGTCAGTACCTGGGATATTATTATTATTTATTTAGTGGGTACAAAATTAGACCCTGAGTCCAGAAAACTATGGGAGGTTAAGGTTAGTGAAAATTTTGGCGAATTACCTACCTATAACCAATTTAAAGAATTCTTAGAAACTAGGTTCCGCTCTATAGAGTTTTTAGATAAAAAAGCGTTTAAGCCCACTACCAGTCGTAATGTAAAGTCACTTCATGTATCGAATACTCAATGTGGTTATTGTAATGGTGGTCATAAAATTTTGAATTGTTATAAATTCTTGAAAATGAATGTCGAAGCACGACGTAACTTTGTCCAAACCCAGCGTTTATGTTTTAAGTGCCTCGGTGGTAAGCACTTAGCTTCAGCATGTCGACAGCCTACTCAATGCAAGATTTGTAAAAAGGGTCATCATCATTCGTTACTGCATCCCCAAAATGAATTACAGTCCACTGATACGGTTGGAAATAATGAGG
Source organism: Carterocephalus palaemon (assembly GCA_944567765.1). Taxonomy (NCBI): domain Eukaryota; kingdom Metazoa; phylum Arthropoda; class Insecta; order Lepidoptera; family Hesperiidae; genus Carterocephalus; species Carterocephalus palaemon. Next base: position 10,982,902 of record OX155658.1, read on the forward strand.
AAACGTCGGATGGGAATGTTGTACATGGTGAATCAATAGTTAATTGTTTTTCAAATATACCAAGCCAAGTGTTGTTGGCTACAGCCTTGGTGAAGGTTAAGGCAAGGTCAGGTGCGCTCATGACCTTAAGGTCTTTGTTAGACCAAGGCTCGCAAGCTTCGTTTATAACCGAAGCTGCGGTGCAATTACTCGGGCTCAAGAGGTTTGCGAGTAAGGGATGGATCTCCGGTTTAGGGAGTGATCAGACTGGATCATTTAAGGCCAAGTCTGTCGTATATTTAAAAATGAAATCACTTCATAATCCAGAATTTGTGATAAAGGTCAAGGCTCATGTATTAAATAAGATAACTACAATCCTCCCGGAGAGGCAGGTTGTAGCTCAATATGGTTTTGAGTTATCTGAACAGAATTTAGCTGATCCCACTTTCAATATACCCAATAAAATAGATATTTTATTGGGCGCCGAGGTATATGGCCAGATATTGATGGATGGCATTATTAAAGGTCCACCTGGGTCTCCAGTAGCCCAGAAAACCCAATTGGGTTGGATTTTATCTGGTCCAATATATCCCCAAGGCAGGGATAACTCAAATCACGGAAATATCGTTAATATGCACACTCATTACGATGAGAACGAGTTACTTCGTAAGTTTTGGGAGTTGGAGTCCGAAATCCCTGAAAGACATCTCACTCCGGAGGAGTCACGATGTGAGGAGTTGTATACGGCTACGACTCAGCGAGAGCCTTCAGGTAGATACATTGTAAAACTTCCGTTTCGGGATGATGATCCAACGTGCAAATATGGTAACTCTCGGGATATAGCTATTAAACGATTTATTTATTTGGAAAAGAAACTCTTGGGAAATACTAGGTTAAAGGTTGAGTATTCTAAGGTGATTCAAGAATATTTGGATCTTGGTCACATGGAACCTGTACCAGAAGCTGAGCGAAGCAAACCGGATGCAGTGTACCTGCCACACCACGCCGTTGTCAGGGAGGATAAGACAACGAGCAAGGTTCGTGTAGTTTTTGACGCTTCCTGCTCTGGAACAAATGTAGTATCATTAAATAATAATCTCATGGTCGGCCCGACTATCCAGTCGGACTTGAGAACAATCATTTTTCGTTGGCGTTTGCATCCTATATGTTTAATTTCAGATATTGTGAAAATGTATCGTCAAGTACGAGTATTTAAGGAGGATTCAGACTTCCAACGTATTGTTTGGCGTAATCCTGATAACGCACAATCTGAGTTACAGGATTTTAGGTTACTCACCGTGACGTTCGGTACGTCATCGGCTCCATATCTTGCTGTACGTACCTTGCAGCAACTGGCTCGCGATGAAGGAAAGAATTATCCATCGGCATCTGAAAGAGTTTTAGAAGATTTCTATATGGACGACCTTATGACAGGATGTCAAACCGTCGAAGAAGGAAAGAGAATTTATGAAGAGATGAATGAATTGTTGGAAAAGGGTGGATTTCAGTTGCAGAAGTGGAGCAGTAACAGGGAAGAGTTATTGGAAACATTTCGAAAAGGGAAGGAAGAAGGGGAAGGAAACCTGAAAATAAAGATAGATGAAGTAATGAAAATACTAGGACTTACCTGGAACCGCCAATCCGATGTCTTCGAATACTCCGTTCACCTGCCGCCGCTGACCTATCCTGTAACTAAAAGAAAGGTTATATCAGATATAGCACGTCTCTTTGATCCTCTTGGATGGATCGCTCCAACCATAATTGTTGCGAAAATATTCATACAAAAACTGTGGCTTTCGGGAATTAAATGGGATGATGAACTTCCACCACAGTTGTTGGATGAATGGGTTTCATACAGGGAAGATTTAGAGTTACTTACCGGTTTTCGCATTCCAAGATGGGTGAATACAAGTCAGGATGATAAGGTTGTTGAACTTCATGGTTTCTGTGATGCCTCCAATGATGCGTACGCTGCTGTGGTCTACATAAGGGTGATTGATGTGTACGGACAGATACACGTTAATCTGGTTACAGCAAAGACTAAGGTAGCACCTATTAAACAAGTATCCGTTCCACGGCTTGAACTTTGTGGAGCTGTTCTGCTGGCTAAGTTAATACACGAAGCTTCACTTACCTTAAAAATCGCGAAGTCAAATCTTTATGCGTGGACAGACTCATCGGTGGTACTGGCGTGGCTCAGTAGTCACCCAAGCAGATGGAAGACTTTTATTGCCAATCGGGTTTCTGAAATCCTAAACGTGTTGGATAGTGATCAATGGCATCACGTTCAGTCAAAGGACAATCCTGCAGATTGTGCTTCGAGAGGAGCGAGGCCATTGCAGTATCCAAAGGATGAAATGTGGACTAGAGGTCCATACTGGTTGCTGAAAGAAAAAATAGAATTTAGTACAAATAGGATATTAGATACATACTTAGAAGAAAAAGCAAAAAAGGTATGTCATATAGCGGTAGAGGATAAATTTGATTTATGGGATAGATTTTCATCGTTAAACAAACTGGTTAGAGTTGTTGCGTTTTGCAGAAGGTTTTTAAATTTGAGAAAGGATAGCAAATTTAAGCACACGAAAGGGATGTTAGCAAAAGAAATGTTTGAAGCTTTAAATGTTTGTATTCGGCAATGTCAAACCATACACTTTCAAGAAGATTTGGAAAATTTGGCTAAAATGGGAAGAGTTAAGAAAAAGAGTAAACTTACCTCACTTAATCCATTTTTGGATAATGCAGGGCTTCTACGGGTCGGTGGCAGATTACAGTTGTCAGAAATCAGTGGAAACATGAAGCATCCACTATTGATACCTCGGAAATCATCTTTGACACAACTTCTGATAGCAGATGCTCATGATCGGACACTGCACGGTGGTCCGCTGAATATCTTACGCATTTTCATCATCGTTACAAATGGGCACATCATACTCCGGAGCCTAATATCGGTAACGTGGTTTTGGTTAAGGAAGACGATCTTCCACCAGCCAGATGGTTGTATGGAATTATCATAAAAAAGCATACGGGATTGGACAATGTTACGCGCGTAGTAAAGTAACACTAAAATGTAAAGGGAATTCGATTATAAAGTGGCCAACTTCAAAAATTATAATTTTACCTGTTAATTAAGTGTATTGTATTCATGTTGTAATGGTCTAGTGGTGGTGGGTAGAATAAGGTTGTATTGTTGTTGTCTTTAGGTAAATTTGTGTGTCTTGGAATAGAAATATGGCCATTCTGGCCATGGTGGGCGGGATGTTTAGGCGCAAACTCGGTTTGTTTAGGGCATTAGTTCGGCGTCGCGATAACAGATGGCGCTGTCAGGTTGTCTGAATCGCGGTATCGACTTTATCGCGTACGTTAGGCTAGCAAACCGGGCTTGCGTCTTAAGCGTGGCTCAAACCTTGGCAATAAGGTTCAATTTAGTGGAAAAAATTGTAGATATATGTCTTGAGCTCATAAATAAATATAACTATTGATCCCTGGACTTGGTTATTTTTTGGACCCTTAATCAGACACATCGTGAGGAAACCTACATGCCTGAGAGTTAATCATAATATTCTCGAAGGCATGTGAAGTCTGTCAATCCGCACTTGGCCAGCGTGGTGGACTAAGGTCTAATCCCTCTTGTTCTGAGAGGAGACCCGTGCCCAACAGTGGGACAAAGAAAGGGTTGTGATGATAATTGCGTGGATCATATGATCTTCGGCTCGAAGCATTGTTTTCATACATTTGAACGCCTACACATAAAAAAATAAAGTTTGACGTCACCTCCCGTACCGCCAAGTGTTACGCCAAACGTACCGCCAAGTGTTACGCCATCGCGTTGAGGCAAGCGTACTCATTCAATTTTAGTTAGTTTTTTGTACGTAAAAACATCATAGACTCAAACATAAATAACACGATAGGATAAATAACTATACAAAACGTTCTAGTTATTTAGTGGTGTTTTACTGCGTGTTTCCCGAATCTCATATATCTCGGGGGTCTTTTCGGGAAGCGTGCGGGCTGCGGGGGGCGGGGGCGGCGTATCACGACAACACAGATATTAATTTCGTCCCATTTTACGACGCTATGAAACGATTACGTCCCGCCCGTTTATCGGAGACATATCGGCGATGTGTCATCGCGGCGGCGAGCGGAGAGTTCACCTGTTAGCTCAGATTCACTCACCGAACAGTTCAATACGGAGACGGGTGGCCCGTCTGCTTGTGTGGTCTAATCTATAAAAGTCAAAGAGAAAAAGACAAAACCTGTTTAATATTACGTGTACACGATAAGCTGACCTCACCAGGCCGCATGGAATTACTTCTAGTATTTAGTGATTCCTATACTTTGCTAAGGTCAAACACCTCATTACAAGTGAACTTGAAACACAAAGAGTATATTTTGATTATATTTCTTTTAGAAGTCCAATTTGGTAATTTGCACCAAGACAAATAAGGCTGATAACTCCAGATTACATTACCGGAAAAGTACGAAAGTAATAAGGCCTCTGTCACATTAATAAATCGGCGTAAGCCCTCACCTTCAATGCTCATAATTATTTCGTCCTTCTCTGATGCCGGTAATTATAGGCCGCTGGAATTGGCGGAAATATGCGTTGTTTGGGAATTATTCGGATTGTTTAATGAAGTGAGCGACGCCCGGTGCCGCGCCGAAGCTACCCGCATTTATATTTTACATAAATTTAATGATAATTCACCTGTTGTATTTTGATTTTAGAGAGTTAAAAATTAAAGTTAAAAATTATTCCATTCCGAATAAATTTTAACTGAGTACATGCGAGTACCTTTCCTTGTGTAAGAAATTTAAATCTCTATAACTAGTCTAAAGCCATCGCATACAGTGCGCACACGATGCGCTATCTGCATACAATTGCGGAGCCAGCGCCACGGGACAGCGCTCCATCCGCCTCGCTAGGAGTTGCCCACACGAACAAATGCCTATGCTGGTGACTTTGGTAACGTTGTGAGAAATGCTCCTAAAAAGTGAAAAATTATGGACTGTTCCTAAACAGTCCATAACTTTAAACACATCGGAAGTGCGTGTGTGGATGCGTTTAGAGTAATCACTGAAATAAGTAGGCACTGTCACTAACTACTTACCCTACTTACGTACTACCAATATACTATTTAGGTACATCTGTGCTACTGCTATCACGCTACAAGACTAGCTTTTTTTTTTATGGATGGTTAGTCCAATTAGTTGAGAGAGTTAATTAGAACATTAGTTGGTCAGTTCGTTAGTAGGTATGAGGACTGGGGACTGTTGTACTGGGACTGACTGTAGCTCGACCGTAACGCTTACAAATTAACATTTAGAAACAGAAACCTATGCAGATAATGAATAATTAGCTCACACACAATTTTTCTCTCATCTCAAACATGTTTGTATCAGCCGGGCGCTTCCAGCGAAGGCAGAAACCTCCCGCGACCCCACCGGAGCATCCAATTCGATATTTCAACAAACATTGTCTCGCGGGCGCCGCGTCGCTCTTCCTAACCGTTTCTATTAGGCAAATGTATCTACCTGTTCTGTTCCATCTCTTGTTACAAGCTTAGCTCACAGTAACTATTGTTTCGGTAAAATTCAAAACATGGAGTGCAGATAGTTGCCAGCCGATGAGTGTTTGTAATTCCTGACGGTACCCGAGGCCTGCCGCGACGAGGCCTGCCCGGGACCATCGTGATTCCAATAAAAGAACAGGATAAGATAAGATAAGATTTAAATATTGGCATAGAACAATGTTGTTACATTGATGGTACATATAAATGAAATCTTATTGGCATGCAAATGTAGAATACAATATAATATTTTCATAGTCTTAGTAATTAATATATTTAAATTATAACATTTCCACGTACCTTTATATATTAATTGAGAATAATATCAAAATATAGAAATGTGTATATGAATAATTTCATATAAATTTTTGTATCTATATTTATTTTTTTATTTAAGCTAAAAATTCTCTAACACAATAAAAACAATTTGTCTGCAGCCACATCAACTTTCGCTTAAAAAAATTGTAAGTTAAATCTTTGGGGTTATAAAGGTACGGCATTTATTGATAGGGGTCTGTCGGTAATCGTGTTTACGAGATATAACGGTTTTATTACAACAATATAAAGAAAAGAAAGATTTACGTGGTTTACGCAAACAAGGGTAAATACTCCTTAACCTTTAGCTAAGCAATATGGACGTCTTTATAAACGTACGGTACCTACCTACGGTAAACATATTCGACAAGTTCGAGAAAGTAGATCAGCGGAGTGGAGGACTGGCTCTTGCGGGCCCGCGCTCCACAGCGCACCATACATGTTTGTATCGATTAAGCCAGCAAGGACTACTTTCTACTTCCAATAGAACCTTCCAATACCCCATGCAAGTACCTATGTACCTATAGCAGCTTTCGATAATAATAGCCACGAGAGCCGTAGCGCGGCGAGTCAACTGCTAGCGAGGAAACGACTCGTTATATCGGCCGAGCCAGCGTTCGCTGGAAACCTTAAAAATATAAACATACTAGTGGACGCCCGCAGCTTCGCTCGCGTTAAATTTAGACATAATACAATACTTTCATACAACCTTTCATCCCCCTTTTCACCCCTTTACAACAATATTTTCCTACTAAAAAGTAGCCTATGTCCTTTCGCAGGCTCTAGACTATCTGTGTACCAAATTTCATTTAAATCGGTTCAGTAGTTTTGGCGTGAAAGCGAAACAGACAGACAGACAGAGTTACTTTCGCATTTATAATATTAAGTACCTACGGATTTCCCTTTACTACTGGCACCCCTCGTACCGCTCGTACCGCTCGTGCGGAGCGATGCAGCAGGCGAGCAGCCGCAACGGGAGAGAAAGAAAGAAGAATAAAAGAATTTTCTCAATCTTTATTTTGTATTAAATATAGCGTGCTAACTGGAGAGCGCTTTACAATTAATTCGTTGTTTCACAAAGAAAATAATATTATTAGACTAAGTTGTTTGTGTTGTGCGCCACAGCTCGGTGCGGTGCTCCGTACGAGCGATGCAGCTATGATTTTTTTTGAAGTAATCATTGTTAAATTATTGATCGAAGATTGTTATGGTTTGCGTTTCAGACACGTTCTCTTTTAAGTGATCCACATACCTTACAGAGTAATTTACAGATGAAAAGAATTAGATAAGACTTAGACAAGAATAGACTTAGCAGTTAGCAGGAGTCTCATTCAGGTGAATGAAGAAGGTTACCCGCCTGGTTAGCTGGATGACTGGTTACCTGGTTGGTAGGGAACAGAAGTTTGAAGCGTTAAAAAGTGGAGTAAAGGGGCGATATAAGCTTAGCTCGTATTTCATGGCCAGGATAATATTACATATCTGTTGGTTTGAATCTGTAAAGCCTTGCGCACACGCTCGGCTACAGTCGGCAGCACCACAAGCACAATGGGCTTAATTTATAATCCTGGCGGCTCGTGCAGTCCTACGCTGAGATTATCCAACACCACAAAATTTTTGAGAATATTCAATTTACAGCCGTAATGAGAAGGAATACGGCCTGCTCAAGGAAGGCGCCGGCGAGATGGGGTCTCGGCTGAAGAGAGTGGATTAGCGGCCGGCCATTACTGGCGGTTATTTAAAATTATAATATTTGATTTGAGCAACTTGCACAGAAAAGTTATCAGAACTTTTTTCAACGTTTTTTTTTAATTTATTTTATTTTAGTTATAATTATTGTAATCATGCTATGGTCTCGTCACGTTGCTTCGCGCTGTCGGATGGGCATGGAAAATTTAATTGAACAGGTATAATGATGGAAAAGTTTACAATGCATTTTGTTTACTCGTCAAAAGCTATTCCAGTATAGGATAGCAGAGGAACATGCAGCACCACCCATCCGCTGCCGTCTTAGACAACTGCGGTAGCCTTCAAAGTTGGCCACAGATCCGTTGCCATCCTTGATGCCCACATAATTGTTCATTCGGTATTAATTCTGGTATCTATACAAACTAATCATTTTCAGTATCATTTCATGAGGGAGTTGTGGGGAGAGCTGTGTCATACGTAAAGGCAGCTTTTTGCAGTAAATTAACGACTAATGCTCTTGGTCGGATGTCCAGCTAAGGTGCTCAGTCGAGAAGCAACAGACAGCAACACAGCAACAATCTAGAAACGGATTAATTAGCGCGGCGTGTGTAATTAATCAGCTCTACTGAGAAACGTATTAGGAAGCTGACTGTGCCGGCGAGGCGGCCAACCCCGCCAAATATTGAGAACCTATTGAAGTTTAATATATTAAATGCGTTTAATTAAAGCTAGTACTGTTCTTATTGAATAAGCGCAATATAATTTGCTCTCTGAGTCAGCAGCGGCCTGTACTGGCTTCCGACTTGTGTGGGACTTGTGTAGTTATATATTAACATTACCCAGTTATGTTAGCTTAGGATATAATTATGTAGGTACGGCAGTGTGTTGTACCTGCGGTAATGTATGCTTTGTAGTGGTTTTTAGGGAGCAGAGATCCTTGGATGGCAGAGGTAATTCTGCACGGAAAAAGATAAGAGAATCGGTAAATGATACTCGGTGCACGGTAGGTTGAATTTGATAAGTATTTTATTAGAATTAGATTGATAGTTATTGATAGAAATAATGATAGACTGGTACGCGTGACGCGGGAAACGAGTTCGTAAGCGCACTGATTCTTTGCAAGAGTTTTTATTGATAAACTAAACTATTTATTGATAACTGTTTTAAGATAGATAAATGATACATGATAGATTTGATAGATCGCGAGTACCTACGCGGGACCTGTTTGGTCGGGGCAATTATGCGCACTGATGCTCGTTTCACCGCTGTAGCGTAAACTGCTGACACTGCTTACGCTACAGTAATGTACGTGGCCCGTACAGGTGCTTTTGTAATTACGTACCTAACTTAAGTACTGTTGCCTAAACTGAAGTCCAGTAAAGGTATCGATAGTGTGTTCTCGCAGGATTACGCGTGTACTCACAGCGCTCAGACGTCTTTTGTGTTCCCAGTTGTCAGGTGAACCCACTAATGGAGTATGAACAGAAAATTAGTTTTGTGGTTCGGTAAGCATCCTATTTGGTTAGACCGGGGACCGCGGCGGGCGGCGGCCTCCTTAGCTCGGAGTATTTTGTGAATTCGATCAATTGAAAGGATCCTACGAACCGTTTCAGATAAGATGGACTTACATGCTGTAACACTGTGACAACAGTATTACCGAATTCTCGGATCATTTCTTCAGGATTTAGCTAACCGAAGCCTTGTTAAAATTAAGATTAAAGAAAATAAGGATTTTGCGCGCGGTGAGCGGCCTGAATGACGAAGATATAAATGAAACGCGACTTTCCTACTTCTAATTTACGTCTTTCCTCTACCTTTAACTCAACTGGTTTCCTAGGAAATAATTCTTTGCTAGGTAAACGTAAACATAGGTTATGTTTCGCAGCGTAGAAGGAACTCAAGTGGGGATAACATTAAACTAACATTTGTGTCTCGCGCGAATCCCTTGTACGGCAGCGAGTAATTTGTGGCTCAGCGATGATGCGGGATCAATAGGCAATCGGCCCGCGCTCCCGGGACGCCGCCTACGTGACGTGACGTGACGTGACGTGAGGCACGCTCTTAGCTTTATATTCAACTAATATCGGGGTTCATAGTCCAGTGGCTTCATTTCGGCATCACATTCGACAGGGTCCAGATTCAAATCAAAGGGTTAAAACATCTTGAGAAAATCTGGATGCCTAGGAGTTCTCCGTGACGTTCGGAAGAAGCTGATGTTCGAAGGCTACTGAATACCTTATGGCACAGATTACTAAATAGTCCTAAGGTCTCTCTCGTGCGTGTCACATCACACACAGTCCATTAAATGTCTGCACAGACCTTGGTCCTCGAGGACGAGTGGTTGAAGTGATGATGATTCAACTAATCGTGGCTTTTTATAAATAAGGATAGGATAGCAAGCTCGCTGGCGGCTCCGCCCACCCGCTGCTGCCCGCTGGTGCCCGCTGTCGGGGTCGGGATGTTCCATTGTGTAGTTTTCAGTGTGTCCGCCCGCGCCACAGCGGATGTGAGCATGTAGCGTTTATTAATTATTTATCGCAATTATATTTCTGAAAATTAGAAGTAAGAAACCTACTGAGCTGAATCGCACTCTCAGTGGAGATGGAAGTAGAGCTACTTGAACCAGCTCAGTGTTTCGTTCGGGGCAACTCGCAACGAGATAATACTTTATGAGTCCAAGAGTCACCGACTTTGCTCTTAAATTTGGCAAGCTGATTTGACAGTAGCAAGGCCACATCTGCCGAGCACCAATCTATAATATATACACGCACAGAGGAAGCTTCTTCTCGAGGAGAAATCGCGTTTAATTAAACGTAGTCGCTAGATGGCGCGAAAACCTAATAACTACTTAGTAACGAACTGACACGCAAATGTTCAAATTAACACTATATAAAAAGGCATATGGCCAGCATCGGACTAATGTGGGCTGAAGATAGGGAATGAGAGAAATATAAAAATAATTTATGGTCAAATCATTTTATTTTAGAAATAATCTATTACAATATGTACAGAATTAATTTAACCCAGTGCGGGGTTCACTTTAAATACAAACAATATCCTTAATAACGCGCGACGAAGGCTACACCAGAGAGGGGTGAGCTACACCCGCGAGGGGTGAGCTACACCCGCGAGGGGTGAGCTACACCCGCGAGGGGTGAGCTACACCCGCGAGGGGTGAGCTACACCCGCGAGGAGTGAGCTACACCCGAGAGGGGTGAGCTACACCAGCGAGGGGCAAGCTCCATTCATCAATCGAGGGAGACCACACCTTAAGCTTTTTGAGAAGAAAAGTTATTTCCTACCTTTAAATACAAATACAACAACTAAATCTTGGAAGAAGAGTCAACAAAACAAGGCTTTTACAATGTTCGTACATTACTATACAAATATCCGTTAACAGTATGTAATGCATTTGGTATAAAAATATTTATAATCTGCTTACTATTACAACTCTTAAATGTTAATTTAACGCCCATATTAGCTCTTAAACTTAAATTGATAAAGTATAATTATACTACTATACTATATAGGTAAATAAATTTCATATCCAAATAATGGTTTAACAAATTAAGATACGAAATTACAAAGGTGATGAGTACAATTATCAACGTTTAAAAAATTAGATCGACTAACATTCCCGATATGAAAATCTGGAAATAGATTTAACAAATTTTTGTATTAAGCATTTCAAAATTTGAGCCTCTTTCAACACTCCATAGCTGCTATTGGTACTGCCGCGTGCGACGCAATGTTCTGTGCATACAAGCTCACAGCTAATGTATGTTTCAATCAAAGATCATTAAGCTGTGGGCAAGCCTACTTCACTCCATGTTGCGTTGTTGACATTTCTTATTTTCAACAATTAAACGGTTAAACATGCTGAAACATTAAAACGTATTTTATTTATTGATTTCATAAATATTATATTCTAGGCTCGCAAGGGGGGTAAGGGGGAGAACGATAATACCATCTAATCGGCCCCAAATGCCAACCTCACCTGCACGCGGTGCCCCCTGCTAGATAACGGACGAGGATATGGCGACCGAGCCGTGGCGGTATAACCACTAAAACCTGGTTGGGCAACCTGCCAGAAGAGGCTTCAGCAGCCTAGGGATCCAAATAATCTCTAAAAGGACTGGTGCAGAAGGCAACGGGAAACCACTGCAACTAACCCTCCCATGAAAGTCGTCATGAAAGTAAAAACAAAGAGAATACGATCGCCATGCGAACCGCGTAGGAACCGGCGCCGTTCTGCGTCCGGGGCGAGCGGTGTGAAATATGCTACCGGCCACGGGGCAGCGGGGAACCAGGCCCCCGATGGAAATTCAGCTACTGGAACATTTGTTAAACTGCGGCAAATTCAAAAGATAGGGACATGGAACGTGCGCGGTTTACTCAGCCCCGGAAAGCTTACCATCCTAGAAAAGGAGATCATCAGATGCGGTCTTGACATCTGTGGACTCAGCGAAACCCACTGGAAAGGTAGCGGATATTTACTCACTGATTCCCACGCCATATACTTTTCTGGAAATGACACCAGCAGCCAAAATGGAGTAGCTCTATTAGTACCTGCCCACAAGAGGAACTGTGTGATTGGCTATGAGGCAATAAATGACCGAATAGTAAGTGTCAGAATAAAAGCATCACCTGTGAATCTGAACATCCTGCAGATATACGCCCCTACTAGCACTGCAAGTGAAGAGGTTATGGATAAGTTCTATTCTGAACTTGAGACTGCCATTGCAAAAGTCCCTAATAGAGAAATCCTAATGATACTCGGTGACTTCAATGCCAAAATTGGAGAAAATTCTCACCAGCTTAGCCATTGCGTGGGCAAATTTGGACTAGGTGATCGCAACGAAAGAGGGGAACGTCTCATACAGTTTGCTAATGAAAATGACCTAGTGATAGCCAATAGCATGTTTCAGCACCATCCTCGCAGGCTGTACACCTGGACATCGCCAAACGGCAAATACCGCAATCAAATAGATTATATCCTAATTCGATCACGATGGAAAACATCAATCAGAAATGCACATACACTACCTGGTGCAGATTGCGGATCCGACCACCAGCTTCTGATCTTGAATTTTAAACTCAAGTTAAAAGCGGCACGAAGTCTGCGGAAACAGAAGAGAATTGAAGTTCAGGATGTAGCAAAATTCTACACTGCTGCAAAACGAAATTGGATTGAATGGGCCAATGTAGACTTCACCGAAGAGACGCCTGATGTGTTGTGGGACCGAACCAAAACACTAATAAAAGAATCCGCTTCAGCCTCTGCATCATCGGTTACAGCACATAAGCAAAAACACTGGATGTCGGATGATACCTACAAACTAGTCGAACGGAGACGTGCACTAAAGGCAACGGGGACAGGCGTTAGTGACTTGAACAAGCTGTCAGCACAAATTCAAACAGGGTGCAGGAGGGACTATAATGCGTACCTTGGTAAAATATGTGAGGAAATCGATGCTCATGCAAATAGACATGAGTCCAGGGATCTATACCATAAAATTCGTACCATCACAAAAACACTTTCTTCCAAAACTTGGGCTATTGAAGACACTGATGGTAGAGTTGTTACTGAGCTAGACCACATATCTGACGTTTGGAAGAGATACTGCCAATCCCTGTTCCAGGACAATCAGTCTAACAACTTCCCTGATACAGAACCCGAAGGTGAAAACCAAGAGCCAGACATTCTTCGATCTGAAGTACAAGCCGCCATAATCCATCTAAAAAAGGGGAAAGCCGTAGGAAAAGATGAAATCCCAATTGAAACCATACGGGCCTTGGGCGACATAGGTGTCAATATTTTTCATAATATTTGTAACAAGATATGGTGCACAGGGAAATGGCCGACAGAATGGACTCACACGGTTTTCATTCCTTTGCACAAGAGGGGTTCAACTAAGAAGTGTGACAACTACCGCCTTATAGCTCTTATATCTCACGCGAGCAAAATATTGTTACATATTCTTAATGAACGACTGAAGAACTTTCTGTCCAAAGAAATCGCACCAGAACAAGCCGGTTTTGTAAAAGGAAAGGGTACACGTGAACAGATCCTCATAGTTCGTCAGATCATAGAAAAGGCGCGAGAGTTCAACAAGCCTACATACATTTGCTTTGTTGATTTTTCAAAGGCATTCGATTCTGTGAAATGGCCTAAACTGTGGAGGGTTCTGCTGGATATGGGTACACCGAAACACTTAGTCCATCTTCTCAGACGTCTTTATGAAGATGGGACTGCGTCCGTGCGTACAGAGGATGTTTCGTCAGGAGACTTTCATCCTAGCGCAGGAGTTCGCCAAGGATGCATAATGTCACCGCTCTTGTTCAATGCGTATACTGAACTAATAATGCGCGTTACACTTGAAGACTGGGATGATGGTGTTATAATTGGCGGAAGTAGGATAACGAACTTGCGTTATGCAGACGACACGACCTTGTTTGCATCTAGTACTCGTCATATGGAAGAATTACTTCTCAAAATGGAGCGCGTAAGTCAAGAGTTCGGATTAAAGCTTAACCGCAGTAAAACCAAGATGATGATTGTAGACCGTGACAAAAACAACTCGCCAGATGTCACTCAGATTGCGAACTGCGAGGTCGTCCAATCCTACATTTACCTTGGAGCTTTGATTTCGAATAACGGCGGTTGCGTAGATGAAGTCAAACGACGTATGGCGATCACGAGAACTGCAATGGATAGACTGAAGAAAATATGGAAGAACAGAAACATCACCAAAGCCACGAAGATCCGGCTCGTACAAACGCTTGTTTTCCCCATATTTTTATACGCTGCGGAGACGTGGACCTTGCGTCATGTCGAGAAAAAGAAGATAGACGCTCTGGAGATGTGGTGCTGGAGGCGAATGCTCGGAATTTCGTGGACCGAATTTCGCACCAATATCTCCATTCTTCAGGAACTCGGCATTAAAGAGCGCCTTTCTGCTCTTGTTCAAAGACGTATATTAACATTCTTTGGACACGTCTCGCGGCGAGGGAATAACTCCATAGAACGACTTGTTGTCCAAGGCAAAGTAGAAGGCACCAGGCCGCGCGGAAGGTCACCAATGCGATGGACCGACCAGGTTAAGTCGGCTGTTGGCGGTCATTTACATGAGTGTACCAGACTCACTACCAACCGAGACAAGTGGCGATTGCTCGTGAGGCGCATAACATCTGCCCGCAATAATGATACTCCGTGACGACCACGACCGCTCTGACAAGAGCGATACGACAAAGAAGAAGGCTCGCAAACCTATCGACTGCCAACCTCGTCTTGACATATAAACACATCACTCGCTCTTACTAAATAAATCGTTTATACTTCGCATTCACGCTACCGTACAATTATAACCTAAAATTATAATTAATTAATATGCAACACTCCTCTAACAATTACATTATTACCGCTATGTACGCACAAGCGACTGATCACAAAAAGTAAGGGTCCTTAGCCAATACTGGTGCAAAAAATGCACCAGAAGTAAAAAATTAAACCGCACTTTAAAAAAAATACAGTCCATGTAATAAAACGATCGAACCGGCGGATAAAGCCGGCGCCGCGACGCGAGCCTTGTGCATGTTCATATGATATCAGGCCACCAGAACCAGAGCGGCCCAAACCACAATTTGTGATTTATTACATGACCACGCCTATGCCCCTTTTCAAACACCTAAGTTCATAGCCAGAGTGGCTCAAAGGTAATTTCAGTAAACAATCATAGATGGCGTTAAAAAATGTTGTGGCATTTTGATTCTTAAAACAATCCTAATAGAGCAGAGTGACCCAGCTCACTTGGGTCACTATAGTATTGGCCTCCATTACGGCTCATGTGACTTGGGCCACTCTGGTTCTGGTGGCCTCATATGATTGATGAACAACAATCGAATTATGTGTCTTACTCGGATTGAGTTATGCTATGAAGCTGGTTGCGACTGGTCGCCCGAAAGCAAGTCAAGTCACGTGACTTTACATGTGAAAATCAGCTTACCATAGACTCAAGCCGAGTGAGTTACACAATTAGCCTGCTCGTCCACATACGACTTCACTCACTTCATCGATTGAACAGAGTAAAACAAAATATTTTATTTCTCCAAAACCAACATTGTGAGACAATGTTCACACAAGATTTTACTATGAAGGATGACTGATTTGCAACTGTGTTTTTGACTAGATCAATCTTACTTGACGCACATTGAAAGATGAAACTACAATAAAATAAATAAAACGTTTATCTGATAAAACAAATAAATCAAGTGCATTGAAGTTGCAATACATTAAAAATATAAAATATTAGTTCATATAAGACTTTTAATTCACAGTGTTCATAAAACTTTCCAGGAGTATGTTCCTTCCTTCCTTTATAGATTTAATGTTATCTATGTAACTTCTACAGAAGACGAGACAACTTTTATACAACTCTACTGGACGCCCGCAGCTTCCCTTGCGTGAATTAGATATAACAAATGTTACATTTATAGTACATGTATTTCTCAAGGAAATAATCGGAAAAACTCTACCCATTGAAGTTCAAATAGAAGAGGTATTATCGATATATAAGTCCATCCATCCATCCATCCATATAATCCAAGCTTAGTATACATACGAGTACATCTACATGACATACTCTAAAAATAAACCCTACCCCAAACCTAACCCATTATTTTGTAGTGGTATTAGTAATTGTTACCCCAACCAGTAATAATTACTATTATCACTACAATAATGACCTTCAAATATTGGATTTTTTTGGATCACATCTGGATCTGATCTGACATGGATGGAGGATTTTTGTAGAACATTGTAATAACCTGATTGTAGTAGCACTCGCAAGTCGGTCGCAAGCCAAGCATCAATATTTAGGGCAAGCTGAGAAGTTAAGCCTAGTTCTAGATAGTCTCGACCTCATCAATGTGGCTGTTTGGTATAAAAATAATATTTAAAATTGGACTGGTACTTAAACAAAACAAATCTCTCCCGCTATAATATTAGTATACTCGCTTTTGCCCGCAGCTTCGTCCGGATAAAAGTGTTACAAACATCTAAACTTTCACATGTATAATATTAGTAGGACTGTCATTCATTAAATTCTCTTTTAGCTTATTCAGTGCTGTGTGGGTGTGCACTTGTAAATAAAGATATAAAGTGCCTTATCGTTGAAAAAAACACCACATTATTTATTAATATACTAGTCACGGAGTGATATCACTTATGATCTCGAGTGTGGTCACTCGGGAAGGTTGAGGTTTTACAGGACGTTCAGCCACTCTATACACAGCCACTTCAGTTTGACACCACTGGTTAACGCCAAGTGCGCCACGCCCGATGCACTCACGAGGTGGTACAGCTGCGAAGCACTTACAGCTATCACGGGTCTTCCACCCAGCTTGCCGCTCGTGGCGCTCCTTGCTTCTTCAGGAATAAGACATTATCGATAAACATCCATCGATTCTGAGCCAACTCATAATTGCTTCCAAGTGTTCCCAGAGCCCGTGACCGTGCAGTCGTCACGCCACGCGCCTATAGATCGTCTGTCACTCGAGCTCGTCGTCAGCATAGCCTTAAAAGCGCCAGCGCGTCACATCCTCCCCTCCTCCCGCCCTCAGCCGTCAGCCGTCAGCCCGCTGACGTCACGTGCGGCCGCGCGCGTGACGTCACTCCGTGTAGTTGCACGTGAGTATGTAGAAGTGGTCCCCGGGCGCCATGGTCATCTTGCTCAGGTACTTGGTGAAGGAGGCGGCGCCCGCGTCGCAGTACACCAGCGCCAGCGCGTTGTCCGCCGGCGGCAGCGTCACGAGCGCGCCGTCCTCCTCCGCCCCCGCCGTCGCCCCCGCCCCCGCCCCCGCCCCCGCGCCCGCGCCCGCCCCCGCCCCCGCCTCGTCCCCCTCGGGCGCCACGTACACCGTCTGGCCGCCGCAGATGGCGCGCTCGGGCACGCCCAGGTACAGGACGATCTCGAGCCGCGGGTTCGCGTAGTGCTCGCGCGGCGGGATCAGCTGGGGACACAAGGACGACATTACATCTATTAGGATTCAATGTATTACACGTGCAATGTATCGAGGAAGACTTGCGGAGCGGAGAATGGGAGAGAAAACATCGTGGAGAAAGGTCAGACATCAGTCGAGGCAGAGGGAGATCGTGTGGGAGGCCCACAGAGGATTGTAGCTGAAGGACGTCAGTCAGGAAGTCAGTAAGCATTAACACATAGAAACCAACAAAAATTAACATCCATAAGTAGAGTATAAATAAATATTTATGAGCCTCAAAAGCACGGAATAGCCCACGTGATGCCGCCAGCTGTCACCCATGTACACCAACCGCGCCCGACCTTGCTCAACTCGTTCGATTGCAAACGATTGTCACGACCTCACGAACCAGGCGACCTCTGCGAACTAAGTCCTTTGTTTGTCCAAAGACATCGTCAATCCTGATTCGATAATGTAGAGAATTACCTAGCATCGCTTTTCCGTATCATGCTGAATGACTGTGAGCGTCTGAAAAATATCACGTCTTGTCGCGTATAAAAAAAAGATATAAGGTATTGTCGATAAAGTAGAGTCGCGTACTATTGTCGCGGGTAAAAAATGAATTATCGTATTTAAAAAGTATTAGAATGTGTAATGTAATTAAAAGGGGTTTAAAGAATGAATTCTACGCGAACAAGTTATTTGTTTGAGTTTAAAGTTAAATGAATAAAATGATAATGATCTACTCCTTCAGCTCTCGTAGATACATTGAACTATTGGATCAAGGACCTCTTGCAGGCTTATCCTGTGGGAGTTCTATTCGGAATAAAAGATAGTAATTTGAAACAAGATTTTATATTGACATAATCGCGTCTTACATGGCGGTTCGGTCCGCAAATGACAATGCTTAGGCATGCAACTTAAACTAATTGAAGTTATGCTAATAAAGTTCAGATTAGGCTTTCCGTGAGAACGATAAGGCAACGGTGCCTGTGGAATACGTCGCGCACTGATTCTACACTGTCTGGCCAGATAATAAGGTATTTAAATTGACTTACATGGTACCATGAACGCATCACACCGTACACGTATCGTAGACGAACGAAGAAAGGTTGTCTGTCCGTCGTGACGCTGCTAGACGACGACTCCAGAAGTTGAAGCGGCAATGATCGCAGCTGCATCCAGGATCGCAATCGCAGGCAGGCAGGCGAGGAAACGTGCGGTGCGTGACGTGGCGTGATCATGCAAGAAGACGGCAGGCAGCAGCAGTAGAACACGGCGAATCCTTGGGATCACCAACTGGTTGAGATGACCAGCGGGCACTAGAAAGCTAGCCCTTCGGATGACATGCCCAAAGCGTAGCCGGCGTGGCGTGGCATAGCGTGGTGCGCACTCTGAGAAGACTCTTCATCAGACCTCTCGTCGTATGCGTCACCCGTATCATGAGAAGACGAAATCCACTTCAGCTGATGACGGAATCCGATATACCTCGTAGAGATGCGGTCGAATGAAACGCGGTTGTAAGGTTATGGCGGCGACGACCTCGTGGCACGCCGTGCGAAAAGTTACGAAATAAGTAATCTACGTTACATAAAGAAGATGGGTGGCGACCCAGCTTGACTAAAGAACTTTAAACATTGCGAAGAGCGTACTCGCTACTAAAGAAAAGCTCATATAAACTTGTACATTTTACTAAAATATGGCGGCCATACGGAAGCCTTATGCCATTTAAAAAAGTGAGCCGATCTCCGGCGCAGAACGACACGCGTGTCCTGCGTCAGCGTTTTAATCGAACTCATTTAACAATTTGTTCAACAGCATTCATCGATAATCGGAAATCATACATAGTTCACTCATCATAGACTATAAAACGTCTAACAGCCATAGACTTCAGTCGATATAAAGATTTATGATAATTGAAATTATTAAATCGTTTATACTGGAAATGTTCCTAATAATTTTCTATGTACGAATATATGAGTACATTATAAAACGGATGTTTAATTGCGGAGAAATAAACAAAAGAATGTATTACCATAGACAACTTTCTGGCAGAATGTGATGATATCAAGACGCAATAAAAACTAATCTAGTCTGTGCTATGGATGTTGATCGTTATCTGTGTTACGATATGTTGTCAAAATTATTAAAAATAAGATTATCACGAATCTCTAATGTAATGTAATAATCAGAAAGAAGATTTTATGCTGATTCTAAATATACCTTTATGTCTGAATTCTGTTCAGTAGTTACTGAGCAGTTTCCATGTGAATGCCATCGATATTGTTGAATGTTCGTAATGTAACAATTAAACAAATATAGCATTAAACTATGGGTTGAAGGTTATTATAGATTGTACTATAATATTCAAATACTAGAATAAACGAAAATGATGGAAATCCATGCATTTCATTGTATTTCAATCAAAGTAGTAGGTATTCACAAATACACTGCTACAATACCCTCCTTCGAACAAAAGAGGCTAACTGCCGGTTAGCCGACACAGCCGGGGTACTACGAAAAAAAACTTCTAACCCTAAGTTAGTTTTTTTTTTTTTCTATTGTTGAGAAGCAAACTTAAAAATATCAAAGTTCAAAAAAAAATACCAAAACCTAAGCTATGTCTTAAACTAGCAGTAATCTCTAATTAGATAGTCTAATGCAAACAGAGATATAAATAAATGGAGATATAAGCAGAGATATCTCATTAAAACTACAAATATACAAGAACTAAGCTATGCTATCCTAGGAGTATTAATAATGCTATACCTACATAGTATACATATATCTACTTGGTATTGAGTATTATCTATAGTAACCCTAAGGTAATAATAATCCTAGGCTTATTCAAATTCAATACTATGTATTGACAGAAAAAATATGGTAAGTAATAACAACTAACTAAGCAAGCTTATATATACTAAGTTTCCTTAAAAAAATGCTATGTAAGTATAATAATACATTTACATAATATATGTATGGTATACTTAGTTATAAAGTGAACCACAGTGCTGATCAGGCAACTGGGAAAGAGTAACACAGCTTATTATGGAATAATAGCTGGTTATCATCAAAGTCCGGGAAGATATGAGTATGGTCAAAGTCCAGAAAGCTATGAGTACTCATACAAAAGATTGTTGATATGGAATGAGAGATTAGGATCATCTTAAATTCCTCAAGAAAAAAACTTGTTCTCCATTATTGTGGGAACAATAAAAAGATCAAAATTGATCAAAAGTGTGTATGTCCAAGGCAAAAAATGTGTGTATCCACACGCCACTTTTCATTTTCATGAATAGTGCCAAAAATGTACATTTAAGTACCCAAAAGTGAGACAAGTGAAAACTTAATTTCAATTGTTTAAAGAAAAGTACTGAACCGATTTTGATCAGACAAACAGTACTGAGTTCCTTGAAGTACACAGGTACAAAAACTTTTAAGTTTTGTCCAAAAATGTGACAATAAAAAAAATTTCAAAATGTCAGAATTTTGTCACAAAAAAAGAAAAAAATCCTTGTGCATGTTAAACACCTTGTGGCACCTTTATAATGTCCTTTACATGATACTTCCCAATATTTTTTGTGTCAATTTCCTCTAATTGGTAAACAACATCAGATAGTTTGTCAATTATTTTACACTTGACAAACCTCGGTGCTAATTTAGCTGAGAAAAACTTTGCTGCGTTTGACTGTACAAAGTTACGCCTCCACACAATGTCACCTATGCGCAGCCTGAGCTCACGGCGTCGCAGGTTATATCTGTGAGCGTTCTGTTTGTACGCTTTGGTCAGTGCACAGCTTACACGTTGGAAGATATCTGAGAGGTCATTTAAGGATTGAGCTGTTATGTTCCTAGGTGTGGTTTCGATTTCATCAGCCGAATGAGGAGCACTGCCTCTTAGGATGTGCATTGCACCGTCGGCGATGAGTTCGCGACCTCGAGCCAAAAAGTATGGTGTATAACCAGTAGCAAGGTTAATTGTTGTATTTAAATATAGTTGTATTTGAGGGAGAAATGTCGACCACTTCCTGTGATCCTCTTCAACTAAAATAGCTAAGCAGGTTTGGATTGTTTAGTTGTATCGCTCAACTGTATTAGACTGTGGTGCATAATATGCATTATAAAAAATTTTAGGAATTGAGTGTTTAGAACAAAAAATTTTGAAATCCTTACTTTTATAAAAATTGTAGCATTATCACAGATAATAACACACGGAGTGCCTTCTTTAAATAAGATTTCCGACTCAAGAAAAGAAGTGACAGTTCTAGTAGTTGCTGTCCTAAGAGGATGAAGCCAACAAAACTTTGAAAAAACGTCAACTACTGAAAGGATGTAAACATGACCAGAATATGATTTAGCCAGAGGGCCTATAATATCTATAGAGAGTGTATGCATTGGACGGTCAACCTTTTTTTGGTTTGTCATGTGACCGTGTGGTACACTGTTAGTGTGTTTGTAAGCCTTACACTTTTCGCAACTAGATACGTAGTTTTTAATATCAGCGTACATGTTTTTCCAAAAATAGTTTTCTTTTATTTTGGCTACAGTTTTAAATATACCGGGGTGTACAGCGCTTACTTCATGATTCTGCTTTATACACTCCTGTACTAATTCATGAGGAAGAACGATTTTCCAAGCATTTTCCTCGTGCAATTTAGATGTCGGTTTACTATATCTAAATAAAATATTATCTTTAATTTGATAGTTTTTATGAAACATAGGATTTATTTGGACATTTTTAAACAACGTGTTATACCAATCATCCTTAGAAGAGTTACCTCCGGTGAATGTGATAGCACTAACTTCCATTCTAGATAAAATATCTGGAACAATATGTGATGAACCTTTTCTATGGCGGATTTCAAAATCAAAACATGCTAATTGCATGGACCAACGAGCTAAACGTCCAGAAGGGTTGTTTAGTGTTTTTAACCATTTAAGACTCATGTGGTCAGTTACTAAAATAAAGTGAGAACACTCTATATAAGGCCTAAAATGTAAGACAGAGTCGACCACTGCTAATAATTCACGCTCAGTGGTACTATAATTTCTCTCTAGTTTTTGACAGCAGACGTGAATGAAAAGCTATAGGATGTTCTATACCATCTATTTCTTGTACAAGAACACTACCAATTCCCACTGATGAAGCATCAGTGTGGATTTGAAAAGGTATGGAGAAATCAGGGCAGGCAAGTACTGGTGCCTGAGTGAGAGCTTCTTTGAGTGCCAAAAATGACTTTTCAGCATCATCACCCCAAGCAATTGCATCTTTTCCCTTTTTCTTACCAATTGATGCTGTCATTGGAGCAATTATTGTAGAAAAGTTATTAACAAACCTACGATAATAAGAACATAAACCAATGAAAGCACGCAATTGTCTTGCTGAAGTTGGCCTAGGAAATTGTCTAATACAGTCTAATTTCTTTGGATCTGTTTGTAGACCCTGTGAGCTTACCATATAACCCAAATAACGCAATTCATCTTTGCAAAAATTACATTTATCAAAATTGATAGTCAAACCTGCGTTACTTAATTTTTCAAAAACCGCATGTAAAATATCTAGATGCTCCCTAAAAGTGCTGGTTGCAATCAAAAGATCATCACAGTATCCGAAAATCTTTTCGCCATACTTGTGTTCAAACAAAGAGTCTATTAAGCGTTGCATGTCACAACCAGCATTGCACAAACCGAAAGGCATTCTCCGGAATTCGAAGAGACCACGATTAGGCACAACGAAAGCAGTCTTTTGGCAAGACGTACCAGATCCATCTGTATTATCCGAGTCACAAAGTGAAATTTGCCAGTATGCTGCTGACAAGTCAATTGAAGTTAAGTAGCGTGCGCCTCTGAGGTTATCTAATATTGAGGATATATAAGGCAATGGATAAGAGTCCTTAACAGTGACGTCATTCAACCTTCTAGCGTCAAGACAAAATCTAAGTGAACCATCCTTTTTAGAAGTCATAACGACAGGACTGGACCATGGTGACTTTGATGGTGCAATCACACCTAGTTGTAGCATTTTATCTACTTCAGCATTCAATGCTTGTAATTTTGCTGGAGATAAAGGATAGTATTTTTGTTTAATTGGTGGTCCTGTTGTTATAATTCTATGTTCAATTATATCGGTTTTACCCAAACCGTTGGTTTCAGAGTCAATAGTTCTAAATTTATTAATCAATTTGTCTAACTCAATTGATTCTAATGGAGAAAGTTCACTCTTCGAAATTATACCACAAAATTTATTTAAAAGTTGGTAATGAACGTGATGAATATCCTCAGTAGATGCTACATTGTTGCAGTTGAATGATTTAAAAATTCCAGATTGATAAACAAAATCCATGCCTAAAATAAAGTCATCCGATATTTCCGGTATAACCATGAATGTTATGTTAAAAATTTTACCATTGTAATTAATAGGTACTAAGATAATTCCTATTGTTTTTACCTCAGAGCCGTTGGCGCATTTAGCAACTAAGTCAGTTGACTGTAACTCGAATCCTAATTCAAAAAGTTTAGTATGGTAGCTGTTACCTATAACTGAAAGATTAGCACCGGTATCCAAAAGTCCTTTGTAAGTACAATTATTTATTGAAAATTCAAGAAAAATTCTGTTGTCAAGATTCGTAGATGAAATGCCTGGTGTAAGTGTACCTAGGTGTTTTTCTAAGTCAGAACTAGATATACCTACAATGGTTACATTTTTTTTATTTGAAGGTTGTTGCTTATTCGGGTGGGTAGCTAAGGGTGGGTTACACTTAGGACAAGAGGACGTAAGTGTACCTTTTGCCTTACACTTAAAACAAACAATGTCACGTATTGTCTTACAGTGTTTATATGAATGACCCGATTTTTTGCATTTCAGGCATATAATAGTAGAATTAAATTTCTTTTGAAGTTGTGTGTTGACAACGGTAATATGCTTTTGACTTTTAGAAGACCTGTTATTGGAACTGGAAGAAGGTGAGACAGCATATGCCTCGTAACGTTTGCCTAAGGAAATTAATCTGTCAATGGTGTCTATATCATTGACAGCCAAAAGTTGTGCATAGATGGGTAGCAAATTATGTTTAATGATTTCAATAAGGGTGCTTTCCGGTAGAGGAGAAGTCAGCCTTGAATTCATTGTTTGCATGTCTAAAATGTACATATGTAAAGGTTGATTTGAGCTTTGTTTGTGATCCCTAATTTGTTTTTCTAAAACGTAGTCACTATCGAAGGCTGTAAAGAATGTTTTGAATTTACTATGTAAGTCATCTAAAGTAACTACGGAATCTCTGACTTGCCTATAATAGTCGAGGGCCTTGCCTCCTAAAAGATCTGAAAAACATTTGACAACTTTTGATTCAGGAATATCCCTACATCTCATACAATCGTTAATCCGCAAGAAAAAATCCACTAAACTTGAATCGCCTATGAACTTTAAATTCCACGATTTTAGGTTATCATCCCTTATCACATAAGTAACCCTATTATCTGGTTGACCTTGGATGGGTTGATCACAATCTGAACCATGAGACAAAGAAGCTGATGTTTGTGGCTGTGAGATGGGTTTATGCCTATGCGTCACATTACTAAAAGATTCCTTTAAGTCTGGATCAACAGCTAAGTTATCGCTCGAATCATGAAAAGTTTCAAGTGGAGTCGCCATTATAACAAAATAGTTGTGAAAACAACTTTTAGTTTTGATAAGTAAACAGTGTTTGCATAAAAAAAAAGGACTGGTTTATTCAAGACCTCGCTAACTATATAGACAAAGGCTGTGATATCCAGTAAAAAAAACAATTGCAAGTACAATAATAAAGTATTATAATTATTGTTTGCGACTGCTAAAAATATACAAACTTGTAAGTTTGTCAAAAAAAGTAATGTTCCATTAAAGAAACATTCAAAAGAATGCAAACAAAATTCACTGTTTAATTACCAAACGATACGTGAGAAGAATTTCTCTTGTACAAAAATATGACAACTCGCCAAAAAATTATCAATCGATAATGTAAAAATAGATTTACCAAAAAAAAATTATTCCAAACAGAATCCACAGGATAAAGAATAATTAAATAAGTTCGGGCGCCATTGTCGCGTATAAAAAATAGATTGTTTTCTATATTCAATACAGTAGTGTCGTGGATAAAAAGATGAATTTAATCGAATATAAAAAAAGTATTAGAATGTGTAATGTAATTAAAAGGGGTTTAAAGAATGAATTCTACGCGAACAAGTTATTTGTTTGAGTTTAAAGTTAAATGAATAAAATGATAATGATCTACTCCTTCAGCTCTCGTAGATACATTGAACTATTGGATCAAGGACCTCTTGCAGGCTTATCCTGTGGGAGTTCTATTCGGAATAAAAGATAGTAATTTGAAACAAGATTTTATATTGACATAATCGCGTCTTACATGGCGGTTCGGTCCGCAAATGACAATGCTTAGGCATGCAACTTAAACTAATTGAAGTTATGCTAATAAAGTTCAGATTAGGCTTTCCGTGAGAACGATAAGGCAACGGTGCCTGTGGAATACGTCGCGCACTGATTCTACACTGTCTGGCCAGATAATAAGGTATTTAAATTGACTTACATGGTACCATGAACGCATCACACCGTACACGTATCGTAGACGAACGAAGAAAGGTTGTCTGTCCGTCGTGACGCTGCTAGACGACGACTCCAGAAGTTGAAGCGGCAATGATCGCAGCTGCATCCAGGATCGCAATCGCAGGCAGGCAGGCGAGGAAACGTGCGGTGCGTGACGTGGCGTGATCATGCAAGAAGACGGCAGGCAGCAGCAGTAGAACACGGCGAATCCTTGGGATCACCAACTGGTTGAGATGACCAGCGGGCACTAGAAAGCTAGCCCTTCGGATGACATGCCCAAAGCGTAGCCGGCGTGGCGTGGCATAGCGTGGTGCGCACTCTGAGAAGACTCTTCATCAGACCTCTCGTCGTATGCGTCACCCGTATCATGAGAAGACGAAATCCACTTCAGCTGATGACGGAATCCGATATACCTCGTAGAGATGCGGTCGAATGAAACGCGGTTGTAAGGTTATGGCGGCGACGACCTCGTGGCACGCCGTGCGAAAAGTTACGAAATAAGTAATCTACGTTACATAAAGAAGATGGGTGGCGACCCAGCTTGACTAAAGAACTTTAAACATTGCGAAGAGCGTACTCGCTACTAAAGAAAAGCTCATATAAACTTGTACATTTTACTAAAATATGGCGGCCATACGGAAGCCTTATGCCATTTAAAAAAGTGAGCCGATCTCCGGCGCAGAACGACACGCGTGTCCTGCGTCAGCGTTTTAATCGAACTCATTTAACAATTTGTTCAACAGCATTCATCGATAATCGGAAATCATACATAGTTCACTCATCATAGACTATAAAACGTCTAACAGCCATAGACTTCAGTCGATATAAAGATTTATGATAATTGAAATTATTAAATCGTTTATACTGGAAATGTTCCTAATAATTTTCTATGTACGAATATATGAGTACATTATAAAACGGATGTTTAATTGCGGAGAAATAAACAAAAGAATGTATTACCATAGACAACTTTCTGGCAGAATGTGATGATATCAAGACGCAATAAAAACTAATCTAGTCTGTGCTATGGATGTTGATCGTTATCTGTGTTACGATATGTTGTCAAAATTATTAAAAATAAGATTATCACGAATCTCTAATGTAATGTAATAATCAGAAAGAAGATTTTATGCTGATTCTAAATATACCTTTATGTCTGAATTCTGTTCAGTAGTTACTGAGCAGTTTCCATGTGAATGCCATCGATATTGTTGAATGTTCGTAATGTAACAATTAAACAAATATAGCATTAAACTATGGGTTGAAGGTTATTATAGATTGTACTATAATATTCAAATACTAGAATAAACGAAAATGATGGAAATCCATGCATTTCATTGTATTTCAATCAAAGTAGTAGGTATTCACAAATACACTGCTACAGTCTCGCATCTATTAGTCATGTTATTGTCCGTAAGGCGGGACCTCTGTCACACCGCGACATAACAAGCGTCGCGGCAGCTCACCGTGAAGTCCCCCGCGTGCCAGCGCTGCAGCTCGAGCTTGCAGTAGGCCGCCAGCGGCAGGTCGGTGCAGTCGGCCAGCATGCGCACGAACGCCGCGCTGCTGGCCAGCCGCAGCAGCGCCGCCACCGGGTGCCCCTCGCCCCCCGCGCCCCCCGCCCCCGCGCCCCCAGCTCACCGTGAAGTCCCCCGCGTGCCAGCGCTGCAGCTCGAGCTTGCAGTAGGCCGCCAGCGGCAGGTCGGTGCAGTCGGCCAGCATGCGCACGAACGCCGCGCTGCTGGCCAGCCGCAGCAGCGCCGCCACCGGGTGCCCCTCGCCCCCCGCGCCCCCCGCCCCCGCGCCCCCAGCTCACCGTGAAGTCCCCCGCGTGCCAGCGCTGCAGCTCGAGCTTGCAGTACGCCGCCAGCGGCAGGTCGGTGCAGTCGGCCAGCATGCGCACGAACGCCGCGCTGCTGGCCAGCCGCAGCAGCGCCGCCACCGGGTGCCCCTCGCCCCCCGCGCCCCCCGCCCCCGCGCCCCCAGCTCACCGTGAAGTCCCCCGCGTGCCAGCGCTGCAGCTCGAGCTTGCAGTACGCCGCCAGCGGCAGGTCGGTGCAGTCGGCCAGCATGCGCACGAACGCCGCGCTGCTGGCCAGCCGCAGCAGCGCCGCCACCGGGTGCCCCTCGCCCCCCGCGCCCCCCGCCCCCGCGCCCCCAGCTCACCGTGAAGTCCCCCGCGTGCCAGCGCTGCAGCTCGAGCTTGCAGTAGGCCGCCAGCGGCAGGTCGGTGCAGTCGGCCAGCATGCGCACGAACGCCGCGCTGCTGGCCAGCCGCAGCAGCGCCGCCACCGGGTGCCCCTCGCCCCCCGCGCCCCCCGCCCCCGCGCCCCCAGCTCACCGTGAAGTCCCCCGCGTGCCAGCGCTGCAGCTCGAGCTTGCAGTAGGCCGCCAGCGGCAGGTCGGTGCAGTCGGCCAGCATGCGCACGAACGCCGCGCTGCTGGCCAGCCGCAGCAGCGCCGCCACCGGGTGCCCCTCGCCCCCCGCGCCCCCAGCCCCCGCCCCCGCCGCCCCCGCCGCCTCCAGCCAGCTCGGGGACACTCGCTCGCAGCGCCGCTGCTGGCCCGCACCTATCCGCTCCCACTCCACCTCTGTTGAATAAACATAAGGGACATCAGCGCAGTCTACCGGTGGTTTTGAGGTTCTGCCTTATCCTATTTATGCCGACAGACGGCCCACTAGCCAAAGAATAAATGATCGATCAGCTCGCGTACTTGATGATAGCGTAACTCACACCGCTCGCGCATCTGCACCTGCGAGCAGATGTGCTCTTTACGGGGTCTGCGAGTGCTTGTATGTCAATAGTGGTCGTACCGGGGTCTGCGAGCGCCTCCTTGAGCTGGCCCAGGCGCTCCGGCAGCAGCACGTCGCGCAGCATCACCTCGCTGGCGCGCTCCATCTGCGCCTGCAGCTGCGCGCGCACGCGCGGGCACATGTACGTGCTCGCCACCCACGAGCTCAGCACCACCTGCGGACACGCCGCACGGTGCTTACGAGCTGAACACATAATACAGTTAAACTAGTTCGAAAGCGTTTGCCCGGCGCTCTCGAGAGAGACAGCCCTTGTCAGGAGCGCCGCGCACGCGCACCTTACATACTTGCAGCACACTCTAATATGTATTCTATGATACAGCCATCGGGCACGGATAGACAGAGAAATCGTGCGGAGTTGTGATGGGGAGGAAGGAAGCGGGTAGCTTGTTCGGTACTAGCGGGTCGACTTCGACAGTCACTTTTCGCGAGATTTCAAAGGTGATGGTTCACTATAAGCAGTTCCGCTGTGGTTGCAGTGTTAGTATCTGTGGTGTACTGCGGGTAGTTAATACAATATCCTATCCGCTTAATCCTGACGGTACATATACAAATGCAGCTCTAATATCCGTGTGTTTCACTCGGATATTGAGAATTTAGAGACCACCAACATCGGGCGCCAGTAGGAGCAACACGAGCGTCGAAGCTGTCTCTTAGTCGGCCTGTGATTAATTGGATGCTGCTATGTGGCGGAAGGTCACACTGGTGAAGTAGAGGAACGATGACGTACGACGTTGTTGTGCAGCCGCTGCGGCTCGGGCGGCGGGTCGACCGGCGGCGGCGGCGGCGCGGGCGGCGCGAGCGGCGCGGGCCCGTGGAACCAGCCGTTGATGCTCAGCCGCGGCAGCTCCAGCGACAGCACCTCGCCCACCTGCGCACAGACACTCCTTGTCACGGGCTACATACACGGTAGAACCTATCAATACACTGAACTAGGATATCTTGCATTCGCGATCTCAACTGCTTATGGAAATGCTCATATAAAAAAAGAGCAGCCCAATGGCTCTCAAAATCAATATTTTGGCCCGACCTATATCACTCGACTTTTCATCTACAATATTTATGTAATCTAGGACGGTCATCTGCCAAGCGCTGCAGCAGTGGTGCGTCTCGCTCCAGCAGTTCCGGCGCGCGACATGCATTACTGACCTGGTGGAAGGAGTGGTGCGACACCTGGAAGAAGGCCAGCGTGTTGTTGCGCGGCAGCACGCGGCGCGCCACGCCCGCGGGCCGCCCGGCCGCGTCTCGCTCCAGCAGTTCCGGCGCGCGACATGCATTACTGACCTGGTGGAAGGAGTGGTGCGACACCTGGAAGAAGGCCAGCGTGTTGTTGCGCGGCAGCACGCGGCGCGCCACGCCCGCGGGCCGCCCGGCCGCGTCTCGCTCCAGCAGTTCCGGCGCGCGACATGCATTACTGACCTGGTGGAAGGAGTGGTGCGACACCTGGAAGAAGGCCAGCGTGTTGTTGCGCGGCAGCACGCGGCGCGCCACGCCCGCGGGCCGCCCGGCCGCGTCTCGCTCCAGCAGTTCCGGCGCGCGACATGCATTACTGACCTGGTGGAAGGAGTGGTGCGACACCTGGAAGAAGGCCAGCGTGTTGTTGCGCGGCAGCACGCGGCGCGCCACGCCCGCGGGCCGCCCGGCCGCGTCTCGCTCCAGCAGTTCCGGCGCGCGACATGCATTACTGACCTGGTGGAAGGAGTGGTGCGACACCTGGAAGAAGGCCAGCGTGTTGTTGCGCGGCAGCACGCGGCGCGCCACGCCCGCGGGCCGCCCGGCCGCGTCTCGCTCCAGCAGTTCCGGCGCGCGACATGCATTACTGACCTGGTGGAAGGAGTGGTGCGACACCTGGAAGAAGGCCAGCGTGTTGTTGCGCGGCAGCACGCGGCGCGCCACGCCCGCGGGCCGCCCGGCCGCGTCTCGCTCCAGCAGTTCCGGCGCGCGACATGCATTACTGACCTGGTGGAAGGAGTGGTGCGACACCTGGAAGAAGGCCAGCGTGTTGTTGCGCGGCAGCACGCGGCGCGCCACGCCCGCGGGCCGCCCGGCCGCGTCTCGCTCCAGCAGTTCCGGCGCGCGACATGCATTACTGACCTGGTGGAAGGAGTGGTGCGACACCTGGAAGAAGGCCAGCGTGTTGTTGCGCGGCAGCACGCGGCGCGCCACGCCCGCGGGCCGCCCGGCCGCGTCTCGCTCCAGCAGTTCCGGCGCGCGACATGCATTACTGACCTGGTGGAAGGAGTGGTGCGACACCTGGAAGAAGGCCAGCGTGTTGTTGCGCGGCAGCACGCGGCGCGCCACGCCCGCGGGCCGCCCGGCCGCGTCTCGCTCCAGCAGTTCCGGCGCGCGACATGCATTACTGACCTGGTGGAAGGAGTGGTGCGACACCTGGAAGAAGGCCAGCGTGTTGTTGCGCGGCAGCACGCGGCGCGCCACGCCCGCGGGCCGCCCGGCCGCGTCTCGCTCCAGCAGTTCCGGCGCGCGACATGCATTACTGACCTGGTGGAAGGAGTGGTGCGACACCTGGAAGAAGGCCAGCGTGTTGTTGCGCGGCAGCACGCGGCGCGCCACGCCCGCGGGCCGCCCGGCCGCGTCTCGCTCCAGCAGTTCCGGCGCGCGACATGCATTACTGACCTGGTGGAAGGAGTGGTGCGACACCTGGAAGAAGGCCAGCGTGTTGTTGCGCGGCAGCACGCGGCGCGCCACGCCCGCGGGCCGCCCGGCCGCGTCTCGCTCCAGCAGCTCCGGCGCGCGACATGCATTACTGACCTGGTGGAAGGAGTGGTGCGACACCTGGAAGAAGGCCAGCGTGTTGTTGCGCGGCAGCACGCGGCGCGCCACGCCCGCGGGCCGCCCGGCCGCGTCTCGCTCCAGCAGTTCCGGCGCGCGACATGCATTACTGACCTGGTGGAAGGAGTGGTGCGACACCTGGAAGAAGGCCAGCGTGTTGTTGCGCGGCAGCACGCGGCGCGCCACGCCCGCGGGCCGCCCGGCCGCGTCTCGCTCCAGCAGTTCCGGCGCGCGACATGCATTACTGACCTGGTGGAAGGAGTGGTGCGACACCTGGAAGAAGGCCAGCGTGTTGTTGCGCGGCAGCACGCGGCGCGCCACGCCCGCGGGCCGCCCGGCCGCGTCTCGCTCCAGCAGTTCCGGCGCGCGACATGCATTACTGACCTGGTGGAAGGAGTGGTGCGACACCTGGAAGAAGGCCAGCGTGTTGTTGCGCGGCAGCACGCGGCGCGCCACGCCCGCGGGCCGCCCGGCCGCGTCTCGCTCCAGCAGTTCCGGCGCGCGACATGCATTACTGACCTGGTGGAAGGAGTGGTGCGACACCTGGAAGAAGGCCAGCGTGTTGTTGCGCGGCAGCACGCGGCGCGCCACGCCCGCGGGCCGCCCGGCCGCGTCTCGCTCCAGCAGTTCCGGCGCGCGACATGCATTACTGACCTGGTGGAAGGAGTGGTGCGACACCTGGAAGAAGGCCAGCGTGTTGTTGCGCGGCAGCACGCGGCGCGCCACGCCCGCGGGCCGCCCGGCCGCGTCTCGCTCCAGCAGTTCCGGCGCGCGACATGCATTACTGACCTGGTGGAAGGAGTGGTGCGACACCTGGAAGAAGGCCAGCGTGTTGTTGCGCGGCAGCACGCGGCGCGCCACGCCCGCGGGCCGCCCGGCCGCGTCTCGCTCCAGCAGTTCCGGCGCGCGACATGCATTACTGACCTGGTGGAAGGAGTGGTGCGACACCTGGAAGAAGGCCAGCGTGTTGTTGCGCGGCAGCACGCGGCGCGCCACGCCCGCGGGCCGCCCGGCCGCGTCTCGCTCCAGCAGTTCCGGCGCGCGACATGCATTACTGACCTGGTGGAAGGAGTGGTGCGACACCTGGAAGAAGGCCAGCGTGTTGTTGCGCGGCAGCACGCGGCGCGCCACGCCCGCGGGCCGCCCGGCCGCGTCTCGCTCCAGCAGTTCCGGCGCGCGACATGCATTACTGACCTGGTGGAAGGAGTGGTGCGACACCTGGAAGAAGGCCAGCGTGTTGTTGCGCGGCAGCACGCGGCGCGCCACGCCCGCGGGCCGCCCGGCCGCGTCTCGCTCCAGCAGTTCCGGCGCGCGACATGCATTACTGACCTGGTGGAAGGAGTGGTGCGACACCTGGAAGAAGGCCAGCGTGTTGTTGCGCGGCAGCACGCGGCGCGCCACGCCCGCGGGCCGCCCGGCCGCGTCTCGCTCCAGCAGTTCCGGCGCGCGACATGCATTACTGACCTGGTGGAAGGAGTGGTGCGACACCTGGAAGAAGGCCAGCGTGTTGTTGCGCGGCAGCACGCGGCGCGCCACGCCCGCGGGCCGCCCGGCCGCGTCTCGCTCCAGCAGTTCCGGCGCGCGACATGCATTACTGACCTGGTGGAAGGAGTGGTGCGACACCTGGAAGAAGGCCAGCGTGTTGTTGCGCGGCAGCACGCGGCGCGCCACGCCCGCGGGCCGCCCGGCCGCGTCTCGCTCCAGCAGTTCCGGCGCGCGACATGCATTACTGACCTGGTGGAAGGAGTGGTGCGACACCTGGAAGAAGGCCAGCGTGTTGTTGCGCGGCAGCACGCGGCGCGCCACGCCCGCGGGCCGCCCGGCCGCGTCTCGCTCCAGCAGTTCCGGCGCGCGACATGCATTACTGACCTGGTGGAAGGAGTGGTGCGACACCTGGAAGAAGGCCAGCGTGTTGTTGCGCGGCAGCACGCGGCGCGCCACGCCCGCGGGCCGCCCGGCCGCGTCTCGCTCCAGCAGTTCCGGCGCGCGACATGCATTACTGACCTGGTGGAAGGAGTGGTGCGACACCTGGAAGAAGGCCAGCGTGTTGTTGCGCGGCAGCACGCGGCGCGCCACGCCCGCGGGCCGCCCGGCCGCGTCTCGCTCCAGCAGTTCCGGCGCGCGACATGCATTACTGACCTGGTGGAAGGAGTGGTGCGACACCTGGAAGAAGGCCAGCGTGTTGTTGCGCGGCAGCACGCGGCGCGCCACGCCCGCGGGCCGCCCGGCCGCGTCTCGCTCCAGCAGCTCCAGCGCGCCGCCCATCGCCGCCGTCCACCCGCCGCCTTTCTGCTGTAACACGTATTCAATACAGTTTCTGCTGTACCTTACAGTACTGCATGCATTGAAACTATGCTATGACAACCCGGCGCTGAACGGGCGAGAGTGCAGCGTGCAGCACACATGCAGTAGGAACGTCAGTATCTCGTGAGGTGACTCTATAAATTCTGTAGCTATTTCGGTATAATCATGGTGTTCAGGTGTTTACACTCTTCATGATAGTCAGTCATCGTTAATTAAGTGTGTTGGAATTTAATGGACCTTATATTCAGCACTAAAGTCGCCTTCAGACTGGCGTTTTATATGAGCATATAAGGACGCTTTACCACCATCAAAAAGCGCTCTTATAGTATCGGAATAATCAAACCCACCTCAGCAACGTTATCGTCGACGCCGTTGTGGGCGGCGTGGAGCGCGGTGAGGGGCGGCCGCCACGGCGCCAGGTACAGGATGAAGGCCACGCGGCGGTCCGCCAGCAGGTCGTCGTGCAGCAGCAGGTGGTCGCCGGGCCCGTACAGCGAGCACGACGCCGACGCGTGCGACAGCTGCAGCCCCGTCACCGACGACACCTGCCCACCGTACACCATAGATAAACTTGACGCAGTGCTTCATACTCCATTAATATTCAGTCATTTCTCTCTGCCGCTGTTGATGTGCATTCATATGTCAGCCACGTTCAGCATATGAATTATAAAAGCTGCTTTAACATGAACTAGTGATTGCAGAATATCTAAAAATTAGACTGGACTTTCTATTAACAACTCAGAATATCAAAAGTGACAGCTATTTTTGAATCGAGACTCATTTTTGTAGTGACACAATTTGCACTTACATGCAGTAGCCATATCTTTCCTTCTGTGATCAAAGATTATCACACACACACCCCTTTCACTGGGCTACCCGTTGCCCAACACAAATAAAACCTGAGCTAGAGGTCCTGGATTCAATCCTCGAGTCAAGCAAACATTATTAGGTTTTCTAACTTGAAGTTCCTAGTTATAGCTCAGCCTGAATTTATGCCCAGAGTATAGCAATGGGAGCAATTAAGAACCTAAACAGAACTGGTGAATAATGGGTACTACACACTTCCGCCTAGCTTCCTAGCTGCCATTCATGGAAATACCTGTGTACTAACTCACTGAAAAACCTTAGTAACAGAGCAAGTGTATCTAATTGCCAAGAGCACTGTCCACTTGACATTATATCTCAACACTCACCCATTTCATAACCTCAGTCTTTAACAGGTTATAGATGCATCTGATGCTCCGCTGCCATGACAAGTTTGTCAAGTCTGTGGTTTGATGGAACTCGTAGAGGTCCATCTTTTTACGTGACCAATCCAGTGTGTTCATGTCGTCCACGATGTTGTTTATAATGTCCGAGTTAGCCAGCAAGTCGTGCAGCAGACACAGTCGGAACGGATCGGACGTGAGAGTGACCTCATTCGTGTTTAAGTCTTTCTGTTCATTCCAGTGTTCCGACAATCTATCTATTAACTCTTTTGACTGCAAAAAAAGGAACATACATGTATTTAAAGATTTTATGGCATTGTGTAAAACTCAAATGATTAAATTGTACCTGTAAGGCAGGGTTAAACTGAGGTTCGTCCGTTCTATTGGCCCGAGGGTTAAGCTGCGCCTTCTCATATTTTACAGGGAATTTGTCTTCCAAAACCACTGAATCATCCTCCCATGGAGATTCTGAATCAGAGCTGTAGTCTGATGAAGATGACGAGCTTGATGAGTAATCTGAGAAAAATTGCATCACTGATAACAGAACACATTTTATTTAACTTAAATTACACCCTAAGATTTATCTTCATGTTTTAACTACATTTCATATAACTTGAGAGTGAGATCCAAAAAGCGAAGACTTGGGCAACTAAGTTCTGCATTTTGCTACATGAAAATAATACAAGTTAATGTCTAAGAACAAACTATTCAATACTGATTATCACATTAAGGATCATATTAATCCTTGTTGCTGCTGTTTAGGTAGATCCTGCGCAAACCTATCCACCAATTCGTAATGGGATAGCTACGTGTCTAGGAAGCAGGAGCACAAGGACCACAACAAACCTCCCCGTATCTTCTTCACCTCGTCCGCCGACGCCTGGTAGGAGTTGACGGCGCACACGTCCGAGTCGTCGCTGTCCGTGTCCAATATCTCTATGACCGCCGCGCTAGACAGGCGACGCTTGGCGGGCGGCCGCGGCGGGCCGGACGCCCCGGCGCCGCTGTTCCCGCCACTGTTGCTCGCAGCCGCGCTACTAGACGAGCCCTCGTCGGTTTCTTTGCTCGGTGAACTCATTTTATAACACTAATCCTACATAATACGGGCAAAACAATTTCCTATCGGTGTGGGTATTGTATTTTTTAAACAATATCAAACAAGTCCAAAATGATGCGACGCATAACCTCAAACAGACATATTGTTGACGTTAACAAATTTCTTGCCAGTGTAATGTAATGTATTATATTAATTGATTTATTAGGACATGGAATTAATAAACACTACGTGTACAGAGGTGCAATTACACAAATTATGTATGCCATAATAAAAGCTACAAAGAGTTGCATGTAGCTTTTTAGCATTCTCATTCTTGAGAGTCTCGTTTAGGTCGTAGTAGTCGTTTACAATGTCATACACAAGGTTTATCGTGTTGTTATGGCCAGCACTAAACGCCCTTAAAAGCGGTCATAACATATTAACTTTAAATTAACTCGGAATGTTGTTTGAGTTCAGGGGATCGAGGTTCAAATTCAATCTGTACTATTCTGTACGCACTATGCACCAGCTTTTAAAAATTATGGCTGAGTCTGAGAAATTAAATGTCCCTTGGTGTAACAGTTATGCCTGAGAGTTCTTTAAAATGTTAAATCCTTAAACAAGTTCATTATCTTTTGAAATTTGAAAGAATGAATACAAGTGTAATTTTAATGGCATCGTAAAAAAATCATAATCCTTTATAGAGTTTGAAACGAGTTTTTCAGCGAACCATCCAGTTACATAGTTAGTAGTCATTAAATCCATGATTTAAGATTGCAAGCACGCCTAATCAATTACTTTATTATTATTAAATTAATAATTTAAAAATAACATTAATCTAACCACAATATTCATTTGTTGCTCTTATCAAAACCGAAAACTTTCGTACTTTTTGAACGTTTGTAGACATAGAGTAACTTATAAATAGGGCTATTTGTAGACGTCACTGAAGTCCTCTGCAAAGTCAGTGTCAGCCACAGACAGAGTACATTTTATATACTGAAAGTGTCAGCTGTGTCAGTCCCGGTCAGCTGGACTGTTTAAAAATAAACGTAAACATATCAAACAACAAATTAATCAACAGTAATTTATATTGAAATGGAAGCACCAATTTCTAAAGTTGAGAAAAGTATAGAACTTATTAATGTAACCCAGCCGCAGTGCCACTTCTATGTGGTGAGGAAAAAACGACTCTGTCGCATGACAGTGCGGCCAGGGCGCGAGTACTGCGGGGAGCATGAGCCGCAGCCGAGGACTGAGAGAGGAAAGGTAATCAATCAACTTTACGCAGTTCTGGTCGGCACTGGAATATCTTATTGGAATCCTGTAGGGAAGCAATTAGTTTCCTATCAATAAGTCCTTCACATTTTAATTAATGTACTGATGAATACATAGCATATGGAAACATAACCTGACGCATCTGAGTTCCTTATTGCATGAATAGACGAGTGTGAAGGAATCATAGAAATGACAAATAGAAATACATTTTGTTTAAAGTTCCATTGTAATATAAATATTGTTTTCAGGATGACACCCGCATACCATGCCCATATGATCCCAAACAGTGTGTATCTGACTTTATTTTAGTATAATTTGATATATTAAAATATGTATTTATGACCAGATATAACAATCAAAATGTTGTATATTCCAATTTCAGTACTTGCTATGCCAGTAAGCTCCTGAAGCACCTGGCCATCTGCAATGCCCGGCAGGACCAGCAGCCCGACTACATTGTGCACAACATCAACAATCCTGCGGACGACGGGGGCTGCCCCCGCATCCCGCTCA
The DNA here is from genome assembly GCA_944567765.1 of Carterocephalus palaemon. Taxonomy (NCBI): domain Eukaryota; kingdom Metazoa; phylum Arthropoda; class Insecta; order Lepidoptera; family Hesperiidae; genus Carterocephalus; species Carterocephalus palaemon. The sequence continues at coordinate 11,020,973 of OX155658.1, forward strand.
GGGAGATCCCCCAGCAGAAGATATTGGCACTCATCCACAAAGTTAATATTTTGTACGATAGTGAGTTGCAGTCATGTTGTAGTGACTTTAGTGTTTTAACTATAATAATTTATTCAGAAAGGTTTATTAGCTAAAGCTACAAGCTTTAAAATGTTTAGCATGGAATGGACAACAGGAGAAAAATCATTTAAAGTGTAGATGTCATTGGTGATTTCGTTGACCTTGATCTGTTCAACAAACAAACATAACTGGTATTGCAGAACACGTGCGGGGCACTATAAGCAGCTTGGAGGAAGATGCAATACACCCGGCTGTTCTGGAAGACTTCCATGAAGCGGGCCGCGCGGAGAGCTCGCGGCGGCACCTGCGCCAGGCCTCCAGCCTGCTGCGCGTGGCCGAGCGCGCGGGGCTGCCGCGCCCGGACACCTGCTACGTGGAGCTCGGCGCGGGGAAAGGTGAACTTGACATACAGCTGTAGGTTACTGATGCACGTCATGGAAATTACAATTAAGTTAATTGCACTGATTTATATTAAACTCATACTGGTTCACTCAAAATAGTTCAGTGGTTACATACTTGTTACTTTGAGGTAACAAGTATTTGAACAGCAAAATTTGGACTTCTATAGTTGTTACCTTAAAGTATGCGTGCAGAACTACATTTTCGTGTCTGTCCGTATACTGAGTCTTTTATTTTGCGGTGTATGTTTGGGCTAATAGGCAGCTAAAAAATTACTTTATGTTGGAAAATTTAGTCAGATTGGTAACTCTCATCGTACAGGGCACCTGTCGTACTACGCGGCGCGCGCGTGGTGCGGCGGCGGCGCGGGCCGCGTGCTGCTCGTGGACCGCGCTTCGCTTCGGCACAAGCGGGACAACAAGCTGCGCCGGCCCCGGCACGCTTCGCCCGCTTCGCCCGCTGCGGGCCGCGCTCCTGCCGCCCGCAAGGACGACGAAGCTGACGCTAACGATGCTCCGGTGCATGACGATGACGATACGGAGAATGGTGAGTTGTGACCTTTGTCAGTATTCAGATAGTTTATACATTTATTTATATTTCTTTTATGTATGGAAGCTGTCATAATGCAGTTGTTGAAGTTCAAGAGATCAAGAGGGCTTGAATCTCAAAATGGAAATTCTCTCTTAATGAAGTGCATTGTACATTTTAAGAATTGAAATGTGACCTTCAGTGAAGAACATTGCGGGAAGGAATCTTTCATGGCTGAGAGATCAAACATAATGTTGATGGAGGCCTGTTAAGCTCTCTGATGAACTCCAGAAGCAAGTCCAGTGCTCAAGGGGCACGGTCAAACTGTTCTAAAGATACTAATATAAAACTGTACATGTAGCGTCCATAGCCCAATGGCTCGCGTCGATTCAATGTGATCAAAAGAGTTAAGCAACGACGGGCGCGCTCAGCTTGTGGGTGGGTGACCGCTAGTGGCAAATTTTCATGGACGCTACCGTGCTTCGGAGGACACGTAAAGCCGTCGGTCCTGGTTTTTTTCAACGCTGGAAACATTCGACACTGATGTTCACAAGCTACCCGAAGGTCTTCGACAAGGTTTAACGACTGTTTCCACCGTTGGTTGGCCACTAACCCCTCCACCAAACCGCATTGGAGCAGCGTGGTGGAGTATGCTCCAGACCTCCCGCATCTGCGTCCGTGGGGGAGACCCGTGTCCAGCAGTGGGACGTCTATGGGTCGCAGCGATAAAACTGTAGGTACATATTTTGCAGAGCTTGACTTATTCAATTCGCCTACTCTATATAAGTACGATATCAGGAGGGGGCGCGGGCCCGGGCGGAGCGGACGCGGTGGTGAGCCGGCGCGTGCGCGCGGACCTGGCGCACCTGCAGCTGGCGCGGCTGCCCGGGGCGGAGGGCCCGCTCGTGGGGCTCGCCAAGCACCTGTGCGGCGCCGCCACCGGTGAGGGTCTGGTCTGGTGCCACGGGCGATGCTTGAGTATCGCCGATCTTATGAACGTTACATTGTATTCATAGGATTACTTATGCGTAATTTTCTGCTGATTTCAACTTTAAATTGTACCTAATTGAAAACTTGTAACAAAGATATTTTTTGAGGTATTCTATTTTATTTATTAGGGAGCATACAGTGTTATTATTACAGTACCATTAACATATAGTGTAAGCCGTATTCAAAGAACAGCTTTACACCATTTACTCGCAGCCGTTACATACAGCTTGCATGCTTCTTTAACTTTTTCCTTTGCATGGAAAGGAATGCTACGATGCCTTTATATTTCAATCAATCGTGTACTGTCTGCAGAACTTACCAAAGTAAACTTTATAAAACCAGAGTTTTTATGAAATACTAGTGGACGCCCGCAGCTTCGCTCGCGTGGAATAAGACATAATAATAGATTAAAAAGTAGCCTATGTCCTTCCTCAGGCTCTAGACTATCTGTGTACCAAATTTCATTTAAATCGGTTCAGTAGTTTTAGCGTGAAAGCAACACAGACAGACAGACAGAGTTACTTTCGCATTTATAATATTAGTATGGATCTAACAAATCCGAATTAATCCTTGTTATACATAACATGCACGTATTGTAGATCTGCATGGCGCGAAGTATTGAATTAAATGAACAATGATAATGTTTGCAGACTTCGCGCTGCGCTGCCTGACGGCGGGCGGGGTGCGCGCGCGGGTGCGCGGGCTGGCGCTGGCCACGTGCTGCCACCACCGCTGCGCGCGCGCGCCCTACGTGGCCGCCCGCCACCTGCAGGTGCGCGCGCGCGAGGCCCACCGGTGGGCAAGGGCTTATCACGGTCAAATAATATATTTTTGACGTGACAACGTCTTATAAATTGGTTTGCCGGGTGACACTTCAAGAAACTGCGTTACGCTCCGCTCACGTTATGCGCTCACAATGAGAGCGAGTGAGAGGCACGCGTCCCTTCCACTCGGGCATGGTTAGCCCGCCTAAGAGCGAGAGAGACGATACGATACGAGACGATACTACTATACGAATGAATATTCACATTAAAATTATTTTTTAATACAGTTGCTCAAAAAGTGGCGTATTACAGGGACGTTTAGCGTTCGGGAAGTGAGCTATTACACACTCGTGCTTTTTCTTTACCTTTTCCGAACTCGTGCGTTCTCTTTCCCAACTGTCAAAATAATGTCTATTAAAAAGAAAAAACCAACCACGAAGTTTTTACTAAAAAAAAATTCATAGAAGTTTTTATGATTCATGCAAATATTTCTAAAAAGAAGCTACTAATTTGTTTCAATATCAGATTTAATGATTTGATTCAATGAGTTAGGTTAGGTTTCACTTCATTTCATCGCATTAAATTTCATGTCAATAATAAAATTCTACTGAAGACTTGGCTGTGTGGGCATAGTTCCCTTTGCCTACCCAGAATGGGTGAAGAAAACAAAAAAAAATCTCTGCAATACTCTGTATTCTTTTAAGGTTGGCGCCATTTTCTAAAAATGTTCTTTGCGAGTTTAGTTTGTGTTTTTATTATTTTATTAAATTGCTTCATTTTTTCGCAACTGTATTAAAAATAGTTGTTCAGTACACGTGCGGAACCGTCATTGCAACTTGTTCCGACTGTCAACCCTCGCCTTCGGCTCGGGTAGACATTTGTCGGAACTCTTTGCAATGACAGGCTTTCCGCACTTGTAGCGAAATATACTATTACCACTCAAAGTCGTTGTCACGTAAAACTTTCGCCCGTATACCGACTTTACAGGCAACCAATATTTTTTTATATCATCTAATAACTGGCGTCTTGTTCCAGGAGATGGGCTTCACAGCGGAAGAGCTGAACATAATGCTGGGCATCGTGTCGTGGGCCACGTGCGGGGACGGCCGCAGCAGGCAGGCGCGGGCGGCGCGGGGTTCCGGGGGGGTTGAGGACTGCCCGGCCGGCGGGGCGGGGGGCGAGGGCAGTGGAGGGGATGGCAGCTGGAGTAGAAGAGGGAGCCATGATGCTGGGCAAGGCTGCGAGAGGTTGACGAGTGATGGCAGTACGGGTAATGATGCACAGAGTAGATACTCCAAGGCAAATAGTAGGGATGATAATGCCAATCTAGATGTAGAGACGGAGCGGCTGCTAAATGATAATGGCAACCATGAAGACGTCGAGAGGGATTCGGGGAGGACTGAAGATGATAACCATAATGCTGGGCTGGATTCTGACATGATGAGGAATGAGGCAGGGAACCACGAGGAGAGGGATTCAGAGGTCAAGAGGATGAGAACCGGTGGAGATGGCGGGCCGGAGGGAGACTCAGAAGCGAAGAGAATGCGCAGCGCGGACGGGAAGGAAGATGGGGTGAGGGAGAGGGAACATTGCGAGCTTAACCGAGATAGTTTAGGGGACAGAGATAGTTTTGAGATAGGGAATGAAGGGTCAGGTTTAGGAGCGAGCTCGGAGGCTGACCGTGGATGTATTGAGGACGGGCCGCGGGGCGCCGGGGGGCTGCGGCTGGCGGCGGCGGCGCGCGCGGCGGCGGGGCGGCGCGCCAAGCGGCTGCTGGACGAGGGCCGCGCGCGCTTCCTGCGGGGCCGCGGGTTCGACGCCCGGCTCGTGTACTACGTGCCGCCCAGCGTCTCGCTCGAGAACGTGTGCATCGTCGCCACTAGGCTGTAGCTGTAGTTATTGTGTGGATTTTCTCCCTGCTATGCCTTTTTTTCCTAACGTTTTGAACATAATATTTGCTGCGACCCATAGACGTCCCACTGCTGGGCACGGGTCTCCCCCACAGACACTACTGCGGGTGGTCTAGAGCATACTCCATGCTGCTCCAAATGCGGATTGGTGGAGGGGGTAGTAGTCAACCCAGTGTCGAATGTTCTCAAGCCACCCGAAGGTCTTCGACAAGGCTTAACGACTGTTTCCAGCATTGAAAACAACCGGGACCGACGGCTTTACGTGCCCTTCGAAGCACGGAAACATATTATTTTAAATATAATATTATACTCTAGCAATAAATCAGGACAAGTGTGCAATTGCGTATACTTGAGTGTTATCATATTGTGTGCTACGAAATAAAACAACCGATTCCAAATATAGTGTTTTGTATTTATCTTCATTATTATCATCTAGGGAACAAGATTTATGTAACTATAATATACAAGTCCAATATGTTTCACCAACATGCAGCGCGCCTCGCTCCGCACCTAACAGATTATCCTCGTACTTATTGTATTGTAACATACATTTTAATTGTATACTTCATATCTTATCTTACACGAACAAGTAGACAATTCAACTCAAATAATTGTAACTTATTTTAATTCTATTTATAACAATATATAAATAAATCTAACTACAATATAACTTGCTGTCGGCTGGGGCGGCGCCACCGTAGTCTTTACTTCGACGTACGTTGACACTTCTGGCCAGCAGCCGACAAGTATTTCCACCACTAAATTTATACTTAGACTTCAGCAAAATCAGAAAACTTGGTACAAAATTGATCTAAAATATGTGTAATTATAAAAATTATAAACATAAATGCTTTTTTAGGTGTATACACCAAAAAAAAATCAAGAAAATAATGAATTAATTGGAATAGAATACAATCAATAATATTGAATGTTTTGAAGATATTTTCCGCAGACGAGGCCGCGCGAGCTACCGCTGCAAACAGTCTGAGCGAGCTTCGAACCGGAGGTCGAATCGAAAATCGCGGGCCGCGGCGATAAAAGAAACACAACGAATACTGTGACAGTGTCCCAAACATGTCTGTCTGAATGTTTTATTAATAGCAAAATAAATGTAACCCGCCTAAGTGCTAGTATACATGGTATGACAATCTCACTCTCGGAACTCATAACACCGAGCAGTTACTATATTGCTGGTGGATACAGCACGAGTATCCACGAGCACACTTGTGTGAAGCCCTAGACAGGCTCGTTATCGTCCAGACATTAAAACTCAACTTTTACAAACCCCCTCCCCTGTACATTACAATATTTACACGCCTACTAGTTATAATGTGTATACAAAGGTCAGAGAACGGGTGATATTTTATACAATGAGAGCAAACCAGCCAGTAATAAAGTGAACATCGCTAGCATGCGTAAGCGTCGCCACGTGCGCGACAGAGACCTGCGCCTACAGACAAGAGGCAAATGATTCAAGATGTTCAAAACAATAATGCCTTGTTATGAAAGACATAATCGTAGTGATTGGCGGACATGGAAATCAACATCGATTCGTTTGCCGCTTGTCTCGTCCCAGAATATATTTATACAGATGATCAGCGTCGGTACAACAGTCAACTAGCCAAAGTGTAATTTTGGCAGTTTTTACATATACATATATATGGACATCAATATCTTGACACAAAGTAAAAATTCTACAAAAGTAAACTAATTTATGTGAGACTAGTGGACGCCCGCAGCTTCGCTCGCGTAGAATTAGACCCATTAAGGACGTCTACCCGTCTAACGACTTCAAAAACGGCAAAGTTTCATACTAACTTTGCACCCCCGTTTTACCCCCTTAGGGGGTGAATTTTCAAAAATCCTTTCTTAGTACTCCCCTACGTTATAAAAGGAACCCCTGTGCAAAATTTCAAGTTTCTAGCCCTTATAGTTTAGGCCCTGCGTTGATATGTCAGTCAGTCAGTCAGTCAGTCAGTCACCTTCTCCTTTTATATATATAGATAGATTATTTTACTGCCAAAATTACACTTTGGCTAGTTGACTGTTGTACCGACGATAGGTTAGCGTAAGTCGGCTGGCAGGGCTGAGGAGCGCAGGAGCGGAGGGCGGGCTCAGTACCCGTAGCGCTCCTGGATGGAGCTGACCACGCCGTTGGCCAGCGAGGACAGCCGCCCCGCCACGCGCGTCACGCCCGCGCGCACCGACTCGCGCACCTGACACAAGCCGTGGGGCTGTGAGCGCTTCCCTAGTACATACTAGTCACACAAGCTACCTACGAGCACGTTGGAGGTAAAAAACAACAGATCACGTCAAAATCTATGGAAATAATATTTACTGCGCGGACCAAGAACTAATTCGAAGCAATGTCGAAATGCAATGCGCTAGTCCTCAGTCTAACAAATTACCCAACGTTCCGAGGCTGCCTCGGTATTCGGCCGCAAGAAGAATAAGCAGCGAATCAATATTTACTACATCTCTGCCTTGTTATGTACTCTAAGGTTTTTGTCCAGTGTTTATTCTGCAAGCCGGTCGAGCGGATATGTCTGACTGGTGGTCTGCGTTTAATCTGTCATGTTCCGTTTCTGTAGCGTTTGCATCAAGTCCATGATTTTGTCGGGAGGGCCCGGTCAGCGTTGGTCAGGCGTCAATCAGCGTCGGTCAGCGTCGGTCAGAGTCGGTAAGCGTCGGTCAGTGTCAGTCAGCGTCGGTCGGCGTCAATCAGCGTCGGTCAGCGTCGGTCAGGCTCACCTCGTCCAGGTCGGGCGCGGAGACGGCGAAGGGCGCGCCGCGCGAGGCGGGCGCGGGCGATCGCTCCCCGAAGTACTCCGCCGAGGAGATGCTGCTGCTGCCCTGGAAGCGGGACAGGTTCGCGTCGGTCAGGCTCACCTCGTCCAGGTCGGGCGCGGAGACGGCGAAGGGCGCGCCGCGCGAGGCGGGCGCGGGCGATCGCTCCCCGAAGTACTCCGCCGAGGAGATGCTGCTGCTGCCCTGGAAGCGGGACAGGTTCGCGTCGGTCAGGCTCACCTCGTCCAGGTCGGGCGCGGAGACGGCGAAGGGCGCGCCGCGCGAGGCGGGCGCGGGCGATCGCTCCCCGAAGTACTCCGCCGAGGAGATGCTGCTGCTGCCCTGGAAGCGGGACAGGTTCGCGTCGGTCAGGCTCACCTCGTCCAGGTCGGGCGCGGAGACGGCGAAGGGCGCGCCGCGCGAGGCGGGCGCGGGCGATCGCTCCCCGAAGTACTCCGCCGAGGAGATGCTGCTGCTGCCCTGGAAGCGGGACAGGTTCGCGTCGCGCTCGCCGCGGGTGTCCTGCAACACGTTTGTCATACACTACACCGTCGGTCTAGTAGCAACTGCTGGCTCGATCTCGGGTCGACTTAAAAAAAAATTTGTAGCTCGGTTTTTAGTATGTGTGCCCGGCGTATGGCTCTCCACCTGAACCTGAACATATAGTGAAAAATGCGTGATGTTATGCAATATTTCTAGATGACAGTCTCACGAGCCAGCACACAAACCGCCCGACAGCAAGCGGCCACCGGCGTCTTCACTACAAGGACAACACCGCTACGCGATCGTCAACATAAAATCGATAGTATATAATATCGAATCTATAACACACTGAATATATGGAACAACGTCAGACCTGATCGCCGAAGAACTGCGCCGAGCTGATCGCCTTGGCCGAGCCGAACTTCTTGACGGCCGAGTCGTCGTCGGGCGGCGCGCGGCGCGGGGCGGGGCGGGCGGCGCGGGGCGGCGCCCGCCTCTCCTCCGCGAACATGGTGCGCACGGGCCGCGCCGGCTCGGGCTCGATGTGCTCCCAGGACGACTCCAGCTTGCGCCCCTCGCCCGCGCCCCCCCCGCCCCCGCCCATGCTCAGCGAGTCCAGGTTGCCCAGGCCGCCGCGCCCCGCGCCGAACGGCTCGTTCCTGAAAGCGGCCTCATGCTGACTAGCGCTCGGAAGTTAGATTCTAATAGAGGCAGACAAGTTCTGCGGTGTCAGTTGCTACAGATATTTAATGTGGTCCAATGAGAGCAACATTGATTTAGGAGAGAACTGTGGTCAAAGTAAACAGAAAAATACATCAGATGCCTGCGGGTACCCTGTCTGTCTGGTACGATTGTTACCGTGGCGTTGTGCTATTCTGCTGAAACATCCCAGCATTTTCAAGCACCTACTTGCTTTTCCTTAGTTTGCGAGAGGCGGCTAGGAAAAATGTTACAAGCCATGTCTATAATTCTATTTCCATGAGCGATCGACATGCGCCTATAACATGAACAGCTTTTTTTATGGCCTTTACAGCGTCACCATAATTGCAAGACAACGCTAGAAGCTCATAAGATCCGTAAAATCGAACTTCCTCGCGAACCCAAAGAACCCGTCCGCTCTCTTACGCCCGTAGCTTGGATGGTTTCCGTCAACAACCCACGCTTCCTACTCGCAACGCGGCACGGTGCGTTGTCTATGGCTACGCTCGAAGAGTTATACATAATATATTTAATCGAACGCCCTAAGGGCCCCATACACGGTACAATTTATCTGTACGATCCGTCGTTTCAGACCGATCGGACAGACGAATTGTATGTGTATGTCAAGATCGTTAACGATTTACTTAATTTTTTGTATGGCATTTTTGTGACGATCGATCGTTTACGATTTCCGTCAGATCGATCGGACAGATCCATCGTACCGTGTATGGGGCCCATTAGTTAGGGAGGCACCGACCTGATCATGGTGATGACGGAGTTGAAGTCGTCGAGGTCGTCGAGCGGCGCGCGCGCGGGCGGCGCGTCCTCCTGCTCGATGCTCGTCATGTCCGACGTGGCCGAGTGCGACACGCCCCTGCGCGGACACGGAACCACAACATTATTATTATTAGCTTATGCAACTAATAGATGATGCTTGGTAGGTTTATGTCTGCCAATCGAAATGTGTGCTGAGCGCGTATCCGGACCGGCATGAAAGTCTAGCTCGTGACCTTGAATGCGTACAAGTTGAAATTAAGGTGTCGTCGTGTGCGTGGCGGGGTGGTGTCAGTCGTAGGCGCCCATTGGTTCACCATTCGGAGCACCACGGAGGGTCCGTTCCTTATACGATGCTCTCCGGATTTCATTCATAGCTTAAAATTCGTGCCGCGGGCTGTACGCAGACTCCAGCGTCGTGGCTCGCGGCCACCAGTGTGTGTGTGTGTGTGTGTGTGTGTGTGTGTGTGTGTGTGTGTGTGTGTGTGTGTGTGTGTGTGTGTGTGTGTGTGTGCGTGTGTACGTACGAGCGGGTGGCGCGCGTGGCACCGGCGATGCCGAGGCGGTCGCTGTGCGCGCGCGCGGCGCCGGCGGGCTCGCGGTACGCCAGCCGCAGCGACGCCACCTCCTGCTCCACCGACTCCAGCGTCGCGGCGTTGGCGGCGCTCGTGGCGCTCGCGGCCACCTGTGTGTGTGTGTGTGTGTGTGTGTGTGTGTGTGTGTGTGTGTGTGTGTGTGTGTGTGTACGTACGAGCGGGTGGCGCGCGTGGCGCCGGCGATGCCGAGGCGGTCGCTGTGCGCGCGCGCGGCGCCGGCGGGCTCGCGGTACGCCAGCCGCAGCGACGCCACCTCCTGCTCCACCGACTCCAGCGTCGCGGCGTTGGCGGCGCTCGTGGCGCTCGCGGCCACCTGTGTGTGTGTGTGTGTGTGTGTGTGTGTACGTACGAGCGGGTGGCGCGCGTGGCGCCGGCGATGCCGAGGCGGTCGCTGTGCGCGCGCGCGGCGCCGGCGGGCTCGCGGTACGCCAGCCGCAGCGACGCCACCTCCTGCTCCACCGACTCCAGCGTCGCGGCGTTGGCGGCGCTCGTGGCGCTCGCGGCCACCTGTGTGTGTGTGTGTGTGTTGTGTGTGTGTGTGCGTGTGTGTGTACGTACGAGCGGGTGGCGCGCGTGGCGCCGGCGATGCCGAGGCGGTCGCTGTGCGCGCGCGCGGCGCCGGCGGGCTCGCGGTACGCCAGCCGCAGCGACGCCACCTCCTGCTCCACCGACTCCAGCGTCGCGGCGTTGGCGGCGCTCGTGGCGCTCGCGGCCACCTGTGTGTGTGTGTGTGTGTTGTGTGTGTGTGTGCGTGTGTGTGTACGTACGAGCGGGTGGCGCGCGTGGCGCCGGCGATGCCGAGGCGGTCGCTGTGCGCGCGCGCGGCGCCGGCGGGCTCGCGGTACGCCAGCCGCAGCGACGCCACCTCCTGCTCCACCGACTCCAGCGTCGCGGCGTTGGCGGCGCTCGTGGCGCTCGCGGCCACCTGTGTGTGTGTGTGTGTGTTGTGTGTGTGTGTGCGTGTGTGTGTACGTACGAGCGGGTGGCGCGCGTGGCGCCGGCGATGCCGAGGCGGTCGCTGTGCGCGCGCGCGGCGCCGGCGGGCTCGCGGTACGCCAGCCGCAGCGACGCCACCTCCTGCTCCACCGACTCCAGCGTCGCGGCGTTGGCGGCGCTCGTGGCGCTCGCGGACGCCTGCCGAAACGAACATGCTGTCATTTCATCCATCCATCCATAAGCCTTCAACGTCCCCCGCTGGACACAGGTCTCCATCAATCGTTGCCACTCTTCCTCCCGGTCCTATGCCTTTAGAATCCACCACTTACCCAATGCCTTCTACAAATCATCAGTCCATCCAGTTGAAAGGCAGCCAGTGTGCCGCTTGTGGAGTCGTAATCGTCTTATCTTATTTTTTCTTTTCGGGAAAAGTTGTGGTAGGTGACCACAACTTTTCCCCACCCAACCAGGGTTTGATTGGTTAAAAAGTCCGCCCATTGTACCTATATCTCTTTACAGAGAAAAAAAATAACGCAATAATCGAGAGTAGACTCCTGTCAGCCGAGCCCAACACTGAGGGGATTGTGCTGATGGTACGCGCACGTCTCGACTGCGTGCAGCGGTGGAACCGAACCCGGGAGCTCACCTCCGCCTTGAGCTTCTCCGCCAGCACGGCCTCGCGCTCGATCTCCTCGAAGTCCGCCGCCACCTTGGTCGCGCCCAGCCCGCCCTTGCGCGCGCCCATCTGCAAAGACAACGACGCAATACAGTAAATTAAATAAAAAATATAAAAACATTTACAACACAAATAAATTAAAATACTTCCGTTAAAAAAAGACGACACAAACACATGTACTTTCTATCTATATCTTTATTATATTCTATATATTTATATCTATCTATATAAGATTATACAAATTCGACGGCAAAGGGGAGCCCTAACCCCAACACGGTGACAGCTGCAGCAGAGCAGATAGTCCGTAGTCGCCAGGCCAGCTACCGCTCTGTTAGTCTAACCGCGTGGCAAGCTGCCAGTCTGATATGACAGCTACGGCAAAACAAATACTACCTCAAACCATTGGTCACCCGACCAAACAACCCAGGCCAGTAGTTTGTTTAAATAGCGAGTAGCACAATTACCCCACTGATCGATACGAGTGGTTGAGCACTGAGTCACTCACCCCGGGCTTGCGGGCGGGCTTGCCGGCGCGCGGCGCTGAGCCGGCGCCCCACAGCCGCGCCTCCGCACTCAGCGTCTCCGGCGCGGCCGGCGCCGCCTGCCAACCACACGCCGGTTGCAAATAAGGATAATAACAGACAAAGTCAAATATTTTATTACTGAACGATTCGTGAGTGTCTATATTCATAGTTGAAGTTACCGGCTTACTCACGTGTGATTTTAGTCGAAAATAGTCCGACTACTGCCCGCCGCGAGCACGTTCACTCCTGAAGATGATCATCGTAATAGATCGAAACTAGTCGGACTATTTTCGACTTAAATCACACGTGAGTAAGCCAGTAACTTCAACTATGAAAGTCAAATATGTAATTTATTTCGCTATGAGGTGATTAGACACGCTAACGAAAGTCTAGGTAACTAACTACTTAAAGAAAAGAGATACAAGTATAATGCTATTCTAAACTGATCAATAAAAGGCAAAGGATTAGCTATTGATCATTGAATGAATAGCTAATCCTACACAGGTGCCTAACCTGCCTTATGGCTAATTTACACACAGACAGTAATTAATTAATTAGCTAATTTACACACTGACAGTTATCTAAAATGGATCGGCAAATACCTTCAGCAATTTGGCAATAAGGAGAAAAGTTTACTTTATCTTGACTATTGAGGGTGGAAATGTTTAGCAAAGGTAATTTTATATAGGGTTGAAACATCAATTTGTAGAGAACTTAAGTGGTGCCTGCCTAACCTGTATTACAATGCTTAATTTTTGTAGCCTGAGGTGGGAATTATGTTAGCTGCATTGATTTTTATATGAGAAGCCACTGACTTGGTCTTCTAGGCATTTGTGACTGATTTACAAACCTAATAGTAAACAATATTTTACATCCTGAATTAGTTATCAGTACCTGTTGTTAGAACTGTTATCATTACATTAAAAATACATTATAAAACACAAATGTGAATTAGAAAATTACGAAACATAAATTATATTAACAATGAAATACAGATTAATAGATTGTGAAATGAAACTAGCTTCAGTCAAATTTTTCAATTAATAACAACATTTATCAAATTTCATTACACTTTTTTCAAATCTTTCTCTAATTTTAGAATAGATTACTGAATGTATGAAAATGCTGCCTAAAACTAATTAACTTTTTGTAATTAAATGTGTGCTGAGCAAAAGCCGCATTGCAAGTTAATCACATAGTCTATTAAGGGGAAAGTGATATTACAACCTTGAGCATATAGAGTATAGCAATCTGTAATTATCTAACAATATTTACCTAATTTACCCTACTCTTAATACTTCTCAACATGCTTTGATGGGACTGTGAGTGGTTTCTATAAATGTTTTGTCTTGCCTATTTCATGAATACATGTACATTAATGCATCATTGGAAATTATAGTAGTGTAAGTATGAGTATGGAGGCTGCAACTGCTAGGGTGGCAGTGCGGGGTTACCTGCGGGGGGGCACTCTCATTAGTATTAGTGTCGCCATGCTCTGCAAACCAGTCTACCTCACGCTCCTTGCTCTCTTTGACCTCTGCAGGGGCCGGTTCTAAGTGCAACTGAAAATAAAATATTTTAATAACATTTCTACATCACCACCATCAGTTATTACCAGGAGATGAAGAAGTCTCACCTTGGTACCATATGTCTTCATGGCCTGTTCAGATAAAGCATTTAGCTTATCTTTGTACATCTGAGCCACTCGGGAGCTATACTTCTGTCTGGCATCCTCTGTCGACAAGCCATGTGTCCGGAAGAACTGAGTCTGCAATAATGTAATAACAACTTTAATTACCTTAAAACATAAAATACCATTTACGACATATTTCATTTGTAAATTTATTTGTTTGTAAAGTGTAGGTTTATGGAAACTATAAGAGGTATTTTGATGACGACGAGGATAATACTTACAGCGTTGACATTCCCGCCAAGCTGCATGTTCCTCAATTGCTTCCACGTCCAGTTGGTGTCGAGCTGCGTGGAGCGCACGAAGGTCAGGTGCACGCCCAGGCTGCGGTGCACCGCCGAGCAGTCCAGGCAGATGAACACTCCGAACGTCACCGACGACCACGTAGGGTTCTTCGCGTTGCAGTCGAAACATACCTGTGTACAACATGAACGGTTATACAATCACTGAACTTGGACGCATAACACTTTAAGCTATCGAAATTTACCCACTTTATTAGCTGGAATCGAACGTAACCTCTGAAAAACTGCTTCAATATCGCTTTTACTTGGCCCCGTGTCAGCCATTTTTGAGCTTCTTTTGACGTGTAATTTCTGCTGTTGTCAGCGTTGTCACGGTAATGTCAAAAGTGACGGTAAATAAAATATGTACTGCAGATTTAAACACAGTAGATCAAAGTTACTCTTTGATGTAGTTTTCATCATTTTTTAACATTGAAAGCAAAATACATCAAGGATCTATTACTTCCCGTGATTACTTCTATGGCAAGACAACATATTTCCTTCTTACTGTTCTTACATACCACATAATACGAACCATAGCCACTGGTGATTTAAAAACTTGGTCCTAAAATTAATGGTTAATCTATATTTTTCACATATATCTCTAGTTGACTCTAGATTGTCTATAGTTTGGTCTATAGTACTATAGTTGGTGTATATCTATTCTGTGTCTATCTATTGGTGGTCTCCTTGGTGTATATCTATTCTGTGTTGGTGGTTGATTGATGGTGTCGAAAGTGAGGACGCATGTATTTCCAAGGCAATTTTGTTAATCTATCTATCACTTTAATATAAAAGGACAGCCTAAGTGAATAGTGATAAGTGTGGAGACAGTTTAACGTGCGGTTATCTGGTGCACTGGGGTGACCATGTCATGTCAGTGCTCTGCGGCCCTTTCATGCAGCAGCATCTTGCAATAAATAAGTGCTCAATTAGTTATGTTGACGTACGCGAGCGTCGAGACTGGCGAGTGAAAGTTTAGCAGTGACTTTTCCGTAGTGAAAATGGCTTGCACTCGAGTGATATAGTTTGCGGAAAGCGGTGGAAGATGGAGAATGCAAGTTTCCAGGGCAGCGGTGACTGCGGGGAGGAAATCGAGCGCGCCCTGATGGACCTGGGGCCGCTGCTCGGAGTCACCATCAAGGAGGAGGCGCCCGACGAGCTGCCCGACCACGGCGCCGCCTCCTCTCGAGCCCATCATGTATGCTCGTGTTCGATACCCCTTACCCACTCCGGGAGCCTTAGAATAGTTATGTGTTAGGTCTCGTCAACCTTACAATTTTGTATGGAGTAAGAACAAAAGTGTTGATATGACCAATAAGTCAGAGCTGTGTCGGTAATTGGAATAAGGCCTAATCCCTTCCATTCTGAGAGGAGGTGGTGGTGCTGCGATATGATATTGTGTATAGTGCGTACGTTGATTTAAAGTCAACAGGCAGATTTTCAAAATGAGCATAATAACTATGGGAGCATTTAAAGCAGCCTGGCAGGTCAAAAGTAAATTAATTTGAGGATCTGTTAAATGAATATATTATTTTATAAATATAGAAGGTTTATATATAAATATTTTAAATAATATTATTTATACACAGTAACTCACCATTGTGTTTCTCTTGGACACATTTGTATGTTTTTGCAGCCAAAGAACTTGTGAATGGTTTTGATATCCCCATATATAAAAGTGCTAGGTGATGATATAACAAAAAAATAACATTACAATAGCTTTGTTGAACACCATAACATTAAAAGGGATGGTTTTACAATAGTTTCCCAATAAATAAAAACATTGGTAGCTTAAGCAAGCATCTACAGCCTGGCAGAGTAATTAACATGTGAGTTGTAAATCACTAATGTGAGATAATATTATTATGGGCCACAGGCTTTGTGTATCCATCAGTTTGTGCAGTTTTGCTTGAAATGTCTGTACATGAAATGGATTAATGATATTTTTTCATAGGTGCGTGAGACACCAATTAATTTAGCCCAAGTTATTCTTGACTGTAAAATTTGAAAGAAGTCTGTATAATCAATATTCAAGTATCAATCACTTTGTTCATATACTGGTCGCAAGAGTGACTGCTGAGCTAATGGTGTTGGGTGTATTTAGGAAAAGCATTATTGCTATATAGCTATAGCCCAGGGCCGGATTGGTGTGGCTCCACAGGTGTGGAGGCCCTGGGCAACAAAGGAGTGGAGGCCCCAAACTATTTTCCAAATGAGATGAACAACTTTTTTCAGTCGAGTTTATCAATCAATAATTTATTGTGAAGCCGAGTAGATTATTTTAGTATTTAACATACATATAAAAATATAGATAAATGATTTCTGTTAATATTTAAGAACAATTTGATCATGTTTGTACAAAGGTAAAGGTGAAGGTAAAACAGCAAAATAGAAAACAAAAGAAAAGTTGTTTAATAGTGTTTACTTGTGGAATATGCAACATTTTTTTTCCGAAGTCTACTGTGGGGGTCCCTCTTTTGTCCGGGGCTGTAACCCCGGTTGCCCTCCCCTAAATCCAGCCCTGGCTTTACCTGTGGCTATGCTCGAGTTAATTGTTTTCCATGCAGAATTTTACTGCTACCTCTACTACTAAAGGATAACTTAAAATGTATAAAGTATAAGCCTTTTGCGATGGCAAGCAACTGTAAAGATTATTAATATAATCTAGCTTTACCTGTCAGTTGGCACATTAAACTGTGCTGTTCAACTGTTCAACTGTGCTGCAGGCCGGGAAATACAGGCGTAATGTAACTTAACGTGCAGGCGGGCGAGGGCGCGGCGTCGGCGACGGCGGCGGGCGGCGACGGGGACGGCGAGGCGAAGGGCGCGGGCGAGCGCGCGGACTCGCTGGCGTCGCCGGCCGCGCGCGCGCCGCTGTCCGCGCTGCGCTGCGTCATGTGCGCCGTGCCGCTGGCGCAGGCCGACGGCACGCCCAAGCTCATGGAGTGCCTGCACTCCGCCTGCGAGCCCTGCGTCAAGGCCAAGATCGAGGAGAAGCTGGCCGGCAGCAGGGACTTCTTGGGTGAGGATGCGTTCAACTGCTGTACACTTGGATGACTGGAGGATGACCCAGATGGTCGTGGATGTTTCTGTTAGTGCCCGCCTCGCGCAACGCGGGCCGGCCAGCCCTGCAAGTTCTACTGGCTTGTTTTTTTTTATTGGACATTGGTTTACCAATTGGGTCTCCTCCTGGCATGAAAGTGGTAACTGTGATAAGATAGTGGTCCTCTACAATGGCCAAGTGTGAATTGGCAGAATTCAAATCCTTTTGAGCATTTATAGCCTGTTAACAACTATGCGTGATATTTAGCTGCTTAGTTGCACTGTGTTCGCAGATTATTTCCATCACCTTGTAGCATGTGACATTTAAGTCCTATAAGCACTTAAATAATTTAATATGCTCTTTAAAGTTTAGCCGAAGATACGTGCAACAGCATGACATGCTGAGCGTGTCGCAAAATACAAAAATAGTAAAAAAAAATGATAATTCCTTCATTTTCCTTTAATAGCATCATTTCGCGGTAGAGTTTCGAACATAAGCGGGACTCGCTCGGGGTCTACTGCTGCAGTTATGGTTACGCATTGCGTTGTGCAATCTGGTTGTTTCTGTATTGTCATATTGTGCGCAGGCGCGGGGCGGGTGACCATCACGTGCCCGGCGTGCCGGCTGCAGTGCCAGCCCGCCAACATGATCGACCAGCGCTTCGTGCTCGAGAAGGCGGCGCAGGAGCAGGCCGGCACCAACGGTAACTACTCCCTCACAAACTCTATATCGCCCCCCTTCCCACTCCCTATTTTAGTTTAGTTTAGGTGATAGAGCCACGTAGAGCTCGCCCGGTGCAGTACCACACCATGCAGTACACCCTCTAATATGGCGTAATTAATAATTACGTCAAATAAATTAAATTTCGTTTAATCAATATCAATTTAATAGATTTTAAACATATTACCTTTCTATGTATATGTTAATAGTTGGGGGTAATTTGCGATAATATTGTCACCATGCTCTGGGTGCACCCAGGGACCCCAGGAAGCCTTTGTAGCGGCGTTGTAGATCGTTGTAGACGTTTTGTGTGGGAGCTGTCATGATTCCCAACGAGGACCCCAGGACCTGAGGAAAGCCGCGAGGGGGTTTCAGCGGGTGGAAAAAATCCCGCAAACCCGGCGTCGTTCCCACGATGTCCGAGTGTCTTCGAAAGGTGAAGAGGAAACATAATAGTGTGTTGTGGCAGGCGCGGCGGCGGGCGACCAGCAGTGCAACAGCTGCGACGACACCGAGCTGGCCACCAGCTACTGCGCCGACTGCGCCGAGTTCATCTGCGACAACTGCGTCAGCGCGCACCAGAGGTCACCGCACACCACCACACCCACACACCACCGCACACCACCGCACCCACACACCACCACACCACCACTAACACCCGCCTTCATACCGCACGGTCATTGGGAGAGACGTCGGCAGCGAGCTATTGCTGGGCTCGTTGAGAACGTGCCTGCTACCACTCAAATACCTCTCAGATTACTTCAATAAAGCTGAACGAACGGCAATGCTACTCAAATAAGACTCACAATGGTCTGCTGGATGCGTTCGCACAGCCAGAATTAATTACATATTTGGCTTGGACATGTGTGGTTTTCAGGTCAACCCTCGAGGATAGTTAGACAACTGTGGCCGACTTTGACCGAGACATGTAGAGTCTTGTTCAGAGTACGACGCAGGTGTCACGCATGCACGTGGAGCATGCCCGATTGCTATCTTGCTGGATTTAAATCCTTAAAAAACTGTCAAGGTGCATTGCACCGACAATTTTTATAATATGGACAGTACAGACATATGGCCACCTGATGGTAAGCGGTCACCGTCAACTATGCACACGTGCGTCACCAGGGGTATCCGGCCAGGGTAGGACACGCCGCAGTCGCTCGGTCCGTGCTCGCTCTCGCACGGTTCATAAAGTGGTGTTTGTGCGCAGGCTGAAGATCACCAAGGACCACACGATCAAGTCTCGCGAGGAGGCGCTGCTGGAGCTGCGCGCGGCGCGCGGGCACGCCGGGCACGCGCCCGACGCGCACGACATGTTCTGCCGCGACCACGTGCAGGTACGAGCACCACTCCCACTCCAATACCACCACCGGAACCCGGAGTGTTCTCTGTTGGGCACGGGGGTCCTATCCGAATGGGTCCTTAGTCCACTACGCTGGCCGATTGCACATTGGCAGACTTCACATGCCTCCGAGAACATTGTGGAGAACTCGCAGGCTTGAATGTTTCCACACGATGTTTCCTTCGCAGCAGGTGACGTTTAATTTAATATATCGCACACGAAGAGGAATCGGTGCGAGCCGCAAAACTTGTGTTTAATATAGTGTAGCCGAATAGGAATTTCTCTTGAGGCGAACGCTAATGTAATTTCAAGTCCCAACGGTTTTGCCGCTAAACTTTGGAAAACCCAAGTCAGATTCTTGTTATTTCAAGTCCCAACGGTTTTGCCGCTAAACTTTGGAAAACCCAAGTCAGATTCTTGTTACTTAATTAGCAATTGTGCCGGACGCTGAACGGTACCTACACAGAAGAATTTCGCCTCACACAAGAACCTCTTTACGAGACATGTTACGTGATTTTTGAGCAATGCCCATATAAAGTACGGACTTTGTTTGCTACTCGTATCAGTGTGTAACACGACGTATGTACGCAGGAGCGGCTGTCGCTGTTCTGCGAGACGTGCGACCGGCTGACGTGCCGCGACTGCCAGCTGCAGCACCACCGCGACCACAAGTACCAGTTCAGCACCGAGATGGCGCAGCAGGTAAACACACAGACACACACACGAGCGTGCACACACTCACCTGAGTGAGAGAGAGAGAGAGGCTAGTGGTCAGCGGTTCGGTCGTGACCGGATGCCTTTGCACGATAGATCGGATCACATGACTTGAGCCGTGGGACAAGAGTGCTTATTCAAAACCATGATTGTACCTTATTATTGTTGTTTATTAAAGAGAAGCATACGCGCACGGAGTTTGTTATTTAATATTTTATTGAATGTTATATTGTGTGTGGTACAGGCGCGCGCGAGCATCGCGGAGCTACTGTCGGGCGTGAGCTACAAGCGCGTGCTGCTGGGCTCCGCCATGAAGGTGATCCGCGACCGGCAGCAGCTCATCGCCGACAAGAAGAAGGCGCTCGTGCACGACATCACGCAGACCGTCGTCAAGTGAGTCCAGCTCTCGCCACTGTACCTGGCCAGTGCAGTTTTACCCCCATGGTTCACCTATATTCACCGGGTAGACCATGGGCATTTTTTTCTGTCCGAAGTCCACCTTTAATGATGTTAACATGACAATTTGAGAATCGATTTTAACTTGACATAACGAAGGGCAACTATTATGTTGATACAGCATAGTCGATCACGCTGATCGGTAAAAAAATTGTAGGGAGGGAGTAGTTAATGTTGCGATGATAGTGTTGGTCCGTGTGTTGCAGGCTGACGAACGCGATCAACACGCGCGGCAAGCAGCTGGTGCTGCGGCTGAACGAGGTGTGCGACGCCAAGCAGCGCACGCTCAGCGAGAAGAAGGACGCGCTGGAGCAGCTGGCCGCCATCACCGACCACTGCGTGGAGTTCGTCAACGCGGCGCTCGAGCAGGTCTGTGCCGCCGCCGCGAGCTATTTATTTATTTTTTTATTTATTCTATTAATATTTGGGAAACATACAATATATTATTAAAAATGTAAAATATAGAACAAATTAATGATTCAGAAATCAGCGAAGTTTCCACTATTAAATAGATCAGACTAAGTTTGGAGTACTTAAGAATTAAAAAAAGAAATACAAAAACAAAATTTAGAATTTAGAATACAAAAACAAAATTTAGAAAAATTAAACTAGTATAATTTTACAATTAAAGCTACTTATTCGATATGTTTTATTGATTGTCGTATACTCCTCTTAAACACCTGTATCGAGCAACTAAAAGGATCGACGCTTTGCAGATGTTTATTGTAGAAGTTGCACGTGCGAAATAAAAATGCGTTTTCAACGTATTTTTTCTTCATTGGAGGAGTAGTACATCAGTCTACGGCGAGAGTTAGTTCTAGTGTTGATGCGGGGGCATCTAAAATTGAGAAGTTGAACGAGAAAAGGAGAATCCACATATCCATTCAGAATCTTATATAAGAAAATTTGGTCTCTCTCAGCTCGTCTCTTTGAAAGGGTTGTAGTAGTAGGTACTGATTTATATCAATATTTCTGATTTCTGATATAAAGTTTGAATATTTTTTCAAGTTTAGCTTCTTGTATCTTGTATTGCCTATACCTATACCGCCGTCGCTGACGGTGTCTGTTCAACGGTTGCAGGGCAGCGACACGGCGGTGCTGTACAGCAAGCGCGCGGTGTGCGCGCACCTGCAGCGCATCAAGAGCCGCCGCGCCGACATCCCCAACCCCGAGATCCCCGTGCGCATCTCGCTCGCGCTCGACAAGCTGCCCGACCTCGTGCGAGGTAACAAGCATACACGCACACACACGCGCGCGCACACACACACGCACACACACACACACACACACACACACACACACACACACACACACACACACACATGTACTCCTCCGCTCGCTCGCTCGCTGCGACCCATAGACGTCCCACTGCTGGGCACGGGTCTCCCCCACAGACGCAGCTGCAGGAGGTCTAGAGCATACTCCACCACGCTGCTCCAATGCGGATTGGTGGAGGGGTTAGTGGCCAACCCAGTGTCGAATGTTCTCAAGCCACCCGAAGGTCTTCGACAAGGCTTAACGACTGATTCCAACATTGAAAACAACCGGGACCGACGGCTTTACGTGCCCTCCGAAGCACGGTAGCGTCCATGAAATTTTGCCACTAGCGGTCACCCATCCACAAACCGACCGCACCCGTCGTTGCTTAACTCATTCGATCACATTGAATCGACCTGAGCCATTGGGCTATGGACGCTACTACTGTACTCCTCCATTCCCTTGCAATTATTTATGTGTTGTAACCGATCTGTGTGGTGTGCAGTGCTGTCGACGATCGGCGCCATCGTGGTGGACGGCAAGGTGGACGGCGGCGCGGGCGCGGCGCAGGGCCCCTACCACCCGCCCGCCGCGCCCGCCGCCGCCGCCGCCGCCCCCGCCGCGGCGCACGCGCAGCCGCCCGCGCCGCCGCACTCCGCGGTCGTCGCGCTGCAGCAGGTCGCCATGCATCAGGTGTGTAGGAACGAACGGAACGGAGGGCTGTCGACATAATATAAAGTTATTAGTTATTTATATATCATTTCAAAACAAATAAGAAATCGATTTAACCCGTTGCCGGTCCACTAACATGACGATGAACTTGTTCCATGTCAGTCTCTGGCGCGCTACCAGGTAAGGCGGCGGCTTGTCTTGTCGCATGCCTAGCGTTTATATTGTTGTCTTATATTTTATGTCTTCTGCATGTATGTGTTTGTTGATCTAAGAATATTTAGTACTGAGTTAAATGTTGTAAAGGGTAAAAAATTATGTGCAATAATGATAGTTGTACTACTTGTAACTAAACTAAAGTTGTACTGAATCACTAAAATGTAGTTTTGAATGTTTCCAAGGTAGTCGATGTATAGCGCAGGGTTAATGTTGAAATTTTCTTTAAGTTTCGTTCGTACTTTATGTATTTTATGTAACATCAAGCGATATGTATACGTCTCTCGCAAAGATGTAATTATACTTGCTCCAAATTCGGAGTGGAGCTTATGTAAACAAACCATTTTGCAGTCAATAGACGTGTAAGTAATAAATAATGAATGTTTGCGTAAATCTCCAGTCGTACGTGCAAGCGGCGGCGGTGTCGATGGCGGGCGGCGGCGCGGGCGGCGCGGGCGGTGTGGGCGGTGTGAGCGGCGGCGGGCAGTACCTGGCGCTGGCGCGCGCGCGGCCGCACACGCCGCTGCGGCACCCGCACGTCACCTCCACCACGCACCCGCACCACCTGCACGGTCAGTCACGCCTCCCGTGACAGCCGACTGACTGACCGACGTTCCCATTGAAGGATTATGGGCACAAATAACAAGGGTCCAACTCAATTGAAGCAAATTTAATATAATAGTAGCACAGGAGCAGTGAAATCTACAGGGAATACACAGAGCGGGCGGTGACAATATATTGACAGGTAGCCACAGACAACATATAGTTACGAAAGTAGAAACATCCATCAATGTTAGAATAGTACACGGGATGGATGGTTCATTAAATTTGTTTACCTAATCTAACACCCTATACCAATCGGACTAACCATCCTAGTGACTGTGCGAGTCTTGTTTAAAGTGTGTCACAGTTGTCATGGGCCGTAGCAGACGGGTGTTCAATAAACAAATTATTCACCATCCGCTATCGCCAATGACAATAGCGACAGACTGAACAAGAATATAAATTGCATGCTGTATTACACGGACCGGCATAAAGTGTAGGCTGTAAAGGACGGAGACCCTTGATGTGGCTGTCGAACGTAAGATATAGTCGAGCGGGCGGGGTGAGCGGGGTGTCCCCTCTACATTCCGCTCTGCTCAGAGTTACAGTTAGTAGGAGAGCTGGCATCAATTTTTCGGTAGGTATTTGAGGCAAGCTGAAAACTTGTCCAATACCTCTCCTATTATACCCCAACACGGAACTGCAGACCTGGCTGGTGAGTAGCGGGGCAAAATCAACCCCTAAATAAATTAAAAAAAAAAAAAAAAAACCCTTGGACCAAGTGTCCATGCGTGTGTCTGTAAACTTACAGGCCGTGTTGTTGTTCCAGGCATGAACGAGATGAATCTGCGCGGGCTGCTGAACGTGTCCGGGCAGCGCGCGCGCCACGCCGCCGTCATGCCCGCGCAGGCCGCCATGCAGCACGCCTACCACCAGAGTGAGTCCGTACCCGAGACCCCACCGTCACCCCACTACACTACAAACTACTCAAGGAAAACAGATATGATGCTATTCTAAATTGAGCAATATAAATCAACAAACTTTATAAAAAGACTAGTCACGACGTCTGCCCGCGTTCACGTTGCCCACTTGACTTCAAAAGAGGCAAAGTTTCATATTAAATTTGCACCCCCGTTTTTAGTTAGTTAGTGCTCCCCTACGTTATAAAAGGAACCCCTGTGCAAAATTTCAAGTTTCTAACCCTTATAGTTTAGGCCCTGCATTAATATGTCAGTCAGTCAGTCAGTCAGTTTCTCCTTTTTTTATATATATAGATATGCAGTGGGGCCTTTGGGTTTTAGCTTAGCGTTTTATAAGTGGTGATACATTGTTCGGGTGCAGTGATCGGCGCGTACGCGAACAACGCGTTCAGCGCGGCGGCGGCGGCGGCGGCGGCGGCGGGCGGCAGCGGGCGGCGCAGCGGCGGGCCGCGCACGCCCTCCCCCGCGCCGCCCGCGCACTTCGCGCACCTGCCCGCGCTGCACGCGCCGCAGCCGCACCAGCCGCACCAGCCGCAGCCGCACCAGCCGCACCAGCCGCACCACGCGCCGCCCGCCAAGTGGCACATCCCGCAGCACTCGCTCGCCAACGGTACCTTTATTTCTATACGATAAGCGTGCGATTGAACTGTTAATTCGTACATTTCAATATCTTATCACCGAGCATCGTCCGTTATGGTCCTTCGAGCCGGATCATAATCATGTAACGAATGACAACTTATTTAATACTAACAAAAATAATCGTGTAACAATATGGCTAATGTAATGTAATACAAATGGAAATAACTTGTAGTATTAGTAGACGATGTGGCGTGCGCAGGCGGCGCGGAGGGCGGCGGCGCCGACTTCAAGATCACGCTGGGCCGCCAGCACACGCCCACGCGGCCGCTCGTCTCCTCCACCAACCCCAAGACGCCCAGCCCCAGCCTCAACGTGAGTACTGCCCACCGCTGCTCGTCTGCCGATCGGCCACTGGATGTATCAGGAATACCTATTTAACTGAGTTAACTTGCTTAATTAGTTTAATCGAGTTGCTGTTCAATTAATGTAGACGTAGCCGGCGCATCATTAAATCACTTAAAATAACCACTTTATTCTCCCGCATCGTTTGACTCCCGGATTTCTGATCCTTCGAGCCGGATCTTACGATTATTTGTATGTTTTCGGGGTTTTATATCAGTACCGAAACGGTGTTTAGTAACCATGGTCGTATATTTCAGGTCAAAATATTAAAGCCACTTTCGAGCTGCGTGAAGAGACGAAAACAATTAAAACAATACTTGTGAAAATATTTAAGATTAAGGTTAGAATATTTCAAATGTTATTCAAGGGGCGTGTAGACGAATATTGATCTGAGAGAATGTGATGAAGTTATCACGTGTAGGGTAGGGGTGGGCCGTGTCGTTAACCTAAATAACACAACCGGAAACCGTTGAACTCAGAGGGCTCAAGAGCAGGCACTGGATTTTGAAATGTACGGTACGACGTATGTCTGGGAGTAGTGTAGTAGATAATAGATATGTCGTGACGTGTTGCAGGGCGGCGTGTCGCTGGAGTTGGACAAGGTGTGCGCGGAGTCGGTGCAGGACCTGATGGCCACCATCGCCAAGCTGGACTCGAACGGCGTGCAGGTGGTGGCCGAGCGCTCGCCCGCCGCCTCGCCCGCGCCCGCGCCCGCGCCCGCGCCGCCGCGCCCCGCGCCCTCGCCCGCGCTCGTGCACTCCTCCACCGACGCCGACCACGGTACCGACTACACTACTCTATACAAGGTGTGCGCGGAGTCGGTGCAGGACCTGATGGCCACCATCGCCAAGCTGGACTCGAACGGCGTGCAGGTGGTGGCCGAGCGCTCGCCCGCCGCCTCGCCCGCGCCCGCGCCCGCGCCCGCGCCGCCGCGCCCCGCGCCCTCGCCCGCGCTCGTGCACTCCTCCACCGACGCCGACCACGGTACCGACTACACTACTCTATACAAGGTGTGCGCGGAGTCGGTGCAGGACCTGATGGCCACCATCGCCAAGCTGGACTCGAACGGCGTGCAGGTGGTGGCCGAGCGCTCGCCCGCCGCCTCGCCCGCGCCCGCGCCCGCGCCCGCGCCGCCGCGCCCCGCGCCCTCGCCCGCGCTCGTGCACTCCTCCACCGACGCCGACCACGGTACCGACTACACTACTCTATACAAGGTGTGCGCGGAGTCGGTGCAGGACCTGATGGCCACCATCGCCAAGCTGGACTCGAACGGCGTGCAGGTGGTGGCCGAGCGCTCGCCCGCCGCCTCGCCCGCGCCCGCGCCCGCGCCCGCGCCGCCGCGCCCCGCGCCCTCGCCCGCGCTCGTGCACTCCTCCACCGACGCCGACCACGGTACCAACTACACTACTCTATACAAGGTGTGCGCGGAGTCGGTGCAGGACCTGATGGCCACCATCGCCAAGCTGGACTCGAACGGCGTGCAGGTGGTGGCCGAGCGCTCGCCCGCCGCCTCGCCCGCGCCCGCGCCCGCGCCCGCGCCGCCGCGCCCCGCGCCCTCGCCCGCGCTCGTGCACTCCTCCACCGACGCCGACCACGGTACCGACTACACTACTCTATACAAGGTGTGCGCGGAGTCGGTGCAGGACCTGATGGCCACCATCGCCAAGCTGGACTCGAACGGCGTGCAGGTGGTGGCCGAGCGCTCGCCCGCCGCCTCGCCCGCGCCCGCGCCCGCGCCCGCGCCGCCGCGCCCCGCGCCCTCGCCCGCGCTCGTGCACTCCTCCACCGACGCCGACCACGGTACCGACTACACTACTCTATACAAGGTGTGCGCGGAGTCGGTGCAGGACCTGATGGCCACCATCGCCAAGCTGGACTCGAACGGCGTGCAGGTGGTGGCCGAGCGCTCGCCCGCCGCCTCGCCCGCGCCCGCGCCCGCGCCCGCGCCGCCGCGCCCCGCGCCCTCGCCCGCGCTCGTGCACTCCTCCACCGACGCCGACCACGGTACCGACTACACACACAACTACACTTATCGCCACGAAAGTGTGGCTTACCTGGAATGCGCAAGACTCCAAATTATGATATAGTCCAGCGCGGGGCGAGCGGGCTGTCGCTCGTGAGCGGTCGTCGGTCCGCCGGCCGTGTCGTGGCCCCGCGTTGCATCCCTCCAAATTTCGAACACAGCTAAACTATCCTGCAGACGGTGTTTAGTCTAGATTGTGTAACACGGAACCGTTTTGATTGGTTGGTGTAGTTGCCGCCATGTCCAATCCCCTCTGCCCCCTCTCCTTCACAAAAGTGCAATTACATCGCGCGCACGCATCTCTGTGTGAAATTTAAGTAAACCTGAAAACGAGTGAAGATCATCCTCCAAGTCTCTGAAAGAAATCTCCAAAATCCAACCCTCGGCACTGGTAAGTGATAACACATTTTACCCTTTAGTTAGACGGGACGGTGGACAACTTTTTATTTAATTATGTATGCATTAAATAATGTTAAAAATGTATTCCCAGGAGCGGCGAGCGGCGCGGTGGCGGCGGCGGCGGGCGCGGGCGACCCCAACGAGGACTGGTGCGCGGTGTGCATGGACGGCGGGGAGCTCATGTGCTGCGACAAGTGCCCCAAGGTCTTCCACCAGTACTGCCACATCCCCACCATCGAGAAGCTGCCCGAGTGAGTACGCGCACGCACGAGAGGGGAGGGGGATAAGAGGTCGGGCTCCGCAGATTCTGGATCGTTTACAAGTTTAGTGGATGGCTGCCGCAGTAGAAATCTTACTTTCCTTTCCTTTCGTTTAATGCGATGACTGAAAGTCTGTCCGTACGTCCAATAGTCACCAAAAACCACAATAAAATAGTCTTCAAAGGTCACAAGATTGAATGTCACCAAAATTAGTCGATCTTGTGACCTCTATGTTGAGTGCGCTTCTATTAGTACGGAATCTCCAATTTCTTTGACAGACCGTCTGTTACAGAAAAAATATGGTAGTTGTTCGAGAAATAAGAAATCTTAATGATAAGCTGACGTCGTTTCCAGTGAGACGGAGTCGTGGCAGTGCCTGCTGTGCGTGAACTTCGCGGAGCTGCCCCCCGAGGCGGAGGGCGAGGGCGGGGCGGGGGCGGAGGGCGAGGGCGGGGGCGGGGGCGGGCTGGGCGCGCGCGCGCAGCGGCTGGTGGAGCGGCTCACGCTGGAGCTGTACTGCCAGTACGAGCCCTCGCTGCCCTTCCGCGAGCCCGTGCCGCCCGACAACCACCACTACCACTCCAAGGTAGGCCGCCACCACCACTCCAACCGTGGACCCACCCAGCACGGCTTGTACCCGATTACCAAACATTCATAGACGTAACTTTACTACTTATCAAATATAAATACATATATGCATTTAGAAACGAAAGGTGGAGGAATATTATTCCAGCATTTAGTGGCGCTATATTTGAAGCTGCCACGAAATGCTGCAGTACAATGTGCTGGAACAAGTAGGAGATTGGCTGATGCCCTCGTGTGATATGTATTTACTTCGTTAGACCATGTCAACTTATCGTACAGGTATGGGGGGATTCGGTACTAGCTGGTTGTCACTTTAGAATCACGCATTTACTTAAATTTTATAGCTTATTAGTTACAATCCATAGACGTCTCACTGCTGGGCACCGATCCCACAGCCATAGTTACGGGAGGTATAGAGCATGCTCGACCACGCTGCTCCAATGCTGATCGGTGGAGGGGTTATTGGCGAACCCAGTGTCGAATGTTCTCAAGCCACCCGAAGATCCTCGACAAGGCTTAACGATTGTTTTTACCATGGAATGTTTAAGATTAGGCTTTCGGCCCTAATCTTAATGTGCCCTCCGGAGCACGGTAACGTGCATGAAAATTGCCATGAACAAAGTTACGCCAACTTTGTTATGTACATCAGTCGCTTGGTGTTGACGGCAGAAGCGATGCCATTGTAGAAGCTGAGAAACCGAAAGATCTTGAACCAAGTTAGACCTACAAGAATTGGTTACGTTAGGTAGGCTAAGTACCCAACCGGGCACGTTTCTCGCAGTGCACTAATGCCCCCCCCCCACCCCCCCTCCCCCCCGCAGATCTCGCGGCCCATGTGCCTGGACATGATCCGGCTGAAGCTGCAGCCGCGCTCGCCGCTGCGCTACACGCACGTGGCGCAGTTCGTGGCCGACGTGCGGCTGCTGTTCCGCAACGCCTACCGCTACAACCCGGTCGGTACTACACTACAGTCACTGGAGTCACTAGACCAGGGGGCCTAGACAAGTGGCAAAAACGCTAGTAGAATAGATTAACAAATGTATGGGATTGACATTCGCTATCGACTAATTAGTGGTAAGCTAATGTCAATCCCATACATTTGTTAATCTATTCTATTTCTATTCTACTAGCGTTTTGCCACTTGTCTAGGCCCCCAGACATGGTGCTACCGTAGCTCCTGCATGTCGGTAGGGGCTTGCGGCGCCTCCTGGCCGGCGGCCCCGAGAGGGGGACGATTCCTCCCCCCCATGACGGCCGGATCACAGGTGTAGAGCCTATTGCGGGAGATCCCGGAGTCCTCCACAAGCGTAGAGGACGGCCACTGAGGGGTTTGCATTGGATGGAAGTACCACATAACCCGTGTCGCTCTCACGATACCTATCAAAAGCCTCGGAGAAGGTCCGTGCGTGCTATATTTTGGCCTGGTTTGACGGGCCCCTTGGCGCAATCGGTTGTGACCCTGCCTGTAACGCCAGGGGTCGTGGGTTCGAATCCCACTCAGGGCAAAGATTCGTGTGACGAACACTTGTGTTTGTTCGGTGTCTGGATGTTGATATTATCTGTTTAAGTATGTATTTAAAAATGTATGTAATATCAGTCTCTGACACCCATAGTGCAGGCTCGCGCCTAATTTGGGGTCAGATGGCCGCGTGTGAGAATGTCCATGATATTTAATTATTTATATGCGGGGGGTCATGCTTGGAGTTAGTTTCTGCATGCGTGTAAGCGTTCTCTTACTAATGATGATTATGTTGTTCGGCAGCCGGATTCCCAAATATACAAGGACGCGAAGAGGCTGGAGGAGTTCTTCGAGGCGCAGCTGCTCAAGTGGCTGCCGGAGTACGCGTGCTGGAGCGGCGAGGGGGAGCCGCCCGCCAAGCGCGCGCGCGGGGACTGACGCCCGGCCCCGCCGGCCCCGGCCCCGGCCCCGGCCCCGGCCCCGGCCTGGGCCGCCCCCGGGCCGCGCTACCAGCCCTACTGAATAAGTGACGTTAGCGAATAACGACAGTATCGCGTACGGACATTATAAAATACTTAGTTAAATATTTTTAATATATTGACGTTCGAAGGTAGTTACAATCGCGGCGATGTGTCTCCACTGCCAAGTGCAATCCGGCTCGGAGCGACTCCCACTCGTTGACATTTCTGCGGTTGTCGGAGAGCGGCGCCACTGTTGCGTACGATGTGAATGTGAATGTTGCGATTAACGAGTTCCTTTATGTATAATTTATTAGAGCGAACGCTGTTGGATGTCGGATGTTAAGTGCTATGTCTATTACATTTGTTAGATGTTACGGAGCAGCCGCCGCGTTGGTCGGCAGAGGCGGCCCGCGGCGGCCGGACGGATCTCTCGCTGAGCACATGTTATTTAGACTGTATATTTAATTTGTATTTAGTTACGTACTGCACAGGCCCGACGGGAGCGAAGACTTACAATTATTGCACCGTATTTTAAGTTAGATGTAGTTGGCAAAAACAATGGCATATTATTGAGCAAATACTTATTATTAGTTATTATTATTAGCAAGAAATTATTATTAGTTATTATTTTCCGATAGCCGTGGCCGCGTGCTCACCGACCATCACTTCTATTTATTATATTGTACGATACTTATCCTAGTTGTTAAATTGTAAGGTCGTAGCGAGACAAACCTATGCACAAGTTAATGTTACGTTTTCGTCGGAGTAAGGTCGTACACTCGACCACGCAACTTACTAATACCCGAAATCGCATTCGACAGAATTGTGTTATATACAATTATCACAATTCATGATTTAAGGAACATTTTCGTAATATTATAAATATTATTAAATATTTAGGTTATCAAAACCTCAAATTAGCCTGCCGGTACAACACGACGCATCAACGACATGGCGTGCCTCACATGCTGCTTGCTAAATACTGGAGGAAAATCTCTAAATATTAAATGATATTTTGTATGATTATTTTCAAACTAGTGGACGCCCGCAGCATCGCTCGCGTGGAATTGGACATAACAATAGTTTCGTTTACACCTAGTATTTTACAGTTATTGAAACGGTCTTTAATAAAATTTTATGGGATGAGGATTAATTCAGAGGTGTGAATAATATGGTTTGATTATTGTCGGCACTTTTATCAACAATTAAAATGTAAAAAAGTAGTTATAGTGGCATAACTACAGTAGTTGGACATATGTAATCGCGACAATTTTTGTAAATAATGATGTGTTCTGCAAAGTCGTAGTACATTATTTTATTCTATCATCAATAGTTTTCGCAGCGCACGCGATGTTTAGAATATTTTAGGTAATTTTCACACCTTGGTTTATATTATTGCATTTTTATTAGGGATCCCTATTTTTTTTAAAATGTAATATAGCCTATGTTAATCAGTGAAGATGAAGCTTTTTAATGGTGAAAGAATTTTCTATTTTGTTTATCAATACATACTAATATTATAAAGAGGAAACATGTGTTTGTAATGTTAAAACAAAAACTACTGGGGTACGGTCCAGTAAATTTTATTTTAACATTACAAACACATGTTTCCTCTTTATAATATTAGTATTGATAAACAATCCTCAACTTTGCATGAGACGCGTAGACGTCCCTTACATTAATAAATGAAATACGTTTGTACCAGTTTTTAAATTTATTATTATTAAAAAAAATGAAAAACCATATTAAAAACGTTCTAGCTAGACTCATTTACGCTGTTCGTAGAATAAATTCAGCTGTTTTGTATTTTCATGTTATAAAAAGTTGAAAAAGGGGATGAAAGTTCAAGACTAAATTGAAGTGAAGTAATGATTGACAGATACGATTTGAAAACATTTTGATGTTTATAATTAATTTTACTCGGGTTAATATTTACTTATACCCCAAAGCAAGGAGGAATCCGGGAAACCATGAAGGAAACTGCCGCAAAGTCTAACTAACATTGCTACATTCTTCTTAGTCTTAGCTTTTTGTGATACTCTTGTCAAGATGCTTCTGCTTGATAATCATCTGAGTTGAATCTTCTGTTTCAAGACTTTTGGAATATTTATTTGATAAGATGTTGCATAGACATAAATTTAAGTAAACTTCATGAATTACAACAATTAGCCATCGGTTACCGATTTAAACTAACAATACTACTAGAAATGACAATAACACGCGTTGCCGGGTGTACGGCGCGGGCTGGATATATTCCAACAACAATCACATTCTAATAGGTCCGTTAAGTTAAAATGTTATATTGAATGATTCAGTTCCTCCCGTGACGCGAGCGCTGGATGCCGTTACATTTTATTTAAAAATTAAATAAGCATGTATAGAATAGTAGTGGCTATATTATGATATATTATGCCGCCGAGGCCTTCGTACAAGATACGAGTAGTGATATAATTTTCAATGCTACTCCTATTTGGTTATTTTGAATCTGTAAAGTTTAACTTTCAGCTCTCTTATTAAGTGCCCTAATTGATTGAGTATTAAATTGATCGAAATCTGGTTGGCCGGTTGGCCTTACATATTTTAATCTCCTTTTAAATATTATTGAATATTGAATTAGAAATAAATACCATTTATTCGAACTTGGCTATTATTTTTCTGCTCCCTAAAATATTAAAGTTATTTAGCCGGACCAGCCCGAACCACGGCTGCTGATATGAAATGCATAGTGTCAGGCGCTGCTTGGCAGTACCCAGTGACTCGCAATCTTGTATGTTTTCAAACGACCAGCCTATATAAATAGTATTTAAATCTTCATTACGACTCCATATTCGGAGAGACCTTTTCTTAATAGCGGGTCAAAGGAATGATTGTGACAAAATGTACTCTGTGATTGTGACCATCAAATAAGTTGGGAGAAGTGAACTTGAATATCAACATACCAAGTGATTACTTGCTCAGTGACCACAACCATGGATAACGCCCTTGGGCAGAGGAGTCCATAGAGTTAAATGAGGTTGTCAAATCTGTCGTCTGTTGTCATCCACTTGTCATTTCATTATAATACAGAGTAGGTATTTGCAGAACTTTCATTTATTGTTGTTTTTAATTTTATTAGTCGTGTTTACACATAGCCAGCGTTCGCACGTAAGTTAATGACAAGGATCTCGGGCGCCGGCGAATTTCGCGACTTGTTCAGCTAACCGGGTGAGTGACCGCTGGAGGTTATAGCGGCATAGCGCTCGTATCGCCGGCTCGCAGGAAGGCTCAAGGTTATCTCAATTCACTTTTTGTATGAATATTTGAACCCTTTGTGCAATTAATTAGCAAAATAGTAATTTTTTATTTTATTCAATAAGGTAAGACTTCACATCAAGGGAAGGTAAACATATCCATCAAAAATTAAACTTAAATTATAGTTCTCAACCCTTATAAAGCCGGATCCTTACGATTTATAGGTTAAATACTTATGTTTTCCACATTTTTCCCAATAAGCCCAATACACAATAAAGTATCCACCTGCTGAGAATATGTAAGTTTAAGTGGGAGGTTTAAGGAAGGAGGTTTTGAATAACCAACCATTCCAAAAGTATGAAACGTTAATTGCACTCCTAATAATAATTGAAACCCAAAACGCACTTACTTACTCGTAGTTACCTAGTGCCTAAATAATATGCCGCCGTGACCATTCAACAGTTGTTTCTTGTATTTTTATTACACAGTGCACAGTCCGTGTAATAAATTGCCTAACTGATTTCTAAGATGATATTTTCCCACCAAATTAACTGATGCAGCTCACATGAGCTGATGAGCTGCCAGGTATCCTGCCGCGTCACATCGCGCTGACCGCTCCTCATAATGGGCGTATTGACTTGATAATATATTATTACTTGTTTTGTCTGTAACCGGGCTACTGACACTTTATCTCTAGTGTTTTTCTTTATTGCGATTTATGTCATCGTATACGATTCCAATATGAAGGCTTATAGTTTAAATGTTTTTAATATGACTAGTAATCTATATATATAAAAGGAGAAGGTGACTGACTGACTGACTGACTGACTGACATATCAACGCAGGGCCTAAACTATAAGGGCTAGAAACTTGAAATTTTGCACAGGGGTTCCTTTTATAACGTAGGGGAGCACTAAGAAAGGATTTTTGAAAATTCACCCTCTAAGGGGTTAAAACGGGGGTGCAAAGTTAGTATGAAACTTTGAAGTCGTTAGACGGGTAGACGTCGTTAATGGGTCTAATTCTACGCGAGCGAAGCTGCGGGCGTCCACTAGTAGAGTTATAAATGGTATAATAGGTACTCGTTTAACTATAATATAATGTAGTTGGTCAGTATTCATTTTAGTATTAAAACTACTAGTATTAGAACTATTTATTTATGTATGTTTAAATATCGCAAACGAGCATGCAAAACCATCTTTCCGCTGCCACCCATGGCTAAATGACTATGATCTTGAAGAGTCACACTAGGGACTGTTAGCTGGAATAATCACTCCAGTCCAATTAGTGTGGTGGTATTATTATATGTATTTGAACATTAGTTTGACAGTTCGTCAGTAGTTTATTAGGTAGTCACACCTCATAGTACCTACTCGTATGAGGAGTATTCGATATAATAATATCATAGATGTCCGGTTTGCTGTGCTCGAAATAGATAATAGTGGGATTTATTGAAAAATATGTAATTAAAATTAAATAGTCCTATGCAAGGCCATCCGGCTCGCCCGCGATTCGAGAGATCGCGCTGTGCGGGCCTCATAATAGCTGCGTGCAGCAGTATCAGGTTACAAAACTTACTGTAAAATATTTTTTTTAAAAAGCTTTTACAACTTTTTTTTAAATTTTCGTGCCGTGTCATCGGAACCAAATATGTGTGCCGAATTTCAGCTCGATAGCTTCAGTGGAAGTGGGTGAAATATTGATTACAAGATTCCAGGACATACATACATACGAGTGAAGTTAAATAAGAGCTTTTAATAACAATAACAAGGAGTGTTCCTGAGCGGCAATAGGCGATAGGCTTATGGGCTGTACGGTTGTTATAGTTGTCAGTGATCGGTTCCCAGACAGAGGATGCGGCTAATAATCCTGGACGACGCGTCGGTGGTGGCGGACTGGGCGGCGCGGTTCGTGCTGCAGCGCATCACGGAGTTCGCGCCGGGCCCGGGCCGCCGCTTCGTGCTGGGGCTGCCCACGGGCGGCACGCCGCTGGGCATGTACCGCCGGCTCATCGACTTCCACCGCGAGGGCCGCCTCTCCTTCAAGCACGTCACCACCTTCAACATGGACGAGTATGTCGGTGGGTAATCGCTCCTTACCTCGACCGACGGGTCAATGCCACTGTGAAATGTTATCTGCGTACACTACTTCGGATATTTTTAAATCTATTTTCAAATATTTCAAGCTTGTGAGATACTTCAAAAGTCAGGTGCTGGCAGTGCATTCACTTAAACGAAGGATGCCTGAGATTTATCCTTAGCGCTAACAAAGGAAGAACGAAGGCGTGTGAGGTCCGCTTCGATGATCAAATGGGCTGTTGTCTTCGCACTGTGGGTAGTCATGATCATACTTTTTAGGTGGCTAAGATCCCCTAACAAAAACCAAATCTACTTCTTAGCGATGACTACAAAGGAACATCAAAATGTAAATCGCAGACAGACAAACGTATTTTCTGTAATTTTTTCGAATAGTTGTCTGCAATGAAACGTGTGTTTGCGCAGGGCTGCCGCGCGACCACCCGGAGTCGTACCACTACTACATGTGGAACGAGTTCTTCAAGCACGTGGACATCGACCCCGCGCAGGCGCACGTGCTGGACGGGAACGCGCCCGACCTGGTGGCCGAGTGCCGCCGCTTCGAGGACCTCATCCGCGAGGCGGGCGGCGTGCACCTCTTCATCGGCGGTCAGACTCTTGCCTCTTGACTCTTGACTCTTGAGCGACCAGTATTTATGTAACTCGATACGTACGGATCAAAAGCTGACATGGCGTCACCGTCACCGCACAGGAGCGTCAGCCGTCATCCTGCGCACGAGCAATGTAGGACTCCCTTGACTAGGCTATACATGACCGGCTGGACGAATGACCCGAAGAAGACGACGACACAGCTGTGTCAAAGGGACCATGGCCGGCTGTTAACTTTAAATGGCTGATGGATGAAATTTTACATTAATTTTGAAGCACTTGGTGCTGTAGTATCGCATGTGATTCAGAGTGCGAATTGCAGCGCGGATGGCAGCTTGAACTGACCCCAACTGATGGAATGGCACCTCGTCGCGGAGAGTTACTCAAAACAGTTGTACGGTATCGTTGCTCCTCGTGCCTCAGTGTCGACACCTAGCCGCAAAGCTGATTGTTGCGCGCTCCCAACAGACATCCCCGCAACAGACACGGCTGCGGGAGGTCTAGAGCATACTTCACCACGCTGCTCCAATACGGATCGGTGGAAGGGTTAGTGGCCAAACCATTGTCGAATGTTCGAAGCCACCCGAAGGTGTTCGACAAGGCTTAACTTAATTATTACCATTGGAAACAACCGGGACCGACGGCTTAACGTGCACGGGCAGCGCCCACGTCTTTGCTTAACTCTGTCATCACATAGAATCGCACGTTACGCCAACCGGAACTGAAGCCGATGTTGCGTACAGGTATCGGGCCGGACGGGCACATCGCGTTCAACGAGCCGGGCTCGTCGCTGGTGTCGCGCACGCGCGTCAAGACGCTGGCGTACGACACGCTGGAGGCCAACAAGCGGTTCTTCGGGAACGACATCAGCAAGGTGCCGCGCCAGGCGCTCACCGTCGGCGTCGGCACCGTCATGGACGCCAAGGAGGCAAGTGGAGTTCGTCCGGTAATATCCATGAGTAGGTAGCGGGTACCGGCAATGAACTGAGCTGCCGCAATGTTTAGCTACACGCGAGCGAAGCGGCACTCTCCTGCCCCGCGCCGTGTTATAGGCCTCTGTTGCGGCACGCACACAATTTACATCCACGACCTCCGTACGAATATTTATTTGCTAAAAGTCAGTCGCGGCCGAAATGCGAACCTGGCGTTCAGCGGTCACTCACTACAGCGTATCACCTGGTTCAACAGGCCGGTCGTTGTGGCTATTTTAGCCTATGTCACTCTCCAGGCCGTATACTACATCTATGCATATATAAAAATCGCATCATTCTGTTGAGAAGGACTAACCAACAAACACACCTCCAATTTATATATTAGTAAGGATAATAAAATAAGTGAGATAATCTGTGGCGGCTTCATGTCCGGCAGTCCGAGACGACACTACACTTATGTATAACCGAACAGGCAATGGGCCACATCCTCACATATATGGGGGATAGCGCCGCTGCACGCGCCCCCCTGATGGCCGACCGCTCCCTAGAGAGCTGTTGGACCTTCTACAGTTCTACCCCCCGACCGTCTAGGGGGAATTAGCGACTAACGGCTAGCGGAACAGCGCGCGCGTACCGCGTGCGCGACGATTTACTAACTCCCACGCTCAACAGCGGGGAAGTCATTGATGGGGTTTACCCCCTAACTCCGAATTCCCTCAGCGCAAGAGCGCCCACAGCGCTGCGGAAGAGGAGGAAAGGTCTGTGTCTGACGACACTAGCGTCAGAGTGCAGAGCTGGGTGTTGCAAGTGGGGCCGCGTGGTTGCAGGTGATGATCCTGATAACGGGCGCGCACAAGGCGCTGGCGCTGGCCAAGGCGGTGGAGGAGGGCGTCAACCACATGTGGACCGTGTCGGCCTTCCAGCAGCACGCGCAGGCGCTGTTCGTGTGCGACGAGGACGCCACGCTCGAGCTGCGCGTCAAGACCGTCAAGTACTTCAAGGTGAGGCCCTCGCTGTTAGCTAGCGCCGCACTACAAGGAGCCTAGCTTATTACTAAGAGTCAAGCAACTCGCTAGTGACTCGGTCTAGTGGGCAGACGTATTGCATGCCCTCGCAGTCGCGGCGCCGCTGCACTCGCCTGGTGAGCCCGGCGCTCCGCTCGCAGCAACAAGCGAGGCTACTTGTAGTGCGACCTTAGCCTGAGGAGTGTTCTCTATATATTTCTCAGTTTAGTGATTATTCAGCCCCTCTTCGCACTGTCGTCTTAAATTGCTTGTGTTGCAATATAATCAAGAATCATCTGTGCTTCAGAACGCATGCGATAAGATCGAAAGGGATGGAATGCATGAGTTATGCCTAAATCTTAGCGGTGGGTCTATCTATCGATCTAGTCATCGATTGATTGAGCGCTCCTCAATCCGGTGGAGGCATTCAGTTTGTACTCGCCGTTAAGATTTCGGTGTGTAGGCTGCCTAACAAATTGGCGGACAAGCAGAGCTTTGAATATTTCAACAAGTACAGCTGCCAAGTTGTGCAGGCTGGGATGAGGGCAGGATAGGTTCGGCCGAAATGTTCGTAGCGCTGCTTCTCCGCCAGCGAGCGGGGGCTAACGCGCGCGTGTTGGCAGGCGCTGAGCGACGAGCACCAGCGCATGATCCAGGGCGTGCCCGTGGACCAGCAGCGCGTCATCCACTGAGCCGCCGCCGCTCGCCTCACCCTACTCTATACTACTACGATTCACATCTTATATTTAGGTCACAAGTGATATTACTCATATTTTAACAAGCCTTGGGCACTTGAGAACTTTACATCTCAATCTATCACAGTTAATATAAATCGCTAACATTCCAACGAACGGTGCTGCCGCGCGTGCGTCGCGGGCGGTGGTCGTAAGCGTACTGAGGTCTGAGCGGCGCGTGCGCGCGTGTGTTGCAGAGCCTCATGGGGGAACACAACAAGCTGATCGCGGGCGCGCGGTGAGCGGGGGGCGGTGAGCGGGGAGCGGGGAGCGGGGGGCGGTGAGCGGGGGGCGGGGAGCGGTGAGCGGGGGGCGGTGAGCGGGGAGCGGGGGGCGGGGAGCGGGGGGCGGTGAGCGGGGGGCGGGGAGCGGTGAGCGGGGAGCGGGGGGCGGTGAGCGGGGGGCGGGGAGCGGTGAGCGGGGGGCGGGGAGCGGGGAGCGGTGAGCGGGGGGCGGGGAGCGGGGAGCGGTGAGCGGGGGGCGGGGAGCGGGGGGCGGGGAGCGGTGAGC
Source organism: Carterocephalus palaemon (assembly GCA_944567765.1). Classification (NCBI taxonomy): domain Eukaryota; kingdom Metazoa; phylum Arthropoda; class Insecta; order Lepidoptera; family Hesperiidae; genus Carterocephalus; species Carterocephalus palaemon. Next base: position 11,060,276 of record OX155658.1, read on the forward strand.
GGGGAGCGGGGAGCGGGGGGCGGGGCTCCGGCGGCGCGCGCGCACTGTTATGTCATTAAGTTTACACGTGTATCAATATGTATACAAATTTTATATGAAAAATTTATTTTATTAAAAATGCTAAAATGCTATGTTTGTTTTATTCCATCGGCCTTTCGAGGTCCCCGCTCGACACGGGCTCTCCTAAACTAGATCACTCCGACTGCTCCTGTGCTATGGCATGTGTAGTCCTCCAATCTACACTAGGCCGAAAGCATTAAGTCTATAGACTGCAGTAAAATGGGTGAATTTATCTATACATACTTTATACTGGAATGTTATTCCTATTTCAGTATTAATGGAAGGAAAGGACACAACAGATTGTTTGTATGACAGCCTGACATCCATTTTGTACATTTTTATATTTTCATCTTATAACATTGAAAGAAACATGAAAAATAATGCGTGGCAAGCTGAAAATCTCTACCATAACCTCCAACTTCTCATTACAAGCATTCTAATTGTTCGACAATTGTTTAGTTAGTCGCACCCACACGAGTTTCTTCACACTCCTGCACAAGCATTTGGCACATGTCGGTACACAGCAACCCGCTCCACTTCACTTTATCCCCACATTGACGTGTGTCACTCTGCTCTAAGTCATCACTTCACAAGCACAGGCCGCAGCCGGGGACCGAGCCACCGCTGACGTCACCAGCCACCGTTGCCGCGGCGGCGCTGACGTCACCGGTCTCCCCGGCGGCGGGCCGCGGTGACGTCACCAGCCGCTGTCCCGGCCGGCGGCGGCGCGGCACATGCGCGCCAGCAGCCCGGCCAGCTGCAGCGGCGCCGCCAGCCCGCCCGCCACGCGCATGTGCGTCAGCCCCACCTGTAATCACCACAATAATATTATTATGATTGATATAGAAAGCGAATAATAATAATTCTTCATCACAAAGCGCCACCTAGGTCGGCCGACGCGACGCCTGCGCGTGCGCATAGATGACCGGTACACATCGCACAGAAAAATATGACGTGCATAAGCGAATCCGCAATGGAGCAGTGTGGTGCAGTATATGCTCCCGACCTCCCTCAATTGTGACTGCGGGGGGGACCCGTGCCCACACACGAATTACTATTATTTGAGGATTTAGTTTTGAAGTCGGTTTTTTGATATTTTAATTTCCAAGTCAATGAAGCCAAGAAAAATAACCTGTTCCATGATCATTCGTGTAATTTGCAGCCCAACAAATTATGGAATGCCAGCAGTCTTCAAATTAGTGCATTAGCGCTTCCTTTACCACAGACAACACACACATACACTAAGACACACACACACATATACACACACACACACACCTCCCGGATGAAGGCGAGCCGCAGCTCCTCGCTGGCGTCGAGCGTCTTGCACACGCGGAAGATGTTGCTCACGATGTCCTCCGCCGCGTACCCCAGCTTGCACAGCTTGGCTATCACCTGCCACAGGGCACATACAAACATACATACAGAACATAATATATGTTGTGTATTCGCCGTCTGAGCGATTCAATCGGTTCTATTCGATTACATATACAGAGAAATGAAAATGCATTTTGAATTAGCAACGTTATTACGTTGGGCGAGAAAAATTAGAACCTACTTAGTTCTTAGTTTCACATACCTCGAACCATCGATATATGAAGATTATGAAGTGTATAAAAATAAACACAATAAAAATATATGGAGCATTGTAACAATGCATTTGTGACTGACTTAGAACAAGACTTACTAAACTATACTAACACCTGTAATATGTATTCTGTGCTAACACCAAAAAGCAGGACCAACTGACACTAACACTCCTTGCCCTCGGAGACCTCATAATTACAAACGAACTGACAAATTTATGTCCTCATTAGCACTCTTATCAGTACTGGACTAATGGAGTAACCATCACAGTTCCTATTTGTGTCTCGTATAGTCTCCCACAAGCTAGCGCACCTTGTAGGCCTCGTGAATGTCCTGGCGCGTGCAGGCCTCCAGCATGTGCCGCACGAGCAGCGGGTGCGGCTCGTCGCACACCTTGAACACGTGGTCGGGGCTGACGTGCGCGAAGCCCTGCGCCGTGGCCTGCAGGTTGTTGAGCGCCGCGCGCAGGTCCCCCTGCGCCGTGAACACCACCGCGCTCACGCCCTCCTCCGTGTACGACAGCTTCTCCTTCTCGCACACTTCTATTATCTGAAACATGACAAGTAGTGGCATAATATACGCTTGCATTCACACAACAAATTACTTGTCACCAGGGTCCACACGAGGTCTCCCTCACCTCTCTACACCATGTGGAGTTGAGATCAGATGTATAATGATCATATGTACGGTGTGGAGAGCAGTGGTACGTCATGCCTATCCCATTGTCTTTGGCAATAATAAAATAAAATAGTTTGGTTATTTATTAGAAAGTTTCAACATATTAAAAAAGTTAACTTAATAGCTGCTGCAATGCTGATTGGTGTCATATCCTGTAAAATATGATGAAGCGTGCTGACAGTGTTCAAATGAGATCAAAAACATGGCAAAGAGGACAGCGACATAATACATCAGCTGCCAGGCGCTCACCTGCTTAACTACCTGTTAAGTACTAACTAATACAATTAGAATACCTTGGCCATAATCTGTGCATCGGTGAGCCTGGAGTAGCGCAGCACGGCGCAGCGCGACTGAATGGGCTCGATGATCCTCTCGCTGTTGTTGGCGGCCAGCGCGAACCGCGTGCTGCTGGAGTACAGCTCCATGGTGCGCCGCAGCGCCTGCTGCGCGCCGTCCGTCATGCTGTCCGCCTCGTCCAGGATCACGATCTTATGGCGCCCGGCCGGCAGGGTCACCTGCACGACACGTACACTCTTACCATACTTTATGGATATAAAATAGCAAACAAGCATGCGGCACTGTCCATTCGCTGCCGCCAATGACAACTGTATCTGACAATGATCTAGACTCAAATAGGGACTGGGATGGTTAAGCCAGTTAGTTGATCATTTCGTTAGTGGGGGTATGAGGACTGGTACTGTAAGTGATAGTTAGTCCTGTTAATAATTGTTTACTTTTATGTGTGGATCTCTGGCAAGTTTTGACGTTGCGGGAGAAAATATATCCTACTTCTTCCTGCACCCTAAACCACGACTTCCTATCAATGCGGAACGATTCCAAACCGGTATCCTCTTTACCTTTTGTTGCGCGAACATTTTGATCTTATTGCGAACCACATCGATCCCGCGGTCGTTGGAGGCGTTGAGCTCGAGCACGGCGTCCTTGAAGGCGGGCCCGAGCAGCGCGCGCGCCAGGCACAGGATGGTGGTGGTCTTGCCCACGCCCGGCGGGCCCGCGATTATGATGTTGGGCGCGTTGCCGGCGCGCGCGAATACCGCCAGCCGTGACACCGTGTCCTCGTTGCCGACGATGTCCTTGAAACTCTGCGGCCGGTACTTCTCTACCCACGGGAGGTGAGAGGTTACTTTGCTCGGGCCGGCCGCGTTTATCGCGATAGGTTTCGGAACAGCTTCGTCCACCTCCATGATCATCACGTCGTCGTCACTCATTTTTGTAGTTTTTTAGACTTTATGTACACATCGAAACAAAAATATCGCAAAACTAATTTTTTAGTTCATCTTAACGCGCCGAATAACTGACTGACATGACAAGTGACAACCAACCAACCACAACTGACAACTGACTGACCTGTCAAAGTCGTAATGGACTGGGCATTCCCATTATTAAGGGCCCCACACAAAGCCCTGCTTGCAGGGACTGCCGCAGAGGGTGTTACCACACAAAGCCCTGCAAATCGGCCCTGCGGGTTGCGTCCACAGACTAGGTAGAGATATTATGTTCTGTGGTAGAGATCTTGCGTCGTTTGAGTCACGCCAATATATTGAAAGAATTACAACCTGATGACTTTATGAACTTTAAAAGAATGAATAAGTCACAGTTTGAAGATTTAATGACAATGGTGACACCATAAATTGAAAAAAGAATATATTGATGAGAGATACTGTAACTTTATTATAACTATCCCTTAAAATTATTGCACAACAATACATAGTACAACAAAATGAAAACAAATTAAGACGACGTACGAAGAAAACCAAACATTTATTGTTGAAAAGTAGAAACCACAGATTAGATATACACCATATTATAAAATACTATACTTATAAATCTGTGAAATCGGCCCGACCGTACCACACATTGCCCTGCTTGCAGGGTTGGAGTGGGGAGATCGTACGTCGGGCTGGCAGGATGATCCTGCTGCCCTGCGGCAGGGTAAGCAATTAAGAAATCGGCCCTGCAAGCCCACACATGATACGATTGGCAGGGGCCCTGCAAGCAGGGCTTTGTGTGGGACGCTTTAACAGAACTAATTCCATAATGTTTATATTCTATGGGTAGTATTCCATGGGTAGTTATTATACTCTTTGGAGCTCAGCGCTCGTCCCGTAGGTGGCGTAAAAGTAGGTACGCACTCTGTGGATTTATTACTATACTCTTTGCTCTGTGGGATGATATGACATTGACAGCTTTAATTTGCTGTGACATTTCACGACTGCACGAAACGAAACTAAACAAAAAGTTAAACAAAAATTAATTTAAAATAAATTTTAAGTACTCCTTCAGCCTACATAATCCCAACTTATAATATTTTTTTTCAAAGTTCAAGCATCTTGTAGCATTTACTACTTCATCATTTATGTGCTCGTAGTGAACATTCCCAAATATTGGCTTGACTGATGAATCATCACTCTATTTAACAAATTATTGTTTAATTATTAAGGTACTAATGGATACTTTATTTAAATTGATAAAATTTGTAATAATTACGTTCCATACTATTCTTTGATTGTCTTTATTAGGTTGTTGAGAGGTGAGCCTTGAATATAAACAAACCATGTTTTTTGACTGTGTCAGCATATTACTTTTTGTTTGATGATAGCAGAAATTATATTTTGTAATGTATAAAGTGGTTGCTACTTATCTAGAGACTGCAGTAGCTTCAGTTGTCTGAGAAATTGAATGGATATTTTACCAAAACATTGGTAACAGGGTGTAGGTGTGTAGTAAGGTACTTCCACTTGGTATGTAACAGGCCCATTTCCGTACTATTTCATCAATTTGATTTCTTTATTTTGTAGCTGTGGTATTAACTTTGTTTAGAAACAACCAACCTTTGGGTACAGATGTCATAATGATTTTCTTGTTTCCAGCTATTCATGTAACAGAATGTATGTGGAAGACTGATTGAACAAATGGCCCCCACGGTACATTGAATAATTAAAAGTTTAATGTAGCTGTATTTTATCATTATTTCCTATTTCAGTATAGATAGGTTGTGTAATGTGTAGGAAGTACCATTGGCCAAAACTTACCCACTAAGAAGGTTATTTTGGAATGTATTATTTGAAGAATTCTGTCAAACTAAATCCCTCAAACAATTACTTATTAAATTTAGTAAATTGATAACACAATGTTATGTTAGTAGCATTACTAACAGGATTGTGTTGTTCAGCCAGCAGTGTTGGAGTGCGGACACTATGGATTGTAGACTTTGTGGTCATTTGTCTGTTTCACCTTTATACACACTTATACTGCATACTATACATAATTCTTAGCAAACTAAAGCATGTCTTGTGCCCCTGACACAAGATGCTATTTTACCCCTTAGCTACTCCCCACTAATACTTTTGTAACTTACATAATGTGAACATAATAGTATACATGATGTGTTAGAGGGCGGCAGGCGTCGGTCAGTGATGGAGTGGCTGTTCGGGCACCGCATGACGCCGGAGGAGATGCTGCGCAAGAACCAGCGCGCGTTGAACAAGGCCATGCGCGACCTGGATCGAGAGCGGCTCAAGATGGAGCAGCAGGAGAAGAAGGTCATCCAGGATATCAAGAAACTCGCCAAGGATGGCCAGATGGTGAGCAATACCTGTATATTGCTGAAGGTGATCCTTTGTGCAGATTTCCCTTATTTTATTCCAGTGAGGACAACCTTCACCATGTCAGAGACTCTCGTGAAAGACATTCACATTCACCTCTCTGATTTGATCAAACTGTCTGGTTAGAGATCTAATTTTATTTTAGCATACTTTTTACATATAGTACTCAGAAGTAAGCCTTGTAATGTAAGAATGAAGCTAAGTTATGTGGTATTTTATTCAAACATATTCAGCACAGTGTCTATGATACACTTCCAATAATTGAGTGCTTAAAAAAGAAGTAGAACTTGAGGTGCTTACTTAGTAGAAGAAATAAGTATAAACTTATTATATTTTTCACTTAAAAAGTGTGTGTTGTGTTTCAGGACGCAGTGAAGGTGATGGCGAAGGACCTGGTGCGCACGCGGCGCTACGTGCGGAAGTTCATGATCATGAAGGCCAACATCCAGGCCGTCTCGCTCAAGATCCAGACGCTCAAGTCGCAGAGCAGCATGGCGCAGGCGCTGCGCGGCGTCACGCGCGCCATGCAGACCATGAACCGGCAGCTCAACGTGCCGCAGATCCAGAAGATCCTGCAGGTACCGCGCCGCCCTCACGCCGACACACGATCCAGAAGATCCTGCAGGTACCACGCCGCCACGCCGACACACGATCCAGAAGATCCTGCAGGTACCGCGCCGCCCTCACGCCGACACGCCGACACACGATCCAGAAGACCCTGCAGGTACCGCGCCGCCCTCACGCCTACACGATCCAGAAGATCCTGCAGGTACCGCGCCGCCCTCACGCCGACACGCCGACACACGATCCAGAAGATCCTGCAGGTACCGCGCCGCCCTCACGCCGACACGCCGACACACGATCCAGAAGATCCTGCAGGTACCGCGCCGCCCTCACGCCGACACGCCGACACACGATCCAGAAGATCCTGCAGGTACCGCGCCGCCCTCACGCCGACACGCCGACACACGATCCAGAAGATCCTGCAGGTACCGCGCCGCCCTCACGCCGACACGCCGACACACGATCCAGAAGATCCTGCAGGTACCGCGCCGCCCTCACGCCGACACGCCGACACACGATCCAGAAGATCCTGCAGGTACCGCGCCGCCCTCACGCCGACACGCCGACACACGATCCAGAAGATCCTGCAGGTACCGCGCCGCCCTCACGCCGACACGCCGACACACGATCCAGACGCTCCAGTCGCAGAGCAGCTTGGCGCAGGCGCGACTGAATATCAATATTATCATATGACATTGTAATAGTAGATCTGCGGTTGATCGAACTTTTTAAAAAAGTAATAAAAAACAAATACATAGTAATAAATACAAACAGCACTAACATTAAATATCAAAACATGTTTTTTCTTAATCATCAGGAGTTTGAGAAGCAGTCGGAGATCATGGATATGAAGGAGGAGATGATGAACGACTCCATCGACGAGGCCATGGAGGCCGACGACGACGAAGAGGAGAGGTGAGTCCCCCCCCTCTCCGCGCCTCCCCCCCCCCTCGCCTCTCACACTCAAGAGCCATCCATTAATCCATCAGCCTTTTATCGTCCACCGCTGGACATAGGCTTCCCTCAATCGGTGCCACTCCTCCCGGTCCTGTGCCTTTTACCTGCTGACTTCCTCAGGTCATCAGTCCACCTGGTTAGAGGGCAGCCTGTGCCCTGTGTCCGTTTTTGATTGATGGTATGAATCATGGTGTTTATTTGTGTGCAGCGACGCGGTGGTGTCACAGATCCTGGACGAGCTGGGGCTGCAGCTGGGCGACCAGCTGTCGGGGCTGCCCGCCGCCACCGGCTCGCTCTCCGTCGCAGGTACCGCACCACCCCACACCCCACGCCCCACGCGGTGGTGTCGCAGATCCTGGACGAGCTGGGGCTGCAGCTGGGCGACCAGCTGTCGGGGCTGCCCGCCGCCACCGGCTCGCTCTCCGTCGCAGGTACCGCACCACCCCACACCCCACGCCCCACGCGGTGGTGTCGCAGATCCTGGACGAGCTGGGGCTGCAGCTGGGCGACCAGCTGTCGGGGCTGCCCGCCGCCACCGGCTCGCTCGCCGTCGCAGGTACCGCACCACCCCACACCCCACGCCCCACGCGGTGGTGTCGCAGATCCTGGACGAGCTGGGGCTGCAGCTGGGCGACCAGCTGTCGGGGCTGCCCGCCGCCACCGGCTCGCTCTCCGTCGCAGGTACCGCACCACCCCACACCCCACGCCCCACGCGGTGGTGTCGCAGATCCTGGACGAGCTGGGGCTGCAGCTGGGCGACCAGCTGTCGGGGCTGCCCGCCGCCACCGGCTCGCTCTCCGTCGCAGGTACCGCACCACCCCACACCCCACGCCCCACGCGGTGGTGTCGCAGATCCTGGACGAGCTGGGGCTGCAGCTGGGCGACCAGCTGTCGGGGCTGCCCGCCGCCACCGGCTCGCTCTCCGTCGCAGGTACCGCACCACCCCACACCCCACGCCCCACGCGGTGGTGTCGCAGATCCTGGACGAGCTGGGGCTGCAGCTGGGCGACCAGCTGTCGGGGCTGCCCGCCGCCACCGGCTCGCTCTCCGTCGCAGGTACCGCACCACCCCACACCCCACGCCCCACGCGGTGGTGTCGCAGATCCTGGACGAGCTGGGGCTGCAGCTGGGCGACCAGCTGTCGGGGCTGCCCGCCGCCACCGGCTCGCTCTCCGTCGCAGGTACCGCACCACCCCACACCCCACGCCCCACGCGGTGGTGTCGCAGATCCTGGACGAGCTGGGGCTGCAGCTGGGCGACCAGCTGTCGGGGCTGCCCGCCGCCACCGGCTCGCTCTCCGTCGCAGGTACCGCACCACCCCACACCCCACGCCCCACGCGGTGGTGTCGCAGATCCTGGACGAGCTGGGGCTGCAGCTGGGCGACCAGCTGTCGGGGCTGCCCGCCGCCACCGGCTCGCTCTCCGTCGCAGGTACCGCACCACCCCACACCCCACGCCCCACGCGGTGGTGTCGCAGATCCTGGACGAGCTGGGGCTGCAGCTGGGCGACCAGCTGTCGGGGCTGCCCGCCGCCACCGGCTCGCTCTCCGTCGCAGGTACCGCACCACCCCACACCCCACGCCCCACGCGGTGGTGTCGATCAGGATCTGATCTAGGACGAGCTGGACCGCTTTCAATTGTAAAACAATCGTTAATCCTTCGGGTGGCTTGAGAACATTCGACACAGGGTGGGCCACTAACTCCCCCGCTCCGCATCGAAGCACCTCGGTCGAGGATGGTGTAGACCTCCCTCAGCGATGGCCGAGCGATGGCGAGGACCGTGCCCGACAGTGGGGCGTGTATGGGTCGTAGGTCATAAGTGCATCATGTAACGTCTGATATGGTACCGACTGGTTGCGTGGTGGTTGCAGCGAAGACGCCGGCGGCGCCCGTGGCGGCGGGCGGGGGCGGCGCGCCGGACGCCGACGCCGAGCTGCAGGCGCGCCTCGACAACCTGCGCCGCGAGTAGACCCCCCCACCCCCCTACCGCCTACCGCCTCCCTCCCGCACCACAGTGCAACCAAACTGCCACGGGTGCAGTAATAAAGTGATAATAAAGTGAACTCAATCGTAGTAACCGAACTGAATGGAAAAAATATTTGTCATACATCGCACACACATAGCGAGTTAGAGACACACATAGTTGTCCACTCCAACTTTCGGCCTGTCGTTCTGTCCGTCTCCGGCGCCGCGAAGCACGTTCGTGAGGCCGGCGCACTACGTACTACAGGTGCAGTTCCTCGTGTCGTGAGGAGGCGGTCAGCGGGCGCGCGGTCTCATATCGCTTAACTACCCGAAGCACAATTAGTCCATTGAAATGTTACATTTCTTAGGCCTAACCTTGCGTTTTTTAGAGGACGCAATTTTATTTTTTTGATGTGTAGGGGGGGTCAATGTAAAGCTAAAACCAAGTTTGTGGGGTCGCCACCCTTGTCCCACGGCCGCCATCTTGAAAATAGGGGTTGAAATGGTTTTTACGACATATCTCTTAACCTGATAAAAAAAAATTGTCAACATTTTTGTTGCAAATTAAATTATCTACAACTTTGGTTCAGTAACTTTTTGTCGTAGAACTATAAATAAATAAGTTATAAGCGAAATCAGAATCAGTTTAAGAAATATATCGTTAAAACCATTTCAACCCCTATTTTCAAGATGGCGGCCGTGGGACAAGGGTGGCGACCCCACAAACTTGGTTTTAGCTTTACACTGACCCCCCCTACACATCAAAAAAATAAAATTGCGTCCTCTAAAAAACGCAACCCCAAATGTAACTTTTCAATGGACTAAACTCTATTAAAAATTACCGAACATGCGAGGTAGCTGTCAAATTAATAAACATCAGCGCTTGCCTACAGACAGACACGCCCGCATTGGGATTCCCTGGGTTGTGTGTACAGAGTAAACACAATTTTTCGTCCATAACCTGAGTACAAATATTTATCTGTGAAATAAGGGCTGAGCCCGTGACTGCGATACGGCAAACGGCACTCCGCGCCGCGCAGTCGTTATTCCAAAAAATAAAATGATTCAGTGTGACATTAACGGTTAATTAAATAACCTATTAGCCGATGTAAAAATAATATGTCTCTCATTAATTGTGAAACGTACAATGCTATGATTAATTTAAATCGTGCGATGCGAGATCATCAAAGTACTTCTGTAGGATGTTGTACTGCGAAACGCCAAGTGTCATGAAATTATCTCTCGCTGCATCATGCAAGCTGTCGCCGCTCGCCGCTCGTGCATGCACGTGCGCATGTCCACATGCGAGCATGCGAGGAGATCTAGAATGAATGCATTCATTAAAAAACTTTGCACTGTTTTGTGACGGGTGTTATGTATGACCACCGGAAGTGCAAATAGTTGAATATGTTATATGCGCTCTGAAAGTGGCACACTAAATCTGATACACCATTGGCTTTGTTTCGCGTCAGTACGTGACGCATTTTAACGTTTACTAATGTCAAATAAATGTGCTATTTGCGAACACTATGCTATGCAGTTAACATATTTATCTCTTTTTTACTTATCGATCAATGGTGTTGTCGCTAATGCGTCGTCGACAACCCTAAAAGGAACATTTTTAAGTAACCCCATTATAATTTTCTATTGAATAGTTGCAAAGCCATTTTAAAACGGTTCTAATACCGCGGTACCTACCACCGGGCAAGGCTCACCCGCTGGCTGGTGCGCTGACGTCACCAGACGGCCGCTCGCCTCTCGTCCCATGTAAAAAACCATAGCTTCATCCAGCGGATATGCTTATTTTGTCGGGCCGAAGTATTTCCTTTGGATCGACGTGTACATGTTGTTGTAAAAAACCATAGCTTCATCCAGCGGATATGCTTATTTTGTCGGGCCGAAGTATTTCCTTTGGATCGACGTGTACATGTTGTTAAGTTATTATAATAAATTTTATATTAGTATATATCAATAAATATTTTTGCTACGTTGGTGTTTTTGTATTTTTTTCCTTTACAGGGAGTCAATGAAACACAATAGATACATAAATCAACTGCTTTATTGTAATACGCAGTAGTATCATTCACAGTATAATTAATACTGCGTCATTCATTAAAATTCTGATTTAGATCAGTTACTGGCGTCTAAAATGCACAAAGTGGGCATACCTAGATGTCGCGCGGAGGGTCTTATCTACAATTATATTTAATTTCCTTACATAAGTACCTAATAGATATGTATAAGTAAGTCTTACTATGAAGACTCCGTTTAGCGGTGGACGCAGCTAGCCGATTTTTTTTTAAATGACTTCGGATAAATAAATAAAGTTAACTTGAGCCGCAATTGACGTTCAAGGGAAACGAATACTTACTAGACAATAGCTTATCTATACAATTAGGTAAAACAAACACAATAACTGACATACTACCTACAACGACTGCAGAGGTCACATTCAGCTCGGGCGCAGGCCGCAGCGCGACTCCTTCAGTCCTTATCCCAGAAGTTGATAAAAAAACTGGCCTTGTAAGAGAGGGTGGCCAGGAGGCCTGGCCCTGTACTGGCAGGAGGCCTTTCCCTCAACTGCCACGAATGAACCGCTCCTTGTCGAGAGCCCGACGGACGCCAGCTCCTGATCTAATATTACTACTCGTATCAAATTGTTGCCTCGTAGATACGAACAATAATGTTGTTAACTTAGACAGCGGAGGTCGATACCGCGCTGCCCTCGCGGCCTCGCCCGCGCACAATAGGCAATGTCATTTTCGTTACGTATCGCTCCCCTCCGTCGAAACTATAAATAGGTAGGTGCTCTAGAAACATGACATGACAATGCAACGATTCATATTTGAGGGCTATAGGTACTGTACCTAACAAGTTTTTCTGCGACAACGAACAGTAGTCTTCGATTAAATATATTAGCTGGAGATTAGTAAATAAAGTATAATCTAAGAGTAAAAAGTATATCCACAACCTATCCTGACCTAGCTCGACACAGGAGATTATAACAGGCAGCTTCTACGGCGTCACAGTTATACGATTTCGCATTGCCGCATGAATGCGTTACGAAGGTTACGATTTTAAAAATGAAGTAATTAAATTATACCTAGGTACTATCAGGTAAGTCTACGATTCTTTATTATATGTATCTTTATATTTAATTTCTTCGTAAACTGCTACATAAATGGAACACTATGGATAGCATTCTATGAGTGCATCGCGCGAGGCGAGGCGGGGGCCGCTCCTCTTGCAGCGGCGTGACCCCGCAGGCCCCGCAGGCCCCGCAGGCCCCGCGGGACACAGGATTCCTGTGACAGGACTGCGCGCCGCGGGCCGCTGGGCCTGCTACGTCCTCTGTGGTTACGTCACGCCGCGCGGGCGCATGCTGCACTCCACATAAATACCTACTCGGCTGGTGCGAGACCCACCGGTACATAGACCTCGCTTACCAAGTAATAATAAAATATTCATATACAGGGAAATCTGTGTGGCGGAGCAGGGAAACTGTCTCCATCACATAATTATGACCTATAGTTGCCACTATTCTTAGAGATGTGAAAAGGGATTCTTTACTCATAACTATCATCTCGCTAGTGGCCCTTCGAGCCGGATAAAACGCGTTGCAGATCGTCGTCGGTATTCGTGTGGTCTTTTCTGTAATCTGAGCGTAGAACTATGACAATAAAAAGGAGAACAATTACTTATGAAAATTAGAAAAACAAAACATTTAAGCACTTCAAATTCAACATAAAGACCTAGTCGTCCGTGGCGTCTGTCGTTAATGAAATCAAACTAGTAGACAATATCGTCAATTCTAGCACAGTGTAGGGAAGTATGTTCTAGGAACACGCTGGCCAGCCTGCGGGTGCACGAACTCATGTCTGGCGCGGGCCACGGGCCAGCTGTAGCTGGTGCAGTTTATTGGATAGACGATTACATAAATAGTAAAATAGGTAGGTACATAAATTAAGTAATACTATAAAAAATACGTATCACAGACCTGTGGATATCATATGTTATTCCTAAATATTTTTACCACTTTAAAGTAGTGGATACCAAATTTATTTCTTTATAGTCGGGGGTCGTGTAAACGGCGCCGCTAAGTGGAAGATCTACATGAGCTAGGAGGTTCAATTACAGTGTATATCTCACGCTACACATGCACAAAACCGCTAGGTAACTTTGACACTAAGGTGACTAACTTATAGATACGGAGACAGCAGTCAATAAACTGTATTTGCTCCGATGAGAGCGCACGGAAGACGTCAAGCAGGCAGAAGTCGCCGCCGCCTGGTAGGATCCGGAAACCATCTCGATCTCGATAGGCTACTGGGCGCAGGCGGGCCTCGGCGGGGGCGCGGGGGGCTCGGCCTCGGCGGGGGGCTCCAGCGCGCTGAGCGCGATGCACAGCTGCCCCAGGTAGTAGGTCGACATCACCAGCACCTGCCGACCACCACTCCGTTACCACCCGCCGGCATCACGGGACAACATCCGCTCGCTTTGAACTCGTTTACTTATGGATCTATATGATTACTTCAGCAACGCAACTAGATGTGTGCAACTAGTGGGTAGATGAGCGCCGCTCGCGGGAGTAGTACCTACCTGTTTGCAGGGCACGGGGCCCGCGAACATGCTGTAGCCGAGCAGCGCGTCGGACAGCAGGAAGAGCAGCGCGCCGGCGCGCGCCGGGCCGCGCCGCGCCGCGCCGCGCCACGCCATGCCGGCCAGCAGCAGCGCGTACCCGCGCACCGGCCACAGCAGCGCGCCCGGCGCCTGCACCACCCACATGTACCTGCGCAGGCGCACCCACCCGCTGTCACAGTCACGACATACTCGACGCACCTCCTCGCTACAATTCCTAGATCGATCTACCGACGACTGGACTGAGATAAAAAAGATAGTGAACTCTAAAATGTTGAGCAGATGATCGACAGGGGTTGACCGTACAATTTTATCGCGATGTTGATTCTGAAGGAATCCCATCCAAATTAGCGAGTGCACAGGATTTCATCATCATCATCATCACAACCCTTTCTTTGTCCCACTGTTAGGCACGGGTCTCCACTCAGAATGGGAGGGATTAGGCCTTAGTACGGATTGGCAGACTTCACATGCATTCGAGAACATTATGAAGAACTTTCAGCATTCAGACCTCCTTTATCTGTTCTGTGATTCAGGCAGTAGGTAGTATCATGAAATAAATGAATCTGATTCTATCAGCAGACATGATGACGACAGTTTTTCACGTTCGCCCCGCACGACGTCCGTCTAGCACGGAACGACTACATCAGACGTGATCAGACCAAGCAAATAGGGGTCCGCGGAGGACCGCGGCGCGGACGCATTGAAATAGCGCGCGGATAGCTCTCCGCGATGCGAATTTCCCGCATCGCACTTAACCGGGAAGGCCCGGTCCGTGCAGGTGAAGACGAAGTGTTCTCGTCAAGAAATATACATGTGCCCACGTGAGCATAATGTTCCGAAAGAAAGGCTTGCATCAGCATCGCTAGACGGTACCCGAGCGCGGCGGCGAGGAGGGCGAGCGCCAGCAGCGGGCGCGCGGGCGCGGCGGGGAAGGCGGCCAGGTAGGCGGCGTGCGCGCCCGCGAAGGCCGCCATGCCGGGCAGGAAGTGCTGCGGCCACTCCAGCAGCGCGTCGCCCGCCGCCGACAGCAGCAGCCCCGCGCCCACGCGCCGCGCGTACCGCGTGCTGCGCGCCACGTGGATACTAAGGGTTACTGAATATACAAAAACATGTTGACTTGAAAACTATCTGTTTTTGCACGACCACAATGTACCGATCGTGTATATTGCCGGAATGTGCGGCAGCACTACCGCAGCCGAACTTACTTTGTGGCGAATTGCCACGAAATATCGCATCGGTCGGATCCCAAATATTTAAAAATGTTAGATAAACCTGCCCTCTCAATAAAGAGAGCTCTGAAATCTATCCATTGCAGTCACCTGCCTCGTGGGGCTGGGGTATGGAAAGTTGAAGCCCATTAGTGGGAGGTTTAGAGAACCAATTTGATTGGACAGAGTGCAAAAGCGAGTGCACATTCCATCCATTCATCCATCAGCCTTTTGAGTGACCTGTCCGGTGCCATCTGAATGCCACCGTGCTCCTTCTTCCGAGTCGTGGTCTCATTTCCAGGACTTCTCTGTTATCTCAATTCAACGGGCGAAGTCGGAGACGGTGAACGCTGCGACTGCTGCGAGGCACGCACCGGTCGGGGTCGGCGTGCGCGCGCAGCAGCACGCCCAGCGCCAGGCACGCGGCGGGCGCGCACTTGGCGGCGGCGCCGGCGGCGGCGGGCGCGCCGGCCGCGCCCACCGCGCAGTACACGCACACCGCGCGGTAGAAGGGCGCCAGCCGCCCGCCCGCGCCCGCGCGCTTCGCCGCCGACACCTGCGCGCAATACCAGCCCAGGGTAGTTACCACTCACCCACTCAGCCACTCAGCCACCGGTACAGCTGATGACTACACTCGCCTGACGAGTGACGGTCCCCAATACGATCGGCTAGTCGATTCCCTAGTTTTTTCGACAAATCCCATCCCGCAATCTATCAATCGATACTCTAATTTCAACGGTAGTGAAATACCACAGAACAGATAAAGGAGGTATTGCAGGACTGCATGTGTCCAGCAAAGTAAGTTCTGCTGCTTACGCTGTCAGACAGATCATACAGCTTGCTGATATTACAACGACTCGACTCGTTTACTTTAGCTACTTTCACAGTATTATGTCTATGGCATCTCACCATAAGGAGAATGTCATCATCATCATCATCATCACAACCCTTTCTTTGTCCCACTCTTGGGCACGGGTCTCCTCTCAGAATGGGAGGGATTAGGCCTAAGTCCACCACACATACGGAGTCCTTACAATGATAATTATTATGAGTCTTTACGGCAACCAAAAGCGCGAATCGCTGCGAGTGCTGTTTAAGTCTATAAATAACTGTATCATGTCAATATAATAATGAAAATATTATTACATTATAATTATGTATACGAACATAGGAAAATGTTTCGCATACGAATATCAAAGTCGTATCGGTGAAATTTAAAAATCGGGGCCCAAGGCCTATAAAACTCGGCTCTCACTCGAGCGGGTTCGCGGAGCACGCGGGCGGGCACTCGCAAATCCAACTGGTACACACCAATTAACTTAGTGATATGTGCGATTTAAGAAATTAAATTCCGCCTGCTGTAACGGTAAAGGAAACCTGCATCCCTGAGAGTTCTCTTATAATGTTCTCGAAGCCATATTGTAAAGTCTGCCAATGCGCATTTGCCAGCGTGGTGGAAAGACCTACCTGTGACCAGCAGTGGAACAAAGAAAGGATTGAGGTGGAAATATATAGATTAAATATTTTTTTTAGTAAAGTTTTTTCATTTTATTAAAATTTAATTAAATTTACTCAATGTGTATTGTTGTTTGTTAGTATGTGTAAGTTTTCCAAATAAATAAAAATTAAATTAAATATGCGTTAATTTATAACACTTTTCAAGCAGTAAGTTACCTAAATCATTTGGGAAGGCCTGGGACGGCACTGGCTGGCCCCTTTAATACGGGTTCACCGGACTCCAATACGATGCTGTATTGATGTTTTTTTTTTAAAGTACCTATCTTATTATTATTAGTTTAATGATATGGCGTATGAACAGAATCACTAACATAAGATTGAGCGTAAGACAGCAGCAGCAGAAAGTAAACAGCTATGACTAATTTAATAAGAAAAAAAAAGTTAAATGTGCTAAGAAATAAGATTCAGTGCTGCGAGCAATGTATATAACTACGAACGAATTAGTTCTCACCAATTCCGATGGCGATATCATTGTACTAAGCACTTCATTGATTTCTTATTAAAATGCCCTCGTAATTCCATTCATGAGTAGAGATGGGCGTTTTTGTTATTTTTCAACATCGGTGTCCAACGTTGTTTCGATACCGTCACCCGATGTCAACATCGTTGTTTCCGACAACGATGTCACTCGGACATCCAGCTAGCGTACCTACATACGTAACATTTTGTTATGTTGGCGCGTTGGCGGATTCATAAACGTTGTTTTGTTTTATTGAATCATCGTATCGTTCGGTCGCATTCTTCGCTTCGTACTCGTTCGCAGTGTTGCCAATTTGGATTTTGAAAAATGCGTAGGTCAGATTAGAAAATTACGTAGAAATAGTAACATTTCCATAATATAGAAAATACGTCGATCTACGTACTTTTTTCTGAGTGAAATTAAGAGAGTAGGGTAGGTAAAAGTGAATAAAACGAACAGCAGTAGACAAACAATAAATTTAAAAAAATACCGTTTAGCAAACAAAAAAAATTGTGAGCCGTCACGGGACGCCTGGCAGATGTGAAACATCGAAATTATGTTGTACAAGTAATATGCACAAAAGTACAGATTATGACAGGAACTAAAACATATAAGAAAAAAAAAGTAAAAAAAACAAAAGAAAAAACAAAAAAAAAATTAATTATTATATTTTATTAATAAAATAATTTCCGACCGTCATTTGTCGGAACTGTATAGTATATTATATATTCCATATTCGCCACGCTCGCCGCGCTCGCCATGCCAAAAATTTGGTTTGCCCTCTGCCTAAAGATGTTTCACATCAAAAATCTATGAAATACCACTTGTAGATAATGTACTTTACAATCTAAAAGTGTGCTACTTTCAAGGTCATCGTCAATTTAATTTAATTTTTGAATTATTCAATTTTTATTATCATTTTCAGACAAATTAAATTTATACATAAAACAATTTTGATAGAAAATACGTAGATTTTGGGACTATAGTTCGTAGGTTTGTACTTTGTAGTTGGCAACGCTGCTCGTTCGTTCGTTGGCCATCGCCCATCGGCCGTCATATTAATATTGACATCGGTTCGTTGATTGCTATCTCTATGGTTCGTTGTCGGTGTCGGCATTATTCGGTGTTACTCCCATCCGTTGTTCAACATTTCGCCAACGGATGTCAACACCATATAGTCACATCGTTGGTCAACATCGTTTTGTTAAAAACGGCCACCTCTATTCATGAGTAAATCACTGTCGGTTGTCGGTCGCGTAACGCGTACTACACAGCAGGAGTATGGTGGAGTACCAAACAAAGGTACTCTGTGTACCAAACCGACTCGACTGACTCGACTCTACTCACTCACTTACAACCACAACACAAACTAAACTAGCTTTCATAAAACAATACAGTCAGTCAATACACCCATAGCATAGGTATAGGCTAGGCATTGTCTACAACGAACGGTGATGAACGGTATTATTAATCTACGATGCACACATAAAAAATACTCTATGATGCACGCACACTGATTCAGGGAAGATATCTATCATTGTTTATTTTGATCTTGATTGAAAACGCATTAATAACCTTGACCAACGAAACGTAAAAACGTAAACCTTAACCATTCGTGCCGTTTTCTATGAGTTTGGCGCGTAGTACTATACTTATAAATCTGTGGTTTGGCGGTTCTATAAAGTCTGTATGGATTTTAATACTTCCTCTATATAAAAACCGTTCAGAAACATGATGAATTTATTAGAGTATACATTTAAAAATTCTCAAAATTATTGCCTTTTGAAACATTTCAACATTACGAACTGTTGGTAATTATTTATACATTTAAATGTAATCATTTCATTATAATAAACTATTTTCATGCCACTCACCACAGAAGACTTTCAACTGATTGTGATCAAAAACGTCAATGTCAATGATGGACGTCATGTGAATGTCATGTGATGTAGTGCTACTTGTCAAGTTGTCATCTGTTATAATTCTAGTTGTAACTGACGGATTCTTTCGGATAAATTCGGATTTCTTTCCGTAGTATTCTGATTTTCCATCAATCCTGTAATATAGCAATTTGTCTCGTCAGCATTTATAGCTACAAAAATTTGAGATTGTGATCAAATTATTGATTATATTTGTACATTTGAAGTAACTTCAAAATGCCGAAGAAAAAAACAGGTCAGCGGAAAAAGGCTGAGAAACAAAAGCAGCGGCAAAAGGAGATCCGAAACGCAAGGGAGCACGTTGACCTGGCGCAGCACCCTTGCAATGTCCCAATGGAATGCGACAAGTGTCAGAAGTAAGACCTTCTTGGTGTAGTTTACTTAACCTCTGTCCCAGTGAAAGTATGGTTGTTGATTCTGTGACGGTGAATTGGCACTAATTGGCAGGAAGCAGAAGAGCCGCGCGTTCTGCTACTTCTGCTCAGCGCTGCAGCGGCTGCCGACCTGCGCGCACTGCGGCAAGGTGAAGTGCATGCTGAAGGCGGGCGACTGCGTGGTGCGCCACCCCGGCGTCTACACCACCGGGCTCGGGATGGTGGTGAGTCACACGTATCTACACCCGTAGGATACTACTAGCTACCTTTCAATATTTTTACGACAGCAATGGCCGGACTTGAATAGTGTTGAGGCCTTATTTATTAACTAGTGAACCCTGACTTGGGAACACATATTCTATTAATTTAAATAACAAAACCTTTGCTCCAAATTTAAAATTCATGAGACAATGTTTCAGAAATGTTCTATATAAACTTTCATACTGTATTCCAAGACAACCTGTGTTGTATCATGTTACATTAAAATCGAAATGATAATTTTTGGTCCCATTGTGCATTTGGGAATCTGTATCGATTACTTATCATTCCCTGATAGTTTAGATCCAAGATTTATTCAGTGTACAGAGGCAGGATATTTTTTTTTTTAAATACCATAATCTCGATAAAACATACAAATTCAAGTTGTTACAATGTTACGATGGGACTAATTGATTTTAATTTGACTATGTTTTTTTAAGGGTGCCATCTGTGACTTCTGTGAGGCGTGGGTGTGCCACGGGCGCAAGTGCCTCACCGCCCACGCCTGCACCTGCCCGCTGGCCGATGCTGTCTGCCTCGAGTGTGAAAGAGGTGACGAAAGCTCTCCAACAATAGCAATACTTGTATTCATCCCTCAAGTATTCTTTAGTAAAAATGGCCTTATGTTTTTATATGGATATAAGATACATCAAAAACTCTAAACAACACTCATATTGGGACTGAGATGGTTAGTCCAGTTAGTAGTGTGTAACAAGAACAAGTTGGTCTGGCGCAGGGACTGTTAAAGATTGTTAGTCCTGTTAGTTGCAGTTAGTTTTTATTTTATTTACATGTTAGTAATAGTCCAGTAGTAGTTGTTAGTAAGAGTCTCATTCCAAGTCGGTCACAGATGCATTGCTACCCTAGAGGAACAAGAGGGTCGCATCTAGAGAAGTGTCATCATCACAACCCTTTCTTTGTCCCACTGTTGGGCACGGGTCTCCTCAGAATTGGAGGGATTAGGCCTTAGTCCACCACGCTGGCCAAGTGCGGATTGGCAGACTTCACATGCCTTCGAGAACATTATGAAGAACTCTTAGGCATGCAGGTTTCCTCACGATGTGTCCTTCACCGTTATAGCTAGTGACATTTAATTTCTCTCTTTAAGAAATTAAAGAGAAGTGTAGGTGACCGGAAACGATACTGTTCCAGCTGGAACACAATTGTTTTTAAATAATTAGTATTCAGAAAATGTTGATGTTGTGCTTAATGTGAATATCGGTGCAGGGGTGTGGGAGCACGGCGGGCGCGTGTTCCGCTGCAGCTTCTGCCAGGGCTTCCTGTGCGAGGACGACCAGTTCGAGCACCAGGCCTCCTGCCAGGTGCTGGAGTCCGAGACCTACAAGTGTAAGTAGTAAGGCAGACAAGTATCTGGACTCAATTCACAATTTAATTGGATAAGTGTGCTGAAAGCATGTTGATAAAGTCTTTTTTCGTGAATCTCTCTTATTTTAAACTTGGTCAGCAACCTCCATGTTCGGGAACATGCCTTCGAGCGGCCAGGCTCAGCGATTGTGCGTTTTGCTGAGCGAGCATTAACGCGCGATCGCTTTACTTAATTTAATATAATTTAACATCAGTACGCAACCAGCAGCCGCTCGAGGCACCGCGTATTCATATACCATTTTACCATATCGACCAGTACGTGACCAGCAGCCGCTCGAGGCGCCGCGTATTAAACCATACCATTTCCAAACCATTTAATATGTATAACCATTAATAACCAGTAAAGTTAGTAAAGTAATTATTAATTATAAGAGTGCTACAAACAGTTGTGGAAAACAATAGAAACCAGTTATTCAAATACACATCTTTTCTTTCCTCCATCTAACCATAATAATCAAAGAGCTGTTGGTCTACCAGAAACAACCAACACTCTTTTCATGGTCCTTCGATCCTTAAAGTGATAAGCAACCAGTGCTTGTGGTGTTCAGTGCTGACCATTTTTTTACCATTTAACCAGAACCATTATTTTTGGAAGATCGAGTTATTTAGTTATCCAGGATTGCAGTGCTGGAGGAAGTAAGCAGTAAGGAGTACATAAGGTCAGATCCAACCATTTCTTATATTTATATTTTTTCAATTAATTTACCAAGATGGACAACTTATTCATTAACCAGACCGAGATATATGAATCTATAAATAAATTGTATGCTAATTTTAAAAAGGATGGAGTCGATAGGAAGACTATCGACTACTGCAAGCGTAGGATAGAATTACTGGAAACATACTGGCGAGACTACGTAAACAACCATAATAAACTGTGCGAATATGCTGACTTTGACCATGTATATTTTCGAAAACAGTGCTACGAAATCGCTGAAAAAACCTATCTCACGGTAAGGGAATCATTATTTTCATTCATGGAACGATTGGAGCAACAGGAACGGCAGCTGACGCGGGAAAGTAAGCCGATAGTTGAGTTACAGCAGCAACCCGGCCCGTCTAGACCAGTGACATCTTCACCGCAACCAGGTACACCTCATGACGCAGCTCAACGACCATCCATTCCTGCCGCTGAGGAAGGGGAAACCGGCAGACTTTACCATTTGTTGAAAAAGCAATCTATCCAACTCAAGGCATTCATGAGGACGGTAGGTACCATAACGACCAGCCAGTTAGAGAAGAAATGGGAGTTTGAAGATGCGTTAAGGTCTTTAGAGTCCCGTTGGCGCAACATTGACGAATTGCATTGGCAGATAGAAGGAGAAGACGGTGAGGAAAATGTGACATACCAGCAGGAGTTTAGCAAACATGAGAGGGTGTACAACAACTTGAAAAAGACCATCAACACGAAAATGTTTTCAGAGTCCCATCGAGAAAAGTCTACACCACAGATGGATATCCCGGTTTTTAGTGGCAACTACCATCAATGGGTTTCCTTTAAGGACCTGTTCAATGAGACCATTCATAAGAATATGTCTATGTCTAGCGCGCAGAAAATGCAATTCCTGAAAAGTAGAGTAACAGGGGATGCAGAACGTCTTATTCATCACTTACAGATTAGCTCCGATAATTATGAAGTCTGTTGGGACATACTTAACCATCGATATGACAATAAGAAATTAATCTTCACCTCTCATATTAATACCATGCTGGGCATACCTACCCTAGCACACCAGTCAGCAGCCCTAATTAAAAAGTTGCACGACATAACCAAGGAGAGCCTGCACGCGATCCAAAACCTAGACGTGGATATTACTACGTGGGACCCGCTTCTGGTACACCTGTTAAGCCAAAAATTAGATAGCGAGTCTTTTTCTGAGTATATAGAATCTGTTAAAAACCCCCGGGAGCTACCAGTCCTTCAGGAATTTTTATCCTTCTTGGAGTGTAAATTCACGGCTTTAGAAGCATCTCGTCGAACTAACCAGCCAAACCAATCAAAAACTAACATTCCATACAATTCCACGCATCATAATTTACCACCGAACCATAAAAAGTCTTACCATTCTACCAATAATAATTATTCTAATTATCGTTACAACACCAGTAATATAAAACCTAACTTGAATACCTTCCACGTATCGCGTTCAATCACTTGCGTATTGTGCAACGCTGACCATGGATTATGGCAATGCAGCAAATTCCTACAAATGAACAATGAAAGAAAATTATTTACTGTGAATCAATTCAATTTATGTCGCAATTGTTTTACTAACCATTATAACAAATCATGCTTTTCTACCAAACGTTGCCGTAAGTGTTTAGGTACACATAACACATTATTGCACGAGGCTTTAATTAAACAGAAACCAATTGCTGTATCATCAAAACCCATTGTTACTAAGCCTTCACCAAATGTACCTACCAATGAGCCCGTGCCGTCTTCTAGCCACGTATCCTGGAATGAAATATCCGAGATATTGTTGGCCACCGCCGTGGTCAAGGTCACGGGGGTGGACGGCACTCAACATACCTTGAGGGCACTTATCGATCAAGGTTCTCAAATCTCACTTATTAGTGAAACCACGGCTCAAATGTTAGGTCTTAAGAGAAACCAGTGCAGGGGTACCATATTCGGAGTAGGAGAGAAGGAAAACCAGTGTTCGGGAACATGCCTTCGAGCGGCCAGGCTCAGCCCAGCAGCCGCTCGAGGCACCGCGTATTCATCCGCCGCGGGAGCATGAAAAGAGTGTTGGTTGTTTCTGGTAGACCAACAGCTCTTTGATTATTATGGTTAGATGGAGGAAAGAAAAGATGTGTATTTGAATAACTGGTTTCTATTGTTTTCCACAACTGTTTGTAGCACTCTTATAATTAATAATTACTTTACTAACTTTACTGGTTATTAATGGTTATTAATGGTTATACATATTAAATGGTTTGGAAATGGTATGGTTTAATACGCGGCGCCTCGAGCGGCTGCTGGTCACGTACTGGTCGATATGGTAAAATGGTATATGAATACGCGGTGCCTCGAGCGGCTGCTGGTTGCGTACTGATGTTAAATTATATTAAATTAAGTAAAGCGATCGCGCGTTAATGCTCGCTCAGCAAAACGCACAATCGCTGAGCCTGGCCGCTCGAAGGCATGTTCCCGAACACTCCACATTGAGTTCCCTGTGGAGATTTGTTTCTTATGTATCACGGTGCATTTACAATGGCCCACAACAACTCTTTGTTCTTCCATTTTTCTTCCACTTACAACTGAAAATTTTTGCCCGCTTCTTCATACGTTTTACCGAGAGCCAACAATACACGCTGGTCTGTAATCACTTTAAATGTCTGTTAGAATTTAGCGTTAGTAATAAGAGTCAGTAAATAAAACTGTTTTGCCGTGCAGTGCATAAAATGGAAGGAAAATTAATTAAATGCCTATCCTATTGTCCATCGTATATACTTAAATACCATGGCTTTGGACACCAATCTCTAACACATTCTAAGTTTTACTACAACCATTACTTCTTTTAGTAGGGGAGCCCAAGAGGGGATTTTGCGGGATACTCAAGCGCGTAAGTTTAATATACAGTGGGATACCTTGTACCCGGTTAAGTACCTCCACCAAATATGAGCCCCATATATAAATGGGGCCGTCAAGGATAAAGGATCAGATTAGTAAAAAAAAAAAATTAGTCATCAGAAATTCTTGAGCGCGTTAGATTAAGGTAGGGTGAGTTAATTACATGCTAAAAAGTGTATATTCCACTAATCTTACAATTTGAGAGTAACGTAAAGAAAGGGGAACTACTCTCAAATTGTAAGATTAGTGGAATATGGGCTACAAAGTTGTAGCCCTCCCCTTTCTTTACGTTACTCTCAAATTGTAAGATTAGTGGAATATACACTTTTTAGCATGTAATTAACTCACCCTACCTTAATCTAACGCGCTCAAGAATTTCTGATGACAAATTTTTTTTTTTTACTAATCTGATCCTTTATCCTTGACGGCCCCATTTATATATGGGGCTCATATTTGGTGGAGGTACTTAACCGGGTACAAGGTATCCCACTGTATATTAAACTTACGCGCTTGAGTATCCCGCAAAATCCCCTCTTGGGCTCCCCTACTATTACCTTAAGCAATTATGTACTTGTATCTTGTGGAGCAAAGTTAATAAATAATAAATAATCAGTCTTTAAAAAAAGACTTGTATACGAGCAAATGGGGTTGGATTTTTTTAGGCCAGTCGTGCAACCGGCTGGGGCAGTACTCGTGCCTGCGCTGCAAGACCTGCTTCTGCGAGGAGCACGTGCGGCGGCGCGGCGCGCGCACCCTGCGCGGCGCCCCGCCCTGCCCGCGCTGCGGGTACGCCGTGCACGTCACCGCAGACCTCAGCATGTCCAGTGAGTGAAACCAATGTTTTGGCCAGTCGTGCAACCGGCTGGGGCAGTACTCGTGCCTGCGCTGCAAGACCTGCTTCTGCGAGGAGCACGTGCGGCGGCGCGGCGCGCGCACCCTGCGCGGCGCCCCGCCCTGCCCGCGCTGCGGGTACGCCGTGCACGTCACCGCAGACCTCAGCATGTCCAGTGAGTGAAACCAATGTTTTGGCCAGTCGTGCAACCGGCTGGGGCAGTACTCGTGCCTGCGCTGCAAGACCTGCTTCTGCGAGGAGCACGTGCGGCGGCGCGGCGCGCGCACCCTGCGCGGCGCCCCGCCCTGCCCGCGCTGCGGGTACGCCGTGCACGTCACCGCAGACCTCAGCATGTCCAGTGAGTGAAACCAATGTTTTGGAGACTGCCCCTACCCTACATGTCCTCACGCCAAAAATTCTATAAACTTACCTGCTTACCAAGTAATTTAAAGCACTTGGGCCTGTAACATGCCTATAACCTAAATGTACCCTAACCGCGCGGTTGTGTCGCAGCGCGCTCGCACCGCTACGGGCGGCAGGGCGCGGCCGCGGCCGACGACGACGACGGCGACGGCGACGGCGACGCGGGCTACGGCGGCTATGGCGGCTACAGCGGCTACGGCGGCGCAGGTCCTATTTTCATTTTTTTTTTCTCTATTTACCATTTTTTATGGACTCATCATTATTACTAACAACATGATAGTTGTTAGTAATAATGATAAATAATAAATATCTTGGACACTCTCACACACGGTCATCTGGCCCCAAAATAGGTGCGAGCCTGTGATATGGGTGTCAGAGACTGATATATGCTTGCTTTATGCATTAAGTTTGCCATTTGTACCCTGTACTTTTGTTTGTGGTTCAATAAAGATAAATAAATAAATAAAAAATATACATACACTGATATTTTTAAATAGATACTTAAATAGATATTATTAACATTCAGACACAGAACAAATACAAGTGTTCGTCACACGAATATTTGTCCTGAGTGGGATTCGAACCCACGACCCCTGGCGCAACAGACAGGGTGACTACCGATTGCGCCAACGGGCCTGTCAAATAAGAATGTCGTTATAATTCAGACACATAAGTGTTGCTACCCTGAGGACTGGGATTGTAATAATGATAAATGTTCCCCGAAGCAGACGAGGGGGGCGCGGAGGGGGGCGACTCCTCGTACTCGGAGTCGGAGGATGAGGACGACGACGACGACGACGACGACGAGGACGACTCCGAGGAAGACTCGGCCGAGGAGGCCTCGGCCGCTTCGCCCGCCGCGACCGCTTCGCCCGCCGCGACCGCTTCGCCTGCCGCGACCGCTTCGCCCGCCGCGGACAAGGCCTGACCGCCGGCGCTCCATAGCCGATGCTTCTTTATAACATCTTATTAAATCACTTTTACAATAAATGCCCACATGCAGTTTTTTTTACCCGTAATTCCCGACACCGGTACGTGCCTGTACCAAATCCTTTCTAACCATTCAGATGGGAGGATTTCAAAACCAAAGTCATGTACCAATGACTTTTCGAAGTTGTGTACGATTTAGGAAATTAAATTTAAAGGTAATGCTGTAAAGGAAGGTGTTCACAACCCTTTCTTTGTCCCACTGTTGGGCACGGGTCTCCTCTTAGAACGGGACGGATTAAGCCATGACCCACCACGCTGGCCAAGTGCAGATTGGCAGACTTCACATGCCTTCGGGAACTTTATGATGAACTCTCAGGCATGCAGGTTTCCTCACGATGTGTCCTTCACCGTTACAGCAAGTGACATTTAATTTCATAGCCACTGGGCTGTCACCGCTGACTGCGGCACCATAAGCTTAGTACCTATGGCTATAGATGAAATAAGTAATGACATTTTCGCCTACTAAAAAACTCGAATTTCTTTGGATAAAGGGGTTATACGTATGCGGCATGTAATAAAATCACTAGTTTCACGTCACTAGTGATTTAAGAGAAGCGTTAATATCATAACTACAACGTCTATCACTGCCATAATTCACCGGCAGTTTCCGTTGTAGTTGTAGTTATAGTAGGAGAGCTGGCACCAATTTTTCGGTAGGTATTTGAGGCAAGCTGAAAACTTGTCCAACGCCTCTCCTGTTATACGCCAACACGGAACTGCAGACCTGGCTGGTGAGTATCGGGACAAAATCAAAACCCTATATAAATTAAAAAAAAAAAAAAAAACCAAATTTTTTTCTTTATTCTGTAAACATTGGACTACAACAAAAAAATTACATATTGCCTCAAATATATTTTTGGAAATAATTTTTTTTTTTTTAGGAGAGGCGTTGGACAAGTTTTCAGCTTGCCTCAAATACCTACCGAAAAATTGATGCCAGCTCTTGGACCATTAATACCTATTACGAATGGAAGTAATAGATCCGTCTTACGTGTAACCAGTGTAACCATAAATTGCTACATAAACATAGCCTGTGATTTTAACTCGCTGCGACCCATAGACGTCCCACTGCTGGGCACGGGTCTCCCCCACAGACGCAGCTGCGGGAGGTCTAGAGCATACTCCACCACGCTGCTCCAATGCGGATTGGTGGAGGGATTTTAACTAGTGTTAGGTAATGTTGCTAGTAGCATAGTCCGTGGTATAGGTATTTTGTAACCTGTTTGATTTGAATTATATAAACAAGCTACTAAAATCACTAGTTTCAAAATTGTAGACGCCCGCCATGTAACTCGTTACGTCTCGTGAAAATCAATAATGTACTTGATTGTGAAAATCACGACACCTCTACCACCTACATGCCTTATTGCATGGGATTTACAACTAAAGTACATTCTACTTGCTTGGTCTATAATCCACATCTTTTTAAATTACGGTTTAAAGATAAAGGGCCTACATAAAGACCCTACAGCTACAGTAGGTACTTTATCACTAACTTTACTATGGAATGGAATGACGGAATATGGCAACACTGCAATATAATCAAATCAAACTCCATCCAAAATAAATAATATTTAATCTGTGTGCTCCAGACAAGTGAAGTGATGAGTGATGACAGCTACGCAGAAATTAGTCAATTTTCAATTAAGTCTGATACGAAAATATTGGTGTTCTCTTTTTTATGGGTAATACAAGTAGCGTGAAAGTCAGTTAGAAGTCGCGAATCAGTGGATGCGATTAGTGTATCAGTAATTAAACGAGCGTGAAGTGCGCGGCAGGAGCGATGGTGTCGCAGGGCGGTCGGTGAAAGTGCGACCATGATCGGTGGCGAGTGGGCGAGCGAGCGCGGGCGGGCGGGCGAGGGGCTGCAGCCGCTCGAGTTCACGGAGTGCCTGGCCGACAGCCCGCACTTCCGGGACAACCTGCAGCGGCACGAGAAGGAGCTGGACCGCACCAGCCAGCAGATCAAGCGCCTCATCAAGGAGGTCAAGGATGTGGTCAACGCCGCCAAGCGTGAGTCTCTCTAGTACAATACCTGCTGCTCCGGCTGCTCGTGCTCATCACGAGTTCCATACATTTGTGAATTTACATGGAGCCTTTCCACTTGGGTCACCTTATCTCGTGCATTTTTACCCATCTCACAGCATATGACTCATTCCGTAGATAATAAACATAATTGTATACTGGAAACAGTGCACCACGCTTAACACTATTTTGTACTGTGGTGCGCTCTGGCTATGCTGATAAGATTTAATCAATTATGATTGCCGTCATCAACTTAATTTAACGGCGAGCGTTGCCACTGTGCCATCACCTCGCATGCACCACCGCTCAAGATGTGGCACCTTGTGTCATATGCATGATAAATCTTTTACTACATTATGTTGTAAATGAGTGGATAAGAAACAGTTTGCTCTGCTAGGCTGGTCAGTCCTGCTTAGCAGTAGCACGCTAGCACGGGTGCGGAGAGTGCATTTGCTGCTCCAGTGGTGATGGTATGTGTGTCAATGACTTTCTCAATTATGAAACTAACAGATGCTTGCACTTGACAATCATTACATGTGTGACAATCTTACTTATTAAACTGTCTGGCTGCAAGTATGATTCATCTGTAAAGTTGAAATATATCTCAAACCTCACCTAACTTAAGAAGGCATGTAAGGTCATTCTTCTTTGTGTGGGTGTGTAGCATTTTATGATGTTAGATGCAAACGAGCTCATTGAGTGCAGAGGGATGAGTCATCTTGGTTGTTCTCCAAGCCATACATGGAACTGAGGCGAACATTTTAATGTTTAGTATACCTAAACGGCTCATTAGCTGTGCCTTATCAGTGTGCCCCTATAACAATAGATCGACAATTCCTATTGGCTATCCATTCCTAGCATTTGCTTAACACGTGCCTGTGTGCATGACATATTTTCTTTATTTATCTTTGTCAATGCTCACTATAGTCATTATGCATTGTGTCTGCTTAATTAGGTACTTATGTTGTGAATGTCCCAGTGCCTTTGTAACATAAATATCAGTTCGATTCTGTTAGAGAGCTCTAGCTTTCATAAGATAAATACATTATTATTAATCTCAACAATTAAAATGGGTGTTATGTCGCGGCGGCGCGGCGGCGGGCTATCGAAGCGCGGCGATAAGCGGCGATAACAGATAGCGGCGCGCGAGGACAGGTGAATGGTTGTGTAAAAGTTGTCGGTAATATTATCTCGCGCGGCCCCGCGCTGCGCCCGCCGCGCCCGCCGCGCGAGGCTGGCTGTCATTGCGATCAAGCTGCGTTAGTAAAGGCTGTCATCGAGTTTGTTGATTATGATATTTTAAATATAAATGAGCAGGCCTCCTATAGGCCCATGTAAACAGGGTTCTTTTTCCCACACACGACCACGAGGTTTCTTAGACATGGCCGCTGTCGAGGCTATATGTATCTCATTCGTGATGGCCCGGACGGCGTTCGCTATCCCTCCCTGCGTGGTGAGTGAGAGCCACTATACCGGAAGTCGGTCCAGGCAGCTTGGTAAGCGCGCCAGTCGGTTACCCGCTTTGGTTCTACTTCTGCGCCGTACGAGGACTGGGTTATTTGCAATCACTCGCAGTGCCTCAGGGCAGGGCTAGATTTAACCTTTATCGTCAGTCATAATTATTACGAGGCCGTCGACGGGCACACCCCGACAGACGGCCGCCGCCCCGGTGTGATGGTGTGCTCGTGTGACGGTGTGACGGTGTGTAACGAGCCGCGTTGTCCGCTGTCCGCAGGGCTGGGCGCGGCGCAGCTGGCGCTGGCGAGCAGCATGGAGCAGTTCGAGTTCGCGTGCATCGGCGCCTCCATGACGGAGGACGAGCGCGTCATCTCGCGCTCGCTGCAGCACTTCGCCGCGCTCATCCGCACCATCGAGGACGAGCGGGAGCGCATGGTAGGCACCCCTGCACCCCTGCACCCCTGCACCGACGCCTAGTCCTATTGTACGATAGTACGATTGTACCAGTGCGCAGTGTAGCGTCCATGGCTCAATGGCTCGCGTCCAATTAATGTGATCACCGCTAGTGGCTATATGTCTTGGCCGCTTCGGAGGGCACGTTAAGCTGTCAGTCTCGGTAGTTTTTATTGTATTGTATTGGTCAGTATATTTTCGCTGCGACCCATAGACGTCTCACTGCTGGGCACGGGTCTCCCCCACAGACTCAGCGGGAGATCTAGAGCATACTCCACCACGCTGCTCCAATGCAGATTGGTGGAGGAGTTAGTGGCCAACCCAGTGTCGAATGTTCTCAAGCCACCCGAAGGTCTTCGACGAGGTTTAACGACAGTTTTTTTGCAGCATTGAAAACAACCGGGACCGACGGCTTTACGTGCCCTCCGAGGCATGGTAATTTTGCCACTAGCGGTCCATCAATCAAACCCATCCACAAACCGACCGCGCCCGTCGTTGCTTAACTCTTTCGATCACATTGAATCGACGCGAGCCATTGGGCTATGGGCGCTACAGTATATATTATTGTTGACGATTTCGGATAGTTAGGTAGGCAGTAGGACACCATGAGTTAATAACTGTAATCAAACGACTTCTCCTTTGATTATTTACTCTATAATCAAAGGACTTCTCCTTTGATTATTTACTCTATAATCAAAGGACTTCTCCTTTGATTATTTACTCTATAATCAAAGGACTTCTCCTTTGATTATTTACTCGACTTCTCCTTACGTGGCCTTGGAAGCTCAGTGTTCATTAAAGTCAGGTAGGTGTAATCGTAGCCGTCAGTGAGTTACCTGACGATCGCCGCTTGCCGCTCGGCGGAGCGCCGCGTGTAAACATGTATAATGGACAATGGTTAACAGGTACAATGGTTGACGTAACGTGTCTCATTATCGGCCAGACGTCGTGCACATTAACAGCGGACAAGTGTCGCCATTGTTTGACAACAAGCTATAATCCGCGTTATATATGGTGTGAAACTCGCGAGTGACGTAACGCGTCCTTGCGTAAGCGGCGCGCGTTTCGCGCCTTAGCCCCGTTCTGTCGCGACAGATTCGTTCACTGCTGGATGTAGGCCTCCCCAAGTCACGCCATGTTTCGAGAGTAAATTTAATCTGCTGAGTCTTGGCCTAGCACCCCATCCTTGGACAGCATGTTCCGTTAGGTCCGCATGCGATCCATTCATTGGAGCGACCTGTGCCAGCGGCTCACCGGGTCACCGGGTGCATTAGCTGGAGGTCCACGCGAGAGTGTGTGCAGGACGGCGGCACGTGCCCGCGCCGAACGAGTTAGCGAGCGATGCAGGCAATTAGCGCGGCGCGACCTCGCCGGCCCGTCGCCCGTCGTGTGTCGTCACGCGGCCGCAGCTGCGCCACAAAGCCCATGTTATACTACACGCACGTATAATGTGTAGGCCGTTGTCGGTTGATTGGCCGCGCCCTCCGCTACCGACGCTTTCAATTGCCTTCCATCGGCATCCATCGCCGGAGATCATGTCGATCTGCATGTCAATAAAACCGGATATCCTGTTACATTATGAACGTTCGGCGAAGGTTTCCGGGTGAGGTCAAAGGGAATTCAAGTCGCTGGCATGCGAGCGTGCTGCTCTGACATTTGAATGGGCGCGACACTCGTAGCCGCAGCCGCAAGCCGCACGCCGCGACCTTCAGCCGCGCACTTTTACTAGTGTCGTCCCGCATGCCGCCACGCGCGTGATGCACGTGGTGCGCATATTGACGAGCGCGTCCTGCTTTAGAGCCGCGGGCCCGACCGGGGCAATAACGATGCCCGAAACTCTTGTGTTATGCAGAGGAATGCTTTGTTGTTTAGCTCATCACCATTAGCTCACGACACGACCTTCACAAATAATAACATTAATAATAACTTCAAGAAAACCTCCAGGGTACTTTATTTAAAATGCATTAACGATACTTGCAATACATTGCCTCATTTATGTGCTATTTATTTTGTCATAGCGTTGAGAGTATTCATTATAAACTTTTACATATAGCCAATTACCATAGATATCAGTAAAAAATACTAATTTGCTTGGTGGAATTGAACCCGTGTCGGGCGCCGCTAATCGAACTCGGAATCTCATCTGCGTAACATTTACACCGCAGAAACCAGAAGCTCGATGTTACCAGTTTTTTTAATGATTCGATGACTTCATTCGGCCTTCAACGTGAAACGGTAAATGTTTCAATTTATGCATTTTAAATGTGTTCGGCGGTCACGACCTCACGGGCCGGCGCGTGGCCGTGTGGCCGAGAGCGAAAGTACGAGGCGGGCGCCGGGCGAGGGGCGCCAGGCGAGGGGCGCCGGGGAGGGGGTGGCAACCTGGAGTACACCGAGAGTATCCTGGAACGAGGGTTGCGTTGGCCGAGTAATGCCGCCGGCCGAGGGATAGACCGTCTGTCTGACTGATCCAACAGGATAACGGGACATCGATGATTGCGGTGCCCGTGCGACTCGCCTCCTGAAGTCCTAATAAAGCAATAGGTATCTGGTACAAATTTTAATCGGTGTGTTTGTATTGCAGCTGGGGCGCGCGCACGAACAGATCATTCAGCCGCTGGAGCGGTTCCGCAAGGAGCACATCGGCGCCGTCAAGGTACACCCCGATGTACACCGCCACCCCCCGCCACACCCCGCTACACCCCGCTACACCCCGCCACACCCCGACTGAACCCTACACGTCCCAACGCCACCCTCCACACCCCGATTCCAACCGTGGACACTCCAACGAACAGTTGGTAGCTCCCAGCCAGATTTCCACGCATCCCGCCTAAGTTTATTGTTTTGCGTCTAAATTCACGTTGGACATTACACACATTATCAAACTTTAGCCCTATTTAATAGGGCTAAAGTTTGATATAAGTAGTCAATTTTGTATTAATTGTTAACGTTTTTTGCTTGAATAGTTTTATGTGTTAGATTGTTAGATCATAAATATTATATACTATGTGCTGTATTATGTATACCTGTGCTTGTCGTGTTCCAGGAGGGCAAGAAGAAGTTCGAGAAGAAAACGGCCAAGTTCTGCCAGAGCCAGGAGCGCACGCTCGCGCTCTCCACCAAGAAGCCCGAGGCCGTCTTCCAGGAGGTGAGCGCGCCCTCTAGCCCTCTACTCCGCCATGCCTTGCGAGGTACACGTCCCACTGCTGGGCAGCGGCAGCTCTAGAGCATACTCCGCCACGCTAACCCAATGGGGATCAGTGGAGGGGTCGATGGCGAATGTTTTCAAGCCACCGGAAGGTTTGTCGGGAACGACTTAACGACGACGCCCGTGAAATTTCGCCACCAGCGCCCGTCCCACGCGAGATACAAGCAGAAAAACAAATTAACGTCCAACCTAAGAGTGTAAATATTTGTCTGCCAAACAAATATTGGCCCGCTCGGGACGCGGCCCGCCAGCCAGCGCCGCCGTCGAGTCGCGATGTCGCCACGATACACCCGCGCGTGAAGTGTGTGACATATATGGGCATAATTTGGGTGTATAGTATTAGTATTGTTCTTAGTTGTATTAGTACTCTCCGCTTGCTCAAACTGCTCGACAATTTAGGGCTGCTGAAAATCAGCAATTTGGCTGAGCACTGTCCTTTTTTGCCATGCAGCGAGTTATCGATTTTTTTTGGTTTATTATTACCTGTACTTTTATTTTATTATTTTTTAAATTTTTACGCAAATTTTTGTGAACATGACTTTATTTTGCTTACAATAAATGTTTAAAATTTGCTCATCTAAATAAATCTATATATATAAAAGGAGAAGCTGACTATAAAAAGAAAAGTTGAGCTTCATCTTTGAGCTCCAGACGTCTGGTCTATTGAAGCCCGTGTTCGTGTACACTAGCTTTATCTGCAGTAGAAACACAAATTAACGCACCGAGGTATAGCAAACAGCTAGTCATGGCAGCGCGGCCCCGCCGAGCGAGGGCGTCAGCTAATGCATGCAATTACAGCTAATTCTGTAGAAAGCGACAGCTCTCGAGATGGATCTCGCTAATGACGAGGAAAGCGCGCGCGCGGCTCGTGCGCGCTTCCCTGTGCCGCGCTGCCGCGCCGGTGTGTAACTACTTTGAGGGATTTTTTTTTTTAATGAAATCTATACAGAATCTACTCTGTGATAAGACCTCTCAAAAATAAATAAAGAATCATCAAAATCCATAAAAAAATACGGGTACAGTGTAACAAATACGATGAACACGTCGTGGATGGATGGATGGATGGATGGAGGGGTCAAATTTTATCTTTAAATTTATAGCGGACCAGTAGGTTTTGGCTATGGATTTATGGTACAGAGTACTCAGACCTTTCAAATAAAACTAAAATCTTCAAAATCCATTCACAAACAGGGCAGACGCTGCAGGGCAATTAACACACAACTAACAATGCTACCCATAACATGTCTGTTTTCTGCTCGTAGTGATAGAGTTTTTTCATGAATTTTATATGGGACCACCTTCGATTATATGCCTAACCTACCAAACACAAAAATAATCATCTAGTTATATCTGTTAATAAACGAGGAAGTAATCGCTGTATATCGCGCAAACACATAAAACAATACATACAGTCGATCATACGCCCTCCTTCTTTTTTTGAAGTCGGTTAAAAATGGGTAATGGAAAGTTCAAACTAAATTGAACTCAAGTAATTAGGCATGTTCCACGTATTTTATTTGACTTCCTCCCATGGCGCGTGTTTGGTGTTTGTTTGTCCAGGCGGACGCTGCGCTGGACATGGCGTCGCGCGACTTCTGCCAGGCGTCGCTGGAGTACGTGTTCCAGCTGCAGGCCGTGCAGGAGCGCAAGAAGTTCGAGCTGGTGGAGACGCTGCTGGGCTTCGTGTTCGGCTGGTGGACCTTCCACCACACCGCGCACGACGTGCACGCCGACGCCGAGCCGCGCGTGCGCGACCTGCAGCTGCGCATCCAGAGGGTAACGGAACTGTGGCGGCCGATAACTGCTGGGGAAGAAAACTCCTCGAAAACTACCTAACCTAGCTAGACTGCGGGAAACCGCTGGACTGGATCCAGAAGGCACAGGACCTGTCGGAGTTTAGGCGAGGACCACAATGGGCTGATGCATAGATGAATAGAATACAAATGTACAAGTTCACACTCTACATACTTACTGTACGGACTGTGTCCGGGCACTGCCGACAGGTCAATTCCTCGCCCTCCGGAGTCCCGGTAGACTTGATCTGATCAGCTGGGCCGAGCCGAGCCCGCGAGCTCGTGCCAACACCACCACTGCCACCACCACGGCCACCGGTAGCGATGAACTGTTTCTATTGACGTGTGTGTTGTCTCGGCAGGTGCGCGGCGGCGGCGCGCGCGCGGGAAGTACGTGTCCGCCCGAACTCCCCTTTGCATTGATCACCCCCGCTTCCCGCTTACGAGGCCTCCGCGCCTCGCCATCTCGTGCCCCCTCATGCCCCTCTCATGCCTCCCACTCATGCCCCCTCATGCCCCCTCATGCCCCCTCGATTCGTACACTAGACAGATCCAGTCATTCGTTACTCGCCCTGTAGCCTCACTAGACTCCAGCGCCTGACCTCCATCGAGCGAATGGTGTTCGTGTGCGAGTGGCGCATGCCGCGTGTGTGTGTGTGTGCGTGCGTGTGTGCTGGGCGTGTGTGTGTGTGTGTGCGCGCACTAATCGCATGTGGTTTGCAGACGCGCAGCAACTTCGAGGAGACCAGCAAGCAGACCGAGTCGCTCATGAAGAAGATGATGGAGGTGCGCCAGTTGGTCAGTAGCCGCGCTTCTATACTAATAATAATAATAAATAACAGTGTTCGGTTGTAATGTGTTCGTAACGAGAACGTTTGTGCGCTTGCTCGCCGAGGCCTTAGGGTCACTTGGCATAATAAGATTTCCCGTACAGTCTCACCTACACGTGTTTTGTCCTCTGAATGCGTTCCTTTGGTTTCGAGGACGACAAGCGCTCGGCATATGACGGCCAAGGAATTGCTGTCTCGTTTTGACCTGGACACGAGCGAACATATAGAAAATGATATGTTTCTCATCGAGACAACATTATCGGATCCATCAATGTCCGTTGCGTTGTTTGCTTGCACACGCGCTCCGCACCAGAGGGCAGGGCACGCGTGGGCGGTGGGCGGTGGGCGGTGGGCGTGGGAAGCGCGATGTGACGGTGTGGCGTGTGGTTGTCGGCAGAGCCAGGAGGAGGAGGCGGCGGCGGGCGACGCGGAGGGCGCGGGCGGCGTGTCGCGCGCCGGGTACCTGTTCCTCATGGAGAAGAGTGAGTGCTATTGTTGCGGTTATGGCCGGCGGGCGTCCGTTGCCCGATGGCTCGCATAGATTGAGCCTGGTCGAAGACCTTTCTGTAGCTTGAGAACTTTCGACACGGGTTGGCCACTAACCCCTCTACCGATCCGCATTGGAGCAGCGTGGGGGAGTATGCTCTAGACCTCCCGCAGATGTGTCTGTGCGGGAGACCCGTGCCCAGCAGTGGGATATCAACCATTATGAGTTGAAAATTATTGTAGAACATAATCACGTAATCACCTTACGTATATATCCAAGCGGAACAATTAATAATTATGATAAGGCATTAAATTTTAATTTACACCAGCCGTAGAGCTGGCACTGAGAGGCCGAATGAAGTGAAGCGTCGGTCGGCGAGCGAATGAGCGAATGAGCCAACGTTGTTTGTTGCAGAGGCGTTCGGCACCACGTGGAGCAAGCAGTACGCCACGTACGAGCGCGGCGCGCGCGTGCTCACGCTGCTGCCCTACAGCCAGATCAGCGTGAAGACGGTAAGCGGGGAGACGGGGAGACGGGCGGTAGACCCTCCGACGCGCCCGAGAGACCGATCCTGACGTCGCTTGTGTGTGCAGGTGCAGGGGCTGAGCGCCGAGAGCGTGGCGGTGGCGGGCGCGCGGGCGCTGGGGGAGGCGGCCGAGCGGCGCTTCTGCTGGGAGGCCGTGCCCGCCGAGCGCGACCGCGCGCCGCTCGCGCTGCAGGCGCTGCACGCGCGCGACCGCGCCGCCTGGCTGCGCGCGCTCGACACGCTGCCGCACGCGCACCACGCGCACCACCCGCCGCACGCCCCCCACGCGCACGCGCACGGCGACGGCGCGGGCGACGGCGCGGAGGACGCGTGGCCGCTGGACGAGGCGGGCTTCGCGTTCGTGCGCCGCGTCATCGCCGCGCTGGAGGCGCGCGGCCTGGAGGAGCAGGGGCTCTACAGGTACTGCGCGGTTACACGGTTACATCCCGACGAGGGCGAGGCCGCCGGATGAGTGTGTAACACTGTCGGCTTGTGTGCGGCAGGGTGGCGGGCGTGTCGTCGCGCGTGCAGCGGCTGGTGGCGCTGGCGCGGCGCGGCGCGCTGCCGGCGCTGGGCGACGCGCTGGAGTGGGAGAGCAAGACGCTGACCTCCGCGCTCAAGGCCTACCTGCGGCAGCTGCCCGAGCCGCTGCTCACGCGCCGCCTGCACCGCGCCTTCCTCGCCGCCGCCAGTCAGTACGCACACACACACTATGGTACGTATGGTACGCGTTAAGTACGATACTCACGGGGTCGCTTGTGTGTGCAGAGTGCGAGCGGGCGGAGGAGCGCGTGGCGGCGCTGCACGCGCTCGTGCACGCGCTGCCGCGGGACAACCAGGAGATGCTGCGCCTCGTGCTGCACCACCTGCGCAAGTGAGTCTATATGTACTGCGAGGGCGGGATGATAGGTAACTAGCCTAATAAGAAAACACTTAACTTTCTTTGATAAAATTAATTTTATTATTCGACATAGTCTCCGTGAACCTCTACGCACTTCTTCGTTCTAAAGCAGTAATGCCTTCCATAAAATGATTTCTTTCGAGGCCTGCAAAATACTCCTCTACAGCGGCTATGACTTAATCATTTGTTGCAAATTTCTGTCCGCCCAAAAATGTTTTGAGCTTAGGGAATAAGTGGAAGTCTGATGGCGCTAGATCAGGCGAACAAGGTGGGTGGGGCAGCAAATCATACTTCAATTCGTTGATTTTTGCCATAGCTTTAACACATGTGTGAACCCTAGCGTTGTCATGGTGGAAGATGACTTTTTTTTCGCCAAACCTGGATCGTTTAAAAGACATATATTTTTTTAATTTTAACTTTTTTAATAGTAGTGGCTAGTTACTTATCATCCCGCCTACGTATATTTGCTATATAACTATATTTCTGATGATGTTGACGCCGGCGATGCGTGCAGCGTGGCGGCTCGGAGCGACAAGAACCTGATGTCGGCGTCCAACCTGGCGGTGTGCTTCGGGCCCACGCTGCTGCGCGCCGAGCGCGAGACCGTGGCCTCCATCCTCGAGCTCAAGTTCTACAACGTGCTGGTGGAGGCGCTGCTGGACCACTGCGCCGCCGTCTTCGCGCCCGCGCCGCCGCCCGCTCCCGCGCCCGCGCCCGCCTCCGCCCCCGCGCCCGCGCCCGCCTCCGCCCCCGCGCTCGACGCGCACGCGCACCACAACGGGATTCTCACGTGAGTGCATGTTATCCTAACTAATAAGTTAATAAAAATGGGAAAGTGTGTTTGTTGGTTTGTCATTTTCCGTCTCAACGGAATGATGGATCGATGTCGTGTAGAGCCTGGAGAGTGACAGAGGCTACTTTTATTTCTTTACATGGTTCCCTTGAAGTGGACAAAACACTGAAATAATCGTTAGATTTTTAATTAATTGATGGCCATTTCGGAGATAATGATCGACCGTAAACGTTATTTCGAAAAAAAGCGTTAGTATCTTGCAAAGCCAGCAGAAGCCAAGCTGCTAATTTGACTCCTGGAAGGATCTCTTTTCACCGGTAAGTACAATAAACCTTTATTGACGTGATAAGGTCCTATAAATCGATGAACGCCAGCTGCACGCACGAAAAAGCGTGACTCATTGTCACGTTCCGCCTAGCGTTCCGAGCGCGGAACAAGCGATAGAGAGGCACGATCTGCCTTAGCGTTCGGCTTGTGACGCATCCATCTCTCTTCCACTTGATCGGCCGATGCTTCCGAGTAGAAATGAGACAGCGGCAGCACACAACCTACACGTGAACTGTTTTGTCAACTGTTTATAAAGTGAAATGAAAAGATGTTTTCTTATGAGACGTAAAATTATCGTCCATAAACCGACTTTACAGACAACCATTAATTTTTTTAGTGTCGAATCACTATTCGTGGTGTAGCTCGTAAATATTTAAAATTGAATGCAATAGTATGAAAAGAACGCAAATTTGTATATTGCGCATTGCTTGTGATATGCATATACTTGTATGGATAACGCGCTAATTAACGGCTATGTGACGCGCACCGCCGGAGGTACGAGCGTGTGCGCGTGCGCGCAGCAATGTAAAGCGAAGTGCGTATGACGAGCGATCACAGGGAGGTCAGGGAGGCAGCGTAACACCATAGCACAGGATCTCCTGTAGTAAACTTAAGACTACACTATTTAAGCTAAAGCGGTGACAGCCCAGTGGCTATCGAACTCGCCTCTCACTCGAGCGGTCCGGGTTCAAACCCCACCAATGACTTTTCAGTGTTATGTGCGATTTAAGAAATTAAATGTCACTTGCTATAACGGTGAATTTAAAAATAAAATATATACAATGAACAGCTTATAAAACTAGTAACTTGGCCAATCGCTGCGTTTTCTCTGCCGCCCGCACACGTGAGATATTGCACACTGGCGCATATTTGTTTAAATTAGTAGTGAAGAATGGTGGTCGATGCGGCGGAACAACGTATGAAAGAATGTTCCAGTCAAGAAGAGGTTGGGGTGTCTTTTTACAGGGAGTTCAACCCGATAGGCCTCTCAAGTATTCGAATCTCACTTGTTATCGACCTTAGGCTTAGATGTTGATAACATGTATGTAGGTACATATTTTCGTTTCAGCTTATCGCAATTAATTAGTGCTGTACTGAATTCGTCATTGAATTTGAATTAGTGCGAATGAATTGAAGTAATAATGTATTTTTACAACCTCCACTTTCTTTATTTTTCATATCCTACAGAAAGACGTTTTCGATGTAGTCCGCAATACTCATATTTTTACCTTTAGTACCTATTTAAGATAAAAATTTGAATTTGATCGCAAAACACATCATCTTATATTATAAAAATGAATCGCAAAATGTGTTGGTAAGCGCATAACTCAACAACGCCTGGACCAATTCGGCCAATTCTTTTTTTTAAATGTTCGTTGAAGTTCAAGGATGGTTTTTACGGCGAGAAAAATTAGAAAATTCATCCCCTAAGGGGGTAAAACGGGGGTGCAAAGTTAGTATGAAGCTTTGCCGTTTTTGAAGTTAGTGAATGTCTAACGCGAGCGAAGCTGCGGGCGTCCACTAGTAATATATAAACTCAAATAATATTTTAAGGTACTTTCTAGTCAGGGGTGTAGCGAAACGTAATGTGAGATATTTGGAGCAGCTAGAAATAAATACACCTATAGAAGGGTCTGTCTCTGAATGAGATCTGGCGTTCACAAAGGACCCCCGTCGCCCGCCGCGCCCGCGTACAGAGAGAGCGCGGCTTCCGAGGGGCTGCTCGACTCGTGGCTTGGGTCGCGTATCTCTAAGGAAGTTCGAGATTCGAAAAAAAATACGGCTACAATGCATTAGTAGTTATCACAGGTGGTGCGGGATACAGATGTGCCGGCGATGGGGTGACCGGCGGTGCGGCCTAGCGCGTACTGTGCAACCGTGAGGGATCCACAGATAACCACAGTTAACCGATTATTATATTCTGAAGTCTTGACTGATGCCCGGTTTCTGAAAGGCTGATCAAAATTCAAATCAATTATCAGCTCTGTCAAATCAATCTGAAACGTTGATCAGAGAAAAATTTACTAATCTATGATTAATTTGATTTGACATTCGGTTGTCTTTTATCGCGTAACAAGCGTTTCATTCGGTTGACATAGGATTCTGGCGCATGATTTGACTGCCTTGTCAACTGACAATCCGATCAAATCAAATCTATGAATAAGCTTCTAGCAACCCAAATGTTACTTAACAAGAGATTTGACAGCCGATTAGTTAATTTTTCTGTTGATCAGCCTTTCAGAAACCGGGAGTGAGTGTAGGAACTTAATTTAATTTAAGATCTAGTTGACTTCGTCACTAACGTAAATAAATACATTTGAATTTTGAATCGATTTGAAGAATATACTTGTGCCTTGTCGGTCTAGTGGTCGTTAGCGCGACTGTTAAGCCAGATCCAGGCCGGGTCACGCGTCGCGGGTCGCGGGCACGGTCCCGGCTGGGGCACCCCGGTAGGGGCGCGGGTCGCGGGCACGGTCCCGGCTGGGGCACCCCGGCAGGGGCGCGGGTCGCGGGCACGGTCCCGGCTGGGGCACCCCGGTAGGGGCGCGGAGTGGGGATGTGTGAGCTAAATTACTTGGACTCTGCACTTGTCGTTCAGTTCTTAAATTTTATAAAAGACATACTCAAAATACATGTTTCTTTATAGGTCAATAAGAAATACTTATGAAATGAGTTGTAAACTGACATATCAAGGCAAAATGAGTGAAGAAATATAAATGTCTTAATTCTATTAATTTCAATAATTTGTAGATTATCGGACTATTATGTGGTGTATATTGGATATCGATAAGTTTCGTCATTAATAGGTTGAAATTTAAAGAGCAGATTCGTGCTTGGTATTTTGGCAGTAGATGACGTGTGTGCAGACGGCGGGCGCCGGGCAGTTAATATCAGTGACGTTTCCTCTAAGAAGAAGAGCTACTGCTTACGATCGACTAATACACCCATTCGGGCACCGTTGCTTTTGTTATACTAAACGCGTTCCGACCTCCGCTCTACGAGATTCAATTGCAACCCAATTCAACAGTCTCGTGTCTCCGGCGATGTGCCGCCTACCGGCAGCTGCGCGCGCGCACCTGTCGCTGTCGCCTGGCGCGCAAAAAAACCGGGCGCGCTGCAGCCGGGCGCAGGTTTTATCTCCTCCTAGCATTCCGAACGACTCGCTACTTATTTTATTTATTATTTCACTATGTATGTATTCTCAGAGTTAAACTCGAACTTGTATTGCCAAAGATTACGTTTGAATCCTAGATGCGGTTATTCACCGTTGCGGCCACGGATTGCCTACTCTATATCTGTGTATCGAAAAATCAAAGCTTGTCTGCAGTATTTGTCTGGATCTTGTCGCTATGCAACCGAATGGTAAAGAAGTGCCAACGCGAAGT
Organism: Carterocephalus palaemon; assembly: GCA_944567765.1. Taxonomy (NCBI): domain Eukaryota; kingdom Metazoa; phylum Arthropoda; class Insecta; order Lepidoptera; family Hesperiidae; genus Carterocephalus; species Carterocephalus palaemon. The sequence goes on from OX155658.1 coordinate 11,103,507, forward strand.
AGCAAGAAACTGTTGGATTCAAAGGGTGGGTGCAGTCGGTCGGAGCGTGGTGTGGCGTGGTCGTCCAGGCAGGCACCCGCTCAGCCCGGGGCCGGGGCCGCGGGGCCGCGGGGCCGCGGGGTCAACCGCAGGCAGACCTCTAAGCAAATGTTTTTAATGAGTCGCGACAGGACGAGATCAATGTTCTTATCTGGTTGGTATTTAAAATTTATAATATTGTTTTTTATTTTAGTATGTAATTTAAAATGCGAATTATAAAATGATGCAAACATTCATCGTTCATCCTTTTTCTATTCAAGCGCGTTTATCAATAGGCGATTGACTGCCTAAAAATAGTAGTGTATATAAACATTGAGTTTTACTAAACATGACACTGTTAAAGAACAGATAGTCGTGATTATAGCGAAGCATTCTGAGGAGCGTCTTCGGTAAGGCTGTAGGGCTGCGGGGGGCGGCGGGAGGAGGGGAGGGGGGGGGGCGTCGGCAGCTGCGCGCGCACCTGCCCGCGCGCATCGCAGCTGCGCGAAGCCTTAGGCAGTGCGCGCCCGCGCCCGCGCCCGCGCCCTCGTCCTTCGTACAGCTACTCGTAGATACTGGAGCGGCGAGGAGTTTCATCGACCTGGACTTCACTGCTTTCACATAAATCAAGTGTCGTGCGGTAATGACAGCGGTGACAGCCCAAAGACTGGCGCCTCTCGAGCGGGCCTAGGTTCAAATCCAAGTAGCACGCACCGATTACTGATAGAAACTTAAAATTAAGTGTCATCTATCTGCAACAGCATGCCTGGCCCGAGAGTTCTCCGTGTTTGTGAAAGGATGTGACGCAGGGCAGATAAGTTAAATCGATAATACTTAATTACGATGACACTGTTTATTCTTAAAGTTATGTCGTCACCCCTCGTTCGCGCCGTGAATGACTTGCACTACCTAAATATTGGCTCGGATGCCTCGGAGGGCCGGCCACCGTCCAGATGTGCCGAATGAGAAGGAAGCACCTCTCCTGCGCCGAGCGGCCGCATTCCGGGATGCGCGCGACAGCTGTTCGGGCTCCAGAAAAAAACAAACAAAGCGGCGCAAATCTGGTGAAGGCCCGCGTACCTGCGCGCAGGTGGCGCGTGCGCGCGCGCATAAATACCGCGCTCGCGGCCGCCCCGCGCCAGTCGCCCGCCGCCCGCCGAACGCGCTGCCTCTCTGTGCTTCGTGTCCCCGCCTACATTGTTCCGATACGTTACGTGTTACCTTACCCTCGTGTCTCATAGTGCAGTGCTGTCAAAATGATCATCTGTTTGTCGGGATTTGTGATTGCCGGGTACGTTACACAAGTTACATTATGTAAATAATTTGGCTAGATTAGGCTCCAATTTAAATGCATCGTTGGTACAGTGGTGGCAGGCGTGAATGCTGAATTAGAGTAAGCCAAGTTCGATGCCGGGTCGGGCAAAGTAGCAGTAGTCGGGACTTACATCTGAGGCCTCAGATATTCATGAGATCTAGGTACACATCGGTCTTTATGATGGATCTACGACAGATGTAACTGGTTAAAAGTGGATGTTTTGGGACCTGCCCGTTTGAGGAAATAGAGGCGTGATGTTACGTTATTTATTAGGCTTTACTTACTTTGTAACCTTAATTGAAATCATCATTTCTGCCCTCCAATCACCGACCATCACATTTTCATGGACCTACTGGAGATGGCACTATTTGTACCAGTACCGACTATTATTCTGTGCCAGAACACACAGGGAGGGGTGTCTGTCTGACTCTGACCTGTCTGACCTGTCTAACGCGCGCGCTTGTCCGCAGGTCGTGCGCGCCCGCCGCGCTGTCGCGGAACGACATCGTGAGTACCTCGCTACTTGTTTGTACTAATAAAAGACATTGAATACTAATTACGCACTAATTGTATCTGCCTACCCCAGCGGGATCTTTAGTAGTGTCATTATTTGCTGCTAGAACCGCGACGGAGTGCTGACGGCGTTCCCCGCGCAGGCGCTGGGCAAGCCCGCGTACTCGCCGCACCACCACCAGCTGCTGCAGCACTTCGCGCCGCCCGGCCCGCCCGCGCCGCCGCTCGGTCCGCCCGCGCCGCCGCCCCCGCCGCTCGCCGCGCACCCGGCGCTCCTGGCACACAGAGGTGAGCGCCGCTACTGTTCCGCTACCGCGCTATCTCTTGGCGGTCAAATCTTACGTACTCATTAAATTTTTATCAACTTGGTGAAGATTTGTAGAGGGCCGCTCGTAGCGGTCAATCTTATCGACAGAGTGAGTCAGGAGGTGTCAAGTATTGCTGGTTTTGTGCCAACAATGACCGAGTGGTTGGCCACGCAGGGAGCGCCGGCCTCGGGTTCCGTTGTAGAAAATATGTAAAGCCTCGAAGCCTCACATCTCAAGGGAGCTCGCCAGCTCGTCTCGGAAGCCGCTCTACTTCCAGTTGCCCATATTATACTATATTTTTATTTTGTCTTACTATGTTAATTAAAATCAAATGCGTGTAAATAAATACATTAGTTGTGTTCTAAATGTGAGCGTCGGTTGCCGGCAGGCGGCGCGCGCGGCAGCAGCAGCTCGGAGTCGGTGTCCAGCCACAGCGCCTCGCCGCCGCCGCGCGCGCAGTCAGTATCTCTATCCCTCTCTCTATATAATATTTTAGTAGTAATAGTTACATTTAAGTTGGATCAGATTATTTGCGTGATTTGTAACGTCCATAGCCCGATGGCTCGGGTCGATTCAATGTGATCGAAAGAATTAAGCAACGACGGGCGCGGTCGGTTTGTGGATGGGTGACCGCTGGTGGCAAAATTTCACGGACGCTACCGTGCTTCGGAGGGCACGTAAAGCCGTCGGTCCCGGTTGTTTTCAATGGTGGAAACAGTCGTTAAGCCTCGTCGAAGACCTTCGGGTGACTTGAGAACATTCGACACTGGGTTGGTCACTAACCCCTTCACCAATCCGCATTGGAATAGCGTGGTGGAGTATGCTCTAGACCTTCCGCAGCTGCGTCTGTGGGGGAGACCCTTGCCCAGCAGTGGGACGTCTATGGGTCGCAGCGATTTGCGTGATATAGTGATGACGAAGCTAATGATGTCGGTGTATGATAATGTCCATGTCGAGTCCCTTGGCCTAGCCCTAGTTCCCTAGCTAAGGCGTGCCGCGTGTGCTCCAGGCGCGTGCGCACGCTGTACGCGTGTCTCGGCGAGAGCGAGGGCGAGCTGTCGTTCGAGCCCAACCAGATCATCACCAACGTGGCGCCCTCTGCCGAGCCCGGCTGGCTGCGCGGCACGCTCAACGGCAAGAGCGGCCTCGTGCCCGAGAACTACGTCGAGCCCCTCCCCTAGCCGGCGAGAGCGGCCTCGTGCCCGAGAACTACGTCGAGCCCCTCCCCTAGCCGGCAAGAGCGGCCTCGTGCCCGAGAACTACGTCGAGCCCCTCCACTAGCCGGCGAGAGCGGCCTCGTGCCCGAGAACTACGTCGAGCCCCTCCCCTAGCCGGCGAGAGCGGCCTCGTGCCCGAGAACTACGTCGAGCCCCTCCCCTAGCCGGCAAGAGCGGCCTCGTGCCCGAGAACTACGTCGAGCCCCTCCCCTAGCCGGCAAGAGCGGCCTCGTGCCCGAGAACTACGTCGAGCCCCTCCCCTAGCCGGCAAGAGCGGCCTCGTGCCCGAGAACTACGTCGAGCCCCTCCCCTAGCCGGCAAGAGCGGCCTCGTGCCCGAGAACTACGTCGAGCCCCTCCCCTAGCCATATCGTACCCTTGTTGACTATTCTGTAGCTACGTGTATATTTGTATATTTTGTATATTGTAAATAGAGATGTTGCTATTTTAACTATTTATATTAATTATTTTGTTGTGAATTTTGTACCAAATATATTGTAATGTAACGAGAATCCTTCGAGGGATTTGTATTATTAAAAAAATTATAAACTTTACGATTGATACTGTTTTTAATTTTTACGGCGAGTCCCAACTCATCACGGTAGTTCCGTAATAACACACAATACAAACACACTAATCGTGAGAATACTATTCAAATAACAATGATAGGACTCCATGGTCTGCGGGGACCATCGCCATGGACTGACCGCCGAACTGCGGAGCCCGGGTTTAAGTTCGTCGGCGTATTTATTTCGTCGCAGATGAGTTTGTACTCATGTGAGGCATGTTAATCTTTAGCGATTAGCTGCACGATTTAAATAATTCAGATATATTCGCAACTGTTTAGTGGTCATGTCCAGGCGAGTACAACAATGCGAATTCAGCTGAAAAAAAAACTGAAGATCTGTGGGGTATGTCAGTAAAAATTTTCAGTACTTTAATAATGACATTGTCACCCTATTTGTAGGTAATCTATAATCTTAGTACAGATCAAGGATGTTTTCCAGATCTCATGAAACTTATGCTGGATTTCAATAACCTATCTACGGATAGATTTGGCTATCGGAGATAGAAATTTGACACATTTTATATGGAACTTATGTCAAATTTCTATCTCCGATATCCAAATCTATCCGTAGATAGGTTATTTTAGTAAAGTTGTTCCTTTATTTAAATCTGGTGACAGCAAAGATTTCACTAATTACAGGCCAATATCAGATTTGCCTGTTCTAAGTAAAATTAAAAATGTTGCTTAACCAATTATTAGCACATTTTTACTCAAATAATTTATTGGATGAAAAACAATATGGTTTCACAAAAGGGCGTTCTACAGCTAACACTGGTGAAGGTATAGTAAGACATATTTATGAAGCTTGAGAGGACGCACATGATGCTATAAGCATATTCTGTGAACTCTCAAAGGCCTCTGAATGCGTAGATCACAAAACTCTATTATTAAAATTAGAATACTATGGCTTACAAAGATTTTTTTAATTCTAGTACGATCTTACTTATCAAATAAGAGTACAACGAGTGCAAGTAAACGGGTGTCAATCATCTGGTTTAAATGTAAGGGTTTCGCAAGGCTCTATCTTAGGCCCGTTTTTATTTTTAGTGTACATAAATGATCTACACTTTATGCTGGAAAATTTCTTGAAAATCGTCTACCGACGACACCTCGCTAATCTTTTAAGTTAAACGCAATTCAGAAATTAATCGCTCGCAGCTCGGCTCGTTTATTTTAGCTATTTTCACAGCATCATGTCTTATGGTATCTTACTGTGGGGTAGTGCTGCCGACATTGATACCATCTTTATTTTACAAAAACGAGCCATATGGAGTACCTACGGCCTACAAAAGGGTGAATCCCTGCGAGAGTGGGCGTGGACACTGTCGTATATACCTAGTTAGTACGGCGCATTTAGGTAATAGAACCACGCGACGCAGGCACACCACACAACACTAAACAGGCACTAGGGCCTCGCGCCTCGCCACACGAGCGGCGGCTTCGCCGTCACGACCCGCGCCAGAAGGGCAATTAACACGAATAGATCACACTTCATAAAAAAATGAGAATACAAATGTAAAGCGAAGCACTGTTTAATAATCGCTAACAACAAGATGAGCACAGCTGATGCGGTGTTCACATATTTCGTGCGGTATTTCGATTTCCAGTATGTTAGTGCTTTTGCAAATGCATTATCATGACTAAACTAAATAATTATCCACGACAAATGCTCCGACCAACACACGGTCAACTGAATCAACCATTAGTGGAATACATCTATCATGTTTGAATACTCGTGACTCATGACCGATCGATCCATTATTCCGTTGAGAAGGACAAACAAACGACCATCGACGTGATCTCTATATATAATACTCAAAAACTTTATACTTAGAACTTTATCATCTTTAGGATTAATGAGTCGATAAAGTTTTAAATTTTCCGCGTACATTTTAAAAGGGCTTTTCTAGATCATTTATAAATGTTATCAATGATTAATGATCCATGTATTTGTTAACAATTCTGTACTAAATATACCACAAATACACAACGCACACACGCACACAAACACTGGCTGCAACATATTTATATAATATTAAACTTAAGTACGCATTCTCACATACGCACACCTTTGCTGCAAAATATTTATTACGTAAAATAAAAAAAATTAACACTTATTTTGGCTTACGTACTTAATTTACCGCAACTAGTCGGGGGAGTCCAGTTGCCTATATCACAGGCGGACAAGCAGCTTGGTCACCTTGTCAATAACTAAAATGTACAATGTTAGTATAAACCTGTGTGTAGGGGCTGAGACGACACCCTTACAATGTTTGGGAGGGAATCGTTAAATGATACTCGGTGCACGGTTATTAGAATTATATTGATAGTTATTGATAGACCGCGAGTACGCGGGACCTGTTTGGTCGGGGCAATTATGCGCACTGATGCTCGTTACACCGCTGTAGCGTAAACTGCTGACACTGCTTACGCTACAGCAATGTACGTGGCCCGTACATGCTCCCAGGGGAAGATGGGGATGCAGGGTTAGAATTATATGAGATGAGCTAATGCTAACAAGGTGATAAACAATTTTTGCTTAAAACTAGTATGAGTTAGTAATAAATGATAAGTGATACTGATAAGAAACAAATGTTGAAAACAGTTAAAATTCCGTGTCTGTGATACTAAACACTGATTGAAGCACTGGCGAGGTGCCGCGGTCCTGCCTATGTCTACGCACGTTCCTAAATTTGTCATTTAATTCAATTTTAATGTCATCGCGACTACTCTTCACCGCACTTGTTACATCTCCGCACTGCACTTCACTGTTACACTGGACCGCACTACACTTATCTTCTGCGCGATCGCGCCCTGCGCGCCCGCGCGAGCGGCGCACACTCCGACACACGTAGAACACGAGGAATGCTACTGCCGCTGCAACCACCAGATATATAGCAGTATACTGGTGTATGTCGTGATAGGATATATTTTCGGCCAGCGGGTCACTCCTTTTCATAATATCCAACTGTTCCTGGATGGCAATCCACTGTTTCTGATTGCTAGTCTCAGTGGTATTTAAAGCCGGTAACGAAATATTGATTATATGATTAATTGGAGCGATCTTTGGTATATTAATCTCCGGTTTAAACATCATTTTACTTGAATGTTGCCTGTAAGATGTAATATGGAAATCAGCTGTTTTGATGAGGCAATCCTGACCTAGTGTAAGCAGGCCGGACTGGGTAAGCTGAATAGCGGTAACTTGATCTTCGCACAGTAACTGCAAATTGTATTTATCGCAACAGAAGTAAAAGTATGTATTTGGTTTTGATATAGCGATAAAAATGTTATTGCAGGACTGGATGATGATTTTGCAGCTTCTAGATTCTTCATTCTTCTCACATAAACTCTCGTCGCTGTTCATATGATAAATAGGCTTCTTGAATCGACACAACACAGCATCTAAATCTCGATCTATGCAATTATGTATATCGTTGAGTGATAGTGATAGAAAGGAGTCCTTGTTTAGGTTCACCGCTAGATATTCGCTGATAGGTACCACGCTGATCATGGTACTTCCGGATTGTTTAGGTATAGGGATAACCTTGAGAATGTCGTAACGATCGCGGGTTACTAATGGGATTCGTATTTCAAAAATGAGGAATAATTTGGATAAGCGTGCTTTTACATTAAGTAATTTGTATAAGTTTGATAGATCCGCTTGTTCGGTAGGTAATGATAGGTCTTTATTTATTTGTGAGGAAATGACATTTAACTCCTGCTGCATTTGCTCGGGGGTTATTAGGTGAATGTTAAACTTCCCGTGAAACACATCGGTGATAGTATCCAGAAGATAAGCTTGAATCTCCTTCAGCTTGTTCAGGATATTATTGGTGATCATCGCGGATAAGGTAAATTCGCTGATGTAAGAACTGTTCTGGAGTTCCGCTTTCAGTGCGTTCGACGATTTTTCAAGTTCCATCATCTTCCTGTTGACGGTCTTATGATGCTTCTCCATGATAGATTCTGCTCTCTTAATGAGATTGAACTCCGCCTCCACGACTGAAGTCTGATTCTTCCAGAGGTTGGCCAAATGTCTTTGATTCTTTCTGATCAGTTCGATATCTAGTTCATATTTTTCTGCAAAGTTGCTGTCTAGTATCCCGAACAATGTATTACTGATGCTTCCTACCGCGTTGATAAGGCCGCGGCGCTTACGCGCGCGCGTACCCCCTGTCTTATCTAGTAACATGATATTATAATGTTGCAGTTCGGACCGCTCGTGATTTAATTGATACATGACACCGTCGCAGTGTGTACGCTCTTTTATCTTAGAACATATGTTTTCAAGGTATTCAAAGTACTTTGTGCACGCTGCGGTGCCTTCCAAATATGGATTTAAATCGTAATAGACAATAAGTTTCCAGTCATCGCCTATCAAATGCATGTTTGTAATTTTATCGAAAAATAGGCCAGTATTATTTTGTAGTTTATTGATAGAGTATAGTCCGTAGGTATTTGAAATAAGAGTCATAAAAAATAGTAAGATAGAAGTAGCGACTGTTGCGAAACTATACTTCTTCGAACGTCGAGTGCGTTTTGTTTCTTTTTGTTGTGTCTTTTCTTGTTCTGGTGTTTCTTGATTAATAGGGAGAACTGATAGCTTTATGATAGGTCTCTTCATATAACCATTCTTGGTTTTTAACGTCACAACTCGCACGTAACCATCTCTGCCTGGGTGTAGCTCGACTACACGGCCTAGGGCCCACTTGCCTGGAGGAAGATTGCCATCGTTGATAAGCACAACGTCATTTAACTTGATATTCTCTTGAGGTTGTCGCCACTTGCTTCGCGCTGATAGATTTGTTAGGTATTCCTGCTGCCATCGTTTCCAAATGTCTTGGAATATTTTTTGTGTTAAGTGCCACCTAGTCCTCAGGTCTCTTTCAGTTTCATATATTGTTAGAAGTGGGCCGCTTGATAGAAAATGTGACGGTGTTAAATAATTTAAGTCTTCGACATCTTCTGTTAATGGACACAATGGTCTGGAGTTCAAGCACGCCTCCAGCTGTGCTAGAACTGTGCTGTACTCCTCGTAGGTAAGCTTCTGATCACCTACGACTCTTTTTAGATGATACTTTAGGCTTTTCACTGCTGCTTCGCTCAGCCCATTCGCCGATGGCCAGGATGGGGCGGTAAAGTGCCAACTAATACCCATGTCAGCAATATTTGATTGAAAATCGCTGTCAAATGTCTTCAGAAGCTCTTCATATTCCTGCTGTAATACCCTGTTGGCCTTGATAAAATTAGTACCATTATCGCTGTATATGTGATCGGGCTTACCACGGCGAGCTGACATTCTTCTTAATGCTGCTAGAAATGCTGTACTCGTCAGGTCTGAGACTAACTCCAAGTGTACGGCTTTGGTTGCCATGCACGTGAAGACAGCGATATAGCCTTTTGTTGTTTTGATACCACGACCACTGTTGGCCTTGATGTAAACATGACCCGTGTAGTCCACTCCTACGTGAAGAAAGGGTCTGGATGGGTTGGACCTCGCTGCTGGCAAGTCCCCCATAATCTGATAGTGTTTGCTTGGTTCTTGTCTTCTGCACGTGATGCAGAAGCGTAATCTCTTCTTTGTGGCTCTGTTACCACCAAGGATCCAGTATTTATGCCTTAAGAAGGCAGATGTAAGTCTGGCACCTCCATGATACGTCAGCTCATGCGCTTGATCTATAAGCAGTTCTGCAAGCCGACAGTTGTTAGGTATTATGATAGGGTTTTTCATGTCAGGGTCAAGATATGCGTGTCGCAACCTTCCACCAACTCTTATTACTCCTTCCGGATCGAGATAAGGATTTAATTCAGAAATCTTGCTCTTCTTGTTTATTTTACTTCCTTGTTGTAAATCGGATAGTTCACTCTCAAATGCTATTTTCTGTATATTTTTAATGATAAGTGTCCGCGCTTCTTTCAACTCTCCTACTGATAGATATTGTTGATTGTTCTTCTTGTTGATAGTATTAAATCTTCGTATCCATGCCACAACTCTCACCGCTTTGTTAAATGTGCTATAATTTGCTAGGATGGCTTGAATGATAGAGTCTGATTGATGTTGCGCGACTAATGTGATAGGTTTTGATAGCTTCAACTCTTCGTTTGTTGTATAATCGACGGTATTCGGTTTATCATTAAATGTTGATAGCCACTTCGGGCCCCGCCACCATAAGGGATGTTCCTTCAACTGAGAGGCAGTCAGACCGCGACTGGCACAATCCGCGGGATTCTCCTCCGATTTCACATAACGCCAACATTCTGATGGCATAACTTCTTTAATGGCACTCACTCGGTTGCTGACGAATGTTTTCCACCTGGCTGAGTTCCCATTAAGCCAGCCGAGTACCACCATGGAATCGATCCAACCATATGTTTTGATATTGTGCCCTCTGAGGCACCGTTGTACCTTGCTCATTAGTTTTGATAAAAGTAACGCACCGCTAAGTTCCAATCTAGGTAACGTAATTGTTTTACTAGTCGGCACGAGCTTTGCTTTCGCAGCAAGTAGTACTACAGATGATCCGTCGTCCTTGTTGACGCGGCAGTAGATAACGCAAGCGTAGGCTTTCTCGGACGAGTCACTGAACCCGTGCAACTCGATACTCTCACACTCGCGGGACTGTATCCATCTCGGTACTGTAATGTTTTCAATGTTCTTGATATCTTCTCTAACCTTAATCCACTCTATATAGATATTGTTTGGTATAGGATCATCCCATGCTATACCTACAGTCCACATTTGTTGAAAAATGATTTTTAATTTAGTTGATAGGGGCGAAAGCCAACCGAGTGGGTCAAAAATTTTTGAGATGTCTGCTAGAAGGCTTCTCTTCGTGACCTTGGTTGACTCAAGCGGTTCTAAGCATGATTTAAAAGTGAAGACATCGTCTTCCGGATTCCAACCCAATCCTAGGGTCTTGGTTTGCTCAGATTGCTTAAAATTAAAGTTATCTTCTCTAATTGATACTGATTCTTCACCTGGAACCAACTGTTTGGTGTTCGACTTCCACTTCCGCAAATGAAAGCCTCCAGATTGTAATAACTTGATAAGATCTTGTTGGAGCTGTTTTGCTTTTTCTATGTTATGACACCCATGGACTAAGTCATCCATGTAGAATGAATGCTGTAAGACGTCAATCGCTTGACTATCTTGATAGTTTTTTGCTTCATCACATGCTAGCTGCTTGAGGGTCATCATAGCAAGGAATGGACTCCCTGCCAACCCATATGGAAGCCTGGTAATCTGATAGTATTTTAAAGGTTCTGATGGAGATTCACGCCACACTATTTTTAATAACTGCTGATCGTCTGGGTGTACGCAAATCTGCCTGAACATTTTTTCAATGTCCGCAGTGAAGGCGAACTGATACTGCCTCCATTTAATGATAAGAGACTGCAAATCCTGTTGTAGGTTTGGACCAGATCTCATGACGTCATTTAAGCTGTGTCCTGATGACGTTTTCGATGACGCATTGAATACGACTCTAAACTTAGAATTGATAGTGTGATCATCGGCACGCACACAATGATGTGTTAATACACAATGCCGACGCTCCTGCTTCGGGTTACCGACGGCGGGAATCATGTGACCGAGTGATAGGTATTCGCTGATGAATGATTTATATTGTTGCGCGATATGTTCATGTTTTTTGAAAGTATTTTCTAAAGACCGAAATTGTGCTATGGCCTTGTGTTTTGATTCTCCTAACTTTTCCGAAAAGTCCGGGGTCAGGGGCAAACGAACTTCATATCGACCGTCTTCTAGTCTGGTTGTTGTGGATTGATAATAATCAATGCATTGCTGATCTTCTGATGATAGGGTTGACTCCTCACAAATATCTTCAATTTCCCAGTATTTTTTGATCTCGTCCAAGTTGTTAATGATAACGTTACACTGTAGTGTTTTGACATTTCCTGTTAAAATCCAACCTAAGCGTGTATTCTGTGCAATAGGGATGTTATCACCGATCCTACAGATTCCTTCCAATACAATCAAAGAATAAATATCGGCTCCTAATAGTAGGTCGACCGGACGACTTTTGTTAAATTCGGGATCTGCCAGTGCTATGTTGTTCAGATAGGTCCAAGATGGTCGAGGAAAACTGTGGTTAGGTAAGTTGTTGATAAGTGTCTTCATGATGTATACTTCTGTTTGAAATTCAAAATTATTATCCATTGATGAGCATTTGATAGACATGACGCCCTTGCAGCTGCTTTCTCTAGCGCCTACTCCTGATATAACTCCACGACATCGAAGTCGGGGTTGGCCCAGCAACTGAGCGGCATGTTCCGTGATAAGAGACGTCTGAGACCCTTGATCTAAAAGACATCGAAGGGTGACAAAATTTCCATCGTGTGCTTCAACCCTAATCATGGCTGTTGCCAAGAGAATTTCTGGAATGTCTCGTTGCAAAGACACGTGTGAGTTGCTTTGTACTTGACCCGAGGTTTCCGGTTGCGGGCTGTTGCTACCTACTTGCACTTTTGCTGAGTTGCAATTAGATATGTTGTTTGATTGAAACGCTTCGTGTAAAATTGAATTATGCGACCCATTGCACACGGTACATCTTTTTACTGAAATACATGGCTTGCCATTATGAGTATACAGACAATTTTCGCAAACATTAAGTCTTGATATAGTCTTGCGCATATTAAACGGTGTCATATTTAAAAACGTACGACAATAATAAAGAGAATGTTCATTCGTTTTGCAAATGCCGCACTTGTAGAATTTCCATGAATTGTTTTTCAAGTTATGTTGTTGCGAAATAAATTTGCTGTTTGTCGGAATTGCTTGTTTGTTCATGTTCTTATGATACCTATTATTTGAGTTTTGTGGCAAATAATAATTGTTATTTTGTAGCGTCTTGATAGAAGTTTCAGGTTTTTTGCGAGATGACTCTAAGCTCGTAAATTTGCCCTCTAAAAATGATAAGAACTCTTGCAAACTGGGCAACTCTCGAGGCTCCTTAACTGATGCGACATACTGATTGTGAGTGTCGGCATCGAGCTTCTGAGATAGAAGATGCACTAGTAAAGAATCCCAAGACTCAACGTCTACTCCTAAGTTCTTGATAGCATTTAATGTTTCTAACGTGGTGTCATGAATGCGTTTGATATGATTTGAGGAAGTTTGTTGCATTACTGGAATGTTTAATAGAATGTCGATGTGCGAGCGGAAAATTAGGCGGTTATTATTGTATCTATTATTCAGTATGTTCCAACAGATAAGATAGTTATCAGATGTTATAGGTAAATGTTGTATCAGCCTTTCCGCCTCGCCCTTAACCTTAGTTTTAAGAAATTGCATCTTCTGTGCATTTGATAACGACGGATTTCCGTGAATTGTTTCCGTGAACAGGTCTTTAAAAGAAGTCCACTGATGATAGTTACCACTAAATGTTGGTATTTCTACGTGAGGTGTCGACTGCTCCCGATGTGATACGGACCAAAGTTTTCGGTTGATAGATGCTATAACCTCATTGTACTTTCTTTCGTACGTGAAGAATGTTGATTCATAATCTGGGTTCCTACCCCCAAGCTCACTATCTAATTCCCAATGCATGCTGTCAATGATAGACCAACGCGATTGTATAGCACGTAGGATATGTTCGAATTCCCATTTTTCTGATATCGATTCTAAATTAATGTTTGATACTGTGTGTGCGAATGCCTTGAAATTGCTTGTTTGTTTGCGTAACATTTCGTCCGTCTTGCTAGTCGTCCCCTGTGACTGAGACAGCGGTACTTGGGGCGACGGCTGATGAGATGGTCCCGGCACACCCAATGGCGTAGCGGGTTTCAGCACTGGTGTCAAAGGCCTATCGTCCTTTTTTTCATAGTTAGCAATAGCCGCCCTGATATTTTCGTACCTCTCCTTAGCAAATTCAAATTTATTGCTCGTAAAGTAAGAATGAGACTTAGTATATTCTATTCCGCACAACAAGTTATGATTTAACTGGAAATCTTGCCAGAGTTTATCAAGCGCATCCAACCTTCGTCTTATGTAGTCAGACGTCTTACGGTCGGCGCCGTCCTTTTTAAAATTTGTATAAGTCTGCTCTATAGCAGCTAGTACCTGTTGTTGCTCGGCCAAAATGTCTTCCATCTTGGACATTATGATAAAAAAGGAATGATCTTACTTGTTCAGATCTGCTCAGCCGATTCCGAACGATGAGCGTTGCTGCCCACCGCCTCCAAACGTTGATGATGATAATGATAGCTCACGTCTCCTGCTGGTTGCTTCTCGTTTGTGATACACTAACAGTCACTGGTTTTGTATTCACACGCGAGATTCTCGAAGGACCACAAACATGTAGGGGCTGAGACGACACCCTTACAATGTTTGGGAGGGAATCGTTAAATGATACTCGGTGCACGGTTATTAGAATTATATTGATAGTTATTGATAGTTATTATTATTGATAGATCGCGAGTACGCGGGACCTGTTTGGTCGGGGCAATTATGCGCACTGATGCTCGTTACACCGCTGTAGCGTAAACTGCTGACACTGCTTACGCTACAGCAATGTACGTGGCCCGTACACTGTGTACTTTGCAAAACTTTTAAAATAATAAATATTAGTAGGTTCACCTACAACAGAAAATGAAATAATAATTATGGTAAAATTTTCGCTAATATTATATCTTCATCAACACTACTTTGATTAGGTTACACAATAATAATTACAACCTTTACACTTTTTTGTCACGTATATAGAACACGACCGAGTCCCGGCAGAACATTCAAGTTAAGCGCCGACATCACCGCCCGTTCCGCCCCCCCCCCGCCCCCTAGCCGCGCTCCGGCGCCTCGTCCTCCTCGCGGTCCAGCAGGCGGCGCACGCGGCTACAGTCCGCCAGCGCCGGCCGCCCGCGCGGGCCCGCCACCGCCCCCGCGCCCGCCCCCGCCGCGCGCGCCGCCCCCGCGCCCGCGCCCGCGCCCGCGCGCAGCTCCAGCCGGCGCGCCTCGGCCGTGCGCACCACGCGCAGCAGCGCCTCGTACTTGTCCCGCATGGCGCGCGCGCGCGCCGCGTGCTCCTCGGCCGCCAGCCGCGCGCCGCGCCGCAGCTCGGCCGCCGCCGCGTCGCGCGCCGCCAGCGCCGCCTCCAGCTCGTGCGCGCGCGCCGCCGCCGCCTCCGCGCGCACGCCGCTCGCCTCCGCCTCCGCCTCCGCGCGCGCCAGCGCCGCCCGCAGCGCGCGCTCCTCGCCCGCCGCGCGGCCCGCCGTCGCCTCCGCGCCCGCGCCCGCCGCCGCCTGCGCCTCTGCCGCCAGCCGCGCCTCGCGCTCCGCCAGCACGAGCAGCTCGCGCCGCAGCCGCCGCACGTGCTCGGCGCGCCGCTCGGCCGCCAGCGCCGCCCGCGCCAGCGCCTCCGCGTGCCGCGCCGCCTCGAACGACTCCCCGCGCGCGCGCTGCAGCTCGGCCGCGTCGAGCGCGCGCTGCGCCTCCAGCTCCCGCAGCGCCGCCTCGGCCCGCAGCCGCGCCGCCGTCTGCTGCGCCAGCTCGGCCTCCAGCCGCGCCTCGCGCTCGGCCGGCGCGGGGGCGGGCGCGGGCGCGGGCGCGGGCGGCGGCGAGCGCGCGCGCAGCTCGTCCCGCTCGCGCTGGGCGGCGCGCAGCCGCTCGCGCAGCGCCGCGTTCTGCAGCTCGAGCGCGCGCGCCTGCCTGCAGCGGCCCAGCAGCCGCCGGTTGCGCTCCGCGTGCGCCTCGCGCCGCCAGCGCTCGTACATGAGCTGCGCGTGCACCAGCGCCAGCTGCTCCGCCAGCTCGCCCGCGTCCCCCGCCTGGCCCCCCGCACCCCCCGCCTGGCCCCCGCCGCCGCGCCCGCGGTACAGCTCCGAGAGGTACGCGTCCAGTCGCTCGCACGGTGAGATGTGCTCGCTCTTCTCGTCGTCGATGGCTGGGGTGTTGAATATCTGAAATACATTTAAGCGCAATGAACTTACTTCTGAATATTGACCGAGCCGTATCTTTGAGAGTTATTTTTTATTTTTATTTTAAAATTGAAACTAAAATGAATTCGAACAAACATTTGGTACCTGCTTAGACATGTCGTCGGGCAGGCTCCGGTAGAAGTCGGCGATGAGGAACTCGTAGGGCGCCGGCCACGCGTCCGCCGTCTGCACCGCCGCCTCCGCCGTGCGCGCGCCCAGCGCCCCCGCGCACGAGGCCGCGCGGCGCGGGGGCGCTCCGGCCCTCCCTCGCTCCCGGGGCTCGCGGGGCTCCTGGGGCTCGCGGGGCTCCCGGGCCGCGCGCGGGTCGGCCACGCGCGGCGGGTGCGCGTCCTCCTCGCGCCAGCCGCCGGCCGCCGCGGCGCGCGCCGTCAGCTCGCGCACCTCGCGGTCCTCCCCGTCCAGCGGCTCCGCGTCCGGCGGCGGCGCCCCGCCCCGCGGCTCGGGCCGCGCCACCGCGCCCGCCGGCGGGGGCCCGCCCGCCATCGGCACCGGCGACTCCGCGGCGCGCCGCTCCCGCGCCACGCGCGCCAGCCGCCCGGCGTACGCGTCGCCCGCGCCCGCCGGCGGCGACGCCTCCTTGCGCAGCGGCGACGGCGGCTGCGAGCGGCGACCGATGGCGCGCACGGCGGCCGACTCGGCCGGGAAGCGGAACTGCGCGCGCGTCTCCTTGGCCGGCGTGTTCTCGGGCGTGGCCTCCACGGCCGCCTCGGGGGGCTCCGCCGGGTCCGGCTCGGCGGGCAGCGGCGTGTTGGGGGCCGACTCGGCGCCGCAGCGGTCCGCCAGCGGGAACCAGGGCTCGGCGCCGGGCCGCAGCGCGGTGGCGGCGCGCGCCGCGAGCGCGGGGCAGCCGGGCGCGGGGTGCGCGGGGGGCGGCGGGGCGGGCGCGGCGCGCGGGGCGGGCTCGGGGCGCGGGGAGCGGTCCCCGTCGCGCGCGGCCAGGCGGCGCGCCTGGTCCAGCACGTCGTGCAGCTCGAGGCGCGCCCAGCGGGCCGCGTCCGCCTCGCGCTGGCGGGAGCCGGTGACGAGCGCGGGGTGCAGCCGCACGGAGCGCAGCAGCGGCGCCAGCGCGCGCTCGCGGTCGTCGCGCGCGGCGCTCGCGGCGTGGTCGGCGCGCAGCGTGTCGAGCAGCGTGCAGGGGTGCGTCGCGTAGAGCGCGTGGAAGAGCGCGAGCTGCGCGAGCCGCAGGTGGTCGGCGTGCGGCGCGCGCGGCGGCGGGTCGAGCGCGGCGGGGCGCAGCGCGGCGTCGGCCAGCTCGGGCCAGTGCGGCGCGGCGAAGGCGGGCTCGGCGGGCAGCAGCGCGGCCAGCGCCAGCAGCGCGTGCAGCAGCGGCAGCGGGTCGCGCTCGGCGCGCGCGGCGCGCAGCAGCTCCTTGGCGGCGGGGTGCTGCGGCAGGCGGCGCAGCCAGGGCGGGCGGCGCGCCACGAGCGGCGCGAGCGCGGCCAGCGCCAGCGCGCGCGCGGGCCGCTCGGCGCGCAGCTGCTCGTGCAGCGCGTCCAGCAGGAAGCGCGGGTGCGGGTCGGGCGCGCGCGCCAGCAGCTCGAGCGCGCGCTCGGAGCCGGTGCGCGCGTGGTACAGCAGCAGCGCGCGCGTCAGCCACGGCTCGCGCACGCTGGCGAACAGCGCCGCGAACGCGCCGAGCGCCTCGCGCGACTCCAGCAGCGCGAACACCTCGCCCGCCTCGCACGCCGCCAACATCTCCAACCACCTGTCACATCGCGCGCGATCACTTCTAGGCGACTGTAGCGAAATAATAGTATGGAGTGTCTGTTAGACAAAGGCTGAGCAAATCTAGTTTACTTTGGTCAGTGTTAAGGGTTGCTTAAAAAAAGCTGGCATACGAGCGAGCGCATACAAGCAGAAACAGAGTTTTACTCTAATAATATTTCATTCACTGCCAGTCATTAGGAGCGCCACGCCGACACTTATTAGAAAATTTAATTTTTATATCATCTCTAGAAGAGGGTTTAAGAATCAGGCTACAGACTATTTTCAAATTACTATTCTGTAATTAATTCTCTAAGTCTGGTAAGATCTTACTTATCAAATAGAGTACAATGAGTGCAAGTAAACGGGTGTCAATCCTTTGTCTCTTTTGTAAATGTAGGCATTCCACAATCCTATATCTTAAGCCTGTTTTTATTTTTAGTGTACATAAATGATATACCCTTTATGAACAATTTCATGAAAATTGTTTTATTTGTCGACAACATATCACTATTCTTTTAATGTTTATGTAACAATTTAGGAATCAATGAAAATCTAAATAAAACACTAAACTTGATCAATGACTGGTTTGATGCCAACAATGCAAACAACTAAAAACTAAATGTGTCCAGCAAATGCAGTTCTGCTGCTTACGCTCTCAAAAAGGTCACACAGATAGATATCACAACAGCTCGGCTCGTTTATATTAGCTACTTTCACAGCATTATTTCTTACAGTGCATCCACACCGCAGTTACTTTTTGTGGAGCAACGTTTTGCAACACTGTAACATTAAATAACAATCTCTAACTTTTGTGACTACTTGTTACTAATTGTTGAGTGTCGCCAGCAACATAAATTAACAAAATATAACAAAGAATATGTATTTAAGAAATTAAATGTCACTTGCTATAATGGTGAAGGACACATCGTGAGGAAACCTAACACAACAACTAAGTAACATTTGGAAATGTTGCTCCACAAAAAGTAACTGTGTGTGGATGCACCGTTAAGGAATATTAATGTCGGGTAGTGCTGATAGCATTGATACCATTTTTATTTTACAAAAACGAGACGAAACCTCCAGCTCCACTTGTAGATTAGTAATGTACCTTGACCTTGAAATGATAAAATTGTAAATTTTGAAAAGAGTAACCATGAGTTTCTTGCCTTGTTCTTCTCGATAGCATGAACTTTATGAACCGGCGTTAGATAAAAAAAAATGTTTTGACGTTCATTACGCGTAAACAAATACCATATAATGAAAAATAAATGAATCTGAATCTATATTCTTTAAATGAAATATGTACAAAGTGTAGTAAAGAATGAATTACCAGTGAGCAGTTCGGAGAGGAGCCTCTTGGTTCGCCGCAGCTGGTGGAATTTTGATGCGTTACTAAACCGAACTATCAGACGTATATCTTACTGCGTAGTCTGGCAGTTGGTATAAAATTAGAACCAACTACTCAAATCACGATATTTACACTTTGCTCAAATATAAATGCGTAGTTAGCGGTAATTAATGCAAATCTGTTATTAAATTTGCAGTGGAACAACTATATGTATTTATAAATCAGTGCAGTGGAATATCTCATTTTAATTTTAAAAGACAAGACAAGAATAAAATCTGCTCATTACATTTTAATAAAATCAATCAAATCAAATCAACCAAGTAGACCAAGTAGTCGACTTGACTTTGACAGCTTTGACTTGACACAGTTTGTTATGTCAAGTGACTTTGACAAATGCCAATCAATGGAATCTCAACAAATATATCCATGGAATTGGTCGTAGATCGTTCCCCTACTCGAAGAAGTTGGAGTCAACTACCGACATATATAGACGCCACTATCCTTTTTGGAGTCACAAGAACGCAACATTTATTTACACTAATTTTCCAAAGTTTCTTACAATCTTTATATATTGAGGAGTATTGCGTTAATGAATACAAAACACTACACAGCATTGTCAATATTTGCAAATTATTTGCTGCGACCCATAAACGTCCCACTGCTGGGCACGGGTCTCCCACACAGACACTGTTGCGAGAGGTCTAGAGCATACTCCACCACCTTGCTTCAATGCAGATTTATCATAACGCAGCTGATTTGACTATGTTGAACAATAGCGCCGGTGTCATTTCCATGCATTGGTTGCACCATTAGTGCAACCAATTAATCGCTCTAAAATTGAATGAAGCTACATAAACTGATATTATTATGATGGAGTGGAAGAGAGATTGATGCGTGAATGTTCCGCATTCTCGCTTGCACACGGAACGCTAGGCGTACTCTCACCATGAGTCACACTTTTTAGTGCGTATAGCAATGATTATAAATTACAAGAGGTAGCTAAGCCACTAACGCACCAAACGCGTTTCATGAATTGGACCTACTTGTGACCATTGCAGTCAGTCTAGTTGAGACATGTCATTGTGAACGCGCGCATCAACTACCTATTTAAAAAATAGTGCGTGCGTGCGTCGGTCAAGTCAGTCAGTCAGTCAGTCAGTCAGTCAGTCAGTCAACCACCTAGCTATTTAAAACTAGCAGCAAGTGCACCGTATACAGGTTCTACCACCTAGATATTCAAAACAACAGCAATCGCACCGTATACAGATTCGATAAGGAACTTCGTTCCAAAAATAAAAAGTACTCGTTTGATTAAAATAAATTAATAGTTAAATATGAAAAAAAATTACCGGAACATCCGTCAGAATCAAGATATCTGGGTTACTCTCCTTTCTTCCTTCATAGTTACTCCCTATTCGCGCCTTAGGAAGTTTTACTTCAATAATTTTATAATAATAATGAGTGGCGAGTCACCACCTTCCGCTTTTTAGGTTTGTAACGATCTGAATGGCAGGTGTCATAGTTCTCCATAGCCCATGTCTAGGTTCCTCTAAATCCACCACAATAGACTTAATTAATTGGAAGTATAAAAAACTTGATAATGTCATTCCAGATTTTCGACGCAGCGTACATACTTGGTTCGCTTGAATGGTAAAATAACTGCAGCCTGTTCAAAAATAAGTGCCTTTTGGTAAAAAAAGGGTGGATGACAGATAAATTATCTGTCTGACAGACAGATAATTTATCTGTCATCCATATTATCTGAGATAATAAGACAGCTGACATATTGACTGATTGACTGCATTTGACTGTCAGTCAAAAAATTTAAAAGGAAGATAACCTGTGTAAATTGAAATAAATTAAGGTTTTTACAGGTTCAAAATGTATTATGAATGTATGGACATTACATTAGGGTCTTAGTTACTGGTTTTAGTGAAGAGGAAATAATTTTAAAACCAGTTTAATAAAAATACCGTTTCTAATAATTATGTTAAGGGCTGTGTCTACCATTTACATCGAGAGCCAAGCGCTCGTTAAGAGGGATGTTTTGAAATTATGTAGTAAGTTTTGTATAGACTACATTACATAAGTAAATTATTAACAGTACTTATCGCGATATTGTTCTTTTTCAAAGATTTTGGTT
Source organism: Carterocephalus palaemon (assembly GCA_944567765.1). Classification (NCBI taxonomy): domain Eukaryota; kingdom Metazoa; phylum Arthropoda; class Insecta; order Lepidoptera; family Hesperiidae; genus Carterocephalus; species Carterocephalus palaemon. The sequence goes on from OX155658.1 coordinate 11,124,598, forward strand.
TATACTTTAGCGTAAAGGTAATTAAATTATATACATAGTGTGATGCGATGTTACAGGAGCGGGCCCGGCCTACAGCTCGTCGCCGCCCGCCGCCCCGGTAAGTGTACGGTTGGTTTCTGGTCAAGTTAACTACCTGAAAGCTGAGCTACAGCCCGAGTGCGTGCGGCGGCTGGGCAAGGCGGGCGCGGGTCTCCGCAGCCCACCACAGCCCAGCCGCGGGGTCTGGGAGCGTACTACACGAGGCTAGTGGATTTCGATCTTGTCACTTAATTTTTTGTAGGTAAACTCAGTTTTTTCAGGTTTGTCCAATTTAGTGAACATCATCATACAGTGTCTTTTTAATGTAATTTTTTGGACTATGGAGACTTTCACTTAAAATTAGTCTGTTACTGATAAAAATTCTTTTCTTTTTCAAGCGAACAGGAAAACTAAAAAAATACAGAATGGTAATGCAATAAAGTTGATCTTGGAAACAGTAGAGAGTCATCTGCTTAGTGGAGTCTCCTTTGGTTGTGCTGAAATCTGCTTAAAGCCTGATTTGTTCAAAAACAATTTTACTTCAAGTTTTTGTTTCAAGTCTATTTTAATGCATGAACATTCACAATGCTTAGGTTCTGCTTGTTGTTTTCTGTTTCTGTTGCTTGTGTTCTGGTCTGATCATAGAATGAAAAAATGTATTACAGTAGAGCCTCGCGCGGCTCCGACCTGCCGGGACCAACATGTTTATTTATTTCAGCTTTCCGCGAGCCGCGCGGATTTTATAGCCAGTACGCGTTCGGTAGTAGCATGGGATCCGCGCGTGCTCACATCATACCATCAATCATTCAATCGTAAAGCAATAAATGACTTTAATTGAAACCATTTACTCGAGTATAATTTAAATCAAGTGTCACATCAATATCAATCAGTATCAAAAGCAAATCGAAAAGGTGTAGAGGTCAGCAAAGGACCCTACATCCTTTTTTGATTTGCTTTTGATACTGAATCGGCTCGAAGGACCAAAAAATCCGCGCTGGCTATAAAATCCGTGCGGCTCGCGGAAACCGCTGACGCAGCCGAATTTACGACTTGCACCGTACATGCTCCGGCCCAAAATGATGTGAAGGGTTAATAAAATAGGGTGCTATAAGGTGATGCCATTTTTTCCTTACACTACTTGTTAGTTAATGGAAACAATCAAATGAATTTTACTGATGATTAGAGCGAATTAAATCTAACAGGTATTCAGTTATCAGGATTTTCAACTGTCCTAAAGGTAAGCAGGCAGAGCAGGCCGCCCTTCCCATCTCAAGCTTTCTGTCCGTTGTGCACGTCGTGGGCGCATGCCGTTATGATTGTATTAAATCATTAGGTACCTCCAGCAGTAGATATTAGATATACATATTATTATATCACTGATGGCATGTGTATTCAAGATTTTCAACGAGGTATATATGATTACAGACTGTGTTGAGTGCCGAGAGGGTGCGCGGCGGCGCGCCCGCGCCCGACCTTGCGCCGCCGCCGCCGCCGCCGCCGCCGCCGCCGCCGCCGCGCCGCGCCTGGCCCGCCGCCGCCGCGCTCGCGCTGACGGCCTCCCTGGGCGGGGTCAGTGGCCTACAGTATTTATTTATTCCGTCACCAAAGATACATGTATTACAAAAATTACGCGACCTTCCTGACAATAGTTGCGTCTTAACAATTCATCCATTGATCTCAAAATATTAAATTGTATATTTATCGATCTACTACCTATAATAATATTTCTAGAACTATCATACGCAATGAATGCGTATTTTATGAATCAATGGATGTTCATATAATTATGTGTGTGTGTGTGTGTCAGCTTTTATAAATAGTGTTTCGCTTGACAGGTGTACTTCTACCGTAAGCTGAACTCAGAGGCGGAGCCTCCGGGCGGGGAGGAGCGCGCGGGGGCGGCGGGGGCGGCGGGCGAGGCGGGGGGCGGGGCGGCGGGGGCGGCGGAGGGCGCGTGCGAGCCGGCGCGCGCGGAGCAGCTGCCGGCGCACGCGCACTTCCTGCTGGTGGGCGGCGGCACGGCGGCGTTCGCGGCCATGCGCGCGCTGCGGGCGGCGCGGCCCGACGCGCTCGTGCTGATGGTGGGCGAGGAGCTCGCGCTGCCCTACATGCGGCCGCCGCTCTCCAAGGAGCTGTGGCGCGAGCCCGACCTGGCGGAGCGCGCGCGCGACCCCGACACGCTCACCTTCAGCCAGTGGAACGGCAAGCGCAGGAGGTGAGGATCCTTCCGGTGCTCGTGCCCCGTGCCCCGTGCCCCGTGCCCGTGTCCCGTGTCCCGTGTCTGAGCGACGGTCTATGGACGTGTTGCAGCTTGACGTACGAGCCGCGCGCGTTCTACCTGCCGGCGGAGGCGCTGCGCGCGGGCGGCGGCGGCGCGGGGCTGGCGCGCGGCTGGCGCGTCGTGCGGCTCGCGCCCGAGGCCCGCGCGGCCGAGCTGCGCGCGCGCGACGGCCAGGCCGCCACCGTCACCTACGACGAGTGCCTCATCGCCACCGGTCACGTTCGCCATTCAATATAATATTTTTAAAAAAATGCAACGATGCACACAGAAAGTTTTTCTACAAACACGTAATGTAGAAATAAAATGGGAATGTGTTTGGTGCGCAGGCTCGCGTCCGCGGCGCGTGGCGGCGCTGGGCGCGGCGGCGCGGGCGGGGCGGGCGCTGGCGCTGCGCGGCGTGCGCGACGCGGCGCGGCTGGCGGAGCGGCTGCGGGCGGGCGGCGCGCGCGTGCTGGTGCTGGGCGGCGGGCCGCGCGCCTGCGAGCTCAGCGCCGCGCTCGCCGAGCGACGTCAGTGACTCGCCGCCGCCTTGTATCCTACTATCGTACCCCTCCCCGCTTGGGCCGCTTGGGCCATAACGCCCCCCGGTTTCTTTGCTTGTGCATCTTTTACATAGTTTCGCGTCAGTACGTATTCTAACAGATACAAATTGTATTATATGTATGTGACGCACACTCGTACCTGTTTGTTAGGGGATAAATGAATGCACGACGCAGATGCAGGGTAGTGTTGGCTTGCAGTGGGCGGCGGGGCGGTGCGGCAGGCGTTCCGCGAGCGCGCGCCGCTGGCGGGCGTGCTGCCGGCGCACCTGGCGGCCGACGCGGCGCGCCGCCTGCAGCGCTGCGGCGTGCTGCTGCTGCCCAACAGTGCGTATACACCAGCGGCGCTGCGGCGTGCTGCTGCTGCCCAACAGTGCGTATACACCAGCGGCGCTGCGGCGTGCTGCTGCTGCCCAACAGTGCGTATACACCAGCGGCGCTGCGGCGTGCTGCTGCTGCCCAACAGTGCGTATACACCAGCGGCGCTGCGGCGTGCTGCTGCTGCCCAACAGTGCGTATACACCAGCGGCGCTGCGGCGTGCTGCTGCTGCCCAACAGTGCGTATACACCAGCGGCGCTGCGGCGTGCTGCTGCTGCCCAACAGTGCGTATACACCAGCGGCGCTGCGGCGTGCTGCTGCTGCCCAACAGTGCGTATACACCAGCGGCGCTGCGGCGTGCTGCTGCTGCCCAACAGTGCGTATACACCAGCGGCGCTGCGGCGTGCTGCTGCTGCCCAACAGTGCGTATACACCAGCGGCGCTGCGGCGTGCTGCTGCTGCCCAACAGTGCGTATACACCAGCGGCGCTGCGGCGTGCTGCTGCTGCCCTACAGTGCGTATACACTAGCGGCGCTGCGGCGTGCTGCTGCTGCCCAACAGTGCGTATACACCAGCGGCGCTGCGGCGTGCTGCTGCTGCCCTACAGTGCGTATACACTAGCGGCGCTGCGGCGTGCTGCTGCTGCCCAACAGTGCGTATACACCAGCGGCGCTGCGGCGTGCTGCTGCTGCCCTACAGTGCGTATACACTAGCGGCGCTGCGGCGTGCTGCTGCTGCCCAACAGTGCGTATACACCAGCGGCGCTGCGGCGTGCTGCTGCAGCCCTACAGTGCGTATACACCAGCGGCGCTGCGGCGTGCTGCTGCAGCCCTACAGTGCGTATACACCAGCGGCGCTGCGGCGTGCTGCTGCTGCCCTAAGTCACCAAACTCTATATGACACACTGCAGGGAGGGCGGCGGCGGTCGGATGTTAATTAAACTTGTATACAAGACAGGGAACAGGTTTGAAGGAACAGACATGGTACGTTCTGTACAACTTTATATGAGCATTTTTGACAAACAACAAACAACACCCCCATATAGAATAAGAAAGAAAAGAATAAGAATATACTTTGAACTTTTCAAAAACATAAAATCCTTTTCAGCCGAAATAATTGACAGCGAGGTCTACGACGACAGCGTGCGTCTGCGCGTGCGCAGCACGGCGGATGAGGCGGAGGGGGGAGCGCAGCGCGAGGGGGAGGTGGAGGTGGAGGGGGAGGGGCAGGTGGAGGTGGAGCTGGTGGTGGAGTGCGCGGGCGAGGAGCCGGACACGGAGCTGGCGCGCGCGTCGGGGCTGGAGCTGGCCGCGGACGGCGGGATCCTGGTCAACGCGGAGATGCAGGTACTCTCTGCTGTGTCCGTCCATCCACTAGGGGAGAGCTTGGATCACTGTTCATTATGTCACACATGTCCTCACCCCATACCATACCATACGATTTACCATAGAATTACTTATAGTATAGAACCAAAATATACTCCTGTTACCAACCAAAATATTTTTCTATCACAAACCCTTCATAACTCTTTTCATGGTCCTTCGAGCCGGATATGAACCAGCGACCTATGGAGAAGTGTGTGTGTGTGCAGGCTCGCTCGGGCGTGTGGGCGGCGGGCGACGTGGCCAGCTACCACGACGAGCGGCTGGGCCGGCGGCGCGAGGCGCGCCACGACCACGCCGTGCACTCCGCGCGCCGCGCCGCCGAGAACATGGCCGCCGCGCGCCCGCGCGCGCTCGCGCACCAGCCCATGCTGTGGAGCGACATCGGCCCGCACCTCGGATACGAGGTACCACCTGCACCACCCGCACCACCTGCACCACCTGCACCACGACCACGCCGTGCACTCCGCGCGCCGCGCCGCCGAGAACATGGCCGCCGCGCGCCCGCGCGCGCTCGCGCACCAGCCCATGCTGTGGAGCGACATCGGCCCGCACCTCGGATACGAGGTACCACCTGCACCACCTGCACCACCTGCACCACCTGCACCACGACCACGCCGTGCACTCCGCGCGCCGCGCCGCCGAGAACATGGCCGCCGCGCGCCCGCGCGCGCTCGCGCACCAGCCCATGCTGTGGAGCGACATCGGCCCGCACCTCGGATACGAGGTACCACCTGCACCACCTGCACCACCTGCACCACGACCACGCCGTGCACTCCGCGCGCCGCGCCGCCGAGAACATGGCCGCCGCGCGCCCGCGCGCGCTCGCGCACCAGCCCATGCTGTGGAGCGACATCGGCCCGCACCTCGGATACGAGGTACCACCTGCACCACCTGCACCACCTGCACCACCTGCACCACGACCACGCCGTGCACTCCGCGCGCCGCGCCGCCGAGAACATGGCCGCCGCGCGCCCGCGCGCGCTCGCGCACCAGCCCATGCTGTGGAGCGACATCGGCCCGCACCTCGGATACGAGGTACCACCTGCACCACCTGCACCACCTGCACCACGACCACGCCGTGCACTCCGCGCGCCGCGCCGCCGAGAACATGGCCGCCGCGCGCCCGCGCGCGCTCGCGCACCAGCCCATGCTGTGGAGCGACATCGGCCCGCACCTCGGATACGAGGTACCACCTGCACCACCTGCACCACCTGCACCACGACCACGCCGTGCACTCCGCGCGCCGCGCCGCCGAGAACATGGCCGCCGCGCGCCCGCGCGCGCTCGCGCACCAGCCCATGCTGTGGAGCGACATCGGCCCGCACCTCGGATACGAGGTACCACCTGCACCACCTGCACCACCTGCACCACCTGCACCACGACCACGCCGTGCACTCCGCGCGCCGCGCCGCCGAGAACATGGCCGCCGCGCGCCCGCGCGCGCTCGCGCACCAGCCCATGCTGTGGAGCGACATCGGCCCGCACCTCGGATACGAGGTACCACCTGCACCACCTGCACCACCTGCACCACGACCACGCCGTGCACTCCGCGCGCCGCGCCGCCGAGAACATGGCCGCCGCGCGCCCGCGCGCGCTCGCGCACCAGCCCATGCTGTGGAGCGACATCGGCCCGCACCTCGGATACGAGGTACCACCTGCACCACCTGCACCACCTGCACCACGACCACGCCGTGCACTCCGCGCGCCGCGCCGCCGAGAACATGGCCGCCGCGCGCCCGCGCGCGCTCGCGCACCAGCCCATGCTGTGGAGCGACATCGGCCCGCACCTCGGATACGAGGTACCACCTGCACCACCTGCACCACCTGCACCACGACCACGCCGTGCACTCCGCGCGCCGCGCCGCCGAGAACATGGCCGCCGCGCGCCCGCGCGCGCTCGCGCACCAGCCCATGCTGTGGAGCGACATCGGCCCGCACCTCGGATACGAGGTACCACCTGCACCACCTGCACCACCTGCACCACGACCACGCCGTGCACTCCGCGCGCCGCGCCGCCGAGAACATGGCCGCCGCGCGCCCGCGCGCGCTCGCGCACCAGCCCATGCTGTGGAGCGACATCGGCCCGCACCTCGGATACGAGGTACCACCTGCACCACCTGCACCACCTGCACCACGACCACGCCGTGCACTCCGCGCGCCGCGCCGCCGAGAACATGGCCGCCGCGCGCCCGCGCGCGCTCGCGCACCAGCCCATGCTGTGGAGCGACATCGGCCCGCACCTCGGATACGAGGTACCACCTGCACCACCTGCACCACCTGCACCACGACCACGCCGTGCACTCCGCGCGCCGCGCCGCCGAGAACATGGCCGCCGCGCGCCCGCGCGCGCTCGCGCACCAGCCCATGCTGTGGAGCGACATCGGCCCGCACCTCGGATACGAGGTACCACCTGCACCACCTGCACCACCTGCACCACGACCACGCCGTGCACTCCGCGCGCCGCGCCGCCGAGAACATGGCCGCCGCGCGCCCGCGCGCGCTCGCGCACCAGCCCATGCTGTGGAGCGACATCGGCCCGCACCTCGGATACGAGGTACCACCTGCACCACCTGCACCACCTGCACCACGACCACGCCGTGCACTCCGCGCGCCGCGCCGCCGAGAACATGGCCGCCGCGCGCCCGCGCGCGCTCGCGCACCAGCCCATGCTGTGGAGCGACATCGGCCCGCACCTCGGATACGAGGTACCACCTGCACCACCTGCACCACCTGCACCACGACCACGCCGTGCACTCCGCGCGCCGCGCCGCCGAGAACATGGCCGCCGCGCGCCCGCGCGCGCTCGCGCACCAGCCCATGCTGTGGAGCGACATCGGCCCGCACCTCGGATACGAGGTACCACCTGCACCACCTGCACCACCTGCACCACGACCACGCCGTGCACTCCGCGCGCCGCGCCGCCGAGAACATGGCCGCCGCGCGCCCGCGCGCGCTCGCGCACCAGCCCATGCTGTGGAGCGACATCGGCCCGCACCTCGGATACGAGGTACCACCTGCACCACCTGCACCACCTGCACCACGACCACGCCGTGCACTCCGCGCGCCGCGCCGCCGAGAACATGGCCGCCGCGCGCCCGCGCGCGCTCGCGCACCAGCCCATGCTGTGGAGCGACATCGGCCCGCACCTCGGATACGAGGTACCACCTGCACCACCTGCACCACCTGCACCACGACCACGCCGTGCACTCCGCGCGCCGCGCCGCCGAGAACATGGCCGCCGCGCGCCCGCGCGCGCTCGCGCACCAGCCCATGCTGTGGAGCGACATCGGCCCGCACCTCGGATACGAGGTACCACCTGCACCACCTGCACCACCTGCACCACGACCACGCCGTGCACTCCGCGCGCCGCGCCGCCGAGAACATGGCCGCCGCGCGCCCGCGCGCGCTCGCGCACCAGCCCATGCTGTGGAGCGACATCGGCCCGCACCTCGGATACGAGGTACCACCTGCACCACCTGCACCACCTGCACCACGACCACGCCGTGCACTCCGCGCGCCGCGCCGCCGAGAACATGGCCGCCGCGCGCCCGCGCGCGCTCGCGCACCAGCCCATGCTGTGGAGCGACATCGGCCCGCACCTCGGATACGAGGTACCACCTGCACCACCTGCACCACCTGCACCACGACCACGCCGTGCACTCCGCGCGCCGCGCCGCCGAGAACATGGCCGCCGCGCGCCCGCGCGCGCTCGCGCACCAGCCCATGCTGTGGAGCGACATCGGCCCGCACCTCGGATACGAGGTACCACCTGCACCACCTGCACCACCTGCACCACGACCACGCCGTGCACTCCGCGCGCCGCGCCGCCGAGAATATGGCCGCCGCGCGCCCGCGCGCGCTCGCGCACCAGCCCATGCTGTGGAGCGACATCGGCCCGCACCTCGGATACGAGGTACCACCTGCACCACCCGCACCACCTGCACCACCTGCACCACCTGCACCACGACCACGCCGTGCACTCCGCGCGCCGCGCCGCCGAGAATATGGCCGCCGCGCGCCCGCGCGCGCTCGCGCACCAGCCCATGCTGTGGAGCGACATCGGCCCGCACCTCGGATACGAGGTACCACCTGCACCACCCGCACCACCTGCACCACCTGCACCACCTGCACCACGACCACGCCGTGCACTCCGCGCGCCGCGCCGCCGAGAACATGGCCGCCGCGCGCCCGCGCGCGCTCGCGCACCAGCCCATGCTGTGGAGCGACATCGGCCCGCACCTCGGATACGAGGTACCACCTGCACCACCCGCACCACCTGCACCACCTGCACCACCTGCACCACCTGCACCACGACCACGCCGTGCACTCCGCGCGCCGCGCCGCCGAGAATATGGCCGCCGCGCGCCCGCGCGCGCTCGCGCACCAGCCCATGCTGTGGAGCGACATCGGCCCGCACCTCGGATACGAGGTACCACCTGCACCACCTGCACCACCTGCACCACGACCACGCCGTGCACTCCGCGCGCCGCGCCGCCGAGAACATGGCCGCCGCGCGCCCGCGCGCGCTCGCGCACCAGCCCATGCTGTGGAGCGACATCGGCCCGCACCTCGGATACGAGGTACCACCTGCACCACCCGCACCACCTGCACCACCTGAACCACCTGCACCACCTGCACCACCTGCACCACGACCACGCCGTGCACTCCGCGCGCCGCGCCGCCGAGAACATGGCCGCCGCGCGCCCGCGCGCGCTCGCGCACCAGCCCATGCTGTGGAGCGACATCGGCCCGCACCTCGGATACGAGGTACCACCTGCACCACCCGCACCACCTGCACCACTTGCACCACCTGCACCACGACCACGCCGTGCACTCCGCGCGCCGCGCCGCCGAGAACATGGCCGCCGCGCGCCCGCGCGCGCTCGCGCACCAGCCCATGCTGTGGAGCGACATCGGCCCGCACCTCGGATACGAGGTACCACCTGCACCACCCGCACCATCTGCACCACTTGCACCACCTGCACCACGACCACGCCGTGCACTCCGCGCGCCGCGCCGCCGAGAACATGGCCGCCGCGCGCCCGCGCGCGCTCGCGCACCAGCCCATGCTGTGGAGCGACATCGGCCCGCACCTCGGATACGAGGTACCACCTGCACCACCTGCACCACCTGCACCACTTGCACCACCTGCACCACGACCACGCCGTGCACTCCGCGCGCCGCGCCGCCGAGAACATGGCCGCCGCGCGCCCGCGCGCGCTCGCGCACCAGGCCATGCTGTGGAGCGACATCGGCCCGCACCTCGGATACGAGGTACCACCTGCACCACCTGCACCACCTGCACCACTTGCACCACCTGCACCACGACCACGCCGTGCACTCCGCGCGCCGCGCCGCCGAGAACATGGCCGCCGCGCGCCCGCGCGCGCTCGCGCACCAGCCCATGCTGTGGAGCGACATCGGCCCGCACCTCGGATACGAGGTACCACCTGCACCACCTGCACCACCTGCACCACTTGCACCACCTGCACCACGACCACGCCGTGCACTCCGCGCGCCGCGCCGCCGAGAACATGGCCGCCGCGCGCCCGCGCGCGCTCGCGCACCAGCCCATGCTGTGGAGCGACATCGGCCCGCACCTCGGATACGAGGTACCACCTGCACCACCCGCACCACCTGCACCACTTGCACCACCTGCACCACGACCACGCCGTGCACTCCGCGCGCCGCGCCGCCGAGAACATGGCCGCCGCGCGCCCGCGCGCGCTCGCGCACCAGCCCATGCTGTGGAGCGACATCGGCCCGCACCTCGGATACGAGGTACCACCTGCACCACCTGCACCACCTGCACCACCTGCACCACCTGTAATATTGTCAGGTGCAATAGTTTGAGGTAGTTTATTAATTATTTTATCTGGAAAAGCTTATGATTACTGATAAGATCGAAGGAAAGAGGCCTAGAGGACGAAGCCCCATACGTTGGTCCGATCAGATCCGGACATCTCTTGGGACTACTTTCCACAATGCCTTAAAAGGTGCCGAAAATCGCAACAAGTGGAGAGAGACAACAAGGAAAGGAAAGTGCTTAGTGGTGGTCACGACCCTCAGCAATGAGGAAACCGACTTGTAGAGAGAAAGGAATTAAATTGTCTTGTCTTCTGTTTCCCTAGCATTTTAACGGTATATTTAATAATTTCATTGCAGGCCGTTGGAATAATCGATTCGAAACTGCCGACCGTGAGCGTGTTCTCCGCCGACGCCGTGAAGAGCGCGGCCGCAGAGCGGGCGGAGGCGGGAGCGGAGGCGGGAGCGGGGGCGGGAGCGGGGGCGACGGCGGGAGCGGAGGCGGAGGCGGAGCAGCAGTTCGAGCGCGGCGTGGTGCTGTACGTGCGCGAGGGGCTGGTGGTGGGCGTGCTGCTGTGGAACCTGTTCAACCGCGTGGCGCTGGCGCGGCAGGTGCTGGCGCAGGGCCGCTTCGACGACCTGCTGGAGGTCGCCAAGCTGTTCACGCCGCACGAGGAGGACTAGCCGGCATTCACTTACTTTACTGTATTATATAAGTAAATAAAATGTTTATAATTCAATATCCCGTGGATTGTTTTCTTCGTCTGAATTGAATGGAGGTGCACGAAATGGCGCAGCCCGTAGCGCTTGTAGCGTTGACTCCCTCTTGAATCGACCGTATTTTGACTCGTTCGCTTGCCCCTGTACCCGCTTGTTGCGTCGATTTCCCTTTGAATCGACCGTAGTGTAGCGTGGATTTTTCTTGAAACCTCTTCTGGCTGTAGTCCATAGCGTCAATTTGCTTGTGAATTTACCGATGATTGAACCATTAAAGGCACATAGTGCCCTGAGTGGTCCCAGCTACATGGGGCGGAACAAGTAGGTTAGGTTAGGTTTTTTTTTTTTTTAATTTCTGCTTCCTCTGACAGCGGACAGTGGATAAAAAGTAGTTTATGTCACTCTCCAGTCCGTATGCTACATCCTATGCCAAAAATCACATCGATCCATTATTTCGTTGAGTAAGGGACAAACCAACAAACTAATAAAAATAATCGATAAAATCGAACGATTATTAAAGTTTTTAGTCGATTTTACGGGAGTCGTGCAATTTTCCGGGATAAAAAGTAGCTTGGGTCACTAGGTTAGGTTAGGTTTGGGTTAGGTTAGGTTTGGGTTAGGTTAGGTTTGGGTTAGGTTAGGTTTGGGTTAGGTTAGGTTTGGGTTAGGTTAGGTTTGGGTTAGGTTAGGTTTGGGTTAGGTTAGGTTTGGGTTAGGTTAGGTTTGGGTTAGGTTAGGTTTGGGTTAGGTTAGGTTTGGGTTAGGTTAGGTTTGGGTTAGGTTAGGTTTGGGTTAGGTTAGGTTTGGGTTAGGTTAGGTTTGGGTTAGGTTAGGTTTGGGTTAGGTTAGGTTTGGGTTAGGTTAGGTTTGGGTTAGGTTAGGTTTGGGTTAGGTTAGGTTTGGGTTAGGTTAGGTTTGGGTTAGGTTAGGTTTGGGTTAGGTTAGGTTTGGGTTAGGTTAGGTTTGGGTTAGGTTAGGTTTGGGTTAGGTTAGGTTTGGGTTAGGTTAGGTTTGGGTTAGGTTAGGTTTGGGTTAGGTTAGGTTTGGGTTAGGTTAGGTTTGGGTTAGGTTAGGTTTGGGTTAGGTTAGGTTTGGGTTAGGTTAGGTTTGGGTTAGGTTAGGTTTGGGTTAGGTTAGGTTTGGGTTAGGTTAGGTTTGGGTTAGGTTAGGTTTGGTTAGGTTAGGTTAGGTTAGGTTAGGTTAGGTTTTTTTTTTTTTTTTTTTTTCTTCCTTCCATGAGTACATTGCGATCGGTGGCGGCTCTAGGGTTTTGATGGAATTGTGTTTTCCTTCACTATTTTAGTTTGCCTGTGCTGATCGCAGTGCACCCATGGCTATGCTTATTCACTGATATTGTTTATTCAGTGGTTTTTGTCTGTGATTTCTAATAACTAATTACTATGAACTCTGTTTTTTTTTTTTTTTTTTCCCGCGCTTATTTATTACATTTTAAAAACTGACGACATACATTGTGACTAATACATATTAACACTAAACAAGATAATTAACACTGAACACAATAACTAAAACTAAAAGCTAGAAACGCAAATTAACACTAGGAAATTACATTTTGACGTATGAGAGCTGTATAACGTATGCAAACAGAGCTAAAACTAAATACACAGATTGACCCTAGGACAATTAACTAATTTAGCATGCAAGTGGGTCCCTAGAGACAAGGATGGGGAGGGGTGGGAGGTGGTTTTTTAGTGTTTTCCTTCACCTCGCCCGCTGCAGCGCAAAGAACCACTAAAGGCACATAGTGCCCCGAGTGGTCCCAGCTACATGGGGCGGAATTTGGGTGGTTTTATAGTGTTTTCCTTCACCTCACCCGCTGCAGCGCAAAGAACCACTGAGGGCACATGGTGTCCCGAGTGGTCCCGACTACATGGGGTGGAACGGGGTGGTTTTTTAGTGTTTTCCTTCACCTCACCCGCTGCAGCGCAAAGAACCGCTGAAGGCACATAGTGCCCTGAGTGGTCCCAGCTACATGGGGTGGAACGGGGTGGTTTTATAGTGTTTTCCTTCACCTCACCCGCTGCAGCGCAAAGAACCACTGAGGACACATGGTGTCCCGAGTGGTCCCGGCTACATGGGGCGGAACGGGGTGGTTTTTTAGTGTTTTCCTTCACCTCACCCGCTGCAGCGCAAAGAACCGCTGTAGACACGCTGTATCTAGAGCGGTCCCGGCTACATGGGGTGGAAACTGGGAGGGGGGGTGGGGTGGCTTTAGAGAACCACCTGCAAGGGGACAAACACGAAAGGGGACAAAACCTTATTCTACAGTTATCTATGCTAATGAGGGACGCAGGGTGGCCGTGGGTGTTAGGACTCATTAAGACGGGGCCCTCAGGCCCCGAACGATAGTATATCCTGCGTCCCTCGCCTGCTTCTAACTTTAACCTATTACTTATTATATTACAGTCTATGTCTGTTCTGTTTAATTGTCCAGTTTCACTTTGTCACTGCACTGTCCTTGGCACTCTCACTATAACCGTCACGTTTCAGTTTACTCCCGGCGCGCTCCCTGCCCGCAACTCCATCCTCACCACTCCATGATCGTGGGAGGAGAGTTGCAGACAGACGATAGGTCCTGTGCTGGTGTAGCTACACGATTGAGCAGATTTCTGGGTCGCATCTGCTCCACGTAGATGGTGTTGTCGATCTAGGAAGCGGTCTGTAGTACATGGCAGCCGCTGTCCTTGATCGATTTAATCGTGTAGTCCGGTCGACCTGCAGCGTTGCGCGCAGACTGTTTAAATCGCGCTGCGCCTCTTCAAGGGTGAAGCCTTGGCTTAATAAAAAGCTGTTGTACAGGGATTCAAGGTCCTCATCCTTTTGAGGGAGTCCATAATTGTTAATTTTAATTCTACTGCTTAGCTTAGACTCCTCAGTTGCTCCTCCTTCAGGGGTGTGCCTCCAATACGCAAGATACTTCCTGACGTCGTTGAAAATTGTGTTGTTCTTAAGTTTCGCCAAGGCCATGGCGTTCTCCAGCTTGTCATATACCTGTGTGGGATTATGACCGCAAGAGCCAGTAGGGGGATGTTTGGTTACCACCTCTTCATCTGGCTCCGTCTGCACTGCTGTGGAGCGCACCAGTTTGAAGTCTTGCACCACCCCTCCGTTGGACCTCCTCTTGTAGACAGAGCCGGTGCTTGAGGATGGAATGGCTCTTTCTTCTTCACGTTCGTTGGCAATGGTGGGGCGCACGTAGACAGGTGTTGAGGGTTGCGAACCGGTGGCCTCCATGCTGTAAGGATACTTGGTGTTAGCGTTGTCTTTCATGAGGTTCTACACAAGATTCCTGGAGCCGTTTGCCCTGCCCGCTGACTTGACAGCATGCGTTGCAAACTCCAGGAAGTGATGGCGGCGCTCATCGTCGTCGACGGCTTCCCTAAGGCGGTGTAGGTCTAGGATAAAGCCAATTTTGGCTTCGCACTCCCATCTCTTACCAGTGAATCTGGGACAGTCCAGAATAATGTGCTCTAACGTTTCACTGGTAGAGGTATCGCAGACGCAGTATGGATCGCTGCTCAAACCGAACCTGTGCAAGTAGGCCTTGAAGCCTCCGTGTCCGGTGAACAGTTGAGCGATGCAGTTGTTAATTTGCATTTTGCGAATTATTTTGTAGGCCTGTGTAACGTCGGGGAAAAACAGCCTGGTGACGGCGCCTGTCGTATACTCGGAGTACCTTTTTTGCCACTTCTCTAGGGTCGCTGCTCTTACAGCCCGCTTTGCGAAGGAGAGAGGGTAGAAGTTATATGCAGGCACGGTTTTGGATTTTAGTGCCGCTTCCTTCGCCAATTCGTCGGCTCGTTCATTGCCTGGTATTCCGACGTGCGCCTTGACCCAGAACAAGGTCACAGTCCTGCCCTGAGCGGCTAGCTCCTGGATTTGGTGCCTGATGTCGACGGCCAACGGGTGGAGGCTGTGAGTTCCACACAGGCTTTCCAGTGACGATCTTGAGTCGCTCAGGATGTTCACGTCGTTGAGTGCAGTCTTGTTCTTTATCGCCTTGATGCCCTCCAGGATTGCCAGAAGTTCTGCTTGGTAGACTGAGCAGTACGAAGCGAGAGACTTCTTCTTGTATAGGGACTCCTGTCCGTTAATCCAAATTGTAGCGGCTGCTCCAACCTTTCCTTCGATTTTGCTTCCGTCGGTGTAGATGTTAACTGAGGAAGCGTTAAGAGTCTCCAGGTCTTGGGTGTTAGTGACCTGCTTGAAGGAAAGGTTAAGTCGATGCGCGGGGTGGTCTAGGTCAAAAGGACTAATAGGGTTCTCGAGCTCACGGTCTGGAAGTTCCAACCAGGGTTTCCCTCTTTTGAGCTCTAAGATTTCCTTATTCTCGCTGGCACGCAGATCTAGAGGTAGGATGCCTGCGAGAATACAGCTCGATGGGAGTGAGACGGTGCGGTGCGACTTTGAGATCAGCAGGGCGAAGAGTCGAGTGACCGTATCTAGGCGTTTCCGTATGTGCTTTCTGTCGATGTTGTGTGCCCATACACTTGACGCGTATAGTATGGTGGGCTCTATTACGGCTGTATAGATGGTCTTGACGACGTCAGAATTGAGTCCCCAATGTGCTCTTGCCATTCTCGAAACGGACTTGTAGATGTTTGCCGCTTTCTTGGCCACGTAGTCGATGTGGTTGGCGAAGCTTAGGTTCTTGTCCAGCACAAAGCCCAGCAGCTTGATGTCGTCGCTGTAAGTGAGCTCTGTGCTCCCCATTACGAGCTTCGGGGCGGTGAATTTCAGCTTCTTCGTAAATAGGATCACCTGGGTTTTATGCGGGGCAAACTTGAGTTTGTTTAGTTTTCCCCACTCAAGAACTTTTGCCAGGGTATCGTTGATGGTAGATTGGAGCTTTTCACCGGACTGTCCTGTGGCGATAAGGAGGATGTCGTCTGCGAAGGCCTGTATGTGAATGCCTTCACCTCGTACTTGCTGAAGGAGTCCGTCGATCAGAATGTTCCACAGTAGAGGACCGCAAGTTGAACCCTGAATACAGCCTTTATTATTCTTTATGGATACCTCTTCGCCGGCGTAACGCAAACGTACCTCTCTGTCAGACAAGTAGCTGGAGACAAGTCTAAGTATATTTGGTTCAACGCCTTTTCCTGCGAGCTGGGAGATGATTGCTGGCCACCAAGCATTGTCGAATGCCCCCTCTATATCTAGGGACACTGCTATGGCTATCTTCTTCGTGTCCATAGCCTCTCTAATGACGGTGACTGCATCATACAGGGCATCCTCCGTTGATCTTTGCGGCATAAAGCCGTACTGTGCGGGGTGGAGCTCGCCAGAGTTTCCCAGTTGCCACATGATTCGATTGGCAAACATCTTTTCAAGGATTTTCCCAAGAACTGGTAGGAGGCCGATGGGGCGGTACGATTTAGGAATAGTGTAGTCATCCCGGCCGGATTTTGGAATGACTTTTATGGTGGCCGCCTTCCAGATGATCGGGAAGTGCCCAAGGCTTAAGCACCTGTTGTAGATTGCAAGCAGGGCTCCTGGTTCCGTTGTGTATGCCTGCTTGCAAATGTCCGCCGTAAAGCCGTCTGACCCTGGTGCTTTTTTGGTGCTCATGTTGTTAATAACGGTGAGGATTTCGGTCTCTGTGAAGGGCTTAGCTGCTGGGATGGTCGAGTCGATGCTTAGGTGTTCCGCAATCTTGGTTGCTTTTGTCCGGATTTGGGTTTGCTCTGGTGTGTCGGTTTCTGGTTCGTCCTTTGGGTAAAAAGTGTTCGCCAGAAGGAGGGCTGAGTCTTTGGGGGACAGGATGTTATTGTCCTCAAGGGATCTTAGCAGCTTGTCTTCTTTATTTTGCGAACAGCTCTTTATAATTCTGTAGGCGCTCTTCCAGACACCTTCCTTTTCCTGACCTGCACAGAAATCCTTCCAGCTTTTGGTGATAGTGTCCAAAATGCTGGCCTTGTATGTTTGTAAGGCGTGCAGGTAGTCCTCTACAACAAATGGTCTGCGTCTAGGATTTGCGTGTTTAATTTTCCTACGCAGTCTGACCATTTCCCGTTTTTTCTCTGAGAGCTCTTTTGTCCACCACTTCTTTGTTCTGACTTTAACCTTGCTTGGGACTTCTGGCATGGCTGCATTGCAGGCGTTGGAAATGCAGTCTTGATATACTTGTGCTACTCGTTCCAGCTCTTCCGGATTGTCGACGCTATTGATGTAACGGTCAAGCAGTTGATGTCCAGTTAGCTCGGTTCCCAGAAAATCTCTGAAGATCTGCCAGTTGGCTTTGGCGGAATTGTACTTCCGGGTAGAACTCCTGGCTACTTCCGTTGAATGTTCGTTAGCGGTGTAGACCTCAAAGCGTATGGCTCGATGATCCGACAGGGTGCAGAAGTCAGGGTCGACGCGCCAGTTGCGTACATTGTGTAGGATGCTTCCGGTGCAGGTAGTGACATCGACGAAACTCTGCTAAAGAGCATTACCCCGGTGTATATAAAAGGTCGGGGTGTTGCCCTCGTTTAAGATATTCAGGTTAAGCCTTGCCACTGAGTCCATAAATGTTTGTCCTCTGGTGTCTTCTTCGACTCCTCCCCACCAGGGACTTTTGGCGTTGAGGTCGCCTCCTACTATGACGTGTTTGGTACCCAGTCGGTCGATGACGTTTGCGATGTGGTCCAGGTCCGTTCCAATGTCTTTTGTCTTGTCGAGATATATGCTTATGACTCCAATTTTGGTGTTCCCCACGGTTACCGCACATGCGACGATGTCTTCCGTAATTAGGTCAGGGTTTTCGGTGACTTTGATGTTAGGGTCCATGACCACAATTGCGGCCCTTACTGGTTGATCAGTGCAAGATGTGTTCTTTTGGACCGTACGGTGAGGTATCCTGACCTGAGCCTGGGACCCCACGTATGGTTCTTGGAGCATGAGGATAGCTATTTTCTTCGCGATGGCTTCCTGGAGGCATTCTTTGCTTGCAGCATAGCCTCTCCCGAGGTTCGCCTGGACAAACTGGATGGAGCTAGTTGAGAGAGCTGTGGGTAGTGTATCGTTGTCCTCAGCAGTACGATACCGTAGATCTTGCTATCCTGTCCCATTTGATCCACTCTGGGCATTCGGAGCTGTACGCGGGGTGCGGGTGGGTCCCTTTTCGGACGAACGAGCAGTTGGTGCAGTTTGGTGTTGTGTTTGCCCTAGTGCACGCTCTGGTGTCGTGCTCGCCACTGCAGTATCCGCATCTGATGTCGTTTCTGCAGCCTCCCGCCTTGTGTCCGAAGCCCATACATTTAAAGCATTGGACAATGGGTGATTGGTCGATTACTGGGACAATTTGGTAACCAATCCGCAGCTTCTGGTCCTGAAGGGTGCGCCATGCGGCCGGTGTTACTTCCAGAACTACGTTTGTAAGAAGGTTATTGCGGCCCTTTGTGCGGCGCAGGATTTTGAAGTCCTTGTCGCAGGACCCTAGGTCTTTAATTAGGTGACCATTTTGCGTTCTTATGGCCTCTTGGATCTTTTTGTCGTCTAGATCTGCGACGACACCCATAAGTTTCAACTGTGGGTTTTTATTCCGGGCTTCTGATGTGGACAGGGTGCTTGACGACTCTCTGATGGCAGCTTGGAGATTTTTACGGTCAGTATCTGAGTCGCAGTTTATTACCACCCTCTGTTTACTCAGTCTGGCCACTTTGTTGACTCGAATTCCTTTACCGATAACGTCTACCTTTGCCTTAACTTGGCTCACTATGTCGTCACTCGTATGTCTGGGGTCAATCGATTCGAGGATTAGCCCGTGCTTAGGCGTTGAGGCGACTTCACTGAACTGACGCCTGCCTGATTTACGCTGGCTGGTATTTTCTCTCTGGTCATGATCTGCTGGTGCAATCTTGGCTTGTTTCTGGGCTAACTCCTCGAGCTTTTCTTTTATGTCTATAGCAAGCATTTCTGTCCCTAGGCCAGGTGCGTGCTGCGCCGCCATTTGGTTAGAGATTAGATCTTTTATCTCCTCATTAACACTGAGAGTCTTACCGAGCTTTTGGTCGATAGGTCCTAGTTCTTTTTTAATAGCGGAGCAGACATCTTCTGTTGTGGCAGGGGCAGGCGGACTGGGCTTGCTACAGAGCTCTTGGAGCATCACCTTGGTGGTATTTAGGGCAGCTAAGACAGGCGTTAGTTTGGTTTCACTCTCCCCGTCCTGTTTCGACGCTGCCTGCTCCTGTACTCTGGACTGGCCCTCTAGTTGTTTAGTGAGGGCCTCTATCTGTATGGCAACGTTGGCAACATCGATGGAGAGTCGGTCCATCTTCGCGGTCATTTCGCTGGGGACTGCGGCCGGCGCTGGTACTGGGCTGGAGGGAAGCAAAGCGGGCTGGTCTCGCTTGGCAATAAATTTCACCTCCCCGTGGATAGCCTGGATGGATTTCAGCGGGCCGTCCAGCTCAAAGTTTAACCAGCTTCTGATGGCCTCCGTGGACGCGCTTTGTGGACGCTATCTCGTCTAGGGCGTCTCGCAACTTCCTGGCGTTGGTGTTCTGGAGCTCCATGATTTGTTTATTATGGGCTCGCTCAATCCTGACAAGCTCCCTCGCCGACGTCCATCTTTCCTGCTCCAAAGCGAGGCGGTGACGAGCCCTTGAGTCCGAGAGAGCGAGAACGGCTTCGTATAGGCCCTGAAGGCTTTCAAGGGCTTCTGCCTTACACTCCCTCTTCATGTTGCCCGCTCTTTCAAGGGCATCCTTGCCACTTAGTAAGAGTTCATTGGCGCGTTGTGTTGCAAGGTCCATCGCAACACCGGTGCCTCTCGTTGTAGCAGGGAGCATGCTTACCCTGCGGCTCTTTGCGCTGCTGACACTCTCCACGTCGGAGCACTCATCGTCGGCTCTATTTTTGGGCTGGGATGCTTCGGAGTCGTCTTCTGTGAGGCTCTCAAACGCCGGTGCCACTATTTTGCGCGGCGAGTAGGGTTTGTCTTGTGGCACGCGCGTGGGGCTGGTGGTTATCCCGGCGGTGGACGTGCCGGCTTCACAGAAGTGGTCGGTGGTTACCACGGAGGAACTCTGTGATGTGTGCTGTGTTGCATGTGGGGTGGTCTTGAGTTCAGGGTCGGTGGCGTGTGAAGGGCTGGCCCTTCCTGGGACAGGCTTCTCTGTGCTTTGTAGCAGGACCCTTTTCCTTAGTGTGGCGTACTTTGTGGCTGGGCTTGGTGCCTTTGTGTTCTTTCCGGCCTTTTTGGTGGCGAACTGAGTTGCTTTCCCCGACATTTTAAGGGGTAGGATTTAAGGAAGGGTTATTTAGGGATAATAATGTAGGGAATAGGTAGAGGAGATGATTTCCTGCCGTTTGAGCCCAAACACGACTATCGTGGACTCAATGGATGAGGAGTTATTGGGATTTACAGTTTGGGGGTTGGAAGGGGTTGAAGGGGGTAGCCTAAGTCCGTCCTGTCCAGTCAAATCTATTTCCCTTGAGGAGAGATCCTTAAATCCGAAAACCGCAGGTTTCTCCGACCTTCGGTTACGGAGTTGGCTTTTTGGTGCAAATCCAAGATGGCGGCGGTATGGGGGTCCGAATACTATTTTGGAGAGGAGACGTCCCAAATATATCGAGTTTGGGCTCGTTGGAATCGTTTCCTTCTCCTTAGTGCGTTCCCGGTAACGTGATGCCTCTTGCTGCTTCCTGGAGCCCTACGTCAGCAAAAAACAGGTATTTTCCGGTTTTCCGGCTGCTGTTCCAGAACCACGCGTTGGAATTTGATTCTGAAAGATGTTTGGGGGTCGCTGCAGTGAGGGCTACACGCTACGATGTTGAATAACCGCCGTCAGCTATTTTTGGCACTTGCACGTGGTGACCTAATTACGAAAAAGCTTAATAACTCCTGAACCGATGGCCGGAAAAATCCGATCCTTTTCCTGAAAGATACAGGACGATGGCCTCCAGATGAAGATAATTTAATATCGCTGGGTCATCGATCTCGTTTCCAAGATATTTTTGAAAAAAGGTGTCAGTTTTGCAAAAACCCCTATATCTTCCTGGAAAAACTCCCGATTTTCAGAATTTTTGGATTTTCCGAGTAGGTATATTGTGTCCTTTAAGATGGCGTTCTGGGAATTTGTCTGCCGCCACTATTTCTTGGACCACGTGGCCACGTGGTTTTCAGTTTTTGGCCTATATCTCCGGAAAAGTAGGTCAAAAGTTGGTGTGTTATATATCAAAGTGTGCGTCTCCAGGAGCCTCAACTGATGACGTAATAAAAAAGATAGGTTGTCGATCTTAATTCGGCAGCGCACGCACTTTTGTGGGAAAACTTAACCTTCAATACGCAAAAACTTACGTTTTCCGGGCTTTTCTCGGTTTTCCTTTTGTGTGCGGGCTGGAACACTACGAGCAGTCAGTCGAGGGCACAGTTACACACACTTTGACACAATTTTCACCGAAATCGGAGAACTTTTGACCACTTTTCTGATTTTTTAACTGCGGAGCGTCTTAAAAACGTGGCGTTCGCGGCGGCAGACAGCGCGGGACTGGGTTAGGTTAGGTAAGGTTAGGTTAGGTTAGGTTAGGTTAGGTTAGGTTAGGTTAGGTTAGGTTAGGTTAGGTTAGGTTAGGTTAGGTTAGGTTAGGTTAGGTTAGGTTAGGTTAGGTTAGGTTAGGTTAGGTTAGGTTAGGTTAGGTTAGGTTAGGTTAGGTTAGGTTAGGTTAGGTTAGGTTTTTTTTTTTTTTTTTTTTTTTTCCTGTCCGGGCGCACTCAGGCCCGGCCCGCGAGCTACTTGTTTCCACTCTCTGCCTTGAGCAGAGACGTTTTTTACATAACGATTACAGTACAGTTTTCATTTTACTTATTCTAGGGGGAGTAAAGTTTTGTTTTTAATTCTAGTTTTCAGTTACAGTGTAGGTAGTTTACGAAATAGATTCCTAATTAATTAATACAATATTCTTATTAACATTATATACTCGTATGATACAATTTTCAATTTAAAATATTAAATAATACTATTTTCTTGTTATATAAATTTTCCTAGTTAAATTAATAAATAATACAATTTTCTTCTATTACAATAATAATACATTATTTATTATACTATATACATTTTATATATTTGACTCCTTCTATGTTCATCATTCTTCTATAGGGTTAACATAATCTTTATAATATAATTATAATGCTATTATGTTATCTATAGCCCACTCGTTTTTCTTATCCTTACTATTCCGATATATACATTTGTTAAATACTATAATATATGATAGATTCGTAATATATATATCTTTTATACATACCAGTATACTTATATTGTTATTTGGTTATATATGCATATATACTTATATATTTTTATATTATATCTTCCTGAGTTATTTAGTTTATACGATCTTGTCTATTTATTCCTTTCTATAACTATTATTGCAATCTCTTTTGCGAATTTAAAAAATATATTTTGGTCTTTGGGGTCATTCATAAATTTTGCTATTGTGTTACTGTTTATAACATTTTCCAGTTTTTGCTCAGCATCGTATCTCTTCCTGCCAAAGACTGGGCATTCTGTCAGTAAGTGGATGACTGTTTCTTCTACCTGCGGGTCGCAGGTACACGATGAGTTTTCCTTACACTTAAACCTCGTCAGGTATTCGGAGAACCCGCCGTGCCCCGTCAGTATTTGCGCCGTGATATTGTCAAAGTTGATTTTGTTTACGATTTTATATGCTTCTTTTGCATTTGGAAAGAATACTTTGGTGGTTTTGGCTGTATCCCCGGTCTCATATCTCTGATTCCATTCATCTATGGTTTCCTTCCTGACTAATCCCTTGACGAACGAAATTGGGCATTTGTCATAGTCTGGTGCACGCTTGAGTTTTAGAGCGGCTTCTTTTGCCAGTTGGTCGGCACGTTCGTTACCCACGAGTCCCGCGTGAGCCTTTATCCAGAACAAAGATACACTTTTGTTTTGTCCAAGGGCCGTCCGCAGGTTTTTACGGGTCTCTATCGCGAGTGGGTGTTGGGAGCTGTTATCGACGATGGTTTCTAGAGCTGATCTAGAGTCACTATAGAGGGCATATGTTTGTCTGGTGTCTTCTATTATTATTTCTGTAGCTCTGCATATGGCCAGGATTTCTGCCTGATAAACCGTGCTGTGAGATGGCAGTTTCAATTTGATAGCTTTTATCTCGGTCTCATCTTCCCAGCAGGAGAGCGCTGCTCCAACTTTCCCATCTATCTTGCTGCCATCGGTGTATATTTTCAAAGAGAAGTTACTATTCTCTTGCAGCTGGTCCTGGTTTATCAGGCTTATGAAGTCGAGGTCCATATGTTTCGCTGGGTGCCCGTTTCTGGCATAGCCGACCCTTCTCTCTATTTCCATGCCTGCCAGCATCGAACTCGACACCCCCCTCTTGATCTCATATAGGGCCGCTGCCTCCTTTATTCGGAGATCCAGGGGAAGTATTCCGGCGAGCAGTAAGGCGGCGTTTAAGGAAACCGTTCGATGGGTTTTGCACATCTTTTGTGCGAAACCGCGTTGGATACTATTTAACTGTTTCTTTATTCCAATCTTATTTACAGCAGATACCCAGGCGCTTGCCGCGTACATAATGATGGGCTCGATTACTGATTTGTAGATAATTTTTACAATGTCGGCATGGAGGCCCCAGCTCGCCTTGGCCGCTCTCGACAGCTGCTTATATATGTTCGCGGTCTTAATACAGATATTTGAGATGTGCTTGTTAAAGGTTAGGCTGCTGTCGAGAGTGAGACCAAGGATTTTGACTTCTTTTGACATGCCTATGTCGACCCCACCCATATTCAGGAGCGGGACGTCATACTTTAGTTTTCTGGTGATTATCATTGCCTGTGTCTTATGTGGCGCAAACTTCAGCTTGTTCTTGACGCCCCATTCCCGAACATAGGTGAGGGCGGCATTTGCTTGTCGTTGAACCTCCAACGCAGTATCCGCATCAATGACAAGTGTTATGTCGTCAGCAAACGCCTGGCAATAATATCCTCTGCTTTTTAGTTCTTTGAGCAAGGGGTCGAGTAGGAGATTCCACAGGATGGGACCTCCTATGGATCCTTGGACGCATCCTTTGCTTGTTTTTTTGAAGTGAGTTTCTCCGCCATATCTTATCTCCACACTTCTATTTTGGAGGTAGCTATCTATTACTCTCCTTATATTCATCGGACAACCCTCCTCTGCCAGCCTGACCCTAATAACCGGCCACCAGGCACTATCAAAAGCTCCCTCTATGTCCAGCGAAATCAGGGTGGTTAGTTTCTTTTCTTGAAGTTTACTTCTTATTCGGTTTATCAGGTCATAGAGGGCATCTTCGGTGCTTTTCTGGGGCATGAATCCATACTGGCAGGTGCTCATTTTTGGAAGAATGTGATATTTTATTCGTCCAACCAGCATTTTCTCCAAGATTTTTCCCAACACTGGAAGAAGCCCAATGGGTCTATAGGACTTGGGATGGAAGTAGTCCTCTTTCCCTGGCTTCCTCAGAACAACTACTGTGGCTCGTTTCCAGAGCTCCGGGAAGTGGCCTAGTTCCAGGCATTTATTTGCAATCGCAAGAAAGGTTTCAGGATCGTGCGAGATAACATGCGCGCAAATATCCGCCGTGAAACCGTCTGCACCCGGGGCCTTCTTTGGGTTTAAGCTTCCCACTGCCATTCGCAGCTCTTGTTGCGTAAACGGGGGGTCATGATTATCATGGTCTCCTTTGTTTACTCTCTCCGCTAATCTTCGGATGGCTTGGTGGTCTGCATTATCTTCACTCTCCCAGTCTTCCGGGTAAAAAGTCTCAGCGAGGAGTTTGCATGATTCTTTCGGCTCCAAGAAGTTTCCGTTCTTTTTAAGAGGGAGATCTTCCTGTCTTTTAGCGGTCCTGCCTATTACCCTATAAATGCCTTCCCAAAGTCCCTCCCTGTCTTGTCTATTACAGAACTCTTTCCAGCTTTTGGTCTGTGCATTCCTGGCCTCAGTTTCATATTCAAGTTTTTTCTGCAGGTACTTCTCCACCACCACTTCTCTCCTGGCAGGGGCTGCGCATCGTATTCGTCTCTTCCTAGTAGCAACTTCTCTCTTCAGGTTTGCCAGCTCCTCGGACCACCATGGTATGGTGAGTTTTTGTGTGTTTTTTACCTTTGGTATGTGTTCTGTGCATGTTTCGTGTATTATGGATGTGTATTTGTGTATTGTGTTGTCCAGTTGTTCAGTGTTAGTGATTGTGTTTACTTTAGTAAGACTAATTTCACCATTTGCCATTAATTGGGCCAGTTTCTCATGAAACTGGTTCCAATTAGCCTTTTTGGTCTGGAATTGTCTTGTTGTGCGTTGTGTGTGTATGTGCCCCCCACTTTTCAGCTTCAAGTTGAAAGTGATTGCATTATGGTCCGAGTTGGTGACATCCTGGTCGACTCTCCAATTGCTTACTAGGTTATATGTGTCGACTGTACATGCTGTGACGTCGATATAACTTATGTACGACTTTCCTCCTCTTACCGCCTGGTATGTAGGGGTGTCTCCGACATTAAGCACCTGCAGGTCCATTTCATCCAAGGTTCCCATTAGAGTGTCCCCTCTCTTGTCCGTCAGTCTGCTTCCCCACCATATGCTTTTGGCATTCACGTCCCCTCCAATTATTAGATTGTTGCTGTATCGTTGTCCTATCTTTTTAAGTTGCTCCAGGTATGGCTCTATTGGTGTATCCGGTTCAAAATATAGAGAGGCCAGTTTGATTTCCCACGCTTTTGTACGGATCTTCACAACCACGATGTTATTGGTTGTGGATTTGGGGCACTGTATAGCGTCTAGGTCGTTATCGAATACAACAATGGCTGCTTTTACAGTGCCTTCTCCTGGCATTGCGTTTTGGAATATTCTGGCTCCTCCATACGATTTCATACTCTTTGCTCCACCAACATAGGGTTCCTGGAGCAAAGCGACAGCTATTTTCCTATCACGGGCCGTTTGCATTAGTTCGTCAGTGGCGAGTTTCATGCGTTGTAGATTGGCCTGTATGACTACGTATTCTTTAAATGCAGCATGATCCACGTGGGTGCCTTTAGCAGTATGCGACGGTGGATCTCGCTATCGCGTCCCACCGCCTCTTTACTGGGCACGCTGAGCTGAAGGCATCGTGGTCTACCTGCGTATGTTTGGCGAGGCTGCAGTTACTGCATTTAGGTGGCCCCCCGGCTTGACGCTTGGGGCACTCCGCCCGCAGATGGTGGGGCTCGCTGCAGTATGAGCATTTGTCCAAGTGTTCCGTGCATAGCTTCCTACCGTGGCCGAAACCGAGGCACCTGGTGCATTGGATCAGGGGGCTCTGGTCAAGCACCCTGACCCTCTGCAGGTCCACGTGCACGCGGCCGGCCCCGGTAAGTCGCTGCCACACTAAGGGGGACACCTGGAGCACCACGTGGTTCTCGTGTGGGTTCCTTGCCCTCTTGCGATACTTGACAGCGACCCTCACTTCCTCAGCGCCGAGATCACCCAGGATATGTGCGTTTTGCTTCTTTACCGCCTTGACGATGTCGTCGTCCGTGTTATAGGACAGTACGTCCAACAACACCACCAACGGGTCCTTATTAATTGCATCTTCAATCTTGAGGCCTACCGCAGGGTCACCCAATCTGCTCTTGACCGCCTCTAGCTCCGCCTTATCGATGCAGCCCATGACGACCTTCTGGTCTTTCGCCTTTCTGATTTTGTCGACCCGGATATAAGTTTTTTTAGCATCCACTGCCGTCCTAATTTTCTCAACCAATGTGTTGCTGGTGTCCTCCTTGTCTAAGGAGGTGATTATGATAGAATGCATGGGTTGAGGAATTTTACTATCTTCCCCTGTAGTCGCTCCTGCGTAACTACGCGTGGGGCGGTCTGTGGAGGGGGGAAGTAGTGTGTGGGGCTTTTCATTGCCCAGCTTTTTAATTTGGTCGGAGAGTGTGCGTGTAAAAAGCGCACATTCTTTTAACTTTTCTCTCGTCTCTCCCATTTCCTCGACAAGTAGTTCTATCTCTGTTTTGCTCGCCTCTGTTTTCTGTGTATCTTTCAAGCAGAGAGTGGCTAGATCTCTTGCCACCTGCAGCATAATTCTCATATTCCTTTCTACTTCTGCTTTGATCTCCTTTTTCAGATTCCCCGACTTTTTCATTTCCTCGCAGGTATTCTTGTAGCTGGTTTGGGCCTGGTTTGTCAACTCTTTCACCGTGTCCGCCAGGCTACCTTCTACGAGTGGGCGCCCGGATGTACAAGGTGAAAGTGGTGACAGTTGTTGTCTTTCCTTTTGCTTTCCGTCCAGCGGTTCTGTGTGTGTATTACTCGCGGCGTCAGTAGTCTCGCTGCTGGGTGGTTGCGTAAAGTTTAATGTGAGTGGTTTAGTTTTGTTTGCCGGTCCTTTTTGGGTCCCGGCTTCTTCAGCGGTCTTCTTTTTTGGTGTGTAAAACATTTCGCTCGTTGGTAAGTTAATATACATGTGATTTAAGTTATGTATATATATAAAATTTTGCTATATTAATAATGATATCTAACCTAACCTATCTATACTATTTAATAATACAATTAAAATTACCCAATAAGGTAAGTCAGCTTAAAAAGTCACTAATTATAAGTTTGTATAATTGCTATATATATTGTAGTATATGTTATGTAGATATTGTCGTGGGTTATTAATAAGTCAGCAGGGGTGTAAAGGGCTCCTGTTGACTGGTCAGACTAAAATTTGGTCACTAAGTCAAGTAGATTCTGGGTCTATCTCTGCTCACGCAAAGTTTATATAAGTTATACTCTTATTATTAATTTACCACTGTTCAGTGGAGTCAGGGTTAAGTCAATTTAATAAGAGACTGACCGCCTCTGTACTCCAGCTTTATGCCGCCTCTGAAAACTTATTTGAGGCTTTCGTCGTGGTACAGCCGATTTGTAAATGCTCGATAAATCGAGAAAGGCCGGGTGGGGGGGGCAAATTTGGGCTCCCCGGATGCAGTTCGCCGAGACCTATCGACCCGTTGAAGAATTTTGGAATTTGGAGGAAAATTGAGGAAACGGTGGGGGAAAATTTACTAATTTTTGGGGAAAATTTGGAAAATTCTAGGGGGATTTTATGTTTCTGGTGCCGAACGTGGGGGGGACGATACTACTAAGACAACAACGGTGAAGGGACAGCGGTATGCATGTTGATACGGAAAATAACAATGTCTGAAATTTTTAAAGTTCCGAAACGCTAAGTGAATTGCAACTACTACCCAAGTAAACTCGGTTTCTATAATATACTAATTTTTATGTTTGTTTTATGTTCCAGGTACTGGAGGGAGGCGCACTAGGGCTCCCCGGATGCAGTTCGCCGAGACCTATCGACCCGTTGAAGAATTTTGGAATTTGGAGGAAAATTGAGGAAACGGTGGGGGAAAATTTACTAATTTTTGGGGAAAATTTGGAAAATTCTAGGGGGATTTTATGTTTCTGGTGCCGAACGTGGGGGGGACGATACTACTAAGACAACAACGGTGAAGGGACAGCGGTATGCATGTTGATACGGAAAATAACAATGTCTGAAATTTTTAAAGTTCCGAAAACGGGTTAGGTTAGGTTAGGTTAGGTTAGGTTAGGTTAGGTTAGGTTAGGTTAGGTTAGGTTAGGTTAGGTTAGGTTAGGTTAGGTTAGGTTAGGTTAGGTTAGGTTAGGTTAGGTTAGGTTAGGTTAGGTTAGGTTAGGTTAGGTTAGGTTAGGTTAGGTTAGGTTAGGTTAGGTTAGGTTAGGTTAGGTTAGGTTAGGTTAGGTTAGGTTAGGTTAGGTTAGGTTAGGTTAGGTTAGGTTAGGTTAGGTTAGGTTAGGTTAGGTTAGGTTAGGTTAGGTTAGGTTAGGTTAGGTTAGGTTAGGTTAGGTTAGGTTAGGTTAGGTTAGGTTAGGTTAGGTTAGGTTAGGTTAGGTTAGGTTAGGTTAGGTTAGGTTAGGTTAGGTTAGGTTAGGTTAGGTTAGGTTAGGTTAGGTTAGGTTAGGTTAGGTTAGGTTAGGTTAGGTTAGGTTAGGTTAGGTTAGGTTAGGTTAGGTTAGGTTAGGTTAGGTTAGGTTAGGTTAGGTTAGGTTAGGTTAGGTTAGGTTAGGTTAGGTTAGGTTAGGTTAGGTTAGGTTAGGTTAGGTTAGGTTAGGTTAGGTTAGGTTAGGTTAGGTTAGGTTAGGTTAGGTTAGGTTAGGTTAGGTTAGGTTAGGTTAGGTTAGGTTAGGTTAGGTTAGGTTAGGTTAGGTTAGGTTAGGTTAGGTTAGGTTAGGTTAGGTTAGGTTAGGTTAGGTTAGGTTAGGTTAGGTTAGGTTAGGTTAGGTTAGGTTAGGTTAGGTTAGGTTAGGTTAGGTTAGGTTAGGTTAGGTTAGGTTAGGTTAGGTTAGGTTAGGTTAGGTTAGGTTAGGTTTTTTTTTTTTTTTTTTTTTTTTTTTTTTTTTTTTTTTTTTTTTTTTTTTTTTTTTTTTTCCCTGTCCGGGCGCTCTCAGGCCCGGCCCGCGAGCTACGTTCATCACTCTCTACCGTGAGCAGAGGCGTTTTTTACTGTCTTTATTTATTCTGGAAACATTTACAATTTTACTTAAATATTAAAACATATAAAATACAGTATTTTATCTTAAATGATATACTATTTTCATTACAGATTTCAATTATACGATACTACACAATACTAAACAATGCTACACAATACTACACAATACTATTTATATATATACAAAATAAAAACATATTCCATCTAAGCTCAACGTTCCACTATAGTTTTAACATAATCTTTGTTATATTGCATTATAACCCTACTATGTTGGCTATAGTTCCCTCTTTTTCGTCACTTTCCATCTTTCAGTATACTATTTAATATTATAATATATAGTGATTCTGCTACTAATAGATATATAAGATATGGATATAATAAACTAATGTTATTTGTTATTATACATAAAAGGTATATGATTTGCTTCTTAAAGTATATACATTATTGTGTACATAATATATTACATATATTTATTTATATTTATTGATATAATAACTTAAACTTTGTTTAAACTATACTACTTTCTATTTAATAATACATTCTGTTACAATTTATCCAACTAAAACTCAATCCTCTACAATTATAATATATAATCTATGTTATGTATTTATAACTATTATTATATATTTTGTAGCCATTTCTTTTTACTTTCCTTCTCTCAATTTTATAATATATATTGGTTTGGTTATTTACACACTCTACAGAGTTTATATAACCTCTTATAGTAACTATAGTTTATTATATATGTCTGTAGTGGTGTGTTAATATCTAGATATATTTATATACTTAAATATATATTTTATATCATATTTTTGTATACATACACATACATACATAATATACATATAGTTTCCAGTTATTGACAAATATTCCGCAGTAGTGCCTTAACTATAGGCTACGGTGGATCGCGCCATGGCGTCCCACCGCCTCCGTACTGGACACTCTGTGCTGAAGGCGTCGTGGTTGTTCATCGTTTGCTTGGCGGCGGTGCAGTTGCTGCATCTGGGTGGTCCTCCATCTTGGCGGGTGGGGCAGTCAGTTCGTAGGTGGTTCGGATCGCCGCAATAAGAGCAGGTGTCATCCTTCTCGGAGCACAGCTTTTTGCCGTGGCCGAAGCCGAGGCACCTGGTGCATTGGATCAGGGGGCTCTGGTCGAGTACCCTGACCCTCTGCAGGTCCACGTGCGCACGGCCGGCCCCGGTTAGTTGCTGCCATACCGGAGGAGACACCTGGAGCACCACGTGGGTCACATGTGGGTTCCTGGCCCTTTTCCGGTATTTTACGGCGACCCTTATATCCTCCGCCTTGATGCCGCCCAGGAGGTGTGTGTTCTGGTTGAGGACCGCCTTGGTGATGTCGTCGTCCGTGTTGTATGACATCACGTCCAACAACACCACCAGGGGGTCCTTATTAACCGCCTCCTCGATCTTCAGACCTGCCGTGGAGCCCTTCAGTCTGTTTTTAACCGCTTCCAGTTCTCCCTTGTCGACACAACTCACGACGACCTTCTGGTCCCTGGCTTTTCTAATTTTATCGACCCGTATGCGGGTCTCTTTGGCATCTACTGCGGTTCTGATCTTCTCCACTACCGTTTTACTCGTGTCAATGGTATCAGTGGAGGCAACTATTATCGAGTACAATGGTTGCGGGAATTTTGAGTTTTCTAATAAAATTCCGTTTCGCGTCGGGTGAGTTGAGGGAGTGGGAGTGATGACAGCGTCTCTTTTGCTCTCCAATTTTTGGAGTTGTTCTGTGAGTGTGCGTGTATAGAGCGCACACTCTTCTAACTTCTCCCTAGTCTCACCCATTCCCTCCACCAGCAGATCCATTTCGGTTTTGAACGTACCTTCTTTGTTTGTGCTTCTCAGGCAGAGAGTGGCTAGGTCTTTTACCACTTGCAGCATAATTTTTAAATTATTTTCTACCTCGGTTCTTATTTCTTTTTTTAAGTTTCCCGACTTCTTTAATTCTTCACAGGTGCCCTGATAGCTAATTGTAGCCCTGTTTTCCAGTTTTCCCACCGTGTCCACCAAGCTCCCTTCTGTGAGGTGCTGCGATGTGGAGGGTGAATGTGGCTGTGACTGCTGCCTTTCGTTCTGTCTGCCGACCTGCGGTTTTTTATACGTATCACTCGCGGCAGCGACAACAATGTCGCTACAAGGTGATCCTGTAAAATCTAATTTGAGCGGTTTAAATTTATTTGCCAGACCTTTTTGGGTTTCGGTTTCTTTGGTAACCTTTTTGGGAGTATGAAACATTTTCTAGTCGATTTATAACTGTTGGTAAATGGTAATGTAATATAATTTATTTATAATTAAAGTAAGCAATAGGTAATGGTGTATATAGTGTATATAGTTTTAAAATATGTTGTATAATAATAAATTTTAAATAAATTTAAATTTAAAATCCTATCCTAGTCTTATCCTCTATACTGTTTGTAAAATTACTTAAAGAAAGTAGTCAATAGACTTAAATAAAATATTAAAGCAGGTCAAGACTATTCTATTAAACTCCGACCAGTGCCACCTAGTGTCGGATAGGGCCGTTTGCGGTCCACTGCCTGGTCCCAAGCGCGGGCCTCTGTGCCGTAGTTCAGGACAGCGCCCTCTAGCGTCTAGTAGCGTGAAGTATTAAATCTACTTTATACCACTATGTTACATATAATTTGCGTATAGTCACAATGACAAAACATAATACACACAATTACACACACATTAATAAAGAGACGGTTAACTTACGTACTAACAAACCGGGGCAATAACCCCTGGTTATGTCCTTACAATAAAATAATGTATAGTCCTTAATAGAGGTATAATGTTAGTTTCCAAAAGGGAAGGTCAAAACATAATAGGCGCTAAAATCTATGGCTTAGGTTAATTAAAGTCTGGGCAATAGCCTCAGATTTGTCTATTATAATAATAAATTAATAAACAAAAATATGTTTATTGTCCTATGTTCAACTCTAATCGTCCAGCGCCATCTACTAAAAGATTTGTATACTTATATCTAGTTGCACTCAATTTCGTTAAAATATGTAATACTATTGATTATATTAAGTTATTTTAATTTAATTTAGATACTACTAATCCCAGTCTATAATATCGTTTATATAATGTTCGAAAGAAAGTATTTAACGAAGTACAATTTACTTTACAAAGTTATAATGAATCTGATATGTAAGGGATTGTTAAACAAAAGTTTTGATATCTTTCCAATTACTTAACTTAAACGTGAAATTCAAACTGCATTTTCTTGCTCTTTAACTGGCGATCCTTTTCAGGCTGCTCACGGCCCACCTTCCTCGATAGGAAGTGGGTGGAAAAGTCCGATGGAATTTTGCGCCCGATGTCCCAGAACCGCAAATGTCGTGGTTTTCTTGTTTTTTTGAGGGTTTCCAAAAATTTTCCACTTTTGGGTTTCTGTCGCTTATGTCGCCCACACAAATATGTGTGAAACTTTTGTCAACAACTTTTATTTACAAAGTTAGCGATGTAAACAACTTTGTATTTTCCTTGTTTTCTTCCTGGTTTTTCATCGGCAGGAAGGCAAACTCGGTGGGAAGTTGGAGACCCTGAATACCCTTCTAATGGGTGTATAAAAATATAGGGTCTACGATTTAATTTTGAAACGCCAGTCGATAAACTGTTTTTTCCCTGCACTCTCTTCGGTTTCCCGTCTATTCTACTTCGAGAAGTCACTGAATTTTCTCACAAATTATGTCACTTTGAGCACAGTATCCTGACGCACAATTTAACACAAAAACCGGGTTTCTAGCGCACTTTTTGCCATAGTTACGATTTTTCAAAGCGGAGCAGAGTTGAAACGTGCCTCTTTTCACGCGTTTTCGAGTGCAACTGGGTTAGGTTAGGTTAGGTTAGGTTAGGTTAGGTTAGGTTAGGTTAGGTTAGGTTAGGTTAGGTTAGGTTAGGTTAGGTTAGGTTAGGTTAGGTTAGGTTAGGTTAGGTTAGGTTAGGTTAGGTTAGGTTAGGTTAGGTTAGGTTAGGTTAGGTTAGGTTAGGTTAGGTTAGGTTAGGTTAGGTTAGGTTAGGTTAGGTTAGGTTAGGTTAGGTTAGGTTAGGTTAGGTTAGGTTAGGTTAGGTTAGGTTAGGTTAGGTTAGGTTAGGTTAGGTTAGGTTAGGTTAGGTTAGGTTAGGTTAGGTTAGGTTAGGTTAGGTTAGGTTAGGTTAGGTTAGGTTAGGTTAGGTTAGGTTAGGTTAGGTTAGGTTAGGTTAGGTTAGGTTAGGTTAGGTTAGGTTAGGTTAGGTTAGGTTAGGTTAGGTTAGGTTAGGTTAGGTTAGGTTAGGTTAGGTTAGGTTAGGTTAGGTTAGGTTAGGTTAGGTTAGGTTAGGTTAGGTTAGGTTAGGTTAGGTTAGGTTAGGTTAGGTTAGGTTAGGTTAGGTTAGGTTAGGTTAGGTTAGGTTAGGTTAGGTTAGGTTAGGTTAGGTTAGGTTAGGTTAGGTTAGGTTAGGTTAGGTTAGGTTAGGTTAGGTTAGGTTAGGTTAGGTTAGGTTAGGTTAGGTTAGGTTA
Source organism: Carterocephalus palaemon (assembly GCA_944567765.1). NCBI lineage: Eukaryota > Metazoa > Arthropoda > Insecta > Lepidoptera > Hesperiidae > Carterocephalus > Carterocephalus palaemon. The sequence continues at coordinate 11,158,679 of OX155658.1, forward strand.
GGTTAGGTTAGGTTAGGTTAGGTTAGGTTAGGTTAGGTTAGGTTAGGTTAGGTTAGGTTAGGTTAGGTTAGGTTAGGTTAGGTTAGGTTAGGTTAGGTTAGGTTAGGTTAGGTTAGGTTAGGTTAGGTTAGGTTAGGTTAGGTTAGGTTAGGTTAGGTTAGGTTAGGTTAGGTTAGGTTAGGTTAGGTTAGGTTAGGTTAGGTTAGGTTAGGTTAGGTTAGGTTAGGTTAGGTTAGGTTAGGTTAGGTTAGGTTAGGTTAGGTTAGGTTAGGTTAGGTTAGGTTAGGTTAGGTTAGGTTAGGTTAGGTTAGGTTAGGTTAGGTTAGGTTAGGTTAGGTTAGGTTAGGTTAGGTTAGGTTAGGTTAGGTTAGGTTAGGTTAGGTTAGGTTAGGTTAGGTTAGGTTAGGTTAGGTTAGGTTAGGTTAGGTTAGGTTAGGTTAGGTTAGGTTAGGTTAGGTTAGGTTAGGTTAGGTTAGGTTAGGTTAGGTTAGGTTAGGTTAGGTTAGGTTAGGTTAGGTTAGGTTAGGTTAGGTTAGGTTAGGTTAGGTTAGGTTAGGTTAGGTTAGGTTAGGTTAGGTTAGGTTAGGTTAGGTTAGGTTAGGTTAGGTTAGGTTAGGTTAGGTTAGGTTAGGTTAGGTTAGGTTAGGTTAGGTTAGGTTAGGTTAGGTTAGGTTAGGTTAGGTTAGGTTAGGTTAGGTTAGGTTAGGTTAGGTTAGGTTAGGTTAGGTTAGGTTAGGTTAGGTTAGGTTAGGTTAGGTTAGGTTAGGTTAGGTTAGGTTAGGTTAGGTTAGGTTAGGTTAGGTTAGGTTAGGTTAGGTTAGGTTAGGTTAGGTTAGGTTAGGTTAGGTTAGGTTAGGTTAGGTTAGGTTAGGTTAGGTTAGGTTAGGTTAGGTTAGGTTAGGTTAGGTTAGGTTAGGTTAGGTTAGGTTAGGTTAGGTTAGGTTAGGTTAGGTTAGGTTAGGTTAGGTTAGGTTAGGTTAGGTTAGGTTAGGTTAGGTTAGGTTAGGTTAGGTTAGGTTAGGTTAGGTTAGGTTAGGTTAGGTTAGGTTAGGTTAGGTTAGGTTAGGTTAGGTTAGGTTAGGTTAGGTTAGGTTAGGTTAGGTTAGGTTAGGTTAGGTTAGGTTAGGTTAGGTTAGGTTAGGTTAGGTTAGGTTAGGTTAGGTTAGGTTAGGTTAGGTTAGGTTAGGTTAGGTTAGGTTAGGTTAGGTTAGGTTAGGTTAGGTTAGGTTAGGTTAGGTTAGGTTAGGTTAGGTTAGGTTAGGTTAGGTTAGGTTAGGTTAGGTTAGGTTAGGTTAGGTTAGGTTAGGTTAGGTTAGGTTAGGTTAGGTTAGGTTAGGTTAGGTTAGGTTAGGTTAGGTTAGGTTAGGTTAGGTTAGGTTAGGTTAGGTTAGGTTAGGTTAGGTTAGGTTAGGTTAGGTTAGGTTAGGTTAGGTTAGGTTAGGTTAGGTTAGGTTAGGTTAGGTTAGGTTAGGTTAGGTTAGGTTAGGTTAGGTTAGGTTAGGTTAGGTTAGGTTAGGTTAGGTTAGGTTAGGTTAGGTTAGGTTAGGTTAGGTTAGGTTAGGTTAGGTTAGGTTAGGTTAGGTTAGGTTAGGTTAGGTTAGGTTAGGTTAGGTTAGGTTAGGTTAGGTTAGGTTAGGTTAGGTTAGGTTAGGTTAGGTTAGGTTAGGTTAGGTTAGGTTAGGTTAGGTTAGGTTAGGTTAGGTTAGGTTAGGTTAGGTTAGGTTAGGTTAGGTTAGGTTAGGTTAGGTTAGGTTAGGTTAGGTTAGGTTAGGTTAGGTTAGGTTAGGTTAGGTTAGGTTAGGTTAGGTTAGGTTAGGTTAGGTTAGGTTAGGTTAGGTTAGGTTAGGTTAGGTTAGGTTAGGTTAGGTTAGGTTAGGTTAGGTTAGGTTAGGTTAGGTTAGGTTAGGTTAGGTTAGGTTAGGTTAGGTTAGGTTAGGTTAGGTTAGGTTAGGTTAGGTTAGGTTAGGTTAGGTTAGGTTAGGTTAGGTTAGGTTAGGTTAGGTTAGGTTAGGTTAGGTTAGGTTAGGTTAGGTTAGGTTAGGTTAGGTTAGGTTAGGTTAGGTTAGGTTAGGTTAGGTTAGGTTAGGTTAGGTTAGGTTAGGTTAGGTTAGGTTAGGTTAGGTTAGGTTAGGTTAGGTTAGGTTAGGTTAGGTTAGGTTAGGTTAGGTTAGGTTAGGTTAGGTTAGGTTAGGTTAGGTTAGGTTAGGTTAGGTTAGGTTAGGTTAGGTTAGGTTAGGTTAGGTTAGGTTAGGTTAGGTTAGGTTAGGTTAGGTTAGGTTAGGTTAGGTTAGGTTAGGTTAGGTTAGGTTAGGTTAGGTTAGGTTAGGTTAGGTTAGGTTAGGTTAGGTTAGGTTAGGTTAGGTTAGGTTAGGTTAGGTTAGGTTAGGTTAGGTTAGGTTAGGTTAGGTTAGGTTAGGTTAGGTTAGGTTAGGTTAGGTTAGGTTAGGTTAGGTTAGGTTAGGTTAGGTTAGGTTAGGTTAGGTTAGGTTAGGTTAGGTTAGGTTAGGTTAGGTTAGGTTAGGTTAGGTTAGGTTAGGTTAGGTTAGGTTAGGTTAGGTTAGGTTAGGTTAGGTTAGGTTAGGTTAGGTTAGGTTAGGTTAGGTTAGGTTAGGTTAGGTTAGGTTAGGTTAGGTTAGGTTAGGTTAGGTTAGGTTAGGTTAGGTTAGGTTAGGTTAGGTTAGGTTAGGTTAGGTTAGGTTAGGTTAGGTTAGGTTAGGTTAGGTTAGGTTAGGTTAGGTTAGGTTAGGTTAGGTTAGGTTAGGTTAGGTTAGGTTAGGTTAGGTTAGGTTAGGTTAGGTTAGGTTAGGTTAGGTTAGGTTAGGTTAGGTTAGGTTAGGTTAGGTTAGGTTAGGTTAGGTTAGGTTAGGTTAGGTTAGGTTAGGTTAGGTTAGGTTAGGTTAGGTTAGGTTAGGTTAGGTTAGGTTAGGTTAGGTTAGGTTAGGTTAGGTTAGGTTAGGTTAGGTTAGGTTAGGTTAGGTTAGGTTAGGTTAGGTTAGGTTAGGTTAGGTTAGGTTAGGTTAGGTTAGGTTAGGTTAGGTTAGGTTAGGTTAGGTTAGGTTAGGTTAGGTTAGGTTAGGTTAGGTTAGGTTAGGTTAGGTTAGGTTAGGTTAGGTTAGGTTAGGTTAGGTTAGGTTAGGTTAGGTTAGGTTAGGTTAGGTTAGGTTAGGTTAGGTTAGGTTAGGTTAGGTTAGGTTAGGTTAGGTTAGGTTAGGTTAGGTTAGGTTAGGTTAGGTTAGGTTAGGTTAGGTTAGGTTAGGTTAGGTTAGGTTAGGTTAGGTTAGGTTAGGTTAGGTTAGGTTAGGTTAGGTTAGGTTAGGTTAGGTTAGGTTAGGTTAGGTTAGGTTAGGTTAGGTTAGGTTAGGTTAGGTTAGGTTAGGTTAGGTTAGGTTAGGTTAGGTTAGGTTAGGTTAGGTTAGGTTAGGTTAGGTTAGGTTAGGTTAGGTTAGGTTAGGTTAGGTTAGGTTAGGTTAGGTTAGGTTAGGTTAGGTTAGGTTAGGTTAGGTTAGGTTAGGTTAGGTTAGGTTAGGTTAGGTTAGGTTAGGTTAGGTTAGGTTAGGTTAGGTTAGGTTAGGTTAGGTTAGGTTAGGTTAGGTTAGGTTAGGTTAGGTTAGGTTAGGTTAGGTTAGGTTAGGTTAGGTTAGGTTAGGTTAGGTTAGGTTAGGTTAGGTTAGGTTAGGTTAGGTTAGGTTAGGTTAGGTTAGGTTAGGTTAGGTTAGGTTAGGTTAGGTTAGGTTAGGTTAGGTTAGGTTAGGTTAGGTTAGGTTAGGTTAGGTTAGGTTAGGTTAGGTTAGGTTAGGTTAGGTTAGGTTAGGTTAGGTTAGGTTAGGTTAGGTTAGGTTAGGTTAGGTTAGGTTAGGTTAGGTTAGGTTAGGTTAGGTTAGGTTAGGTTAGGTTAGGTTAGGTTAGGTTAGGTTAGGTTAGGTTAGGTTAGGTTAGGTTAGGTTAGGTTAGGTTAGGTTAGGTTAGGTTAGGTTAGGTTAGGTTAGGTTAGGTTAGGTTAGGTTAGGTTAGGTTAGGTTAGGTTAGGTTAGGTTAGGTTAGGTTAGGTTAGGTTAGGTTAGGTTAGGTTAGGTTAGGTTAGGTTAGGTTAGGTTAGGTTAGGTTAGGTTAGGTTAGGTTAGGTTAGGTTAGGTTAGGTTAGGTTAGGTTAGGTTAGGTTAGGTTAGGTTAGGTTAGGTTAGGTTAGGTTAGGTTAGGTTAGGTTAGGTTAGGTTAGGTTAGGTTAGGTTAGGTTAGGTTAGGTTAGGTTAG